>CM060913.1:829943991-832443991 GCA_030737875.1 Allium sativum
TCCTATCAAAGTAGGATCGACCAAATATCTCGGAATTCCTTTAGAAATATCTAGCTGAGTCATCCAATACTCGGCCCGAATCTCAAGGCAATAAAGGCAGTCAACCACTCCCGGACATAGCTCTACTTTTGATACACCTTACTAAGAGTGCCACGTAAGCCACTATTTCCAGGATACTATTAATCAGCAGTGGACCGGGTCCTGCCGCTACAACTACAACCAATAATCGAGCTCCACGTGTCCAAGCTCCAAAAAAGATGAAAGCCACGTGGCGGCCCACTCAGCCCACTACCTCACCTATAAATACTTCCAAGCTCCAAATGGAAAATTACCTTCTTTCCGACTTCTTCTCAACTTCCGCTCTCAGACTTCTTTCGGCTACTTCACTTTTTGGCTAAACTTCTCTTCTACGGCTAAGTCCAAAAATAGCCAGTTCTTCTTTTTTGCTCAAAATAGAAAAAATCATTGTACTTATAGCCAAACAAAAATCAATATATATATATATATAAAGTGGACGTAGGCACCATCTTTGCCGAACCACTATAAAAGTCTTGTGCGTTCCCTGTCTTCATTACTTATTTATACTTTGTGATCAATATTCGTGCGTTCTCCACACGATTGGGAGTTGACTATCACTAATGATCAACTTTTGATGTCAACATTACATATTAATAGAAGTGGTAATATTGGAATTTAAAATATATTTATGAATATTTATAAAGTTTTAAATCCCAGTTTATAGTTTAGTAAATATTTAATTGATACGATAATAATATAAGTTGAGTTTATATTAAATTCTTATTTGAAATTCTATTTAAATTGGATTTTATAAAATCCAAGATTTTAATGAAGTTATAAAACCCAAGTTTTATTGAATATATTATTGGAGCAATTATTAGATATGGTTTATGAATGGAACAAAAGCTTGAGTTGTGGAATTAAAGCTCGAGTTATTGAATTAAAAAATTGGAACCTAACTGGAGATCAGGTGAGATAAATGATTTTCTGGGTATTGATTTGATGTTGGTTTCGGCTTTCGGGGTTGATATTTTGGGAATTATTTCTAATGAAGGTTTGAAATAGAGATCGTAACGGAAACATAGAGTTGAATTTAAATGGGCTGGCGAGATAAGTTACAAAGATATGATCTGAATTCACCATATTAAACAAGAGATGAGATTTTGTCAAAAGATAAGTGAAATGGGTTTTAGAATAAATTTATTGGGAGTTAATAAAAGGTTCTATTTGGAATTAAGGCTTGTATATAATGTTTTAAAAGGTTTAAAGATTTGATTAACCAACGGAAATTTAAAAAGGCCAAGTGATGCTGCGTATTGAACCAATGGATCTATTATATTTTTATGGTTGTTTATTTTGATAGTTAAATAACCGACCATTAAAATCTAGCCTAACGTTGTTGGTACAGAATGGCAAGGATCAAATTTATATTCGAAAAACATTATGATCCAACGAATATGTTATTGTGGAAGATGCTGATAGAGATGGAGCAATCGTAGACCGTGATCTTTATAAAACGGAAGAATTATGTAAAATCTCTAGCCGATCCTTAGAGATATATTGTGATTCTATCATGGTAGAAATCTACGGATTGTAAGTTTTACTTTCTACTAGTCTATAGGGTGATACCTAGGATGTGGTAGGAGAGTATCTTCGGTTCATCTTGCTCCTGGATGACTTGTATGAACGAATGTCTGACAGAGTATTTCCAAAAAACCACGTATGTTGATTTTTACAAATATACCGAGTTGGTTGCAAAGAGGGGCACTTCTTTTATACCCAGAGTATATTTGTGGATGTCAATTAGTGATTTGACAGATCTGATAATGTGACATTCAAAGTGAATGGTGGCCAGAGGTTCTTAAAAGAAATTATAACCTCAAGCCTCATCAACCGGGAAATGACAAAAATCGGGTGGGCAACAAGGCTAAGTGGGTCACTCCGAATTAGGGTATATTTTCACCATCTAGAGAATATTCATTTTTGTTCTTCTTTCGCTTTTGTATCTCCTGGGAATGGTTATGTTGGATCCAACCGTAGGTGACAATATATTTGGAATATTTAAGCAAAATGAATGTCAGGGCATGTGTGCCTGAGTTACAAGATGTTCTTATTGAACTTTTAACGTCCCAAAATTTTTGACAACTTGAATATGAATTTAATTGGTGATTTGATTATTAATAATCAATTTTATATTGATGACTGGGTTAAAAATCAAATAAATGGTTATGTGTATGAATTGAATTCAATATTTAATTTAGAATGGTTGGTTGGAAATCAAATAATTATTGTCGAATATGTGAATTAAAATTGATTGAATAATTGAATTGGATTTGAAAATCGATTGAAAAATCTAAATGGTTGAATTTGAAAATGAATGTTATTAACGTTAAAGAAATCGGAAATTTTATTTGTTAAAATATATCGGAAATCAGCTTGGATATGTGTGTATTTGCGAATATAAAAAGATTGAATTTAACGTTTCAAAATTTGGAATCGAACGAAGTTGTTATTGGACAAACATAATATAATGTGAACCGACAAATAAATTGAAATTAAAGTAATATCATTAGGAAACAAAGTCAGAATTAGTGGTACATCCATTTTTGTTACATTTGGAGTTCATTTGTGATGGTACAAAAATAAAACGTACAACGTAAATAACGGTAGGATAAAAACTACAGTAGAATTAACTTTTATAGGGACTAACCAAATAGCACCTCCCTCAGTAAATAACATTGCCGACCTACCATTTGAAATTCACGTAACCTAAAGCCTATGATTTTATGTTAATTTTATCTTCCCTATTTCATCTCTATAAATCTCACCCTTCATTCCCCAAATTCCTCAGAAGCAAAATCCCCAAATCAAAGAAGAAAATCAATTTTCTCTTCTAAATTTTTATGGTCGAAGCGCAACTCTCCCTCTCCTTAAAAATCAAACTTGCTTCTTTTCCCTAAATCAATCTGCCTCATCCATGGAAGCCATCGCATCAACACCGCTCCGCCTTTTGAAGTTCATTGTTCATGTCACGTCTTCCGCCTTCAATAAAGATCGCTGCTTTTCTAGTATCATTGGGTGCTTCCACCATCAGCTCTCGTAGGCATAATAACTCGAGTCACCTCATTTCGAACCACGTCGAGTCCATGGCCTGCGCCTTCTTACAGTTGCGTTCAAGGTGAGCATCTCACTCAAAGTTAATCTTGTTTCAAGTAAATTAATTTTGATTAAACTAAATGTATAATTGATTTCTATTGTGTGGGTTGCCTTATGGATTCACCCAAATTCGCTCAGACGTATCTATTGTCACTATGTCATGGCTGTTGAAGTACTGACCTACATTCACTGATTATATGTGTATATATGTATGTTATACGTGTATACATGTATTTTCTTTGTAGTGTTAAGGCTTGGTAGTTCAGTTGATTTCGAAATTCTCCCTGATTTTTTCATTATGTGTGTATATGCATACCGTAACGTATGTGTATATATGCATAAAGTTGAGTAAGTCGAATCGAGTATTGAAGCGGGCTATTTCTGTTGTTATAATCCCTGTGTTAACACGCTATTGTGTTTGTGGATTGTTGGGTACTCTTTTTGATCATGGCTAAGTTTAAAGTCCGAGTCGCTGTTTTAAAACCATTCACCTATATAAACACACTGTTATACCAGTGTGATTTCATATCTTAGAAACCATTTCGAACTTGCTAAACTAGGAGTGAGTTAATGGCCAGACGTCATACTTAAAAATAGAAACGACAGAGCAAATAAATGCAGTAAACTATAATTTTGTCCTTGTTTCAGGGCATTGCCCCGGTCCATTTAAGATTTGCATGTAGATCACTATAACCATGGATTTATATTAAGTATGAATGGACGGCGAAAAGTAAGAACTGAAAATGTTTGGTATGTGCTGAATGATGAATTAGTTGAAAACCTAAAGACAGTGGACAGTTTTTTAATAAACTTCACTAAAATCTACAATTTTGAACTATAATTGGAGGATGTACTTATCAGTAATTGTACATATGTTTGTATAACTTGTTCCCGATTTAAACTATCATGAAATAATTGAAGAAATTCGAATGAAAACCTGGAACAAATGATGGTATGTTTGGGTGAAAAAGCTAAGCTATGAATATGATTTATTTCTCGTATTGGGTTCACTTTGTTGCCACACACCAGTCCTTGTAGAAATAGGTATTGAACCATGGATTCATTTAATCCCTGCTGTGTTGACAATACTTTTATGTGATACACTTCATGTTGTACCTGTGTAGATTAAGTTTATATATTTACGTCATCGTTGCATTCATGTGATGCATGTTGGACCAATGCTCATACAAAAAAATTCTTACATTGAATTGTACCCCCGTTGATTGTTTTGATTGTGTTTATACTATTGCATAAGATTTCATGAGAATTATGTGGTCAAGCATGGGGAAACTTATGCTTGAGGTTTTCAGTACCCTAGGTAAAAACATTTTTCTAAGTCAGTTCATTTCCTGAATAGGCCTATTAGCTCAGTTGAATGCACAATATTGAATTTTGCTACCTGCATATGCACCCTTAATACTCGTGCATTGGTAAAATCCTCAAATATGTAGTTTGTTAGGAAAGAAAAACTATTAATCTCTTAGACCATAAACCTTTCCCAAATATTTTCTAAATCTATATAGTTCACGATATAATATTAAATATAATGGCATTTTGATATAAAAAATTAGTTGCATGCATTTACATAATTCATGGAGCTGACGTTTTTAGTTGGCTTTTGCATTATATGCATATACCCGTATATTTTGTATGTGTATTTTCATATACAGTTGATGCTAAATTCCAAAATAAGTGGACTATTGTGCTTCCAACCTTAATACCCAATCGATATTGTTGAGATTCCAAGGTTTTTAATTTCTGGTATAACCCATACATTCTCAAGTGATAATTTTCGAAACCCATATTGCTTTAGTCCAAAAACCTGGGGCTTGTTATGAAAATGCCAATATGAGTCTAATATTTTATGTCCTAATTGGAAGATCGTGGCACACTGAAGTATGCACATGCATATATGTATTCATAGCTAAGATATTTGCATACTATTTTGCTTGATGCCTGCACCATGATCTTTTTGGACCTTAGTTTATTTAAAACTGGACCTGACCCCCTGCCATCGAAAACTGTTTATGTGTGCATCTCTTGGTATAGCCATTAAATTTGTAACTCAGTGATCAATAATTAGTCCACTAATTTTATGCGAAATGCTTCATGTTGTTCTTAATTGCCTTATTGCAACATGACTGTTGATTTCATGAACACATCATGCACTTTATTCGTCTACTGGTTAGCTTGAGTTGCTACCTATTTGATGCTCCTTTGCTGGTGGGTCTAAAATTGTTGCGCCCATTCTGTGCAGTAAACCACAGTTCCATTGTATCATGGTCTCTTAGCATGGTGGGTTCGCATTTGTAATTTCTGATTTCTAGGATGCTGAGGCAATACACGTATATGTATACATATGCACGTGTATGTGCAAGCTCCCAAAATCACACTTTATCGATTTATATTCGGTTAGGGACATTGAGGTGGTGTACACGTGTATATTATATACACGTGTACACTCGCAAATGCCCGATACCGTTCGTCCCTGAAGATAGAAAAATTTAGGTGAACGGGTACCACAACTGTTTATTTTATATGACATCGATGTTAGGATCAACTGTTATATTTTAGTTTATATTGGAATTAATTTACTTGAACTATGATTAATCCTAACTTGAGTGTTTTATGTTTTTGCATGGACGCTTGGGGTCAGACCTGAGCATTTCAAATTTAAAGATTTCACCTTAGGATTTGAAGATTGAAGAAGTCGGGGATTCCAAAGATGGAACACTCTGAAGATTTTTGAAATGTAATATTATTTCCCTATAATCAAACTATATTTTCAATTCCGCTTTATATATAAATCTCTTGTATTCAAAATTCTGATTATAAATAAAAGTTTATTTCGCTGTTCAAATAATGTGTAAATTATTTATTTTGTGTTTTTTTGTGTTGATTTTGTTTTAAATTTTGTAAGCTAAATAACGAACTGTCGATTTGAACGTTTTAAGTTGGTTCAATTACCAATTTGAAGCGGTCAAAATGGCAGGACGTTACAAGTGGCATCAGAGCTTTGGTTTATTCAATGCTTAGCTTATTGGGTTTAAAAACAGATATTGATTATATATATATATATAATAAAAAAAAAAGTTTTGAAATATAAATTTAGAAATTATAAATAATTTTAAATGATTTTGAAAGTATTTTGAAAATTTGTATTTGAAACCGATATAGCGGAAACAAAAAATTATTTTGAAAATTTAAAATTCGACTCGGAATCCTCAGTCTTCGGATCCAGATTTGCCAGGGCTTTTCTTAGATAAGACCCCCTTAGATTTGAATCTTGAATCCATCGTCGAATGGTATTTAAGGAAGATAAGTATAAGATAATCAACGAATTGATTTCTCTAATTGTGTAATTTAGCAACAACGATAACTGAATATATTGGACTAAGAATTTAGATGATAATTTGAATAACATAGGGGAAATTTGAAATCATTTTGGAGATGAAACAATGGATTTTATTTCTATTTTTGGAATATAAATTAGTGGAAATAAAATTGGAAAGGTTGTAATTGGAATTCGATCGGGTCAAATTGCATTCCTAATTTATTTGAATTATTCATAACGTGGCAAGATAAATTATAATTGTTTTAAAACAATAATGTATAATCGAATATATGAATTCGATAGAAGTTAAAAACTAGTTAATTGATTAACAAGAAATAAATTGTAAACGAGAATTGAAGATGAAGTGAAATATAAATGAAGATGAAACGAAAGCTGATTTGATGCGACGAATCCAGATTCCTGTAAAAGGAATAATTTTCAATTTTTAGAAGTAAACATGTGGAAGCAAAAATGTTGCTAATGAAATTGGAAATAAAAGAAATGGAGTTGACCAATATGGTGAGATTATTCCGAAGTTCGGAATATATTATCGAATAAGAAAATTCAAAAGGAAGTTAATCATGAGAGTCGATTATTTCGAATTTTAGGAAAGTACTATTTACTTTCTGTTTTAATCAAAATATAATAAATTATTAATTTTTTATGTATTCAGATTAAAAGAATAAAGCATATTTTTTAAAATTACATATTTTCGAGGGCGTGAATTATTGTTATTATCATCGATTTTCGTAACAGAAATAAATTCTTAACTTGAGTTCGAAAGTTACGAGAATGAATGTTTTGTTGGTGTTCAAAGTTGTGAATTTTATCTATTTCAAAGTTAGTAATGTTGTTCAGTTAAGGTCTGAGAGGTAATTATACCCCAACTTGATTGACTTCATTGTTGACTAAGAAATTGTTAAGTTTGATAACAAGATTAGTAAGTTAATGAGTGCCAACGGTTGAGTTAGAATATCAATGTTTTATTTAATATCTGTTAAAGCAAAATAATGAATTTGGAAATGTTTCCCATGAAGAATAAAGTATAATTTCTATAGAAAATAAAGATTGTGAATATATGGAAATGTTTTTTAGAGGTTCGTGAAGGGCTAACGTATTTTGTAAATCTACACTATGTATAATTATATTAATAAATATGGAGATTGTGAACTTTATAAAATTATTGTTAATGGTTTAATCTCATTGTAAGATGTTATTCGAGAATCTCGAAAGTGAAATATTTCGAAAGTAGGGATTATAATGATATCGCTATAATCAATGTTTTCATAAAAGAGAAGTGGATTCGTAAAATTGAATTCGAGAATTGCATAAGAAATGATTTGAGGAGAAAAATAAGAAATGGAGTTAAGGAAATTGGAAGCTGACTAGGGACTAGTTAAGTTGAATGACTTTCTGAGTGTTGATCTGATGTTGGTTTCGGCCTTCAGGGTTGATGCTTAGAGAGTGTTCGCTTGTTAATTTACGGTCGAAGGATGAAAATATGAAAGAGTAATGAGGCATGAAAGATTATTTGTCATAAGAATGAAAAGTTCTGAAATTTTGAGAGTATAAAGATTTGAATTAAGTGATGAACTTAATTTGGTTTAAAACAAATAGATTAGTGAATGAGAGTTTGAAAGGATATTAATTATTTGAATGGGATGAGAGGTCAAAACTAAAATTTTGAAATTTGAATGGAAGTTCGAGGATATTCGATTTTAAATATTCGATATAAAGTTTTTGAAACTTATATGGAAAAATATAAATAAAAACATAGTGAATTTGAGAACTGCTGGATTGGACGGAAATCGATTTGAAATGAAATCTTATACAATAGAATTTATATAAGAACAATGAGTTGAAAAACATGAATTGGAAAATATTATGTACGTTGACATAAGTATGATTTATGAGAAGTATGAAATAAAGTACTAAATGTATATAGTATCATATGCTTTCAAAAATCAAGATAAGGGAAGTACCTTCCTTCTCTATGAATTTCGAGCTTAGTTAAGATATGCTGCTGGTGGTAGTAGATTGTCCGGACATACAACTCATGAGTTTCCATTGAGCACGACTGATAGCGTAATTTGCAGGGCTGCAGATAGCCTACGATGGAAAGATGTTTCCTGGGGGAACCAGGCGTAACCATTGTGATCGCTGCGATCTAGAGTCGTTGGAATTCGACCGTGTAGCGAAATTCGCAGGGCTGTAGATGACCTACGACGAATGGATGTTTCTTGGGGGAACTAAACGTAACCATTGTGACTGCTACGATCTATAGTTGAATTATAAGGGTGTAATCCGCAGAGCTAGGAAAGTTTATGGGTATGGATATTTCCTAGGGGACCCAGGCGTAACCATTGTGTATCTGAGGTCCACATGGTAAATATCTACTGGTGAAAGAGATGTAATCACTAGAGTTAGTAAAGGTCGTATGATGAGCCGTGCAAATATTTGAGATATCTTAGTGATAGTGAGCCACCTGTTTAAGTAGCAGTTTGTCTTCATGACTTGATTGGTCCTCATGACTTGGGTTAATTTCAGTTGATGATTTCTTTCTTGACCCTGAGATAGAGCAGCCAACGCTCAGTGACCTCAAATTTTCTTTTGATTCTTAAATGTCTTCCGTTGATTTGTCCATGACGAAATTCACAAGGAAGTAATTTCCTATGGATACGAATGTTTTCTGGGGTATCCAGACGAAACCATTGTGAATTTGCGATTCATGAACAATCAACATATCAATATCACATTGGTACTTTCCGTATCTGTTTCTTTGGAAAAGAATTTTTGAAATATTTTTACTAGGATTTGAAATAAGGATATTTAGTGCTTGGAGATTTTAGTTGTGCGCCTGGCCAGCGTATGCCTAACATCTATGAGAACGACAATAGACTTGTTAAACTTCGAGTTATCAAATATTTTTAAATAAATAATTTGGAATTAAAATATACCCAATTTAATAAGCTAAGAAAGAGAATTTCGGAGAAAGAATACAAATGTTTTTTTGAATTTTTTTTATCAAAGATTTCAAATTTTTGAAATTTTCAAATCGACAATCTGTGACTTGAAGAGGAGATGTTATGAGTGTTGGAGAACATAAAATGGATTAAATATAAGAAAATGTGGTTGAACTTGTGAAGCGATGGACAAGTAAATATTGATAGATGAGATTATAAAGAAATTTGGAATAATTTGAGATGCGACTTATGCAGAATTTGAGATTTAAAAAGGAAATGGTTCTAAAAAGAAATTATACGATTTTGAATCTTTTAAAGATAGAATGAGAAATTGGGAAATATCTCAAAATAGTTTGAGATAGAATTTGGTTCGAGGAAATTAATATAGTTTCAAAAGAGCGTGGAAATCAATAAAACACCGATTCGGAAGATAAAGAAATCGTGTTTGATCAAAATGGACTTCCAACTATAAGAAAGGGCATTTGACTGTTCGGTTAACCGAATATGATGAATAAACAAGAAAGTTCGATGACAATTAGTTGTATGAAGATTTGAGGCATGCATTGGTATAAATATAACGATCTCTCCTTTTCGAGGACGAAAAGTTTTAAAGGGGGGAGATTGTAGCGTTCCAAAAATTTCGACAACTGGAATATGAATTTAATTGGAGATTTAATTATTAATAATCAATTTTATGTTGATGCCCGAGTTAAAAATTGAATATATGGTTTACGTAATGAATTGAATTCAATATTTAATTCAGAATGGTTGGTTGGAAATCAAATAATTATTGCTGAATATGTGAATTGAAATTGACTGAATAATTGAATTGAATTTGAAAATCGATTGAAAAATCTAAATGGTTGAATTTGAAAATGAATGTCATTAACGTTAAAAAAATCGGAATTTTTTTTGTTAAAATATATCTGAAATCGGCATAGATATGTGTGCATTTGCGAATATAAAGATTGGATTTAACGTTTCAAAATTTGGAATCGAACGAAGTTGTTATTGGACAAACAGAATAAAATGTGAACCGACTAATAAATTGAAATTAAAATAATATCGTTAGGAAAGCAGAGTCAGAATTAGTTTAAAAGAATTTCATTACGTTCAGAACGTCGAGGTGTAGCGGTACATCAATTTTCGTTACATTTGGAGTTCATTTGTGATGGTACTAAAATAAAACGTACAACGTAAATAACGGTAGGATTAAAACTACGGTAAAATTAACTTTTATAGGGACTAACCAAATAACACCTCCCTCAGTAAATAACATTGCCGACCTACCCTTTGAAATTTGCATAACTTAAAGCCTATGTTTTTATGTCGTTTTTATCTTCCCTATTCCATCTCTATAAATTCACCCTTCATTCCCAAATTCCTCAGAAGTGAAATCCACAAATCAAAGAAGAAAATCATTTTTCTCTTCTGAATTTTTATGGCTGAAGCGCAACTCTCCCCCCCCTCAAAAATCAAACTTGCTTCTTTTCCCCAAATCAATTTGCCTCGTCCATTGAAGCCACCGCATCAACACCGCTCCGCCTTCTGAAGTTTGTTGTTCATGTCAAGTCTTCCACCTTCTATAAAGATCTATACTTTTCGAGTATCATTGAGGGCTGCCACCATCAGCTCTCGCAGGCATAGCAACTCGAGTCACCTCATTCCGAACCGTGACGAGCCCATGGCCTGTGCCTCCTTACGGTTGCGTTCAAGGTGAGCATCTCACTCACGATTAATCTTGTTTTCGAGTAAACTGATTTTGATTAAACTAAATATATAGTTGATTTCTATTGTATGGGTTGCCTTGTGGATTCACCCAAATTCGCTCAGACTTATCTACTGTCACCATGTAATGGCTGTTGAAATACTGACCAACATTCACTGATTGTATGTGTATATATGTATGTTATACATGTAGTTTGTTTGTAGTGCTAAGGCTCGGTAGTTCAATTGATTTTGAAGTTCTCCCTGATTGTTTCATTATGCATGTGTGTATATGCATACCGCAGCGTATGTGTATATATGCATAAAGTTGAGTAAGTCGAATCGAGTATTGAAGCGGGCTATTTTTGTTGTTATAATCCTTGTGTTGACACACTATTGTGTTCTTGGATTGCTGGGTACTCTTCTTGACCATGGCTAAGTTTGAAAGTCCGAGTCACTGTTTTAAAAACCATTCACCTATAAACACACTGTTATACCAGTGCAATTTCATATCTTAGAAACCAGTTTGAACACGCTAAACTAGGAGTGTGTTAATGGCCTAGACATCATAATTAAAACAGAGAAACGGCAGAGAAAATAAATGCAGTAAATAATAATTTTGTTCTTGTTTCGGTGCATTTCCCAGGTATATTTAAGATTTGCATGTAGATCACTATCCATGGAGTTATATTAAGTATGAATGGATAGCGAAGAGTAATAACTGAAAATGTTTGGTATGTGCTGAATGATGGATTACTTAAAAACCAAAAGACAGTGGGCAGTTTTTAAATAAACTTCACTGAAATTTACAATTTTGAACTATGACTAGAGGATGTGCTTATCAGTAAATGTACATTTGTTTGTATAACTTGTTCCCAATATAAACTATCATGAAATAATTGAAGAAATTTAAATGGAAACCCGGAAAAAATGATGGTATGTTTATGTGAAAAAGCTGGGCTATGGATATGATTTATTTCTCATATTGGGTTCACTTTGTTGCCACACACTATTCCTTATAGAAATAGGTATTGAACCATGGATTCATTTAATCCCTGATGTGTTGACAATACTTTTGTGTGATACACTTCATGTTGCACCGGTGCAAATTAAGTTTATATGTTTGCATCATTGTTGCATTCATGTGATGCATGCTGCACCAATGCTCATCCAAAAAATGCTTACATTGAATTGTAACCCCGTTGATTGTTTTGATTGTGTTTATACTATTGCATAAGATTTCATGAGAATTATGTGGTCAAGCATGGAGAAACTTATGCTTGAGGTTTTCAGTACCCTAGATAAAAACATTTTTCTAAGTCGGTACATTTCCTGAATAGGCCTATTAGCTCAGTCGAATGCACAATATTGAATTTGGCTGCCTGCATGTGCACCCTTAATACTCGTGCATTGGTAAAATCCTGAAATATGTAGTTTGTTGGGAAAGAAAAAATGTTAATCTCTTGGGCCATTAACCTTTCCCAAATATTTGCTAAATCTATATTGTTCACAATATAATATTAATTATAATGGCATTCTGATAATTTTTATTTAGTTGCATGCATTTACTTAATTCATGGAGCTGAGTTTTTTAGTTGCCTTTTGCATTATATGCATATACCTGTATATTTTGTATGTGTATTTTCATATACATGTGATGCTAAAGTCTGAAATAAATGGACTATTATGCTTCCAACCTTAATACCCAATCGATATTGTTGAGATTCCAAGGTTTATAATTTTGGAAACCCATATTGCTTTAGTCCAAAAACTTGGGACTTGCATGAAAATGCCAGTATGAGTCTAATATTTTCTATCCTAATTGGAAGATCATGGCACACTGAAGTATGCATATGTGTACACGTATTCACAGTAAAGATATTTGCATACTATTTTGCTTGATGCCTGCACCATGATCTTTCTGGACATTGGTTAATTTAAAACTGGACCTGACCCCCCTTGCCATCGAAAACTGATTATGTGTGTATCTCTTGGTATAGCCATTAAATTTGTAACTCAGTGATCAATAATTAGTCCATTAATTTTATGCGAAATGCTTCATGTCGTTCTTAATCGCCTTGCTGCAACATGACTGTTGATTTCATGAACACATGATGCACTTTATTCGTCTACTGGTTAGCTTGAGTTGCTACCTATTTGATGCTCCTTTGCTGGAGGGTCTAAACTTGCTACTCCCATTCTGTGCAGTAAACCACAGTTCCATTGTATCATGGTCTCTTAGCATGGTGGTTTCTCATTTGTAATTCCTTATTTCTAGGACGCTAAGGCAATACACGTGCGTGTATACATACACTCGTGTATGTGAAAGCTCCCAAAATCACACGTTATTGATTTATATTCGGTTAGAGACGTTAAGGCGGTGTACACGTGTATATTGTATACACGTGTATACTCACAAACACCCGATACCATTCGTCCCTGAAGATAGAAAATTTTTAGGTAAACAGATACCTTTACTTTTTATTTTATATGACATCAATGTTAGGATCAACTGTTATATTTCAGTTTATATTGAATTTAATTTACTTGAACTATGATTAATCCTAACTCAAATGTTTTATGTTTTTGCATGGAACGCTCGGGTCAGACTCGAGCATTTCAGATTTAATGATTTCAGTTTAGTATTTGAAGATTGGCGAAGCTGGAATTCCAAAGACGGCGCACTTTGAAGATTTTTGAACTGTAAATATTATTTCCCTTCATTCAAACTATATTTTCAATTCTGCTGTATATATAAATCTCTTGTATTCAAAATTCTGATTATAAATAAAAGTTTATTTCGCTGTTCAAATACTATGTAAATTATTTATTTATTTGTTTTCTATGTTGATTTTATTTTAAACTTTGTAAGCTAAATAACGATCTGTCGATTTGAACGTTTTAAGCTAGTTTTAATTACCAATTTGAAGTGGTCAAAACGGCAGGATGTTACAGAACTCCAGTGTAGCCCCTCTATAATACACTGATCAAAAGGTGGCTCCATACCTAGTCATAGTCGGAACCCAATCTCCAATAAGTGTCTGTGGTTTTGATTGTATACTATGTGTGTAGAGCGTGAGATGCAAGCATTCTGCTAGATTGTTATTTATTTGTATTTAGATATTGTTATAATATCAGAAGGGATATGACTTTAAAAATGTTTTAGGTTATCGTAAGGTAAAAACCGTCCGTATTTATGTATGGATTTGGTCTTACGATTATCATTTTTCTTTCGAAGAGATTTTGAACTTAAAAATCAAGTTGGATGATTCCCTTAAACTTAGTGAGTTATTCTCACGCTGGTTCATTAGACTGATCTTAATGTTCGCAATGCTCGGGTCAGACCGAGTTTTACAGGTTTATGTTATCGGATGTTGTGAAGTCCAGAGATGAGCTGGAGAAGTTCAGACTTTTGATATCTAGTTTTTTCTGCTGTGTGTTGTATACGAGAACATATTATTATAACTGTCCAGATGTACTCTTATATTTGTAAGTATATTTTTAAAGCTTTCAATAAAGATTATTTCTATATTATATTTTGTTCAGCTGCGATGTGAGACTCTGATTGTGTATTGGTTCTTCCTTTTATTCTCCTATTTTAACTTTCTTTCTTATCTCACCCTCTTGTTTCTTTCTCCTAGCTTTTTGGGTTTTTGATACTTGAGTTGGACACGGGGTGTATTATTGTCTGGATTCGAGTGTCGAATTTCCTGGATGCTACACCTTATGTATATAATATTTCCGTGAAGAGTAACTAAATAGAAAAGACGTAATGACGTGCCCATTTTATCCCGATAGGGAAAGGTACTAAGGGCTAATGAGGTACAAACCTAATAACCTTCGCGTATAGTCCGCTTCCTGCATCTTAAGCGGCTAGGGTTGAAGAGTCCACCTCGGGATAGGTCTTTCAGTATAGGGGTCTTAAATGGCATGTGTGCGTATTTTCTACCTGAACATGGAAACTATAAACGTCAGATATGGCTACTTACCCTACGGCAAGTAATAAGCGACTAAGGGAATTGTCTAATAAGGTCAGCTAGAAGGTATAACAAGCGATACAATACCATCTCTCACCTTATGCGGGGTAATGGTATATTTGTGAATGACGGAAGCTTTAACTAGTAGGGCCTGTAGCTAGTGCCCTCTAGTTTATAAGAATGTGGAACAAGTTATCAAGAGGTATTAAGTGAACAATAAGTTTGCCTAGGATCTTAAGTGATTGGGAGAATCCATGCTATCTATCATTAATAGTGAGGTAGAAAACAATGAAGGGTAATGAGATGAATATATATATATATATATATATATATATAGACTTCGCAGCTGGAGATTCACTTCTCGGTCTGATAAGCCAGTAAATTATAATCTAATAAGCAGCTTAATAATTGGTTAGGGGCTTCCTAAATATATGCGTAAACATCATATCTCAGTATTATACCTTTAAACACTACCTTAGGAAGTGTAGTGGGGTCGTGCGCAAACATTTACAAGGTTAGGCTAGAATCACTAACCTTGGTAGGCATGCATCTTTGGTTGAAACAAACGGGATACATGCGTGTATTATAATTTATGTTGTACATTTTGTGTTCACCGAAATTTTGTTTTTCTAACCTCCTCCTTATTACAACCACCCATATTTTCTAGAGAAGGTTGGGTTCTCACAGGTGTTTTAGTTTGGGTTTCGGTTCTCGTTCTCTCTCATGCTCGGTATTAGCAAAGTGGTTTACTTTGAAAAAGGTAATTAAATAAGTGACTACTAGTTATCCTATTTGGTTTCCGCTGTGAGTTTTCTTTTATCGTACTCAGATTATGCTCATGCTCATTTATTGTAGATACAAGATTTACACGCTCCATGCTTGGATGTGTTTAAGTTCTGATTTATATCAAAAATTGGGCACGGAAAAGTGTGGGGTGTTACAGAAGGGCCGGAGGCTTCTCAGCGCACTCTTGAGGAGTGGGTGGCTCTTCTGAAGGAGCTATTCCCGAAGCATTATTTATGAGGAGTTGAAGTGTGTACCAGATATCAACCCAATCCCTTGCGAGGATCACAACATGATATGGAAGAAGGTGCATGCTTCCTATCACCAGTGCAAGGAATTCAACAAATATGCAGGGAATCTCTCGGAGCTGATCCGTAACATACTATGCCATAAATGGGCTATTGCAATAGATTTGCAAGGTATTGCAAGCTAAAATATCCCAATAGTTATAATATTTTGGTCCTACTGCAGAGTTCTATTTTTAATGTTACCTTAGTCATAATGTGCTGCTCTAGTTAAATAAGGGTAACACGATGCAACATTTTATATAATATTGCTATAGTAGACCTTTCCATATCTTATGCAATGATCCACATCACTGAAATCCTACATTGGAGAACATGACACCTAACAATCCTGATCGCTTCTTCTGCAAACAACAATTTTTCTTCAGTGCAATTCATTTCTTACCCTCTTTTCATTCCACGCTGTGACGACCCGCCCTGCACCAGCCGACATTTCCCATGAAAGTGTGTTGTGCCAATGTCCAACTAGCACGGCACGGTCGTTAAAGAAATAAAAAAGAGAATTTGAACTAACAAGGAACCTGTAGAATGTCTCACAGCGCATGGAATAAAATATAATAATAAAATAACTTTGACATAAAACAGGCGAGACAGTGCATAAGCTGAAAACTAAACATCATAGCAGTGGAAAATCCAAATACAGCTTATGTTCCACATCATCATTATTACAACTTTAAAACTGTCTCTAAAGAAAAGGAAAGGAAAGGTACACTACTAATGCCCAAAGTAGTGACCAGCAGCGACACAGGGAGAATATATGTAGATAATACGTAGGAGCCTCCTGCTCGTCTTCGGTACAGCTACTCGTGCATACCACCTAACATGTCTCTAGTCTGCCCGTTTAAGAGCACCTAGAGTAATAAGAAGAGACATAAAACTCGGGGTCAGACAAAAGTATGGTATGAGCGATAGGAATCAAAACAGAACAATAACAGGTATACTAAACCATACCTGAACCTGGACCTACAACCAAAGAGTTAGCACAACATACCGCTCAATACTCTAAGGTGCCACTAACATATGGTGTAAAGAATACGGGGGTGGGGGTGTGCATGTCATAGTGAAAGAAAACAATCAAACATAGCAACCATCCTCACATCTCTCACTCAGTGCATAAAGCATACGACATCATGCTCCAGTTAAGTTCGTAGGTGATCCCTGCTCCGGGTCGGTTCGTGCCTCCCTGATCGGATCGGCCTCCCTTTGGTTCGAGCTGAGCTTTGGTTCGTGGGACCCCTTCGGATCGGGTCGAGTTCCTTCATTTGTTCGGATTGACTCGTGGATTCCCCCTCAAGGCGGTTTGGATTGGAGGACTTCAGGTCGTGGCCCAAGCATCGGTTCGCGATTGGTAAGCGCGAGCGGTTCAGATTGGAGGTGCCATCATTCATGAGCGGATCGGGGTCGGGTAGGGCAATCCAATCCGGTTCCTACACAGTATCCTCAACTTTCCAGCGACTGTTTTACGCCATACGACGGCGTTTCCGACCAATCTAACTTTTCTAATCAATCACAAAGCATACCGTACAGTCATAGCAACATATAGAGTTGACCGCAAACACTAAAACAACAATTTGATATGTTAAAATGGATCAAAAATAGCCAAAATCTCATATTTTCCCTTAAGGATGATTAAGCCAAACTAATGATAGGATTAGCAAAACTTAACTAAATTAACCCAAATTTCTAACAAAGGCCTAAAACAATATTTCAAAATTCATAAATATTTTTCCAGATTTTTAACATGTATAATTTCACTAATTATCACTAATTACCCTTCATTAACCATAATTAGTGAGGAACTATGCAAATCACTCACCTTAGCCACAAATAAACTTTCAAAACTGAACTATCCTCTGATTTGGCGTTGTTCCCAAGGCAACACAGCAGTTCTAACCTTGCTTTGGTGCTATTCCCTTTTGATTTGACGTAGATTAGGCTAATACTTGATTAGAAAGGGATTAGAGGTGATTCTAGATGTTGGAGGCCATTGTTAGGGTTCCTAGAATGAAAGTGGCGGCTAGAAAACTGAAATGAAAACCTAGCTCATTTCAGTCTTCCCATAACCCTAATCCTGAAATGGGTTATGGGCCCATTCACTAACCACCACATTTGGCCCGGTTAAGCAGTTTTTTCATCTTCCAAACCTTATTTCAGCCATATCTCTCAGACGGTAAGTCCCTTTTTCACATACGACCACTCACCACTCTACGGAAAGGTAAACCATCATCCGGATCTAATGGAAGTGGTTTCAGGTAAAAACTCCTTTCCAATCAAAAGTTATGGCCGAAACAAGATCAGCTAGGGGCAAAATGGTCATTTAAAAATCGGCAAAAATCATGAATAGGGGAAATGACCCCAATAGTCGTCTCCCAAAGTTACATGACCATAAGATTTCGTCTGTGAAAGAAATAAATATTCTACGATCCTTTGATACGTAGAATGCGGGTCGTTACATTCTCCCCCCTTAAGAAATTTCGTCCCCGAAATTCTTTAACCCAAAACATACAAAGGATCCCGCATGCCTATCAACCATATACAACAATCAAACATGCAAACAAACAAAACAAACCTATCCTAGCATGCGGAAAGACTAAATCGAAAAGGAAATCTTACCAGATGAAGAGTTCTGGATATGTCTTCCTAATGCTCTCCTCTATCTCCCAAGTACAGTCATTCTCATTCTCGCCCCATTGAACTTTGACTAATTTCGCCACCTTCCTTCGAAGTTGCTTCTTATCTTTCCCAACAATACGCATAGGCTTGCGATTCCCAACGCCTCGGGTTCAACCTCGATGTCATCCAACTGATCAGGTGATCGGGGTCGTGCACGAATTTCCTTAACTAGGAAACATGAAATACGTTGTGAACTCCCGCCATCTTGTCTGGTAATTCAACTTTATAAGCCAAATTCCAAACTTGTTCGAGAACTGGGAATGGTCCAACAAATCTTGGTGCCAACTTACCTCTCCTGCCAAATCGAATCACACTCTTTAACGGAGAAATCTTGACAAACACCAAGTCGCCGATGGAGAACTTTAGATCTCTTCTCCTCTTATCAGCATAACTCTTCTGCCTATCTTGGGCAGCCTTCATTCACTGTCGGATAATCTTGATCTTATCTGAGGTTTCTCTTATTACATCTGGTCCAAGCACAAACTTCTCACCAATTTCTAACCAACATGACGGTGAGTTACACGTTCTTCCGTACAAAGCTTCAAATGGAGCAATACCAATACTGGATTGATAACTATTATTATATCCAAACTCTACTAGATACAAATGGTCATCCCATGGTCCACCAAAATCCAATACACAGGCTCTCAAGAGGTCTTCTAATACTCGATTCAGCCTCTCTGTTTGACCATCGGTTTGAGGATGATACGCGGTACTGAGATGTAATTCTGATCTTAACGCCTCTTTTAATCTCTTCCAAAATCCACTAGTGAACAACGAATCTTGGTCACTCACATTGCCTTTAGGTACTCCATGAAATCTCACTACCTATTTCATATACGGTTATGCTAATTTAGATGTTGTCCTATTTGACTTGACTGGTATAAACCTTGCGCTCTTGGTCAAACGATCAACAATTACCCAAATGCTATCATGGCCCGATCTAGTCCTTAGTAAACCATCGATGAAATCCATTGAAACTTGCTCCCATTTCCATTTGGGAATTTCTAATGGTTGCAACAAACCACTAGGCTTCTTTTGCTCAGCTTTAACTAGTTGGCAATTCATGCATTTGGATATAAACTTCCCAACATCCCTTTTCATCCCTTCCCAGTAGTAGGTCTGCTTCATGTCTCGATTCATTTTGTTACCACCGGGATGTATAGTCGGTTTTGAGTGATGACATTCTCTAAGCACTTCATCTCTCAATCCCTTGACATTGGGCACAACCAGTCTTCCATTCTTTCTAAGCCATCCATCTCGATCAAGCCCATACTTGTTCATCTCCTCATCGATACCCATCTCTAACTTGGAGATGATTTCCAATAGGTTAGGATCGTCCCTCTGACTGGAGCCGATCCGCTCAATCAAAGTGTGTTTGATCGTCAAATTTGCTAACATTTCTGGTTCAACTTTGCACTTTGGTCTGAAATCATACCCAGCGATGTACTCCGGTTGCTTCCATTCAAGAAACATAGCCCCTAAACTGGCATGTCTTCTACTCAATGCATCAGCTACCGCATTTCCCTTTTCCTGCTGTATATGTGATATCGAAATCATAGGAAGCCAAGAATTCCAACCATCTTTGCTGACGGAGATTTAGATCCTTCTGAGATAAAAGATACTTTAATGACTTATGGTCAGTAAACAACTCGAATCTTTCTCCTAAGAGATTATGTCTCCACATATTCAACGCGAACACGGTCACTACTAATTCCAAATCATGGGTAGGGTATCTTCTCTCGTGCGGTTTCAATTGTCGACTTGCATAAGCTACAACCCTACCTCCTTGCATCAATGCAGCACCCAGTCCGGTACCACAGGCATCCGTGTATACGGTCATCTCTTCATTCCCCTTAGGATTGACTAACACTAGTGCGCACGTTAACTTTTCCTTTAGAATCTTGAATGCATTCTCACACCTTTCGTCCTAGACGAAAGCTTGATTCTTATTAGTCAACTGAGTCAACGGTGCTGCTATCTTGGAGAAGTCTTGGATAAACTTAAGATAATATCCGGCTAACCCCAAGAAATTTCTTATATCTATTGCATTCTTGGGCGTAGACTAATCTTGTATCTTAGCCACTTTAGCAGGGTCCACGGCGATACCATTCTCCGAAACAACATGGCCCAAGAACCTCACTTCCCTCCTCCAGAAGTGACATTTAGAAACTTCGCTTTCAATTGGTGTTTTCTTAACACCTCCATCTGTAACAACCTGTATTTTTATAACGTGTAATAACCATAAATCAAGGCAGAATGAAATTTTGAAATAAGAATCAAGAGAAAAGGGTTATGCCATTGCGTTCGTCTCGAAATTCTATTGGAAACGAGTCTGAGTTTTCGAAAATCGGTGTCCGTATGACCAAGTTATGACCTTTCAAAGTTTTCAGAAGTTTTCAAGTTCAAAACAGCTTAGAATTCGAATTCAAAATTGGAAATTCAAACCTCAGAATGGACTGGGCGGGAAATTTCCCGCCCAGGACCAGGTCGACCTGGGGGTCGACTATGTAGTCGACCTGCCTAGGACCAGGTCGACCTGGGGGTCGACCTGGTGGCCGAGCCCACTTCTAAAGCTGGATACACTTTGATGTTTCTGGCCTCGTTTCTGCCTACATTCGTTGACCTGACCCTATAAAAACAGCCCCTAACACTAGTCTCTCTACACAAAATTCTTTCTGACATTATGCTGCTCTAATTCTGGTTGAAAAGTTAGAGAAAGAGACTACTTCTTCTACGTCGAAACTACGTTAAGAGAATCGCTGATTTGGGGACTTCTGTTAGGACTCGACTAAGCATATAAAGATTCAACATCGACTTTCTTTTCCTAATTCTCGAACCACGATCTGTAAGCCCCAGTTACTTTTAGATTTAAACAGTAAATGTAATATGAATATGTTGTAAATTGAAATTGGACCTGTGTATGATGACTGTTTTACATCCATGCTTGTTCATCTTGGATCTTGACTTTTGGGTATATTACCATGACATTGATTTGGGGCCTATTTATGTTGTAAATCAAAAAGAAAAACCCCTCATATTATCATGTTGAATCTGCTATTAGTCACAAGTTTATGACTATCACCTTATATCAATCGTTACCATGACTATACTATCACCTTATGTCAATCGCTACCATGACTATACTATCACCTTATGACAACTGTTATCTTGACTAGTACCTTATTTTGCTAGATTTGGAATCTTTATGTTTGAGGCCAATATTCCATATGCCAGTAATGTTATAATCTTTTATCTCAAGTCATACCATGCTATGCTAATAATCACTTTTTCCACCTTATACCCGTCCCTTTTTATGTTATTCCCTAATTAGATTTGTTTGTATCGATTCGAGTTTATGTGCGATGGGAATACGATTTGGGTAGATTAGGTAAAACATAAATTGGCTTTGAACATGAACGTTATTATAACTTGAACCTGGATATGGACATGAACTTGACATGATTTGACATGAAACATGACATGAAAACTCGACATGAATTTTGACATGAAAACTTGAACGTGGGCATGACACTTAGATAAACTTGAAAATGGTCAACTCGAGGTTGGGTTGAGTTTGCAGTGTAAATCTGCCCGGAACCGCCCGGCAAATCCAGTGACTGCAAACAATAGAATCCAATGTGGGTAGTTGGTCATATCGCACGAAAAACCCGAGGTTAGTCTATGTTGTGGTGTAAATCTGCCTGGAACCGCCCGACAAATCCAGTGACCACAACAGTTAGTCTAATGTGAGAGGTTGGGGTGCATTAATGAATTAATGCCACGTGATAGGGTTAAGTCATGAACCACTTGAATATACTTAACTAACTTGACACGATGATTTGATAAGGTTAAGTCATGAACCACTTGAATATACTTAACCAACTTAACATGATGATTTGATAGGGTTAATTCATGAACCGCTTGAACACACTTAACCAACTTAATACAGGATTTGGATAGGGTTAAGTCACGAATTTGAATGACAACACTTAACCCATTAGAAACCCTATTTACGCGGTCCTTTTCAGCAGTAACCCACTTAGATGTATCATGATACCCTGGGACTAGGCAGGGTGGGGTACGATTACTGTGCTGATTGTAAGCGACCAGAACGACAGCTGAGTTGGTGCGCCATTGAAGGTTCAGGCGGACTACGGTCGTGCACGTAAGTTCGGAGTTGAAAAAGCAGGCATTGGGCACCCTTAGGTTTACACTGTGCGTGCTTGATTCGTGTCGATGGTTGACACCATAAGGGCTTGATACACCCTATGATGGACCTAGCACAGGTAACTACATTTCAGGATAGGGCCGTATGACACAAACACATGACGAGCTAGAACTTATAGGGAGCCGATTGATTAGTAGATCGTACCATAGGACCCCGTAATGGGTCACTTCATGATATTGGGACAAGGGATCATTTCATGATTAATACTTGACATGGGTTAGAACACTAGTACAGTTGGTGCAGTGAATCTCGAATATGCGATGCTAGACTTGACTTATCCTATTATCTTAATTATCCTACCAGTTCTGTTATCATCCTTATGATTTCTAGTTTTCACATATCATGTTACCTTTACTAGTTTTCATACTGAAAGTCACTAGGGCTTACCAGTCTTTATGAATGACCCTTTTTATTTCGCCTCCTTTTCTTTCGTTTCCCCCCTCCCCAGGTTCTCAGGGAGGAAACGCTAGCTCTTAGCTTGGATTTGGCTTGCTTTCTGACAGCTCATGTACGGTTTGGTCTTGAGCTATGCTATGGTTGCACTTCTGCTATGTTTGGAGAATAATTTACTTTTGTTATCTTAAGTTTATGCTTCTTTACTTGGAACTTGATGTAATGGAATAATTTGTACCTTGGATATATGGGGTTTTGACTCTTTTCTTGAAAGTAAAAAAAATTTGGTTTCTAATTTCTACCGCTGCTTTATTTATGTTCTGCCTTGTGATATCTCTGTGTATGTTTACCTAGATAATACTCCACCAAAACTAGTGCATTCCCTTTGTGAGTGACCCTAGCGGAGGTGGGGTGTTACATTTGGTATCAGAGCAAAAGGTTACCAGGCTGGGCAAAAGTTTTAAAAATCTTCTGAAACTATTTTCAAAACCATTTATAAAGAAGCACTTTTTTGAAAAGTTTTATGTTTAAAAAGGCTATTCCCCAAAAAGCCATTAGCACTTTCCTTCGTTTCCTCGTTTGAATCTTTTTCTTTCCATTTTTCAGCATGGCTGATCTTAATCTGCCTGAGGGAATACCCGTTCCTGGATGGTTCCGAAGGTACTTAGAAGCTAGGGCCAACGGCGCGGGCCCGGCAGACATCCCTCCTCCTCCTCCCCCAGTGGTCGCGGTTCCTCCTCCTCTTGGTACCGCCTTTGCCAAAATATGCAAAGACTTTAAAGCGATGGGCGGCAAGAACTTCGTTGGAACTGAAACCTTCGTTGAGGCACGAAACTTGCTAAAGGAGACTGAAGACTTGTTTATTATCTTTGATGTGGAGGACCATAGGAAATTTTAGTTGGCAGCATGGTTGTTGAAAGAGGAAGCTGCATTGTGGTGGGAAGTCACCAACGCTACCAGGCCAATTGAGACTTGGGCAGACTTTAGAGAGAGGTTTGGGCTTAAATTCTTATCGTTAGCAGAAGAGAACCTTCAGATGGAGAGGTTCCTCGCACTCAAGCAAGGGGACATGTCTGTTAGGGAGTACGTGAATAAGTTTAATCAGCTTGCTCGGTTCGGTTTGGACTTGGTCAATACGGCCCAGAAAAAGGTTGTACGCTTTGCTCGAGGATTGAACGAGCCACTACACAGTTTGGCCATAACTCATATACCCATGGGGGCGACCTTTGAAAGCTTGGTGGATATGGCTCTACTTCAGGAGGAAGACAAGAATAGCAAGAAGGAGGTTAAGCCTAATGAGACTCAGAATAAGAAAGCTGACTTCAAGAAGGGAGGCAACAAAAATAACAAGGCAACAACAACAAGGCACGTGAGACAAGGAAGTGTAACTTTTGTGGGATTACGAGACATCTAGCTAAAGACTGTAGAAAGAAGAAGAGAAAGTTGGGTAAATGCTTTCATTGTGGAGATACTAGACACATCAGCAAGGATTGCCCTAAGAAGCAAGGACAGGGGAAGGGGAAGACCCAGCGAGCAGGACCTTCTGGAGGGAAGTTGCATGCTCTCAACACCACTTCAGCTCTTGACCGAGGTAGTAATATTTCTGTAGAAAGCCTTGTTTACATTTCTGACTTTCCTGTTCAAACCTTATTTGACTCTGGCGCATCGCATACTTTTATTTCTTCTGGTATTGTTGAAAATATGCACCTAAGTACTAGTCTGGTTGAGGATCCCGTTACAGTTTCAAATCCAATTGGGGGCTCCGCCCATTTATCTATAATGTGTGTGGATTTGAGGATCTCTATCTTAAGCGTAGAATTCACGTGTAGTGCTTATGTTCTCGGATTTATGGGATACGGTTTGATCCTAGGTATGGATTGGCTGTCCAATTATGGAGCCATTCTTGATTGTGAACGAAGGGTAGTGAGTCTTGTGACTCGCCTCGGTAATACCCTTGAAATTTCTTGTAACCTTAAGGGTCCGGTCATGTTGTGTTATCTTGAATCCCTTGACTCATCCGACGATAATTTGCAATCTGTAAGAGTGGTCCGAGAATATCCAGATGTCTTTGATGAAGTGAGGGGGTTACCTCCTAAACGCGAGATAGACTTCCGAATTTATATTGTTGATAATGCCAAGCCAGTTTCATTGCCCGTTAGGCACATGGCCCCGCGAGAAAGAAGAGAGCTCAGTAAACAAGTTAAGGAGTTGCTTGAGAAAAATTTCATAAGACGAAGCATTTCTGAATGGGGTGCTCCGGTGGTATTCGCTACTAAGGCGGATGGTTCGCTTCGTCTGTGCGTAGATTATCGTGAGTTAAACAAGCTGACAAAAAAGAATAGGCACCCACTGCCAAGGATCGACGATCTGTTTGACCAGCTTGTTGGAGCATCTGTTTTCTCTCAACTCGATCTAGCCACAGGGTTCCATCAGCTTAGAGTGGCTGAGGATAGCATTGACAAAACTACGTTTAGGACTCCAGATGGGTTCTTTGAGTGGCTCGTCATGCCGTTTGGGTTAACGAATGCACCCGCGTATTTTGTAGATTTGATGAGTAGGGTGTTTCGGGAGTTCCTTAACAAGTTTGTAGTGGTTTTCGTGTACGATATTCTGATCTTCTCAAAGGATGAAGAAGAGCATGCTAGACATCTCAGGGAAGTCATGGATATGCTCAGAGCACACCAGTTAAAGGCTAAGTTCTCCAAATGCCATTTTTGGAGGAAGGAAGTTCAGTTTCTTAGACATGTAGTTTCTAAGCAAGGCATATCCGTGGACCCCACAAAGGTGGTTGTGGTGCAAGACTGGAAAGTTCCTAAGGACGCAACTGAAGTGAGAAGCTTTCTCGGTTTGGCAGGCTACTATAGGAAGTTCATTAAGGACTTCGCTAAGATTTCAGCCCCTCTTACTAGGTTAACTAAGAAAAACCTAGCATTTGCATGGAACATAGAATGTGAGATTGCTTTTCAGAGACTCAAGAGAGCCCTCACCACAGCTCCAGTTTTTGCATTACCCGATGGAGGTAAGATGTTTACCGTGTACACATATGCATGTGGCATGGGATTAGGCGCAGTCCTAATGCAAGAAGGGAAAGTGATATGCTATGGGGGTAGACAACTTAAAGTTCATGAGAAGAACTATCCCACACATGACTTGGAGTTGGCGGCGATAGTTTTTGCACTTAAATCTTGGCACCATTATCTTCTTGGGGAGAGGTTCGAGCTGTATACCTACCACAAATCGCTGAAGTACCTCTTCTCACAGAAAGATTTGAATCTGAGACAACAGCGATGGATGGAATTCTTGGCATCATATGACTTCGATATAGCTTATACCCCTGGCAAGGGAAACGTGGTGGCAGAAGCGCTAAGTAGAAAAAAGTTGACTTTGAGCCCCTTGTTTGTGGAAAGGAAAAGCCTTGAATTTATAGCAACCTTTGATTTTACACCGGCTGTTGAGTCATTGACTGCAACGTTAGCATCTCTTGAGTTAAGACCTACACTTTTAGATCAAGTAGGGACTTCACAGAGGGAAGACCCACAGATAGTCGAAATCATGGACAAGCTGATTAGGGGTGAGACATCAAGTCACCTCAGTAGGTATGCCATAGATGACAAGGGATGGCTAAGGCGTGATGGAAGGCTATGCGCCCCGCAAGTGGGAGACTTAGTAAGGAAAGTTCTCGAGGAGGCACATCACTCGAAGATGACCATACATCCCGCATGGGATAAGATGTACAGAGATATGAAACGCATTTTCTTTTGGACTGGAATGAAAAAGGACGTGGCAGAGTTCGTTTCAAAGTGCATGGTGTGCCAACAAGTAAAGGCCGAGTCGAAGAAGCCCGGTGGGCTATTACATCCTTTGGAGGTTCCGCAATGGAACTGGGAGAGTATCTCGTTGGATTTCGTGGATGGACTGCCTAGGTCAAGGAAGGGAAATACTAGCATATGGGTCATAGTTGATAGACTCACGAAAAGTGCTCACTTCATTCCAGTGAAAAGCAAGAGGACCGCTCATGGCTAGCATCTATTTACCTTCGAGAGATAGTACGGTTGCATGGAGTTCCTTCTAGTATAGTTAGTGATCGTGACCCGATTTTTACTAGCCAGTTTTGGAATAGTTTGCAAGAAGCAATGGGTACACGACTGAACTTGAGCACGACCTATCACCCGCAGACGGATGGACAAACCGAAAGGCTAAATAGGGTGCTAGAGGATCTTTTGAAACTATGCATTCTTGACTTTGGTGGTACTTGGGAAGACCATCTTCCTCTCGTGGAGTTTGCATAAAACAATAATTACCAAGCTAGCATCAGAATGGCACTGTTCGAAGCCCTGTATGGAAGACCGTGCAAATCGCCAACTTGTTGGTGGGAGACGACAGACAGACTTATACTTGGGCCCGACATGATAAGGGACACTTCTAAGAAGATTGAGTTGATACGAAGACGGATGAAGACGGCCTAAGATAGACAGAAATCTTATGCGGACCAGAGAAGGACAGACCTAGAGTTTGAAGTCGGAGATATGGTCTTTATAAAAGTTTCTCCGTTACGCAATGTAGTTCATTTTGGACCAGTTGGAAAGCTAGCATCGAGGTTCGTAGGACCGTTCCCTATCACTGAGAAGATTGGACGGATGGCCTATAAGGTAGACTTACTCGATATGTTGACTGGAGTACACAATGTCTTTCACGTCTCGCATCTCCGAAAGTACTTGCATGAGTCGGCCGAAGTGGTTGAGCCAAGCATCCTTTAAGACGTAGAAGTGGAAAAAGAAGCAACATTGAGGCGAGTTCCGATTCGTATCTTAGGAATAGATATTAAGAAGCTAAGGAGTCGAGAAATCAAGCTAGTTAAAGTTCAGTGGAGTGAAGCCCAAGAAGACGCAACTTGGGAAACTGAAGAGAAGATACACACGCTTTACCGATTTCTTTTTGAGGGTACATTCTCGATCTCTTTTTCCTATAATCTTAAAAACCTTTTCATATCATGCTTCTACTATCTACGTTTGTCTTGTTATCCTCTCGA
Organism: Allium sativum; assembly: GCA_030737875.1. Lineage (NCBI taxonomy): Eukaryota > Viridiplantae > Streptophyta > Magnoliopsida > Asparagales > Amaryllidaceae > Allium > Allium sativum. Next base: position 829,972,561 of record CM060913.1, read on the forward strand.
TCTTATCTTGAGAACCTTAGGTAGAACCATATGGATGTAAACATGTGATTGAAACATGTTTTGGTTGATGTTTGCAAATGGTTGCAAGTGGTTGCTAGTGGATGCATGGCACACATTAGGCACTAGATCGGCTCAGTCGCGTTTTCATGTTGCATATGCATGAGTGCTTATACTTGTACATGGATGGAACTTGCTATGCTATCACTTGGATGTTGCATATGAATGAATGTTTGTGCACTCATGAAAAGATTATAAACTATGTTAGGAATTTGCATACATGTTGGATTCATTACACTAACATATTTTGCATTAAGGAGGTTTACTGAATCAGTAACCGCCTGATCTTTTGCATTAGATAAGTACATGTACACACACTTTCTGCATATGTTCATACATCATTAGAAATCTTTTAAGGACAATGGTTGCCTGTGGATGATGCTTTGAGTATATGGATGATTGGATGATAGGATATATTCTTTCTAACTTAGAGATTTCGGGGACGAAATCCTTTAAGGAGGGGAGAATGTAATAACCCGTATTTTTATAACGTGTAATAACCATAAATCAAGGCAGAATTAAATTTTAAAATAAGAATCAAGGGAAACGGGTTACGTCATTGCGTTCGTCTCGAAATTCTGCTTGGAAACGAGGCCGAGTTTTCGAAAATAGGAGTCCGTATGACCAAGTTATGACCTTTCGAAGTTTTCAGAAGTTTTCAAGTTCAAAACAGCTCAGAATTTGAATTCAAATTTCGAAATTCAAACCTCAGAATGGACTGGGCGGGAAATTTCCCGCCCAGGACCAGGTCGACCTGGGGGTCGACTATGTAGTCGACCTGCCCAGGACCAGGTCGACCATAGTGTCGACCTAGGGGTCGACCTGGTGGCCGAGCCCACTTCTGAAACTGGATTCACTTTGATGTTTCTGGCCTCGTTTCTGTCTACATTCGTTGACCTGACCCTATATATACAGCCCCTAACACTAGTCTCTCTACAAAAAATTCTTTCTGACATTATGCTGCTCTAATTCTGGTTGAAAAGTTAGAGAAAGAGACTACTTCTTCTACGTCGAAACTACGTTAAGAGAATCGCTGATTTGGGGACTTCTGTTAGGACTCGACTAAGCATATAAAGATTCAACATCGACTTTGTTTTTATAATTCTCGAACCACGATCTGTAAGCCCTAGTTACTTTTAGATTTAAACTGTAAATGTAATATGAATATGTTGTAAATTGAAATTGGACCTGTATATGATGACTGTTTTACATCCATGCTTGTTCATCTTGGATCTTGACTTTTGGGTATATTACCATGACATTGATTTGGGGCCTATTTATGTTGTAAATCAAAAAGAAAAACCCCTCATATTATCATGTTGAATCTGCTATTAGTCACAAGTTTATGACTATCACCTTATGTCAATCGTTACCATGACTATACTATCACCTTATGTCAATCGCTACCATGACTATACTATCACCTTATGACAACTGTTATCTTGACTAGTACCTTATTTTGATAGATTTGGAATCTTTATGTTTGAGGCCAATATTCCATATGTCAGTAATGTTATAATCTTTTATCTCAAGTCATACCATGCTATGCTAGTAATCAATTTTGCCACCTTATACCCGTCCCTTTTTATGTTATTCCCTAATTAGATTTATTTGTATCGATTCGAGTTTATGTGCGATGGGAATACGATTTGGGTAGATTAGGTAAAATATAAATTGGCTTTGAATATGAACGTTATTATAACTTGAACCTGGATATGGACATGAACTTGACACGATTTGACATGAAACATGACATGAAAACTCGACATGAATTTTGACATGAAAATTTGAACGTGGGCATGACACTTAGATTAACTTGAAAATGGCCAACTCGAGGTTGGGTTGAGTTTGCAGTGTAAATCTGCCCGGAACCGCCTGGCAAATCCAGTGACTGCAAACAATAGGATCCAATGTGGGTAGTTGGTCATATCGCACGAAAAACCCGAGGTTAGACTATGTTGTGGTGTAAATCTGCCCGGAACCGCCCGGCAAATCCAGTGACCACAACAGTTAGTCTAATGTGAGAGGTTGGGGCGCACTAATGAATTAATGCCACATGATAGGGTTAAGTCATGAACCACTTGAATATACTTAACCAACTTGACATGATGATTTGATAGGGTTAAGTCATGAACCACTTGAATATACTTAACCAACTTAACACGATGATTTGATAGGGTTAAGTCATGAACTGCTTGAACACACTTAACCAACTTAATACATGATATGGATAGGGTTAAGTCACGAATTTGAATGACAACACTTAACCCATCAGAAACCCTAGTTACGCGGTCCTTTTCAGCAGTAACTCACTTAGATGTATCACGATACCCTGGGACTAGGCAGGGTGGGGCACGATTACTGGGCTGATTGTAAGCGACCAGAACGACGACTGAGTCGGTGCGCCATTGTAGGTTCAGGCGGACTATGGTCGTGCACGTAAGTCCGGAGTTGAAAAAGCAGGCATTGGGCGCCCGTAGGTTTACACTGTGCATGCTTGATTCATGTCGATGGTTGGCACCATAAGGGCTTGATACACCCTATGGTGGACCTAGCACATGTAACTACATTTCAGGATAGGGCCGTATGACACAGACACATGATAAGCTAGAACTTGTAGGGAGCCGATCGATTAGTAGATCGTACCATAGGACCCCGTAATGGGTCACTTCATGATATTGGGCCAAGGGATCATTTCATGATTAATACTTGACATGGGTTAGAACACTAGTACAGTTTGTGCAGCGAATCTCGAATATGCGATGCTAGACTTGACTTATCCTGTTATCTTAATTATCCTACCAGTTCTGTTATCATCCTTATGTTTTCCATTGTTCACATATCATGTTACCTTTACTAGTTTTCATACTGAAAGTCACTAGGGCTTACCAGTCTTTATGACTGACCCTTTTTCTTTCGCCTCCTTTTCTTTCGTTCCCCCCCCCCCCCCAGGTTCTCAGGGAGGAAACGCTAGCTCTTAGCTTGGATTTAGCTTGCTTTCTGACAGCTCATGTACGGTTTGATCTTGAGCTATGCTATGACTGCACTTCTGCTATGTTTGGGGAATAATTTACTTTTGTTATTTTAAGTTTATGCTTCTTTACTTGGAACTTGATGTAATGGAATAATTTGTACCTTGGATATATGGGGTTTTGACCCTTTTCTTGAAAGTAATAAAAATTTGGTTTTTAATTTCTACCGCTGCTTTATTTATGTTCTACCTTGTGATATCTCTATGTATGTTTACCTAGATAATACTCCACCAAAACTAGTGCATTCCCTTTGTGAGTGACCCTAGCGGAGGTGGGGTGTCACACCATCACTATTCTTAAATGTTCCTTGTGTTCTTCCTCTATCCTCGAGTAGACCAAAATATCATCCACGAACACAAGGACAAACATATTCAATTGATCCCTGAATACTCTATTCATAAGATCCACAAAATATGCTGGTGCATTGGTCAACCTGAATGGCATGACCAACCACTCATAGAATCCAGACGGCGTCCAAAATGTCGTTTTAGCTATACTCTCAGATTCCACTCTAAGCTGATGAAAACTTGTCCCGAGATCCAACTGGGAGAACACTCTCGCGCCACTTAACTGATCAAACAAATCATCTATCCGCGGTAGAGGATATTTATTCTTCCTCGTCACTTTATTTAATTCGCGGTAGTCCACACACAATCGAAGAGAACTATCTGCCTTGGTAGTAAACACAACGGGTGCTCCCCACTCAGAAACACTTCTTCAACAGATCGCTTACTTGCACCCCGAGCTCTCGCTGCTCCCTTGGCGCCATACGACGAAGTGGCATCACTATAGGCCTGGCATCTTTCACTAAGTCAATACGGAACTCAATCTCTCGGTGTAGTGGAAGTCCGGTCACTTCCTCGAAGACATCCGGATACTGGCTAGCCACGGGCACATCTGACAACTCATCATGCGGGATGTCGTGGGAATTTAGAAAACTAGCCATTACCCCATCATTAGGTAGACCACCAAACACTACCCTCCGCCCATCATCCGCTCTATCTGTCACCAAAAAGTCCTCACAGTCTACCACCACCCCGTATCTTTGGAGCCAATCGACTCCCAGAATAATGCCAAACCCAGTAAAGCTCAAAACAAAGCAATCGCAAACAAACATGCATCCATGACTCGATAAGACCACATTATGACAAATCATGCTAAGTCTAGTCGAACCACCAATCGGGTTCGTCACCGCTAAAGGTCTATCGACTATCTCGGGTTCCAATCCCAACCTATCTACCAGGTCACTAGATATGAAGGAACGGGAAGCTCTGGTATCAAACAATACTCGAACAGGAACATTATAAACAGAAAGCATACCTTGAATAACGACATTCTTCTCCTTCTCCGCCGCAGTTGGTGCATTCGACGAAGAAGGAACAACATTGATAGCATATGCTTTCACGATCTGCTTTTCCTTAGGGTTTGCGGACACTTTTCCTTGTGATGTCCCACTTGGCCACAGTTGAAGCACTTCCTATCCGCTGGCTTGGCCCGACATTCTTTGGCATAGTGGCCCTTCTTACCACAGCTGAAGCACCCAACATCTTTCTTATTCTTTTTCTTCTGGCCATCCTTGGTTTGATTTTGCTTTCTCTTATTCTGAGAACCGTTCTTGCCTCCACCGCTTACTTGCGGCTTTGGCTCTTCCGCAGATGCAACCTCAGTCTTTGACTTGGGGGTATAGACTCTCCGATCTCAAAGCTTTTCCCACAATGGATTCAAATGTCTCATCGATGTGGTTAATAAACCTTTACCCAAAGTACTGATCCAAGCATGTTATAAACTTCTCATTCTTCTTTTCGGGAGTGTGAATGTGGGATAATCTGTACTTTGATAAAGTATCGAACTCAGCAATATACTCCGAGACGGCTCTACTGTTCTGCTTGAGCTCCAGAAATTTCCTAAACAACTTTGACTTCTAAGCAGCTAGGATAAATTTTTCACCGAATTAGCCTTAAACTGATTCCATGTAACTTGGTCCTCTGGAGTAGCTGCCTTAATAGCATTCCACTAATTCATCGCCTGTCCTTGCAGCTGACGGGACACTAGCTTTCTCTTCATTGCATCCTCGATACCTAAGTCTTCGAAAATACGCTCACAGCTATCCAACCAATCCTGGACATCCATGACCGATTCCGTTCCATTGAACGACTTTCCATCAAGACTAGTGTAATCCTTGCATAGCTTGGCGAAATTGGTTCTAGGCGCCTGCACCGCGGCACCACCACCATTTGCAGCATTGGGAACTGCTCCTTGCACATTTCTAAGCATATCTCTCATGAAGTCAGTAAACATAGCCCTCATGTCAGAAGCATTCCCATTGTTGGCTCCTCTACCAGCACCCCTCGTATATCGGCTCATCGTTCAATCTTTAAAGAGAAACGATTAATTATCCTCTTTGTGGTGTCAGTGCAGTGCGACTTCATCCTTAGCTATACTAATAGTGTATATATATATAGCTTTTGAAAACCAAATTAATCACAAATACGCGCTCTCATATACGTATTATCTCTCCCTGGTGTGTTTCCCTAGGTTAACTACACAAGCTAGAGCTCTGATACCAAATGTGACGACCCGCCCCGCACCAGCCGAAATTTCCCATGAAAGTGTATTGTGCCAATGTCCAACAAGCACGGGACGATCGCTAAAGAAAGAAAAAAGGGAAATTGAACTAACAAGGAACCTGTAGAATGTCTCACAGTGCATGGAATAAAATATAATAATAAAATAACTTTGACATAAAACAGGCCAGACAGTGCATAAGCTGAAAACTAAACATCATAGCAGTGGAAAATCCAAATACAGCTTATGTTACACATCATCATTATTACAACTTTAAAACTGTCTCTAAAGCAAAGGAAAGGAAAGGTACACTACTAATGCCCAAAGTAGTGACCAGCAGCGACATAGGGAGAATATATGTAGATAATACGTAGGAGCCTCCTGCTCGTCTTTGGTACAGCTACTCGTGCATACCACCTAACCTGTCTCTAGTCTGACCGTTTAAGAGCACCCAGAGTAATAAGAAGAGACATAAAACTCGGGATTAGACAAAAGTCTAGTATGAGCGATAAGCATCAAAACAGAACAATAACAGGTATATTAAACCATACCTGAACCTACAACCAAAGAGATAGCACAACATACCGCTCAATACTCTAAGGTGCCACTAACATATGGTGTAAAGAATACGGGGATGGGGGTGTGCATGTCATAGTGAAAGCAAACAATCAAACATAGCAACCATCCTCACATCTCTCACTCAGTGCGTAAAGCATATGGCATCATGCTCTAGTTCAGTTCGTAGGTGATCCCTGCTCCGGGTCGGGTCGTGCCTCCATGATCGGATCGGCCTCCCTTTGGTTCGAGCCATGCTTTGGTTCGTGGGACCCCTTCGGATCGGGTCGAGTTCCTTCAATTGTTCGGATCGACTCGTGGATTCTCCCTCAAGGACGTTTGGATTGGAGGACTTCAGGTCGTGGCCTAAGCATCAGTTCGTGATTGGTAAGCGCGAGCGGTTCGGATCGGAGGTGCCATCATTCATGAGCGGATCGAGGTCAGGTAGGGCGATCTGATCCGGTTCCTACACAGTATCCTGCAACTTTCCAGCTACTGTTTTACGCCATACGACGGTGTTTCCAACCAATCTAACTTTTCTAATCAATCACAAAGCATACCATATAGTCATAGCAACATATAGAGTTGACCACAAACACTAAAACAACAATTTGATATGTTAAAATGGATCAAACATAGCCAAAATTCCATAATTTCCCTTAAGCATAATTAAGCCAAACTAATGATAGGATTAGCAAAACTTAACTAAATTAGCCAAAATATCTAACAGAGGCCTAAATCAATATTTCGAAATTCATAAATATTTTTCCAGATTTTTAACACGTATAATTTCACTAATTATCACTAATTACCCTTAATTAACCATAATTATGAGGAGCTATGCAAATCACTCACCTTAGCCACAAATAAACATTCAAAACTGAACTATCCTCTGATTTGGCACTGTTCCCAAGACAACACAGCAGTTCTAACCTTGCTTTGGTGTTATTCCCTTTTGATTTGACATAGATTAGGCTAATACTTGATTAGAAAGTGATTAGAGGTGATTCTAGATGTTGGAGGCCATTGTTAGTGTTCCTAGAATGAAAGTGGCAGCTGGAAAACTGAAATGAAATGAAAACCTAGCTCAATTCAGCCTCCCCTTAACCCTAATCCCGAATTGGGTTATGAGAAAATACATTAATCACCTCATTTGGCCCGGTTAAGCAGTTTTTTCATATTCCAAACCTTATTTTAGCCATATCTCCCAAACGGTAAGTCCGTTTTTCACATATGACCACTCTATGGAAAGTAAACCATCATCCGGATCTAATGGAAGTGGTTTCAGGTAAAAACTCCTTTCCAATCGAAAGTTATGGCCGAAACAAGATCAGCTAGGGGGAAAAATGGTCATTTAAAAATCGGCAAAAATCATGAATAGGGGAAATGACCCCAATAGTCGTCTCCCAAAGTTACATGACCAAACGACTTCGTCTGTAAAAGAAATAAATATTCTACGATCCTTCGATACGTAGAATGCGGGTCGTTACACACGCCCTCTTATTTTCATTTCCCCACTTTCTAGATTCCTTAATGAAATAACATTTTCTTTTGCAAATAACATTTTGATTCTTCTCTGTTTTCTTACGAAGGTTCAAACAAACATTCTTAAGTTGGGGTTCAACGATTTCAGTTCAATTAGAGCTTGATTTGGAGGTTCACGTTTTGTTCAACAATTTCGGTTCAATTAGGGCTTCGATTTGTGGATTCAAGCATTGTTCACATCACTTTAGGGCTTCAATTTCGATTTTGAGGTATAACACTCTCTCACAGAACTTATGGTTTCAATTTAAACTACTTATAAATTCTTAGGTCGGCCTGAATTAACAATTCGACTTGTCTTAGATTTCCTCTTGTTGGACACACCCACATATTTTATCTTTTTATGTTAAAATATTCATATTCATAAAGGTAGTGATGGACAACGAATACATCTGGGTAGAACTTCAAAAGTTTAGTGAAGGATATATTAGTGAGATAAAAGCCTTTATACAAAATGATTTTCTAAAGTTGCCATAGGCAATGAAATGACGTGCCCTTGCAAGAATTGTAACAATAGCAAGTGACATCGTCAAGATATAATTTATGATCATCTCGTCTACAACGGTCCATCTCCATTGTATGTGAAATGGATACGTGAGGTTCCTCGCCTAAATTTTGGAAGGAGTGATGAAGATATAGACTGTAAAGCTGGTGATTTTGGAGATAATCTTGGTGAAATGTTGGTCCGTACTCATGGGCATATGCAGGACTGTGAAGATGAGAATTCTGATGCACTGAATGCTAATGCTAAAAGATTTTATCGCCTTGTCGAAGATGGAAAGCAGCCATTATATTCTGGGTGTTCAAAATTTTCGGGATTAATTTTTATCATCTGGCTTCATTTTGTATAGTGTGCACATTGAATTACGGAGTCTGCATTTGACGATATACTAGAGTTGATGAGAGAGGCTTTTTCACCGTCCCACATACCTTTATCTTTCAGAGCTGCGAAGAATATCATTAAAGATTTAGGTCTTGAATATAAAAAAATACACACATGTCCAAACGATTGCATACTGTGTTGGGCAAAAAATAAAGATAAAGATGTCTGTAAAACTTGTGGTGTTTCTAGGTGGGAACCAGTGAAAAAGGAAGACACCCGTGGCAATGATCCAGGGAAGTTGAGTCGCAAAGTCCAGTAAAAAGTGATGCGTTACTTTCCGCTAGAACCAAGGCTGCAAAGGTTGTTTATATGCAAGGAGTTTTCACAACTTATGATATGGCATTCCGTGGACGAAAAAAAGACGAAAAACTTAGACATCCAGCTGATAGCAAGTATTGGAAGGCTATGGATGCTATGTATCTTGATTTTTCATTTTAAAATAGAAATATCAGATTGGGTGTAGCCTCTAATGGATTCAATCATTTTTGTACAATGAGTACAACTTACAGTACATGGCCAATTGTATTTTTTAACTACAACCTTCCACCTTAGTTGTGCCTGAAGCCCAAAAATCTATTCTTTTAATACTCATCTCCAGTCCAGAGTCTCTAAAGAATAAAATTGATGTATATATGCAGCCTCTAATTGAAGAGTTAAAAGAATTATGGGATCTAGGCATAGAAACTTATGGTGCCTTTACTGATCAAAATGTCATGTTACATGCAAGTGTGTTGTGGACCATTAGCGATTTTCTGGGGTATGCAATGTTATCCGGTTGGAGCACAAAGAGTAAACTAGGTTGTCCTGTATGCCATTATGGGACTTCTTCAATGCACTTGAAGCATAGTAAAAAAATGGGCTACATGAATCATAGAAAATTTCTGGATCCAAAACACAAGTGGAGGTTTGATAAGAGGGGCTTCAATGGTGAAGTTGAAATAGGAAAAATTCCAGGAAATTTATCAGGAACAGACATTGAAGAACTATTATGTGGCTTTGAAAATAATTCTGGAAAGAAAAATGATTCCCCTTTTAAGAAGAAGTCAATATGTTTCAATTTACCATATTGGAGCTGCGATTTATTGCGACATGACCTTGATGTTATGCATATAGAGAAAAACATGTGCGACAACATACTTGATACTTTGCTAAATATTAGTGGCAAGTCAGAAGACCATTTGAATGCTAGTTTGGATTTATAAGAAATGGGCATCAGGATGGTCATTCATCCTACTTTTTCAAGTGACGGTGAACACTTTGAGATTAGGGCTTCCATATTTGACATTACGAATAAAGAAAAAGAAATAGTTTGCTCAGTACCGGAGAATGATAAATTTCCATATGGTTGTGCAGCCAATATCAGTTGCTATGTTCACTCGAAGGAAAGGAATATCTCAGGGTATAAGACCCATGATGCTCATTTTTTTTACTTCATTACTTGTTGCAATTTGCTATGAAAAAAACACTAAAGCATGAGGTTGCATTGCCTCTGATAAGATTAAGTGCATTCTCAAGAGGTATTTAGGGGTAAATTTATTGACTTGGAAGATGTGAAGAGGCAACAACAAGAAATTGTCAAAATTCTTAGCCAATTTGAGATGATATTTCCATCGGCTTTCTTTGACATAATGGTTCACTTGACGGCTCACTTGTGCAGGAAAGTTGAGTATGTGGACCTATGCATGTTTGATGTATGTTTCTGATTGATTGTTATCCAGCTAAACTCAAATCTTATGTGAGCAATAGATCTAAACTGGAAGGTTCCATTGCCGAAGGTTACCTGGTAGAAGAATGCTTGGCATTCTGCTCAAGATTCTTAAGTGGTGATGCAATACCTAAATTTGAATGTTGTCCACAAAATATGGAATATGATATTGGTACAAGAAGAAATAAAGACGGAAAAGCTATTCATCTAAAAGAATTTGAGTGGATGACATGTCATCGATACATTCTATTCAATTGTGGTAATGAGGAAATAAAGAAATTAAAAGATTAAGTTTTTAGGTTCTAATTTTATTCTAGCTAGTACTAAAGAATTAGAATATTTCTTTATTGATATCAGTATCATCATAATTATTTTAGGGAACATCGAGCTTTAATTGTTGGCCATGTAATATCGAGAGGATAAAAAAGAGAGAGAGCACATACTGGAGAATTCTTGAAATGGCTAAAGGATGAGGTTGGAAAAAAGAGGACATTTCGAAAGAGATACAAGTGCTTGCAATGGGACCTAATCGGGCAGCTAGGAAATTTAGTGGATACGTTATTAATGGATACAGATTCCATACAAAATACAGTGATGCTAAGTGCAAAACATAGAATAGTGGTGTATTCTTGACTGCCTTGACCACTAATTTTGCTAGTTCAAAAGATTAAAATCCATTAGTTGGTAATGTTAGTTACTACAGAGCAATTGAAGAAATAATAGAAATTGATTATTGAAGGGAAATTTTGGAGGTTTTATTTAAGTGTTGTTGGTACCAAGAAGAGGAAGATTTTTATGGGATGACTCAAGTTAATTTTAATAGATTGTGCCAGAAATTCGATCCGTATGTTATGGCTTCACAATTACAATAAGTATTTTATGTACAAGATCCAACTGATACGACGCTTTATAATGTTATCAAGAAATTGCTGAGGGACTGGCGTGATGTTGAAAATGAAAATGGAAATGAAGATGATCCAGTTTTATATGATATTCAATGTGGTTATGGAATAGGAAATCAAGCTAGCGATTTTAGGTAGTATAGAGATGATGTCCCGGCAACACAAATCCTCATTCCACCTAGCATAATAGAGGAAACTGCCTCTTGATTCCTATGTAGCAAATTTGATCAAGTGACTTCTATTTATGTACTGGTTCTTAATTAAGGGTTGACTTCTGTATCTATTAATTTCATAATTAATTTACTACTTTTTAATTACCTGACTGCTTGTAAGTTATTCTGATTTTATGTGTTCCCTTTTTTTCTAGCGCTTTATATAGTTGCATACACATAGGTACTTAATATACTTACCCATTTTATTATATCATATTTTGCTTCCAATGTAAACTCACCATTCTGTATCCATTTAGTATAGGATAGGGGAATCCATGCAACTCACATTTCAAAACAAGGGTACATCTTAGAAGGCAGAATATGTTGGTGGAACCTTTGCTGTGGTAAGGGGCGTTGATCCTGACTACTTCTCGTACACAGTGCTAATGGAGTTTGTGAAGGATGACCTTTTCTATAATGAAACAGGAGGAATTTATATGGGAAATGGTGAGAAGGGTGGGTGGAAGTTAGTGACGAATGATGTGGACCTCTCTGTATTTGTCAATGGAACTAACAGTGGTAGCAACTTGGGGTTTTATATCGACAATGTTGTCAATACTGCAATTGAGCCACTGAAGCAAATGCAGCCGCATGTAATCATTTAGCCAAGGCCACTGAATCTGGTTACAGGTATATATAAATAACTAGATAATATCATTTGTATATTTGGATATTTTGATATAAATTTTTTTTTATTGTGATATTAAATCATTTAAAGATCATGATTATAATATCATTGTATTGTTGCAGCTACAAAACCACTTAAAAGACATTTCGTGACAACTCATCAACTACAACAGAACCAAAAAAACAAGAAGTTAGCTGAAGTCAACAGTTCTCGAAAGTCATCACGGTTGAGTAGCAATGCAACTGTAAATCTAAATGTAGCTGAAGTGAACAGTTCTCCGAAGTCGACACGGCTGAATAATCAAGAACCCAACAATGCAACTATGAATCAAAGGATAGATGAGGTGAACAGTCCTCGGAAGCAAGCACGGCTGAATAATCCAGAACCCAGCAATGCAACCGTGAATCTAAAGTTAGCAGATCAAGACAATCCTCGGAAGTCGACACAGCTGAATAATAGAGAAACCCGCAACGAAACCCTTATTCTAAAGTTATTTGACCTGGTAAATCCTCAGAAGACGATAAAGAAAAAGCAAAAACTAAAAACCAGCGCTTCAACAGTGAATCTGAACTCAGCAAGTATTAAGAAGAAATTGGAATCAAATATTCCATCATGAGAAGACAAAGATCTGCATGAAAATGGCATGCATTTTGGAAGACTCTAATGAACTTATCGTAATTTGAATGTTTTGTACCACTCTTGAAGCATAATTACTATGATGTTCCTATTTATTATATACTTGTAGGATGTTCATCTACCACCTCCACCACCTCAAAAGGAGTATCCTCCACATCAACCATCTCTAAAAGAGTATGAAATACCGAGAGCTAAGAATTTATGAGAAATAACGAACTTCTTGCTTCTCTAGGTGTGCCTGCAATTTTAGCTGATATGAGAAATGCAAACAAAAAAAAAGATGCAAAAGGATGTGGATAGCGAGGATTATAATCCGGACCATGAAGAGCATAGTGAAGATGATACTTCACAAAGTTCAAGAAAGGTGTGTGATTGCTTCATATCTTTTTTTGCTTGTGATGATAATAAGTATAAAATCCAATCTTATTTTTTACTTATATATAAAATTTAGAGAACTAAAAAAGTTGAGAAGCCCAAGCCTGTTAGTAGACCACAAACTCGTTCAACTAGTGGTATGGCAAAGGAAAAGGAAAAGTTGAGAAGCCCAAGCCTAAGTCTGTAAGTAAGTAAAACTGAGAAGGATGTTGAAGGAAAAGGAACAATGGCTGATTATTTAGCTCTACGGGAACGACAAAAGAAAAATGCTGCAAAATCTAGTGCAAGCGGTATGTCAAATAAGGATGTTGTGGAGAATTTCTTGCCAGAAGTTGAAGTAGGTACTGAATTGATGTGATAATAATATTTAATATTACAATAGGATTAATATTTAAGTACTAAATTTACATTATGATTTATGTTATTATTTGATGGGACATTTCATTTTAATTAAAGATGAAGTTCGTAGAAGACTCAGAGGTTAAACAAAGATGTTTAATGTTCATATAAGGGCGTATGACAAAAGAGTTGTAATTGGGACAAACCAGTGGTTCCAACCTATTTGAGATGATGAAAAAGTAATATCGGAACTAAGCTACTTTTTAGGAACATTGAAAAGGTCCGTGCCGCTTACGTATAAATCTTGATCGGATGTTCCTCACGAGTTGAAGAAATCCATATGAGATTATGTTAAGGTAATTTATTATTAACTATAATATAGCTGAATTTTAGTTTAATGTGTAATATTGATCTATTAACTATAGTGTAGCTGAATTATGATTTATTTATTCTTTTTAGTCTTTGATTTATATTTAAGCAACGGTATATTATTCCCGATGAATGTGAAAACTGGGTGTTAAAGTCTATTCGTGACTGTTGGAGAAGGTACAAGAGTCGCACAAAAATAGCTTATTATAAAGCTTATGAGATTGATGAGGAGAGGGTAGAAATAAAGCCAGACAACATCCCACTGGAGAACTTTAAAATGCTCTTGAGGTATTGGGCAGATGATGAGATTCAGATATACGTACATATTATTTATTTCGCAACATAAACGTGTGCTTTGTTTTTTGTGAAATAAACGAGTACGTTGTTTTTTCTGTATTTTTCAGAAAAAACCCAAGAAAAATTATGATACTCGTAAGTCGTATCAAGGCGCGCGCACACACACACACACCGCTGGTCCAAAGTTGTTCGCCCAGCTTCGTCATAAGATGGTATGCGATACTTTACATTCGTTTATTAATTACTATCAAATTCTGTTTTGTATAGTTTTATACATATTTTTTTAGATGAGATAATGTGGTAACTATTGACATGAAGTAGTCAACCTAGATGCTTTTTGATTGAAGAGAGCGTATGCTAAACTAGCTATTGAACTTGTATCATGAAACACCATCCGATGTAGCACTTTTTCTTAAAAGTCGTAAGAGAGCAGATGGACGTGAATACATGTCTAATCCTCAAGTAATAAAGTACAAACTTGTAATTAATAATTTTGTTCTGTTTTGTACATGCTGCACATTGTTCATGTCTTGCTCATGTGCACTTTGTTGAACCTGAGTTTGGCTCTTGGCTAGCCTTGGACACAAGTTTGAACCTTCCTTGAAACACTTGTTGAACCTGAGTTTTGCACCAGTAACCTTATGCACTTGTGCTATGTGCACGCACTTGTGACATTTGTGCACTTGAAACTTTTTTCATGACATTTTTGCACTTGTCATCGAGATAGGCATGTAAAACCATAACTTGATTATACATGTAACATTCTAATTGAAACATGCCATTCTTAAATCTGTTTTTTATCGTAAAATATTTATGGCTGTCAATAAAGACATCCTTTGGTTATTCCATGTTTTGAGTTGCCTTCACTAAATCATTGTATCCCTGTAAATTCGACCAAGTGTTGTTATACTAAAATGGAATTCTCCCTTGTATCTATGTTGTATTGGTAAATAATTGAATGAAGATAGGGTAGTGGTCGCTTGTTGAGTTTGGTAATAAAGTATCATTGAAATCAGTAAAGGAGTCATAAAAATTAGAATTCACAAATATTCTGTCTAATTTACAAATATTATGTCTCTGTGTTGTATTGGTAGATAATTGAATGAAGATAGGGCAGTGGTCGTTTGCAGTGTTTGATTGCAAAAGATCACATTGTTTTTCCCCAGATTTTACCAGTGTATATATATGTTACAAATTGTTTTCTAATTACACGCACATTAATAAAAAAATCCAAAATGTGGCTTTCTCAACATTTGCTGCATATGTAAGAATTTATTGTAAGGTAATTTACTGAATTCTCTCCATATATACGTATTTGCTACTTTCTCTCCATACGTAAGCATTTGCTGCATTCTCTGCATTTACCGTAGGGTAATTTTTATATGGCTTTATTTTGTAGGACTTACTTCAAAATGCAATGGCCTGTGGAGAAGGAGGAAATACTGTTGAAACAGTCATTTCGAATGGAAGATCATACAGTCGTCCTTTGCTGATAGGGAGGCATGCAAAGTGTGCAAAACAATTAGCCAAGACTCTAACAAATGATTATATAAAGGACTGAAGACAAAGGTTTGTCGAAGAAATGGAAGCAAAGTTAGAATCCAAGGTAAATTAGAGGGTACAAGAGAATTTGGCTTGGGTGCTTAAAAAATTAGACGATGCCAACCTGGAGTTGAATCTTGAGGAACTAATTTCCACAACCATGTCCGGTGCACAGCCAGCCCTTTACCAAAGTGTCCAAAGCCGTTGCTTTGGGACTCATGAAAAGGCAGGGCACCATATTCGCGCAAATAATCACAAGTGAAAAACCGAAGCTAGGGCACAACCGTAACTTTCAAAATCTGGGATCGACAAATTCTAAACAGGTCAAGGGCACAGCTGCAAGGTTCTCGCTCCTCAGTCCTCACCCACATGGCCGACCAACATCACCGTGGTCGATTGAGATTTGATTCGGCAGTTCACAATTTTCTATTTCCCTGGCTTGCTGCTTGTTTCTGTAAAGGTATATCATATTTTGAAGATATTCATATTTTTAGGTTTTGTTCAGTTCAGATTCACATCATAATGATTCATAATTCATAGTTGTTCAGATCTGATTTTGGCTTTTGCATCTGTTCAGTTCTAATATATATTCTATTTTTTATGTAGTTGATGTTCGGTATTGCAATTTAACAATAAGCTGAAGTTGCGTTCCGTGTTCTACAAAGACAAATCCATTCCATATATTCTAAATTTCATATTACAAATAACATAATTCTTATTTGTTTTAGATTCTATTATCAATTTAGTTAATCAATTTTAATTCTTATTCCATAGATATAATTTTGAATCAGCAAACATAACTGTTGTACCAATGATTCGATTCAAATTTGTTCCATATTCCATAATGTTCTAATGTTTAGTTAACTAATAGTAGAATATGGATGCAAATTGGTATTAATTTTGTTGTATGACTTAAAATTTTCTTATGAATGCAGTCATTTTTTCCTCTTCTCATTATTTGTACTTTTGTAGTAACATAAATTATATCGATGACTTAAATGACGATAATCGCATTGATTTTTGTATTAGGGCCTCAATTCTACAGTTCGGTTTAGGTACCCAAATTCCTAGGACTGACCCTAGTCCGGTGGAAATGAAAATTTGACTGGAGGCACTAGCTCTAGTGTCTCATTTATCAATTGTTATGTGTACGAGATATTTTGGAGTAGCCTTGTTGTCGTTTAAGTTAGTACTGGATATTTTGGAGTTGTTGACGTGAATTGTGATGCGTACTACTATACAAATTGTGATATGTACTATGTATTATGCAAGTGGTTATGTGATATTGTACTGTTCTATGTGATATTGTAGCTTTTAGTGCCTCTTTAGTATGATGTTGTAGTAGCATTAGTGTAGTGTTGCGGTAGCTTTGTTGCCACCGGGTTATAAATGTTACCTGAAATAATGTTGCAATAGTCATAAAAGGTGTTTCCATAGGGATGAGATTAGATTGGGTCGTGGGCCCAGTGGGTCTCACATTGTAGGCCTAGTGGGTCCCATAATGCGGGTCCCAAAAGATAAATTAAGATAGTTAATATATGTAGCAACATTTTTGGAATGTTGCTACAGACACCTAAGGGTGTTGCTATAGGTCCAAATAGGGATTTATTGCAACCATATTTGTTATGTTTCCTCAGATAGTCAAAATGTTGCCTTTGAGGTCTGCAACAACAGTGAAAATTGCATCACAACAAAAGTGTTGCCAAAGACCTATGCCAACATTTTTTGGGATTGTGCCAATAATTTTTTTGTGTTGTAATAGACCATTTATGGCGTAATGACAAGAACGTGGAGATTGCGAACTTGAAGCAAATGGTCAAGGATGAACAGCTGCGCGTTCGGAACTGGAACGAGGCACTAAGTAAGACAGGCCTTCGGATCACAAGTATTTCTACATATCCGAGTAGCATGCTTAAGTGTCAACTCTTTGTTGTTGAAATAGGTGAGACAAAGGAGAAGTACGAGAGGCTAGAGAAAGAGGCAAAGCATGCTGATAAGACATTTAAAGACACCGTAGCTTTAGTGAAGACCAACAATGCGAAGCTTAAGAAGGAGAACTCAGAGCAAGGAGGAAAATAATTGTTTGATTCAGGAAAATGGAAAAGATTACCAACTCCAAATAGACAACGAGGCCTTGCTGAAGGAGAACGAAAGGCTAAAGGACGAAAACGTAGAGACTTAGAGGCTCATGAACGAAAATGCCAAGATAAAGAGGCAACTGGAGAAGGCTAAGAAAGACAAGGGAAGGCCGAGGGTACCACCAAAGAGGAGCTGACCTAGATGGATGGGATACGGCAAAGTACCAGAAAGAAGTGGAGGAACTCAAGAATGTAGCCAAGGATGCAAAGGCCCAGGCATAGTTGGATCAAGAGTCGTATGTTTGGAATATGTATGTCAAAGTGCTCAAATATCATGGACTCTCATAGGTTGACGACTATCCCCGTACATTGGCTCAGGTATGGGACCGACTGTTGGAGTTTTAGGCCGACTTGCAGGAGGTAGATCCTATCGATGAAATCTAGTTCATGTTCTCTCGGTTGGATGAGAAGGAGCGCTTGGTGCTGCACGAAGGAAGACAATTGCTAAATGATGATGTCGAGAGTGCGAGAGAGGCAGAGCGTGTTGCTGAGAAAGGGAAGATGGCGTCCACTGATAGCTTGGTAGTGGCCCATGAGTTTATTGGATGTAGTTCTCCGCAACAATAAGCTACACAATTTGTCTCTGCAAGTGGCTCACAAGCCCTAGCCCCCGCCGCAACCGAATACAATCCTGATCAGCTGGGGTTAGGGACAGGAGAGTTTCACTCAAGCAGTAGGCGGGAGCATTGAGCCTGCCAGAACTGCGCCTCAGGTGTTGGTAGGTAAAGTCATCTTCTCACGAGTGCTTAGGAGTATGGCTACACAAAGATAAAGTAGACTAATAAGATTTTCTCTTGGGCGTGTAGGTCACTTGTAACACCCTGCATTTTAAATGCAAATAAAAATAAAAATATGCATATAAGTATATATATTATATGCATAGATATATTTAAAGAAAAAAATTAAATAATAATATAATTGCATGTAATAAGTCCATGTACTGAGATGAAGAAGAAGATTAATAAAAGAAAGAAACTACATGCAATGTATAAAATGAGAAGAAATGCATGCAATGTAATTGAAATTGAATGCGAACATTAAAAAGAAAAAGGGAAATTTGAAGAGCTTCCAGAATTTGGTCACGAGATTAGCATCATGGTGTTCGTGGTGATTTTCTGGTCAATTTAGACCTATGGGTTGTAGAAAACTGATTTAAAATGAAAGAGATATCTTTAAATTAAATATTGTAACAAAACATGAAAAAGAGGATTGAGAAAAGAAAAATGTCTATCAGTATTCTAAGCCTTGTTAATAATAGCCTAAGTAGCTCAGTTGGTTAGAGCATATGACTTGCAAATAAGAGATAAATAGTTCGATCCTCGCTAGCTCCATATTTTTGTTTTAAGGGAATGGCAAAAAAGTGGCTTAGTGTGAAAGCAGTTTAATTAAAAAATGGCTTAGTGTGAAAAGGGTTAATAAGAGGTCTAGTGCTTACATATATATAACAAGATGAAATAGGAACAAAATAAATAATTGTTCCTGTATAAAAGCTTAGCATACGCATAAGAGTTAAATATAAATGAACATAATTCAAATAGTGGGTTGCGCGCGAACAAAAGGGATGTTTGAAATTTGAATTATGTGCAAGAATTATATGTATTATAAATAAATCAAATTTCAAATCAAAAGAAATATATATAAATATATATATTTATTTATGCGGCGGCGGTGTCGACACCACTATAAGGGTGTCGACACATGTGTCGATACCCAAGTAAGGGTGTCTACCCCTGCGCATCATTCAGCACATGTGTCGCGTTTTGATTGGTGAACATTTGTTTTTGCTGCGACGTGGCCATTTCTTATTGGTCGTATGACGTAAATAGCTCTGATGGAGTTTTATTGAAATCTAAAAGACCAAATTCATTTAGCATGCCTATAAATAAGATAGTTAAGTTTACTCCGCCCTCATAATTTCTGAGGCGACACCAAAACTCTGCCATGACTCTCTCTCTCTTCTCAAATCTATTATGAAATTAAAATGTTAGTCTAGGAAGATTATGAATCCATATCTGGAGGAGGGAGTCAATGTTAATAAAAGATTATTGAAAGCAAGGTAAACTTCTAAGACCAATCTATTTAAATTATTTCTTTTTCCCTTCTCTTTTCATGAAAATAATAAGTCGATGGTCGGTAGGTTGCAAATCCGATTAAAAGGGAAATCATGGATGATAGAGCGGATCAGATCCAAAATTTGGGAAAGCATGAAGGTGAGTGGGTTTAAAATATACTTTTTGAATAATAGTACATCGATCGTTTGACATTCCCCATAATGAACATATTGGAAGGTTCGGTTTGATGAAGAACATTATTGTGCTAAAATGGATATTATGTTCAATAAGTTAATATATTAAGATGCCTAAACATATGCTAATAATGATTAAAGTGGTGTAAATGACATGTGGGAATGATTAGCATGATATAACTTCAAATTGTTAATATGAATAATTCATATATTGAGTCAGTTGAAATGTTGGAATGTTTACATGTTATTATTCATATATTGGATTTGTTGGAGTGTTAAAAAGTTTACATGTAAATTTGTCCCAATTATATACAGGAGATAATTGGGGTAAGTATACGATTATATGGATTCAGTTAACATAGAATTGAATAAATAAATATGGGTTTGGGGCATCGACCAAATTATGTTAAAAGATCTTAAATTGGATCATAACTATAGAAAAATGATTTGGACGCAAATGGGATCATATGTAAAATATGAATTGGCATAATTTGAATAATAGGAATTTAGACGTATAATCCATCATGAATATAATTGTGTAAATGGACATTAACACCTATAAAGGCATAGGTTTAAATAATTGATTAATAATGAATGCTTAGGATTATAATTAAAAATTGTAATTACACTTATGACACGACGTTAGGTTGCATTAGTGGTGGAAGTCTGCCCGGACCCGACCGGCATATCCAGCAGCCACTAATGTTGAACCTAATGTGAGAGGTCTAAGTGCGTAAATACGAGACGGGCTATAACACACTACTACAAAAGTGGGCATATTCGACACTATTTTTCTATGGCCGTAGATCAAAAAAGCGTTGTCGTAGGACATTTTTTCAAATAGGCAACACTAAGGGGGCATGACATCAGCGGCCGTTGCATTAGCCATCCAATACAACGCTTTTTCCCATCTACGGCAATGGAAAGAAAGTGTTGCATTATAACCCTTTTGCAATAGTATATGCATGTAATGCAATAACATACAGCATTGCCTTAAGTAGAAGCCAGAGCCCGGCTTCCAGGTCATGGTAGTGGGGTCCACATGGACTTTCCACGTCAGCTGTCGATGTGTCACACGCCACGTCATCTCTCCATGTCAGCTGCACATATGTCACATGTCACGTCAGCTATCCACGTGGCGTCACGTAAGCTGTGGGCCCCACGTGCCGTACCATTGTGGAATTAATAATACTACCTTAATGCAACACCACACCAAAGTCTAATGCAACACCATAACACAGCCTAATGCAACACCAGAAAACATCAACTGCAATGGTAAAAAAATCAAATGCAACACCGGAAAAAAAATCAAATGCAGCAGCAATACAACCCTATAATTACAAATTCTGCACTACATATATTCAATCCAAAACATTATACCACATTTATACATATATACCAAATTTTCATACAATAAATCCTCCCAAAACATTCATAACCACAGTCAGACCAACCAACTATATATACCTACCCAAAAGTGTCATCACCAACACATACCACAAGTGCCATCATCCAAACATACCACAAGTTCCGTCACGAACACATACCATAGGTGCTATAATTTAAAAGAACAGAATATATCACAAGTGCTAACACATACCATCCAAATACTTCAGTCAGTTGCTGGGGTTACAGGGGTAACAATGTCATCTTCACCACTTGTTGTGGTGACACAAAAGTCTCCGACGTCTAAATTAAGATCTGGATTGGCTTCACCTAACCTTTTTAATACCCATGGTACGTTCTCTTTCACTTTTCTGTTCACCTTTTCTTCCAAATCCGCCTCAAACTCTTGCCTTATTTTTTGGGTCAGCTCTTGCACATAACTATCCGAAGAACCAGGAGTTGTTGGAGACTTATCGACCATTTTACCTTGCCTTCCTACAAGCCAGTTCTGCCTGTGGCTCTTCCCACCAAAAACAAGTGCATCTGCCTCAGCAATGTTTCCTGCATCCACCATTGCTTGAACCTTCGCATACAAAATGAAAACCAGGCAAGCATATATATAAATAGGCAGCTGGCAGGAATGAATTTATTAACAGAATTGGTTTTCTTTCAAATTAACTATGTGTTCGATTTAGTAAGCAGCTCGAACAAACGTACAATGTGCCAACTATACTGACACAAGTACTGCTATTTCAGTATCTAATTATATATATACTCACGTATTTGGCCTTTTTTTCCATCCGTGTTAGTCTTGTAACTTCTACCCGATTCTCGTTTATATGTTTCCAAATAAACCAAGGCAGCAGATGGGGAGGCTTTTTCTGGGCCCTTCTTTCTTTGTCAAGTATTAGGATTACCAAAAATTAAACCCAATTTACGACATTCAATGTTCATAATTTACAAATATAGCTGCTGCCTATGAACATTATGACAATGATATATAAAATATAATTCAATGATATAACAAAGTAGAATTATCATGTGGCCAATTCAACTCAATAAAAAAACTTAAGTTCAAAAAAACACATACTATTATTTCTTTGGCTACTGCATGCGCGGAATTAGTATCAGCTAGGGCCTGGAAATCCAAAAAAACAAAAAATTAGCACTAAATAAGGATAATGCGAACCACAAAAGAAAATATTAGCACTAAACAAGCTAATGTGAACTACTAAACATTATACAAATGTGAATATCATTAAAGCCGTACCTGAACTACTTCATCCCCCCAGTATTCCAAGAGCATTTTAAAATCCTCCAACGGAATTGTACTGGGCCTATTTGCAAGCCTTTCCTCATCAGTTGAATATTATTTATAATACCTTGCTTTGAAGCGAGACTTGTATTGCCTCCAAGAGTTGTTAAGCGTGTTCAGGACCCAATTGTGTCCTTCTTCAGGAATGACATTCCTAGCCTACAATATATCAATCAAAAAATTCAGGAAACAAACTAACTAATTAAAACCAAACATTTAGGAAGTCAGTTGAACTGTATATGGTTAAGGAAATTAGATTATACTAGAGCATATTCCAACATTTGTCGCTTTAATTGATCAGGAACAACATGCCATTGATGTAAGTAAGAGACACATTATCCTTTGCTAGTGTCCCAAGAAGATTGCTTAAATATGTAATATTATCATATTTTGGCTGACCATCCTCATTCAACTCAATGACTACTTTATCATCAGGGGTTCTAGCATGCACATTGGTCATTTTTGACTTCCCTCTAGGTTTTTTGGACCTTGTACTTTATCTACCAGGTTCAAAAAAATGAATAGAAAGTAGACACACTCAACAGTGCAGTGCAGTGCACAGATAAAGAAACATTATATTGTACCTGTACCTGCTTCATCTGCCTGTGCAATCCATTCCTTCTCTAATCGATTAGTAAGATTTTCCATTGTTGGAGGTGCTTCAACATTCTGCTTTTGACGTTTCCACATCGCTAAATAAGCAGCAACTGAACCAGCAGCTTCACATGAATTGGTTGATTGTTTGAACAATTTGCTACATGTAGATTTTAAAATGGATGGACGAGATGTTGTAGGTTTTAAAACTCCTGAAAAAAACTGTGTAGGTTTCGTCAATTTCTTTAATGTTTCTATGAATTTCTCCCGGTTACTGAGTTTCATTGGACTGGGAGTGTGTGTCACGATCAAATCCTTGTTGGAGCCAACTTTCTTTGGAGGGGGGTGCAGGTCATTGCTTCCTTCTCAATTTCAATGGCTGTATTGGTTCGCGAAAAAGTTCTCGGTCCAGCTAAAAGATCCTTTGACTTAACAATTTTGATTCTCTACAATTAAGTTGAAGTTCAAGATTTTTTTACGTTCCTAAAGACAAAGACAATAAGTAATAAACAAATAACTTCTTTATACCTCCGAATCCAATGAATCATTAGTGATGTCTTCACCAGCATTTTCTGGGATGTATTCATCACATCCAGTAACATCTTTACCTTTATCTTTCTTATTTCGTGTGGTTGCCTCTTGCATACAACTAACCAATGAAGGCACCCTAAGTGATCTACTAATTGCATAGTTTTCTTGCATTCGCGCTATTCGCTCTTGTTCATAGTTCATCAAAACTGATGGTTGTGAGAACTACAAGCAGATTAGCATTGTTACTCACCTTCGATGATAAATTTAAGCTAGTTAACCAAATAGAGTCGACATATAAACAGTTCTTGCTATTTTGACAGAATGTATGCACAAGAATTTTAATAAAAAGTTGTTTGAAATACAAGATTTCATCCGGATTAATAAAAGTGAAATGAAAACTGAAAAATACCTGAACATAAGCTTCATTCTCTCGGGTATCATCATCATTATCTGTTTCATTTTCTACATTTAATTTCCTCCTGGTTCCTTTATCTGTTTCCCTCTGAACCACTTGAGTTGGGTTGTTTTTTCATCATTTTGTGTTGCTGTTGAAGTCTATGTGCAGTAGTATACTTGTGCTTTTCAACTGGCTTCTTAGCAGAACCTGGAGCAATAAAAATAATAACGATGGCCTCCTTCATAGTTCTTTACACACACACACACACACACACACACACACACACACACATATATATATATATATAAGAATAATGGATCTATATTACATATACATATATACCTTGAATTATGTTTTTCCTTGGCCATATGATTACATGTGGCTGTAGTTGAATCAACGGCTCACTGTCTTTGTCAGTGGTGTTGTCGATGTAAAAAACCACTTCTCCTTGCTTTTTGCAGCCATGTACATACTCAGTTACGTCCTTATCATTCAATATTAGCTGCCAGCCACCCCTTGTTCCTTTGCTGATGATATGGACTCCTCCTATTTCAGTGTAATGGAGAGCATCTTTAATAAAGTCCATAAGCACACTGTAAGAAAAGCGGTCTACATCATATTTTGTTACTGCGAAGGATTCTCCACCGACGTAACATGTCCTTCGAAATTGTCCGCCATGTTGCAGTCGGATATTAATAAGTTCATCCATCCTATACAAAATGAATACATTAGAACAAGGTACATGCATGTTAAAGTGGACAAAAACCAACAACTATAACATTTTGGTCTATAACCAATTTAGATGACAGTAACGAAAGACATTAAGTCATAAAACATGTGAACAGTGTAGACTACATTATGAGACAAGAGTGCCAAATACATTCATCAAAGATAATAATTTCCAGCTAAAACAAAAAGTGCCAAATACATCATAAATTAAACCAAATTAAAGCAATAAGAAAGAGGATTTTTTTGTCCTAACGAGACGGAATAGGATCAGGAACTTCTGCTTCTAGTTCTGTTTCAAGTTGTATTATGTGGACATCATCCCTAATCCAACCCCCATCAACAACTTCTGGTTCTAGTTCACCACCTATGCCCATATCATGTGAATGTGTATTGCTTATGTCTTCTTCCATTGCATTCTGATTTTCAGTATCACACCAATCTCTCAGCAATTTTTTAATAACGTAATGGTTGTTCTTTTCAACAACATCTTCCACATAAAATACTTGCTGCACTTGTGAAGACAGGAAATAAGGATCAGTTTTATGGCACTTGCTAAAATTTACTCGAGTAAGACCATATGAATCTTTTTCCTCTTGGTACCATCAACACTTAAAAAGGACCACTGTGAAAGCTCCCCAATAATCAATCTCAAAAATTTCTTCGATTGATCCATAGTAATTGACATCACCCACTATTGGGTTTTGGTCTTTCGAACTTGCAAAGCTGGTGGTTTTAATAGTAAAAAATACACCACTATTTTGTGTGGTACATCGAGAATCTCTAAATTTTTTGTGGAATCTATATCCATTAACTATATAACTGGTGAAGTTCCTAGCTACTCGATTTGGACCTAACGCAAACACCTCTAAATCTGTTGAAATATTGTCCTTTTTCAGAACCTCTTCTTTAAGCCAATTCCAAAACTCTTCGAAATGTTCTCGTTCCCTCTTGTATCTTCTTGGATTTGCAAGACCGTCTACAAAAGCTCGATGAACCCTAAATAATAATTAAGGTCAAAAAACTACGAAATGCAGATGTTAATTTATAATTAAGGAAATTGATATAGGAATTTAAAAACTTACTCGATCAAACTCTCAATTTCTTTATTACCGAAATTGAACAGAATATAACGATGCATTGCCTTCCAATCTGCATCTTTAAAATTGAACATCTTCCCATCTTTATTCTTCTTTGTTCCAATACGATATTCCAAATATGTTGGACATCTTCCAAAATCAATCGACGTGTTTTCTGTTCCTCCATCAACGCTTAAAAATCTTGAACAGAAGATCACACACTCTTCTGCCAAGTAACCTTCTGCAATCGAACCTTTCGGTCTGTTTCTATTTCGCACATAAGATTTCAACTTTCCTAAATATCGCTCAACTGGATACATGCATCTAAGATGTTCAGGCCCACCATATTCGATTTCTCTGCATAAATGAACAGGCAAGTGTACCATTATATCGAAAAAAATTTGTGGAAAAATCATTTCAAAATGACAAAGTATCTCGACGATTTCTTTTTGCAGCCTCTTGATATCATTCACTTCGATAACCTTGCTCCATAGTCCTCTAAGGAATGCAGTAAATATGATCATTGATAACGCCACCTCGGGTTTTGACGCTTTCTTCATGGCAAATTGTAATAAATAGTGGAGTATGAAATGAGCATCTTGGCTCTTATATCCCACAACCATTCTCTCTTTTATGTGCACGTACCGACTAACATTCGAGGCACAACCATAGGGCAGTTTGGAGTTCCTCAATACAGTGCAAAATATTTCTTTTTCCTTATTTGTCATATCAAATCTTGCAGCTCTAATTTCAGCATGCTTTCCATCGCTATATTTAACAGGATGAAAGGCCTTCCTTATGCCCAATTCCAGTAAATCCAAACGAGCATTTAGGTGATCCTTCGACATGCGACCTATATTAAGTAAAGTACCTAATATTTTGTTGCATATGTTCTTCTCTATGTGCACGGCATCCAGGTTATGTCGAAGGGGATTATGACACCAGTATGGTAAGTCAAACAGTATTGACCTTTTTTAAAAGGGCCGACTTTTACCAGGTTTCTTCGTCTTATCCCCAAACCGATTTTTGAACCCCCGTAATAACTTTTCAATATCAGTTCCTGATAATATTTTTGGAATGCTCCCCATTTCAGTTTCGCCATTAAATCTCCTCATATCCAGCCTCCACTTATGTGTCGGATCAAGAAACATTCTATGGTGCATATAACACATTTTTTTGCTATGCTTCAAATAATTTATAGAAGTTTCATAATGGCATACTGGACACGCTAGTTTCCCCTTCGTGCTCCAACCTAACAATATGGCATTTCTTGGAAAATCACTAATGGTCCATAAGACGCTTGCATGTAAATTAAAATTCCCATCAGTCAAGGAATCATATGTTTCAATGCCAACATTCCATAACGCTTTCAATTTCGCAATTAAAGGCTGCATATATACATCAATACTGTTCTTTGGAGAATCTTGACCAGATATTAATGTTGAAAGAATCAAATTCTCTTGTTTCATACATAACCAAGGCGGAAGATTGTAGTTTACTAACACAATTGGCCATGTACTATAACTTGAATTCATTGAGTGATATGGATTAAATCCATCACATGCTAGACCCAATCTAACATTACGATTTTCTGATGAAAAATCAGGATAGCGAGCATCCATCATCTTCCATGCCACACCACCAGTCGGATGTCTTAGTTTTCCATCTTCTTTTCGTTCCACTTGGTGCCATCTCATAAGTTTGGAAAATACTTTGCACATAAACATCCTTTGTAACCTTTGTCTTAGAGGAAAGTACCTTATAACATTTGCTGGCACTTTGGGAATCGATTTTGGTGGATCATTATTATCAACGATGTCTTCTTTTTCTTTTACAGCCCACCTCGAAAAACCACAAATGTCACAAGCCTGTTTATCTTTATTCTCTGCCCAATATAACATGCAATGTTTTGGGCATGCATGTATTTTATGGTAATCAAGACCTAAATCCTTAATGACATTCTTTGCAGCGTAGGAAGACAAAGGCAGCTGGACATCAGGTAAGGCTTCTTTTATAAGCTTTAGTAATTCCCCAAACGCAGACTCGTTAATTCCATAAGCACACTTTAAATGATAAAGTCTGATCAAGAAACTTAGTCGAGAAAATTTAGTGTAGCCAAGATATAACTGTTTTTTTTTCTTCTTTAACATGCCGATAAAATTTCTCGGCCTCTGGATTTGGTTCTACTACAAAGTCCCTGTGATTTTGACCAAATTTGTAACCCGCACATATGAACATCACATCTAAATTATCCTCAAAATCCATCTCCGTTGCACAATCCATATGGTCATCAACACCTATTAATTTTGTCTGTGAAACTTCAAAAATCCACCCGGTATGTAATGGAGAAGGGCCATTAAAAATAAGATGATCGTATATGACATTTTCACAATACCAATTATGTTCTGTACATTTTTTGCAAGGGCACTTCATCTCATCACCTACTTTATAAATGGGAAATGCATTTCTTAGAAAAGTTGTTACACCTCTTACATATTCTGCACTCGATCTCGGAAGTCCTATCCATATGTAATACTCACTATCCATTGCCACAATCTAACCACGACCTAGTAAGACCAAATTTGATACCACTAATAGTTTCAAGACACGAACAAGGGCTACCCTGTAAGGTTTGACTAAATTAGAAATAAAAACAAAACAATTTAATAATTTGCAAATATACATAATCAGTGTGATGATGCAAAGACGATTGTTTTGATATGAATTATCATTGACTTTTGGAACTGAGTTATCAGAAGAATACATAAAACATGCAACTAAAGATACTGAACACAAATTCATAACATTACAAGACTGCACCTAAACACAATAGTACAAATACAAAGACTATACAGGTGATACGAAGATGTTACAGTTGTACCTAATACAACGAACGATGCAATAATTTAATTTTGCCTTCTAATGTTTAGCCCTTGAAGCTGGTCGTCAAGTCTACTAACGTCAGTTCAAAAACCAATACTCGATTTTGCAGCGTTGTAAGTTGATGTATTAATTCATTTGCGTACTCAGCGGCTCGACTTGGAAACTGTTGGTCAATCCACTGCCAAAAGGTACACCTTGCGGGATAAACACGACATCTAAAATAACGATGACCAATGTTAAATCAAATCGAAATAAGATCTTCTACAACGGCATAACAACAATCACACATTATGATTGGTGAGTCAGCTTGATGTTTGTTGACCACTTGGTTGTTTTGATGCTGATGATGCAAGGCAGCGGGACTTTGTCGTCGCATCGCCCTTTCTTTACGTTGTTCTTCTTCTCGCCATTGTCTTCGAAGTTCTTTTTGCTCTAGTTCATACTCACGCAAATCATCGTAGTGCCTTTCTTGCATCTCTATATAAAAATCAGTAGGAGTTTCTGGTGATGATGGGTTTGACAGTCGTAGATCACCCATGCCCAGGGTATCTTCGTAGTCATACGATGCAGGAAGAGAAATAGGCATTATTTAACTACAAACAGAAATAGGCATTTAATCATTTAAATTGGATGTCTTTTGTCCTCTAAATTTTGTTTCCACCTATCAAAATAAGCATTATTTACCAAAACACTAATGGTTTGGCAAACATAAAAATACAGGACTTGCACAATTTCAATACATGCAAACATATAAATATAACACTTCAAGTATGAAAACCCCTCATTTATGGCAATCGGTATACCCTAACTACCCAGAGACTATGAATGTTAGCCAAAATAAGTTAGAGATGAAATCATCTAAATAAAACCAAAATGATGAAGCCCTAACTACCTATAATTGTCCTAAATCATCCAAATCGGAGGTGTAAAGTTTGTAAAATAGGAGCAATCGGAGGTTTATAGTTTTTACCAGCGGTAGAGTAGCAATTAGAGGTCTTCGTGTACGGATTTCGTGGAGAGAGAAACGGACAGAAGGAGGAGTACGGGAGATATTTATTTTAGGGGGGAGTATTTCGTGAATGGGGAAAAGATCGCACCAAATTTTCACTAAACTGAAGCAGGGATACGTTTGAACCGTTGGATTAATCAAAGATCTACGTTATTTATATGTTTAAACTGATAACACGGATTGCTGACCTGGCATGTATTTATGTAAAGCAACACTTTGAACTAGTGTTGCGAATCACAACACAAGAATTCCAACCGCAACACTGCATTCTTATCTAATGCAACAACGTATGACAGTTGTTGCAGAGATAAAAAAAAGCATAGTTTTCGCCACACTTTTCATGCAACGCACACAAATTAGTGTCGAATATGCCCACGTTAGTAGTAGTGACACGAGGTTAGGCACAACTTGTGGAAGAAGTCTGCTAGGACCCGACCGGCACATCCAGCATCCATAAGTTGTAGGCCTATTGTGAAGGTTTATCCCATTATAAACCATAAATGGACATGGTAATGAATTGGACTACTTAACCTAATCTAATCCATAGGGATTGTATGAATATGAACTAAAGTTAGGGTTAAGCAAAATTGGTTGGACAGTGGGTGGGCTAAGCAAATCTGAGGGGGTGGGTAATATTTACATATAGGCCAGCAAACTTATCCCGATAAGGTTATGTAATTAAAGATACCTAGTGGCATACATAACCGGTAAAAATAATAAAGTTATGTAACTAAAGACACCTTTAGGGTATGCATAACTTGTAGAAATGATAATCACCTATTATAAATAAGTAACATTAATGAAAATGTTGTATAATAGGTAAACTTGTCCAGGGGACAAGTGGGGATTATAACTTAGGTTATAATAAATTAGTAAGAGAATGGGATCACTGGTGAATTGAGTTAATGGATACTTAATTGTAAATTAGTTATGCAGTAAAGGGGAAAACCTGAAACCAGTTAAGAAAAGGGGGGAAATATACTGTACTTAATTATAAATTAAGTAATCTGTAAGCTTGGAAGTCTGAAACCCGTTGATAAGAATGTTTGTGTTTATCTAGGGACAACGGGAAATTATAACATAGGTTATAATAAACGGGTATAGAATCTTATTAATAGGCCTTAGTTAGTGGAACTAAGTTAATAAGTAAACAACGACAAGCTGTATTGATGATGTAAAATGGAATTATGATTAAATGAGAAGAGACGAGGAAAACTTTGAAATAAAATAAGTTATATTTAATCATAAATGGTAAGTGACATGTTAATTAGAAAACATGCGAATTGGGATATACTAAATTACATATTAAGTAAAGCATATTATTTTAATGATGAAACCAAACAATAATATAAGGGGATTGTGGATCACAGACCTTGGACCAAAATCTAGAGAATAACATGTTGTGGGCTTATTAATGAACTTAAATGGGTTAAGCTATATGACTGACATTAATATGCAAGAGAAACTTGATAATTTCAATAAGAATTCAATATGAATTGGAATAACCAAGTTAACTGGAAACCTGATGAGGTGAGGCAAGCGCATAAAAGAATGTTTAGACATAGGGTCTAACAACATGCTAAAGTAAGGCGCTTAGACCAGTCCGTGCGGTTGAGGGTGAATAACCCAACGGGGTAAATCGTCGAGGTGTTATAAGGCACGAGGGGGAGTGCACATTCATCTGAATGTTATGACGGCTCCGAAGGACTGGAAGGGGAAGCACGCGGCTTCCTAAGGTACGTAAGGTGCTCCTAGTAGTCATCTGTGTGGCGGCAGATGTCTTAGGCTGTGTCCGCAGAGGTTGGGTCTGCGCGTATCTACCTGGTGGGTGGGCCTTGACTGTAGATGTAGCTATGCAGTCAAAATGCTATGATGAGGTGACACCAGGGTGGTTCAGCGGTTGCCTTATGAGGAGACAGAGGGAGGCAGAGGGTCACAACCAACAAGGATAGTAGACAGTCGGATACCCGTCATCGGCAGCCAGTGGGATGTGGAAAGACTAGATCTAAACCCAAGATATCATTTCACCCTTCACTATCGGGGTAAGGGGTTAACGGGAGACGCTACGTGGATGTGTAGATTGTTTGCGTAGGGGCGGTCGCTTAAGTCTTGCAGTCTTTACTAGTTGAGGGAGGGGCCGAGGTGGGACCATAGCCACCATGAAAACAGACCCTAAGTATATCTATAGAGGCACTTTAAAGATGGGCCTGTACAAATATGGAAAAGCTCTCGACCGAGTTCCATGTTTCTTGTATCGCCCCACCATGGAACTCGGTGCACATTAGAGAACGTGCGATTGAGGCATCGAGCAACAAATGAAGATACGTATGGTGGACAGTCTAGATACATGCATATCGGCTCTGGGTGGTGTATCGTAGACTTGAGGGCATTACTCCATTATGGAGTCTGATTGGAACAAAGGTGGAAGTCCGTACGTATACATAGCATAGTAATGATAGATATATGCAGAACGTAATATTGTTGTCCGTACGTCACTGTGGCGTAGGATGAGGGGCTGCGTACATTGTGATAGTGTTACGGTGGAGACCGTGCGCGTGGCGTTCCATGGGGTTTACCTCGATATTGGGGGTAGCTACACATATACTGTATTAGGTTAATTCACTGGGAAGTAAATGGGTACGACGTATGTGTAAGCCTTGAGTGCTGTTAACCCAAGTAACCTAATAAATAAGAAAATATGATTGAACGGTATATGTAGGATTATCCAAAGTGTATAGTTTAAATCCAGTCACCAGAACATGTGTTCTGACTCCCTCCTCATAACATACTTGCAGGTTAAATTTGTAGCAGGGACATGAAAAATTATAGTTTTAGATACTGATTAGGTAGTGCTATTAATACGGTAAGGCTAAACTTTGATTTATATTATATTTTATCCATTCCGCTG
Organism: Allium sativum; assembly: GCA_030737875.1. Lineage (NCBI taxonomy): Eukaryota > Viridiplantae > Streptophyta > Magnoliopsida > Asparagales > Amaryllidaceae > Allium > Allium sativum. The sequence goes on from CM060913.1 coordinate 830,005,411, forward strand.
TTAAATATTTTCTGAGCTCTGACATATTTTATGTCTCTGTCTTTTCTACAGGATACCAGAGCAAACCAATCCGAGTTTCGATAAATTGGAATTAAAAAAAAAAACGGTCTATTTAAATTGGGGTTGTCACATCTGGTATCAGAGCTAAGGTTTAGGATTCCTATATAAATAGTGAGTGAACCTATTTGTATTTAAAAAAAATTATGTATATACCTAGATCCATAGAGGAACCCACTAAATATAAAGAGTATAATATGGTAAGAAATGGGATGTTTGTTTTGTACACTAAAAAAATGAATATGGAAATCTAAGACCCTTAGGTAATTTGGGTGGAAAGTGTACAATGTATAGAAGGAAAGTGAATCCCATATGATTAGAATTTTGGGTTAGTGGGCTTGAAAACCTTATAAATTAGAAAAGGATAAAAAGAGAAAAATGGATTAGGAATATATGTAATTGAGAGAATTGGCCTTGGGGGGTGTTTAGGAAAGCCTAGAAGAAAATTGGAAACCCGCTTTGAGTCTAACCCCATTGTTAACTTTTAAGAACTTGAAATTATAAAAGTTTTGGGAAAAAGGTTTGTGGCGTTTTCAAGTTTTGATCTTAAAAGTTATAGTTTTAAAATATGTAAATAAGTACATATTGAGTTTTAAAGTAAAATTCTCTCAGTAAAAAGGTGCATATTATAGAGCATGTATAGCTCGCTAGTTTTCTTGTTACATTTCATACAAGTATTTTTAATAAAGAAAGATTTGAAATCTCTATTCTTATGACAACCCTTTTTGATAAATTATTTTAAGATAATTTTGTGGATGGACAAAATAAGTTGTAGAAAATAAGAATAGAGTGGATACATGCGTTACTATGATGTATTTCACTTTGCACATGTGCACTATGATTGCAAAAATTGGATGCACACATGATGGTTGGATATTATGCGAGGGATTATTTACTTCGTGGACGAAATTTCCAAAGGGTGGGAGAATGGAACACCCCGTATTTTAAATGCAAATAAAAATAAAAATATGCATATATGTATATATATTATATGCATAGATATATTTAAAGGAAAATTAAATAATAATATAATTGCATGTAATAAGTCCATGCATTGAGATGAAGAAGAAGATTAATAAAAGAAACTACATGCAATGTATAAAATGAGAAGAAATGCATGCAATATAATTGAAATTGCATGCGAACATTTAAAAGAAAAAGGAAAATTTGAAGAGCTTCCAGAATTTGGTCACGGGATTAGCATCATGGCGTTCGTGGCGATTTTCTGGTCAATTTAGACCTATGGGTTATAGAAAACTGATTTAAATTGAAAGAAATATCTTTAAATTAAATATTGTGACAAAACATGAAAAAGAGAATTGAGAAAAAAAATAATGTCTAGCACCGTTCTAAGCCTTATTAACAATAGCCTAAGTAGCTCAGTTGGTTAGAGCATGTGACTTGCGCACAAGAGATACAGAGTTCGATCCCGACCTGCCCCATATTTTTTATTTAAGGGAATGACTAAAAAGTGGCTTAATGTGAAAGCAGTTTAATTAAAAATTGGCTTAGTGTGAAAAGGGTTAATAAGAGGTCTAGTGCTTATGTGTTATATATATATATATATATATATATATATATATATATATAACAAGATAAAATGGGAACAAAATAAATAATTGTTCGCGTACAAAAGCTTAGCATACGCATAAGAGTTCAATATAAATGAACATAATTCAAATGGAGGGTTGCGCGCAAACAAAAAGGATGTTTGAAATTTGATTTATGTGCAAGAATTATATGTATTATAAATAAATTAAATTTCAAATCAAAAGAATATATATATAAATACGACGGGAGTGTCGACACCACCATATGGGTGTCGACACCCAAGAAGGGGTGTCTACCCCTGCGTATCATTCAGCACATATGGTTCGTTTTGATTGGTGAACATTTGTTTTTGTTGCGACGTAGCCATTTCTTACTGGTCGTATGACGTAGTTAGATCTGATGGAGTTTTATTTAGATCTAAAGGACCAAATTCATTTAACATGCCTATAAATAAGATGGTTAGGTTTACTCCATCCTCATATTTTCTAAGGCGACGCCAAAACTCTGCTATGGCTCTCTCTCTCTTCTCAAATCTGTTCTGAAATTAAAATGTTAGCTTAGGAAGATTATGAATCCACATCTGGAGGAGAGAGTCAATGTTAATAAAATATTATTGAAAGCAAGGTAAGCTTTTAAGACCAATCTATTTAAATTATTTCTCTTTCCCTTCTCTTTTCATGAAAATAATAATTCCATGGTCGATAGGTTGCAAATCCGATTAAAAGGGAAACCATGGATGATAGAGCGGATCAGATCCAAAATTTGGGAAAGCATGAAGGTGAGTGGGTTTAAAATATACTTTTTGAATAATAGTACATCGATCGTTTGACATTCCCCATAATGAACATATTGGAAGGTTTGGTTTGATGAAGTACGTTATTGTGTTAAAATGGATAATTTGTTCAATTAGTTAATATGTTAAGATGCCTAAACATATGTTAATAATGATCAAAGTGGTGTAAATGACATGTGGGAATGATTAACATGATATAAATTCAAATTGTTAATATGAATAATTCATATATTGAATCAGTTGAAATGTTGGAATGTTTACATGTTATAATTTATATATTGGATTCGTTGGAGTGCTAAAATGTTTACATGTAAATTTGTCCCAATTATATACATGAAATAATTGGGGTAAGTATACAATTATATAGATTCATGTTAACATAGAATTGGATAAATAAATATGGGATTGGGGCATCGACCAAATTATGTTAAAAGATCTTAAATTGGATCATAAGTATAGAAAAATGATTTGGGCACAAATGGGATCATATATAAAGTATGGATTGGCATAATTTGAATAATAGGAATTTAGACGTACAATCCATCATGAATATAATTGGGTAAATGGGCATTAACACCAATAAAGGCATAGGTTTAAATAATTGATTAATAATGAATGCCTAGGATTACAATTAAAAATTGTAATTGCACTTATGACACGAGGTTTGGTTGCATTAGTAGTGGAAGTTTGCCCAGACCCGACCGGCATATCCAGCAGCCACTAATGTTGAACTTAATTTGAGAGGTCTAAGTCTGCAAATACGAGATGGGCTATGACACGAGGTTAGGCCCAACTTGTGGAAGAAGTCTGCCCGGATCCGACTGGCATATCCAGCATCTACAAGTTGTAGGCCTAATGCGGAAGGTCTAGCCCATTATAAACCATAAATGGACATGGTAATGAATTGGACTACTTAACCTAATCTAATCCACAGGGATTGTATGAATATGAACTAAAGTTAGGGTAAAGTAAAATTGGTTGGACAGTGGGTGGGCTAACCAAATCTGAGGAGGTGGGTAATATTTACATATAGGCCAGCAAACTTAGCCCGATAAGGTTATGTAATTAAAGATACCTAGTGGTATACATAACCGATAGAAATAATAACGTTATATAATTAAAGACACCTTTAGGGTAAGCCTAACTTATAGAAATGATAATCACCTATTATAAATAAGTACCATTAATGAAAATGTTGTATAATAGGTAAACTTCTCCTAGGGACAAGTGGTATTATAACCTAGGTTATAATAAGTTAGTAAGAGAATGGGATAAGTGGTGAATTGAGTTAAGGGACACTTAATTGTAAATTAAGTAATCAGTAAAAGGGAAAGCCTGAAACCATTTAACAAAAGAGGGGAAATATACTGTACTTAATTATAAATTAAGTAATCTGTTAGCTTGGAAGTCTGAAACCCGTTGATAAGAATGTTTAGGTTTATCCTAGGGACAAGGGGAGATTATAACATAGGTTATAATAAACGGGTAGAGAAACTTATTAATGGGCCTTTGTTAGTGGAACTAAGTTAATAAGTAAACAACGATAAGTTGTATTGATGATGCAAAATGGAATTATGATTAAATGAGAAGAGACGAGGAAAACTTGTGAAATAAAATAAGTTATATTTAATCATAAATGGTAAGTGACATGTTAATTAGAAAACATGTGAATTGGGATATACTTAATTACATATTAAGTTAAACATGTTATTTTAGTGATGAAACCAAACAAGAATATAAGGGGATTGTGGATCACAGACCTTGGACCGCAATCTAGAGAATAACATGTTGTGGGCTTATTAATGAACTTAAATGGGTTAAGTTATATGACTGAAATTAATAAGCAAGAGAAACTTGATAATTTGAATAAGAATTCAATATGAATTGGAATAACCAAGTTAACTGGAAACCTGATTAGGTGAGGTAAGCGCATAAAAGAATGTTTAGACATAGGGTCTCACAATATGCTAAAGCAAGGCGCTTGGACCAGTCCGTGCAGTTGAGGGTGAATAACCCAACGGCGTAGATCATCGAGGTGTTATAAGGCACGAGGGGGAGCACACATTCATCTGATTGTTCTGACGGCTCCGAAGGACTGGAAGGGGAAGCATGCGGCTTCCTGAGGTACATAAGGTGCTCTTAGTAGTCCTCTGTGTGGCTGTAGATATCTTAGGCTGTGTCAGCATAGGTTGGGTCTGCGTGTAACTACTAGGTGGGTGGGCCTTGACTGCAGATGTAGCTATGCAGTCAGAATGCCGTGACGAGGCGACACCAGGGTGATTCGGCGGTTTCCTCATGAGGAGGCAGAGGGAGGCAGAGGGTCACAACCAACAAGGATAGTAGACCGTCGGATACCCGTCATCGGCAGCCAGTGGGATGCGGAAAGACTGGAGCTAAACCCAAGATACCATTTTAACCTTCACAATCGGGGTAAGGGGTTGAGGGGAGATGCCACATGGATGTTTTGATTATTTGCGTAGGGGCAGTCTCTTAGCTCTTGTAGTCTTTACTAGTTGAGGGAGGGGTCGAGGTGAGGCCATGGCCACCATGAAAACAGACCCTAGGTATATTTGTAGAGGCTCTTTAAAGACGGGTCTATACAGATATGAAAACGCTCCCGACCGAGTTCCGTGTTTCTTGTATCGTCCTGCCATGGAACTCGGTGCACATTAGAGAACGTGCGATTGAGGCATCGAGCTACAAATGAAGATATGTATGGTGGACAATCTAGATACATGCATATCGGCTCTGGATGGTGTATCGTAGACTTGAGGGCGTTACTCCATTATGGAGTCTGATTAGAACAAAGGTGGCAGTCCGTACGTTTGCGTAGCATAGTAATGATAGATATATGCGGAACGTAATATTGTTGTCTGTGTGTCACTATGGCGTAGGATGAGGGACTGCATATATTGCGATAGTGTTACGGTGGAGACCGTGCACGTGGGGTTCCATGGGGTGTACCTCGATATTAGGGGTAGCTAGACATATACTGTATTAGGTAATTCACTGGGAAGTAAATGGGTACGACGTGTGTGTGAGCCTTGAGTGCTGTTAACCCAAGTGACCTAATAAATAAGATAATATGATTGAACGATATATATAGGATTATCCAAAGTGTATAGTTTAAATCAAGTCCCCAGAACTTGTGTTCTGACCCCTTCCTCATAACATACTCGCAGGTTAGATTTGTGGCAGGGACATGAAACATTATAGCTTTGGATACTGGTTAGGTAGTATTATTAATACGGTAAGGCTATACTTTGATTTATATTATATTTTATCCATTCCGCTATGAGATATTTTCTGAGCTCTGACATATTTTATGTCTCTGTCTTTTCTGCAGGATACCAGAGCAAACCAATCCGAGTTTCGATAGATTGGAATTTAAAAAAAATCGGTCTGTTGAAATTGGGGTTGTCACATCACTCCGGAGCAGAAATGACAATGGACTTAGACCGAGACAGCTTGGACAGCTCGAAACAGAAATGGATGGTTTTGGGGAGAAGCTGGGAGAAGGAGGTGGTACATAGATCATACTCTCTGAGGCTGATCTGGTGTTTTTTAGGTCTATGATAAGAGGATATAGACATGAGGGACAAGTGGCCGAGACAGTCAAGGCGAGCGAGCATATGATGCATGACATTCTTGAAGAACAATAGGTCAAGCTGCCATCAAGACTGAGGAACAGGAGCATAAGAAGGCAGCTGATGATTTGGCTCGGTTGACAACATCGATAAAGGATAGGAAAAAGGCTGAGCAGGAGGCTGCAGCTAAGGTTCGGGAGGATAGGGAAGCTACAGCCAGGGAGCAGGAGGAGTTAAAGAAAAAGGCTGATGCAAAAGCTACTAAGAGAAAGATCAATGACACATAAAAGAAGCTACAGGAGGAGAAAGCCAAAAAGCTTAATGCGGGCAAGGTGGCACAGCAGTAGGTCGTTACGAAAGCTGGGCAAAAGATAGGAGAGAGTACACCTGCGATACTTGGACTCTCCGGCGAAGTCTCCCCCAAACCTCTAAAGTCAATCCTGACCGGAGGCAAGGAAGCTATAGAAATTTCGAGTGGCAGCGGTGATGATGAAGAGATCCCACAGGCATCCCTCAGGCTATCTTCTTCGGCTAAGGGAAGGAAAGGGAAAGGAGGGAGAAGTTCCAAGAAAAGGAAGAAGAGAAGAAGTGAAGATTCGTCGAGTGGTGACTCGGGCAAGAAGAATAAACAGAAGGAGAAAGAGAAGGAGAAGGAGGAAGTGGAAGAGGGCGAACTGCCCAAGTGGTTATTATAATTGTCTTTTGGTGATGTAGGCCAATAGTATACGCGGGTTCGACCCTAGTTTTTGGAGAGAGTGACGGGGTTTTCATGTACATCGCATCGTTCGAAAAAGAATTAGCTAGATGTAGTTTGCTTTTGGTTGTGAGCGAAAGTGTTAGTTGACTATTTTTACATTCTATTTTGTATTAAGCGTTTGAAAGTGGGGAAGGGGTGTGTAATGAACCGCATTCTACGTATTGGAGGATGATAGAATATTTTTTATTTTCGTACGAAGTTATATGGTCATGTAACTTTGGGAAATGACTATTGGGGTCATTTCCCACATCCGCGATTTTTGCCAAATTTTAAATGACCGTTTTGCCCCTAGCGAATCTTGTTTCGCCTATAACTTTTGATTGGTAAGGAATTTTGAATTGAAACCACTTCCGTTGGACATGAATGATAGTTTCCAGAGTGGTCATACTAATCAAACGGACTTACCATTTGGAAGATATGGTTGAAATAAGATGTAAAGATGGAAAATAGCCTAATTGGGCTTAATTAAGTGATTAGCAGCTAAGCCCATAACCCATTTTGGGATTAGGGTTATGGGAGGGCTGAAAGGAGTTGGAAAATCATCTCCTTTCATTTTTCTAGCCGCCGCAAACATTTCTCCAACCCTAATCATGGCTTCCATCTTCCAAATCTCTCTCTAATCACTTTTTAATCACTAATTAAGCAAATCAACATCAAATCAAGTCGAATTAGCACCAAATTCAAGGTAGAGCTGCTGCACCACATTCTAATCCGAGCCAAATCAGTAGAAGTTTTAGATCTAATAGTAATTATTGGCTAAGGTGAGTGATTAACATGTTTATTCACTAATTATGGCTAATTAGAGGTGATTAGTAAAAACTAGCGAATTAATGACCCAGAAAAACATGGAAAAATATGCATAAATTCTAGAATCACATTTTATGTCACATATATAAATTTGGTTTAATTTGGATTAAGTTTGCTAATCTCAGAATTTAGGGGATTAAGGGAAAATCATGTATTTGGGTATTTTTGATCTAAAATAGCCTAGGTGATTGATGTTTTGATCTTTTCGATTGAACCTGTATGTTGTTATTGTTGTTTGAGATGTTTTATGATTGTTTAGTAAATTTAGAATGGTTGAAAATGTTGTTATATGACAAGAATGGATGATATAAGCTTGTTGGAAATGCTGCAGAGATCTGGATCGGATCGGATAAGGGAATCGAGTCGGCTAACCTAACCGAACTAGAACTTGGCATCTTTAGAAGCGTGAAAATGCAAGGGCAATAAGGAAGGCCCAGTTCGGATCGAATTGGATCGGGTTGAAGCTTGGCATGGGGATCGGACCGGAGCAAACAAGAGCACAAGGGAACCCGAACCGAAATGATGGACCCGAACCGAACCGAAATGGAGAAACCGAACAGGCGATGAGAATTGAACCTAACAAAGACAACGTAACCGAACCGAACTGAGGGGAGGAAGTCGAACCGAACCGGATGTGTGCTTCTACTTCTACACAACGACTCTTCTGAAGACCAACTCTAATTCGACCAAAACCCGAGATGCAAAGGAAGTTCAAATGGGAAGTTATTACTCAGGATACAGATGGGAACCAACGAGTTAAATTTTAAAGATGGGCTTTTCTGTGGGATGTGCGCAAAGGAGTTATCGATATCTATAACTTTGGTTCACTATTGAGGAGGGCACATGCAGATGAATCAGAGCCAGGGCTGTATAGGCTGGTTAGCCCATTACCTAGAGCCAGGGTTGTGTGGACTGGGTAGGGTTATTGACTATAGACCAGGGCAGTGTAGTCTTAGCAATAGTTGTACGAAGTTGGATTCCGTCATGGCCCCAAATGGATTTGGTAATAAAAGCGATGGATACCATATGCTTTACGCACTGAGTAAGAGATGTGAGGATGATTGCTATGTTTGATATTTGCTATAACCATGAGATGCACACTCCCATTTTACACTCTATGTTAGTGTTACCTTATAGTATTATACATCTTGTTGTGCTGACTCTTTGGTTGCAGGTCCATGTCAGGTATGATTTTTTATACATGTTATTGCTTTGTTTAGCTGCATAGATTTGCTATCGCTCACACCAGACTTTCGTCTAACCAAGAGTTTTATGTCTCTTCTTATTAGTCTGGGTGCTCCTAAACAAGCAGGCTAAAGGCAGGTTATGTGGTTATGCACGAGTAGCTGTTCGGAGACAAGCATGAGGCTTCTACGTCCTCTATATATATTCTCACTGTGTTGATGCTGGTCATTGCTTTAGTTTTTAGTGGTGTACCTCTTTTATTTCCTTTAAAGACAGTATTTTAAAGTTGTAATAATTGGATATAAAGCTGTATTTTTGATTCTGCTACTCTGATGGATATGGTTTAATTTTCGTCTTATATACTGTCTCGCCTGTTTTATATCAGGTTATGTTATTATTATATGTTATTCCATGCACTGTGAGATATACTATGAGTTCTTGATGATTCATCGTTTCAACCATTTTGATGATCGTCCCGTGCTAGTTGGGCATTGGCACGCATTTCGGGGAAATGTCTGATTAATTTGGGGTGACCGTCACATCGATTGTTTCCACGATCTAGACCCTTCAGGTCGGATGGAGCCGAGCGAGCAGACAATGTCACACTCGTTCGGCTGATGGGATGCTCTTAAGTTCGAAGACTCAGGAACGGGGCTGGATACTCAAGTGAGTGAGCGTGCCGAGTTGTTTATACTTGGCCTCGTCATTGGTTTGAGGCTCTAGTGAGGGGACCGGTTCTCGGCTTTGCAGTGCCGATCCAGTGTTGTGTGCTCGTGTATGCAAGTTGGTTATAGTAGTTGCTTAAACACACTATGCAGAAAGTAAATACACCAAGAACATAGACATCTAAAACTATCTTTATTGATAACTTTGGCTGCTATGGCCTTTTCTTAACAATGCCTTAAATTTGAAGAAAACAAAATATTGTTGGGAAGCAGTAAATCTGTAAACTAATCTATGTGAAGTAGCGGCGGAGTTGTGCGCTATTCCATGCCCTTGGGAGTCCAGTGCCATCAACAGTCGTTAGCTTGAAGGTTCAATTTCCAAGCCTGCGTTATATGGCGTATGGACCATCCCAGCGAGGACTGAAACCAGTTGGTGTGGGAAAGATCCACTTCAAGATGAGATTGTCGATGTTGAGGACCTTTGGACGGAATCTGAAGTTGAAGTATCGGGCGACTCGTTGTCATTGACTGACGGCTCTGAGTTCAGCTTCGTCTCTTTTCTCTTCGAGTAAGTCTAGTGACTACAAGAGCAGATCTTGGTTAGTATTCGGATCGTAATAAGTTACGTGATGAGATTGGAGTTTGAGCTCAATGGTAATGACGACTTCAGATCCATAGGCGAGGGCTAAAGGAGTATGTCTAGTTGCAAAATTATGGGTGGTCCAGTAGGCCTATAGGGTCAGAGGAAACTCATCTACCCATAAGCCTCTGGTTTTTTTGGATGCTTCTTGATGATGGATTTAATCACATTGTTGACAGCCTTGACTTTCCCATTGCTTGAGGATGTGCAACTGCTGAGAATCTCTTGTCAATGTTATGTCGTCGGCAAAAGGTCTTGAACTCAGTGCTCTCGAATTGGGTCCCATGGTCTGAGATGATAGCTTAGGGGACTGCATATCGGGTGATGATGTTACAAACGATGAAGTTGATCACCTTCTCTGTAAGGATTATAGTTAGAGCCTCAGCTCGGTCCCCACTTGGTGAAGTGATCAACTGCGACGATAACATGGCATGTGCCTCCACTGGCCATTGAAAGAGTTCTGATGATATCTATTACCCTCATGGAGAATGGCTAAGGACTGACCATTTGCATTAGCTTGGTAGGCGAGGATCTTGGAATCTTGAAAAACCTCTGGCATTCATCATACTTGTGGGCATAGTCTGCGGCATCTTGATCGAATATAGGCTAGAAGTAACCATATTTGAGAATCTTCCCGTTATCCCTCAAAATTGCGTGCACACATTAGATGGTTAAGTATTAGTTAGAGGCACAAGACAAGCACTCGAGTCAGATAAGCACCATAACAGGTTCGTTCGCACAAATTAAACGTTGAGCACGATGCAAGAGAAGTCGCTCATTCATATATCAAAAGATCGATCGAATGGGATAAGAAAAAGAATTGGTTTCGGACACACATTCCTCTCTGCAGTCGTTCGTTCTACCCCGATCGATCGTATATAACAGGGAACGCAAAGACGCCTGAAGTCGCACATGCCTCCCATGTCCGCTCGCTTGTTCCTCAATCAGTCACCAGAGCTTCAATCAGATGCTACCATCGGTCGGTCAGATACCAGCTCCTAATGGGTCGCACTTACATTCTATTCTACAGGCTTGATCATTTGCTTACGGACTACGATACTAATTGCCCGTTCATCTATAGTCAGATAAGCTGCATCAACCACATACCACCTATCGGACAATCATTAAAAGGTTAAACATGGTGCTAGGTCGATCGCCTATTCACCAATCCAAAGGCTCTAACCAGTTGCTCGTGTACCTATCGCCTAACCGCCCGTTCAAACAGCTAGGGTCTATGTAATTGTTCTTACATATAAAACTCTCTTGCATGGGGCAACTGAATACAGTTGTCTCCAGTTGGCTACAGCTAAGCGGTGGCATATTCATAATTAATGAGACAAGCAACCCTTAGTCTGCATATATGATTTTCAGATTATTTCCTCATAGAGGCACACCTATAAATAGGCCATGGCTCCCGCCTTAAAGGGGGTACTTCTGGCCACCATGAAGTGCTGCAAAAATTCTTTCCTCCACCATTCCTTAAGCATTTCAACCATCATCATCATCTCCGCTTGAAGGATCTTCATCCATCCGGCCATGGCATCCATTGAGATCTTATAAATAAAGGAAATCAAAGTATCCTCCTTCTTCGTCGTTCATCCGTTCCTGTCCTTCGTGGCTTCCACTATTCCTCCGTCAAATTCCAAGCGAGATGTGTATGTGAGAATGAGAATATGTTCATAGAACAAGAAGATGTATGAGAAAAGAGTGTTTATATGCTTTGTAATCATTATCATGATAATACAAACTACCTTCATAGTGGACGTAGGCCTAGCTTAGGGCTGAACCACTCAAAAATCTCGTCTCCATTTTACTTTCCTCACATTTTTACTGTCAACTTTTAATTGAATACGGCCCTATTTACTTTCTAACCACATTGGTGAAGTACAATTCTCGTACTCTTGGTGTTTGAGCCATTTTTTGGTGAAAATATTTGGCTCCCACCGTGGGGCCGTGTTCATATTTCCTTCCTTTGCACTTTCCTCCGATTTCAAATGTCTTCCTTTAAAATCCTAAACCGCCTCCTTCCTCGAAGTCATGGAAGGTTCAAAGAAATATAAGTCCATCAGAGCTACCGCAATTGTTGAGGACGTTCACGGTGATGAACTACCACAATCTTTGAATCGAGAAGTTAAAGAGTCCTCAAAACCGTCCGTAACACGAGATGATTTGAATGTGGTAGTGACTGGTTTGAACGAAAAAATGGATGCTACAACAAAAATAATGATGGAAAGGCTTGACGCCTTGATTAGTGCTCAAACCAATCCTCCACCACCGAATGTTGTAAACATTGTTGATGAAAAAGAAGACTCTTCTGCCTCAGACCCTAGTCGATCCAACTTCTCAGTAGAAGACAATGGGGAGGCAGGTAATGAAGACTCTAAGACCAAAATCCCACAACACGAGTTGAAACATGCAACTCAGAACGACGCAAGTCCCACCAAAGGGACACCTCCCAAAAGAGGTGCATAGCATCAGAGCTCAAACCACGATCACACCAACAAAAGTGTCAACGATCCTGTGGGACGAGCGAGCGAAGAGAAGTGCATTATGGATATGATTTAGCGAATAATGAAAGAAAAAGCGGTCCGAGAAGATGAAGAGAAAGAATGGGAGTTTTCACACAGTAAAAACCTGTTCACAGAAAGGATCCATCGAGCGAAGTTTCCTAAGAAATTCATACCTCCCACAATAGTACCCTACGGTGGGACTAGGGATCCGAACATCTTCCTATTCAAATATGATCAACATATGAATGGAGCTAGGGAAACTAATGAGATAAAATGCTTATACTTCCCCATGTGCCTAGAAGGTGTGGCCTCATTATGGTTCACTAGACTCCCACCTAAATGCATTGATCAATTTGCTGACTTGGCAAGAAGATTCTAGGACTAGTTCCATCTGCAAACTACTAAATCAAGGGATGTAATGTCACTCAGAAGATGGAACAAATGTCTGGAGAAACCATCAAAGCTTTTCTTACACGATTCCATGCTGCAGCTGCTGAAGTCATAGAACCAGAACCTTGGTATTTGTTAGCAGCACTAAAAGGTGTTATCGATAAGAAATCGGAATTGGGGAATGGCTCAGGATGAAGAAATCCAAAACTCTAAAGAAGTTATATAAGAAAGCCGAAGAGTATATGAGCATGGAAGATGATACGCTGAATATTCAAAAGGTCATAGAAAGCAACATAACTAAAGAAGGTAAAAGCTGCGAGTTTCAAACCAGGTGGAATAATGACTCTGGGTAGAAGAGAGGAACTGATGAGAAGGATAACAAAGCACATAAGAAATCACAATTTTTTAAACAAACAGATTGGACTCCTTTGAATGAAACCCTAAAGAGGATTTATTCCACCACAAATGGTTCAGGCATTTTTCCTCAGGTAAAACCACAAAGGGTTACGTAGCAGCAAGCCAACTCTGGAAAATTTTGCTGGTTTCATAATCAGCCAGGACACAACACAAATGAATGTCGGCACCTGAGAAGCTTAATTGAGGAGCTTATTCGAAAGAACCAACTACAATAGTATGTTACGAGTCCTCAAAATGCCCCAGATATCCAAGGGCAAAGTAATGTTACTGGTCAGTCTGGACCACATGAGAAAGCCCAAGCTCCCGTAGACCTACGACCGGTCACCGACTAATAACCATTGATGAAAATTCAATATCCAGAGCTAAGTATACGCGACTCCCATCGCCTTTACTTAACTATTACGTTATTTTGCTTTACTTCTTGCTACATTTCTGTAAGCAGTCTGTGATGATTTACTTGCACTATACCAAACAAGGGCTTTACGAGCCAAAAGTTATTTACTTGCACGAATCACGCGTTTGCTAGCATACACTAAAACTGGTCTCTTAAATATAAGAAAAAAAAGGTGGACGATCGTTCATTTACAACCCAACCATAAACAAAAGCCTCCCAAGCTCATCCTGGTTAGAACAACTCAGGCGTCAGACACCAAAAGCATCATTCAAATCAACCAAGATGATTAAACATATCACCTTGCAAATCTCGAAAGAAAGAATCATTCTGATTCAAATGATGAAAAACTAGCCAGGCCGGAAAGCTATACTTTTTGTCAAAAAGACACACAATTCTTAGTAAACATTCAACACAGAATTCCTAGCCGAAAAGGGGCAATAGAAATCCTAGCCGAAAGAGGGTAACAGAAATCCTAACCGAGATGGGGTAACAGAAATCCTAGCCGAAAGGGGGTATCCAATAAAGTCTTTTTTGATCCTAGAATAACCAGATCAAACAGGACCTAATTGGATTGAAACTTAAAACCCAAGCCCTCCCCTGGGGGAACGTATTCAAAACCAGTCTTCGAAGGACTTGTGTCACCGAATCACTGAGATATGGGGTTGAATACATTCTAATAAAAGACAACAATATATATACGTATATATGTCTAACCAATTCTCCGAAGGACTTGGGTCACCAAGTCAATAGGAAATACGAGTAAATACATGATAAAAATAAAACCCCTTGAAGGGGAGCATTAAAAATAAGACTCTGAGATTACAACGAACCTTGATACGAGGGTATAACCATGCTGTTAAAACAAACCAACGATACTAATGTTACGCACCGTACGTCTATGACAATCATACAACCAGTAAAGCATAATATGACATAGATAAACCATGATAAAATTGCAATATGTAGTGTGCCAACGAGAAAGGTAACAAAGCTGAATAAAGGGTTGTAGTGCAACAAAGAAAAACACAAATCCATCACAGATCCGCAGACCAGTCGCATGATCATAAAGTTGGCAACATAAGCATAAAATAGCAAGCGAGGATTGGCACTCGCATATACAACCAGTCTAAGAATCATCATTTTTCTTCACCATCCCCTATGCACTACTTGGCGGTATTTTCCTGAACAACATGATCATCAGCGGAATGAACCCCAGTAGCATTCTTATTAATATTGGAAAAATCCACAGGAGAAATCTGAGAGCCTGAAGCCTCAGCATTAGCGAGATGGGAAATGTGAACAGGGACAGCATTCAGAGCCTCTTTCCCAAGGGATTGAGCTCGTTCATCTGCTAGTATTTTTCTACCCTTATCTAAAGCATCACGATCTCCCGCCTCTAGGAGGGTCTCTTAAAGAACACTGTCTTCTTTACCTCTGGAATATTTAAGCACCTGTTCCCAAACGAAAGCCAATGTTTGAGGGAAATCCTTGTTCAGAAAACTCAGGCTCCCGCGATTTATAACACTGAGAACGTAAAATTAGGATAGAATTTCATCAGTTTTAATTTTGGCTCTTTCAAGATCGATGGTCAGCTCTGCTTTTTCCTCCTCCAGAGTTTTGAGGGCTTTACTTTGAGAGAAAATTTCCCCTTCGAGAACGATCTTCTCCTGTTGGCAAGAAGCTACAGCCTGTTGTTCCAAAGCCAATTGAGATTCAGCGGATTCTCGACCAGACTGAGCCTCATGAATTTGCTTTTTGACAGCCTCCATCTCCCGTTTAATTTCTCATTTTCAGCTTCTAAGTTTCTCATCCTATTATCTCCGCCCTTCAAAGATGCAATTTCAGATTCTTGAGATTTAATCATATGGATCAGTTTAACCTTATCACTCTCAAGAAGCTCAATACGCTTAAGGTGTCGAGTGTTCAATCTCTGAAATTCAAAGCAAAACTTGTTCCATAACTCAAGTTGGCTTCTAGTAGCATCCTTAACCTTGTCTAATTGTACTTCAAGTTGACTCTTAGCAATGTCAAGTTGGGTGGTCATATAATTTTTTACAACACTCAGTTCTCCAACGGAATTTTGGTCATCATATGGGAACAAATCTAAGTCAAAGTCCATCCCTCTTAAATCCTAACCTTCAAATCGATCCTTCAACTTTGGATTGCCAGGGGCAATTTCATAGGGAGGCCTATCAAGAATCACTTAGATCTGGCGAGAAATGGGGACAATAGATTGAGAAGTTGTAAAGGATTGTTCCGGAGAGATAAGAAGATTGGGGTTCAAGAGCTCGGCCGATTTGTGAGATTCTCAGGGCTCGTCCCCATTTCGTACATCATCATCTCTTTTCTTCTTAGCATCCTCCAGGGCTATTCATTGCCCGTAATCCCTTGTTCGGAATCTATAAATGATAATGCTTCTCCTTCTTCCGCTGATTAGCCAATGAAGGTTCAGGAGCATGATCGGATAGGGGATCTGAAGGCACCCGGGGGTGCTTTGAGCAGCGAGAAAGACAAGACTGTAAAAGGTTTTGTGGATTAACGAGACTAGCCTGTTGGGTAAAGCTGTCCGATAAAGAAGGTTTCATTCCTGAATCTGGAAAAGAGAAAGGAAAAACTTTAGCACCTGTATCAAAAATATCGGAATAAGATGAAAAAGGAAACGCGTCAGGTATAATAGAGGAACTAAAGCAATCCCTAGCCTTGCGAGATACTTTACTGGCCTAGAAATAAGAACTCATGAGAATTCCTGTATTTAAGATTTGAGATTTAAATATTTGAATGATAGTATCACCTTGGATAAGGTGTTTAAATAAATCAAGAACACCGAGATCTTTAAATGTTTCTAAACCACCTTCTTCTTGGTTACCCCAAATAGGAGAGCTTTCATCAACATCTAAAGCTTCCTTAGAAGTCGCCCCAATTTCATCAAACTACTCATTCTCTTTCACTGTATCCGAGGTAGCTTTTGAAAAAGTCACACTTGCATTTTCCTGGTCAGTTTCCTCTAAAGAAGGACCCTCCTTCTCTGTCTAATCCGACGAAATCACGATATCTTTACCTTTATGACGGTTGGGTATTACATTTTTAGCAAAAACTGATTTGGATTTAAGAGCTGCTTTACTGCTCTTCGCAGGGCTGGAGCGCTTATTTTTCGAGGTCCTCTTGGCCAGATATTTGCAAGCAGCACCCTTCTTATCATAAGAATCCCCCGCGAAAGTACGCAAAGGAGAAAGCAAGTTATAATGACGTAGGAACCTTCGGTAATCAAAAATTTCCTATTTCTCTCTCTATCATCAACCGCCAGTAGAGAATTGTAGAGATCTTGATTAAAGGCGATATTCTGATCAAGAAGCACTGTAATATAACTAAAGACTTAAGTAATAGGCAAATAGGAATAAAAAGGGGGAGGGGTCTGAGTAGTAAGTATACTCACCGCCTGTCATCCATAAACCACAGAAGCTATCAGGGCATCAGACAAAGAAATATAGATTAGGAAATCCTCGAACACTTTCAACTAAACCATTAATTATTTTAGAATCCCGGCTTTCGACAAAAACAATTGAAGGGCGTTGTTGCCTTCTCTTAAAGGAACATGTGGAGCATATATCTTTAAATGAAGGAGCATGTTGTTTTTCTCTCATGAAAAGAATATAAAGGCTTGTTAAAATGGCATAACCGTTTGGGTGTAATTGACATGGGGCAATAGCCAAGTTTCGGAGAATCATCTCTAGATAAGGATTAAAAGGAGGAATCGCCCTGCTCATCAACATACCGCGATTAACAGTGACATATCTGGTTGGAGGAACATCCGCAAACTCATCCTCTCCGGGCAACCTGGGTTCTTCTTCTTGAAATTCCAAATTAGTAGCACAGTTGTTGAAATCAGCTAAAAGGAAGCTCTGTCTCATGCCTTTCACAAGGAATACCAGAGAGTGCACGGGGCTTTGGAAAGCTTTGAGTAGCATTTACCTCAGGGGCAATACTTGGTGCGGGTTCAACAGGTTGGTCAGAAATTTTAGCTTGGCCAGACATAGTTCGATCCTTAGAACTCTGGTGTGATTGATGACGAGTTAGCATTTCTACATAAATATATATTACGTCACTTAAAATCAGTATTACCAAAAGGGCAGAAGTTGAACAAGTGCAAGCCAAAACAAGGGTCACGCATGAACGACCCTTATAGGACAAATAGAAGCAATCCAACCGAGTTTGAGGCATAAACAACCCGAATATTTGACTGTTCACACAACATCTATCTAGTCATTCACAATAGGATTTGGCCTGCTCGCATGTGAGTAATCAGATTCCAGGTTCAAGCTCATACCGAACCTGACATGGTCACGCATAACCGTATTACGACATCCACTCAAACTCAGATCAGGGCGGTCGCACATATTTAGGCACAAAGGGTCGTTCGTGACCAACGTCATGAAGGAGTCGAGCAAGAACGATCCTGGTTTAATTAAAGATGAGCGACCATAGATCTCGAACATGAGTGTGCACGACAAATAAAAAAGGAAACTTTCCAGGCCAAATATGGAGTCAAAACAATTACAGATAACAAACGGTCTGAACAAACTCCTCGATATCACAGTACAAAGGCAAAGACTGTTGCTAATTCAAGTGACAGTCAACAAAATCATACAAGTATACAACCATTGGTTATTAAAGAACATTTCAACAAGCAACTTACAAGCATGTTACTAGAAAAATTAGGAATTCAAAAGGCTATATATGTTCAATAGGCAAATTGTTTACATGTACAACCCTACAACGACCTAGTTAAGATTACAAGAATCTTCAGGAAAATCCACAAGGGATCTTCTTGGTGATTACTTAGGTCCTTCAAGTTGTACCCAGGGCTAATAGATTTATACTTCAGATCAAATCAAAATAAAGGGAAGAATTTACCTGCAAGCAAGCTAACAATCTCAAAGCAAGTAGGTTGCCTCAATCTTGAAGTTGTAGAGCTCTGGGGAGGATATCACGCACAGCTGTAGGTCGAGACGTTGAAAGGGCCAAGATAATTGAAAGCTTCAGAGGTAATCGAAATAGTGAATAAGATTGTCTAGAACAATAATGCCATTAAAAGCTTCTCTAAAAAAAGGGAAAAGAAATAGGGAACGGGAGAGCAAGAAGGTAATATATAAAGTAAGAAGAGGGCTAAAAAGCCAAACGGGCCAAAGCGGCGCGTCGGTTTGCTCGTTCGACCAGATTGTGTAAACGAACAATCACACGACCGACCGTGAGCCTATTCAAACATACATATATATATGAGTCATATGAAAGCAGGACCGCCACGAGGCAAGTTTGATTTAATCCATCCAATGGTGCCACGGTCAATTAGTTCGAAGCTTGAAACTTTTGTTTTACAAAATTACAAAGTTTGAGGGACAAATGTTATCCCTCAAAATTTCGTGCACACATTAGATGGTTAAGTATGTGTTAGAGGCACAAGACAAGCACTCGAGTCGGATAAGCACCATAACAGGTTCGTTCGCACAAGTTAAAAGTTGAGCACGATGCAAGAGAAGTCGCTTATTCATATATCAAAAGGATCGATCGAGTGGGACAAGGAAAAGAATTGGTTTCGAACACACATTCCACCTGCAGTCGTTCGTTCTACCCCGATCGATCGTACATAATAGGGAATGCAAAGACGCATAAAGTCACATATGCCTCCTAAGTCCGCTCGCTTGTTCCTCAATTAGTCACCAGACCTTCAATCAGATGCTACCTATCGGTCGGTTAGATACCAGCTCCTAAAGGGTCGCACTTACATTCTGTTCTACAGGCCTTGATCATTCGCTTACGAACTACGGTACTAATTGCCCGTTCATCTGTAGTTATATAAGTTGCATCAACCACATACCAGCTATCGGACAACCATTAAAAGGTTAAACATGGCGCTCGGTCGGTCGCCAATTCACCAATCCAAAGGCTCTAACTAGTTGCCCGTGTACCTATGCCTTACTGGCCGTTCAAACAACTAGGGTCTATGCAACCGTTCGTACACATAAAACTCGCTTGCATGGGGCAACTGAATACAACTGTCGCCAGTTGGCTACAGCTAAGCGGTGGCATATTCATAATTAATGAGACAAGCGACCCGTAGTCTACATATATGATTTTCAGATCATTTTCTTATAGAGGCACACCTATAAATAGGCCATGGCTTCCGTCTTAAAGGGGGGACTTTTGGCCACCACGAAGTGCTGCAAAAATTCTTTCCTCCACCATTCCTTAAGCATTTCAACCATCATCATCATCTCCGCTTGAAGGATCTTCATCCATCCAACCATGGCATCCATTGAGATCTTATAAGTAAAAGAAAACAAAGATATCCTCCTTCTTCGTCGTTCATCTGTTCTTCTCTTCCATGGCTTCCACTATTCCTCCGTCAAATTCCGTGAATATTGAGCGAGATTTGTATGTGAGAATGAGAATATGTTGAAAGAACAAGAAGATGTATGAGAAAAGAGAGTTTATATGCTTTGTAATCATTATCATGATAATGCATACTACCTTCATAGTGGACATAGACCTAGCTTAGGGCTGAACCACTCTAAAATCTTGTCTCCATTTTACTTTCCTCATATTTTTACTGTCAACTTTTAATTGAATACGACTCCATTTACTTTCTAACCACATTGGTGAAGTACAATTCTCGTACCCTTGGTGTTTGAGCCATTTTTTGGTGAAAACACTTCCTTCCCAAAGTTTGCCCCCCAGTATGGTCACTGCACTCGCCTTCGTGCACGTCTAGTAGCACACGGTTGACGTCGTTGTGGGCTACATACTTGAATAACAGAACAGAGATTCCCCTTCGATGGAGCACAACATTCTAAATGATGTAGCGAGACCATTTGCAAGTGAGTGCTCGTTTGTCCTTGTAGCTCTCAAGGAGGATTCTGTGTTATAAGTAGTTCTAGATTGGGGTCATCCAGGACTCGGGTTCAGGCTTAGTCTCCATCGATTCTACCAAATCAGTCTACATCTGATCGATGCTCGGAGAGTCGAGCACTTCGATTGGGGATAGACCTAAGAGTTGCGCATACCTAAAGCTTGCCATTTTAGCTGATGAATCATCTTTCTCATTTGTCTTCAAGGGATGTGCAGGATGATGTTGTGGTCAAAGTTAGTAAGCAATTCGCGGACCCGAGTAAGATAGGGAGCGAGTTGTGCCCCCTTGGCTTGATATTCTCCCTGCACCTAGCGTACAATGAGTTGTGAGTCAGCGTAGACCTTGAGGGCCTTGATGTTAAGTTCGATTGTGATTTTGAATCCAACAATCAAGGCCTCATATTCTACATCATTATTGGTGGAAAGGGAATTCAAGCTTCATAGCATAACAGATTGAGTGTTCCTCAGGAGTAGCAAGTACGACTCCGGCACCAGAACACTGACTGTTAGATGATCCATTCATGAATAGCTTCCATTAAATTTTGGAGTTTTAATGTCTTATGGAGGAGGATATTCTGGAATTGTGCACTCCACTATGAAATCTGCATGGGCTTATCCGAGGATAGCTTGACGAGGGACGAAAGTGATCGCGAATCGACTCAATTCTATATTCTAATGCTTTAGTTTGTTGAAGGACCTATCGTACCGGTTGGTCAGTGTAGATTTTGATTGGATGGGACTGAAAGTATGGTCGTAAATTTCGGAAAGAAATCAATAGGCAGTAGGCAAGCTTCTCGAGTTTGGATAATTCTTTTTTGCTCCTATCAATCTCTTGTTGATGTAGTAAATGGGTTGTTGGACATAATCTTTGATGCATACAAGTCCTGAGTTAATTGCCTACATCAAAACAGCCAAATAGAGATTTAAGTCTTCGTGATCCATGGGTTTGGACAAGATAGGTGGTCGCTCTAAGTGATTCAAGAGGTCCTGAAATGCGTCAATGTATTCCGATGTCCAGGTGAAGTTTTGCTTTCCTTGTATGAGCAAGTCGAAAATGGGAATGGATTTATTGGTTGCTTTAGAGATGAATCGACTTAGGACGGCCACTTTCCTGTTTAAGCTTTGGACATCTTTGATGCTCCGAGGAGCTTGGATGTTCCGGATGGCCTGAATTTTTTCTAGATTGGCTTTGATTCCCCGCGAATTGACAAAGAAACCCAAGAATTTTCCTGATACAACGCCAAAAGAGCATTTTAAGAGATAAAGTTTCATGTCGTATTTTCAGAGGACACCGAACATTTCAGCAAGGACATCAATGTGGTTGTTCGATACCCTCGTTTTCGCGAACATATCATCCATGGATACCTCCATGGATCTTCCGATCTAGTCCTTGAACATGCGGTCGACCAGTCATTGATAGGTGGATCCAGCATTTTTGAGGCCGAAGGGCATGACGACATAACAGTATAACCCAAGATCGGTTATGAAGGAAGTATGATCCTAATCTGGAAGGTACATTGGAATCTATACACCCATGAAGGAGGGAAGCTGGTAGCTTACGGTTGATTCAACAAGTTGTTGATCCTTGGAAGTGGGAAGCTGTCCTTTGGACAGTCTTTGTTCAAGTCCGTGTAATCGACACACATTCTCCACTTGTCGTTTGCTTTCTTTACCAAGACTGGGTTGGACCCATTCGAAGTAGAGGGAGTCGCGGATGAAGCCATTGTCAAGTAGCCTATTCACTTCCTCTTTGAGTGCAGTCTATCTTTTATTCTTAAGATTCGATGCTTTTGTTTGACTGGAAGATGCTTTGGATTGATACTGAGCATGTGACAAGAGATTCTTGGGTCAACACCAAACAGATCTGAGTATGTCCAAGAAAATACGTCGAGGTTGGCCCTTAGGAAATACACAAGCTATTCCTTTATTGGGGGGTGGAGTTGCGATCCAACTTTCAAGACCTTTTTTGGATTGTCAGGGCTGATCGAAACATCCACCGTTGGTTCTACTGGGGTAGCCCTCTAGAAATTAGGCTCCTCATCCTCCCTTTGATCAGTATCGTCGGAAAGGCGGCAGTGGCACCTGAGCCAAGATTCAGACACCTTTAATTGTTACAAGGAGACGGTTTTGGCAGAGGAAGGTGGAGGCACGGTATTGCCTTTCACCTTGTTGCGGGAGTTTTTCTACTAGGTGAGGTAACAGGCTCTCGCTGTTGCTTGGTCACCCTTGATTGTGTCGATCTCATTCTCTATATGAAGTTTCATTAGAAGGGACATTGGGGACACACGGACTCAGAACTCTACATGGAAAGGGCGTACAAAGAAGACATTATATGAAGAGATGACATTGATGACCACAAAGGTGAGGATCCGAACCCTGCTCTGATCCCCTTCTCCAATCTCAAAAGTAAGGTCGTCCATTCTCATGGCTTGGTTAGAAGAACCATTGAAGCCGCGGATCATGACATGGCATGGCTTCAAGTCCTTGGACTCTAGTTTTATTTGATCATAGGCCTCCTTGAAGATGATGCTGACCGAGCTTCCTAAGTTAATAAAGATCCTTCGTGTAAAAGTTGGGCCAATCTGAGCAGAAATGACGAGAGGGTCTACAGTTGGGATCTCAATTCATGTAGACTCTCTCTTGCGGATGACAATATCGTCCCGCATCGTCTTCTGGAGCTTGGAAGAGACAGATTCGTCCATGGAAGAGCTTGATTCATAGTTGGCATTCTTAATGGAGTTGGCATACTCCTCCATCTTGCGAAAGTTGTAACAACCCGAATTCCGACAAACCGATTTTTTTCAAAAATCCCAACCTATCGAAACTCGAATTGGCTTGTCTGGTATCCTGCAGAAAAGACAAAGATGCAAAATATATCATAGCTCAGAAAATATCTCACAGCAGAATGGAAAAAAATAATATATAATCAAATATAGCCTTACGAAAGTAATAATACCA
The DNA here is from genome assembly GCA_030737875.1 of Allium sativum. NCBI lineage: Eukaryota > Viridiplantae > Streptophyta > Magnoliopsida > Asparagales > Amaryllidaceae > Allium > Allium sativum. Next base: position 830,029,025 of record CM060913.1, read on the forward strand.
CCTAACCAGTATCCAAAGCTCTATCATTTCTCTACCAAAAGCCTGACCTGTGGGTATGTAATGAGGAGGGGGTCAGAACATAAGTTTTGATGACTGGACTAAATTACACAATATGAAATAACCCTTCATATACCGTTCAGTTATGATACTTATTTATTAGATGTTTTGGGTTAATAGCACTCAAGGCTTTACACACACGGCGTACCCATCTACCTCTCGGTAGATTATCCTAATATAGTTTATGTAGCTACCCCCGATATCAAGGTATTTCCCATGGTACCCTCCTTGCACGGTCTCCACCCCCATGCCCTGGAAGCGTCCGCAACTCTCATCCTATGCCGAAGCGATGTACGGATCTCCAAAAAACTATGCCATGTATGAAACTCTTATCCTACGTCGGAGCGACGTACGGATTTCCATAAAACTACGCCTCTATGCAACTCTTATCCTATGCCAGAGCGACGTACGGATATCCATATCCAAACTTCTCGGCCAATCTTGGTCTTAACACAAAGTAATGCTCTAGCATCTACGATACACCACCTAGTGCAGAGTGCATGTATCCGGATCCTCACACGTATGTACTGTCTACTGTACCCCGATTTCTATAATAGGGCTGCATTTGAATGCACAAAACTCGGTCAGGAGTTTTTCCATATATGTATAGGTCTGCTAAAGTGGCTTAAATTTCAAATATCTAAATCAGTCTGCATTTCTACGGTGGCTACGGTCCCACCATGATTCCTCCCTCAACTAGTGAAAGACTACATCAAGAGCTAAGTGATGTGCCCCTAGCAAACAATCTACATCCAAATTGGCGTGTCCCGCAACCAAAGTCTCGATAGTAAAAGATCGATGGTCTTAAGGTTTAGGTCCAGTCTTTCCGCGTCACACTGACTGTCGATGACAAGTACCCAACGATTATTATACTTTGTTTTGTCCTAACCATCCTCTCTGTAGGAATATCGTCAAATCATCTAGTGTCATACCGTCACAGCCTTCTGACTGGAAAACTATTGTTGCAGTCAAGGTATACTCACTGGGTGGTAACATGCAGACCCAACTTCTACAAGTACAGCCTGAGCATGCACCGCAACAGAGGACCATCACGGAGTACCCTACCATGTCCCTCGGAAGCCGCGTGCTTCCTTCCCATCCCTCAGGGACGATAATAAGAATATCGACAGAGTAATCATATGGACGTGCTCCTCTCATACCTATAGACACCACGATGATCTGCCCCGTTGGGGTTTTCACCTTCAAACGTGTTGTCTGGTCCAAGCGCATCACGTTAACGTGTTATTAGATCTTATGTCTAAATGCTTAATTACATGCTTGCTATACCTTCTCCGTTTTCCAGTTAACTTAGTTATTTCTAATCATATTAACTTCTTATTCAAGTTACCAAGTTCTCTCTGATCCCCTTATATCTCTAAGGAATCGACCCCTCTTGCTTATTAATTTCAGTTATATAACTTAACCCATTTAAGTTTGTTAATAAGCCCATAAAATGTTATTCTCAAGATTGCAATTCAAGGTTTGTAATCTACAATAATTATTATCCTGTCATTCATTGTCCAATTTCAGTGTTTACAGGTTTCAATAACATGTTCTACTTAATGTCTAATTAAGTATATCTTATCTCAAATAGAATGCTTCATGTTAGCATGTTACTTAATATATATCATTAAGTACAGCTCATTTCATAAGTTTTTTTTACTTTATTTAGTCTTATGCCGCCTGAGCGGGCTTCTGCTTATTATTACTTTCCGTTATTTGAATTTTATATTCCCATTTATCAGTCTATTAATGATAAGCCTACTTCATTCTTATTCATTAACCATTACTTGGTTTAATACAACCCCTTGTTCTTCTTTACTTATTTACTTAGTTCTCTTAACTAAGGTTTATCAATAAGTTTCTTTTCATTTATTATAAACTACATTATAATTTCCACTTGTCCCTATGACAAGCCTGTCTAGTATATAACATTCTCACTAATGTAATTGATTATAATAGGTTATATTACCCGTTTATCACATTTTCCTCGGTTCTTTAATACTAACCAAACTTTCATTGTTGTAACATCCATTCAGTTGATGTCATTAATTCATTTTCCCTTTTTATACATATATTCACAAATATGGTTATGCACCAGACCTCTTATATTAAGTCGACCACTTATGGATGTTGGATTTGTCGGGTGGTTCCGGGCAGACTTCTATCACAAGGTCAACTTAACCTTGTGTCCTAGTACCATTATGTACAATTTTGTTTATGCACCCGACCTCTCACATTAAATTAAAAACTTGTGGATGTTGGAGTTTCCGGGCAGGCTTCTACCACAAGTTGGATTTAACCTCGTGTCCAAATGCGGTACAATTCCCTATTTACTGTAAATTTTCCATACAATTCAGGCATATTCATTCTCCCAATTTTTATTGTAATTCTGTTTACAATCTTTTGGCATAATAATATTCTTAAACAAATATTAATGTTCATTGTAAATTCCATAATTACAGCATTACAGTAAATTTCAATTCAGACGGATGATTAATGGAAACAGGTCTTATACAACAGTAGTGTTTTCAGTAGGTCTAATCTCAATTACCACAATTGCTCGCAATTTCACTGTAACTTGACTTGCAATACCCAATTAACAGGTTATTATAAAACAAATCTATATACAATAGTAATCCTTTCCACATATTCTAACATGTTTAATAGTTAAGTTTCACAATTATCAATTGTTCAGCAGATTTAATAAAACGGGGAATACAAACAGTAAATATACCGTTATTTAAAATGGTATAATTTAAATCAACTCACCTAAAAACTTTCTAATCCATGAATCTGATCCAGATTTTTTGTTCCGTGGCATCCCTAACTGTTGACATCAAAAGTTAGTCACTAGTGACAATCAATCCCCAATCGTGTGGAGAGCACACGAATAATGATTATAAGATGCAGAAATAATAAATAAAACGGGGAGCGCACACATAATTTTTATAGTGGTTCGGCAAAGACTATGCCTACATCCACTTTATATGTATTACTTTTACTTTTTGATTACAAGTACAATGTTTTTTCTATGTTTGAAGAAATGTGAGAGATGAGAAGTTTTGGAGGAGAAAGCTTAGGGTGCTTCATCCTTTGGAGTGCTGAAGAGATTAGAAAGAAAAGTCCTCTACCTTCTTTGAGCTTTGAGGTATTTATAGGTGGAGATGGCGACTTGGGCTATTGTGGGGTGGCTCGGCCTTTTCGGGAAAGCTTGAACGCGTAAAGTCCATTTCTTGGTTAGAATAACGGCTGGAAGATTGATTCCACTATTCATAAATAGTATCTTCAGAAGTTGTGACTTATGTGGCATCCACAGTGAGGTGTATCAAAAGTAGAGCTTTGACCAGATGTGGTTGACCGTCTTTACTTCCTTGAAAGTCGGGCTAAGCATCAGAATAACTCAGTTGAATATTTCCATGTTGGTTCGAGATATTCGGTTGATGCGCTTTGTATGGGAGCAAGATACTCGGTCGACTGGGAGAATAATTCTTCTGGAGTGAGTAATCAGTTGATGAGAATTGGCTTGGGCCAATACGCGACTGTTCCGAGCCAAGCTTCCGCTGCGCTTCCTGAAGCATGATTTATCTGATTCGGTTGATTGCGCGTTTGGGCTTCAATCTAGCCCGTCGCGGCTTTTGCTAAAAAGAGGGTTAACACTTTTCCCCTCATAATTCATCTTCTTCGGTAGAGCGAGATGTGTTTTGAAATATGAATCGAAGCACAATCGCTCGAGCAGCTATGGTCGCGCCGGACCATATTAAGGCCAGAAATCTGACGGCCCCGAAGTTGTATTAAAGCCAGAAAACTGACGATCGAACAAGGTCGTATTAAGGCCGGAAAAACAAAAACTATTGGGAACTGTATTAAGGCCGAGATGATGATCACCGTCTATATGAGAATTAGTTCCCGCAAAGAAAAAATAAGCCATTCTCGATCTAGAGAAGGCTGATGGGTCGAGCATTTTATTTCACTTGGCTTTGAGGGGTGACGAGTATCATCCATACTCGGCTTAGTGGCGAGCATTAACCATACTCGGCTTAGAGAGGTGGCGAGCATTATCCATAATTGGCTTAGTGAGGTGGCGAGCATTATCCATACTCAGCTTAGTGGCGAGAATTAACCATACTCGGCTCAGAGAGGTGGCGAGCATTATCCATACTCGGCTTAGAGAGGTGGCGAGCATTATCCATATTCGGCTTGGTGCAAGTGTTATTTATGCTCGACTCATGTTAAATTATTAAATCCAGCGGGCAGTAAACGCTCGTGATGCACATAAAAGGATGAGTATAATCCATATTTTTTTAAGATTTCTACCATACTCGGCTAATGGAGTAGGATTTTGGAAAAAGTGGTGGCTTTCGCATGGACCACATTAAAGAAATGGGGAAAGCATCAGTCGTGCTCGGCTTAGAATTTCCAAACATGATCCATGTTTGCAAAAGAAAACTCATAGCAGCTAAAAAATTATTACAAAGAAGAGAAATTCTAAGAGGACAACGGTTGATTCCAGAGCATGCCTAGGAGCTAAATCCTAACCCCATACATGTGTACATCAAGGTGTCCTTTTTATTGAAAGAAATACATTAAAATAAGAAAAAAAATCTAATTAATGATAATGCCACGAGTGCTAGTCTCAGGGTCCTTTACATTTTTAGGAGCTTGAGGACCGACATGAAGAGCTTGGGCAGAAGATCATGGCGGCATGGCTGGGGAGTACTTCTTAACATACTCGGGAAGCTCCTCTCACCTGACTCGATCCTCGATGAGATCGCGCAGATGCCGACATTCATCGGTGCTATGTCTAGCTACGTTGTAGAATACGTAATGTTTGTCGGAATCGAGTTCAATCTGGGTTGGTTCTGTCGAGGTGGTCTCGGTGTAGGAAGGGACCCTCGTATGTCAAGGCAGATATCGAGCAGAGAGGAATTGAGCTCGGTGTACTGGTCGTACTTATTTTCGATTCGAGGTCGTACGTCACGCTCATTCTTTTTTCGGGGCCTTTCCTCTTCCTTTATTCTGGTTGTTGCTGTTGAATGGACCTTGTTATTTGGCGGCTAGGAGCTCAAGGCTCTCCATCTCAATGCTGGCGTCTTCTTTTCGGTGGAATCACTCGGCCTCAGAATAGTAATCACCTATATCCTTGAGGGGATCTCTGGTTAAAGAGATTGAGGATTCTGATCGGTTCTGAACTCCTGCTATGGCGGCCATAAGTACCATCGATGGCTCGGGCCGATTGGTTGACGCTACTGCCGCGTTGAAACTTTCGAGGAAGGATCTGAGTGTCTCTCCTGATCGCGGCTTGATGTTGGATAAGAATATAACGCTCTTTGGTCGAGAGATATGTACTCTAAGCTGCTCGATGAAGCGGGTGACCAGTGTGTTCCAGTTGCTAATCGACTCCGTTGTTAGCCGTCGAAACCACATGCCGACTATATCTGTGAGGAAGAGCGGGAAGCACTTTACCATGACATTGGTCGATGCACTAAGTACTTCCATGTGTTGCATGTATCGTATGAGGCGGATGGTCGGTTCAATGAGACCATTGTATGATTTGATAGCTGGGAACTTGAAGTCCGTAGGGTTTCGGGAGTTTCTGATTTCTCTAATAAAGGGGCTGCGATTGACATTATCTATGTCCTGCTGTGAGGAAGTGCCCCGAGTGAAACGTCGGATGATACTTGCAAGCTGGCTTCCATCTCCAAGGAGTCGTGGCCATGAATTCAATTCTGCATTTGGGAGAGCTTCGATGCGAGGATATGGAAAAAGCATGCTCGGAAAGGCAGCCGTTGGCTGAGCTCGGCGTCCGAGAGTTGAGTAAAGGTGAGAGTGAGGGTGAGCTCCAGTAGGAAATTCTGGGAAGAATGACCCCTCTTAAACCTGATGAGTATTGGGTCGAGTCGTACCTATGATAGAGGGTCTAGGCCGATCCAGCATAACATGTGATGTTCGGAGCTCGGGGTTGCCCCCCCCTACAGGAGCGAGTTTAGGAGGGTCTACAGTAGCTTTTTCTTCTGCCATCGTAAGGACCGGTATGGTAGGGTGGTCTCCCTGGTTCGAAGGGAAGGCTGCACCCGCTCTACGTTGAAGGGGAAGAGTGGTTAGACTGGTCTGCGGTAAGATTTCGACTTGTAATGGGAATGGCATCGATTCTGATGGACCCGTTAATCGCCCGAAAGGCATGAGAGGTCGAGATGTTTCCTAGAGTGGAGGCAAAGTTTTCGACCGATTTAGATCTTGATTGCGAGCCTCCTAGGGTTCTGCTGTTGTAGCTGTGCTGGTCGTTGGAAGCGATATTCCTCGCTGTGATTGGTTGGGAAGTAGTGCCGAGCCAGGATGAAATAAAGGTGTAGCCTGATCAGTGGCCTGGTTCCGTGCAGACCGAGGATCAGTTGTTGCCCTAGTCCTGGTCGTTGGAGGAATTAATGTTGAAGCATTCAATCCCATCTCCATTCGACCGAGAAGGTGATCCATCAACTGCTGATGTCGTTCGAGGAGTTTAGCCTGAGATGTCATATGGTCTTTGAATTCGACCACGATTTTATCCATGTCATCCTGGGTAACAAATCGAGACATATCTTCATGAGAGGAAGCTTCGTGGCTTGCCTCCTAGCATTGGTATCGGGTGCGTCGGTGTTTGCGGGACAAAAGGATGTTGTATCTTTCTTTCGCTTGTTCGTCATGGACTAAGATAAACATATGTCACTGCATATGCTTCCCCCTACCTGGAGCGCCAAAGTGTTGACGTCAAAAGTTGGTCACTGGTGACAATCAACCCCCAATCGTGTGAAGAGCACACGAATAATGATTATAAGATACAGAAATAATAAATAAAACGGGGAGCACACACAGAATTTTTATAGTGGTTCGGCAAAGAATGTGCCTACATCAAATTTATATGTATTACTTTTGCTTTTTGATTACAAGTACAATGCTTTTTCTCTGTTTGAAGAAATGTGAGAGATGAGAAGTTTTGGAGGAGAAAGCTTAGGGTGCTTCAGCCTTTGGAGTGCCGAAGAGATTAGAAAGTAAAGTCCTCCTCCTTCTTTGAGCTTTGAGGTATTTATAGGTGGAGATGGCGATTTGAGTTATTGTGACGTGGCCCGGCCTTCTCGAGAAAGATTGTACGCGTGGAGTCCATTCCTTGGTTAGAATAGCGGCTGGAGGACTGATTTCACTATTCATAAATAGTATCTTCAGAAGTTGTGACTTACGTGGCATCCACAGTGAGGTGTATCAAAAGTAGATCTTTTTCCGGATTTGGTTGACTGCCTTTACTTCCTTGAAAGTCGGCCTAAGCATTGGAATAACTCAGTTGAATATTTCCATGCTGGTTCGAGATATTCGGTAGATGCGCTTTGTATGGGAGCGAGATACTCGTTCGACTAGGAGAACGATTCTTCTGGAGTGAGTCATTAGTTGATGAGAAGTGGCTTGGGCCAATATGCGACTGTTCTGGGCCAAGCTTCCGCTGGGCTTTCTGAAGCATGATTTATCTGATTCGGCTGATTGCGCGTTTGGGCTTCGATCTGGCCCATCGCGGCTTTTGCCAAAAAGAGGGTTAACACTAACTGAATATATATTCAAAAATATCCATGGATTCACAAATCTATTACTAAAGAAGGGGGGAAAGAGAAAGAAAACCTATGTAAACCAGATCCAAGGACATACCTCGTGCTGATAGGAATTCTTAACACCCAATTATAGATATATATTATTTTCCTCCAAATCTTGAATCAGAATTTCCTAAGACTAATTATTTTATTTTCTGAAGAGACTTGACGAGGAAGAAGAATGACAAAGTCTAGGCAGCCTCTCAGAAAATATGAGATTTAGGCTGCCTTTGCTAGCCTATTTGTTGACAGCAAAAAATGTTGTAAACATCAAAGATTCCAATTACTAGGAATATTTAACTTGGTCGCACAGACAAGAGTAGAAAAGCAGTAAATAACAAAAGAGATTTAAAGTGGTTCGGCCTCGTGAGGGGCCTACGTCCACTTTGAAACGTTGTTGGAATATTATTAATCACAAAAAGTTACAAGGTTGAGACCCTCTCATGACATCTCATTACATTTATCTTTATGCTAGATGATGTCATAATTAAGCTATATGATGTCATCCTTAGGGATATATGATGTCACCTCTAAGGCATGATGTAATCATCCTCATATATGATGTCATAATTATCATATATTAAATATCTTAAGAAAGGGACACTTTTGCCCTTCTTCTTCCTTATGTGGGAGATGCCATTAGTGGAGCTCTCTAGAGGTCCCAAGGTCTCAAATTCCAACCCCTTTGAAGTGTGAAGTCATGGGGTATTTATAGGAAAGGAATAGGTAGAGGTTACGTAGGAGTAGGTAAAAATAGGGACCACACCCAGAAAATTCGCGTTTGGAGCCTGCACATGCTGAAAATTCGCACCTGAGTCTGGTGTGTGAAATTTTGCACCTTGTGGGTATGAAATTTCGCACCTCGAGGGTGCGAGATTTCGCACCTAGTGGGTACGAGATTTCGCACCTCGAGGGTGCGAGATTCCATACATCGTGGGTGAGAAATTCGCGCCCCACGGAGGTGTGAAATTCATGCCTCCTGAGTGCGAAATCCACCGCCCTGCTGGGTGCGTATTTCACACCCTGTTGGGTGCAAGTTTCGCACCCCGAGGGGTGCGAAATTCGCACCCCGAGGGGTGCAAAGTTCACATTAGGAGAAGTGCGAAGGCCATGGGCATGGGTGTTTAGAGGAGCAGCGAGGTTCGCGGAAGTTGTTGGCTGAATCTTGATTTTGAGTCGATCTGGTAATTTTGGGCAACACACTTGTCGACGGAAATCGGATGAATTGGGTGGTGCCCACATTTTCGACCTAACCGGCTAGGCCGATCGCCGCCGGGACTGTGGGGCCCTTGACCCGCTGGACGGCTCGCCTTCGGCTCGGAGCACAGCTCGCCTTCGGCTCGGTTGCGGATGGAAACTGATGAAGGTCGCGTTCGAGGGATGCTACATTCTGCTAGTGGCGGGACTCTGGTCTTCTAGTACTGGACCCCGGATGACACTGGCAACGCCTCTGGGCTGTAATATCACGCGATATGTTGAGTAAAGCACGTCTTGCACACCTTTGGGAACCGAACTAAAAGGTCGGTTAACATTTCCCCCCTCAAAATATGCCTTATGTTAACGGGTCGTGCTTTGAAGTGAGATGAGTCTAGTATGGGAGAAAACATCTCCATGCAGTGCTTAGTGATTGTTTATGACTTCTTCTTGAGTTGTATGCTGAGAGCGCACTGCTTTGGAGCAGTTGGGACGCATTGTCGGAATATGCTGGTATGAGCTTAGGGTTCCAACATTGCTAAGAGTTTTGACTTGTTTGAATCTTGCGGCTTGGGTTGGAACCTACCTAAGGCGTTTAGTTCCTGTAGATTAAAGACAACAAATGTGAGTTGCCAACTCCTGATTGCATCGAAGTTCAAATGGTTCATTATTGGGTCATAATTGCGTATGCAATCACGAGTTTGCACATGGCTTTGTGTGATGCGATCTGAGCTGGGATAGGTAACATGAAAGCGAATTGCACGCCGTGGGCTTGTAATTGCGTAATTTTAGCTTTCGAAATGTTTAAGGATCAAGTGCCAACCGTTTGGTGTTCATAATTGATCCATTAAGGCTTGTGAGCATGAATTTGGCTAACAAATTAAGTTGGTCTGTTCGGTTGAGATTTCAAAAGCGTGTATGCATGGTCATTGTCATGGTCTAGGCGCACGATGGCCCTAAGTGGTTGTTGAAACGTTGTTGGGATGGAGCTTGATAATTTGGAGTATCCGCTAAATCACTTGGATTTGTGAACCCAAGGTCGTTCAACGTTCCAACTAGTCCCATGAATCAAAGTTTCGACAACTCATATATATGAATGCCATTGTTAGGACAATACTTGTCATATGTTGTGGCATGTATTCATATGGATTTTCCTTTGAGACGAGGTCGGACCTAGATGCTGGGCGCGTGCACTTTGATGATTGAATACTTGGTGAGTACACAAGTGGTCGTTGAGTCGTGATTGACTTGGTAGTTGGAGCTTCGAAGTTAAGTGAATATGATCATAGCTTGGTGTACGATCCCAAATTCCAGTCTCGGAATGTTCGTTTGGGGCATACCGATCCCATGATTGTAGTTACTTCATTTCTTCTCTTCTCCGGACAAAAAATCATCTTAAGGCATGGAGGATACCAAAATACGTCTTTTGTACTTTGGATGTTCGTGGTGTTGTTAGGTTTTCGGGATAAGGGAAGAGAGATATGGAAAATAGAAGGGCTTTCGGATTTGGCACTCAAGAACATGGAGCGGCGGATCTTGGGAAACGGAATTACAAAATCAGATAAAGGTTGCCAAGTATGCGTTAATACGGGAGTAGGCTTCGTATCCCGGACACTTAATAAACCCTCTTGGTTTTTCAAGAGGTCGAAGTCAGTTTGAGGGACGTGATAATCTAGCAAGTGCGTGGGAGCATGACGCATAACTTTGCATTCTGATGACTTGGTCTTGTGTTTAAACTTGGGCTAGTAAAATAAAATATTTGCATGTCACCTGATGGGCGGACAGTGATCAGTGAGTTTCGGTCTCAAAACATGGTCCTCGAGGAATAGACTTGCTTGGACTGCCGGCTCGAATGCGTGTGTAGGATGTCGACACATACTTGAGCTGTTAGTCTCGGGATCCGATCAATAACCCAACCATGACGCAATAGCATCTTGACTCAGGCATTGCGCTGGCGGTTGGTGATGGCCCTGGCGTTAGTTGTTGAGGCTAAAGGTTGCAATCATGTTTCGGAGTGTCTGTTTTGTGAAGTCTGGGCACTGTTTGAAAGCCGAAAAACCTCCAAGGCCTGGACTCTGGCTCTGGATTTCCCTCATTGCGAGGTGAAGGCGCTCTCAAGGCAGTGGCTCCAAGAGATGCCATAAGGATGATGCCAGCGCAGGGACTGAAGTGGATCTGATTAGGTCCTATGATTGCCAGGCCGGCAAGACAATCAATAGAGGGTTGCCCCCAAGCTAGGGTATCTGCTAGATTCTGCTCGACGTCTAGGACGAGCTAGCAAGTTCGGATCGTTGCTCAATATTTCATTTCTGGTCTGTAACTGAATTTGAACGTAACACAACTGGTTGGCGAATGATTCTGGAAACGAACTTATTCGGACTGACTACTCGGATATGCACATAAGATGTAAACATACGGTTGAGTCGTTAGTTCCAACCTAATTATTTTGTTGCCATTTTCCGACTCAAGAATGGTGTTGGTGGTTACCAGTTACCACTGCCATAGTTATTAGAACTAGGTGCCGTCACCACGTTCCAATGCGCTTGTGGGTTGGAAGCTTTTGCATCGAGGGGTGTGAGTCTGCTTCACGTTGCATTTAAGTATGAGTTTGCTGGAAGGGAATTGAGACTTTGGGAACCCAATGAACCGGCCATAGAAACTCGATAACTTGCATCGAGATATGAATTTTTAGTTCACGTACTAAGAACTTGTCTAAATTCTCCAGTTCCGTGGGGAACTGGCGGTTGTATTGCTCACTCTGTCCTTTGGTTCGGGCTTCTATGCCCGGTTTGCCTAGTATTTGCGGGAGGTTAGAAGTTTTCGAGACCTGAGCTCTTGGGTCAGGATCATCCTCATGGTGAGGTATATGTTCCTCTTTAAAATGGTTGTCCCAAAGGTTGTGGCGATGGAAATGCCAGTGCGGAAGCTGGTGGGGATCCTCCTCAGGTCCTGCGATGAGTAAGCTAGTGTAGAGATAGGTGGGGGACTGCCCACGAGCTCAAGTGCTCGCTAACTGAGGAGGATGCGAGCGATGAACCCTCAGCAGTCAAATAGTTGCTTCTTTTGCTGGACTGACCCTCTTGGAGTGGACGCGACACCAGGCTTTGCCCCCATGCTTCCTTAAGCATCCGAGTTCCGGTTGGAGTTACAGTGGGAATACTCTGGAGAAGTAGAACCTATGGACTTCGGGATCCCACATTCATATAAGACTCCTTGGAGGAGGAGAAGTTGTGGTTGGTCGAAGCGCTCATGCGACGGGCATAGCTGATGTAAGTGTGCCAACAACACAAGCTATGGTGGAAGATCAAAAAGCACTGCTGATGGCAAAGTTTGAGGAGCCGGAGGGGAAGAGGGACGGGATGGGGTAGCCGTACAAGATGTGTGGGCAAAGGCAAGGCAGGATGACGAGGAGAAATCTGCCGCTGTAGTGGCGAGGAAGTAGGCCGATATTGAGGCAGAGAAGGAGAGGGCCTCTGAGCAGGCTAGGAAAAAGGAAAGCCATCGATGATGCCCACCAAAAGAGGGTGAGAGGACCCTTAGCAAACTTGTAGCAGATGCAATTGTGTGACTCCAGGCCAGGGACTTAGTTGATCAGAAGACTGCCAAAGATGTTGAGAAGAGAGTGGAGTTGGGCGCCAAGAAGGCTTCGGGAGATACCTAGGCTACGTTGGCCCTCGCTTCTGACATCGTCCCTAAGTCATTGCTATGTATCGCCCTCGGGGAAGTTACGATAATTACAAGCGGCGAGGATGATGGCGATAGGCGCACATCGATGTCTTATGAATCCATTACTCTCGTGAAGAGTAGAGAAAGAGGAGGTGCTTCTGGAAGGAAGGGGCCCCTTGCTAGTGGTGACCTGCCAAGTGCCGAACCTGTAAGAAAAAGAAAAGAGAAGCATGAGTAGCATCAATAATTGTTTAAGGAATTAGAGATACTTTGGGTTAGGTAGACCGATAGTATATGCGAGTGTGTCCCTCGCTTTTGGTCCCTAAAGGTATGGTGTAGTTTTCATGTACACCCTATCATCATGAAAAAGAAATGTTAGACATGTAGTCTATTAGGGATGTATGTAGAAATGTAATATGAATTAGTAAAGATCTCAATTTGTGTTAAGTATTTGGATGTTCTTCTTATGTTTTCAGGCATCCCGTACTTGCATAAGCATACTTATCGTTACACCAAACAAAAAAGCGATTATGTACCACGCTCTAGGTCGATTATTCCAGAGGGGTGTGATTATGTACGACACTCTGGGTCAATTATTTCAGAGGGGTGTGATTGTGTACCACGCTCTGGGTCAATTATTCCAAAGGGGTGTGATTGAGCGCAGGCTTCTAGTAAGTTTCGCTTAGCTCAGGAAACCCATAGTTTGCGAAGCCAAGCTGAGCGCATGCTGTGTTTGGGTTGCCCGGGGTTAATCCCAAGTATAGCGAAGACATATGACGTCGCGTTGTGTTTTCCGTCCGGTGTGTGGCTCTCCCGTCATTCATCGGGTTGGGCGAGCGACGACGTTGTTTATCCGCTGGAGAAAAGCCCGGATCATCAGCCCGTAGGGTCCGATCGTGGTCACGGGCTGTACCTAAGCCTTTAGAGCTTCGGGGAAAAACAATTTAATGTCGGTCTGGGTACTGCGCCGAGATTCGATAGATACCCGTAGCTAGAGGAGAAATTTACATCACTCCCGGCTGTCTGTTGGGTGGCCTCTAGTCGCTTGGGACTTGGGTGCGGAACGATTTATCCTTGGCCTCGGCATGAGGCCGAGGTTCAAGTTCGTGGTTATTTATACTCGGTCGCGCCATGGGCTGGAGACTCGAGTAGCGTTGTCGGCTCCCGTGCTTGGGGTGCCGATCGTACTCAGTGTTGTTTGGCCTCGATGTTGGAACGAGGTTCGGATGGCAGCACCGGCTCCCGTGCTCGGGGGGCCAATGCGACGATCGAATGTCTGTACGCAAGTTGTTTGTCAGGATTAATCAAACACATCATGAACGTCATGAACGGAGTAAACATGGAAGGGTGATAGGAAACTGAACATTATTTATAAAGACAACTCTGGTAGTAGTAGCCTTTATAATGCCTTGAATTGCAGGAAAGAAAGACATTGTTGGAAGGGTGAATCAATTGTACACTAAGTTGTGTAGAGTAGAGGTAAAGTTTTTAGTTGTTCCGTTCCCTTGGGAGTTCGGCTCTATCCATGGTTGAGAGTTTGAAAGTTCCATCGCTGATCTTCCGTTGTATGAGTATGGGCCTTCCTAACGAGGAGTGAGGCCTACAGGTGGAAGAAAGACCCGTTCGAAGATGAGGCCGCCGATGTGCGTTCGCTCGGGCCCTTAGCTGAGTTTCCAGTCGTGCCCCAAGTGGCCGGAGCATTAGTTGGAGGAGGATGGTTACGATACAGCAAAGAGGAGGTGTGTCTTGGAGAAGTGGCCTTGCTTTACGTTTCCTTTTTTTGCAGGCCTATATATACATAGGGCGGAATGAAGCATCTATCCATGACTGGATGATTCTATTTGAATTGCGACGGTAACGACTATTGGAAAGGTTGCGACCCTTTACCGATAGACATTTCCATCGGCAATTGCGATCGAGGTCCTATTTTTTTACCTTTAAACTTTAATGTGTATTCCCTCATTATGCTATTGAATCTTTTCTCTTGCCTCCCCCTTTTTTTATGGGTGAGCTGATGATGTTAATGAGTTGATGGCCGATATCTCCAATGATAACCTCAGGGATAGCTGTATCGTAGATGACGGTCTTGGGGATGACAGAGAACTGGAATCCTCGGGCTCGCTTCCGAACCTTCCCCCGGTAATGCTTTCCAACATGCCCTCTGCTGATTGGAGGAGGCCGGGAGCGCCACATGGAGGAAAAAGATGGCCATGGCGCAGCAAAAAGGAGGTGTCTTTTATAGGAGAAAATTCGCTTTTAGTTTCTGTTCTGCTTCCAATGAGGGAGGAAGAGGCAGGGAGGAGTTGCAAACTGGTATCTCTGATGACAACCTAGAGTCAACTGCACCACAGAAGCTGTAGTCCTAATGAGGTGAGGGGACAATCTTGAGGGATTAATTGTTGATCGAGGTCCTGTTTAGTGGGAATCTTTGATGAGCTCTGAGTAGCTCATAGATCCCATGCAACATGAATCCTTGATGAGCATCGAGTGGCTTGAAGGTCCCACATAGTGAGAGTCTTCGATGATCATCGAGTGGCTCGGAGATCTCATGCAGTTGGATTCTTTGATGAGTGTTGAGTGGCTCGGAGTTCCTATGCAGATCAATTCCTCGCGGCCGTTCTGCAAGTGACGAGACATGTTAGCGTTGTGTCCGCGGATGTTGTCGAACCGAGAATATCCCATGGAGTCCCTTGGTGTGCTTGTCATACTTTCAGGTTTTGGCCTTTTGCATGGTTGGAAGTTGCAGATTATAAGATTGATTTTCTCGGGGGTGTTGCTAAGAGCAGTGTAGCTGTAGAAAGATGCGAGTCGAAGACGATTCCATCCATTGTTGCGTCTACCTTTGATGTTGTCGGCGCGAGCAAGATTGCGCAAAGTGATTGAATTATAGTTGTTGGAGCTCTGAATGTCATCACGAGGCAGGATGTTCAGGGTAGGAGCATGATTCCTTTAGGCTAAATTTTGGCGTAGGAAGTAGCCGACATTCATGCAGCTCCTGCATCTTTGGTTGCTTCTGCTCGGTCCATGCTCTAAGTTCGGAATCAGGTAGTATGCCATTTGTGAGCTGGATGAGTGCGATCCGAGGAGTAGGTTTCTCGACTTCAGCCAAGGCAGTGTGGGATATTGCTAGACAGCCTTTGAGAGTTTTCATGGGTGTCTTGATAAATGTTCAAGACTGAGAGGATGTCTTTGAGCATCGTGATGTGCAACCTGGATTGCGCGACCAATCTTTTGGCGAGTTAGTCGAGAATTGGGATAGTTCAAGGGGAAGTCGAGAGAGCACGGATAGAGCCGTCTTGGATAAATACGGGTAAGCACTTGCACTTTATGGCACGGGCGACGTGTAATGAACCCATGTGCCATTTGTGGCTGCTAATGAAGATTCGGGAATCATGGCTTCTTTAAGTATGGGGCGAGTGTCGATATGTTGAAGCGCTTGTGCCATTCGGTATTAAGGGTGGCCGACGTGAATGGGTTATGCCTTGTACTGGTTTTGCAGACGTCGCGAGCATGCCCCCGTGGTTCCCTCACGATTCCACGGATCGTGTCAGCGATAATCAGAGGTTGGGATCCTGTCACATTATAGAGGTCGTGATCTAGCCCAGGACTTTGGAGCCTAGCACGCCTTCTTGACGAAAGGTATTTAGCAATCTATGAGTCTCCAACTTCAATTGCATGATTATATGGAAGTTGGTTGAAGTGAGCTTGGGCCCAGTTGGATGCTAGAAGCGTAGGTGACAAGTTTGGACTCATAGCAGTTTGAGTCCGCCTAGCGGAGATTCGAGCGTCAAAGCCGTGGACGGTCGGGATGACGCATTCCATTTCTGATGGTGATTCTGACATTGCCAAGATTAGAGGTTAGTCGTGCCTTCATAGAATGCCACATGTGGTGTTGAAGCGTCGGAGCCACTCAGCTTTGTGTACGATCCTAGTGAAGAGATTAAGCCCCAAGTGGGTTTCTCTTGAGTGGTCGGCGTTTCTTCGCATATCTCTTATGATTATTTAGACCACGTCTGTGAGATATGGCAAAGGGGGATTTTCTAATGGAACCCGTTAGTTTTGATGAGTTTTGAATGTTCCATTCCATCGACATCTTATGTTGTACACATCCGACTCGCCCTCTTTCATGCCATGGATGGTCTGGCTGTCGAGGTTGGGCGAGCCATTGTGCACCTTGGTCCGGAAGTACTCTAGCCCGACGAGCTACTGGAAGAGTGGGACTCTGGTTGTGAGTGGCAACAGTTGGGCTCTTCCGAGTAGAAGGTTGGTTACTCGTACCCGGTTTGTTACTATGTTCCTTCGCCGTAAGTGATGATGGTTCGATCATCATCTCATTTCTGTTATTGTTGTTGTCATCGTACGAGTGTTTGAGCGGACGGTGATGTTTTTAATGAAGCTGAACCTTCTTCCTCGATGTGGGCCCTTAGCTTCGAAAGGATAAATTTCCGATGTGGTGCGCCATGAGCAGGCGTGGTTCTGAACAAGCTGAAGTAGAATGACGATGTGTTGAGTTTTCTTGAAGTTGGTGCATAAGGTTGATGTTAATCTTTAACACCTAGTGCAAGAGCTGCATTCTCACATTTCTTATTAAGCGTGTGAATCTGTGCTTGAGTCATAGGAGCTTCAGAGTCCACAGGTGGAAGGAGATCCATTTCCAGCGGGTCCTCCAAAGCTCGGGGCTAGTGGGAGGTACCAGCGTTAATTGCGGCCAACGGGGTGAGCGTTGGGTTTTCCGGAATTCTGCTTAATGCTGGTGAAAGTCATGATGCTTTTTGGATGAACTGCTCAAGGTGCTTCTCGCGAATAAGCTTTTAGATTACGTCTTTGAATTAACAGCAATTATTGGTATTGTGCCCATACATGTCTTGGTATCGACAGTACTTGCCGGTATTCTTCTCCAGATTAGTAGATTCCGTGTTGTATGGTTTCCTATATTGAAGCGCGTTGTACGTTTCCCGGTAGATTGTTTCCAAGTCCTTATCCAGCAGAGTGTAGATCTTGTATGCCCGGTGAGGGCTTGGCTTCTTGGGTTCCGTTGGAACCTGGACGTTGTTGCGGCCGCCTTACGCACTGTTATTCGGCCTTTGTTTGTAAGGACCTGCCCCTTTGTCCTTATCGAAGAGCTTCGCTATCTGTTTCCCTCTGACATTATCATTTATGATATCCGCATGTGGATTGTTGGGAAGACCGACCCTGGAGAATCGATTTCGCCTCGCTTCTTTTTGGCATAAGTATTTCATAGACTTTTCATGGAAAGCGTCGAGGCTTTTTTGCTGCTTCCAATCGATACAAGCCCCGAATTCGGAAGTAGGGAGGATGCGCTTTGCTAATTGGAAGAGTATGGTGCGAGGGTCCAGATCTTCAACCTCGGCGAGGGCGATGTTGAACCTGGAGGGGTAGCTTTTGAGCGACTGAGTGGGCCCTTGGTTTCAGTTGGACGGAGTGAGGGTGTTCTTTGAAGTCGGGATATGCATCCTGAATTGTTTGACCAACTCTGTCGCTACCTAGCCAAAGTTGTTAATGGAATCAAGTGGGAGGCGAGAGAACCATAACAGGGCGTTCCCAGATAAGAAAACTGGAAAGCACTTGCATTTGACTGGATCGTTGCCCCGGCTCGAGTCCATTTGCCATTCATATCGATTTAGGAAGGCACAAGGATCAGTGGTGTCGTCGTAAAGCGGCATCTGTGGCATGCTGAAGCATCGTGACCACTCAGCTTCTTTTACCCTTCTTGTAAAGGGGTTGTGCCTAATGTGCGCTTCCCATGAATCGTGCACATTCCCTCGCACTTCCTTCATAATCCTTCGGACTATGTCGAAAAGATAAGTTGGATGCATGTCCGTCGTTAGGACCCATGGGTTTTGGTGAGGTTCCGGAGTTCTGTTGCGAGGGTGTCTTCTATGATGGATGTCCGGATCATCTTCCTCCATGTCCTCGACATCTATGATTGGGTCTTGGTGTGGACGGTGAGGTGGAGCAGGGTAATGCGCTTCTTGTTCTGTAGGGACGCAGGTCGTTGGAATAGCGGGCCCATCATCCCGATTATCGACCGTCGGGTTGTGTTGAGGAAGAGGTTGGTTTGTAGGACCTGGTCCGTCATTGATGATCAACCGAGAGCGGTCTCGGTATTGTGCCCCCTCGCTATATGTGATGGTGATTCGGTCGTTGTTCCCATTGCCATTGGCGTAACCATTTCCATTACCGTTGTCGAGGGCATTGGTGCGGGCGGCGACGTTGTTGATGATGCTAAACCTCCTCCTTTGATGCGAACCCCTTGACTCGGAAGAGAAAGTTCCCGATATGGTTGGTCGGGGTCGAGCATTGTTCTGAGTTAGTTGAAGTTGAGCGACGATGCGCTGACTTTCTCGAAGTTGTCGCTTAAGGTCGATATTATTCCTTAATGCTTAATTAAGCTCAACCGCATGTTCTCATATTTTTCGTTAAGTGCGCGGATTTGACTTTGTGTCGCGGGTGCTTCGGGGTCCAAAGTAGGAGGGACGGTTTCATTAGTGGCCGGGATTCCATTGGTTGAGGTTGTTGGGACATAACGGCCTTGGCTGCGGCTGAAGAGCCGACCATTGCGTTCTTTGGTCACTTTTCCATCGTAAGCGGACTTGACAAAAGGTTTAGCAAGGAACCTCAAGCTCGTCGGGGGTCGAGATGACAACGTACGACAAAGGCGCAAATTTCGAGTTTTCTCAGTGAAAGCACCAAATGTTGATGGCAAAAAATGTCGTAAACACCAAAGATTCCAATTACTAGAAATAGTTAACTTGGTCGCACAGACAAGAGTAGAAAAGCAGTAAATAACACAAGAGATTTATAGTGGTTCGGCCTCGTAAGGGGCCTACGTCCACTTTGAAGCATTGTTGGAATATTATTAATCACAAAAAGTAACAAGGTTGAGACCCTCTCATGACATCTCATTACATTCATCTTTATGCTAGATGATGTCATAATTATGTTGTATGATGTCATCCTTAGGGCTATATGATGTCACCTCTAAGGCATGATGTCATCATCCATATATATGATGTCATAATTATCACATATTAAATATCTCAAGAAAGGACACTTTTTCCCTTCTTCTTCCTCACGTAGGAGATGCCATTAGTGGAGCTCTCTAGAGGTCCCAAGGTCTCAAATTTCAACCCCTTTGAAGTGCGAAGTCAAGGGGTATTTATAGGAAAGGAGTAGGTAGGGGTTAGGTAGGAGTAGGTAAAAATACGGACCACACCCAGAAAATTTGCGCTTGGAGCATGTACATACGGAAAATTCGCACCTGAGCCCGGGTTACGAAATTTCGCACCTCGTGGATATGAAATTTCGCTCCTCGAGGGTGCGAGATTTCGCACCTCGTGTGTGCGAGATTTCACACCTCGTGTATGCGAGATTTCACACCTTGAGGGTGCGAAATTTCGCACATCATGGGTGCAAGATTTCGCACCTCGAGGGTGCGAGATTCCGCACCTCGTGGGTGCGAAATTCGTGCCCCACGGAGTTGTGAAATTCGTGCCTCCTGGGTGCGAAATTCGCACCCTGCTGGGTGCGAAGTTCATATTAGGAGAAGCACGAAGGCCATGGCATGGGTGTTTGGAGGAGCGGCGAGCTTCGCGGAATTTTTTGGCTGAATCTTGACTATGAGTCAATCTGGTAATTCTGGGCAACACACTTGTCGGTGGAAATCGGAAGAATCGGGCGATGCCCACATTTTCGTCCTAATCGGCTAGGTCGATCTCTGCCGAGAATGTGGGACCCCGGACCCGCTAGACGGCTCACCTTCGGCTCGGCTGCGGACGGATACTGATGGAGATCGCGTTCGAGGGATGCGATATTCTACTAGTGGCGTGACTCTGGTCTTTTGGTACTGGACCCCAGATGACACTGCCAATGGCTATAGGCTGTAATATCACGTGGTAAGTTGAGTAGAGCGCGTCTTCCGCACTTTTGGGAACCAGACCAAAAGGCTAGTTAATACTATTTATAGGTGTTCAAGAAAGTCTTATCTTGATTGTACACGCAGTGCAGAGTCAGCAACGAATATGGTTCGAAAAACAGTCCAGATTCGCCAAACGAATCTTCTCAGATCAAAGATGGGTCACCCTTAGGTCGACCCGCCTGCCGGTGGGTCGACCCCTGGGTTGACCCAGGAAAACGTTGTTCGACCGAACTGGGTCCAACGACCGGTTTTTGGAGCGATGTTTACAGTTTTAATGTTTTTAATTTAAGCGTTGGTTGTTTGCCTATTTTACCACCATTGATTTGTTGTATACCTACTATAAACCACTATTATGTTTGAATTTCAAATTTACGCATGCACATTTGAATTTTGTGCGTATATATGTACGTGCAATCCTTGTTAAATTTTCAAAATTCAAACGGCGCTTATGCCGTCATTAAATTCTTATCTACTTTCATTGATTGCAGGTTTATTTTGAATTTCTCTTTTATATGTATATATTTTCGCACACATATATGCGTATATTTGCATACACATGTATACATATGTTTTTATATTCACTTTTATGTAAAACATTCCTTATATTTGCATTTGTACATATCTTCCTCTTAGTACATGTATTATTTTAGTCATTCCTCTAAAATAAAAATATGGCGCCGGAGGATTCAAACCTGCGCCACTCACTTGGGAGTCTCATGTCTTTACCAACTGAGCTACATAGGCTTTATTTAGCAAGACTAAATACAATTGTAATGGCCCGCAAATCCATATTATCTGAGTTGACTAAATACACCACACGACCAACACAAATATTGCAGAAATACGAATCATTTTGAAATAGAGAAGAAAAAGATGGAAGAAGAAGAACATAAACAACACAGAATCTCACATCGCAGTGGAATAAAATATAATATACAAAACACTTTCGGAATATAAAATTTTCTGTATACATATCATCATCAGAGTACAAAATAAAACACAATGGAATAAACTCTAAATATTTTACACTGAAGCCTCCTGCTCCAAGCATCTTCTGATAAATCTGTAAAATCTTGAACTACTTGACTGCCCATACAAATTTAGGCATCCAAGATTTTATGTAAAACCAAACAAAATAAACTTTGGGTCAGTCATGAGACTGGTATGAGTAAACAATTTAAAACAGTTTGAGAAAAGAAACGATATCTCATAAGACCACGCCATATAACACGGAATAGGTTTTTCCCTTATGAGAATCCAAAACACTTGATTTAACTTTCAAAATCCTTTTGAAAGAAACGATAATCTTTATATCAAAACCTTTTTGATATTATTATAGTGTCTAAATCAAATAAATAAAATCTAGTGGAACGTTTGCATTTCACACTCCACATATATATATAATATATAGTCAAAACCGCGAGAACTTATTGGGTAATGAATTTCCAACCATGACAAGGTATTGAACCACCTTCCGATAGTGTATCTGTAGAGAGGAATACACTGGGTTCAACAAGAACATCTTGTAACCCGGCCACACATGACCGACCACTCATTTCGCTTGAGTGTATCGAATGTATATCACCAACGGTTGGGATCAACAACCGTTTTCCCGAATGGGACAACATCGAATAGAATAAAGAATGAAATAAATTTCTCTAGATAGGTGATAATACACCCTAATTGGGAGCTACCCAGTTAGCCATGCTACATGTCCAATTTTTGTCATTTCCTGGTTGTTGAGGCCTAAGGCTATGCTTACTTACTTTTCATTGATAGCACAATCACTTTGAATGCCACATTGTCAGTTCCATTAACCGTTAATTGATTTGCACAAATATAATCTGGATATTATGCTAAGAAAATAAATTCTCCGCCACCATATATACTTATATAGATCAACATATGCGATCATTGGAAATACTCCGTCAAACATTCGTTCATACACTTCGTTTTGGGACTGAACGAAACTGAAGGCACAATTTCCATTAATCCATCTTAGGCAATTTCTACCTAGGGTTAATAGAAAAAGCCCTTGAACTTCACTCCGTCTTCGGTTATCTTCGTATAATCTGATTCTCTATGCTACTGCCAATACGTAGTGGTTCTCGGATAATGATCCAATCGGCCTCTCCATATTGAGAACGATATTGGCAAATACTTTGATAGTTGGTTATTTAACTATTGAAGAAAAACAAAATTCCATTCAAAGCATCACACAATCACTGGGACCCTTAATTAATATTTCATTAATTAAATCACTTTTCCATTTCCTTATCAATATTTGTTAACGATATATTTTCAATAATCATATTGGCCTCTTACACTATTTGGAAAAACATTTCCATAAACCGCCTTCTGTTATTTTCTATACTTAGAAATATCTTCTATTAATATATATATATATATATATATATATATATATATATATATATATATATATATATATATATATATAAATATATAAATATATATATATAAACACTAATGGCTACTGAAAAGCTTCTCGCAGATGTGATTAAATCTGGAGCAAATCTCGATAAAGGGAGACCTCCAGATAGGGGAAAAGGTAAAGAAGCTGCAGTCAATCAAGAGTGGGTACGTCCTCAGATACGTGGACGTGAAGCATAGAGTTTCCTTGCTAGAGTTTCTGGAGAATGTTCGTGCCTTGATCGTAATGGCCATAGGAATGGCGGGGCCCCTACAGCCTAAAATACTACGCCTGGCGCGGTTCATCACCCTAGGTCTATAGCGTTGGCGGAGCGAATGCTCGAATTAATGTTGGAGATCAGATGGTCCATCATGAAAGGAGGTTTTGTCGTCGTTGTATGATAAACTGTAAATCTATTCACTCAGAAATTGCGAAGGAAGGGACGAAGTCATGGGTTCAAGCGGCAGTTGGTGGAGTTGGTCAAATTGCGGACACTTTTGTCAATCTAAATTTTATTGAACCCAAAGTTATTAACAACACTAAAAAAGCATGCATATCTGAAATTGCAGTGCTTAGCTCAGTAAATAAATGGAGAAATTCCATAATCTTCTATGTGTATGGATCTAAGCCCTATCATCTTCATCTTAAACGGTATATCGAACGGAATTGGAAACCGGTAGGGAATTTCCAATTGTTATTGAAAGAAAATGGCTTTTTTATTATCCGATTTGAAAACGGGAGTGATTGTGAATGGATTTGAAAGGAGGACCGTATCTTTTTGATAATAAAATTATTATTCTTAAAGAATGGAAAATGGGGATGCGGTTCAAAAAAGATTTGTTATCAACTATGCCGCTATGGGTCAAATTTTCGAATTTGGAACTAGAATTGTGGGATTGGGAAGCCCTGAGCGCTATTGCCAGCATTTTGGGAAGGCCAGTTAAAATGGATAGAATAACCGCTGATGAATCCAGAGTGGCGTTCGCTAAATTCGAATTGAAATAAGTGTGGATTCTAACTTCTCGAAGGAAGTAGATGTTGTTATGCACACAAGAGAGGAGTTAAAAATTAATGTTGAATATCTGTATAATCCACTCAGTTGTAAGAAATATAAGGTATATGGTCATTCCTTGACACAATGTAAATCAAGATGTGGGGGGGTTTGGATACCCATGAATAAAACAACTGCAGTTGAATGCAATATTGAAGAGCCAGTAGAGTTAGATGATCCTGCAGATATGACGAATAAAGAGGATCTGAATGATAATGGGGATGTCATGATATTAAATAATGGAACTGATTGTGAACCCATAAACATAGATAGCCGAGAGGACCCAAACCAGGACACAGTTCATAAAGATACTAATCAATGTGGGAATGATATCACATATCATCATGAACTAGATGGACAATTTTCACAGAACAAAGAAGATGACGTGAACATTGTTAATATAGGTGACAGTACAAGTTTTATACAACAGTGTTCAACTCAACTAATTATTAATAAATCTGCTGGTTTGGACAGAATAATTGAAGAGATTAATAAATATACAAACTCAGTTCAAAGTAAAAGCATGCTCAACAATAAAGCATAAATAGATGCTTTATCTGCAGATGTTGACTTATCCCAAGCTCGTGGAGGACAAGACCATTTTGCACAAGGCTTAGCAGAAGACAGGAATGAGTCAGAAGATGAAGACATGATCGATCATCTTGCCATACACGAGGAAGCACCAAAAAAACTTGCATAAGAGATTGATGTGTCGGAAAATGTCGAATAAAACCAGAAATTTGTTGAAGAAACAGATGAAATAAGTAAACTCAACAAAAAGAAAGGGTCCACGAAAAACTTATCCCAAGCTCCTCCTAAAGTATCGACAAGGAGTCAAAGCAAGATTAAATGAATCTTATTGCTTGGAACGTTAGAGGTTTAAATGCTCCAAATAAAATCTTTGAAGTATTCAAATTCTTTAACAATTTTAGGCCCTCGATGGTTGGCCTATTAGAAAATAAATTATCTAATGAAATGATTATTAAAATCAAAAATAGACTACACTCGAATTGGGAGTCTATCGACAACAATGACTGTGGTTGCAAAGGGAGGATACTTATTTTATGGCATGTGCTCATCTGGTTTGTTAGTTGTTTCCAAATCGTATCAATACATCTCTTGTATTGCTGTCAACAAAGGGGGTATGCAGTGTAGAATTACCTACGTATATGCCAGCAATATATTTTTTAGACTGTGAAAAATTATGGACAGACATTGCTAATGAAGCTGTTAATGTCAACATGCCGTGGATGGTTCTTGGGGACTTCAATAACATCATCTCTCATAAAGATAAGAAAGGGCGTTCGAAGGTACCTTTTAGATACATTTCAGGGCTAATTGATTGTATCGCAACGTCTGGTCTTCTTGAAATCCAGATTACTGGTTTTAATTACACGTGAAGAAGGAGGGGGATAGCTACAAAAATAGATAAAATAAATTTGCAATGATATTTTGTTAAGATTCTTCCCTGACCTCTCAGTGATCATATCAGTGATCATATCCGGTATGTATAAATTTTAAAAATGGATCCCTCACAAAGAAAAATGTCCTATTCAGATATATTAATTCATGGAGCCTTAAGACTGGGTACATTGAATGTATTAATAAAGCTCTTGATATGTTGACACCTGATCCTAATGTATTAAAAAAAAATCACGTTCTAACAATTCCTTAAAATATGCAAATTACAGTTGAAAGGATGGAATTATTATAATTGAAAAAATGGGGATATTCTAAAGGCCTTGGGAAATGAGTACGACAGAATTTTGATAGAAATTTATGATAAACCGATGGATTTGTTGCTATATCACAAACTCTATGATGCATATAAAAACTGGAAGGATCTCAGCATTATTGAAGCAGGCAATGCTAAACAGAAAGCAAAAATTACCTGGCTCACCGAAGGATACACATGCTCAAAAAAATTCATGCAAAAATGTCGTTGTGGAAGCATTTAAATAATTGGAGCAGCGTTATCAAATGTAGTGGTGAGATAGTTCAAGATGCTGACATTATTGACAAAGAAGCCATTAGTTATTTCACCGAAATTTTTAATTCTGAAACTCAGTTGACTAAGAATTTTCCAGAGATAAACTGCAAATATTGTATTAACGAAAGAAGAAGAAAGCACTTATCCTCTAATATTTCGATGGAGGAGGTTCGTAAGGAAGTTTTCTCTATTCCAGACGATAAGAGCCCAGGTCCAGACGACTTTACAGCAAAATTTTATAAAGTGCATTGGGAGGAAATTAACAATTTTTTGTTGGGGATGACTCAAGAAGTTAACAATACAGGTAAACTCGCAAAATATATCAATCATACATTCATTACTCTTGTTTCTAAGGTCGATAACCCATCAAAATTTGCAGATTACAGACCGATTTCTTGTTGCAACGTTATCTACAAGATAATCTCGAAAGTAATATGTAATAGAATTAAACCGTACGTTAGGCTTCTAATATCTGAGAATCAATCTGCCTTCATTCCTGGTAGATATATCGCTGAAAATATTCTGCTTACACGTGAGCAAATAAGACATTTTAATAGGAAAGGAGGCAGTAATGTCTACATTAAAATTGATTTACAAAAAGCATATGATATGGTGAATAGACGTTTTGTATGTCATATGCTATATAGGATAGGTTTTCCTGGACATCTTGTGCGGGTTATTAAAAAATGTATCAATACTCCTACATATTCTATCTTGGTGCAAGGTAGTCCCAAAGGGTACATTTGTAGTAACAGAGGTTTAAGACAAGGGGACCCCTTTCCCCATACTATTTTGCGTAGCTATGGAGTACTTGTTTATCTTATATTTTAAATCTTCCATTGCCAACCGTGTTCAACCTATTTTTAATCAAGAGCCTAACATCACACACTTGATTTATGCTAACGACTTGATGATCTTCTATAAATCGAATATTAAAGGTGCCTTGGAGATTAAAAATATTTTGAACCTTATGAGAGACTTGGATCGGTTAAAAATTAATAACTTAAAGTCTAAAGTTTTTTTTAGCAAGGGGGCCCTTAATAAATATCAGTTTCTTCAGATCCTGGATATGAAAGAAGGGAAACTTCCAGTCAAATATCTAGGTGTCCCACTCTCTAATAACTACCTGCACTTCTCAGACTGTGGAGACCTCCTTGATAAGATTAGAAAACGTATGGACAGCTGGGACTGCAGACTGCTGTCTATGGAAGGTAGGGTTGAGTTAATTCGGTCTGTAACAACTCTAATGGTGATGTCTTGGATGCTTACTTATCAATTACTTGAGGCAACTATTGAAAAAATAAACAAGTTGTGTGCAAACTTTGTTTGGGTTGGCAAAAAACATAAAATTTCATGGGATACATTATGTACTCCTAAGTCTGAAGGAGGAGTTGGATTACGCAAGTTTAAAGACATTAAGATGACGGTCGGGCTCAAGTTACTTTGGCACTTCTTGAATGGTTCTAGTATATGGAAACAGTGGATGACTAGGACATATTGTGCTGACAATTCTTTCTGGGTCATGAATGTGGATAATAACTCATCGTGTACCTAGAAATATATTCTACGACATAGGAATTTTGGCATCAGAGTGATTAATAGATTCATTTAATGCTTAGTACATCACTTTGGTTTGATCCATGGATAAATAATGGTATTATGGTTAAAATGTTGGGAATGGATCATCTGAGCATATATGGTGGTGATGAACTCACGGTTAACAGTATCATTCGTAATGGTGTTATTGATGCAAACTACCTTTCTATCACCAGATTATTATCGGGATGTATCAATAACATTACATTACATACAGAACAAGATAATGACTTCTGGAGTTGGAATCACAAGTCTGAAGGGTTCTCTTTTAATTCGGCTTGGGATATATCTCGTGTTCATCACACGAAACCTAATTGATGCAAGGTTGTATGGCATTATATTAGCAGTCCTAAAATGCCAATCTGTGCATACAAAGCAGTGCTTAATGGACTTAGCACTATGGACTATTTAAATAAATGGGGTTACGAATTCTGTTCTACCTGCGTGCTTTGTTCTGTCGAGGAGGAATCAAGAGATCATCTCTACTTCCAGTGTCCGTACATGGCGTACTTGTGGACTAGATGCGAAATGAAACTTGATATGCCTCCTTCTCACGTCAGACAATTTCTTCTTTTGGAGGAATTAGAGTACCTTTATTTTTCATTCAAAGATAAAGACATTAGTCAGGATGTGGCGTTTTGCTGTATTATTACGGTTGTGTATCATTGCTGGATGGAGAGAAATGGAAGATTACATCAAAACAGTCATTTAGATAAATTCAGAAAATGGGTGCTAGTAGAAAAAGAGATTAAATACCTCCTTACCAAATCGAAGAGAAGAGGGACTGATAATCGGAAACACAAAGTATTATTGGAGAGATGGGGTATAGAAACTCTGGATGGAGGCCACTTCGACAGTTTATTGAAGATCAAACTAGGTTTTTTTGGCTTCATTGCATCCATTTTTTTGGATGATGGTGGAAAATTGTGCAGGTACGTGATGGGCTGTTTTTCTTTGTTTTTCTCTTTACGTATGGTTTGAGGATAAGTTATCTTGCAGTTTGCTATGTGAATGTCCTTTCATTTCTATACGGGTTTATGGCAGCAAGTAGAATTGTGATTTTGTTAGCCGTATGTACCGTGGTCTCTTGTACATATATTTATTGATGCGTTATCAATAA
This sequence comes from Allium sativum, assembly GCA_030737875.1. NCBI lineage: Eukaryota > Viridiplantae > Streptophyta > Magnoliopsida > Asparagales > Amaryllidaceae > Allium > Allium sativum. The sequence continues at coordinate 830,057,682 of CM060913.1, forward strand.
AGCACTGCACTCTTTTTTCCTGGCCATTACTTACTTTGAGTTATGGTTCAGGTTTTTAACGAGGCGGTTTACCCGTTTACAAAAAAAAAGTTGGAAAACATTCTGAGTGCATCTCCCTTTCCCGACTATTCATTTCTATACTTAAGAAATATTTATTATTATATTTCCAAAATTTCACTTATCTAGGTTAAAACGAATGTTGTGTAAAACATTATTACAACAACCTAAAATACTACATTCAACTATATCTTATTCAAGACATTTATCTTTGAGCCTGTCTTGCTATTTATTGGTTAATAATGAAATCAATCAGGTTGGGGTATATAAATACCTCTTAGACCATGATTGAATAACATTGTTAACTTCAAAACGGGCAAGACTACTTATCTCGAATAATCAACATCATGTAAACTAATTACTCTTTTTAAAATGTGTATATGTTTCTCTTTCTATTTTTACCAGATTTAATTATAAATTTCCTTTTTGTTTATAATATTCTATTTTAAGTTCGTTTCCTAACCGAATTCTATATATATCGATATGTTGATTTCTATTTATCAAATTTTCTTAAAAATGTTCTAACTCCTTAAATTTTCGGAAAATTTCATCAGCACCTCCATTGTACCGGTCAATAGCTCAAACCTCAACTCCCCTCTAGGCCCTTTCCATTCAAAAAGAAAACTAAAAAGCCAAATGGCTTGCCGATTCGGCGCATAAAAACTCATATGGAATTTTAAATGTGTACCTTTATGTCGGGCACTTAAATTATCATCTTCATACACTTCATTCCAACCCTGCTTAACATATGTCTAACCATTTTTAATTTATTCCAACTCCATCCCATCATTTTTTAACTTAGTTCGCTAATTTATTCGTTAAGTAACTCTTTTTCCTATTCCACTTTTTGTTTGTACATATCACGTTCAAATACAATTTAATTTACTAATTAACCAATCAAACTCCAATTTCAATTCAGGTTTCATATTCGATTTCGATTTCGAATATGAATTCACTAGTTCAATTTACTTAACCAAAACCCAATTTCGTATCAAAACTCACTTAACTAATTATTCTTCAAATTAGTTAATTCTATTCCATAATTAAAAATATGATTTTTGTTTCAAAAATCGTTTCATTTACCCAACTTGAGTTTGTATTTATTTTACAACTCAAATCTGGATTTTTAAATTTAAAATCCACATTTGATTAACTTAAAATACTTCGATTTTAATTAATAAACCGTTATGGTTTAATCATGGTTATGGCACTGCTTTTCTGAAAATTTGAATTTGATACAACTCAAAATCTATAAGACAAAATCCAGATTTTTATCTTCCATTAGGAAACTATTGTCAAATCTATCTTAACGGTTCTTGTTTCAAAGAACTCTGACTTAAATTGAGTTCTGTATACTCAATTGAAGTTCAAAACGCCAAATTAAGAACTACCGCGCTGAATATATATATATATATATATATATATATATATATATATATATATATAAAGACGTTTATACTTTGTTTATAATAATTTTCAACTCCATTTCTTAAATATTAAATATAAATTAAACCCGTTTACCAACTCTAACTAAATGTTTCGATTATTCCTAATCGTCAATTATTTCGTAACTCAGTTATAAATTTATTTATACTTCGATCTTCTTGTTAAAGTCATATTGGTGGTTCAAAGTAATTAGTTCATGAAAGTTAGGAAAGAGTTGTTGTGCTTGTTCTATTCTATAGGAAATAAGATTTTTATCAAGTCTTCAGGAATGTACCTAGAATTAAGGAAGTAGTTTATTTATTTGAAGGTTATGAGATGTAATCAACTTGAAGGTGAAGTAATAACAATGTAGTCGTTCAATTATTCTATGTTTAATCTCTCTCCTCCTCTCTATATCAAATTCTAACATGGTATCAGAGCTAGGTTAGAGAGGAGAGAGAGAGAGAGAGAGAGAGAGAGAGAGAGAAGAGTCTTAATAAGTTTCTTAGTTTGTTGCTTTGTTTCATATAAATAAAGGTCACAAAACAAAACAGTTTTTTGTTTCCTCTTTCAAATATGTCTCTGGAATTGCAGTGAGGTGCTCGGAGGCATTGAATAGTGGTTTAAGTGGCGGCTCGGGTGATGATTGCAAATAGCCTGGATGAAGACACGCAGCAGGGGGACGAAACATGTACTAATTTAGAAAGTGCAGAAAGCCATAAAAAAGGAGGAGCACTTGTTTGTTATTGGATCCAAATATAGAAGTATACATGAGGATATGCGTCAAGAGAACATAACACAGGCGGCTGTGGAAGAGAATTTATTTTAGAGTTATGGGTGAGAAGTGCACCATGGAGAGAAGTGCTCCAATATTCCAAGAGTTGAGTTGATGAGAAGTGCATCACAAATTGAAGAGAAGTGCTTCGTTTATTATCTCAACAACTTTGAAGCAAGGGGGTGTGTTAAAGTTATATTGGTGCTTCAAAGTAATTAGTTCATGAATGTTAGGAAAGAATTTTTGTGCTTGTTCTATTCTATAGGAAATAATATTTTTATCTAGTCTTTAGGAATGTACCTAGAGTTAAGGAAGTAGTTTGTTTATTTAAAGCTTATGAGATGTAACAAACTTGAAGGTGAAGTAATAACAATGTAGTCGATCAATTACTCTACGTTTAATCTCTCTCCTCCTCTCTATATCAAATTCTAACACTTTGATATTTAATTTCAATTCCTTTATAAATAAATTATTTATAAAATTCGATATAACCAAATTTCAATTATAAACTCATTGGATTTTTCTCAACTCAGCTTATATTTTGAATTCCGAAATAAAATCAATTGTTCTGTTTCAAAACACTTCCCAATTCCATATTTGGATTTAAATATTTAAATTATCCAAATGATAATTATCTCACTTAATTTATAAATGTTGTTTATAAATTTAACTTCCATGTTTTATATATTAAAACAAGTTTCCATTTCAAAATATATTTAAAACCAAAATCTTATTTTGAAATATTCAATTTATTTTAACTTATCCATATGTAACTGTTAGATCAAAATTTGGACCCAACACCCAAATTGTTCTGATTCGTAAAGAATTATATCTGGAGAATGAAGAAAAAGCATAAAACACACAGAATTTATAGTGGTTCGGCGTTAACGAGCCTACGTCCACTTTATATGTTATCGATTATACTTTGAATGCTAGTACAATCAATGATTCCTCTTAAACTCACTTTTACAATTGTAATTTCTCTCAGTAATCTCGTAACAAAACTGACAAGAAATAGTGGTATGACAGTAATGGCGGAATCAGTGCTTAATGCTGCCAAAAGATCCTGAAAAATGCCAAGCTCTGGGCTATTTATAGCTGATTTTGTTAGGCGGATCGCGGTCACACGTGGCACAGATCCCGAGAATATCGGATCGTATCGCAGCTTGATGAAGAATTAGTCAAATTAGCCGTTGTGGACAGGTGTCGCGATCCCCTTAAATATCGGATCGAGCAAGGAAGAGGAATTGGTCAAAGTAACAGTTGGGGACACGTGTCGCTGGATCCATGCATCTCGGATCGCCGAAGACTAGCTCGTGCTTGAACAGGTCAGAGGCTTCGCTGTGCATCGGGGGATCGGATCGGTCTGTGCTGGGTAGTAGTGTATATATGGATCGAGTCGTGTAGAAGTAGTCGGATCGCTGATGCAATGGGGGCGATCCGATGGGGGGGCGATCCGATGCAATGGGGGCGATCCGATGCAATGGTGGCGATCCGTGAGGGGCGACCCTCTGGTGCGATTCGATCCTTCATGGACTTAGGGAACGCAGTTTCATACTTTATTCTTGTGAGTGAACCTTGGTGGCTTAGTCAAAAAGCTAGCCAACATTTTGCCCCCTCGAAGTATGTTTTATCGACGATGGAACATGCTTTGAAACTATAGAAACGTCTTTTCATAAAGAGATGTAAATCAGTGGTAGCGTCTATCCGAAAGGCCATATCACTTACGGAAAGTTGTCTCTTTGCTCGCTATAAATACCGGATAAATTTTTAATAGTTTCCCTGTTTATTGGACAATTCTTTTCTGGGATCTTTCAGAGTCTTCATCATCGAATCTACCAGGTGCATTTTTGAATTTTCATTCCTGTCGGTCATTTATCGGTTCGGATCGCATGTGCGAGTCACGATCCGTTAGCAAATTGTTCGTCTCGTCCTTTTGTGAGCATTTGGGCCTCTTCACGAAACGAGGTGGGCTTATCTCCGAGTCGTGGTGGGCTTCTGGTTCGTGGCCCGCCTATTTTCACGGATCGAATAAGACAAAGAGGGGGAGACTAACGGTCGCCCCTTCGCCTATATAAATCGATCCTCACCCTCATTCTTCTCCTCTTCTTTCTTCTTTCGCAGCCGCCGCCGATCTTCTTGAGAGAAAAATCCTAACTTTAATTTCCAAATTTCCAATCGATTTCAAACTTTAAGAAGGTAATTAAACAGTTTTTCTTTAGTTTCTATCGTGTTCGCACTGATTTAGAGAGTGGAGACAGCGGAGTTTTGTAGGATTTGATGATAGTAAACGCGAGCGTGCCTGGTGCGATTCCATGGATTTAAGGGTGAAGAGGAGAGTTAAGGAAGAAGAAGGAAGGGATGACCAGGTCGGTTCGTGGGCGAGACCCGAGTTCGAAGCGATGGTGAGGCGAGGGGAGAGGGAACGGAACTGGAATATTGATTTGGCTAGTGGATCGGATCGCGGAAACGGCAAGGTTACGGTTCGTGGGGAACTAGACGCGAGTGTCGGATCGCGGAGATACTGGAGCTTCGGGTCGTGGAGGATGGGGGTGATGCGGATCATCAAGATACCATCGCGATCCATCTGGATGAATTGGTGCGCTTCACGATTCTAAGCCCTTCCATGATCTAGTACCCTTCCGCGTACCGAGTCCTTCACCACGATCCGTCTACATGCCGCGATCCGAACCTGCCCTGCGATCCGACTGACGAACGATCTGATGCACACGCTGACTAAATAATATGATGCAACTCTAACAAAACGATGAACAGTTAGGTTAGAGCCCTTGAGACGAACATTTCGGATTGAACAAATGCATAATCTACCAATTGAACAACGACCAATGTCTCGATGATTTTGTTGACCTTTGTACCTTTCGTTAATGCACGCACAAGCACACACTGGCACTTGCACACACAGGGGATGGGTAGTTTTAATCTTATTTCTCATGTTTACTCACCTAAACAGTAATGTCGGATAATCACTCCTCTTCAAGATCTAACACAGAGACAGACCCCGAGGTGTCTGAGCACCATAACCCTGAGGTCCCTCCAACTAACCCAAGGGGCAAGGATTCTGGATCCGAGTATGAGGCAACGGAATCGAATCCATCCGAAAGTACTTCACTTGACGAGGAGTCTGAAGTAGACGGTCGAGCTCCTGACGAGATTCCTGATGCACTTGGGATAGATAAATTTATTGATTCTTTAGCTTCCAAACTCGATGACATAAAGCTTAAGAGAATTTGCCTGAGACACGGGATCCCCTGGGATGACGTGAGGACACCCGACAGCGAAGATAGACCTCACTTAGCTCCGGAAGGATATATGACAGTCAGCCGGCTCATGTGCTGGGTAGGAGCTATTCCTCCGTTTCCTCTAATCGTGATTGAGACCTTAAAACGATTGGGTATCGCTCCGATGCAGCTTCATCCTAACGCCTACGCGGCTCTATACACTCTGTATATCGCATATGCGGAGATCCTGCATACCGAGCTCACATTTAAAGATTTAAAATTCTTTTATCTTTTCAAGCATCGCTCCTCGGCAACCCCAAATTTCTCTTTCTTCGAATCGGTAGCGAACAGGAAGGTTCTGTATGACGGATACAACAATATAGGGGATCCCAAGTCTGATTGGTTCTATATAAAGGGACAGGCTGGGTGCTCAAGAAGATGGCTTAAATCAAGTAAACTTTAATCTTTTGACTGAATATCTTGCTTAAGAAATCGAAGCATTAACGTCCCCCCTTCTTTTTTGTTTTAAGCAGATCACAATTTTCCCAAGACGGAAGGCTTGGTATACAATAATCGATTTTCTATTCTTCTACAAAGCAGATCCGATTTTCTAAGGATCAAGAAGTGCATCACTGATGAGAATCTTCATAAGCATCGCCTTCTGGATATAAGGTTTAGACTTGGTGCAAGCGGTAAACCTTACAAATACGTGTCCCCAACGGAGGGAGAGGGAACATCACGGGCAACAGAAACAACTAAATTCCGTAAGAGTCCTTCCCCGATAATCATCCAGGATGACGAGGACCTGAACATATATAGAGGAGATGAGGCCCGTGGTGACAAGTCCAAGGAAATCCCAGTTTCTTCGCGGGTTTCCCCTCAAGGACTTCTCTTCCGACTGAACCTGCTGCTCCCGATGATTTGACAGAAGAACAGCTATTTAAAGAGCTGAGCAAAATTCCTTTGCCCGATGATGTATAAACAGAGGGGGACTTTGAAGGGGAGCCATTTTTCCCTGCTTCTGAGGAGACCACCGTTCTAATTGGAGGACAAGAAACTACTCAGATAAGCCTGACTTCAGGCCCGGGTCTGTTAGGGGGAATTATATGGGATGCACAAATCACACGCACTGCCTGACCCCACACTTTTATATCAACAGTATTCAAGGTTTTAATATGCTCTTTTCTCCTTTGCAGGAAAGATGTCTCGCAGGCGGTCCTATTCTTATCGCTCTCTTCGTGAAGGCACACCCAGTCTTCATCCGAATCCCGAGCGCTCTCGCGGCCTTTCTCACAAGCCTACTTCTTCGCAATCCCGGTCTCCACCAAAATCGACTTCTGGCAAGCTTCCCAGTTATCCGGTACCTCCTGCAGGGGGAAAACAACTTCCTAAAGAGTTAACTCCTCCGAAGAGTGCACCCTCTCACAGCAGGTCGTCAAAAAGACAGTACGAGCCCAAGGATAAAAGCAAGGATCCAATCAAAGATTCTGAAAAGGAGAGAAGCGACATTGTCCCTTCCAGCCAGCAAGAGTTGATTGCCCCCGGGTCGCGAGATTACATCCATGGTCCCGAGACTCAAGGTAGGCTGGAAAATTTGCGGGAACAATTCCCAAACATCTTCTTCGAAAGGATGACGTTTGTTCCAGCCTTGGAACCAGTCCCTAGGAACTGGGATAATGAAGTCGTCGGGCACATTCGCCATGTAGCCAGACAGTATGAAGTGATGAAGAAACATGCGGTTAATCTTTCAGAGATCATCCGAACGCTTGAGATGGAAGCACATAGATCCAAGGTGAAGATTGATAACAATGAAAGGGCTAGGACAAAGACGGAGAAGGACTTGGAAGACGCTCAATCCCAACTTGCCTTAGCGCGGAGAGAGGCTGAAAATTATAAGACTGAATTGGAGAATGCTAAGAAACGCTTTCATTCTGAACTTGACTCAAATAGTCAAGAGAAAATGGCCTTAAAGAAGGAGGTAGAAGATCTTAAAATGGCCAACATTGAGTTGAAGGCGGCACAGAGCCATTTCGAAGCCGAGAGAGCTGCTTGGGAGGAAGAAAAAGCAAGTCTGAGAGAAAGTCTAGCTTTGGCTGAGGCGGAGACGGTAATTTTAAATGATCAAGTTGCGGATGTGGAGAGGCGCGCGGCTCTCGCTGAAAAGAATGTAGAAAGTGCCATTGAGATGGCTACTGCTTCTAACAACAAACTCCTCGAGAGAGAAAAGGATATCGAAGGGTTTGAAGAGATGATATTTGACTTCCTCGGCCACGTCCTTAAAACCCGTAACATCTCGTGGATCCCGGACTATCACGTTACTTTAGCCAACTTATGAGATGCCATCGTCGAGGGTGAGAAGCAGAGATTAGGAGTTGAAGAGATTGACGAAGATGAACTGATGAAGACCATTCTAAGGGATAACGAGCCCGAGGATCTGGCAGAAGGCCGTCGTTTGATTCAAGAAGAAATGGAGAAGGAGAGGACCCTGGCTAAGGGCAAAAACAAGATTGACGAAGGTTCGAGCTCAGTTGTAGAGCCCAAGGCCTCCGGAGTTGAGGAATACCATCCTGATGATCCATTATTCCTTTGGGCCTAACTCCTGTGGTTGTCGGAACTTCTGCAGCTAGCTTAGATGGAGGATCAGCGGAAGGTATCTCTCCTTTTTCCCCACAATTTGTCAAAGCAATTGTGAATTGTCGTCGTCTGGTAGAGCAACCAATCGAATTAATAACATGTGTTCCCTGTAATACAGGTGGTGAGCCCGTCGACAAGGATGTCGAGAAAAGGACAGAGGCGGAGAAGATTGTCGTCCCGCCTAGCGCCGGTGTTGATTTACCGAAGCAGGCTGAAGGTACAACAGCAGAGAAAGGCGTCCTGGCACCCAGTGCCGATGCTCCCAAAGATGATGAAACCATCGAGGCCTTGAAAGATTTGGACGGGCGCCATGTAGAGGATGAGGAGGATGACGATGAAACTCTGGCAAACAGAAAAGCTAGGCAGGAAAAGCAGCTGGCTTTAAAGAAGGTGGGACAAGAGCCTTTGAACATAGCCCCTATTTCGGAGTTTAATCCCAAAACTGTGATGGTTTTGAAACTCCAGCCCAAATCCATCAGCAAACAGCTTCATTTTGCGAACCCTGATGATTTCCCAGCTTCCCTTACTGATAAAAGAAAGAGAAAGGAGGTGGAGGAAGAATCTTCTGAAGAGTCGGACGTTCCTCTTATAGACAAAAGGAAAAGAAAGAAGGGTGATCAATCCGATACTGACAAGGTGATGCTAGAGAAGCAGAAACAGGATAAGAAGTCCAAGCGTAAATAGGATATTGTTGCTTGTCTATATTTTGTTTTTAGGCTTCTTACTAGCCATGAAATGCAATTGTGAGACTGGCCCTCACTTTTGTTTTAGGTTGTTTTTCACTTTCTAGGCTTGCAGTTTATAAATGAAAGTTTATCTCTTTTTGCATCACCGTGTACCTGCATTTAACAAACTTTTCATGCTTAGTCATAAACCATCTGATTATAACTATAAATCAGTCAAGCAAAAGAAAGAAAAATTTAAAAATTTCCGTGTTCATGTGTATATGTATATATGTATATGCCCCCTCGTTAACGTAGCGCCTGACTAGGGCTTATTAAGGATTGATTAGCATTGTCTGCACGTTGCCCCCTATTTCTGAATATGGGGGACTTAGAAAATTTTAATAAGATAACTGTCCTTGTGGTGCTGAATTTCCGGCACCTTTCAGTGCTTAATCATTGGCTCTTTTATACTCTCCTGGCGGCCGCCGAGGTTAGAGTTTGAATTCAGTAGTTCAGTCGCTCCCCGTTCCTTCAGCGGGGAAGGAGTTCTTTCTCAGCACTCAATCGGAGACGCTTTTATACTCTCTCTCTCTCTGCTCTGGAGAGTTAGAGTTCGAGCTCAGCAGTTCAATCGCTCCCCGATCCTTCAGCGGGGCAAGAGCTCTTTCTCAGTGCTCAATCGGAGATGCTTTTATACTCTCCTGGCAGTCGCCGAGGTTAGAGTTTCGTCAAGGCGGTTCCGATCATGGTACACCGCCATAACTTACGGACATCGCCTTCATGTCCGTTATGCTCTCTCTCGGCTCTGGAGAGTTAGAGCGTTATCAATGATATGATTTACTTTATCGCACCCTCAGGGTTTTGACTGGTGATTGCATTCCATTCTGATGGAAGGCACCTGTAATTATACACTTCTGGGATCGTTGCATGATTCACAGAAATTTCCATAAAAATAGAAAGGCAGATAAATAATAGTGCAATAAAGGTAAACGACACACAATATTTTTATAGTGGTTCGGTCGAATCATGACCTACGTCCACTTTATAATTTTTTGCTTTAAGAAATTGGACTATTCTAGGCAAGTCGTGCCCTGTACATTGTTCTTAATAAAGCAAAAGAACAGATCTAACATCTTTACGTTAGGTATGGCCGTAAATGTTGGGCATTCCACACTCTGGGGATTTCCTTTCCATCTACGGTTGCTAGCTTGAAGGTTCCATTATCAAGCTTGCACAGAATGGAGTATGGTCCTTCCCACTTCGCACCCATATGAGTTGGGGCTGGAAAGACACGCTTCAGAACCAAGTCTCCGGGTTCCAAGGTTCGGGCTCGAACCTTTTTGTTGTAGTATCGGGCGACCTGTTGTTTGCATCTCAAGGCACGCAGGTCTGCTTCGTCCCTCTTTTCTTCGATCATATCCAGGGATTCAAGGAGCAATTCGTTATTAGTCATCGGATCGTAATAAGTCACTCGGTGAGAAGGTACTTTTATCTCAACCGGGATGACTGCTTCTGCTCCAAAAGCAAGGGAGAAGGGGGTATGTCCTGTTGCTGATTTATACGTTGTCCTGTAGGCCCATAGTGCTAAGGGTAATTCATCAGCCCACATGGCTCTGGCCCGTTTAAGTCTTCTTTTCAGAATGGACTTAATCAATTTATTCACCGCTTCGACTTGTCCGTTCGATTGCGGGTGCACCACAGAGGTGTACCGTTTCTCAATGTGGTATTTCTGGCAGAAGTCTCTAAATTCAGTGCTATCGAACTGAGTTCCGTTATCCGTTATAACAATCTTTGGAATCCCAAATCGACAAATGATGTTTCTAACGACAAAATTGATCAATCGTTTGGTTGTGATTGTAGTCAGTGGCTCAGCCTCGACCCACTTGGTGAAATAATCTATGGCTACAATAGCGAACTTCGCTCCGCCCCTAGCTATGGGGAGACTTCCGATGATATCAATTCCCCACATAGCGAAAGGCCATGGGCTCGTCATTGTTTTTAACTGATTAGGAGGCGCTCTAGGTATCTTTGAAAATCTCTGGCACGCATCACACCGTCGTGCGTATTTCGCCGCATCCTTGTTTATGGTAGGCCAGAAATAACCATGCCGCAACACCTTTTTCGCCAATGTTTGCCCTCCAGTGCGATCGCCGCATTCGCCTTCATGTACCTCCTGCAGCACACGCTTGATGTCGTCATGAGCTATACATTGGAGAAGAGGCATTGAAAATCCCAGTCTATAAAGAACTCCGCCTTGTAGAACGTATCGGGCAGCTTTACGAATTACTTTACGCCTCTCGCTTTTCTTGGTCGGAAGCGTTCCATTCATCAAGAAATTCTTTAGAGGGGTCATCCATGACTCCCTCTCTGGTTCCATCTCTAGTACTGAATCAATTTCCATCTGATCTATACTAGGAGACCGAAGTACTTCGACTGGGGCTAGCCCGGTCTCTTCAGGATCGTCGGAACTAGCCATCTTCGCCAACTTATCCGCCTGTAGATTCTCTGATCGCGGAATATGAGATATGCTGTAATGATCTAAGCCGTTCAGCAACTCCTTCACTTTCTTCAAGTATAAAATCAATCTTGCACTTTTGGCTTGGAATTTCCCAGTAACCTGATTCACGATTAACTTGGAGTCACAAAATATGTCCAGCTTTGTGATTTCCAACTCCTTTGCGATCCTTAGCCAGGCTATCAGGGCTTCATATTCGGAGTCGTTGTTAGTGGCGCGAAACTCCATCCGGATAGCATAGGATATCAACCGTTTCTCGGTAGTTTCAAGCACTATTCCAGCGCCGGATCTCTTGTCATTCCTAGCGCCATCAGTATACAATCTCCAGGCACTGCGGTCGAGAAGTAATTTTAAGGGGTCAACTTCTTCGTTTGCTATATCTTCCTCCGGGACAGTAAACTCTGCTATGAAGTCGGCTATCACTTGCCCCTGTATTGACCGCTGGGGCTGAAAGTTCAGATCAAATTGGCTTAACTCAATGTTCCATTTGAGTAGTCTTCCGGACGCTTCTGGTCTCTGTAAAACTTGCTTGAGTGGATGATCAGTGTATACGGTAATGGGATGAGCCTGAAAATAATGTCGAAGCTTTCTAGAGGCGATCAGCAAACTATACGCCAACTTTTCAATCCTTGGATAATTACGCTCTGCTGCCGTCAATTTTTTGCTCACGTAATACACAGGTCTTTGAACTTTATCTTCTTCTCTTACCAATGCTGAGCTGATCGCGTGGGACGACACTGCCAAGTACACGAATAAGTCCTTGTGATCCAACGGCTTTGATAATATCGGAGGTTTCTCCAGGTGTCTCAGCAAGGTCTGAAACGCTTCTACGCAGTCGGGCGTCCATTTGAAGTGGCGTTTTCCTCGCTTTATCAATTCGAAGAATGGGATGCATTTGTCCGTAGCCCTGGAGATAAATCTGCTTAGTGCGGCTACTTTCCCTGCAAGGCTTTGCACATCTTTAATCTGCCTAGGTTCCTGAATGTCTCTGATTGCTGCGATCTGGTCTGGATTAATCTCAATCCCACGAGAACTAACGATGAATCCCAAGAATTTTCCGGAGGCGACCCCGAATGAACATTTTGTTGGGTTGAGTTTCATCCCGTACTTTCGAAGAATGTTGAACATCTCTGCCAGGTCTGTAGTGTGATTGGAGGATTGCCTGGATTTAACCAACATGTCGTCGACGTATACTTCCATTGTTTTCCCAATCTGGTTATAGAACATTCTGTTCACTAACCGTTGATATGTAGCGCCTGCGTTCTTCAAGCCAAAGGGCATTACTACATAACAATATAATCCCAGATCCGTAATAAAGCTAGTGTGTTCTTGATCTGGAACGTGCATTGGAATCTGGTTATATCCTGAATAAGCATCCATAAAGGAGAGAAGTTCATGGCCTGCCGTTGAGTCCACCAACTGAACGATCCGTGGTAACGGAAAACTGTCTTTTGGGCAGGCTTTATTCAAATCCGAGAAATCGATACATGTTCGCCACTTCCCGTTGGCCTTCTTTACCAGGACTGGATTTGAAATCCAGTCTGGATAGATTGATTCTCTGATAAATCCATTACTTTTTAGCTTTCCAACTTCTTCTTTCAAGGCAGCGGACCTCTCTGGGCCCAGCATTCGCCTTTTTTGTTTTACCGGAGGATGTTTAGGGTTAATGCTTAATGAATGGCTCATGATTGATGGAGATATCCCGCACATGTCTGCGTGGGTCCAAGCAAATACATCCAAATTATTTTTTAAGAAATTCGTCAGTTCTTTAGCTAAATTCGGATTTAACTGGGATCCAATCTTAAGGACCTTCTCTGGGTCACTATCATCGATCGGTACATCCACAGTTGTCTCGTTGGGAGTCGCCAGTCCGCCCCCAGGTTCTTTGTCCTCTCTGGAATCTATATCCTCGGGCAACTCTCTGGGCGACTCTCCTACGGTTATCCTCTTTAATTGCTATAAGGTCTCCTCCCTTGTGGGGGGAGAAGCGTCCTTGGTTTCTATGTTCCCTCCATTGCGGAGTAGCTTTAGCTCTGCAACATAACATGCTCGTGCGGCAACCTGATCTCCTCTGACAATACCAACACCATCTTCCGTAGGAAATTTCAATAACAAGCACCAGGGGGCTATACAGGCTCTAAACTTTGCGAGGGCCGGTCGGCCCAAGAAGGCATTATAGGGTGATTCAATATTCAAAACCACGAAGGGAAGGATTCTCACTCTCTGGCGTTCTCCTTCCCCAAGCGTAACTGGTAGCTCTACATAACCCATTGGAGCGGTGGATGCTCTGTTAAATCCACGGATCCATCCTTGACAGGGCTTCAAGTCTTTTATCTCGAGGTTCATCTGATCGAATGTCTTTTTGAAAAGAATGTTGACGGAACTCCCGTTATCCACCAAGACTTTATGAACAGTGGACGGGCCAATAGGTACTGTGATTACAAATGGATCTTCAGTCGGAGCATGAACTCCAATGCTTTCTCGTTCACGGAAAACGACATCATCGGACATCATCTTTTGTTGCTTTACCGGGACGTCGTTCTCAGGGTTGCTACACTCCCCTACCTCGAGGTGTTGCTTGGCTGCATTGACATACTGGTCCAATGCCTTAGAACTGTGTCCGACGAGATAAAGCCCTCCGATTACGGTATTGATAACAAGGTCCTTTCCCTTTTGCTGGGCAGTTGGCCTGACAGCAGGTTGATTCTGGTTCTGATTTGGGGCCTGTACGACTTGCCCCCTGTCTCTGGGTGTCACTCTGTATTCATCCAATTTTCCTTCTCGGAGGAGCCTCTTGACTACATCTCTTTGGTGGCGGCATTCATTTGTCGAATGGCCATGAATCTGATGAAAGAGGCAAAACTTCCCCGTTTCACGCTCTTTCTCTGTCGACTCTCTGGGAGGAGGCCTTTTATTTTGGAGGACGTTGTACGAATCCATGAAGATATTCTCCAAAGTATCGTTTATTGGCGTATAACTCTCAAAAGACCTGGGACGAGTCCTTCTCTGGGAGTCGTTCCCTCGATTCCTCTTCCGGTTGTTGCCATTACTTTTATTATCATTGTTTCCTGACTGACGACCACCCTGATTCCGATTTCCGACATTAACCTCGACCTTCCCCGAGCTGTCTCCTGTTTGCTTAATGGCGACATTGCTCTGGATTTCCTCTTTATCGGTCGTTTTTGCCTTTCGGTTAGCATACACTTCCTCCCGGCGTAAGTGTACGTTAGCTTTTTCGTAGAATAACTCTCTAGTACGGGGTGGCTTGCCGGCCAGATATCTCCCAAATTCGGTGTCTTTTTCTACCCCATCAATTAGGGATGCCACAACAGTTGGCTCATGAGGATCATTGACTTCAATAGCGGCCAGGTTGAAACGATCTAGATACACCCTCAAACTCTCGCCTGGTCATTGCTTAACAAGGAATAAGTCAAACACACTCTTCGTCTTTTGTGCATAGATGCAGAACTGTTCCACAAACCTTTCACTCAACTCCCTGAAGCAGGAAATTGATCTTGCTGGTAAGCGAGTAAACCATAATAATGTTACATCCTCCAAGAATATGGGAAATGCTTTGCACTTGACAGTGTCAGAAGCTGCGGCAGCAGTCATTAACCAAGAATATCTCATCAAATGCTGGACGGGATCAGATCTACCCGCGTAATGATTCATCTACGGCATGTTGAAGCGCATCGGGAACGTTGCATCTAAAATGTCATCAGTGAAAGGGGTGTGACTGCGGTCAATTCCCCAATCTTCATTCTGTTGTCCACGGCTATCCGCCAGAATTTGGTGGATCATGGCTGCAACATTTGCACTGGTCAGCGGAGGCTCGGGGTCAGCGCTTCTTGCTCGGTGGGGTTCTCTAATCTCTCTCCCAGGAGCGGTCACGAAATCCGGGGCTCGTATTGGGCTTCGCTGCCCCCTGTTACCATGAGCATTTGCACGGTGACGGGGCTGAGGTAATCTGTTCTGTGCAGGGTTGTTCACACTTCGAGCTCTGGGAGTTGTAGCGCGATCATTCGTATTGCGGTTTGAGGGCCCCGCACCCAGTGTCTCTTCTTCCCATGATGGCAGGGTCCCAAATCGAAGCTGCTCTATGTTTTCAGGCCTCTCATATGGTCGCCACGGAGGTCTTGGCGATTCTTCTGACAAAGAAGAGTATTCTGGGGGTGAGCGGACGAACTGGGGGCGTCCTTTGCCTTGCGAGATCATTAAGCCTTCTATCCATAGCAGTCAAATTCTGCCGCAGAACGGAGCTCTCCTGCCTTTGAGCAGCCAATTCATCAAACAGCCTCTCCCACATTTCGGAAAAGCGAGAAAGATCCCCCTCAGTAACGGGAGCAGAAGGGTCATATTGATCATCATCATTTTCTCTTATGCGCAAAGAGCTTGAGCCAGGTCGAGCAGAGGGGCCAGGACGGTAGGAGCGAGCCATAGGTTCCTTTCCAGGTCGGGTTGTAGTCTGGTCATCAATTTGGATCGCTGTGGATCGAGGGTGGTGGTTCGCGGCGCCCCCCTGGGATCGGTTCGTGGTCACGGTATGCGTAGGATTCGGAGCGTTATCACGGGATCCAGTAACAACCCCCCCCCCCCAGCTTCGCGGTTCGTAGCGCCACCTTCAAGTCGGATCGTGGCACCTAAATTGGTTCGGGTCGCCCCCCTGTCCTCGCGATCCGTGACCCCCTCAATGACCTGCTCGTGTGCACTTTCGCCAACCATTTCATTCGCGACTTCATTCGCCTACAAAGCCCGCGGTTCCTTAGACTTCTTTCTAGCCATGATATCAAGTGTCGCAGGAATCTTCAAAAATCTGAGCAGTGAAGTTTTGGGACTGTTTTCTCAGTGAAAGCACCAAAATGTTAGATCAAAATTTGGACCCAACACCCAAATTGTTCTGATTCGTAAAGAATTATATCTGGAGAATGAAGAAAAAGCAGAAAACACACAGAATTTATAGTGGTTCGGCGTTAACGAGCCTACGTCCACTTTATATGTTATCGATTATACTTTGAATGCTAGTACAATCAATGATTCCTCTCAAACTCACTTTTACAATTGTAATTTCTCTCAGTAATCTCGTAACAAAACTGACAAGAAATAGTGGTATGACAGTAATGGCGGAATCAGTGCTCAATGCTGCCAAAAGATCCTGAAAAATGCCAAGATCTGGGCTATTTATAGCTGATTTTGTTAGGCGGATCGCGGTCACACGTGGCACAGATCCCGAGAATATCGGATCATATCGCAGCTTGATGAAGAATTAGTCAAATTAGCCGTTGTGGACAGGTGTCGCTATCCCCTTAAATATCGGATCGAGCAAGGAAGAGGAATTGGTCAAAGTAACAGTTGGGGACACGTGTCGCTGGATCCGTGCATCTCGGATCGTCGAAGACTAGCTCGTGCTTGAACAGGTCAGAGGCTTCGCTGTGTATCGGGGGATCGGATCGGTCTGTGCTGGGTAGTAGTGTATATACGGATCGAGTCGTGTAGAAGTAGTCGGATCGCTGATGCAATGGGGGCGATCCGATGGGGGGGCGATCCGATGCAATGGGGGCGATCCGTGAGGGGCGACCCTCTGGTGCGATTCGATCCTTCATGGACTTAAGGAACGCAGTTTTATACTTTCTTCTTGTGAGTGAACCTTGGTGGCTTGGTCAAAAAGCTAGCCAACAGTAACTTAGAATCTATTTTCATATTTAAATGTAACTTCTATTTAATATAATACTAATATTTTTTCTAGACATATTTTATTTAAATAAATTCGAACTAATCGAATCCAAATCATAAATCCTTACGGATTTATTTTAGTTCAATTTATATTCTGAACATCAGAATAAACTTCATCGTTTATTTCTTTAAAACGATTCCAAATTTCCATTTTTAAAATCACATTTGAATTTAAATATTTAAATTATCCATTGATAATTATTCCATTTTTATTTATAAAAACCATTTATAAATTTACTTCAATTTCTAGCATTATTCAATTGTTTATAAATTCAATACTTCGACTTCCTGTATTATTCAATTTATAAACATTGTTTATAAATTCACCACTTGTTTTGTTTATTCAAACAAGTTAATATCTTTATAGCCCATTTGAAATTCAAATTCTATTTAAAAAAAATAGATTTTTCTGTTTAGATCTCAAAATTTCCTTTTCACGGTATTTTTATAAATCAACATTTAGGCCCAGTGATATTTTAAACATCCAAAACACTCAAGTATTAATTATAAGTTTTCTAACACATCATATATGATAATACATATATTAACAAACAATTTTTTTTTAAAAGAATCTAGTTGGATTCCTCCAACCTGTTTTTCCTGCATCCACAGACGTTAGCCAACATAAATAATACCCATCCTGCTTCGAGGCAGGATATCATGGTATAGAAGGTCATCCACTATTATATTATGGGGCTTATAGGGTCATCCGCTAATGATACTGCAGGAATCTGCTAATGGTACTGCGAGAACTATCCAATCACCAATATATATAATAACCACAAACACCAATCCTAAATAACTAATATATATTAAATAGCTACAATAATATTTAAACGCATTTAAACAACCAACAAACGGCATAAAAAAATTATTTAAATAAAAATCCAGATAGTGAGCTTACTCACCTTGATTTTTATTTGCCGCATCTCTTGTTAAATTCCAAATTTCACGGCTACAAATCGTCTTGACATATCCTATTCAACACCTACAATTATTTGATTTTTATCTAACGATTAAACATGATTCATTTAAATTTACCTAACAAATAAATTAACTATTCTATGAATTTAAATTTATTAAAACATAATTTACCTTAATCACCAGCACTAAACATCCTTCTACAGATCAACACAATAATCAACACCCCATCACCTAGAGATTTCGTCGCTCAACCCTGACCTTCTACAGACCTACGCCTATTTTGTTTACCTAATCCTCTCCAACCTGCTTTGCATCTCAGCCCCTTTTTGACAAACCCTTTTGCTCAATCCAGACACTCAATTTCCCAAAACTCCACAACATTAAACTCCCAGACCCCTTAACTCGTGACCTCCCAGCTAACACATCATCAGTTTCCCCGCTGCTCAAGAGTACAAACCACTGTCGAACACTTCCTCTTCAATCGCACCACTAAACCGCAACGAACTTCACCTGTCGAACTTCTCACGCTGCATCTCACCTCTAGAAAATCAATCGAGTTCAATTTGAAACCACGAAAATGAACATCGCGGCCTCCGCAGCACCTCAAATCGTAACTCCCCATCGATTATTATACCAGTGTCTCCCTCCACCAATCGATCTCCCCCAAATCGCAGTGACCAATCGAACCACATCGAGGCCAAAAATCCACTTTGCAAATGACGACAATCCTTTTCTTACTTCGCGAGTGCTCGGACAAGTTTTTGAGTTCCAGGGGATACTGGTTTTAAATCGCTAATCATGATTCTGTTTCACCATTTATTATCGGTGGTTTGATTTTGATTTTCGAATTAAATAGAGGAGAGGCCATTTTTAATTGAGGCATGTGATTTCCTTCGATTTTGCATAGAAAAACCAAAATGAATTGAATACGGGATTTGCGATTTTATAAGCCATGAATACTTAGGCATTAAGACTCAGGGTTTGCACAAGGTACCGATAGGATTAGTAATATAGTAGGTTTGCAGTGTACTGTCCATTAGCTTAAGAGGAAGGAATGATATTTTTATTTTATTTTATTTTGAATTGAGGTGATTTTAACCCTTTTATAATCTCACGTGTTGTCGAACTCCTATTTAAACACAACAACCTGCATTCCAAGGGTTATACCACTATTCTGGACACACTGGGACAAGTTTCGAAGCCACATTTGATTATCTGGAGAAGATATTAATTTAAATCGATAATAAATAAAATTCAAAACAATTATTTTTGTTGGTAATAAATTATTATTATCATTTATTATCAATTACAATTTTTATTGATCATTTGAATTGTTTTAACTCCATTTAAATTTCGAAATTAATTATATATCATTTTCGTATTACGATAATTCAATATTCTTGAAATTAAACCGTAATTATTATTAAATCGATAACTCAATATAAATATTCATTTATATTATCAGGTCAATATTCTATGAATTTAAATTTATTAAAAAATAATTTAACTTAATCACCAGCACAAAACATCCTTCTACAAATCAACACAATAATCAACACCCCATCACCTAGAGATTTCGTCGCTCAACCCTGACCTTCTATAGACCCGCGCCTATTTTGTTTACCAAATCCTCTCCCGCTTACTTTGAATCTCTGCCCCTTTTTGACATCCCCTTTTGCTCAATCCAGACACTCAACTTCCCAAAACTTCACCACATTAAACTCCTAGACCCCTTAACTCGTGACCTCCGAGCTAACACTTCATCAGTTTCCCCGCTGCTCAGGAGCATAAACCACTGTCGAACACTTCCTCTTTCATACGCACCACTAAACCGCAACTAACTTCACCTGTCTAACTTCTCACGCTACATCGTACCTCTAGAAAATCAATTGATTTCAATCTGAAACCATAAAAACGAACATCGCTGCCTCCACAACATCTCAAATTGTAACTCCCCATCGATGATTATACCAGTGTCTCCCCCCACTAATCGATCTCCCTCAAATCGTAGTGACCAATCAAACCACATCGAGGCTAAAAATCCACTTTGTAAACAACAACAACCCTTTACTTACTTCGCGAGTGCTCCGACAAGTCTTTGAGTTCCAAGGGATACCGGTTTCAAATCGCTAATCGTGATTCTATTTCACCATTTTTTTTTAATCGGCGGTTTGATTTTGATTTTCAAAATAAATAGAGGAGAGGCCATTTTTAATTGAGGCACGTGATTTCCTTTGATTTTCCACGGAAAACCAAAATGAATTGAATACGGGTTTTGTGATTTTATAAGCCATGAATAGTCAGGCATTAAGACTTAGGTCTGCGCAAGGTACTGATAGGATTAGTAATAGAGTAGGTTTACAGTGTACTGTCCGTTAGCTTAAGGAGGAAGGAATGATATTTTTATTTTATTTTATTTTGAACTGAGGTGATTTTAACCCTTTTAAAATATCATGTGTTGTCAAACTCCTATTTAAACACAACAACCTACATTCCTAAGGTTATACAACTATTCTGGACACACTAGGACAAGTTTCGAAGCCATATTTGATTATCTGGAGAAGATATTAATTTAAATCGATAATAAATAAATTCAAAACAATTATTTTTTTGATAATAAATTATTATTATCGTTTATTATCAATTACAATTTTTATCGATCATTTGAATTATTTTAACTTCATTTAAATTTCGAAATTAAATATATATCATTTTCGTATTACGATAATTCAATATTCTTGAAATTAAACTGTAATTGATTATTAAATCGATAACTTAATATAAATATCCATTTATATTATCAGGTTAATATTCTATGAATTTGAATTTATTAAAAAATAATTTACCTTAATCACTAGCACTAAACATCCTTCTACAGATCAACGCAATAATCAATACCCCATCACCTAGATATTTCATCGCTCAACCCTGACCTTCTACAGACCTGCGCCTATTTTGTTTACCAAATCCTCTCCAACCTACTTTGCATCTCAGCCCCTTTTTGACAACCCCTTTTGCTCAATCCAGACACTCAATTTCCCAAAACTCCACCACATCGAACTCCCAGACCCCTTAACTCGTGACCTCCGAGCTAACACTTCATCAGTTTCCCCACTGCTTAGGAGTACAAACCACTATCGAACACTTCCTCTTCCATACGCACCACTAAACTGCAACTAACTTCACCTGTCAAAATTCTCACGCTACATCACACCTCTAGAAAATCAATTGAGCTCAATCTGAAACCATGAAAATGAACATCGCGGCCTTCGCAACATCTCAAATCGTAACTCCCCATTGATGATTATACCAGTGTCTCCCTCCACCAATCGATCTCCCCCAAATCGCATTGACCAATCGAACCACATCGAGGCCAAAAATCCACTTTGCAAACGACAACGACCCTTTTTTTACTTCGCGAGTGCTCCGACATGTCTTTGAGTTCCAAGGGATACCGTTTTCAAATCGCTAATCGTGATTCTGTTTCACCAATTTTTTTAATCGGCGGTTTGATTTTGATTTTCGAATTAAATAGAGGAGAGGACATTTTTAATTGAGGCATGTGATTTCCTTTGATTTTGCATAGAAAAACCAAAATGAATTGAATACGGGATTTGCGATTTTATAAGCCATGAATACTTAGGCATTAAGACTTAGGGTCTGCGCAAGGTACTGATAGGATTAGTAATAGAGTAGGTTTACAGTGTACTGTCCATTAGCTTAAGGAGGAAGGAATGGTATTTTTATTTTATTTTATTTTGAACTGAGGTGATTTTAACCCTTTTAAAATCTCACGTGTTGTCGAACTCCTATTTAAACACAACAACCTGCATTCCTAAGGTTATACCACTATTGTCGACACACTGGGACAAGTTTCGAAGCCTCATTTGATTATCTGGAGAAGTTATTAATTTAAACCGATATAACATAATTTCAAAACAATTATTTTTTTGATAATAAATTATTATTATCATTTATTATCAGTTACATTTTTTATTGATCATTTGAATTATTTTGACTCCGTTTAAATTTCGAAATTAAATATATATCATTTTCGTATTACGATAATTCAATATTCTTGAAATTAAACCGTAATCGATTATTAAATCGATAACTCAATATAAATATCCATTTATATTATCTAGTCAATATATAAAACAATATTAAATATTTAAAATAAATCAACCAAAATCTGGGTCGTTACATTCTTTTCCCCATAAAATAATTTCGTCCTCGAAATTATTAAGGTAGGAAGAGTGCTATAAACTTATTTACTTTTTAAAAATTCACTTATGTTAAACTCAACATTTCATACTTCTACAAATTTAGTTCTAACCAAAACTTTTGGTTTTCATTCATATTGAACATCAAATATGCTTATATTCATTTGATCTGAATAATTTACAATCAATTTGTATTCCATTCAAATTGATTCCAATCAATTTATTCGCTTCGATCCGCTTAACTTTCTTAAGTTAAATTTAAACTCCAGAATTCAAATTCTTAGGTTTTCATTTCAGATCCTTTTGTAATCACATAAATATATACACATATGTTTCTAACCATCTCAAATTCAAAACATTTGAATTTTCCAAAACAATTTGTTTTCTTTCAACAAATTTTCATCAAAAACTTTTCTAAGGTAGCAATCCATAACTTAGAACTCGAAAATGAACACTGATGATGCTACAGTCATCATCAGAATTATTTTCCAGCCATTGAAGTGAGTTCAGTGCTTTATCACTTTAAAAATTCATCTAATTTTTTTTTTAAAAAAATCCCTTTTAAAATAAAGTTATATTCTTCTAATATACTTTAGAAAATATTTTTCCAAACACCCAGGATTTAAAATTCAAAATTTTGGTTTGAATCTAATTCCAATTCATATCATTTGTATATATTTCATTTATATACAAATTATATTTTGTTATAAATAACCATTTCATTTCTTATAATCTCATTTGATTATAATAACAACATCCAACGCATCCATGTATTATAATAATTTCAAAATATTATTTCTTCTATATCAAAATATAGTTTTGGGTAAAATTATTTCATTTACCCACTTTAAAACAATATCATGTCGAATTTTTCTATTCAAGTGTTTAGAAATTCCTATCGACTTTGTGGCGCCTATGATTCGATCAGAATTCATAAACCATTCAATAGACAAGTCAACACAATATAAAACAAATTTTTATCTCTATTAACAAATACGTGCTCTCGTATATATATGTACTAAACTCATTCTAGGATACTACTGATCTTATCTCTAATGAGTAAAACCCCACCAAAGCCTCGGTGTTCTCTCAACCTAAGCTCTGATACCAACTGTAATGGCCCGCAAATCCATATTATCTGAGTTGACTAAATACACCACACGTCCAACCCAAGTATTACAGAAATACGAATCATTTTGAAATAGAGAAGAAAAATGTAGACGAAGAAGAACAGAAACATCACAGAATCTCACATCGTAGCGGAATAAAATATAATATATAAAACACTTTCGAAATATAAAATTTTCTATATACATGTACATATTATCATCAGAGTACAAAATACAACACAACGGAATAAACTTTAAATATTTTACACTGAAGCCTCCTGCTCCAAGCTTCTTCAGATAAATCTGTAAAATCCTGAACTACTTGAATGCCCATACAAATTTGGGCACCCAAGAGTTTTGGTAAAACAAAACAAAATTAACTCTAGGTCAGTCATGGGACTGGCATGAGTAAATAATTTAAAATAGTTTGAGAAAGAAACGATATCTCATAAGACCACGCCGTATAATACGGAATGAGTTTTCCCTTATGAGAATCTGAAACACTTGATTTAACTTTCAAAATCCTTTTGAAAGAAACGATAATCTTTATATCAAAATCATTTTGATATTATAATAGAGTCTAAATCAAATAAATAAAATCTAGTGGAACATTTGCTTCTCACGCTCCACATATATATAATATACAATCAAATCATGAGCACTTATTGGGTAATGAATTTTCAACTATGACAAGGTATGGAACCACCTTCCTGTATTGTATCTCTAGAGAGGAATACACAGGGTTCAACAAGAACATCTTGTAACTGAGCCACACATGACCGACCACTCATTTCGCTTGAGTATATCGAATGTATATCACCAACGGTTGGGATCAACAACCGTTTTCCCAATTGGGACATCATCAAATAGAATAAAGAATGAAATGAATTTCTATAGATAGGTGATAATACACCCTAATTGGGAGCTACCCACTTAGCCATGCTGCATGCCCGATTTTTGTCATTTCCCGGTTGTTGAGGCCTGAGGCTACGCTTACTTTTCATTGATAGCACAATAACTTTGAATGTCACATTGTCAGTTTCATTAACCATTAATTGTTTTTCACAAATATAATCTAGATATTGTACCAAGAGAATAAATTCCCCACCACCATATACATTTATACATATCAACATATGTGATCATTGGAAATACTCCGTCAGACATTCGTCCATACACTTCTTTCTAGGAATGAATGAAACCGAAGGCACAATTTCCATTAATCCATCTTAGGCAATTTCTACCTAGGGTTAATAGAAAAAGCCCTTGAACTTCACTCTGTATTCGATTATCTTCATATAATCTGATTAACAATGCTACCGCCAATACGGAGTGGTTCTCGGATAATAATCCAACCGGTCTCTTCATATTGACAACGATATTGGCAAACACTTCAAGAGTTGGTTATTTAACTATCGAAGAAAAACAAACTTCCATTCAAAGCATCAAACAATCACTGGGCCCCTTAATTAATATTTCATTAATTAAATCATTTTTCCATTTCCTTATCAATATATGTTAACTGTATATTTTCAATAATCATCTTGGCCTCTTACGCTATTTGGACAAACATTTCCATATATCGCATTATGTTATTTTCTATACTTAGAAAATATCTTCAATAAATAATTGGAAACCATTCCAAGTACTTCTCCCTTTCATGACTATTCATTTCTATACTTAGGAAATATTTATTATTATATTTCCAAAATTCCACTTATTTGGGTTAAAACGAATGTTGTATAAAACATTGTTACAACAACCCAAAATATTGCATTCAACTAAATCTTATTCAAAACATTTATCTTTGAGCCTGAATCATGCTATTTATTGGTAAATAATGAAATCAATCAAGTTGGGATATATAAATACCTCTCAGACCTTTATTGAATAACATTTTTAACTTCAAAACGGACAAGATTACTTATCTCGAATAATCAACATCATATAAACCAATTACTCATTTTAAAACATGTAAACATTTCTCTTTCTATTTTAACCAGATTTAATTAAAGATTTACTTTTTGTTTATAATATTCTATTTTAAGTTCGTTTCCTAATCGAATTCTATATATATCGATATATTGATTTCTAGTTATCAAATTTTCTTATTAATATTCTAACTCCTTAAATTTTCAGAAAATTTTTCCAGCACCTCCTTTGTACTGGTAAATAGCTCAAACCTCAACTCGCCTCTTTAGGCCCTTTCCATTCAAAAAGAAAATCAATAAGCCAAGTGGCTTGCCGATTCGGTGCATAAAAACACATATGAAATTTTAAACGTGTACCTTTTGGTCAGGCACTTAAATTATAATCTTCATACACTTCATTCCAACCTTGCTTAACATATGTCTAACCATTTTTAATTTATTCCAACTCTATCCCATCATTTTTTTAACTTAGTTCGCTAATTTATTCGTTAAGTAACTCTTTTTCCTATTCCACTTTTTGTTTGAACATATCATGTTCAAATATAATTTAATTTACTAATTAACCAATCAAATTCCATTTTCAATTCAGGTTTTATATTCGATTTCGAATATGAATTCACTAGTTTAATTTACTTAACCAAAACCCAATTTCGTATCAAAACTCGATTAACTAATTATTCTTCAAATTAATTAATTCTATTCCATAATTAAAAATATGATTTTTTGTAATGACACGGATTTCGCCCGGACCTAATCGATCGCTAAATCGACCAAGACCGTTCGAATCCCGCATACGCTAACTCTGGGCATACAATACATCAGAACAAATAACAGAAGACTTTTATAAACATCATAATAATGTTACATCAGAGTACAAAATATATCAGAGTATATCGAAATATTATACAGCGAAAGATTAATTTTACAATAAATGTAATGCAATGCACAGCGGAAATATAAACTACAGAGCGGAAGACTATAAATGACTGTACGCAGCTTAAAGCGTCAATCCAGAATCCTGCTCAATATATCTGCAAAATAAAACTACTCGACTGCCCGTGTGGAAAATAGGGGCACCCGAGTTTGCAAGGGAAAAGCAAACTACAGGTCAGTCATGGGACTGGTGTGAGAAACTCTACAGTTAAAATCAACTTATTTAATCATAAGACAAATCACAGGACCACGCCGCTAATGCGAAACGAGTTTACCCCCATGAATGTCAGTGTATAAACAACAATTTGTAATATATATATATATATATATATATGGATCTACTATGCATCAATCAACATGCAATATCCCAATCTACCCATTTAGGCTAATCACCACACTTAGATTTTCCAAATCCAATTTAATTTACAGAAATTATTCCTTTGGACTTTATTCCCGATTTCTTATTTCAAATCATTTGAAATACATATCTAACTTTCTATATCAAAGTAGATTTCACTTCGGGATCTCAAATCAAATCGTTTGGGAATATGAATTCTAAAACATAACAATGCATACAGACAAGTATGCAACTAAATATCGTGCTCCCCATCGACAAGGCAAAGGGTACGCACCTAGCAACTCGATATATAAATGTGCACCTACCCCACATAGGAGCAGGCTACACCGACGATGCACCTCCCACACATGGAGAGCATATACTGCCCTCTCACCCATACTTTTAGTCTCAGGGTTACCCGACTCTTTAGCCACATACTAAATCATTTCATATCCTGAAGTAGAGAAAATCATTTCACAACATAATAATCACAAGTACTTTCAAAATATAGTACTTCACATCAGTAATTCACACATATGATCAATCACTATTAATCACATAACCTTTGAGCTCGTACGTCTCAAAGAAGGGTGTTAAGCAAGAGAATAAATTCTCCGCCACCAAACAGATACATCATTAATAGCAACCAATCAAATATGTGATGAACCACAATGTAACACATAATACATTTCAAAATCTCTCCGATAATATCGGGTTTAGGCCTCGAAATCCTTTCTGTTTTATAAAACATTTTTATAAAACATTCCCTGTCCAAAATCGGGAATACATTTCTTTTCACTTAAGAAAAATATATCATTTCACAATCAGTCAATTAAGTTGAAATGAACACAACATCGTTAAACACCTTATCGTCAAATCGTGAAGTGTTTCACAAGGTGTTAGCACACAGATATCTTTACCCAACCCAATGTTAAATGTAAAGGCATATTATGCTCATAAACTGGTCGAGCACCATCCAAACAATCAATCAACCACAATCAATATCAAAAACTAGGTAAATTTGGTTTAATCACATCACGTGTTTTGGTAAATTTAATCACCATTCATTCATCCAAATCTAATTAAAGATTTATTCAAACCCCAATTGGTTTCATCTCTAAAATCATTTCCTATTGATTGTTCTACTTTTTGGAAATTAATCCTGCTTTTACTCGAGTTAAAAAACTAATGTCATTTAAACACAGTTCACGACAAACCCCTAATCCAATTTGATATTAAACACAAGGCTCTGAATAGAAAATAGTATCGGCTTATATTCAACATCAAATTCTGAAACCAACAAATACCGTATTGGAAATAACGATATTAATATATCTTTCAAATTTCCACAACCATATCTGTATAATCACGAAATCCAACATCGAAATATTCCGAAGATAGTTTCGATTCAAATCCATTCCAATTCTGTTATTGGAAATTCTGTTTATTTTCAAAGCCATTTCAAATCCGCTTTATTTATTTTAAAAATAAATAAATTATTATTCTAGTTAATAACTAGTTCATTTCGATAAAATTCTATTTTTATCTTTTCAAATATGGGATTTTTCAGCCTGATTCTTTCTAAATCATTTCTTATGATTTTACACTAATTATTGATATTTTTAATAATTTTATCAAGGCCCGTACAGTCGATTTCCACAAACGGCCATCGAACTACACTTACAGCGACCTTTTACAAATTTGATTTGGACATAATTCCAAATCCAACCGTTAGATTTCAAATTTCTAACATTCGTTAGAAAGCTCTTTTCGATACGAACCCAACGGTTCCGGTTTTAGGAGAATCCGACGGTCAGATCTCCCGTAATGTCCACTCGAAGTTAATGGTCGAAATTCGCGAACTGCCGCAGCGCGACGCGTTCTATTCAGGCCATTATATTATATATATATATAATATATATTTCATCAATTTCCTTTTAAAACGTATTATGTAAATTGTTTTAAATTCGTTTTCAAAATGATTTCAACTTCATATTCAATTTCAAATCAAAATTGAATTTTCCTTTATAAATTCTTTTTACATTCATTTCTATTTGATTTCAATTCAATTTCAATTTCAATTCAATTTCAATTCTATTCATTTTCTATTCAATTCAATTCGAATTCATTTTCTATTCAATTTTATATCAAAATTGAATATTCCATATACATGACATTCACATTTCATATACATGTATTTCACTTTTCACATTTATATTTTTCACTGATCATTTCATATATATATATATATATATATATATATATCGTTTTCATTTCATATATATATCATTTTCATTTCATATATATATATATATATATATATATATATATTATGCTCACTTTTCAATATATATGATATTTTCACTTTTCAATATATACGATATTTTCACTTTCATATCTACTATCTTTTCATTTTCAAATCTACAATCTTTTCATTTTCAATATATACAATATTTTCACTTTCACTATATACAATATTTTCACATTCAATATATACAATATTTTCACATTTCGTATATATATTTTATTTTAACTCATGTATATATTTTTATTTCATCTCATATATATATTTTTATTTCATATATATATTTATATCTTCCTTTCAAATATATATTATTTCCATTTCATATATATTCATTTATACAACATTTCATATATATTTACCATCGCATTTCATATATATACATTAACTTTTCATGTATATTTACCATCGCATTTCATATATACTTACCATCGCATTTCATATATATTTTATTTCGATTTCACATCACGATCAATTTTCACATAGAACACAATCAAACAAGTCGTCCATGGTTCGTGGACAACGGGGAGTAGTTCATATATGCAGTTGTACAATAAATAACTGTACAGAAAATTTAAAGTGAGAGAATTCTCACAGTGGGATCCACTCCGTCAGTTTTATCTGAATTTCTGTTCTGTTTCGATTTGAAATTGCCCGAAATTCCAACATCCTCATTTTTGGACGCGGTCAGTTCCATTGCGAAGCATTTTTCATCCCGATTCCAACGCACATCATTTCGTCCCATTCTGATGCCATATGAAAAAGATAAGGCCATTTACATTTTAATTACTAAAATTGAAGAGCTAAATAATTAATTAATTTATTAATTATGTAATTAAGGGCTAATACCCTTTCTCTTTACATCGTTCAGCACATGAACATAATGAAACCCATTTTCATGCTGCCAATCACCACCTACGCCCCACAATTTCGGCCACCAGGGTTAGATCCGACACCACCACGTTGAACGCCTTCGAAGCGCCACCCCACCGCCAAAGCCTGATGAAATTTGGTGCCCCCCAAGCCCCTAGAAACGCGTGCGAGCCGCCGAGCTTTGAGCTCAGAAATCGACCACCACGTTGAACGAGAGATAATCATCACCATATGATTTCGAAGCTCGCGAAGAGCTCTAGAATCTTTGACTAATATTCTTTTGATTTCGATTAGCCGTTTGGAAGAAAATCGGGATTCATTTGTGAATAATTTCAGCCCTAGAAGAGGAACTGGCGGCTCTGAATTTATCCCTAGGGTTAGGGTTGACTTGGTCCTTTTATAAAAAGCTTTATTATTATTTTAATCCACAAAAAAAGGAGATTTTGCATCCGAACTCAAAATCAAACCCAACGACTGTCGTCTCCAGCTATTTACCCGCATTCCAAACACAATGGGATATGTTTCGTAAGCCAATCCCATCATTTCGATCAGTTTTCATTTAAATTAACATTTAAAATATAAATCAGTATATATTCAATTTGAACGCACATTTTAATTTACTAGGGCCACATACTGATTCTAAAAATTCCAGAAAAATTATTTCCAGCTTCGTATTGACGATACGGTCCTAACAAAACTAATTTCGGCAAATTCTGAGGCCGTTTGAAAAATGGTCATTTTCTGGTCGATTAAAATCAACTAAAACTGGTAAAACGCGTTTTCCTTTGCCACGCTCACATATTGAATCGAAAAATTATGAAATTTAAAACCTAACAATAATTTGACATCGCGGATCCAACAAAAGTGGTTTCGTCGAAATCCGAGGTCGTTTGCAAAATTCCCATTTTTAAGGGCCTGAATTCCATAGCGACTATTCAGGATTTTCAACTGGACATATCTTTTGATTCCCGCTATGAAATTTTGATTTTTCGGATTCGTTGGAAAGATATTCTCAATTAGATTCTATTATTTTTGGTTTCACTAAAATCCGGTTTGTTTTGCACCCGGTACGTTCAATTGAAATTTGAAATCGAATTATCGAACTACCACGCCATTTTCAATTCCTTTTATAATTATAAAATAATTATTTATATTCTAACTACGACGCGTATATAAATATACGTTCTAATTATATTCAAACTAAATTTCTCGTCGATATTATTTATAATAATTCATTTTAAATATTCAAAATTCATTAAAATTGCCAAAATAAAAATTTTAAACTGTCTCGCATTTCCGGGTTATTACAATCTCCCCCACTTAAAACTTTTCGTCCCCGAAATGGAACGAAGCCAAAAGTTGTTTAACTAATCAACTCAACTTTCAATATTTTGATTACGGCTTAAGTTCTTCAACTTTTCAGTTTCTAAAAACTTTTCAAATTTTTCAAAAATTTGGCTAACACCCTAAATTTTCGAAAAATTTCGCCATAACCTCCCCTGCACCGGGAGCACGGGAAAATCCCGAAATTGCCATACAGGCCTTCTGATCTCAAAAAGAAAAAAAAAGCCAATCGGCTCATAAAATCATCATCACCCAAACGAAACAGTAAATTATAGTAAACATGTACCTATTTGTCGGGCAAAAAAATTTTATTCTCTGCTCTAGCCTCTTTGCTATGACCTGTTCAATGTAAGTACATGTATATGCAAGCAAATGCGACTAATTTTCAATACAATTCAATATTTGATATAATTGGGCATAATGGTTCAAAATTCAATTAGGCAAACTATAATCAAACAACTCAAACATCAATCAATTAGTGGATTAACGTTTCAAATTCATAATCTTTGATATATATACAGAAAATCACATTTTTGATGCCAAATCACAACAATAAATCTATCTATATAAGTTTTGGTTCTCACACCAGTCTAATTTAAATATATAGATATCCTACCTTCGAAACACGAACACAAATTCTGATGATGATATATCAATCATCAGAATCATCTCCGGGTGTCTAGAATGTGATTCTATATCTATCCAGTATATTAAAACCTCGAATATACGTTCATGACGCGTATATGCAAAATCTTTATATACTTGATTGTCCAAATTCAAAATAAATAAATATTCAAATACATATAAAATGGTTTAAATTTTCAAAACAATATTGCTTTCATTTGAAAAATATACTCTTCACACTCGTTCTAGGATACTACTGATCCTATCTCTACGAGTCATTCTAATTGGATATTACTAATCCAATATCTGATGAATTCTTTCGTATGGTTCTAATGTGTCTCGTTCTCGAGCTCTGTAAACCAAAGCTCTGAAACCAGCTGTAATGACACGGATTTCGCCCGGACCTAATCGATCGCTAAATCGACCAAGACCGTTCGAATCCCGCATACGCTAACTCTAGGCATACAATACATCAGAACAAATAACAGAAGACTTTTATAAACATCATAATAATGTTACATCAGAGTACAAAATATATCAGAGTATATCGAAATATTATACAGCGAAAGATTAATTTTACAATAAATGTAATACAATGCACAGCGGAAATATAAACTACAGAGCGGAAGACTATAAATGACTGGATACAGCTTAAAGCGTCAATCCAGAATCCTGCTCAATACATCTGCAAAATAAAACTACTCGACTGCCCGTGTGGAAAATAGGGGCACCCGAGTTTGCAAGGGAAAATCAAACTACAGGTCAGTCATGGGACTGGTGTGAGAAACTCTACAGTTAAAATCAACTTATTTAATCATAAGACAATTCACAGGACCACGCCGCTAATGCGGAACGAGTTTACCCCCATGAATGTCAGTGTATAAACAACAATTTGTAATATATATATATATATATATATATATATATGGATCTACTATGCATCAATCAACATGCAATATCCCAATCTACCCATTTAGGTTAATCACCACACTTAGATTTTCCAAATCCAATTTAATTTACAGAAATTATTCCTTTGGACTTTATTCCCGATTTCTTATTTCAAATCATTTGAAATACATATCTAACTTTCTATATCAAAGTAGATTTCACTTCGGGATCTCAAATCAAATCGTTTGGAAATATGAATTCTAAAACATAACAATGCATACAGACAAGTATGCAACTAAATATCGTGCTCCCCATCGACAAGGAAAAGGGTACACACCTAGCAACTCGATATATAAATGTGCACCTACCCCACATAGGAGCAGGCTACACCGACGATGCACCTCCCACACATGGAGAGCATATACTGCCCTCTCACCCATACTTTTAGTCTCAGAGTTACCCGACTCTTTAGCCACATACTAAATCATTTCATATCCCGAAGTAGGGAAAATCATTTCACAACATTAATCACAAGTACTTTCAAAATATAGTACTTCACATCAGTAATTCACACATATGATCAATCACTATTAATCACATAACCTTTGAGCTCGTACGTCTCAAAGAAGGGTGTTAAGCCAGGGAATAAATTCTCCGCCACCAAACAGATACATCATTAATAGCAACCAATCAAATATGTGATGAACCACAATGTAACACATAATACATTTCAAAATCTCTTCGATAATATCGGGTTTAGGCCTCGAAATCCTTTCTGTTTTATAAAACATTTTTATAAAACATTCCCTGTCCAAAATTGGGAATACATTTCTTTTTACTTAAGAAAAATATATCATTTCACAATCATTCAATTAATTTGAAATGAACACAACATCGTTAAACACCTTATCGTCAAATCGTGAAGTGTTTCACAAGGTGTTAGCACACAGATATCTTTACCCAACCCAATGCTAAATGTAAAGGCATATTCTGCTCATAAACTGGTCGAGCATCATCCAAACAATCAATCAACCACAATCAATATCAAAAACTAGGTAAATTTGGTTTAATCACATCACGTGTTTTGGTAAATTTAATCACCATTCATTCATCCAAATCTAATTAAAGATTTATTCAAACCCCAATTGGTTTCATCTCTAAAATCATTTCCTATTGATTGTTCTACTTTTTGGAAATTAATCCTTCTTTTACTCGGGTTAAAGAACTAATGTCATTTAAACACAGTTCACGACAAACCCCAAATCCAATTTGATATTAAACACAAGGCACTGAATAGAAAATAGTATCGGCTTATATTCAACATCAAATTCTAAAACCAACAAATACCGTATTAGAAATAACGATATTAATATATCTTTCAAATTTCCACAATCATATCTGTATAATCACGAAATCCAACATCGAAATATTCCGAAGATAGTTTCGATTCAAATCCATTCCAATTCTATTATTGGAAATTCTGTTTATTTTCAAAGCCATTTCAAATCCGCTATATTTATTTTAAAAATAAATAAATTATTATTCTAGTTAATAACTAGTTCATTTCGATAAAATTCTATTTTTATCTTTTCAAATATGAGGTTTTTCAGCCTAATTCTTTCTAAACCGTTTCTTATGATTTTACACTAATTATTGATATTTTTAATAATTTTATCAAGGCTCGTACTATCGATTTCCACAAACAGCCATCGAACTGCACTTACAGCGACCTTTTACAAATTTGATTTGGACATAATTCCAAATCCAACCGTTAGATTTTAAATTTCTAACATTCGTTAGAAAGCTCTTTTCGATACGAACCTAACGGTTCCGGTTTCAGGAGAATCCGACGGTCGGATCTCCCGTAATGTCCATTCGAAGTTAATAGTCGAAATTCGCGAACTGCCGCAGCGCGACGCGTTCTATTCAGGCCATTATATTATATATATATATATATATATATATAATATATTTCGTCGATTTCCTTTTAAAACGTATTATATAAATCGTTTTAAATTCGTTTTCAAAACGATTTCAACTTCATATTCAATTTTAAATCAAAATTGAATTTTCCTTTATAAATTCTTTTTACATTCATTTCTATTTGATTTCAATTTCAATTCAATTTAAATTCTATTCATTTTCTATTCAATTCAATTCGAATTCATTTTCTATTCAATTTTATATCAAAATTGAATATTCCATATACATGACATTCACATTTCATATACATGTATTTCACTTTTCACATTTATATTTTTCACTTATCATTTCATATATATATATATATATCGTTTTCATTTCATATATATATATCATTTTCATTTCATATATATATATATATATTATGCTCACTTTTCAATATATATGATATTTTCACTTTTCAATATATACGATATTTTCACTTTCATATCTACTATCTTTTCATTTTCAAATCTACAATCTTTTCATTTTCAATATATACAATATTTTCACTTTCACTATATACAATATTTTCACATTCAATATATACAATATTTTCACATTTTTGTATATATATTTTATTTTAACTCATGTATATATTTTTATTTCATCTCATATATATATATATTTTTATTTCATATATATATTTCTATCTTCCTTTCAAATATATATTATTTCCATTTCATATATATTCATTTATACAACATTTCATATATATTTACCATCGCATTTCATATATATACATTCACTTTTCATATATATTTACCATCGCATTTCATATATACTTACCATCGCATTTCATTTATATTTTATTTCGATTTCACATCACGATCAATTTTCACATAGAACACAATCAAACAAGTCGTCCATGGTCCGTGGACGACGGGGAGTAGTTCATATATGTAGTTGTACAATAAATAACTGTACAGAAAATTTAAAGTGAGAGAATTCTCACAGTGGGATCCACTCCGTCAGTTTTATCTGAATTTCTGTTCTGTTTCGATTTGAAATTGCCTAAAATTCCAACATCCTCATTTTTGGACGCGGTCAGTTTCATTGCGAAGCATTTTTCATCGCGATTCCAACGCACTTCATTTCGTCCCATTCTGATGCCATATGAAAAAGATATGGCCGTTTACATTTTAATTACTAAAATTGAAGAGCTAAATAATTAATTAATTTATTAATTATGTAATTAAGGGCTAATACCCTTTCTCTTTACATTGTTCAGCACATGAACATGGTGAAACCCATTATAATGCTGCCAATCACCATCTACGCCCCACAATTTCGGCCACCAGGGTTAGATCCGACACCACCACGTTGAACGCCTTCAAAGCGCCACCCCACCGCCAAAGCCTGATGAAATTCGGTGCCCCCCAAGTCCCTAGAAACGCGTGCGAGCTGCCGAGCTTTGAGCTCAGAAATCGACCACCACGTTGAACGGGAGATAATCATCACCATATGATTTCGAAGCTCGCGAAGAGCTCTAGAATCTTTGACTAATATTCTTTTGATTTCAATTAGCCGTTTGGATGAAAATTGGGATTCAATTGGGAATAATTTCAGCCCTAGAAGAGGAACTGGCGGCTCTGAATTTATCCCTAGGGTTAAGGTTGACTTGGTCCTTTTATAAAAAGCTTTATTATTATTTTAATCCACAAAAAAAAAGGAGATTTTGCATCCGAACTCAAAATCAAACCCAACGACTGTCGTCTCCAGCTATTTACCCGCATTCCGAAAACAATGGGATATGTTTCGTAAGCCAATCCCATCATTTCGATCAGTTTTCATTTAAATTAACATTTAAAATATAAATCAGTATATATTCAATTTGAACGCACATTTTAATTTACTAGGGCCACATACTGATTCTAAAAATTCCAGAAAAATTATTTCCAGCTTCGTATTGACGATACGGTCCTAAAAAAACTAATTTCGGCAAATTCTGAGGCCGTTCGAAAAATGGTTATTTTCTGGTCGATTAAAATCAACTAAAACTGGTAAAACGCGTTTTCCTTTGCCATGCTCACATATTAAATCGAAAAATTATGAAATTTAAAACCTAACAATAATTTGACATCGCGGATCCAACAAAAGTGGTTTCGTCGAAATCCGAGGTCGTTTGCAAAATTCCCATTTTTAAGGGCCTAAATTCCATAGCGACTATTCAGGATTTTCAACTGGACATATCTTTTGATTCCCGCTATGAAATTTTGATTTTTCGGATTCGTTGGAAAGATATTCTCAATTAGATTCTATTATTTTTGGTTTCACTAAAATCCGGTTTGTTTTGCACCCAGTACGTTCAATTGAAGTTTGAAATCGAATTATCGAACTACCGCGCCATTTTCAATTCCTTTTATAATTATAAAATAATTATTTATATTCTAACGACGACGCGTATATAAATATACGTTCTAATTATATTCAAAATAAATTTCTCGTCGATATTATTTAAAATAATTCATTTTACATATTCAAAATTCATTAAAATTGCCAAAATAAAATTTTTAAACTGGCTCGCATTTCCGGGTTATTACATTTTTGTTTCAAAAATCTTTTCATTTACACAACTTGATTTCGCATTTATTTTACAACTCTAATCTGGATTTTTAAATTTAAAATACGTATTTGATTAACTTAAAATACTTCAATTTTAATTAATAAACCGTTATGGTTCTATAATGGTTATGGCATTGCTTTTCTGAAAATTTGAATTTGATACAACTCAAAATCTATAAGATGAAATCTTGATTTTTCTCATCCATTAGAAAACTATTATCAAATCGGTCCTGACGGTTCTTGTTTCAAAGAATTCCGACTTAAATTGAGTTCTATATACTCAATTGAAGTTCATAACGCCAGATTATGAACTACCGCGCTGCGTCGAGTTTGTTTAAATTATATATATATAAAAGTTTGAACTTTGTTTATAATAAATTTCAACTCCGTTTATTAAATATTAAATATAAATTAAACCTGTTTACCAACTCTAACTAAATATTTTGATTATTTTTAATCGTCGATTATTTCGTAACTCAGTTATAAATTATACTTCGATCTTCTTTATCCAATTCCAATTTCATTATAAATAAATTATTTATAAATTCGATATAATTGAATTTCAATTATAAACCCATTGGATTTTTCTCAATTCAGCTTATATTTCGAATTCCGAAATAAAATCAATCTTTCTGTTTCAAAACACTTCCCAATTCACTTTTAAATTCATATTTGAGTTTAAATATTTAAATTATCCAAACTATAATTATCTCACTTAATTTATAAATGTGTTTATAAATTTAACTTCCTTGTTTTATATATTAAAACCAGTTTCCATTTCAAAATCTATTTAAAACCAAAATCTTATTTTGAAATATTTTATTTATTATAACTTATCCATATATAGCATAGAATCTATTTTCATACTTAAATTTAACTTCTATTTAATATAATACTAATATTTTTTCTAGCCATATTTTATTTAAGTAAATTCGAACTAATCGAATTCAAATCATAAATCCTTACGGATTTATTTAGTTCAATTTATATTCTTAACATCAGAATAAACTTCATCGTTTGCTTCTTTAAAATGATTCCAAATTTCTATTTTTAAATTCACATTTGAATTTAAATATTCAAATTATCCAATGATAATTATTCCATTTTTATTTATAAACACCATTTATAAATTTAATTCAATTTCCTGCATTATTCAATTGTTTATAAATTCAATATTTCGACTTCCTGTATTATCAATTTATAAGTATCGTTTATAAATTCACCACTTGTTTTATTTATTCAAACAAGTTAATATTTTTATAACACATTCGAAATTCAAATTCTATTTTTAAAAAATAGATTTTTCCATTTAAAACTCAAAATTTCCTTTTCACGATTTTTATATAAATCAACATTTAAGCCCAGTGATATTTTAAACATCCAAAACACTCAAGTATTAATTACAGGTTTTCTAAAAAATCATATATGATAATACATATATGGAAAAACAATAATAAATTTTGAGGAATCTAGTTGGATTCCTCCAACCTGTTTTTCCTACATCCATAGATGTTAGCCAACATTAATAATACCCATCCTGCTTAAATGCAGGATATCGTGATATAGAAGGTCATCCACTATCATATTGTAGGGCATATAAGGTCATCCGCTAATGATACTGCAGGCATCCGTTAATGGTACTGCGGGAACTATCCAATCACCAATATATATAATAACCACAAACACCAATCCTAAATAACTAATATATATTTAATAGCCACAATAATATTTAAACGCATTCAAACAACCAATAAACAACATAAAACAGTTATTTAAATAAAAATCTAGATAGTGAGTTTACTCACCTTGATTTTATTTGTCGCATCTCTTGTTAAATTCCAAATTTCACGACTATGAATCTTCTTGACATATCCTATTCAACACCTACGATTATTTGATTTTTATTTAATGATTAAACATGATTCATTTAAATTTACTTAACAAATAAATTAACAGTTCTATGAATTTAAATTTATTAAAACATAATTTATCTTAATCACTAGCACTAAACATCCTTCTACAAATCAACACAATAATCAACACCCCATCACCTAGAGATTTCGTCGCTCAACCCTGACCTTCTACAGACCTACGCCTATTTTGTTTACCAAATCCTCTCCAACTTGCTTTGCATCTCAGCCCCTTTTGCTCAATCCAGACACTCAACTTCCAAAAACTCCACCACATTAAACTCCCAAACCCCTTAACTCGTGACCTCCTAGCTAACACTTCATCAGTTTCCCCGCCGCTCAGGAGTACAAACCACTGTCGAACACTTCCTCTTCCATATGCACAACTAAACCGTAACTAACTTCACCTGTCAAACTTCTCACGCTACATCGCACCTCTAGAAAATCAATCGATTTCAATCTGAAACCACAAACATGAACATCATGGCCTCCGCAACACCTCATATCATAACTCCCCATCGACGATTATACTAATGTCTCCCTCCACCAATCGATCTCCCCCAAATCGCAGTGACCATCGAACCAAATCGAGGCCAAAAATTCACTTTGCAAACGACAACAACCCTTTTCTTACTTCGCGAGTGCTCCAACAAGTCTTTGAGTTCCAGGGTATACCGGTTTCAAATCGCTAATCGTGATTATGTTTTACCATTTTTTTGTCGACGGTTTGATTTTGATTTCCGAATTAAATAGAGGAGAGGCCATTTTCAATTGAGGATCGTGATTTCCTTTGATTTTGCAGAGAAAAACCAAAATGAATTGAATACGGGGTTTGCGATTTTATAAGCCATGAATACTTAGGCATTAAGGCTTAGGGTTTGCGCAAGGTACTGATAGGATTAGTAATAGAGTAGGTATACAGTGTACTGTCCATTAGCTTAAGGAAGAAGGAATGATATTTTTATTTTATTTTATTTTGAAATGAGGTGATTTTAACCCTTTTAAAATCTCGCGTGTTGTAGAACTCCTATTTAAACACAAAAACCGGCTTTCCTATGGTTATACCACTATTCCAGACACACTGGGACAAGTTTCGAAGCCTAATTTGATCATCTGGAGATGATATTAATTTAAATCGATATAAAATAAATTCAAGATGATTAATTTCTTGATAATAAATTATTATTATCATTTATTATCAATTATAATTTTTATTTATCATTTGAATTATTTTGACTCCGTTTAAATTTCGAAATTAAATATATATCATTTTTGTATTACGATAATTCAATATTCTTGAAATTAAACCGTAATCGATTATTAAATCATTAACTCAATATAAATATCCATTTATATTATCAGGTCAATATTTAAAACAATATAAAATAATTAAAATAAATCGACCAAAAATCTAGGTCGTTACAACAATGGTGGTCATTATTCTTTTCTTATACCTTATTTTTTATGTTTGTTGTAATATTTTATGTAAAGATATCTTTTTCATCTTAAATCCGTTTTCTGCAATCTATAGGTCTAAATTGATTAGAAAATTGTCATGGACGCAATGATGCCAATTCCGTGACCAAATTCTGAAAGTTCTTTGAATTTTAATTTTATTATTTAATTAAGAATGCGAGATGTTACATTCTCCCATCCTTAGGAAATTTCGGCCCTGAAATTTGGTAATGGTAAAATTAAGTGATTCCTCGCATAATTCACAACTATCATGTGTGCATCCAACCTTTGCAACCATTTTTTTTACTTGTGTAAAGTGTAATTCAACATAATAATACATGAGTGAAATGAATGCCTAGGCGGTACCTCCTATATGAATGCAATTTTTTTTTTTTTGAAAATATGATGCATACATCCTAAATATACTGGAAATTTCTATATGAATGCAATATTTTGAAAGTCAAAATAATCCAAATTTTCCCACACTTTTACTGAGCAAGAGCGTAGTTCATCCAATTTGTGCATCCACATCTTACCAAGCAACTTTAATTTCGAATTTAAGAAAAATTTGATTCTCTAAATTCAATTTATTATGTTACAAAAAGGTGGAAAACGAAAACTTGACATCTTCCATTTTTCGTTTATGTACCTTTTCTATTTGTACTTGGATTTTTATACTATTGTTTTATAAAGATTCCATATCTTCCTATTCAAGCACAATTCACATAAGAAAATTTTCTCTATTATAAAATTTCTTTTCTTTCATCTTGCTTATGAAAAATCCATTTTTATTCTCATTTCTTAGCTTATTTAACTTAATCCATTGATCTAAGTTTTTTTTTCAAAAAAGCCTTCTAGATATTCAATTAAAACAGGAAAACAAGCACTTTACACAGCTATTACCAAGGACTAAGTATTCTAAAAGTTAAAGTGTCAAAACTTTATTTTCCTCATGAAAACTTATTTTTGCCAAACCATAAAAACATGTTATCTCATAAATATGCAAAACATGTTTTTTCCTCAAATCATAAAAATTGGAGTAGACAAGGACAACTATTTCTCAATCAGATTCACTACTGTTCTTGCGTACAATGTCAGTTCAGTTACTTACAACTAGGTGCAAACATCTACTCTATTCTTAATTTCTACAACTTTTGTTGTCTACCCAACAAAATTTTATGTTAAAACAATCATTAAAAATGATTGTCAAAAGAATAGAGAATTTCAAAATTTTCTTTTCCAAAAATTTTAGTTTTAAACAAAAATGCCAAACTTTTTAGATAAAAATTTCACAAGAAATCACCATTTCCAAAATATACCCCAATTAATTTAAAAACACAATTTGTACTTTTCAAATATGTTACTTACATATATTTTTTTCCAAACATCAAAAACACATTCTCTTTTTCTTTCAAAATTTTAACTTTTAAGGTTAAAACTTGAAACACCATAAACTATACCCAAGAGCTTTAAACTTCAAGTTCTTAAAAGTTAACAATGGGGTTAGACACAAAGTGGGTTTCCAACTTACCTAGATTTTTCCTATATATTCATGTAAAGTCATTTCACTCATATATATATATATATATATATATATATATATATATATTCCTAATCCATTTTCCTCTTTTACTCCTTCCCAATTTACAAGGCCCTATTGCCAAACCCATTAATCTGAAATACTAGACAATAACATATGGGATACATCTTTCTCCAATACAAAGAATATTGTACACTTTTCACACAAACCACCTAAGGGTCTCAAATTT
This sequence comes from Allium sativum, assembly GCA_030737875.1. Classification (NCBI taxonomy): domain Eukaryota; kingdom Viridiplantae; phylum Streptophyta; class Magnoliopsida; order Asparagales; family Amaryllidaceae; genus Allium; species Allium sativum. Next base: position 830,099,871 of record CM060913.1, read on the forward strand.
CCATAATCATTCCTTTAGTGTACATAACTGACATCCCACCTTTTTCCATATTTTGCTCTTCTTATCTAGTGGGTTCCCTTCATGAATCTAGGTGTGTGTGTGTGTATATATATATATATATATATATATTTTAAAAATACAAATACGTTCACTCACTATCTATATAGGGATCCTAAATCTAGGCTCTGATACCAGATGTAACAACCCAAATTCCAATAAATTGAATTTTTTTCAAAAATCTTAACCTATCGAAACTCGAATTGGCTTGTCTAGTATTCTGCAGCAAAGATAGAGATGTAAAATATGCTCTAGCTCAGAAAACATCTCCTAGCGGAATGGAATAAAATATAATATAATCAGATATAGCCTTACCAAAGTAATAATACTACCTAACCAGTATCAAAAGCTATCAAATCTCTGCCAAAAGCCTAACCTGCGGGTATGTTATGAGGAGGGGGTCAGAAAACAAGTACTGGTGACTGGACTGAAGTATACAATCTGGAATAACCCTTCATATACCGTTCAATTATGTTACTTATTTATTAGGTGTTTTGGGTTAATAGCACTCAAGGCTTTACACACACGTCGTACCATCTACTTCTTAGTAGATTAACATAATATAGTATACGTAGCTACCCCTGTATCAAGGTACTTCCCATGGTACCCTCCTCGCACGGTCTCCACCGTCACGCCATGGAAGCGTCCGTAACTCTCATTCTATGCCGGAGCGACATACGAATCTCCATAAAACTATGCCACGTATGCAACTCTTATCCTACGCCGGAGCGACGTACGGACTTCCATAAAATTACGCCTCGTATGCAACTCTTATCCTAAGCCGGAGCAACATACGGATTTCCATAAAACTATGCCATGCTTGCAACTCTTATCCTATGCCGGAGCGACAAACGGATTTCCACATCCAAACTTCTCGGCCAATCTCGGTCTTAACACGAAGTAATGCCCTAGCATCTACGATACCCCACCCGGTGCGGCGTGCATGTATCTGGATCCTCACATGTATGTATTGTCTACTGTACCACAAGTTCTGTAATAGGGTTGCTTCTGAATGCACGAAACTCGATTGGGAGCTTTTCCATATCTGTATAGGTCTGCTAAAGAGGCCTAAAGTACAAATATCTAAACTATGGTCTGCATTTCTACGGTGGCTATGGTCCCACCACGACCCCTCCCTCAACTAATGAAAGACAACATCAAGAGCTAAGTGTGCACAATTTACATCCAAATTGGCGTGTCTCGCAACCAAAGTCTCAATAGTGAAAGATCAATGGTCTGTAAGTTTAGCTATAGTCTTTCCGCGTCACACTGACTGTCGATGACAAGTACCCAACGATTATTATCCTTTATTTGGTCCTGACCAGCCTCTCTGTAGGCATATCGTCGAATCACCCCCATTGTCATAACGCCACAGTATTCTGACTACCAAACGACGATTGCAGTCAAGGTATACTCACTGGGTAGGTAATGCGCAGACCCAACCTCTACGAGTACAGCCTGAGCATGCACCGCAACAAAGGATCACCACTGAGTACCTTACCATGTCCCTCGGAAGCTGCGTGCTTCCTTCTCATCCCGCAGATCCAGCAAGCATAATATTGGCAGAGTAATCAGATGAACGTGCTTCTCTTGTGCCTCTAGACACCACGATGATCTACCCCGTTGTGTACATCACCTTCAAACGTGCTAACTGGTCCAAGTGCATCATGTTAACGTGTTATTAGACCTTATGTCTAAATGTTTAATTGCACGATTGTTGTTCCTCTTCCGTTTTTAAGTGAACCTAGTTATTTCTGATCATATTAACTTCTTATTCAAGTTACCAAGTTCTCTCCGATCCCCTTATATCTCTAAGGAATGGATCCCTCTAGCTTATTAATTTCAGTTATATAACTTAACCCATTTAAGTTCATTAATAAACCCATAATATGTTATTCTCTAGACTGTAATTCAAGGTCTATATTTTACAATAATTATCCTATCATTCATTGTCCAATTTCATTGTTTACAGGTTTCAATAACATGCTCTACTTAATGTCTAATTAAGTATATCTTGTCTCAATTAGCAGGCTTCATGTTAGCATGTCACTTTATATATATCATTAAGTACAACTCATTTCATAAGTTTTCTTACTTCATTCAGTCTTATGTCGCCTGAGCAGGCTTCTGCTTATTATTATTTTCCATTATTAGACTTCTTAATTCCCATTTATAAGTCTACTAATAATAAGCCTACTTCATTCTTATTCATTAACCGTGACTTGGTTTAATACAGCCCTTGTTGTTCTTTACTTATTTACTTAGTTCTCTTAACTAAGGTTTATTAATAAGTTTCTTTCCATTTATTATAACCTACATTATAATTTCCACTTGTCCCTATGACAAGCCTACCTATTATATAACATTCTCATTAATGTAATTGATTATAATAAGTTATATTCCCTGTTTATCACATTTTCCTTGGTTCTTTAATACTAACCAAACTTTTACTGTTGTAACATCCATTCAATTAATGCCATTAATTCATTTTCCCTTTTTATATACATATATTCATATATATATATATATATATATATATATGTTTATGCACCAGACCTCTCACATTAAGCCGACCACTTGTGGATGCTAGATTTGTCAGGCGATTCCGGGCAGACTTCTACCACAATTTGAACTTAACCTCGTGTCTTAGTACCGTTATTTAGAATTATGTTTATGAACCCAACCTATCACATTAAATTAACCACTTGTGGATGCTGGATTTGCCGGGCGGTTCCGGGCAGGCTTCTACCACAAGTTATATTTAATCTCGTGTCTGAATGCGGTTACAATTCCCTATTTACTGTAATTTTCCATAAAATTTAGGCATATTCTTCTCCCAATTTTTACTGTAATTCTATTTACATTATTTTGGCATAATAATTCTTAAACAAATATTCATGTTCATTGTAAATTCCATAATTATAGCATTTACAGTAAATTCCAATTTTGACAGATGATTAATGTAAATAGGTCTTATACAACAATAGTGTTTTTAGCAGGTTTAATCTCAATTACCACAATTGTTCGCAACTTTACTGTAACTTGACTTGCAATACCCAATTAATAGGTTATTATAGAATAGATCTACATACAATTGTAATCCTTTCCACGTATTCTAACATGTTTAATAGTCAAGTTTCACAATTATCAATTGTTCAGCAGATTTAATAGAACGGGGAATACAAACAGTAAATGTACCATTATTTAAAATGGTATAATTTAGATCCACTCACCTAATTGCTTTCCAATCCATGAATCTGATCCAGATTTGTTGTTTCGTGGTATCCCTAACTGAATCTATATTCAAAAATATCCATGGATTCAGAAATCTTTTACTAAAGAAGGGGAAAAGAGAAAGAAAACCTATGTAAACCAAATTCAAGGACATAACTCACACTGATAAGAATTCTAAACACCCAACTGTAGATATATATTCTTTTCCTCTAAATCTTGAATCTAAATTTCCTAAGACTAATTTTTTTCTTGAAGGGATTTGAGGAGGAAGAAGAATGGCAGAGTCTAGGCAGCCTCTCAGAAAATATGAGATTTAGGCTAAGCTCTGCTAGCCTATTGTAATGGCCCGAATTTTCGTACTCTTTGAATCGGCTAATAACACCATACGTCCAACCCAACTTTGCACAGAAATACGAATCATTATTAGAAAGAAGTTAGAGGATGAGAAATAGAAAGAAAGAAATATTAGAATAGAAGGAAATGAAGATTATAAAAGAAATATTAAATAACATAACTTTGAAATACATATTGGTAACTGTATATACATACCATCATCAGAGCACAACAGTTATTACTGGAACAATTATAAAGACATGTTTCCAGATACAACATAGGACATAATGGAAAATATGATAGTCTATAGCTAATTGATGAAGCCTCCTGCTTTGAGCTCCTCCATGTGAATCAGTAAAAACCCGACTACTTGACTGCCGGAACAAATTTGGGCACTCAAGAGTTTAGGGAAAACAAACAAAATAAACTTGGGGTCAGTCGTGGGATTGGTGTGAGTAATTTCCAACCATTTATTTAACTTTCAAAATCCTTTCGAAAGAAATGATAATCTTAAGACCGATCCACACATAAACATGGATGGTTTTTACCTTACGATAACCAAAAATATTTTTGATATCAAATCTGGTGATATTATAATAGTGTCCACAACAAATAAATAGAATCTAGCGGAACGCTTGCATCTCACGCTCCATATATATTATAAAATCAAAAACCTCAGGGCGCTTATTGGAGATTGGATTCCGACTATGATAAGGTATGGAACCACCTTCCGATAGTGTATCTTTAGAGAGGAATACACTAGGTTCAACAAGAACGTCTTGCAACCCGGCCCACACATGTCTGGCCACTCATTTAACTTAAGTGTACCGAGAATATTATCACCAACGGTTGTGATCAGCAACCGTTACCGAAAGCATACAGCAGCGAATAGAATAAGAAGCAAATGGGATTTCTCTAGATCAGGTGATAATATCCCTAATGGGAATGACCCATATGGCTATGCTGCCTGCCCGATTTCTGTCATTTCCCTGGTGATGAGACTTGAGGTCACGATTTATCTTTCAAGAACATCTTGCCACCCTTTACTTTGAATTTCACATTGTCAGATCCCTCCATATATATTATCCTGGGACTGGAAAAACCGAAGGCACGATTTTATTAATCCGTTTTTGGCAATTTCTACCTAGGATTAATAGAACAACCCTTGCATTTTACTCCGTCTTGAATTATCTTCAGCATAAGTTGATTCGTAACGCTTATGACAATACAGATTGGTTTTCAGATATTAAATTTGATGTCGTCCTCTCCGTATTGACAAAGGAGGCATAAAATAAACAAAAACTTTGATAGACGGTGATTTAACTTTCAAAGTAACATCCATACAATCAACGATCCTATTTCCAAATGGAAATTCTATCAATCAAGAATCAAACAACACTGGCCCTTTATTAATTCCTTATTATATATAAATTCCAAATTCCCATCTCCTGTCTTCTAGATCTTTTCAAAATCCAATTGTTTTTCTTGATTCTCGATAAAAACATTTCCAATGCCATAATTTCTTTATTCGAGAAAATATCTCTTATTCCAGTTAAAAACATTTCTAAATATTCACGAATCCTTGTTTTCTATATTCAAAAAATATACCTTATTAATATCGGAAAATATTACCATATTCCATATATTAATTCCTCGTTGACCGATTCATTTCATTTTCCATGTATCGAAAATATCTCTTATTTTATTTGGGGAAACATTTCACTTTCCTTTCGAAAACGATTTCCATTTCCTTTATCATTCAAATTTCTATTTGAATTCACATTTCCAACCCATATTTCTTTTATAGATGCTTTCATTTGCAAAATATCTGCTTTAAACGATTATTCATTTTAATTGTGAATAATATTTTTTTACATAATTTAATCCATTTGATTTTGCCATATCAAATCCAAATTACATTTATAACTTCTATTTACAATTGTTTATAGAAAATCTCATTATTAATTCCAAACATTAATAATCTCGTTTATAATTTCCTTTATAATTTGCTAAGTTCAAATCTATTTTCAAATATTGGTCTCAAAACCCATTTTCACTTTCACATATAAATTCATATTTGAACTTATATTTTAATTTATCCAATAATAAATGATTCACTTAATGTATATTCTTATTTATAAACAACTCCTTGATTTATCCACTTGAACAGGTTTCTATTTTCAACTATATTCAAAATTTCTGTTTTTGGAAATAAATTACATTTTTAAATCCCAATTTCCTTTTCGACATTCTAAAATATTTTACGGTATCTAAAATATCAAGTTTCTAAGGCCAGGGTAAATCAAACACAACATATTCAATCATGGATTATACATCATATATCACAATCAAATAAAAACAGTAATATAAATGTTGAGGAATCCAGTTGAATCCCTCCAACCTGTTTCCCTACATCCACAGATGTTAATCACATCAATAATATTAATTCCACATCAATATGAAATATCTTAGTAAACAGAACTAATAATCGATCAACGATATCACTGTATCAACCATTTCAACCATTTTTATCAACCATTCATCCAAACAACACAGTATAAAATTACTATAAATAAATTTATAACATGTTTATATAAAAATATAAACGAGTCAAAGTTAGAGAGTTTACTCACCTTGTTTTTGCAGGTGACGATGCTGCTTTGTTTTTGTTTTAAGATCAAACAGGCGTTTGATTTTCCTACGGAATTCCAGTATCTATGTACTCAACCACATCGGTTCCAAAATGTATATGCCGTCGTTACCATACCAACATGACCGGTTTAGCGAAATTCTGGTAATACGCGGACAAGTTATATATGCTATAAGGTTTAATAAAATGGCCTAAACTTCTTAATTACGTCATTAAAATTTTAATACCTCGTTAGAAATTACTTGGCCCCCATATTGGGCCTTAACCCAAATTAAAATTGCATCTTCCACTTCTTTCTAAACGGTTTGCTTACCAAAACTGATCGTGCCATGCCCTTCTTGTACCCAACAACAACTCCCATTCCCTTCACGTTTTGACATGCATACTTGATACCACAAAGACGCATCTCCTTCACATTTCTACTGCTAAACATCCTTTACCAGCTCCACATATATTCATACAGACCCACTATTCCTTCCACACCGCACTTCCCATTTCCCACGAAATTACCTGAAACCGTAATCTCCAACTTCATCTCCTCAATGATAAAAACTATACAACTACATTTGAATAGCCTTTCTCTGGAATTTCCAATTAACGATCCACACTCTTTCTTTTCCAAATAAACACATTCTCACTGCTTTTTCTTCTTCTACGCACACAGCATTTAACCGTACCGCCCCTTATTATCATTGCCGCGCAGCCCCTGGATGATTGGAGAACGATTTGCCGATGCCAAGCAAAATGCCTGAACCCCCTCTTCCAAAGGACACCACTAGCTCCCTCCATAACCCATGAATACACATTCAGAAATCACAAACCTCCTCAATTCGAGATACATCATGATTTCCTCACCACATTAAACCATCTCCTCCACAATACTTCTGCAACCATTGTTTTACAGTCTCCACAACTCTTCCCTGCAGTCGCCAATGAGTACGCACCAAAACTGCTCTTGTTTGCGTACTCCTCCAGCCTCGACTAAGGCCACTACCATTGAAGAAACACAATTCAGATGTAAACCACCCAGAACCCACTGAGCCCACTGTTGTCCCTCCCGTCGCGCGTGCCTCTGACTGGAATTCTCCCTCCGACCATCCATAACCACCGCGATGCTCCACCGCTCGCTCACCATCCAAGAACTTGAATCAAGCTTTCAAAAATTGAACGGAGAGATTGGCGTTCGAGCTTAGTAAAGCGAGTACGGGAATGGAGAGATGACTTATGGGTTTTTCATGGATTTGATTTTTGTAAACCTTAATGAAGATTTTGATTTTAATTGATTTATACAGTTCGGTTTACTCACGTTTTTTTTCCGTTTGTCTGAAAGATGAAAAACAATAGGAATAAAGTATTTAAAAGAGAAATAGCATGGGGAGCATATTATATAATACCTTGGGGAACACAGATCTATATTTTCTTGGGACGCACGGTGTTATTTGTTTGGCACACACGGTGTTATTTGTCTAGCAACGCGGATTGAAAAACTTTCCACGCATGCTATTTTGGAGTGTACATTGTAAGGCAGTTCATTACTTCGGTTTGCAAAAAGAATTGTTGTAATATAATCTGATTCTCTAAGAATAACGAAGAAACTGATGGTTCCCATTGCTTACCGTGAATGGCAATGGAACACATATATTAAAACTTGAGATCAAGCTCAATGTACGCGATATTAATTTCTCACTATAATTTCAGTGGTATTGAGGTTGAATAAATAAAACAATGTATGTACAATTGCTAACAAGGATGTAACAAATGTACAATACTAATTTATATTAATGGCTCGCCACAAAAAATATGTGAAATTAATATGTTTTAAGTTATGGTTTAACTGATTAAATAAGATTTTGCTTTTAATAAATAAATTCCTTATAAAAATCTGTTTTATAATTTAAATAAAATAGTTTAAACCAATTTTTTTTTGAGGAAAACAGGTGTGTAGCATGGAACTACACAGCCGGTTATGCGTAGTAATAAGTAGCTAAAAATATATCTGGTTGACAGGCCCAACCAGTGGCATAAAAGTCCAGGCTAAGGAGGCCAATATAGCTAATACAAGCTTGAAACCAAAGCAAAAAATATATATTAGATAGCTTAGAACATAGCACAGAGCTAGAGACTACAAGCCAAAATAGAGCAAAGCAGGCAATACTAGACAACAACAGAAATCAAAGCGGGATTTGGGTGCTACTTTCTTGCGATCCAGGTTACTGAGGCATAGGTAGAGAAAGCCTGAAGCAAGTGGGTCTGGTCGATCCTATCCATGAATCGAAAAGATGCAAGATGTGATGAAAAATACCTATCAGGAGTTTCTTGGGTCTGCTGAAGATGTGGGCGTTGCGTTTTAGCCAAATACTCCAGGCGAAGAAAGCCACTAAAGAATCCAAAATGGGGTCTGGGGGGTTGTGCTGCCAATACTCGAAAAATGAGTGAATCGAAGGGATGAAGCCAAGAAGGAAGGAGCTGATTGCAGCCCAAACAGCATAGGAAAAAACACACTAAAAAAAAAGATGAGTGAGGGATTCATTATGATGGTTACAGAGGACGCAAGAAGGGTCAATATTGTTATTAAAGTGATGAAGGCGGTCTTTGGTGTGATGCGATTGTGGATGAGAAGCCATTGGAAGAAAATGACACGGGGAGGAAGATGACAGTTCCAAATGCAAGAGAAAGTGAAGCATCGACCTGGATGTATTAGAAACTTATAGCAGGCAGATATAGAAAAATTGGATCCTAAGGCCCATGCGAATATATCAGGACCAATGCAGAATTGGGTTGAGTTAAGAATATGACTAATGTTGATAAGCTCGTTTAAAGATTCAAGCCCAATATAAGTGGAAGCTAAAAAGACCATTGGGCCCAGAGAATGTGCTGATGCAACTGATAATGAGTTAAATTGTTTTGAGATTGCAAGGTTAGGGAATAGAGTGGAAAAGGGGATCTGCTCATTCCAAATATCCATTCAAAATAAACAAGAATCACCATTATTGACTTTAACATGAAAGAGGGATTTTATTCTAGGGATGGTGGATAAAACTCCTTTCCAAAATGGCGATGGCTTAAATGATGGGTTAAAGTGGAGGATGAGAAAGGGGTTTGCGTGATACAGCCTGTGAAGGATCCAGTTTTTTCAAATAAAACCAATTTAAATATTCAGAATTAAATGGCTCAAAAATCCGGGTTATTACATTCCTTCCCCCTAAAAATAATTTCGTCCTCGAAATTGCTAAGCAGTAAAAATGCTATAACTCTAACTCCTCATAGCCTACTTAGTTGAAATCTTATATTCCATATCTTCATAACCCAGTTTTTATCCGACCTTCGAATTCTCATACCAATACTCGATCATTCATAATTCTTTCCAAATGATATGTCCACCATTTTTGGACAATCCATCATCACTTCTCGTCTTCAATCCATATGCTCTTCTGCATATCCATACTCACTCCAACTGATTTTAAATACATTTATCAATTTCATTATTCCACTTGAAATTTTATTAAACAATTTTGGTTTTCTTATTTCAATTACAATTAACAACTCGATTTTTAATTATCAAAAAAAATTCTTGAAAATTTTCTAACTCTCTAAATTTTCCAAAAATTTCACCAGCATCTCCTTTGCACGACTCAATTGGTACAACCACAACTTGCCTTTCTAGGCCTTCTCCAACCCAACAGAAAATCAAAAAGCCAAGAGGCTTGCCCCATAGGATCATAAAACCATCAAACCCAAGTAATATTGTAAACATATACCTTTTTGTCGGGCATAATTCGACCTCTTGCATTTGCTTCCATTCAATATCTTCTCAGCATACATATATCCATTCCTAGTTGGTTTCAAATCAATCCAACTTCCAGTTTTTAACTCTCTAATCAACTTCTATTAGTTCACTTCCATTCTATCAATTCAAATCTGATTTCTATTTAAGTTAATCCACTTATTATACTTGAATCCAAATTTATCACAATTCAATTTCAATTAACAACATCCAATATATATTCAACTTGCTTATTCATAATTCGAATTCATATTAATAATTTGAATCTCAACATTTCTCTTTATTTAATTTCATTCGGAATTATTTCTAATCTAATCCAATTTCGTTTAACTTAAGTTAAGTTTCAATTCATTTGATACAATTTTACCATTTCAATCTATTCAACTTATACAAGTTAAAATTTTATTTCAAAATTCAAATTTCCGAGTTTTATTTCAATTTAGTTTGAAATCATATATATTTATAATCAACTCAATTCAAAACATTTGAATTTCAAAAATATCTTGTCCTTTTCAAACAAATTTTTCATTCCCAAATTACTATGGTAGCAATCTGTCACTCAGAAACTTGAAAATGAATACTGATAATGTCGCGATCCGTTATCAGAATTATTTTCTCGCACTGTAGTGATTTCGGTGCTTAATCACTTTCAAAATCCATTTAAAACCATTCTTATCCCAGAATCCTCTAGAACAACATTATATTACATTATAATACTTCAGAAAATATTTTCTAAACCCTCCGGGGTTTAAATCCTCTATTTATAGTTTGGACTCAATCTTAGTTCATCTCATTTGTATATTTTATCCATATACAAATTATATTTGGTTATATATAACCATTTTCAATATTTTATAATTTCATTTGATTGTAATAACAATCCACGCATTCATATATACTATAGTACTTTAGAAATTATCCCTTTTTCTATCAAAATATTTTCTTTTGGGCAAAAGTATAGCATTTACCCATTTCAAAACAATAGTGTATCGAGTTGCTTTGTTCGTAAGTTTTGAAACGCCTATCGATATAGTTGTACATCCTGTATCGACCAGAATTCATAAACCACTCAACAAACCAACCAACACAGTATAAAACAATTTTATACCGAATATACAAATACGCTCTCTCGTATACATACACTCAAGCTCAATCTAGGGTATTACTAGCCCTATCTCTATTGAGTTACGCCACAGAGCCTAGGTTACTACTCAACCGTCAGCTCTGATACCAAATGTAATGGCCCGAATTTCTGTACTCTCTGAGTCGGCTAATAACACCACACGTCCAACCCAAATTTGCACAGAAATATGAATCATTATTAGTAATAAGTTAGAGGATGAGAAATAGAAAGAAAGAAATATTAGAATAGAAGGAAACGATGATCATAAACTCATAAGCAGAACGAATAAAATATATTAAATAACATAACTTTTGAAATTCACATCGGTAACTGTATATACATACCATCATCAGAGCAGAACAGTTATTCCTGGAACAGTTACAAACACCTGTTTCCAGATACAACATAGAACACAATGGAAAATGTGATAGTCTATAGCTAATTGATGAAGCCTCCTACTTCGAGCTCCTCCAAGTAAATCTGTGAAATCCCGACTACTTGACTGCCAGTACAAATTTGGGCACCCAAGAGTTTAGGGAAAACAAACAAAATAAACTCTGGGTCAGTCACGGGACTGGTGTGAGTAAACTCCAACCATTTGTTTAACTTTCAAAATCCTTTCGAAAGAAATGATAATCGTAAGACCGATCCATACATAAACACGGATGAACTTTTCGTCCTCGAAAAGGAATAGAGTAAAAAGTTGTTTTATAATTCCACTCAACTTTCAAAAATTTATTACGGATTAAACTTTCAACTTTTCAATTTCTAAGAATTCTCCAATTTTCAAAAATTTGGCCAACGCCCTAAATTTTAGAAAAATTTCGCCATAACCTCCTTTGTACGGGGAATATCGAAAAACGCAAACTCCCTCATAGGGCACCAAAAGAAAATAAAATAGAAGGAAGAGGATAGGAGAGAGAAAAGCCAAGCAACGGCATATAAATTCAAAAAGAAAAACAAGAAGGAGGGCAAGAGAGAAAAAGTGCCAAGCAACGGCAAGCCAACGGTTAATAAAATCAAAAACCCAAGAAATAGTAAATGTGTACCTATTTTTTCGTCGGGCAAATAATTTTATTCCTCTGCTTCTAGCCTTCTTGCTATGACCTGTTCAATATTATATACGTATACAAGTCTATCTGCATTTTTAATTAACTCAATCAAGCAAACAACACAACCATCAATCAATTAGTGGGTTAACTTTCTAAAATGCATAACTTTATACATATGTATTCAAAAATCATATTTTGATGCCAAGTCACAACAATATCTAAGTTTTGGTTCTCACACCAGTCAAATGGGAAATATATAGATATCCCACCTTTGAAATACGAACATGAATTCTGATGAGTGTCATCAATCACTAGTGTCATCAGGGTCATCTCCGGGTTTCTAGAGTGGGAATCTATATCTACCGAGTATATTGAGACTACGAATATACGCTAGCTAGGCGTGTATGCAAAATCTACTCAAACTCGATAGTCCAAAATATAATAGAAAATTCAAATACGTATAATATGGTTTAAATTTTCAAAACAAAGTTCGTTTTCATTATTATTATTATTATTTAAAAATAATACTCTTCGGACTCATTCTAGGATACTACTGATCCCATCTCTGACGAGTCATTCCTATTGGATATTACTAATCCAATCTCTGAAGAATTCTTTTGTTCGGTTCTAATGTGTCTTGTTCTCGAGCTCTGTAAACCAAAGCGCTGATACCAAATGAAACGACCCAAACTTCCCCGTAAAGGAAAGCCCGGATTGCTTTGAGAACAATACTCATCAGAACACAAACAGAAGAACATTTTTATTGCTATTAACACAATTACATCAGAGTACAAGAGTATTCCAGAGTACAGATAAATACCTTACATTGGAAATACAATACCATAATTTAAATTACATTTAAATACAACAGCGGAAAATATAATACAAAATACAACTAAAAGAGATACACGGATACAGAGCTTTCCGAATATCGCTTCAGCTGTAGACCAGGATCCTGTGAATGTAATATCTACAAAACCAAAACTACTAGCTGCTCGTGTGGAAAATATGGGCACCCAGAGTTTAGGTTAAAAGAATAAACTCCAGGTCAGTCATGGGACTGGTATGAGAACTCAAAACTAATTTAACTAATAAGACAAATCCAAGGACCACGCCGCTAATGTGGAACGGGTTTTGTTCCAATGGATTGTCGGTGCATAAATTAAAGTAAATCGTTTAAACAACGCAATGATTTTTGGAAAAATGAAACCGTTATAAGACCCAGGTCCCATCACACAATGCAACGCACACCAAAGGATAGGGTTTTACCTTATAATGGTCAAAAGATGCTTGATACGTATAAAAACGGATTTTGATACTATTAGTGCGTATATATATGTTTTAAAACAATTTGAATCATAATGTATCAATCCTAGACGGCATGGTTACCATATAGCATGTCGCCAATACTAGTTCTACAATCAAAACCGATGGTGTCGTATTGGAGATTTGGATTCCATCATGAGTCGAGGCTAGGGGCAAGCTCCTCTCCGATTCGAGACACTCTAGCAAATGTCTCAGGATCCCCCGCAGTGAACCCTTGGAAGCGGTAGGGCCGGTCCCCGCCTATGGGCAGTGGATTAGTTATGCCTGAACACACGTTTCCCGGTCCCTTTGGACCTATAGTATGACCACCAACGGCCTATAAAAATAACGAGGTGCCTCAAAATCCATCATCCACATAAGTAAAATGTCAGCGCTGGTAGGTCCCTGACATCACTCTAGCTAGAAAGAAACGTGTGCACTCCCTACGGTCCGTATCCCGTTTTTGACTCATACCGGGGTGTGAGGCTCGCGAAGTAACGTTGTACACAAAGCTATGCTAATTAAAGCTGTGCTTCGATCATCATCCACAAGGCCCTGCTTTTCAACAAAAGCCTTGATCGTATGCATCTTAGCTTGTCACATTGTCAGACCATACTATATCATCAATCATCTACCAATATATAACAGGGTGTTAGGCAAGAGAATAAATTCTCCACCACCAAACAGCTATATATTAGACAGAGATCAACGAGTACAATATAAAGGAATACAATGTCAGACACACAATCCATTTATTAGTCCGTTCTAGGCCTGAACGAAACCATATCCAGTAGATCTCCTAATACGTCTGAATGATCATCAATTTTCCCTCATCTTGGGTGTACGGTCCAATCAAGATATCAATAATCATTCATTCGATATGGAAATTTCCCGGTCTTCAACAACCGTCTCCATCGTCGGTCTTCAATCGTCGTATGAATCATTCAGAATGGGTAAACCCGGTCTTCCTGAATAATTTGCGCTATTTAAAATCATGTGTCTAAAACACAACCAACGCCTCATTCCCATTAAGAAAATTTGTTTAAAAATTCTTTTCATTGGAAACTCTCTTCTTTAATCTAATTTAAGATCTCTCAAAATTCTAATTAGATTCAATCTTCTAAATCATTAATTAATGAGACATTTTTCATGTTTAGAATTCAAGTAAAAGTTAACTTTTATTGTCAAATATTATTTCATTGTCATAACTTAAATAAAGTAAAACCTTCATTTTCATGTTCATTTCATTGATAAAAGAATAACCTTTATTTCTCATTTCATATTACCTGTTTAATTCAATAAGTAAAAGGATAACTTTTATTTACGTGTCGTATTTCATATTCATTTCATAATTAAAAGATAAACCTTTGTTTACCATTCTTATTTTATATTCAATCCATAAATAAAAGATAAACTTTTATTTATAATTCTTATTTCATATTCATTCATAAATAAAAGATAAACTTTATTTATAATTCTTATTCCATATTCATTCATAAATAAAAGATAAACTTTATTTCACACTTTGTTTCATATTCCTTTTCAAAATAAAAGATTAAACTTTTATTATCCTACTTTGTTTCATTAAAACATGTTTGACGGTTCTTTAACATACATAAAAGAATGACCTTTATTAGCAAAATATATTTAGCATTCCTAATCTTAATAAAAGATTAACCTTTATGAACAAAGCATATTCGACGCTCTAATCTTAAATAAAAAATTACTTTTTTTAAAAAACAAAACATATTCGCCGTTCTAAATCTTAAATAAAAGAATTGCTTTTGTTTACAAAACCTTTTTGGCTTTCTTTAACTATAAATAAAAGAAAACTTTCATTAACGAGACTTATTTAGAATTCATTAACTCATACAAAAGAAGTATCATTTATTAATAAACATTAACGTTCATTAACCCATGTAAAGAAGTATTTTTTTTATATTTTTTTTTTTAGCATTAGCATTCCTAGTTTTATAAAAGAAATAATCTTTTATTTGTTAACATTAGCATTCATAGTTGCATAAAAGAAATAATCTTTTATTAATTAACATTAGCGTTCATTCTAAATAAAAGAAAATAATCTTTTATTCCTAACCTTACGTTCATTCAAAGTCAACGGTTGAAATTCGCGAACGGTCGCTACGCAAAACGTTCTATTCAAGCCATTGAATAATAATAAATAATATATTAATATTATTTAATTAATTTTCATTCAAAACGTTTCCTATTTAGTATAAATTAAAATTATTAATAATAATTGCAAATTTAGATTTAAATAATAAACAAGTTTTGACTTTTCAACTTCCTTTAATACTATATTGATATAATATTAATGTTTCACAGCGTTCACTTTTGAAATTCAACTTTCAGAATTAATCATTCATTAATGATGCATTTATGTTTATAATATTAAAAGAAATATTAACTTTTCAAAAATACATATTTTGAATTTCAAATCTCCATATTAACAAATTAATAAATTCTGCGTTAATTATTACGTTTCCCAAAATGTTACTTGGGATTTCAAAATCTCCTATATTAATTAATTAATTAGTTCTGTATTAATTATTATATTTTCAAAATTATATAGTTTTAAATTTCAAACTTTAATATTAATTAATTATTTAATACTGCATTAACCTCTCACACTAGATATATATTGTTGTGGTGGCTGGATATGCCGGGCGGGTCCGGGCAGTCTTATACCACAACTCAATCTAACCTCGGGTCAAGCAGAATCTATTCATTTTAATTATATTAAAATAAACGTAAAATTGAAAATTTTCAAATTTCAAAACTTAAATTATTTGTATTTAATGAATGAAATAAATGGTATTGACCATTTTCGCCAAAAATAACGTGAAACTATCTAAACGGCTTTGTATTAATTAAATGACATTAAACGACATTTAAAACCACAATAAATTCTTTTAACGAGATAACCTTTTGAAAATGTTCAAATTCTCTTATTTGGAATGAGACCCACATAATAACATAAATGATACTTCAAATATTGCATTTACAACATTTTCCTACATTGCTCAATTCACCTTACATTCGATAACATTCATTAATTTATGTAAATGACTTTCAAACAGCATACATTAAATTTGACATATCAACCATCACACAATTATCTTTAACAATAAAACAACCAAATAACAACACATTTAATTGTGCACTTGGGAAATTGTGTGTAAATATTTACCCAATCAACGTACATAAGTCAGGTCACTTATGTACGGAAGTGTAACATATATAATTTAACATAAATAACACTCGACATTAATTATCCAGTTTCATGGTTTCAATTTTCAAAACATCGCATTAATTCATAACACCAATTAACAACATCAATCCACAACCATTCATGTATAATATGAAATTAAACCACAAACAATCATCTCAAGCATTTAAAAATATTTATTTATAAAAATAAATAAATAAATAAATACTGAAATAAAGAATGAGTGAGAAAAGAGCTCTCACATTCTATTTAACATAACAAGCCATAACTAAAAGACAATTCTAACATAAGTGATGGTTTTATTCAGATATGACAACTCTAACATAAATGATGGTTATAAATCAACCATTCTATTTTGTCAAAGATGACAATTTTATTAACAAATAATATATTAACAAATAATTCTTTCATTCTACATTGTCAAGATACAAATGACATTTGTTCCAATAAAACATATGTTAACAAATAATTCTTTTATTCTAAACTAATATGATAAGGTGACATTTTGGTTAAGTAGACATATGATTAACATATAATTATCTTATTCTAAACTAATATGTTAAAGGGACATTTTGGTCAACATTTAGTCTTTTAATTGATTCATCCTATGCATTAAAATGTAGAAAATGGAGTTTTCCTATGTTAACATTTTTACGCAATAAAAATGAATCTTTTCTATGTTAACATTTTTATACAATAAAAAAAATGAAGTTTTTGATCATGTTACATTTCATATAACAAAAATGAAGTTTTTGTTATGCTAACTGTTTATATAACAAAATGAAGTTTTTATTTCACGATAATTTATATATATATATTTTATATAAATAATTTTCATGTACAATAATATCACACAATAACAAACCATCATGGTTTTTTACAATCAATAGTGTCGGATGCTGCTAAGCACCGTTTATATTCTAATATAAATTTAACTGTAAAATAATTAGAGTGAAAGGAGTTCTCACCTTAATGGGTTTAAATGGGCGTTTTTTTTGAGCTTTTAAAATCCGAAAATCTGAACTTTTGATCGGGAAGTTTGACAAATCCGGGCGTTGTTTGACGAAACCGACGACACCAGTAGCTTCGTATCGTCGATACCTTCGTGTTGACATATAATTTGTTAGGGTTTGGAGAGATTTGGATTTTAACACGTTTTTAATGGAGAAGAGAGCAGCCATTGTTGAGAGGAAGTAGAAAGAGCGTAGCTTTAGGTTTAGAGAATAGGTTAGGGTTGGGGAATATGATATTATATAGAAGTAGGTAATTTTTTTTTTAATTAGACCCCTAGGTTATTTAAACCTACATGTTGCTATTCTAAGTGGAATACAGATAATATATATTTGAAAAATAATGGAATGAGAAAACAAGAATAAATGGAATGAGAGAAGAGAGAGTAAATGGAATGTGTCTTAAAGAAATACATTAATTCTTTCCTTTATTTGTCTTTTATATCTTTTACCATTCAGGATTTTTCTTTTTCAGTCTACGAGGTATTTAACTTGATTAGTGTCATTTTTCCTTTTTACCTTTATCTTTTTTTTTGAGCAAACGGATATGTAGCACGAGACTACACAGCCGATTATATAATAGATAGTAGTAATTTTCCAACTGAAAAACCCAGTTGGTGGTCCAAAAAATACGTCCAGTCTAACCCCTTGGGCAATACAACATCATACAACATCAAACATATACAACTTAGATACTTGGCATATTAATTATACATAGATAATGTCCAGTACTAAAGTAACATCATAAACCATCACATAAGCTCATTGCTGGAAGCTGGGTCATTGCTATCAACCGAGTCAGTTGGAGAGGAGGCCTGAGGCAAAGCAAATCTGAAAGCTGGAGCATGACTACCACCAGAACCTGTCCATGCAGTAAAATTATGGATAATGCGATGACATATACTTGTAGTCGAGCTAACGTTATTACTAAAAATCCTTGCATTTCTTTCTTTCCACACACACCAACTATAAACAGCATGGAAAGCATCTACTAGTGAATTTGGAGGTGATAATTCCCAATGTTCGAAGAAGGAGGAGATGACAGGGATGAAGCCAAGTAAGAAAGAACTTGAAGCAGCCCAAATAGGGTAGGTGCATTCGCAGACAAAGAAAAGGTGATGGATGGTTTCTACATGCATATTACAGTAAGCGCAGTTGGGATCAGATGCAATGTTACATCTAAACAGCTTCTCTCTAGTATTGATCTTCTCGTGAATCAAACACCATTGGAAGAAGAGGATTCTGGGAGCCAGTTTGCATTTCCACAATCGTTTGAATTTGAACCTTCTTCCAGAGAAATTCAGAAATTTGTAGCAAGAGGAAACAGAGAAACCACTAGATGGGGATAATGACCAAACAAACTGATCAATCCTCTCATTGAGCCGAGTCTTGCGCAGGATTACAAAGATATTCAACAATTGTGAAAGAGTATTCCAATCAAATAGTGAACCTGGAACTAAACTTGTATGACCATTGTTAAATGCATCAACTACAGTAAGCATAGTATGAGTTTGAAGAGAAAAGAGTGAAGAAAAAGAAGAAGATAGAGGTACCTGACCATGCCAAATGTCGTGCCAAAAAAGACAGGATGAACCACCCCCCAAGGAGACATGAAACAAAGATCTGATACGAGGGAGACAAGAAAGAACACCATGAAGAAAGGGAGAAACTCTCATGGTAGGATTTTGATGAAGAACAAGATGAGCGTTGGAAGAAAAATGATATGATAAAATCCACTTCCTCCAAATGAAATCGCCTGGACAAAGAAGTCTCCAGATCCATTTAGCAAGTAAAGCAGTATTAAAATGATTTAGGTCAAGAACACCAAGGCCCCCCTGATCATTTTGAAGGCAAACAGTCTTCAAATTGATCAACCTCTTAACTTTATGGCCATTCCATAGAAAGGAGCTTCTTAAAGAATCAATCTTGATAATTACCCATTTAGGGAGTTTGAAGAAAGACATCCAGTAAGTGGGGATAGAAGAAAGAACAGATTTGACTAAGATTACACGCCCCATGGATGATAAAGAATTTGCCTTCCATGCTGCTAGCCTTGTTTCAATTTTGTTAATGAGAGGAGACCAATCATTTTTGCGAAGTTTAGTGGGTCTAAGAGGTAAACCAAGGTAGGTCATTGGGAATTTAGCAACTTTGCAGTTAAGGGTAGAAGAAATCATGACTCCAAGGTGATCAGAGTTGCCAAGCATATAGATGATACTTTTGCTGAAATTAATGGAGAGGCCAGAAACAAGTTCAAAGACGTACAACAATATTTTGAGGCAATGAATATGGAGAGGTTCAGGAGAAGAGAAGATTATAGTGTCATCAGCGAATTGTAAGTTGTTAATGCATATGGAAGTGTTTGGGAGAGAAATGCCAGCAATAAAACCATTATCAGAGGCTTTTTTAACCATTTGATTAAAAACATCAGCAACAAGAACAAAGATCAAGGGGGAGAGAGGATCCCCTTGTCTTAGGCCTCGTTTGGATTTGAAGAGATTACCCGAAACACCATTTACAGAAACAGATGAACAACTTGAACCAAGAATATTTTCAATCCATGAGCACCATCTTTCAGAAAATCCTCTATGTTTTAAAACCTCCATAATGAATGACCAATTAACCGAATCAAATGCTTTAGAGAAATCCAATTTGAGTAAGACACCAGAAGTAGAAGTGTGATGACAAAAAGAGATTACTTCCTGTGTAGCAGCGATGCAGTCTTGGATGTTTCTCCCCAGTATGAAGGCGGATTGTTCAGGCCCAACAAGAGAGGCGATGACAGATTGAAGACGATTAGCCAAAACCTTTGTGATAATTTTAAAAGTGGTATTGAGAAGACTAATTGGTCTGAAGGATGACAGCGAGTTAGCTCCCAAAGTTTTTGGAATGAGGATGATATTAGCATAGTTGATTCTGGCGATAGAATGAGGATCATTGTAAAATTCATTACACATATCAATAATATCAGGTTTGATCAAGGCCCAAAAGTGTTTAAAGAAAACTGGGCCAAAGCCATCAGGCCCAGGGGCTTTGTCATCCTCCATGTCTTTCAGTGCAGCCCAAATCTCAGATTCCGAGAATGGATGATCAATGTTAATAGGTGAAGGATTGGGATATAAGTGGTTCCAATCGATATTAGGAGATGCAGAGTGGGATTGTCCAAGAATGGATCGAAAATAATTAGAAAAAAGGGTAAGAATATCCTTTTGATCGGTGTATGAGTGATCACCATCCACAATTTCAGATATGAAAGTAGATCTATGTCTTCCATTAGCCATTCTATGGAAATAAGAAGTGTTTCTGTCACCTTCCTCCAACCATTTAGCTTTGGATCTTTGTTTCCACCCAATTTCTTCTTGTTTCAACAATCTATCCAGCTCAGATTCCAGTGAGCGCAAGTTATTATATTCTGACTCAAGGAGGGGGCGTTGTTCTTCTAAAATATTGATGTCAATGATATAATTTTGAATAGTAGAAATACGAGAACGAAGAGAACCCCATATATTTCTAGCCCATGGTTTGATGATTTTCCTAAGAGCTCTTAGTTTCAGTACAATCCTATGAATAGCCGAAATCGGCACAAAGGTTTGATTCCAAATGGAATGAACAAAATCATCAAAAGAAGGCTCAAGTAACCACAGTCTTTCAAATCTAAAAGGGCTCTTGTTACAAATAGAGATGTCTGAATTGAGCAATATGGGGCAGTGGTCTGATATAATTGAAGCTAAACCATAAACAACAGACATATTCTATCTTAATTGTTATTCTTTAATCCTTGCTACTATTATAAATCTTTTCTTTAGGGAGCTAGTCATATTCTACTGGGTTGGCTATGGAAACACTTCTAAAATCTATATCCATATTTATTATAGAATAATTCCTTCCGCGATTCATAATTAGAAAACACCTTTTCTGTTTTCTTTCTTTTTTGTTAGGTAGTACAAAATACATTAACGTCTCTATTTTGTATTAATCTTTCTTCTTTTAACATTATCCTTGTAATGACATCCATTGCGTTTTAATAAAAATTGTAATATGAAAATCTATTCTTTTCCAACCATCCAAAATATTACTAACTTTCCAAATTAGGTTATATTAAATTCCCTTTTTATTACCCTTTTGCGTATTTAATTAACATAGTTACTAAAAAAAATCATATATAGGATTACGCCCTTTGTCCTTTATTTTGAGATGCGTCTAGCTGGATATAGCAAGAGAATTAATTTTGTAGAAAAATAAATAAGTTCGTTTTGTGCGTGTCATTTAATTTGACATTTAATAAATGATTACAAGATGGAATGACGTCGGAATTCAGGCGAATCTTGCCTAAATTACTAGATGGTATTCTAAGTAGAACACCATTTTTCGTTTTAGAAAATTTGATCGTCCGTGGGCCCGAATCTTTAATTTCATGCTAGAAACACAAAAAAAGGGGAACAACAATTGTTTGTAAATATGGTTCGTATTTTCCTTGTATTCCACAAATTGATGGATTCCTTTTATCATCATATAAAAGAAGAAAATTATTAAATGCGCATTAATAGAAATTAATTAAGCACCTATCTAATTAAACATATATAGAAATGAACACTTGTATGTTAATTAGACCTCAAAGCAACGGATGTCGCTTCCTTCCTAAAATCTACCCACGTTGCTCCCTTCCTCTTATTTTTTTTCTTCCACTTCAATCATTATTATTTGTTTTATTTGATAGCAACAAACATATAATTCGAACGATCCACAAAATCCATGTTAAACTTGAATGCATATCTGTTTTGTTGTGCTGAATTCATTGGTCAAGCGTCTTGATGTATTATCCATGTTTAACTTTTTTTTTTTAAATAAACTGTTTTTAAATGTCCAAAACTCATTAAATTAATCAAAAATAATATTTTATTTTAGTCCTAAAATTCCGGGTTGTTACAATAATTGTAATTTAAAATAAATCTTAAACTATTTTGAAACATGGAATTGTATTTCCATAACTATAAATATTGAAATATCCACTTCTTAATATATTTTATTTAAATTATATTTTTATACTAAATAGAATTCAAATATCCTTCCTGAACTAAACCATTATAATAAAATTCGACCTGATCAAAGTATAATTATAAATCCCTTGGGTTTATTTATCGTTTAGGCACTCAAGCAGCACTGCGCAGCACCTGGAGCAAAGGCTGGAGAGGCACCGGTTCAACTGAACTATCAGAGTCGCTTTTGGGATTGATGGAATGGAAGCTAACTGCTATTAGCAACTACACCTATCGATACAATAGGAATGGGGGTAGGGGAATCAGTTCTTCACTAGTTAGCCTGAAGCATCAGTCAAAGACCCTTCCAATTGAAAGAGATTAGGCTTCGCCGCCTTCTCTTAGAGAACTTAACGGTCGAGCCCTATTCGCCCTATCTAATTAGCCCTCCCCCTGAGGCAACATCCACGCTAATTCAGTGGCACCCTTCCCGAACTTAATTTGTTTTATATTCCGAACTTTGGAATAAAATCCAATGTTTCGTTTCGAAAACGATTTCCATTTCCCTTATCATTCAAATTTCTATTTGAATTCACATTTCCAACCCAGATTTCTTTTATAGATGCTTTCATTTGCAAAATATCTGCTTTAAACGATTATTCACTTTAATTGTGAATAATATTTCCTTTTACATAATCAAATTCATTTGATTTTACCATATCAAATCCAAATTTCATTTATAACTTCTATTTACAATTGTTTATAGAAAATCTCATTATTAATTCCAAAAATTTATAATCTCATTTATAATTTCTTTATAATTTGCTAAGTTCAAATCTATTTTCAAATATTGGTCTCAAAACCCATTTTCACTTTCACATATAAATTCATATTTGAACTTATATTTCAATTTATCTAATGATAAATGATTCACTTAATTTATATTCTTATTTATAAACAACTCCTTGATTTATCCACTTGAACAGGTTTCTATTTTCAACTCTATTCGAAATTTCTTTTTTTGGAAATAAATTCCATTTTTAAATCCCAATTTCCATTTCCACAATCAAAAATATTTTATGGTATCTAAAATATCAAGTTTCTAGGGCTACGTTAAATCGAACACAACATATTCAATAATGGATTATACATCATATATCACAATCAAATAAAAACAGTATTATAAATGTTGAGGAATCCAGATGGATCCCTCCAACCTGTTTCCCTGCATCCACAGATGTTAATCACATCAATAATATTAATTCCACATCAATATGAAATATCTTAATAAACAGAACTAATAATCGATCAACAATATCACTGTATCAACCATTTCAACCATTTTTATCAACCATTCATCCAAACAACCATCACACATTATAAAATTACTATAAATAAGTTTAAAACTTGTTTATATAAAAATATAAATGAGTCAAAGTTAGTGAGTTTACTCACCTTGTTTTTTCAGTTGACAGTGCTGCTTTGTTTTTGTTTTAAGATCAAACAGGCGTTTGATTTTCCTACGGAATTCCAGTAGCTCTATACTCAACCACATCTGTTCCAAAATGTATATGTCGTCATTACCATACCAACATGACCGGTTTAACGAAATTCTGATAATACACGGAGAAGTTATATATGCTATAAAGTTTAATAAAATGGCCTAAAATTCTTAATTACGTCATTAAAATTTTAATACCTCGTTAGAAATTACTTGGCCTCTGTATTAAGCCTTAACCCAAATTAAAATTGCATCTTCCACTTCTTTCTAAATGGTTTGCTTACCAAAACTGATCGTGCCATGCCCTTCTTGTACCCAACAACAACTCCCATTCCCATCACGTTTTGACATGCATACTTGATACCACAAAAACGCATCTCCTTCACGTTTCTACTGCTAAACATCCTTTACCAGCTCCATATATATTCATACAGACCCACTATTCCTTCCACACCGCACCTCCCATTTCCTACGAAATTACCTGAAACCATAATCTCCAACTTCATCTCCTCAACGATAAAAACTATACAACTACATTTGAAATTGCCTTTCTCTGGAATTTCCAATTAACGATCCACGCTCCTCTTTTCCAGATAAACAAATTCTTACTGCTTTTTTTTCCATGCGCACAGCATTTAACCGCACCGCCCCTTATTATCGTTGTTGCGCAACCCCTGGATAATTGGAGAACAATTTGTTGATGCCAAACAAAATGCCTGAACCACTCTTCCAAAGGACACCGCTAGCTCCCTCCATAACCCATTAATACACATTCTGAAATCATAAACCTCCTCAATTCGAGCTACACCAAGCTTTCCTCACCATATTAAACCATCTCCCCCACAATACATCTGAAACCGTTGTTTTACAGACTCCACAACTCTTCCGTGTCGTCACCAATGAGTACACACCAGAACTGCTCTTGTTTGCGTTCTCCTCAAGCCTTGACTAAGGCCGCCACCATCGAAGAAACACAAGTCAGATGCAAACCACTCAGAACCCGCCGGACCCACTGTTGTCCCTCCCGTCGCGCGCGCCCCTGACCAAACTTCTCCCTCTGACAATCCATAACCACCGCGATGCTCCAACGCTCGCTCACCATCCAAGAACCCGAATCAAACTTCCAAAAATTGAACGAAGAGATCAGCATTCGAGCTCAGTAAAGCGAGCACGGGAATGGAGAGATGACTCATGGGTTTTTCATGGATTTGATTATTTTAAATCTTAATGAAGATTTTGATTTTAATTGATTCATACAGATTGGTTTGCTCATGTTTTTTTTCATTTGTCTGAAAGATGAAAAACAACAGGAATAGAGTATTTAAAAGAGAAATAGCATGGGGAGCACGAAATATAATACCTTGGGGAACACAGATCTATATTTTCTTGGGATGCACAGTGTTATTTGTTTGGCACACACAGTGTTATTTGTTTGGCAGCACGGATTGAAAAACTTTCCATGCATGCTATTTTGGAGTGTACAGTGTAAGGCAGTTCATTACTTCGGTTTGTCAAAAGAATTGTTGTAATATAATCTGATTCTCTAAGAATAACAAAGAAACGGATGGCTCCCATTGCTTACCGTGAATGGCAATGGAACACATATATTTAAACTTGATATCAAGCTCAATGTATGCGATATTAATTTATCACTATAATTTCAGTGGTATTAAGGCTGAATAAATAAAACAATGTATTTACAATTGCTAACAAGGATGTAACAAATGTACAATATTAATTTATATTAATGGCTCGCCATAAAAAAATATAAAATTAATATGTTTTAAGTTATGTTGTAACTAATTAAATAAAATTTTGTTTTTAATAAATAAATTCCATATAAAAATCTGTTTTATAATTTAAATAAAATATTTAAAACCAATTTAAATATTCAGAATTAAATGGCTCAAAAATTCGGGTCGTTACACCTATTTGTAGGTATTCAAGAAAGTTTTATCTTAATCGTAGTAAGCAACGAATATGGTCCGGAAAATAATCCAGATTCGTCGAACGAATCTTCTCAAATCAGGGATGGGTCAATCCCTAAGTCGACCCGCATGCCGGTGGGTCGACCCAGGCAAATGTGGGTCGACCCAACTGGGTCTAGCGAGCGATTTTAGGGCGCGATGTTTACTGTTTTAACGTTTTTAATTTAAACGTTAGTTTCTTACCTATTTTACTACCTTTGATTTATTTTATACCTATTATAAACCATTGTTATGTTTGAATTTCAAATTTACCCATGCACATTTGAGTTTTGTGCTTATAAATATATATATATATATATAAGTGCAACCCCTATTAAATTTTCAAAATTCAAACGGTGCTTAAGTTGTCATTAAATTCTTACCTATTTTCATTTATTGTAGGTTTATTTTGAATTTCTCTTTCATATGTATATAATTTTGCACACATATACACATATATTTAACTACACATGTATACATATACTTTTATATCCACTTTTATGTATAATTTCCCATATAGGTGCATTTATACATATCTTCCACTTAGGACAAGTATTATTTTAGTCATTTCTCCAAAATAATAATATGGCGCCGGCGGAATTCGAACTTGCACCACTCACTTGGGAGTCCCATGTCTTTACCAACTGAGCTACATAGGTTGTTAACAAGACTAAAAACAATGGTGGTCATTGTTCTTTTCTTATACCTTCTTTTTCATGTTTGTTGTAATATTTTATTTAAAGATATCTTTTTCTTCTTAAATCCGTTTTCTGTAATCCATAGGTCTAAATTGATTAGAAAATTACCACGAACGCAGTGATGTTAATTTCATGACCAGATTCCGAAAGCTCTTCAAATTTTATTTTTATTATTTAATTAAAAATGCAGGGTATTACAAAAGCTGTCCTGAGAGGGGAGAGGTCTACCACACATAGTGTTAATCACGATGCCTCGTGGTCTCTGATTGGACGACCCTAGGGCTGCATTGGGTGGAGGAAGAGCGAGCATTGGGCCCACAGCTGCTTCGGAAGGAGCGGGATTCTGAACGTATTGTTCCAGACATTTCTCGTGGATTAGTTTTTTCAATCGCGTCCTTGAGGTGGCGACAGTCGTTAGTGTTGTGCCCAAACATGTTGTGGAATCTGCATTACTTGCCGGAGTTTTACTCACGGTCGGTAAATTCCCTGGTATTGGGCTTCTTGTACTAAAGAGTGCTACAGATCTCTAAGTATATGGACTCTAACTCACGGTTGAGCGGAATGTAGTTCCTGTTATTCTGGTAGCGGTCGTGCTTCTTGCGATCTACAAGAGCCGATTGTTGTTGCGACTGCCAGCTTTATGGTTGTTTTTCTTGGGCTTGTATGGGGTCGCCCACTACCCTTGTCAAAAGATTCTATGACTTGTTTTCCTTTAACACTGTCTTCAATAGTGCCAGTGTGTGGGTTGTTAGGGTGGCTACCTTGGGTAGCCCTGTTGCGCCGAGCTTTCTCTTGGCATAGGAATTGTACAACTTTCTCGTACAAGGCTTCTAGAGTCTTCGGTTTCCTTCTGTTTATCCATGCTCCAAACTCAGAGCTAGTGAGGACGCCTTTGGCAAGCTAGACAAGGACTATGCAAGGTTCCAGATCGTCAATCTCAACAAGGGTTATGTTGGAACACTTGAGGTAGCTCTTGAGGGTTTCTGTTGGGCCCTAATTAAGGTTGGAGAGAATAAGAGTATTCTTCAACGTAGGAACGTGCATTCTGAATTGCTTGACCATTTCCCTTGCCAGTTGGTCGAAGGTAAAGGTAGAATCGGTCGGGAGACGGGTGAACTAGAGCATAGTCATGCCTTCCAAGAAACTGGGAAGGATTTACATTTGATTGTGTTGGTGGCCCGGTTGAATCCATGTACCACTCGTAGCGGTTCAGAAAAGCACAGGGGTTAGTCTTCCCTCCCCTCTTACACTCCGAGTTATGGCATGTTGAAGCATCGCGACCAATCGGCTTTGTGCACGGACCTGGTGAAAGGGTTACGCCTCATGTTGGTTCCACACATATCGTTAGCGTTCCCTCACATATCTCTCATGATTCTTCGGACCATGCTGGGGAGGCATGCAGGTTGAACATTTCCTGGCGGGATCCAGCGATTGTGGTTCATTTTGGGGGTCCTGAGCCGTGGAGGTCTTTTATGATGGACATTGGTCCCGTCCTCATCCATATCATCGGCGTTGTTCGCCTGATTTAGGTATAGTTGATGAGGTTGAGCGGGTTGATGTAGATTCCGATTAGGTGGAACTTAAGCCTATTGAGTTGTTGGACGCGTAGGCCCCAAGTTGAGAACAACGACAATTGGGTTTTGTCAAGGAGGGGGTCAGTTACTCGAACCTGGTTCATCGTTGATAACTAACTAGAAACGATCGCGTTGACGCGTTCCCTCGTTGAAAGTCATGGTAGTTCCGTTACCGTTTTTTTTGTCATTGCCATTGAGATTGGCATTAGTGTTAGCGAGGGCATTGGTATTGAGAGTAAACCTCCTCCTCTGGCTCCGGCCCCGAGTCTCGAAAGAAGAAATCTCCCAGGCATTGTGCTACGGTCGAGCTTTGTTCTGGACAAGCTGGAGTTAAGTGATGAGGTGTTGACTTTCCTGAAGTTGACAGCAAAAAATGTCGTAACACCCAAAGATTCTCTATTACTAGAGAATAGTGTTTCGCGTGGAAAAATAAAGTGCGGAATGTAGTAAATAACACAGAGGATTTATAGTGGCTCTGTCCGTGAGGGGCCTATGTCCACTTTGAAGGATTTCATTGATCTTTTATTCACAAAATTGAGTTACAAGTATTGAACTTCATCATGGCATTCATTTACAGGTGATTCTATGTATTTTGGAGTCATATTGGTCATATGTTATGTCCTGGGAAAAAGTGATGTATGTTTCTTCTTCCTCAAGAGCTAGGATGCCATTAGTGGAGTCCGTGGTGCTTGTGGAGCTGTCAAATCCACAAAATCCAACCCTTGTGAAGAATACCGAAGGAGTATTTATATGTAGTGGGTTAGGTGGGAGTAGGTGAGATTTGAGGACCACATAACAGAAAATCGCATTCCAGGAGCGCAACCATCGGAAAATCACATCCTACCCCGCTTGTACGCACAAAATCGCATCCCCTAGGTGGGACGCGAATTTTTTCATCCTAAGGGATGCGCTGCATTTTATTTGTGAGAAGCGGAGAATACGATGGCATCGCATCTCAAGGCATGCGATAATATGGCTTCTAGTGGATGCGACAACGTCGTATCCTGATGGATTGCGACATAGAGGGGATTGGCATAACATGATGCGGTGCGATGCTTAGTTGTGTGATGTGAGAGTGTGAGGTGATGTAAGGTAATCTGATGCGAGGTTATGTAGTGTAGCATGATGCGATGCGGTGGATGCGAGTTGAGAGAGCATGGAGTGATGCAGTTGGCATTTTGAGGAATTGTGAGGCTATCACTTGCTTGATTCCTTCTAAGCTTGAATCCACAATGTTTGGCGACACTTCGAGCTTTGGTGCCACGCGATAGGTTGAGTTGAGCGGGCATATGGTACTTTTGGGAACCGGACCAAAAAGCCGGTTAACATTGGGTTTTATCGATATTGGACTATGTAAGTAGCGAAGGGGTCATATTCGAAAAAAGTAGCGAAGAACAAGGGAGAAAACCCAAAAAATTGGACGCATCTACTGAAATAATAATTTTGTATAAGTTTTCTAGAAAGTCGAAAGATTATTCATTGCTAAACATTAAATATTACTTACTACATTTAAATTACTAGGGAATGAAATTAAAGAATTTTATTTGAACAAAATGGAAGAAGCGGGAAACAATTTGAAACTAAAATTTTGTAAATGAGTAGCCGACAAACTTTGTTATTGATTAATAAAAAAAAGTACATATAATTATTTGCATATTATTATTCAAACATTATTACCTTAAATTATGAATTATGTTTTGGTTAATAATAATTAACTATACTAATATATTTAAATAGGTACACAGGAACATGTTCTCATTTCATTAACAATTTTCTTTCCGTTTCCATTTTAAATGTCTCTATCATATGCCGCTTTCGTGTTGCATACGAATGCACTTATAAATTATTAACAATTAATAAGTAGTCACTAATTACAAATTACCAATACTTAATTATTATAACATTATACTCAATTGGAAACATAATCAAAACCTGTACATGTGACATGCACCTTGTACGAACTAGTTAAGACACTTATACATGGTGCAAAGAGTCATAGGTTCGATTCCCCTCGTGCCGGGTTAAAGCACTTGCAATGTGGTATGTTATATACCACCTAAACTTGTATACAAAGTACTTAATTTTTTATAATAAGAATAAACTGTCCAGGTTCAAGGAGGCATTTACGATGAGTGAAAACTAAGTACTAGAGTAGGCTTATTGAGCAAGACACTTGAATGGGAAAGATGTGTGAATGAGGAATGCGTTTTGCGAATGCGAACGGGACATTTGAGCATAACATCTGAGCAGGATATTTAAGTCATGATTTCTAGTTTGCTTACTCTATAATTTATTAATTATTTATTTGTTTATAATATGTATTAATAATTTATAAAAATAAATAAATTAAAAAATTATAAATTGCTGGGATTCAGTTCAAACTCACTCCATTATATAGAGCACTTGATGTCATTGCAATGCAAAAAATCACGTCTCAAATAGACCACATTTGCAAAAATTATTATTTTCAAAAATTAATAAGACATTTGTAACCATTTAGCTTTCCAAATGACGCAAGTTCATGTGTTCAACTCAACGTGGCATTGTTGCGTTTGAACCGGATAAAGTTCTATTCACGTTCAGGTTTAAGCAACGCCCCAAAGAAGAAAGTTACATTTGAAAAGTCATAGTAATAATTTGCAAGGTAATGCTTGTATTTTTCCGATTTTGAAATTCTTTAACATTTTGGAATTCTTTGAAAATTTTAGAAAATTTTAGTTTTATTTAAAAAAAATCTAATTTTATGAAAACTTCAAGATTTTATATTTAAATTTATGAATAATTTCAAATATATTTTGGAAAGTTCCAAAATAATTTTTTTCATAATTATTAGACATTAAATTTGATTTCGATTATAATTATTAACTATTAGATACTAAATAATAGGTATTATTTCTCAATTATAAAAGACTACATATTAATCATTAATTATTAATAATAAACTATATTAAATAATAAAAATTAGTTTTAGTCATTTAACTATACTTATTAGTTAGTCAATATATTATTAAATATATGTTTGCAGCAGTAGTCCAACAATTAAGGGTTCGTAATCTGGTAGAATCCTACTGATGAGTATTGCATCGGCGCTTTGCCATATAATCCCGATCGAGCCCCCGCGACTTTGATTTGTACCATAACTATAGAGTTCCATTTGATAACCACTAGTCTATGGTGGACTTTACGACATCTGTATAGACTATAATATTATAAACGATGTAAGGATAAAAATGTAATCCTGCTTACCGCTATTTTAATCTTTTATATTTAACCAAAGACACTATTATAATAATGTATTGTATTACATAGTATCTAGTTTATCGGATCCTTAAGAGATGGAAATTCCCGTAACATCTCCTAATTTATTGCACTCATAAACACATTGGATAGGAGATGTGAATTACTGTAAGCATCTCTGACGTTGTTACACTCATATTATTACATATTTTGATTTGACTGATATAAAAATATTTCAGTTCTGATCCGAATGTTTTTATCTTTTCATTTGTGCGCGGGTCAACCTAAGTTTTCAGTTAACAAAGACCTCATTATGAGGATGAAGACGGAGCTTGACATACGTATTTATTAAGTATTATTCGACTACATATATTGGTATGTTTTGTGATAGTTTAACTCTGATAATTCATATAGTATATAATAAAATGTATAATTTGACAACTTCATGAATTGTTATCTGATTATTATATTTTGTCCTCCCATTGTAAGATTATGTGATTGTTTTTCTTCTTTCTTCATTTCCTTATATTAGTCCCAATAGCTATCTGTATTTTTGATTTGATTGGGTCAACATTTGTGGATTTTGTCGATTTACACAGTCGAAAATCCAGGTTGTTACACCAGTAGTAGGAGAAAGTAACAATGTGGTAAACAATATCAGATAGAAAAGTACAAGTGTTGGTTTCACTACAGAGTTTAGATAAATGGAAAAAGTTCCAACTAATATGTTACAAGTGTCAAGACTAAATCTATGAGTAAAAAATTATATCAGATATTATCTAGACTAGAGGTTGTTTCGTGAATGAGATGTCCAAAATTTATTTCTTATTTTTTAAAGGAACATGAAGATGATAGGAAGAATATGGAGGTACGGAATACACAAAAAACGATGTTCTATGAGTTTAAATTTCAATAATTTATTAATTGATTAATTAAATTAATGTGAACAGGATAAGCTTAGGTATTTTATAACAAAGTTTACTGCTTCGTTTTATCACGTCGAACGTATCTCAAATACTGAAATTTCAAAATTAATTTTATACTTATAGTTTTTCAAAAAATTTGCTTCCAATATTTTAATGTTAATAAACATTTAATTTTAACTAAACCACCCATATTTAAATATTGAAATTTAATTCATACTTTAAAGAATTTTATTCAAAATAGGTTAGATTTCAGACTCTAAGTTAAATTTTAAATATTAACATTTATTTTTAACGTTAAATCTTAATTTAATTTATATTTTAAACGTTAAAATGTATAGGTTGTTACAATTTGCATACATGATATTGTACTTCAAATCTAGAATATCACATTGCACTATCCTTTTACATATCACAAACATGTTATTGGACTTTGTAACTTAGATATTACATTGAACTAGCATTATATATTTTAAAACTCCTAGATTTCATAGCAAATTGACACATCAAATTATTTGTTACAACCAGATTTTGACACCGAAAGCAGATAGAGGTGAAGGGGTATCAGGGCAAAACTAGCACCAGGAGAAGCTCCTCGGAAGCATATGATCAACACCAGAGCATCCAAGACAATCGATACCAGAGCAAGGGGAAAGAATTTGGTCCGTTTGTTATCAGTACCAAAAAGGGAGCAGAGGCTTGGTACCGATACAAGGAAGATAGCGAAAAGGTGACACCAAAACCAGCATAGAAGTAAAGTGCAACTCAGGGTAATGACAATGACGATAACGAAAGTAATCAACCTGATCTCACTTCGAAAAGCGTATAGTCCGATACCAAAACCCAGGGCCGTAAAAGAGGAAGCGCGAAACCAATTAGGCTTGAGCAAAGGGCTATCGATACCCATACGCTTGGTATCGATACTGTTACCAGGAAGCAGCTTCGAACTCATTAGAAGAAATTATGAAACCACACTATCGCAAAGCCAGTACCGGAACCAAAGATTATCGAAATAAGCCAAGGCTCATGAGATAGAAGGGTCATCCACACTAACATGCTTAGTGTCGATACTGATACCAATGAAGATAATAAAGTGAGTCAAAGCTAGTGATTTGCTATCGGCACATAGGCTCATCATCGAAACTGAAAGCAGCTAAAGAAGCTATCCATACTAATTTGGTTGGTGTTGATACATTTCATGGAGGCGACACTAACTTCATAAGCAAAACGGAGCCGATAACAACACTAAGGATAAAAAGAGGGACAAAACCAAGAAGCCAACACCGAAAGCCAATGATAAGGGACGACACCGACTCCAGATAGCATTGACGAAGTCGAAAGTGCTCTAAACAGGGATTCTGCTGACCGCAAACAAAAGGGGGCCAATTGTCTATAAATAAGACCCCAAGGGTCTCATTTTAGGGGACTTTTCCTCATTCCACAGTCGTATATTCTATTCTTAGAGAGAAAACCCTAATTTGTAAATCAAATTGGGGATTTTACTTGTAATCACTTATGTACTCATGCAAATGCTCAATAAAGAAAGAATCAACACTTGTCATTAATTCCATGGATTTCCTTGTCACTTATGTCACTTATTTTCTTATTGCTTCCCCACGGCAAAGTTTCATACTAAAGTGTAATTACCGAAATACCCTTCGGCAAGCCATTTAGCTTTCTAACTTGCCTTGTGCTTAGGGATCCCTTATCCCAAGGTAACAATTGGTTCTTGAGCTTTGTAATTAAGTGTGATACTCACATTGTGAAGGAAGAGTAACTAATCTTTGGGATTAAGACCTCGATGTCTAGGAAACGATGAACTAACTAAAGCTTGTAGGGACTAAATAATCCCTTACCACCTTTAGATCCAAATCCTTGACCTTAATTCCGGTGTTGGCGAATAATATCGTAACATTTTGACGCTAGAAGGTGGGTTTAAACCTCCGTTCCTTTGGATAACCTTACCACATCCCTGGCTGTTCCGTACTGGTTGGACTAATCTTTGAAAAAGTAATATCATGGGTAAAAAACATCAGCAAGGGTCTTCTGAATCTTGAAAGACTACATCAAGCGTCAGTGACCCAAGAATTATTGAAGAACATAGGCTAAGAATGAAAGCCTTACGAATCATAAATAAGAAAAAGGAAGTAGAACAATACGATCCCGACCATTGGAGAATTAACCCTTTCCCTATAGGACCAACCTCAAGCTTTGCTTTAAGTGGTTCTACGTCAAAGGAACATAACATATTTTCTCACATTGAAGGAGACATCCATGCACAAGCTAAGGGAACTATATTCGAACAAGGAACTGTAACACCCCACATTTTTAATATAATTAAAAATTTACAAATATGTATATATGCATAGATAGGTAAATAATGGTGATGTATAATGAAAAATTAATTCATACATTGAAGAGTAAGGAAACTAATGCGATAACAGTGTGTGTAATCGAAGAGATGAGAAAATAAGAGAAGTAAGGAGAGAACAATAATTATCATTGTTCTAAAGACTTATTAACAAAAGACTTCATAGCTCAGTTGGTTAAGACATTGGATTTGTAACATGGAGGTCGGGGGTTTGAACCCCGGCGGCGACATAATTTTTATCTTTGTTTTAGAGAGGGCCAACTGAACATGCAAATATATGTATGTATACAAATTCAAAATTTGAAAGGATAAGAACGTACATATAAGGAAATAAAGAAAATATATGTATATATATATATATATATATATATATGAGAATATATATATGTGTGCATAAATATATGTATACAAAAGATAAAATTCAAGATAAGGCTACAATCAATGAAATATGGCAAGAATCAAATAACGGTGCAACATCATTTGAATTTTGAAAATAAAATGAAAATTATGCTATATATACGTGTAAAATGGTCGGTAGAGTAATTGTATACATATAAGAATATTTCATGTGAATAAAACAGTTAAATAAATTCCAGAAATTCAAAAGTTCAAAAATCAATTTTCTACGCCAAAACAATTCAAACATTTGAAATTCGAATTTCTGCGCCAAAACAGCATGCGGGACCCAATTCTGACTCAGCGTTGTGTGTACGATAAGATTTGGCTAGATTCATCTGCGAACCTGGACTATTTTCTTAACTGTGTTCAATGCTGACTCAGCGCTGCGTGTACGATAAGGTCTTGAGCACCTATATAAACACCCCTAAGGCTACAGTTTTCTCTACACATCTTCATTATGCCTATACTCTTCCCTAATTCATATCAAAATAAATCAAAGACAGGGTTATGCTGCTCAAGTTCTTCGTTAGAATTCAAGTAGAGAATCAAAGGCTAATTCAACGACTTCAACAACTATTTTCTAAGAATCAAATCTAAATTAGAGGATCGATAATCTACGTCAACGGATAGCTTTCCAGTTTCAGAAATCAGATCCCAGAATTCATGATCCTTTCTTAAATCAGTGAGTGGGATTACAGTACACTTCATGCATAATAGTATTATTATCGTTCGTCATTCCGTAGTTAAAATTCATGTTGCAATTTAAAATAATCTTTGTATACTTAATCTATTCCTCTTCCCTATTCTTCCTTTTTATTTTTGAAACTCTGGCTACCTTCGATCCAAGGTCAACAGCGCGCAAATTATAGTTATTTGGGAAGTGCTTGAGATTTAATCGATGAATTAGGCAATTTGGGTAAAAAGATTATTACACAAATGGTTGTGTAAGCAAAGTAGAAATGGGTTAAGTAGCACTTGACATATGAATAAGCTTAACCAACATATGAGGAATGATGGCAACCTGTTAGGAACACATGTATGGGAAACTGGAATAATAGGTATAGCCTATTAACGGGATTATAAGCAAGAACAAAAGTTGGGGTTTTTGGGTAAAGCTTGATTTTGAGACTTGAAAATTGGATATGCCGTTAAGATCCTAGAAACATAATTAAAAATGGAATATGTTGGACAAACCATGTTTTTATGTAATTATGGAACTCGACACATAACATGAAATTGACAATAGTGGCATAACTTGAACATGAACATGTTTGTGAATTGGTAATTGACATTTGATATCTAGAATGAACATGAACATGCTTGTAAATTTATAATTGGCCTATGATACCTAGAATAGACATGAATTGTTAATTGGTTAAACATGAAACATGACTAACTCAAGGTTAGAATGAGTTTGCGGTGTAATCATGCCTGGAACCGCCCGACACATCCAGTGACAGCAAACAATAGGTTCTAATGTGAGAAGTTAGTCATAACGTGCTTGAAACCCGAGGTTAGATTGAGTTGTGGTGTAATCCTGCCCGGAACCAACCGGCACATCCAGTGACCACAACAATAGGTCTAAGGTGAGAGGTTGGGCATTAATAATTAATTAATGCTAATGACACATGCTAGTATGGTAAGGTTAAGTCAACATGAAACACTAGACAACACTTAACCAATTTGACATGATATATGGGTGGGTTAAGTGAACGTGAACCGCTAGATAACACTTAACCAATTTGACATGATATATGGGTGGGTTAAGTCAACATGAACTGATAGAGAACACTTAACCAATTTAGCATGGTACGTGGGTTGAATTAAATACGTGATTGGGGGTTAAATCAACTTGGACACATGGGCAAACTTAACCCATATAACAGTATCAAAGCAAGGAAAAGTGGGGAATGATAAGATTAAATAATAGATAAACTTATCCTAGGGATAAGAAATGAATATGACTCAAGATGTAATACAAGACTCGAAGGGTGGGACGACTTATACCATGAAATAAGTTAATCTATGCTGGAAATGTGCGAAAACACCCGTACGCTATCATTTGATAAAGAGAACTTTAGTCATGCTTGAATTCATTGGTAAACCTTAGTTAAAAGGAACTAAGTAACAAACCTTAGTTAAAGAGAACTAAGTAACAGAAACTGAGTATCAAACCTTGGTTAAGAGAACCAAGTAATAAACCTTAGTTAAGAGGACTAAGTTGTAAACCTTAGTTAAGAAAATGAACGATTAAGAGAACTAAGTAGTAAACCTTAGTTAAGAGGACTAAGTAGTAAACCTTAGTTAAGAAAGCTAACGATTCAGGAAACTAAGTAGTGAACCTTAGTTAAGAAAGCTAACGATTTAGGAAACTAAGTAGTAAACCTTAGTTAAGAGAACTAAGTAGTAAACCTTAGTCAAGAAAGCCAAGTAGAACACGAGGAGGAGCGAACGTCCATCTGATCATGAAGAAGGCTCCAACGAACTGGGTTACGAAGCACGCGGCTTCGAGGGGACGTGAGGGTACTCTTGGTATCCCTCTGTGAGGTTGCAGATGATCCTCCTGGGCTCACAGAGGTTAAGGTCTGCGTTAGAAGAGCCAAGGGTATGCCTTGGTTGCAATATAAGCAACCTAAAGACTAGGATGGGTCAGCGTGAGGCGGCGATATCTTGTTTAGCCCTGTGATAGCACGTCGTTGTCTACCTACCATCTTGAGTCAATCGTGATACACAAGAGGAAAGGCGGAGAACTCCAAAAGACCATATACTTTGCTATCTAGTTATGGATTAGGGTGGCCAATAGGTTTGTGGGGGCATAGAGGGCTTGCGTACAGTTCTCATTCTTGATTTTCTTGGGTGCCTTTCATTAGTTGAGGGAGGGGTCAAGTGGGACCATAGCCACATACAGATAAAACAGACCATAGCAACTGCATCGACAGATAACTTAAAGCTCCCGACCGAGTTCCGTGTTTCTTGATTAGCCCTGCCACGGGACACGGGCCGCACATATAAAGGACATGTGCAACTAGATATCTAGCACGTTTAATGGCACGATTGGGACGTAAAGTCTAGGAACATATATCGCTCTGGGTAGTGTGTCCTAGACTAGGGGCATTGTTCGATAGGTAGCATAAACTCTAGTGGCCCTAGGTAGCATAAACCCTGGTCGGATCTAGAAAGCGTTCAATAGGTAGCATAAACCCTAGTGGCCCTGGGTAGCGTAAACCCTGGTTGAATCTAGGAAGCGCTGGATAGAAAACCCTAGATTAGATCTAGGTAATAAACGGAATCTAGCAAGATCAAGAGTGGTAGTCCAAACGATTTCGAGAATGGTGGCACTACACTAAAGTAGTATAGATTTACATGATGAAGCCCGTACGACATACGGCAAGGGACTATATATACATGGAAAGGATTATACGAGTTGGGGGTATCTACAAATACGTTGTATTAGGTTAATCTACTAGTGGGACATGAGTATAGCCTAGAGAGCTAATATCGCGAATAACCTAATAAGCAAGAAAATATAACTGAACGGTAGATGTAGGATTATACAGAAGTTTATTCTAAGTCCACTCACACAGAACTTATGTTCTGACCCCCTCCTCATTACATACTTCCAGGTTAGGTTCATGACAGAGATGGTATAAGCTTTGGATACTGGTTAGGCAGTATGTTTTATAAGGTAAAGCTATATTTAAAGTATATTAAACTTTGAATTCCTTCCGCTATAAGATGCTTACGAATTCTGGCATGCTTTCTTTATCTCTGTCATTTTCTGCAGGATACCAGAGTGCCCAACTCAGGTTTCGATAGATTGGGTTTTTGAAAAAAAATCGGTCTGTCGGAATCCGGGTTGTTATAGGAATAATGAGAGATTTCGACCGCTGCACTTCTAAATGGTCTAAAATAATGGTACTTCAAACTCAAGATACATTAAAAAGAAGTTCGAAGATACAAACAAACCAACGAGGCTAAATAACAAAAGGGCTAACCAACATCGAAAGGGATTTTTTGAGTCAAGACTGCCTAGGGAATGCAAATTTATCACATCAATTGAGAATATCTACTTCCTAGCCAAACACAAGCTTAACTTTTGACCATCAACAAAGAAGAAACCCAAATACAAAAGGAAATTATAAGGGGCTTATTGCCACTACCATATGATGAATGGACACAAAACCAATCACTGCAGAGTCCTCGAAAGGATGATCATCAAGTTCTTCAATCAAGGCCAACTACACATATATGTAAAGAAAACTTGGTCGACTGCAACAAAAGATTTCTTGAAGAAAGAATATATATATATATATATATATATATATATATATATATGGATAGGTGTATGGAACTCCATCAAATTTGGAACCACATGAAATGGGTGAATCTATCTACGATGGTAGAAAACCCTTGTCACCACCAAGATGGCCAAGGCGAGGCACCCCTCGGAGGCGAGTGGTGTGTAAGCCTTTAGCCGCGTCTAATTCAGAAAGGTCCAGGTTAAAGCATCAAAAGTGTAAGTCTCCGCCTCTATGACAAGGCAGCTAAAACCCTTACTTCTGCCTACGATGGTCTAGGTAAGGCACCCCTTGAAGGGGGTTGAGTGTAAGCCTTTATCTGCGTCCAAATCAGACAAGGTCGGGGTAAAGCATCAGAACCCTTGTCCGCGCCTACAATGGTCAGATTAAGGCACCCCTTGGAGGGGGGTGATGTGTAAGCTAGCCTCTATCACCGCCTATGATGACCAGGGTAGAGCATTAAAAGAGTAAGCCTTTATCCGCGCCTACAATGGCTAGGTTAAAGCATCTAATCCATTATCACCGCCTACGATGTTCAGGGTAAGGCGCCTCCTGAAGGGAGGTCGGGGAAGTCCTTGGGCCCTACTTGAGAATAAGCTAGCCAAGCGCATTGGGCACACAAGCCTAGAGAGTGGCTAACAAAGCACATACATCCTCTACTTTGACAAACAAGAGCCCAAAGAGCGGCTCAGTAAGCACGTATATCCTCTGCTTACATCAAATTCGTCAAAAGAGAATGAAATATATGGAGGAGCATTCTAAGCACGCGGTTGCCTTTGCTTACACCAATATGCCAAGGAAAGGGGAAAAAACTCGAAAGAAGAGCACAAAAAGCACATACAACTACTGCTTTAAAAAGTAAAACTCAAATATGGGTTTGGTTCGGGACTTCTATTAAATACGAAAAGTGAATTTTTGGTCCTTTTTCAAATACCCGAATCTGGGTTTGGTCTAGGACCTCCGTTAAATATCAAAAGTAAATTTCTGGTCTCCTGTTAAATATGCAAATCTTGGATTGGTCCGGGACTTTTATTCAATACAAGAAGTGGATTTTTGGTCTTCTGTCAAATACCCAAATCTGGGTTTGGCTCGGGACTTCTATTAAATACCATAACTGGATTTCTGGTCTCCTATTAAATAGTCGAATTTGGATTTGGTTCAGGACTTCTATTTAGTACTAGAAGGGGATTTCTGGTCTTTTATTAAATACCTGAATCTAGGTTTAGTTCGGGACTTCTATTAAAATATCATAAATAGATTTATGGACTTCCATCAAATACCCGAATCTAGGTTTGATTCAGAACTTCAATTTATTACCAGAAGAGAGCTTATGGTCTTCCATTACAAACGCCAGAACATGGGTCGTAGAGCTTCTACCTAAGACTTCCAAAAAAGGCTTTCTAGATCTTGATTCTAATACCCTAATCTGGGTCCTAAAACTATAATTCTCATTTCTGAAAAGGGATGTGTTAAGCAATGTTTGGGTTGGTATCTCAGGTCTTATACACCAATGCCTTCTGACGAAAGGTCATGATTTCTCATATCTCACACAGGGAGATGTTCTAAACCTAAACATGTAGGATTGCTATTAGTTATTCTGATAGAATACAAAATGCAAATGGTCACATTAACCTATCACTATGATTTACCTATTACTTTGGTACAATCAAAATAAGGATTCATATGAACTAAGCAAATTAGGATTTACATCTTATTGCTAATAAAAGACTAACATAAAAGGTTATATAACAAGTCTTATGCAGAATAATGCATGAGGAAATCCAGGACAATGATATTCTTAACACAAGCAAAGGTATCTATTAGGTGATATCCACGCAACTTATAAAACAATTTTGCAAAGTTATTTACAAGTCCATCCCATAAATAGTCAAACACAAAAGTTAGATATTAACATTGCCTTTATTACAAGTTACCTTTATTATACAATGCTTGCCGAAGTAAGGGCAAAAGGTTAAAGATTATATAAGTAACTAACTTCAAAGGTATTAGCCATTGTATTTGTTACAGAAGATGCAAAAGAAATGTTGAATCTAGATTTTCATGACACGGGTAAAAGCTATACACAACATCAAGTAAACACAAACTAAGGGTTTATTCACAAGCATTTTACCTAACAACTACATCCACAAGATGGACAACAAAATATTGGTGTTAAAATTTGAATGCTTCCATAATCAGGTCCTCAGAACCACGATT
This sequence comes from Allium sativum, assembly GCA_030737875.1. Lineage (NCBI taxonomy): Eukaryota > Viridiplantae > Streptophyta > Magnoliopsida > Asparagales > Amaryllidaceae > Allium > Allium sativum. The sequence continues at coordinate 830,141,827 of CM060913.1, forward strand.
ACAAGTTATTTGAGTAACCCTCAGGACAAGAAGCAACCCTCTTAACCCTGAGTAAGGAGTCAACACTAAAAGCAAGTGTAGAATCAAATGGAATTCCAAATCCTTCAAGTGTATAAGAAGGGGGGCATTTGTAATAGTTCCTCTTTCCAATTGGTGGACTGTCGTAACCCCAGATCAACTTCGAAAGATATGTTCAAATCTCTTTTAAGAATTTATCCTTCTCTTCACCCAAGAAATCAAGGCAAAGTCGGGGCATTGAGTATGAACCTTCTTAAGGTCCGTAGTAAACCAATATCTTGCCAATTTAGAAGATTTAATAAGAAAAGACTTCTCGCGGTATTCTCACTTCAGTCTAACATAGCTTCCCAGAAAGTCCCTAGAAAACGAACCGGTCATAGGAGATGAACTCTGGAAAAGCATCAAGAATGTCAAGGAAAAAGCAAATTCATTACAATAGTACTAGAAATCAAAGGAATATACATATTACAAATACTCCTCTTATTCATACAAAACAGATCTCTTAAAAGTTTCGGACACAAATCTGTTCTTGTTAAACTTAAGTTTATCTAAAGGTAATTCGATGGAATCGAGTGGACCTATGGGAGATTTCAGCAAGCCCCAGGGTGGAGATCAACGCCGCGATCATCTAAGCACGTTCTGTGAAGACGTTTGAGCAAACCACCACTACGATCACCTAAAAAGGAAAAATCTACCATTTTATATCTATTGTAAACTTTATATAGAAAGTCCACTAGAATGTCCCTATCTTTGATCAACATGCAGAACAGGGTCACTAACTCAACATTCTTTTTCAAGAGCCTCTCACAGCGCAGTCGGGAAGCCTTCAACCTAGGAGCTGCTTGAAAAACAATAGTCTCGTAGCACACTTGTCAAGGCGATGATATATATTGGATATGGCATTATATTCACTCATTTTCTTATTTAGCTTTCTAGTAAGACGAATTATTTCTGATCGTGCTATTTCTAGCTTGGCACGCTTAAAATCTAGCTTTTTTCTTTTCATCTGCTTGAGAAAGAAAAAGGACAATCATTGAAAATAAGAGCAAAAGAGATACCATAGAGGTTGTTATACCATGGAGATAGGAACAAAGGCTTGTAAAGTCTCAATGGTAACATCATCCTTTAAGTTCAACCCATTCTATGCTTCTTGTGTGTCAGTGATGTTTGGGTTTCGGCCGAAGCAACACCAAGATCAAGAGTTTTAGGGCCATTTGGTAGTATATCACCTTGTTCATTGGGAACCAAGAAAGTATCACCATGGTCACTTTCGTTTCTAGCAATGCCTTTAAAGCCGGGGATATTATGATCAACACTGACAACTTTTGTTGCTACAATAGTATCTTCTTCGTCACTAGCACCTGGTATTGAAGAATAGAGTTTTGTTGACAACAACCTTATTTCAATATTAATTGATTATAAAATATATACTAACACTTTTGTTTAGTATATATATATATAGGATTTATATACAGGAATTATTACTGAAGACTGTACAGTTTAAAGATGTTAGAGATTCAGAATTCAGAGATGATTCAAGACTCACTAGTATTAAAGATTCAAGAGTTCAAGATAAGTATAGTTATAGAGTCTAGATTATGTAAGACTCTAAATATCACTCCAGGTTCAAATTCAAAATAATTTCAAATTCTGTTTTTCAATTTCTGATTTCAACTATTTTCAAATTTTATATTCAATCTCTATCTTCTCTATTTTACTTTTTATGTTAATTTATTTTAAACTTAAGTTTTATAAGTTTATATTTATAAGTTTTATATACTTTAAATTTATATAGTTTTAAACTTTATAATTTTATAAATATGTTTATATAGTTTATATTTATGTTTTTGTTAGACCAAAATCTGGGCCTAACACCCAAATGCGGTTCACAGATCACAGAAAAGCAGAAAAAAGTAAATAAAGAGGAGACACACAAAATTTTTATAGTGGTTCGGCTCAAACCAAGCCTACGTCCACTTTATCTCTTCTTAAATCCTAAGAAGTTACAAGTACAATTCTCTTGGTTTGTACACAAAATCCTCGTGTTTACAATGAAAAGAGGTAAGAAGTCATAAGATTATACACGAAATCCTCGTGTTATAATGTGGAATTTGACTCCTTTTTGCTGTGAATGCTTTGCAAAGAGAAATGGTGGAAGCCGTGAGGTGCTGGAGCCAAAAAGATCCTTGAAAATGCCTTCAAATGGTGCATTTATAGCTGTAGGAGAGCTTCTGGGAAGACTGGTTCGTGATGGAGTACGTGGCGTCCGATCCGGGAAAATAGGAGTATCCTTGAGAATAGGTCAGAACAAGCTGCGCAAGAGCAGGTTTGGGGGTCGGGTCGTGGTCATGGGTCGGATCGTGATATGGCTATCACGATCCGGGTCTGGTTGCGAGCTGGAGTGAAGTGCTGGCGATTGGATCGTGGTCTCCATGTGCTCCACGAGTCAGGGTGCTTCGCGAGACGAGGTGCTTCACGAGCCGAGGGGGGCGATCCGATGAGGGGCGATCCGAGGGTGCCTGAGCCATACTCCGATCGTGTGACGCTTCGTTGCTTTATCTAAGAAACTGCCAGATTACACCAGTTTACGGAAACGGTCATAACTTTCAAACCGTAAGTCCGATTGAGCCAAACCAAAGCTCAAACTGAAGATAATTCAGAGATCTACAAGGGTTACAAAGCTTAGCTCCGTAATCGCTGTTTTAGGGCCCAAAAGAGGTCATCTGATAGGAGTTTCGGATCCTTCTTTGTTCGTGATGCGACTTTGACCAAATCGCTGCCTGTCTTCCGACGATGTTTTCCATATCCGAGCGCGATGCTATCCAGATATTCTATGTGACAGCTTTTACCAAAAAGTGTGTCAACAAGTTTGCCCCCCAGAACATATCTTGATGGTCGAAGGAAGATGTGTTCTGGATAGTCCAGGAAATCTATAAGCCATAGAAATTCGATAATGCCATGACCTTGCTGGGTCTGCCAGCTACAGATATAATCCATACCTGTAAAGAGATAAAGGAAAAACAAACGTGCCAAATCCTGGCGATATTGTTCAAATTTTCTGAGCATAAACCATGCTTCGGCATCTAATGAGCATAAACCATACTCAAGGGACGTTTGAGTCATCCTGCCAAATCCTGGCAAGGGCCAACATTTCCAGGCATAATCCATACCCAGAAGTCCAAATCGAGTATAATCCATACCCGATTTCTTTTGTCACATCCTGACAAGACCGTTTGCAGGGCATAATCCATACCCTGGAGTTCAAACCGAGTATAATCCATACCCGATTCCTTTTGTCACATCCTGACAAGACCGTTTGCAGGGCATAATCCATACCTTGGAGTTCAAAGCGAGTATAATCCATACCCGATTTCTTTTGTGAGTATAAACCGTACTCAGACCTGAAATAGAGCTACGCTTGCCACAACCTGACAAGATAGTCCGTCCCTAGGCATAATCCATACACTTCGCTCTAGCTCGCAACCAGACCCGGATCGTGATAGCCATATCACGATCCGACCCATGACCACGACCCTACCCCCAAACCTGCTCCTGCGCAGCTTGTTCTGACCTATTCTCAAGGCTACTCTTGCTCCTATTTTCCTGGATCGGACGCCACGTACCCCATCACGAACCAGTCTTCCCAGAAGCTCTCCTACAGCTATAAATACACCATTTGAAGGCATTTTCAAGGATCTTTTTGGCTCCAGCACCTCACGGCTTCTACCATTTCTCTCTGCAAAGCATTCTCAGCAAAAAAGGAGCCAAATTCCACATTATAACACGAGGATTTCGTGTATAATCTTATGATTTCTTACCTCTTTTCATTGTAAACACGAGGATTTCGTGTACAAACCGAGAGAATTGTACTTGTAACTTCTTAGGATTTAAGAAGAGATAAAGTGGACGTAGGCTTGGTTTGAGCCGAACCACTATAAAAATTTCGTGTGTCTCCTCTTTATTTACTTTTTTCTGCTTTTCTGTGATCTGTGAACCGCATTTGGGTGTTAGGCCCAGATTTTAGTCTAACATTTCGGCGCGCCAGGAAGGGGGGCACACGACACTACTTCAATTTCTAGCTCTAAAGGAATCAATTTGCTAGGCTATTGGATCAATAGTTAAAAGAAAGAAGGATGGAACTTTCTCCTGTACTGAAGGAGCTGAGGCCGAAGGCACGAGAAACGAGGCAAGCCAGAAAGCTTCCTCTCACGAAAACCCATCAGCATTTTTGACTAGAGACGAGATGGACGGCGTTCTCGCTGAATTGAGAGATCAAATGGCAAGGCAGGACGATCTCCTCAGGAAACAACAGGAGATGATCGATGGATTCTTCGCTTGGATGGATGGAAGGCCAAGCAATGCTCAAGTCACTGGAAATGAAGCCACTGAAGTGGCTCGCGCATCATCTGGACTCTGGGGCAACCCCCTCACTCTTGGAAATGTTCAGGTTCAGCCTACTTCAGCCCCATTTCAAATGGAAACAAGGACGGAAGCTCTCGCTCCTCAACCGCAACCGGCTCGTGATGGAGATCCAGAAGTGGCTCGTGATAGGGCATTACGACCCGATCGGATCGCCCCCCAGACTCACGAACCGTGCTCCACGATCCCGCCTCACGAGCTGACCTCCCTGGCTCACGACCGGGTCGGGTCGCCCCCCTTGATCCACGAACCGCGACCTACGACCCGCTCACGACAGCTCACCAACAGCTTCCTTCTCTCGCGCTCAACGCTGGGGGCACCAGCTCTGATCTTGGCAATTTGCAACAACTTTTTGAAGGAAATCGGCTAGCAGAACTGATTCAACGCCTCTCGAGAGGACGCACTTATAAGAATGACGTGGATGACGTCAACCACAACCCGTTCACTCAGGAAATCAGGAATTCTCGCAATCCCCCAGATTTCAAACTCCCATAAATGGAGCCATACAACGGCAGGATAGATCCTACCGTGCACCTGATGCACTACAAACGACATATCGAATTCAATCGGCATCGGAAAACGTCATGGCTAAGTGTTTTCCCCTCTTTCTGACTGATATATCAGCCATGTGGATTCGGCAGCTAGAAACGGAATCGATCAACAGCTGGAATATGTTGGTCGCTCGCTTCCTTGAACAATTTCGGGTCCACATCGCACGACCCAAGAACGTCATGTCACTCACCACAATCAAGCAGAGGCCTAGAGAAACTCTGCGTTCCTTTCTGGAAAGATTCAACGTTGCAACAGCATCAGTTGATTTCCCAGAACAATCGATGGTACGGATGGCAGCAGTATCCGACGTTCTGGATAACACAGAATTCAAGAAATCTTTGTACCGAGATCCACCGCGAAATCTCGGCGAATTCTACCTTGAAGCAGATAGATTTCTGCGGGAAGAAGATGCAACCTCCAAGAAGAAAGTTCTCGATGTCAACATGCTTAAAGACGGAGAACCGTATGATTCTGGAAATGGCAAAGGAAAAGCCGTCGTCGGGAATGACCGCAACACTCAGCCTCGGAGAGGGCCCAGATATGAAAAGTACATTAAACTCAATGCCCACTCTCAGACATCTATCTGGACACGAACGGTGCTATCTCCTACCCAAAGCCTCCCAGGTGGGAGCCATCACAAAGAGAATGCGATTCTAGAAAGCACTGCATATTCCACGATATGGACGGACATGACACAAATGACTGCAGGCATCTTCATGATTTGATTGAGGAACGGGTTAGACGTGGAGAGCTGCCCGAGTATGTGAAACTACCAACAGCGCCTGCACCTGCGCTGCTACCTCCTGCTCCCCGGAGAGGGAATGGCCCTGGATCGAGCTCTCGTGGGCTCATCATCAACTGATCTGGATGAGATCAGCTTTCATTTTCTGCATTTCTTAGGCTTTAAGATTTGTTTTTGCTTTCGTTAGGTTTTCCGATTGGTTGAATCGGAGTACACACGTACGGGGTTAGGAAGTAGCCCCAAAAGCGTGTTGTGGACTCGGTGTCAAACCAATCATGATTTGATTTGGTTTTGCATTTTGAATTGAATAAGGACTTTCCAAGCATGGATTATGTTTGGAAAATTTAAGTATCTTGTCAGGATGTGGCAGGATCCTCAATTCCGGTTAAAGTATGGATTATACTTATTATGAAACTCTAGGTATGGATTATGCCTAGGGACAGACTATCTTGTCAGGTTGTGGCAAGCGTAGCTCTACTTCAGGTCTGAGTATGGTTTATACTCACAAAAGAAATCGGGTATGGATTATACTCGCTTTGAACTCCAGGGTATGGATTATGCCCTGCAAACGGTCTTGTCAAGATGTGACAAAAGAAATCAGGTATGGATTATACTCGATTTGGACTTCTGGGTATGGATTATGCCTGGAAATGTTGGCCCTTGCCAGGATTTGGCAGGATGACTCAAACGTCCCTTGAGTATGGTTTATGCTCATTAGACGCCGAAGCATGGTTTATGCTCAGAAAATTTGAACAATATCGCCAGGATTTGGCATGTTTGTTTTTAATTCAATAATTTCCAGAATTATATACATATCAAAACACTTGAAAAATATTCAAATTTCAATTTTATACATGTATATGTCGACATACATATATATACATGTTGACATATAACTGTCATTTTTTCAAAATTGAAAGGAAGTGTCTTTTCACTATTTGTGACAGTTCAGAAACGTTGCAACCTTTCAAATGTTATAAATAGGGGATTATTTTGAATTTTTTATTACTTCTTCTTCTCCATCTTCAGCTCCTTTCATTACACTATTATTCTTTATCATTTTTATGATTTGTACACTTATACTCTGTCGAATTCAATTCCGTTTTCATTAAACTTCTCTCTACACTCTCTACTCATTATGCTCTTAATCAATTGCTATTGAAGAGTTATAGGTTTGTTTATAATAGTTTGGGTTGTGTGAAATTGGTGGTATCCCTTGTAGCCGTGAAATCAAAACAGGCAATCGGTGGTATCCCTTGTAGCCGTGAAATCAAGGAGGTTGGAATCGATGGTATCCCTTGTAGCCGTGAAATCAAAGAGGTTGTAATTGGATATTGATATAGTAATAAAACTCTGCACAATCCAACGTTGTGCAGGATTGGACGTAAGAGCAATTCCGAACCCGTATAAAATCCGGTGTGTTCTTTCCTTTTCTGCGCTTTACTTTTGTTTATCTTTGCATTTATGTTTGATTCTGTGTCTGTGATTGTTTTTGTGGTGTTTTATTCATATAAGTTTAGATTTTGTTTAAATTCTCAAAACACTACTCACTCCCCCCCCCCTCCCCCGTGCCCTCTAGTGTTTGTTTTGCCCTAACGATCCATTCCTCAATCCGAAACAATTGGTATCAGAACCAGTTCTTTTAAAAGTTCATAATCTGACTTTTGAAAATAGTGATAATGGTAACTAACACTGGTAGCAATAATAATTATTTTGTAGAGGGCCAGTCCACTATTAGACCACACTGTTTAATGGTAGTAATTATCATGTTGGGCATGTAGAATGAAGATATATTTACAATCAGTAGGATTAGACACATGGAATAGTACACAAAATGAATTTGTTGAACCCACAACTGCTTTTGAACAATGGACAAATGAACAAAAGACTGCTGCATAAAGCAATTCTAAAGCCATAAATATTTTATTTTGTTCATTAGATAGGAATGAGTTTAATAGAATGTCAGTATGTAAAACTGCTTATGAAATTTGGAGAACTTTACAAGTTACTCAGGAAGGAACGAGTAAAGTTAAACGAACTAAAATAGCAATGTTAGTTAATGATTTTGAATTAATCAAAATGAACGAGAATGAGTCTATTTTCGATATGCATTGCAGATTTCAAGAGATAGTGCATTCATTAACAACACTAGGAAAAACCTATTCTGAGGCAAATCAAGTCAGAAAAATATTGAGTTCATTAACTCCAGAATGGGATTAGAAAATTTGGCAATTGAAGAAGCCAATGATGTCAATGAAATGAAGATTGAGGGGTCAATCAAAAATCTGATGTCTTATGAAGTCCAATTACAAAAGAGAAAAGAAAACAGATCAACTGAAAAGAAATCTATTGCACTAAAAGCAACATCAAATAATTTTGACTCGACTAGTGAAGATGATGAAGAAACAACTCTTATGACAAATCATTTTAGAAAATTTCTGAGATATAGACGGAAAAATTATAACCAAGGAAATTTAAAAAGTAATGATGGTCGATGTTATAATTGCAACAAAGTAGGCCATATAAAGAAAATGTGCCCATATCCAGATAAATCGACTCAACAAATGGAAAACAACAATTCCTTGAGATAGAGAAAGAAAGCGTATGCAGCAATGTTAGATGATTCAGGTTCATCATCAAGTGATGAAGAGCCGAAAACCGGAAATTCAATACGACAATTCAGAGTTCAGACAATTTCGAAGAAAAGGATCTAAAAACCGGGTACGCCTTAATTAATTTTTAATTTTATTTGGTTGAATGGTTGCTTTGTTTGTTTGCTTTGATTTGAATTTAAAAACTTTAATATTTAAACTTGAAATATGAAATTCAAAATTGAAATTTGAATTTTGAAATTCAAAATAATAATATAATAATGAATAACAAATAAAATAATAAAATAAATTGTTTGTGTGTTTGATAGGATTAGAATTATTTCAGGAAATCGTTAAACTTGAAATATAAATCGATAATTTAGATAACATTTCACAGAAATCAATTTTCCTTTGAAAATAGGAACATATGTCGACATACATATGTTTATATATCAACATATTTGACCGGTAATTTGAATTTTGAATTTTGAATTTCAAAGGTTTAAACTTTCGAACTTCCCTCCAACTTTTCACCAACTCCCAAGGTCTGAAAAGGTGTCATTTAACTTTGAAAAGACGTGCCTATTCAATTCATATCCATTCAATTTCTATATATACACTTATTCTCTCTATCTTTCATTCACAATTAAAACAATATTCTTCATATTTATTCTCTTCAATACTATTTATTCAATGGCTTCCTCAAGTTCATCTCAAAAATTGAAGATATCCAAAACCATCAAAGGTTATCTTCATAATGATAAAGAGGCTATCAAAACCTATGCTAACTATTAAGCAAATGTTAAAGTTAACATGGGTGCTTACGCCATCTTCAGTGATTTTCCCTTTTATGTTCTTACCTCTCTCTTTCAACACAACGAAGTCTTGAGTCTAATTGACTCTCGTGATAACGACGAAGTGTGTTATCCCAAACTTGTCAAGATGTTCTATGCGAATCTTAATCGCGGATTTTACGAAGGCAACGAATATCAAATTTGGAGCAGCGTCAAAGGCATGCAAATCGTCCTTGATGTCGAACTCTTAAGCACTATTATAAATTATAGAAGCACGAGCTCGGATTTTTCGGATTTCAAAATCGATGAAACCTACCATGACATATTTGAAGACGATGCTCCAATGAGTTCAAAAATCGCTTCTTCTGTCCAAAAACAAGAATCTAAACCTTCTCCTTCAACATATCATCACTCCTCGTTCCATAAATTTCAACAATCCAACTCTCAAAGTCCAAAAGGTTCTCTTTGCTATTATGGGAGGCTACACCATTAATTGGGCCGACATGATTTTAAATGAAACCAAGCTCATAGAATTGTCCTCAAGAGAAAACACTCTCTACTATGATGTTTATCTCAGTCGTATTTTCAAATACTTTGGAGTTGATTTTCATGGAGAAGAGTTTGTGCCTAGAAAAGTGTTTGAATCATCAAACATACATCTCATGCAAATTCCTCTCACTTTCAAACCATATGAGACATTCGAAGCCAAACAAGCTCGAACGCCTTAGAAAGTGTTGACACTACAACAAATTGACCATATTACAATGGTGGAACACCATTGTAATATACATTTTACAATGGTGGAGTAACCGTCCTATATTAAGAAGTTGTAATAGACTAAATTTTTTACAACTGTTTTGCACCGTTGCGGCACCGTTGTGATATATATATTTTACAAATGTTTTTAACCATTGTAATAAACTTTATTACAACTGTTATGCACTATTGTTGTTATAATTTTTACACCTGTTTATAACCATTGTGATATATTTTATTATAACTATTAATTTACAGTTGTAATATATCCATAAATTATATGTGTATATATATGTATATCTATTATATGTGCAACAATAATTAGATAAATAACATAACAAATAGATGTAAGTTTAAAGGCATCATGATCCATTCATTGATAAAAATCACAATTGTATATCCAAAAAACAAATTATAAATCATATAGAACATAAAAATGTATAAAATTACAATTGTCCTCCTCATTTACCCCTAAAACCCTTTAACCCAATTACAAAGCTCATTTTCCTATGAAATGTAATTGGCCTCCACCTAATGCTATCCTCATACCTTCTATTCCTAGTCAAATGTCCTTCCATTATACCTAAAAATTAAGCAATTGCACCTTCTCTGTTGTCTGCTTCTTCTCCTTCTCAAGCTTAGACTTGTTCATTACACTATTGACTTTTGGTACTATTTTGGAAACTGTAAAACCAGCTTCCTCGAAGACATAGGCTCTTTCAAATACCAAGGAACTCCTCATTGCAACATCAATTCCATCATAAGTCCACATTCCAATTGTAGCCTCACCCTTTAGTCCGACTGCCACCCACCCTAGCCCTGCAGCTGCAATATCCAATGAATTTGCATCCAATTTATCACCCTTAACATTGAATTCCTTCTTTGTCCATTTACCAAATTCTGCTACTCGACCTTCTCCAATTGGTGGCTAAAAAATATATAATAATACGATAATCATATTAGTCGGCTTTAAGTTCTACAGCTCCATGTATGAGAAATGAGTTTAGAACAACAAAAATTTTCCCCTGGAATTTTGTGTATTTTTATGGTAAAAGAAAAAATAGTCTGTAATTGGCGACCAATGTGATCTACTATCTTGGGCGAGTCTTCGGTTTTTCCCATATGTAGTGGAAGTAGAGGCGAGGCAAAAACCGTGAGGTAAATCGAGCTGACTGGTGAATCTTCTACATCCACTCCCATAAGTCCACCAATGTGAATGGAGTAGCCAGGGTGCCATTAAAGACGAGCGATTAGCATCACAAAGAGTGTAGCAAGGATAGTTTAACACACACAAAAGAAAACGTTAATATTCATCCAGTTCTCCAACATAACATGAATTAGAACAGGTCGAACATATGCTCATAATTTGTACAGCGAGCTTTATATTGGGTGAACCTTTGCCCAGTCTAGATAGGCATATTGTTTAGCATATACCAAAAAAATCCAAGTGTATCTTGGAATTATATCCACTTGCAAATTAAAATAACTGTAAGAAAAGAACAAAATATTTCATAACATATAAATTGAGTAAATATTTGTTCAAAGTTGTAGTTGTAGTATATTATGGTGAACGGTTTTCCATCTGCTACACCATTTCAACGTAGAGTTTCACAGAGTAAATTGGATATTAGCAGGTTTTAAACTATGACAACTTTTAGCTTATTATATTGAATTAAAAAATAGCATACCTTATGCTAACATTTAAAAATATTATAGCTTACAACCAACTTGCCAGCCATCGATATAACCAAATTCCACCTCACATGATCACACCTCGCATACTCCTACTTCCAATATCATCCCCTCATCTACGGATTGTTAGCCTGATCACCAAATTCGATTTACCTATTAACATAAATAATTGGCGTCGGTAAGCACAGTAAGGTTTATACAGGTATTGCAGCACATGTGAATAAATGTATGGTGAAATCATACCTCAAGTGAATGGATTCGTATCATCAGATCATCTTTTGACGCCCATCTCAATCATGTAACATCAAGCTACCCACCATCTAACTTGTATGTTCATACAGCAGTCCGTGGCTAAGGTCGATTCAGTCATACCCATGTGTTACCGCTACTGCATAATATCAACATGTTGTACTTTTTGCGATTTAGTAAAACAATTTTAAATGGAAAATGAAACGATAGAAAACTAGATATTTATTGATTCCAAACAATAAATTTGTTAAATTGAAATAAGTGTAAGAAAAAACATATAATCTATAGCGACGCAAGTTCATTTGATTTCTGTATGTATGACACTGGGCTTCTAAAAGAAGACTAATTTACCCAAGTTAGAAAATTGCACTTTGTAATTGCTATAGGATCGATTCGATCATAATAATATCACCAATGTAACCTACTGTCTCTGTTTAGCACCTTGTAAAACATTGATGTCTCTCGAATTGAATTCTTTGATTAAAAAAACAATCTACGGATGATTTAAAAAGGCAAGGAATTGAATGAGTTAAGTAATGAAAGCATAGACTGGAATGAAAAGCATGAACCTGTTGTTTTTGTCTCTTCCAAATTAGTTCTTCTATCATGTCATCCATCTGAACTTCAAGTCCCAGAGCTAGCGCAAGCTTTGGCATCCGTCTCCTCCCCAATACGAGTTTCAAGTCCCAGTTCTTCTATCATGTCATCCATCGATCATAATAATATCACCAACGGAAACTGGAATGGATACCAGGCAACAAGGAGGATAAAGAATGAGAATCGAGCCAAATAGAAGCAAATAACACATAATAGATGGATTTGTAGCATTAGTGGGATCGACTACATATGGTCCAGCACTTGGAGGCGAGGGAGGGAGACTGCCTCGTTGAATTAGGCGGTTGAGAGTTCCATATTATTTAGGGTTTTTAGATAATTGGGATTTAGGCGGTGAAAGGCGAGAAGCAAAAAAGTAGAATCGGGAAATGAAAATTTATGTGTATGTTGAGTTAATTCCTGGAAGATGCAGTGGTAGGGAAGTTTGTTCATTCCTTTAACCGGACAAAATAAAGTTCATACGGAAACTGCATAAAGGAGAAAAATAATCATATAAAAACATAACACTGAGATCAATAGGTGGTACGGAAGTTTATAGTTAAACCAAAACACGGAACTAAGAAAAATTATCACAAGTTATTAAATATTACTTGTTAATTATAAATAAATTTTATTTGTTAATTATAAATAATTTACTAAAAGTCATTAGTTATAATAAATTATAAATGATTAACGACGTAAATTATCATTCTATAATTATAACTATAAAATATTAACAATTACTTATTAAATACATAACCATTGTTAATTATTATTAAATAGTATATTTTTATAAATTATAAATTGTTAATTAAATATTTGATAACTATTAATTAATTGTAAATGTGATAATTATTAATTAACTATTAATTGCTAATTAATTGTAAATTTGTAATAAGCATCTATTACAAATGGAAAAGAAAACATGTTAAAATTATGTATCTACTACAACAGGCATAAAAGAGAAGTTGTAATAGACACATATTACAACTGGCAAAATAAAAGAGTTGTAGAAAATGAGTTTATTATAACTTTTTATTAAAAAAAAAGTTGTAATAAACCTCTATTACAACAGTAGTTTTGTGACAGTTATGATATTTTTGTTGTATTGTGAGTGTGCTGCCAACACTAGACACATTTCCAAAGAGATGATTGTTCAAAATCAAGTCAAGATTGTTAACAATCAAAAGAAACTTAGGAAAACTTTTCAAAAATGTCCAAGTTCATGGTCAAGATTGGAAGAAAGCTTGGAATCTCACCTTCCTCATCATCATCCGAAAACTAGTCTATCTAGTTTAATTTATCTTTATGTGTTAGCTTATGTTTTGCTTTCGAATCTCGTATTTAGTGTGTGTCTTAATTAGTTGGATATTTTTGCTTTTTATAAAGTAATGAGTGGAGTTTTATTTATGTTTAAAATTTGTTTTTAAGTTACTATAAAATACTTTAAAATTAATTATAGTTCAATATAAGTTCAAAAGATTCAAAATTTAAAAAATTTCAAAATTATCAATAGGTTATGTCGACATACATTTATGTATATGTCGACATACAACTGCCATATTTTCAAATTGTTCCAAAATTTAAAATTAAATAACTAACTCATGTCCATTCAAAATCCAACGAATTCCTGATCCTATTTAAGCCTATTTCTTCTAGAAAAATTCATTATTCTATTTGTCCTTCTCCATTATTCATTCTTATCAAATCCATGGAAAATCCTATCCATAACATAAGTGAAAATCTTGATGATTCTTTGAATTCTTTCAAGAAAATTCTCTCCATAGTACTACGTAATCAGCACAAACTAGAGTTAATTTAGATGAGAATGGTGGAATATCAAGAGAATTTTTTTAACATAATTTGTTGGTCATTCTCTTCTCATTTCAGAGATAAAAACAACAAAGACTCACTCAACAATGAACAAGAATGGAAGGACATCAAGAAGAACCCAATCACTGGACAAAATGAATGGGTTGAAGTCCCAAGAAACGTTTAATTAATTGGTATGCCTAATTTGATTAATTTGTTTAAATTAAATTCTATGACTTGAACTTGTATATATTAAACATATGGTGTGGTATGCTTTGATTTGATTTGTATATTTAACATCAAACATATGTAATTATAATACTTGATTTGGTTTGTATTGATAATCATGATGTTAGAAATTTCTATTATAGGATTATATAGATAAAAGGGGAAACTCTATTTTGATTTAGGAATTACTTGGTTACTTACAGGTTTTATTTAGAGAGTTATACGATTTATGGGGAGTAGTTTTAGAATTTATTTTTGATAATGCCAAAGGGGGAGAAATTATAAAATATAGACATAGTTTATAGGATTAATATAGATAGGGGGAGTATTTGAAGAATCATCATCAACAGGTATATATAGTTATGATATTTTATAAACTAAGGTTGTCATCATCAAAAAGGGGGAGACTGCTGAAGAATGGAGTTTTGATGACAACAACCTTATTTCAGTATTAATTGATTATAAAATATATACTAACACTTTTATCTAGAATATATATATATACATACATACATATGCAACACTGGCGGGACCTGAAACAATATGTTGTTTTAGCTATTAAGGAAGCTTTCAGAACTGGTAAAATCATAAAAGAAATAAACCATACTTTCCTCTGCCTCATACCGAAAAAAGATAAACCTTCATGTATTGCGGATTTCAGACCGATAGCTTGTTGCAATGTTATATACAAAATACTGAGTAAAGTACGATGCAACAAAATGAGAAAAGTGCTACCAGACTTGATTGACGAGTGTCAAAGTGCTTTCATTAAAGGACGGAATATTTCAGAAAACTCACTGCTGGCTCATGAATTGATAAGAAACTTTAATAAGAAGGGAGCAAACAAATTTTGCTTGAAAGTAGACCTTCAGAAAGCTTATGATAAAATTAGTAGAACATTCATTATTTATATGCTAAAATGCATGGAGTTTCCAGTGAAAATTTTTGATTTAAATAAAGAATGCATTACCACGCCTACCTTCTCCATATTGATTAATGGAGTATCGAAAGGTTTCATCTCAAGCAACTGGGGCATCAGACAAGGGGACCCCATATTCCCCTATTTGTTTGTCGTTGCAATGGAGTATTTCTCCCTTCAGATGGAAATAGCCACACACAACAAGGGAATTCAGTCCATCTACAATTTCCAGCCTTTAATCAATCATTTGTTATATGTTGATGATCTTATCATTTGCATAAAATAAAATTGTGTTGTAGCTGATGTTGTGAAAGATATTTTTAATAATTTGGACAGGCATGTTGGTCTAAAAGTCAATGAGCAGAAAACCAAATGCTATTTTAATAGTTTTAATTCCAGAAGAGAGGATATTTTACGTATTCTCAATGTCACTGAAAGTGTCCTGCCAATTAAATATTTGGGGGTCCCATTGTCATCTAACAAAATTACGGACAGAGGGTGTGCATCTCTTGTTATAGCTATTACAGACAAACTGCAAAGTTGGAGCTCTAAATTGTTATCTTTCGCTGGTAGAGTTGAGTTAGTACATACTATGATTCAAGCTAAGATATATTTTTGGCTGCAAACATTCCAATTACCTGATGCAACTATAAACAAGATTGAAAGTGTGTGTGCTGACTTCATATAGCGAGGGGGTATTCACAAAATAAAGTACACTAATCTGTGCAGACCAAAAAAGGAAGGAGGAGTTGGATTAAGGAATTTAAGAGTTATGAGAGACACATTTACTGCTAAACTGGGATGGAAAATTATTAATTCACAAGGATTATGGGCTAGATAGATGAGAAAGAGTATATTAAAGGTAATTTTTGGACAATGGGAGTTGATAACAATTCTTCAGCTATGTGGAAAGCAGTTATGAAGTCACGAGATATTCTTGCTTCAAACTGCATGAAATAAATAGCCAATGGAAATGATACAGGTTTATAGCGTGATCCGTGGTTTCATGGAAAATCTCTTATTGAACGTATGGGATGGGATACTTACTCAGCTTATGGCTGTCCAGACAAAACAGTAAATGAAATCATCAATAATGGCACTTGGCAAATTAATCAAATCCCTATCTCTACAAATATTCGAAAAGACATACTTCAAACCTCCATTTTTGAGTTACGAAGCAATGATATATGGACCTGGAATCAAGATGATAACTTTATTTTGTGTAAGGCATATGACAATATTAGAACCCAAAATCCTATAGTAGAATGGTAAAAACTAGTGTGGGATAGAGCCAATGTTCCCAAAATGGCTAGCACAACGTATAAAGCGATCATGCAACGACTACTACTAAGGATAGGCTTTGCAAATGGGGAGTAAATGTTGACCCAATACGTGTTCTCTGCAACTCACTAGAAGAATCTCACTCGCACTTGTTCTATCAATGTAATTACTCCAAACAAGTCTTAAAAAGCATTTATGGTGAACAAAACACAACAACAGAGTTTATCAAAAAGGGAGCAAAACAGTGGAAAGCATCAGTCGACTCATAATTACTGATGTTAACAACGCGAGAAGAATCCGAGTAAGGAACAAACTTACATTGCCCCTGGAAAACAGTGAAGGTGATGAGACACTCAAGGATCGAAGGGGGACAAGCACTGGAAACCAAGATAGGTGGAGCTGCTATCGGCCGCCATGATTTTAGGGTTTGATTGCGAAATTTGCCTGAGTTAATTGGGGAAAGATTCTGTTAGTGATGCCAGTTGGACTGTTAATTTCCTTTTTCATGTGTTGGAGTCACTAATGGGTATCGGGTGCGTCATTTTTTGTATTCGTTGCAACTTGGGTTGAAGTGCCTAATAAAATATATACCCATTTTCAAAATATATATATACATACATACATATGCAGGATTTATATACCAAAAGTATTACTGAAGACTATACAGTTTATAGATGTTAAAGATTCAGAATTCAGAGACGATTCAAGACTCATGAGTATTCAAGATTCAAGAGTTCAAGATAAATATAGTTATAGAGTCTAGATTATGTTAGATTCTGAATAGCACTCCAGGCTCAAATTCAAAATAATTTCAAATTCTGTTTTTCAAATTCTGATTTTAAATTCTGTTTTCAAATTCTATATTCAATCTCTATATTCAATCTCTATCTTCTCTATTTTAATTTCTATTCTAATTTAATTTTAAACTTAAGTTCTATAAGTTTATACTTTATAAGTTTTGTACATTTACATTTTATATACTTTATATTTATATAGTTTCAAACTCTATAATTTTATAAATATGTTTATATAGTTTATATTTATGTTTTCATACAATTTTCTACTTTATAATATTTATCTATAACTATATATTTTAATTCAAGAATTTCCAGAATTATATACATATCAAAAGACTTGAAAAATATTCAAATTTCAATTTTATACATGTATATGTCGACATACATATATACATGTCGACATATAACTGTCATTTTTTCAAAATTGAAAGGAAGTGTATTTTCACTATTTGTGATGGTTCAGAAACGTTGCAACCTTTCAAATGTTATAAATAGGGACTGATTTCAAATTTTTTATTACTTCTTCTTCTCCATCTTCATCTCCTTTCATTACACCATTATTCTTTATCATTTTTATGATTTCTGCACTTATACTCTGTCGAACTCAATTCTGTTTTCATTAAACTTCTTCTCTCTACACTCTCTACTCATTACTCTCTGAATCAAGTTCTTCTGAAGAGTTATAGGGCTGCTTGTAATTGTTTGGGTTATGTAAAATCGGTGGTATCCCTTGTAGTTGTGAAATCAAGGATGGGTAATCGGCGGTATCCATTGTAGCCGTGAAATCAAGGAGGTTGGAATAAGTGGTATCCCCTGTAGCCACGAAATCAAGGAGGTTGTAATTGGATATTGATATAGTAATAAAACTCTACAAAATCCAGTGTTGTGCGGGACTGGACGTAGGAGCAATTATGAATCAGTATAAAATGCGGTGTGTTCTTCCTTTTCTGCACTTTACTTTTGTTTATCTTTGCATTTATGTTTGATTCTGTGTCTGTAATTGTTTTTGTGGTGTTTGATTCATATAGTAGTTCACATAAGTTTAGATTTTGTTTAAATTCTCAAAAACACTATTCACCCCCTTCTAATGTTTGTTTTGCCTTAATGATCCATTCCACAATCCCTAACACCTGGTTCTTCCAAGGGAAAGTTGTCTATAAATAAAAATAATTCCACACCAATCTTCACCTTCTTGGAAATGGCATTCCCCTCCATCACATGGTTTATATTTGACGTAAACCTTTCTACCAAAAGTGTACTGATAGAAAGAAAGCTTAAGACTGGACATTTTTCTATGTTGTCTGCGTAAATGAGCAGGATCCTCGAAGGAATTGACCATAATATCATCTAAGGTGGTCTGAAGAAAGAAAGAAAGCCTTTGTTTGGCATCATTAATCACGCTGATTGCCTTGGCTAAGGAAGCTCTATTCCTATTAAGCGTTTTACTAAGATAAGCGTTCTTCTCCCAAAAAAGAGAGTTTTGTTCTTGTAAGGAAAGGCAGCTAGAGTTAAGCACAATAATTTCTTCTTTAAATCTTCCTAGAGTTTCTTTTGGAATTCCAATTTCCTCAGTAAAAAACAGATTGATTCCCTTCTCTTTGGCTACCAAAGATTCGGTTTCTGCAAGTGCGGTTTCTAACATTTCCTGTTTCTTTATCATATTCTCTTTGGTGTTAATAAGAGCACTTATTTCTTCTTTCAAAGAAAAGTTTTCCTCCTTAAGTGTTAATAAATTAGGAGAAGTTCTGGAGACGTCTTCTTGCATTAGGAACCATTATTTGATGTCCTATAAGAAATGAAAGCATGACAAAAATAAAAAATACAATCATAAAGCCAGTACCAAGAGTTATTGCTCAATAAAAGCAGGCGATGACTAGAAAAATCAGACGGAAGACCAATATCGGAAATTGCTGGAGAAGACATAATTTATTTGACCAATTCATTAAAACCATCAACAGTTGGCGGCACAGAAAGCCCTTGAGAATTAATGTCCTCAAAAGAGGAAGATAATCCCATTGCATGGTGGATCATATTAAGAGTTACGGGAATCTCATAAAGATGAGTTTCAATTAGAGAGATTAACCGCGGAGAAAAGGTTATAAGAGGATCACAGTCACATCATGACAAAGAGTTTGGTCCACAACACCCTTGGGCCTCTTAGATGGGGAACCCTCAGAAGTCACACTAATGATTTTTCTTTTGGTAGTTTCTCTAAACTAAAATAAAGCATTCCTTGCGAAGAAGTACCTACTCGTAGGACTAGAGAAGATGAATCGATCTTACTAGATCCGAAGCAAATAGGACCTAGTGTATCATAAACAAAACATGCCAGAGAAATGGATTAATAAGATCCGAGATATTACTAAATTACGAGTTGTCATGTAAGTAGCATACCAAGGGTGTCAGGAAATATAGGAGAACTAGAAGAGAAAGAAGCATTCCTTCCCAGCAACAGAGAAAGAATTACTTTGTTGAAAGAGATTAACGGAGGTTGTCCAATAATATATTGACCAGTTGGCAGGAGGGAATGTTTTCGAAGGATGCTAGGGGTCAACAACGAAGACCTGTTACCCAACTTCTCAGAATCCATGTTAAGAAAGTCCAATAGCCACT
Organism: Allium sativum; assembly: GCA_030737875.1. Lineage (NCBI taxonomy): Eukaryota > Viridiplantae > Streptophyta > Magnoliopsida > Asparagales > Amaryllidaceae > Allium > Allium sativum. Next base: position 830,161,884 of record CM060913.1, read on the forward strand.
TATCCACAAAACTAGGGAGTTTGGGGGCTACATCTATGACAAAATAGGATATAAATGAGCACATATGATAAAAAGATTGAGAAAAACAAATGAGAGATATAATCAAATTTCATACTTAAGGTGTTGAAACTACCAGAAATACTGAAGGGCTTCATATAAAGAAAAACTGAGTCTCTCGGTCTTCAAATCTCACTGCTCCTTCGGATAACAGTATCTTGGAGGGATTAGCACGAAATATTTAATGGTTTACATCATTAAGCTTGGAAGGATGAGTCAAATACTCGAAGAAGCATTACTAGATTCCAAGGATAAAACCTCTAAGCCTAAGAGGTAAGTATAAGTGTTTGGAGAAAGTTGGATAGGGGCAATCCTTAAGTATCGCAAGAATCGAGCAATGAAATCCGAGAAGGGAACAAAACCGCTATGCCAAATATGAATAGCATAATAGGCAAAGTAACTATCTGGAGGAGATGTAATGGTATCGATCTTGCGTGGAGGAATGGCCTCCACTCCATAAATATTAAAGTCTTGAAGAAATGACATTGACTTCCTCTTGCGAGGTAATTAAAGAATGTTTTTCAGCAGCACCAATCTTCTTTGAAGAAGAAGATTCAAGTGGTAAAGTACAGTTCTCAACATGTTTGGTCGTTGTATGCTTCTTTCCCATAATATCAGGTATCACTTGTACAATTCATAAACCAAAATAATATTGCATTAAGAAGAAAAAGCAGTTCCTAGTTTTCCGAAAGCACATCGACAGTAATAACGTCACTTGCATTAAACCACCCTACATGTGCCTTTGGAAGGACAGGAAGCAATGGAAAACACTCGATTGAACCATCAACCAACTCATAATTGATTAGTGGAATTCGATTTTGGCCACACAACTGAAATCAATTCGCATCAATCAATTCGGCAGTTACATCCTAGTCGGACAAGGTTGCTTGATAATTAATGAGTAACTTAATTACATAATTAAATTAATGTATATTGATAACTTTCCAAACAAGGAAGGTTATCATACAAAATTCGAATTATGCAGCTAAGAATGTTGTAAATTTAATAATGCTTACAAACCAGGTTGGCAAGACCTTGCAAACCATTTTGAAAACAAAGTGAAACTCACCTCAACTGTAAATTGTTGATACTCATACTAAAAAAATTTAAATGTAGGAAGATGATGAGAAAAGTAAAAGAAACCGGCAAGAGGGAAGTAAAACGAATAGTTATATGCTACAAGAAGCACCTATCAGAACTATCACTACACCAAATAGACAAATTTGAATACATGATATTTTTTACTTGAAACCCTTTTTCTTAGTTTCTAGGCTTGAAACCATTATTTAGTGTTTCTATATCTACTAAAGTGTTTCCACCATTTTTTTGATTTTTTTTTTAAATATATAGTTTTCCGTGCAAAGAAGTTAATCGCTTTCCTAATAAATTTGTCTGAAACTATCGTTCCACTCACTCAGCCCACTATCGTTCCCCCTCCAGCCCGTGTTTGCAAAAGAATAAAAATTAGGTCGCATAACTTTTCTTTTCCCCAAACCCTTTTTCTTGCGATTTCCTCAGATCTCCCATTCCCGCTCGTTGCTTTCCTTTTACTTCGAAGGTAATTCTCGATTAATAGTCAAATAGGAATAATGCGCAATTCTCAATCTTATTCTTGTCTGTTACGATGTTTTTGAATGAAGGCTTAATGATGCGTGGAAGTATATGTGAATAGGTTCAAATCTGAAATTAGTTCTCCTACCAAGCCTAACATTAAACCTATTTTATTTATATTCTAAATCAAACTAAACAGTTATATTTATTGTTTGCCAATTTCAATAATTTGTGATCAGTTTTTCTAAACTGATTGGATAAAATTAATTAATTTTGAGGTTACTTTGGATGGATTTCTTTGCTGAACTCATTCGATTCAGTGATTAATATGTTAAATTGAAAAGTATTATTCTTAGGTATATGTTAATAATTGTTTATAGAAAAATGATTGGTTTGACAATTTTTGATTGTTGAGTTCTACCTGCCTGTTGTTCACTAGGTTTTGCCCGCTGCTTCAATCATTTGTGAAGATTTCTAGTGATATATTATATTACATTTCTAGTGATTATTTATGATGCAATGGGAGGGATTGTCTATTAATTTTTTAATCTGTCAATCATTATATTATATGGAGAAACATGTCTTCCAAAATGCTTTAGTTAGGTAAAATGTAATTTATTTCCTGGTTTATCAATGAGAAATTTTGTCTGATTTTCATTATAATTCAATTTTGGCATTGCATTTGCTATCGGTTTCATAACCTTTTGTTTTCAAATTTCATACCGTTATGATTGTTTTCAAAGGCATTGACTAACGTTATTTAGCTCCATATCGTATTTCATAATCAGCATTGACTAACGTTATTTAGTTGATATGTATTCTACAAGAATGACCTCTTAATTGCTTTCGAAAAGATTGCATTCAACATAAACCGTTTCCAGTTTAGTGTTATATAGGAGCCATAAACATCGCAGGCAGTGACACAGAATTCAGAAAATTTGTTATTAGCTCCATTTTTGGTATCACGGTGTAATTTTAGGGGAGGGTAACTAGTTTATTTTCGTATATTTGGATGTTTTAACGACATGTATGAGGAAAGTCTGTAGAGCGGCATATTTCGTTTGTTAGCTTGCTGACACATAGTTGCTTCATCAACATGTGTCTTATGTATAACTGTGCATATATGGTATGCAAATGTATGTGAGAATAAATAGAAAAATTCTATGTGCAGTATTTTACTAGCATTATTCTAAAGTCCTCTTTCACTAATCATGAAGTTCCGCATCAAACTACAAGTTAATTAATTAAGGTATGCATGCATATATGCCCTTCTTTCTTATTTTCTTTTTTTAACCATTCAATGGCAATTAGCTCTTGTTTTTATTATGTAAAGCTATTTGCCTATATCTATTACGACAGAATTTTTCAACCACTCATAATGTGTTGCTACTTATTATCTGCATCGCACTTTTGAGAAATTTACATTGCATTCAAAACCAAAACGTAAAGTTGTTTATGACAAAACATTTTAGTTAAATCTAAGCCAAGTCAACCTGCAGCATAAAAAATAATTATAAATGTATGAGTGTCCATTAAGCTGTCATCTTCTTCATGTACTGTAGTTTGATTTATTCATTTAAGTGGATGATCTGCCTTATGATTTTTGCCGAATACTTTCCTCTTTCTTTATTTGTTTATTTAAGGTGACATTTATTGTGGAGATAAAGTGGTTGCCATATACTTCTGAATGATTATCCGTCGGTCCTACATGAATTTCCCTATTATAAAAATGTCTTAATTTGATTTGTTATGTTAGTGATATTTCTAGTACATTATCTGCAGATGTGCTAATTGATTAATTGCTACATTAGTGATATTGCTATGTTAGCGAGGCAAGTTTACTGACGAACTTTCTAACAACCATAACCATTCATATGAAACAGTGTTTTGCTCAATACTGTACACACTAGAAAACTGTCCGTAGTTAGTATTCCAACGTACATACATATTCCAACTTTCTAACTATTGATCCCATAGTCGTAATTTTTTCTATTGTTATGGGTGGAACTATCAGGGCACTAGGGTTCTTAAACAACATTATATATCTGGATTAAAATCTACTGCACAACCAAGTTTATTTAATATTTTTTTTAATATTTCTTGAGTGGTTCACAATAAGCGTTATACATCTAATTGGTATGAATCAATGAAGTCTAATATTTTATTGATATTTAATCTATTTAATATTTTATTTAATCTGTTTAATATTAATGAAATATAGAAACTTACTGCACAGCCAAATGTTTATTTAATCTCTTTTATTTTATTCATATTTTCATTGCACAGCCAAATCATTTTCAGCTGTTTAATATTTTATCTGAGTAGTGGCTAAACTTATTTTTGTTCATAATTGTCTACCATGCAGAAATACACAGGAAAGAAAGCTGTCGCTAGTGGGTAAGATTAATCAAAAGGAAAGCTTATTAGACTATTGATGATTAGATCGTGATAACCATAGACTTATTAAGTTGCTGAGGTTTGCCATGCTATATTTATTTGACAATGCTGCACGGATTTGCCACTTCGTTTTTTGTGGCTTTTATATATCATTACTTGATAGATGAAAATTTATTTGATGATGCAGTTATTTTTGAAGGATCTGTTTCCTATGTCTGGGTAACCGATTAATTTCCATTGAGTTGAGTAATTAAGTTGATAGGCCTTCGCAATTTGAACTTGATCTCTCTCTCTCTCTCTACAATTCTTAAATACTCAATCGAGTTCCATGAGGTCAAGAAGTTGGATGTTGACAGAGTACCGAGGAGGGTTATGTGGTGGGCGCTAGAAAGGAAGAGAGTGCCATTAAAGTATATTAACCTTATTAAGGATATGTACGAGGGGGTTGTGACTAGTGTTAGGGCATGCGATGGTGAGACCAGAGACTTTCCAATTAACATAGGGTTACATCAAGGTTCGGCTTTGAGCCCCTATATTTTTGCATTAGTGATGGATGAAATCACAAAAGATATACAAAGAGAGATTCCCTGGTGTATGCTCTTTGCCGATGATGTTGTGCTGATTGATGAAAGTAGAATAGGGGTTAATCGACAACTGGAGTTGTGGAGGGAGACCTTGGAATCAAAGGGTTTCAGGCTTAGCAGAACTAAAACAGAGTATATGAAGTGTGAGTTTAGCAGTGTCAGGTCAGATGACGGAGATGTTACCCTGGCCGGTAGAGTAGTACCCAAGGAATCGTTTCGATACTTAGGATCTATGTTGCAGTTTGATGGAGAGATTAATAAGGATGTTAGTTTTAGAATTCAAGCAGGATGGGTGAAATGGCGACTAGCATCTGGCATTCTCTGTGATCGGAAGATTCCTCAGAAGCTTAAAGGAAAGTTCTATAGGACAGCAATCAGACCTGCAATGTTATATGGTGCAGAATGTTGGCCTACTAAGAGGCAACACGTCCAGAAGATAAGTATAGCAGAGATGTGAATGCTGCGTTGGAGCTGTGGGCATACCAGACGAGATCGGATTAGAAATGAGGATATACTTATCTTGCTGGCATACCAGACGAGCTACCCTGAGCTGATGGAATCCAGTAGCAAGATCAAGCTGAGAGAAAACAGAAGCACCAACAAGCTGGTCAAAGAGATCATCAATCCTCGGTAACGGGTGTCTGTTCTTCTTAGTCAGCTTATTCAACTCTCGATAGTCAACACAAAGTCGGAGAGAACCATCTGCCTTGGTAGTAAATACCACAGGCGCTCCCCATTCAGATACACTTCGTCTAATGAAGTTCTTCTCAAGCAACTCTTTCACTTGCTTACTTAGCTCCCGCCTTTCACGCAGAGCCATGTGCCGAACGGGCAAAGAAACCGGCTTTGCATTATCCACCAGATAAATGCGGAAATCAATCTCTCGCTTAGGGGGCAACCCCCTAACTTCATCTAAAACATCCGGATACTCTCGAACCACTCTCACAGACTAAAGAGTTTCCATTTACGAGTCGAGTGATTCAAGATAGCACAACATGACGGGACCTCTCGGATCACAAGAAATCTCTAGGGTGTTTCCGAGGCGAGTCACGAGCCTCACAACCCTATGCTCACAATCAAGGATGGCTCCATATCTAGACAGCCAATCCATGCCCAATATCAATCCGTATCCCCTAAAACCAAGAACATAAGCACTGCACAAGAACTCTACACTCAGTATAGAGATCCTCAAATCCCCACATATCATAGACAAATGGGCGGAACCCCCAATAGGATTTGAGACACAGACGGGATCATCTACCAAGCTAGTACTAAGGTGCAAACTATCAACAAGATCAGATGAGATAAAGCTATGCGATGCACCAGAATCAAACAAGGTACGAACTGGAAAATCAGAAATATATACAAGGCTCTCTACAGAAATACTACCTCGATCAGGAACTGGAGCGGTATTGAGAGCATGAACTTGCCCTCCTGAAGGTCCAGCACGCTGAGTCTGACCCTGGCCTTGCCCTTGCTTCTTCGGGCAATCCCTACTGAAATGTCCAGTCTTACCGCAGAAAAAGCATTCACCATTCTTCCTTTTCCTCTTCTTACAATCCTTAATAAGATGCCCAACTGAACCGCAATAATGGCACTTCTCCTTGTTGTTCTTGCCCTTGTTGTTGTTCTCCTTGTTGCCTTGACTCTTGTTCTTGTTCTGATTGCCTTGACTGCTTTGACCACTTGGATTACCCTGATTTCCTTTTCCCTGGGAATCAGTCTTCTTGGCTTGAGTATCATTCATCTTGGTCTCTTTCTTGACATCTTCCTGAAGTAACGCCATATCAACCAAACTCTCAAACGTGGCCCCATGGGGAATATGTGACATAGCCAATCCCTGCAACGGCTCATTCAATCCTCTAGCAAAACGAAGAGCCTTCTTCTGAGGAGTATTCACCATATCCAAGCCAAAACGAGCTAACTGATTGAACTTGTTCACATATTCTTTGACATACATATCTCCTTGTTTCAAAGTTATGAACCTCTCCATTTGCAGATTCTCCTCAGTAGAAGATAGAAACTTAAGCACGAACCTTGCCCTGAAATCGGCCCAAGTCTCAACAGGCCTAGTACCATTGGTGACTTCCCACCAATAAGCGGCTTCATCCTTCATAAGCCAAACCGCCAACAAGATCTTCCTCTGATCGTCTAACCCAAAGATGGCAAATAAATCCTCGGTCTCTTTCAACCAATTTCTGGCCTCTACAAAAGTCTCAGTGCCTTGAAAGTTCTTGCCACCCATTGCTTTGAAATCTTTGCAAGTCTTTGCGAAGTCAGCTTGAGGATGCTGAGGGGGAGGAGGAAGAGGGACCTCAGCGACAGGAGGAGGAGGAACATTAACTACTGGAGGAGGAGGAGGAGGAGGAGGGACATCTGCGGGGCCGGCTTCGGTCGCCCTAGCCTCCAAAAGTCTCCTATACCAAACAGGTACGTGTACTCCCTCCGGAATAGCAAAGTTATCGGCCATACTGAAAATGAAGAAAAAGACAGATTCAAAATGGAGGAAAAACGAAGGAATTTTGCTAATGGCTTTTTGGGGAATAGCCTTTAAAATAAACTAGACTTTTCTTTGGAAAATACTTTATACTTGGTTTTGAAAATAGTTTTCTAAAAACCTTTTTGTTCCTTCTCGTAAACCATATGCTCTGATACCAAATGTAACACCCCGCCTCCGCCAGGGTGACTCTTGCAAGCACTCTGACTTTGGAGGGGCGTTTGAATCAGGTAAACATGCATAATGATATATCAAGGCAGAACAAGAACATATGTATATATGTAAACAGAGTAAATAAGATAAGTAAAACAGCGGAAGATTTCAAACCATTTCAAAACAAGTCTGGTACAACATAATGTCAATTTCCCAAATACACAAGTCTAGATAAAAACAACATTACTGAAATACATAAGTACTATCCCCAAATAAGTGATAACCATAGCTAGCTTCATGTCAAGACCGTACATGAGCTAAAATCCCACAAGAAAGCGATCAGAGATCCAAGCTAAGCTCCAATATTCCCTCCCTGAGAACCTTGGGGGGGGGGGGAAATGGAAGAAAAGAGGCGAAAGAAAACAGGTCAGTCAAAAAGACTGAGTAAGCCCTACTACAATCAATGTAAACTGATAAAGTTAACTGTCATGAGCAGCAGGGATGAACATAAGGATAACAATATAATAGCATGATGATTAACTAACAAGGTAGATAAAGGTGTCATCGCATAATCAGGTTTTAGGTTTTGCACCACAGGTGTACTAGCAAACTAACATGACTTGAATATACAAGTATTGATCCCTTGGCCCAAGCTTTGGCCCAATAACATGAAATGACCCTAATACAAGGTCCAACCAAACGGTCTAGTCGATCGGCTCCCTAAGCCTAACTCGTCACGTGTTGGTGTCAATACGGCCCAAACATAATTGTAGTCGAACTGTGCCGGGTCCACCCTTCGGGTGTATCAAGCCCTAGGGTGCCAACCCCTGGACACCATAAACATGAGTGCACAGTCTCGATCTACTGGTACCCATGGGTGACTTCTCCAAATACGGACTACGTGCACGACCATAGTCCGTCCGGAACTACATCGGCGTACCACCCGGCCATCGTTTATTTGGTCGCTTACCTCCAGCCCAGTAATCGTGCCCCCTCCCTAGCCTAGTCCCTAGGGCCTTAATGATACAAATTTTGGGATTACTGCGGAGTAGGCCCCCATTCCTAGGATTTTCTAGTGGGTTAAGTACGGTTTAACCCTCTTGCTAATCATGGATTAACTTGGTTAAGTGTAACGATGAGTTCACGACTTAACCCTGATTAATCTACCAAGCCCAAATTGGTTAAGTATTAAGTGGACCATGACTTAACCCTAATCACGAGGCATTAATTAATTTACCGCGCCTTAACCTCTCACATTAGACCTTGTTGTGGTTACTAGTTAAGCCGGCTGGGTCCGGGTAGCTTTACACCACAACTTGGTCTAACCTCGGGTTCAAGGTACAACATGGCCAACTTCTCACATTGGGTCCTATTGTTTGTAGCAACTAGTTAAGCCGGTCGGTTCCGGGTAGGTTTACGCTACAAACTCAACCCAACCTCGAGTTGGTCACACTTATCTTTTCTAAGTGTCATGTCCATCATGTTTCCAAAACATGTTACAAATTTTCAAGCAATTGGGTAGACCTAACTTAATAGGTAAATTCCCAATGGGTAGACCTAACTTAATAGGTAAATTCCCAAGCTTATGTTTTTATGTCCTTTACTTTTACCCAACCCCAAACGCAATCCCATCGCTTACATATCGCAATAGCGCATAAAGGATAGAAAGAGGGAACTTGGCATAATCATGACATAAAAGGTGTTGAAGCCACAAGTTCAACATGGTGGCATATGAAATGTACATATGTTCATATACTTGCATATTACATTTTTAGGCCTCAAAAGCATGCATAAAACCAAACTTAGCATATTGATGATACATAGTGATGAATGGCATGTAGAGATGGCCATAAGTTCGCATTTAGCCTCACATGCAAGTTATCATAAGAGATATGATAACTTACATGTTGCCAAAATGCAACCTTTGGCATAAAGCTTGAAGCTTTATGTTCATAAACCCAAGATAAGCTTGCATAACATGATAGCATGAACAAAATGTTCAACCCAAACTTGCATAACATAACTTGGTAAACTTGCATTTCATAGCATAGTAAACTTGCATATAAACTTGCATAACATAACATGATGAACTTGCATAACACATCATAGTAAACTTGCATAACACATCATAGTAAACTTGCATATCATACATTTAACTTTAGAGTTTAAGTATGAAAGTAGAATAGGGCTTACAATGCTTATGAGGACTCAAATGAATATAGCAAATATAAGAAAGCCCTTATGCAATCAATTAAACCCAAAATGCAAGCAAAACCCTTGAGCCAAAATGATCAAAACTCTTTCTTTATGATGCAAATATAGAAACTTGACTTGAATGCAAGCTAATGATGCTCATACAAGCTTGAAAACACTTGTATGCATGGAAAATCACTTAGAAATTTATTTAGGAATTTTATGAAGAGAGTGGAGGCCATGAGAGGATTGATTTTGCCATAGTTTAGTTGTAGGATTGATTAATGATGATTTAGGGTTAGGTTAGGGCCTTATTTATAGATTAGGCAAGTGTTTTAGGCCATAGGATTAAACCCTAGTTGCAATCTCAGCCCTTAAAACCGAATCTGGCCCCCAAGCTCAACACAATCTCAAAATGGTGCACCAGGCTAAACAGCCCGGCTGGACCAAGTCGACAGCCAAGTCGACAGGGCTGTCGACTTGGGTCCAACCAAGTCGACTCCCAAGTCGACAGGGCTGTCGACTTGGGTACTCTGGCGGGAATTTTCCCGCCTGGCCCAAACTGGCCCAATTTTCCGAATTCAAACTTGAATTTGAAATCTGTTTTTACTTTGAATTTTTCTGAAAACTTCGTTGGGCCTTAATCGGGTCATACGGACTCCGATTTTCGAAAACTCGGACTCTATTTCACGTATTTTTCCGAGACGAACGCAATGGCATAGCCCGTTTCCCTTGATTCAGATTTTTGAATTAAATTCTGCCTCAATTTACGTTATAACAGGTTATTGAAAATACGGGTTGTTACATTCTCCCCTCCTTAAAGGATTTCGTCCCCGAAATCTTCAAGTTAGGAAGAACGTATCCTACCATCCAACATCCATCTACTCAAAACATCATCCACGAGCAATCATTGTCCTTACAAGATTCTAAATGTTGTATGAACATATGCAAAGGTGTGTGTATATGTACTTATCTAATGCAAATATCATCAATGCAAATTATGTTAGTGAAATGAATCCATATGTATGCAATTCCTAACATAATGTATAACATCTATATGTGTGCACATCACATACATCCATATGCAACATCCATGTGATAACACAAAAATTTTCACCCATGAATAAGCATAAACACTCATGCATATGCAATATGAGGAGTGTGTGAGCCGATCTAGTGCCTAATGTGTATAATGCATCCACGAGTAACCACTTGCAAACACTTGCAACCACTTGCAACCATCAAGCATAACATGTTTCAAACACATGTTTCATCCAAAGGGTTTCTACCTAAGGTTCTCATGACAAGATTAACACGATAAACTAGATAAACATGGATAGCAAAGAGAAAGATATGTTAACAAAGAAAATAGATTGAGAGTGTACCCTCAAAAAGGAATGGATAAAGCCCACGCATCTTCTCCTCGGTTTCCCAAGTTGCGTCTTCTTCGGCTTCACCCCATTGAACCTTCACCAACTTGACCTCTCGATTCCTTAGCTTCTTGGTCTCCGTCCCCAAGATACGAATCGGAGCTCTCCTCAAGGTAGCCTCTTTCTCCACTTCCACATCTTTCAGAACACTTGGCTTAACAACCTCTGCTGAATCATGTAAACACTTCCGGAGATGCGAGACATGAAAAACATCATGTACTCCGGCGAGCTTCTCGGGCAACTCCACTCTATAAGCCATCTGCCCGATCCTCTCTATAATAGGGAATGGTCCAACAAACCTCGGTGCTAACTTCCCAACGGCTCCAAATCGGACCACATTCCGCAAAGGAGAAACCTTCACGAAAACCATATCCCCAACATCAAACTCCAAATCAGTCCTTCGCTTATCAGCATAGGATTTCTGTCGGTCTTGGGCCGCTTTCATCCGTCTCCGAATCAACTCGACCTTCTCGGATGTATCTCTGATCAGATCAGACCCAAGTATAAGCTTATCTGTAGTCTCCCACCAACATGTAGGCGACTTGCACAGCCTCCCATATAAAGCTTCAAATGGTGCCATCCCTATGCTTGCCTGATAACTGTTATTATATGCAAACTCAACAAGAGGAAGATGGTCTTCCCAAGTACCACCAAAATCCAGAATACAAAGCCTCAACAGATCCTCGAGTACCCTATTCACCCTTTCGGTTTGACCGTCCGTCTGTGGGTGATAAGCAGTACTTAGATTCAACCTCGTGCCCATGGCTTCTTGCAAGCTATTCCAGAATTGACTTGTAAAGATTGGGTCACGGTCACTGACAATACTAGAAGGGACTCCATGAAGTCTCACAATCTCACGAAGATATACAGACGCTAGCCAAGATGCGGTTCTCTTGCTCTTCACCGGAATGAAATGAGCACTCTTTGTAAGTCTATCCACAATAACCCAAATGCTCGTATTCCCTTTCCTTGACCTTGGTAGCCCATCGATAAAATCCATGGAAATACTCTCCCACTTCCAAAGTGGAACGTCTAGAGGATGCAATAGCCCCCCGGGCTTCTTCGACTCGGCCTTAACTTGCTGGCAAATGATACATCTAGAGACAAACTCTGCCACATCCTTCTTCATCCCAGGCCAAAAGAAAATGCGCTTCATATCTTTATACATCTTATCTCCGCCCGGATGTATAGTCAACTTAGAGCGATGCGATTCCTCAAGAACTTTTCTTACTAAATCTTCTACCATTGGAACACATAACCTTCCGTCTCTCCTCAGCCAACCCTTGTCATCAATAGAATATCGAGCGAGATGACTAGACGTCTCTCCTCGAATCAGCTTATCCATAATCTCAACTATCTGAGGGTCTTCTCTCTGTGAAGCCCCAACTTGATCAAGAAGGGTAGGTCTGAGTTCCAGAGATGCTAAAGAACCGGTCATCGACTCAACCGCCAAAGAGAAATCAAAGGTTGCCACATACTCTAAATTCTTCATCTCAACGAATAGAGGACTTAGGGTCAACCTTTTTCTACTCAATGCATCTGCTACCACATTCCCCTTGCCAGGGGTATAGGCTATCTCAAAATCATAGGACGCCAAGAATTCCATCCATCTTTGTTGCCTCAGATTCAGATCCTTTTGAGAAAAGAGATACTTCAATGACTTGTGATCGGTATAAAGCTCAAATCTTTCTCCCAGAAGATAATGGCGCCAAGCCTTGAGTGCATATACTATTGCTGCCAACTCTAAGTCATGAGTGGGATAATTCTTCTCATGCACTTTGAGTTGTCTACCGCCAAAGCATATCACTCTTCCTTCTTGCATCAAAACGGCTCCTAACCCCGTGCCACATGCATCGGTGTATACTGTAAATAACTTCCCTCCATCGGGCAAAACTAGAACAGGTGCTGATGTAAGAGCTCTCTTGAGCTTCTGAAAAGCAAGCTCGCATTCTATGCTCCAAGCAAAAATTAAATTCTTCTTCGTCAATTTAGTGAGAGGAGCGGATATCTTTGCGAAGTCCTTGATGAACTTCCGGTAAAAGCCTGCAAGACCTAGAAAACTTCTCACTTCGGTTGCATTCCTTGGAGTCTTCCAATCCTGAACTGCAACTACCTTAGCGGGATCCACTGCTAAGCCTTGCTTAGACACTATATGCCCAAGGAATCTAACTTCCCTTCTCCAAAAGTGACATTTGGAGAACTTGGCCTTCAACTGATGCGCTCTAAGCGTATCCATCACCTCCACGAGATGCCTTGCGTGTTCTTCCTCATCCTTAGAGAAGATCAGAATATCATTTACGAAGACCACGACAAACTTGTTCAAGAACTCCCTGAACACCCTACTCATCAAGTCCACGAAATATGCGGGTGCATTAGTCAAGCCGAACGGCATGACAAGCCATTCGAAGAATCCATCTGGAGTTCTGAACGCAGTCTTGTCTATACTATCTTCAGCTACCCTGAGCTGATGGAATCCAGTAGCAAGATCAAGCTGAGAGAAAACAGAAGCACCAACAAGCTGGTCAAAGAGATCATCAATCCTCGGTAACGGGTGTCTGTTCTTCTTAGTCAGCTTATTCAACTCTCGATAGTCAACACAAAGTCGGAGAGAACCATCTGCCTTGGTAGCAAATACCACAGGCGCTCCCCATTCAGATATACTTCGTCTAATGAAGTTCTTCTCAAGCAACTCTTTCACTTGCTTACTTAGCTCCCGCCTTTCACGCGGAGCCATGTGCCGAACGGGCAAAGAAACCGGCTTTGCATTATCCACCAGATAAATGCGGAAATCAATCTCTCGCTTAGGGGGGAAACCCCCTAACTTCATCGAAAACATCCGGATACTCTCGAACCACTCTCACAGACTGAAGAGTTTCCATTGACGAGTCGAGTGATTCAAGATAGCACAACATGACGGGACCTCTCGGATCACAAGAAATCTCCACGGTGTTTCCGAGGCGAGTCACGAGCCTCACAACCCTATGCTCACAATCAAGGATGGCTCCATATCTAGACAGCCAATCCATGTACAATATCAATCCGTATCCCCTAAAACCAAGAACATAAGCACTGCACAAGAACTCTACACTCAGTATAGAGATCCTCAAATCCCCACATATCATAGACAAATGGGCGGAACCCCCAATAGGATTTGAGACACAGACAGGATCATCTACCAAGCTAGTACTAAGGTGCAAACTATCAACAAGATCAGATGAGATAAAGCTATGCGATGCACCAGAATCAAACAAGGTACGAACTGGAAAATCAGAAATATATACAAGGCTCTCTACAGAAATACTACCTCGATCGGGAACTGGAGCGGTATTGAGAGCATGAACTTGCCCTCCTGAAGGTCCAGCACGCTGAGTCTGACCCTGGCCTTGCCCTTGCTTCTTCGGGCAATCCCTACTGAAATGTCCAGTCTTACCGCAGAAAAAGCATTCACCATTCTTCCTTTTCCTCTTCTTACAATCCTTAATAAGATGCCCAACTGAACCGCAATAATGGCACTTCTCATTGTTGTTCTTGCCCTTGTTGTTGTTCCCCTTGTTGCCTTGACTCTTGTTCTTGTTCTGATTGCCTTGACTGCTTTGACCACTTGGATTACCCTGATTTCCTTTTCCCTGGGAATCAGTCTTCTTGGCTTGAGTATCATTCATCTTGGTCTCTTTCTTGACATCTCCCTGAAGTAACGCCATATCAACCAAACTCTCAAACGTGGCCCCATGGGGAATATGTGACATAGCCAATCCCTGCAACGGCTCATTCAATCCTCTAGCAAAACGAAGAGCCTTCTTCTGAGGAGTATTCACCATATCCAAGCCAAAACGAGATAACTGATTGAACTTGTTCACATATTCTTTGATAGACATATCTCCTTGTTTCAAAGTTATGAACCTCTCCATTTGCAGATTCTCCTCAGCAGAAGATAGAAACTTAAGCACGAACCTTGCCCTGAAATCGGCCCAAGTCTCAACAGGCCTAGTACCATTGGTGACTTCCAACCAATAAGCGGCTTCATCCTTCATAAGCCAAACCGCCAACAAGATCTTCCTCTGATCGTCTAACCCAAAGATGGCAAATAAATCCTCGGTCTCTTTCAACCAATTTCTGGCCTCTACAAAAGTATCAGTGCCTTGAAAGTTCTTGCCACCCATTGCTTTGAAATCTTTGCAAGTCTTTGCGAAGTCAGCTTGAGGATGCTGAGGGGGAGGAGGAAGAGGGACCTCAGCGACAGGAGGAGGAGGAACATTAACTACTGGAGGAGGAGGAGGAGGAGGGACATCTGCGGGCCGGCTTCGGTCGCCCTAGCCTCCAAAAGTCTCCTATACCAAACAGGTACGTGTACTCCCTCCGGAATAGCAAAGTTATCGGCCATACTGAAAATGAAGAAAAAGACAGATTCGGAATGGAGGAAAAACGAAGTAATTTTGCTAATGGCTTTTTGGGGAATAGCCTTTAAAATAAACTAGACTTTTCTTTGGAAAATACTTTATACTTGGTTTTGAAAATAGTTTTCAAAAAGTTTTCTAAAAACCTTTTTGTTCCTTCTCGTAAACCATATGCACTGATACCAAATGTAACACCCCGCCTCCGCCAGGGTGACTCTTGCAAGCACTCTGACTTTGGAGGGGCGTTTGAATCAGGTAAACATGCATAATGATATATCAAGGCAGAACAAGAACATATGTATATATGTAAACAGAGTAAATAAGATAAGTAAAACAGCGGAAGATTTCAAACCATTTCAAAACAAGTCTGGTAAAACATAATGTCAATTTCCCAAATACACAAGTCTAGATAAAAACAACATTACTGAAATACATAAGTACTATCCCCAAATAAGTGATAACCATAGCTAGCTTCATGTCAAGACCGTACATGAGCTAAAATCCCACAAGCAAGCGATCAGAGATCCAAGCTAAGCTCCAATATTCCCTCCCTGAGAACCTGAGGGGGGGGGGGGAAACGGAAGAAAAGAGGCGAAAGAAAACAGGTCAGTCAAAAAGACTGAGTAAGCCCTACTACAATCAATGTAAACTGATAAAGTTAACTGTCATGAGCAGCAGGGATGAACATAAGGATAACAATATACTAGCATGATGATTAACTAACAAGGTAGATGAAGGTGTCATCGCATAATCAGGTTTTAGGTTTTGCACCACAGGTGTACTAGCAAACTAACATGACTTGAATATACAAGTATTGATCCCTTGGCCCAAGCTTTGGCCCAATAACATGAAATGACCCTAATACAAGGTCCAACCAAACGGTCTAGTCGATCGGCTCCCTAAGCCTAACTCGTCACGTGTTGGTGTCAATACGGCCCAAACATAATTGTAGTCGAACTGTGCCGGGTCCACCCTTCGGGTGTATCAAGCCCTAGGGTGCCAACCCCTGGACACCATAAACATGAGTGCACAGTCTCGATCTACTGGTACCCATGGGTGACTTCTCCAAATACGGACTTCGTGCACGGCCATAGTCCGTCCGGAACTACATCGGCGTACCACCCGGCTGTCGTTTATTTGGTCGCTTACCTCCAGCCCAGTAATCGTGCCCCCTCCCTAGCCTAGTCCCTAGGGCCTTAATGATACAAATTTTGGGATTACTGCGGAGTGGGCCCCCATTCCTAGGATTTTCTAGTGGGTTAAGTACGGTTTAACCCTCTTGCTAATCATGGATTAACTTGGTTAAGTGTAACGATGAGTTCACGACTTAACCCTGATTAATCTACCAAGCCCAAATTGGTTAAGTATTAAGTGGACCATGACTTAACCCTAATCACGAGGCATTAATTAATTTACCGCGCCTTAACCTCTCACATTAGACCTTGTTGTGGTTACTAGTTAAGCCGGCCGGGTCCGGGTAGCTTTACACCACAACTTGGTCTAACCTCGGGTTCAAGGTACAACATGGCCAACTTCTCACATTGGGTCCTATTGTTTGTAGCAACTAGTTAAGCCGGTCGGTTCCGGGTAGGTTTACGCTACAAACTCAACCCAACCTCGAGTTGGTCACACTTATCTTTTCTAAGTGTCATGTCCATCATGTTTCCAAAACATGTTACAAATTTTCAAGCAATTGGGTAGACCTAACTTAATAGGTAAATTCCCAATGGGTAGACCTAACTTAATAGGTAAATTCCCAAGCTTATGTTTTTATGTCCTTTACTTTTACCCAACCCCAAACGCAATCCCATCGCTTACATATCGCAATAGCGCATAAAGGATAGAAAGAGGGAACTTGGCATAATCATGACATAAAAGGTGTTGAAGCCACAAGTTCAACATGGTGGCATATGAAATGTACATATGTTCATATACTTGCATATTACATTTTTAGGCCTCAAAAGCATGCATAAAACCAAACTTAGCATATTGATGATACATAGTGATGAATGGCATGTAGAGATGGCCATAAGTTCGCATTTAGCCTCACATGCAAGTTATCATAAGAGATATGACAACTTACATGTTGCCAAAATGCAACCTTTGGCATAAAGCTTGAAGCTTTATGTTCATAAACCCAAGATAAGCTTGCATAACATGATAGCATGAACAAAATGTTCAACCCAAACTTGCATAACATAACTTGGTAAACTTGCATTTCATAGCATAGTAAACTTGCATATAAACTTGCATAACATAACATGATGAACTTGCATAACACATCATAGTAAACTTGCATAACACATCATAGTAAACTTGCATATCATACATTTAACTTTAGAGTTTAAGTATGAAAGTAGAATAGGGCTAACAATGCTTATGAGGACTCAAATGAATATAGCAAATATAAGAAAGCCCTTATGCAATCAATTAAACCCAAAATGCAAGCAAAACCCTTGAGCCAAAATGATCAAAACTCTTTCGTTATGATGCAAATATAGAAACTTGACTTGAATGCAAGCTAATGATGCTCATACAAGCTTGAAAACACTTGTATGCATGGAAAATCACTTAGAAATTTATTTAGGAATTTTATGAAGAGAGTGGAGGCCATGAGAGGATTGATTTTGCCGTAGTTTAGTTGTAGGATTGATTAATGATGATTTAGGGTTAGGTTAGGGCCTTATTTATAGATTAGGCAAGTGTTTTAGGCCATAGGATTAAACCCTAGTTGCAATCTCAGCCCTTAAAACCGAATCTGGCCCCCAAGCTCAACACAATCTCAAAATGGTGCACCAGGCTAAACAGCCCGGCTGGACCAAGTCGACAGCCAAGTCGACAGGGCTGTCGACTTGGGTCCAACCAAGTCGACTCCCAAGTCGACAGGGCTGTCGACTTGGGTACTCTGGCGGGAATTTTCCCGCCTGGCCCAAACTGGCCCAATTTTCCAAATTCAAACTTGAATTTGAAATCTGTTTTTACTTTGAATTTTTCTGAAAACTTCGTTGGGCCTTAATCGGGTCATACGGACTCCGATTTTCGAAAACTCGGACTCTAATTCGTGTATTTTTCCGAGACGAACGCAATGGCATAGCCCGTTTCCCTTGATTCAGATTTTTGAATTAAATTCTGCCTCGATTTACGTTATAACAGGTTATTGAAAATACGGGTTGTTACAGTTGTTGTTGTTGTTGTTAGTAATAACTATATATCAATCAAAAGTGTCGAACTTTCTAGCTTGGTGAAATTGGAGCTGCAATATGTAGGATACTGGAAGGAAGTGACGATGGTGTTGTAAATTGGTATGAGCTGCAATATGTACGATGGCGTTGATTTGTAGGTGCTTGACCTATAACCAAGCTGAAAGACCAAATGTTCTAACTATAGCACTAGATCCTTACCTCTCATATGCAAAGAGATGACAGAAAATGGCATGAACGGCAAGAGTGCAATACTGTATTCTTAATTATCTTTCTTTCTTTGTGAGCTTAAAGGAAATATGTAACTTGTTTTAGTATATATTTTAGACTGCGTTAATTTTTTTTGGGGGAATCGCATTTGAATGCAGGCTCTAGAGTCCAAAAGTACCCTGATTATTGAGTTACATGATATGTTGAAAAGTCTGCTTAACAAGGAGCTTATTTAAGCAACATACAGAGCTTTATATTGCTTTTACCTATGTTAATTTTATATATTACAATAATAGTAGTACTTCTCATTTTCATAGTTCTATATGATTATATTTTCATGTATGTTTGCTTAGCTATTATTTTATGCAACAGGCTTCTCCTACTATCAACATATTGGGAGAGGAGATCAATGGTCCACGTGAACCTCTTGCACCTCCTCATAGTAATTATAGAACTGCTGAGGTGGTTGTTTGTGGTTCTCTTATTGAAAGTAAATTGTATATTTATGGAAAGGTAATGTATTTATTTTCATTATTATTTATTATACTTTTTTGAATTTTCTTACCACCAGATAACTTGTTACTAATATTATAATATTTTATATATACTGTATCGTATTCTTAATAACCCAGTGTTCTATTTTATATACTGTATCGTATTTATGATGCAGTCAAATACTTAGTGTTTGCATTGTTATGTTTTCAGAGTGAAGACAAAAATTGAAGAAAAAGCCTCATGGTTTGGAAAACCAGGTTTTTTTTCCTTTGTATACTTGTTTTTTCTGTGGTAGTTTTAGAGATCATATAATGTTTACATTGACTATTTGTGACATTGAGACCATCTTGTTTTCTCGTTGTGACAGCCAACTTACATTTTCATTTGGTCATAGAATTTGGGCTGTCATTTACTAACTATATTGAAATTGTTCTACAATTTTCTTATATGACACCTTTGCTCACTACGTCTAAAATATCAGATTATGCTCAAGTAGTTATGTCTAGTAACTGTATTTATGTTTTATGTTTTAACTACATAAATTCTAGGATTAATTACTACATTTGTATCATTTTGATTTCAAATATGTTTAGGGGTAGCCAGCGGTCATGGTTAGTAGCACTTGGCAGCTTGGACTAAGCTTATTACCTTTTACATGATCGGCATTAGCTCTTCTTTTGGGTACAAGTTTACTATTTTGAATATATATTTTTCCTTATAAAATGGTGCACTGCTTGTGATATATCATTACAAATGTGGGAGTTACTTCTTATTTTGAACTTATATCGAATAATAATTCAATTCAGTCAAATATAAGCATTAAATTTAGAGCTTTGGTTTCATCTTAGCTTTTATTAAGATAAATATCATCATTCTTTAGTTGTAAATGTAAATGTTCCATTTTGATGGCCATTTGCATTGATTGTGTAAACAAGTTACTAAATTCTTACATTGTCTAATATTCTAGCAATGCATGGTTTTTTTTTTTTTTTTTTTTGCAGATGTGAATTTCAATATGACAATATGATGAATCAAGGGGAATAGAAAGTGTTTAGGAGCAAAATTGGTTATCTTTTATTATTATTATTATTATTATATTGTCAACCTTGTACTTGTTATGTAACTTGGGCTTGTTGTGGTATATTTGTGTATTTTTGTTTCTTTAAAGATATGATTTATCTTTATTTTATAGTAATTTGTTTATGGTGGATTTGCTTATGAATTTCTAATTTGAAGAATGATTGTATCTATTTATATTACTGAAGATATCAATTACACATTCTAAAACAATTTTCATATCACAATTGTGGTGTGATGGATAATTAGTTTGAAATTTACAATAAGCGTTTTTGATTGTCAATTTAAAATGTCTATTAAGTGTTGCTAGTTGTCATCTTAAAACACTCAATAAGTGTTGCGGTTTATCAATTTGAAACACTTAATAAGTGTTGCGGTTTATCTATTCGAAACACTAAATAAGTGTTGCGGTTTATCTATTTGAAACACTTACTCAGTGTTTCAATCTGCTAATCTGAAACATTTGCAAAGTGTTTCAATTTGTCAATCTGAAACATAATATAGGTGTTTCAAAAATCTGCAACATACTAATCAGCAACACCGAAAAAGTGTTTCCAATATTTTTAAAAACGTTTTCTTATCGTTTCAAATTGGCCATTGACATGGAAAGTCGAAAATACCCCTTTACTAGGGGCAAATGTTACTACTAGATTTCGACACCGAAACCATATGGAGGTGAAGGGGTATCGGGGTAAAACATGCACCAGGAGAATGCCTCAGAAGCACATGATCGACACCAGAGCATCCAAGACAACTGATATCAGAAGCAACGGGGGAAAGAATTTGGTTTGTTTGCTGTCAGCACCAATGAAGGAAGCAGAGGCTTGGTATCGATACAAGGAAGATAACGACAAGGAGACACCGAAACCAACATAGAAGCAAAGTGCAAACTCAGGGCAATGACAATAATGATACAAAAAGCAATCAACCTGACTTCACTTTGGAAAGCGTACAGTCCGATACTGAAACACAAGGCCATAAAAGAGGAAGCACGAAACCATTTAGTCTCGAGCAAAGGGCTATCGATGCCAATACACTTGGTATCGATACTTTTACCAGGAAGCAACTTCGAAGTCATCAGAAGAAATCCCAAAACCACACTATCGCAAAGCCGATACCAGAACCAAAGATTGTTAAAGTAAGCCAATGCTCATGAGATAGAAGGGTCATCCACACTAACATGCTTAGTGTCAATACCGATACCAAAGAAGATAATAAAGTGACTCACAACCGGTGATTTGCTATCGGTACAGAGGCTCATCATCGAAACCGAAAGCAGCTTAAGAAGTTATCCATACCAATTTGCTTGACATCGATACATTGCATGGAGGAGATACCAACTTCATAAGAAAAACGGAGCTGATAACAACACTCAAGATAAAAAGAGGGCCGAAACCAAGAAGTCGACAACAAAACCCACTGATGAGGGCCGACACCGGCTCCAGATAGCATTGCCGAAGTCGAAAGCGCTCTAAACAGGGCTTTTGCTGACCGCAACCGAAATGGGGCCCAATTTGTCTATAAATAAGACTCAGGGGTCTCATTTTAAGGGACTTTTCCTCATTCCCACAATCTTATATTCTATTCTTAATGAGAAACACTAATTTGTAAATCAACTTGGGGATTTTACTTGTAATCACTTATGTACTCATGCAAATGATCAATAAATAGAGAATCAACACTTATTATTAATTCCATGGATTTCCTTATCACTTATGTCACTTATTTTCTTATTACTTCCCCACGGCAAAACTTCATGCCAAAGCATAATTACCGAAATACCCTTCTGCAAGTCATTTAGCTTCCTAACTTGCATTGCGCTTAGGGATCCGTTATCCCAAGGTAGCTATTGGTTCTTGAGCATCGTAAGTGCGATACTCACCTCTTGAAGGAAGAGTAGTTAATCTTCGAGCTTAAGCCTCGTAACTCTTAGTAGCACCTTTTTTAGTTTGCTTAGGCGACACTATGAGTTGTGCATGTTCTTTTTCATAACAAGCGCAATATACATACAAACACACACACACACACACACACACACACACACACACATATATATACACACACACACACACACACACACACACACACACATACATACTTGCGTCCATATGAAGGCAATCGTTAATGGGTTGAGTTGGCTGTTGATTGAGCGTAAACTGACATTATGTGATCATAAGTTTGCAAAAAAGGTCTGAATGTGAAATATTTTTGGAAATTATATAGCAGGATCTTTATGTGCAACTACAAGTTGCGTTTAAGTGCCACTGCAAAGGCACAAGTCTAAGGTAGTGTTTGGTTTATTTTGAGTTTTCAACGTTAATTTTGAAAAATGCAAAGATTTGAAGAGTAATGGATGTGACGGACTAAAAACGGAGGGGATGATGGAGGGTATGGAGGATGAATGAATTTGACGTCATTATTTCTTAAAATACGGAAAATGAAAAAAGTTAAGTAACATTTGGTTAAAAATGAGTTTTGAGTTTTTAAAATCAATTACAAAACATTAAAGGTGTAAAGGAGGATTGATAGAATTAAAGGAAGATGGAGGGGACCACAAATGAGATGTAACAATCATGGAAGGAAGAATTGCTCTTGGTGTTGCTCTTATATCTCAAAACAAAAAATGAATAAAAGTTGTTTTTTGTTTTGTGTGTTAACTTCATTTTGTAAAATGATTGTTTTTCACGATATGTGTG
This sequence comes from Allium sativum, assembly GCA_030737875.1. Classification (NCBI taxonomy): domain Eukaryota; kingdom Viridiplantae; phylum Streptophyta; class Magnoliopsida; order Asparagales; family Amaryllidaceae; genus Allium; species Allium sativum. The sequence continues at coordinate 830,184,818 of CM060913.1, forward strand.
TGTCGTTCGTACTTTTGTATTAACGAAAACCCAAAACTAAAAACTAAAAACCAAACGCACCGTTATTTTTTGTTTTGCGTGTTGACTTCGTTTTATAAAATGATCGTTTTCCACGATATGTGTGCGTTGTTCGTATTTTTGTACGTATGAAAATCGAAAACTAGAAAGAGAACGCACCACTGGAAGACAGGTATGATAGGGCTGGGTGACCAGTAATTTGGAAGTCACTGGAAGACACCCCTTAACAAATGGACTAGTGCTATGAAAAATATTAATCAAATTCAAGCGTCTTTTCAATAAATTTGTGCATCCCCTTTTATCTCTGCTCTGACCTTTGTCACATCTTTAGTTCACCATTTTCTGGTTATCCACGGTCACGTCCTTCACCGCAGATCGTGACTTTCATCTCATCTTTGTCGCCGATAGTGAACTCATAGAAAATCAGAAGTCGAAATTATGATTCTTTTATAATCGGTGGAGAAGGCTGCTCAAATGGGGATGTAGCTCAGATGGTAGAGCGCTCGCTTAGCATGCGAGAGGTACGGGGATCGATACCCTGCATCTCCAGTTTTTAACTGTGCTGCCTTCGCCAATCGCCTTTCGTTTTTCCCGCAACCAAACCCTTGCTCTCGAAACTGTGGGCACGCAACATTTTCACTTTTGCCTTTCCAATCTTCTCTTCACATTTCCAGGTAGTTGTCAACGCCGTTCATATTGCAGCTAAGGGACAAGCTTTTTACTCTTGCTCCAATCGACCCTAATGTTAATCTACACGGTTGCTACTAATACCTATACGTTAGACTCCATAATATGTTTTTCTTTTTAATTACAGCACTTTGATATTACCGTAAGAACAACTGAATCCCTTTTTTTTTTTTTGTTAACGCTTATATCAAGCTATATAAAGCTTTCTCTTATTGATTTTGAGTATCGACTGCGTGATCTTAATATGTTATTGCCTATCATTGTACTATTTTTGTGCTGTTGCCTATTCATGCTTTCGTGTAAAATTTACCGTGGTACTGAGGTAGTAGTTTATTCCTTCACCCTGTCGGATTTAATCTCATCAAATGTCTCTTTGCAATGGTATTTGTTGTTATTTTATGATCTTATTGACTTACATATGTCATGCTTAAATGATCTGATATACGCTCACATTATTCTATGTATGCTTTTCATACTTTGTCCTGTTTACAGTGTACACCAGCCCTTTTAAAATATGCCTGTCGACATGAAGAATTACAGTTATCAAGGAATAATCTATGTTCCCCATAGATTAAAGCTTAGCTTAAGCACTTATGTTAGTAGACTTTCATGCAGGAGTTGCCGATTTCATAATATTCATGATTTTGTTGAAATTATGGAATGATGATCCTCCTTCTCTTATACTTCTACTTGCAGATTCTTTCAACTTCAGAGCTCTTCCATTAATGTCCTCATCCCCTAATAAGTCTTCCACTTTTTCTTTAACACTTTCCTTAGACACCGTCCCATTTTTTCCAGGATTCATCCTCAATCCTGTTTTCCAGACATCAGTAACATAGCTCTCGTTCAGAAACTGATCGCTAAAGTAAGGCCAACAAAGAATTGGCACGCCATTTCTCACTCCTTCAATAATCGAATTCCAACCACAATGAGAAAGAAAGCAAGCAACTGCAGTATGAGCCAATACCTTTTGTTGCGGACACCAGTCCACTATCATTCCTCTACCTTCAACACGACCACTGTACCCAGATGGGTACGCATCCACCGACCTGTTTGTCATATCGGGTCTCACAACCCACAGAAAGGGTCTATTTGTCAGTTCTAACCCAAGTGCTAGCTCTTGGAACTGCTCTCTATTCATTAGCGTTAAACTCCCGAAAGCTACGTATATAACAGACTTCATAGGTTGCTTGTCTAGCCACCTAACACAAGCTTCGTTCTGAGGCCAAAATGTACCTAGCGACTTTTCAAGATGTTGTTCTGTTAGTAATGGGCCGATGGGTATCAGGTTAGGCATGTGTGAGAACGCGTTTGGTTCAAGTTCGTAAAATGAGTTACAGAGTATGAACTCTGCTTGCCTCACTTTCTCACAGTTATTGGTTATGTGATGAAACACGGTTCTACATGCATTTGCATTGCCTACGTGTAACCATGAAAACTGAGTGGTGTCCATTTTAGGCATGCCTGGGCTTACCTCAATCATCTCTTTCCTCACAGGTGTGCCTGTATCATAAACACAAGAAACTATGACTGTTACGTTTCATTCCCAAATTGGAGGTGCAGGAATAAATCTTTCCGAACAACATGTAGTATGTATTGTGGAATTTATGTATATTTTCTTTGCAATTTATTGGCATCGTACACTATTCCTGTAAGTACCTTCCTTATGAAGAATTCCATTCTTGATAAACTTGGGGATGTCGAACATGGCTGCAAGAAGAGCTGCTGACGCAGGCCATAGCACACCTACTCTTACTTTTAATTTCTTGGCCACATCAATTGCCCATGCCATGCTTTTATCAACGATCATCCACGTGATCTTCCCAAATTCAGATTCATCACTCCTCCTTATGATTTCTTCTATATAAGTAGGCATTACATTCAACGACCCTTCACATAATCTCCCAATGTCATTTTGGTATTCGTGAGGTTTCAAACCGTTTGGTACTGATACTAGTTTTATCATGTTGTGAATTTTTCCGCTACTTTGTTTTGGTAAAGAATTAAGAAGACGGGTGTGATTGAATTCAGAGTTGATGAAAGTTATAGTAAAGCCGCAGTTGACTAAAGAGTGGGAAAGCTCCATGAGTGGAATTACATGGCCTTGTGCTGGATATGGTAGCACAAGTACGTGCTGTTGAGCCATTATTTGTGTTTGTAGGAGATGGAAAAATGAGAAGTAATACCTCTTTGCTTGCATTTATATGCCCAAGAGGGTCTTCCCCCGGGCCTGTTCATACCTTCCTGTAAGGCAACTCAGTTTTGTCACTCTCTTGGGTTAGAACTTGAATTATCTCAGCATGCATTAAAAAGGGTATAATGAAACTTTTCCCCATTATTTTCCGTCTGCTCTTATTTTCTTTTTTGACCAGAAATACTCTTAAATTAAACAAAATTTCAATGCTAATCAAGAATGATCCTGCATATTAAAAAGTGTGCACGTTGAATGTAAAGAAGGTTTTTAAGATTAAATTTGTGTGAGCATTGCTTCAGTTTCATTGTGTATATAATCATAATTTTTTGGAATAACCATAAATCATTCTACCTTTACTGTTAGCTTATGGTTGCATATGATGGTCAATATGTATTCATTTGGCATATGTAAATTGTTGTAGGTGACTAAAAGCCTTGTCGATTAAAGAGGTACCGATGAATTAGCATGTACATTTGAACTGTGATGATGAGGTATGCGATCTTCTGTTCTAATGTTATATTGCATTAATCTGGATATGTTTATGGTATGTACCTTCAATATGTTCACAAATGATCTCTCAATTCTCATATATACATGGAATAAATGTGCTATGTGAAAAGGAAATAAACAAAATTGAATTCTTTTATTGTTATCTATCAAATATCAATCGCAAATTGATCTCTTGCTTCACCCTGTTATAAACATACACATCTAATCATGATATTTTACTTATATCATCATGATTTCTTTTGTCTGCCACAACATGTGAAAATTAAGAATCTGTGAATACTCAGAAATTTGGTAGAAATTAAATGCATTTACAATGGTTACATGTCATGTTCCACTGTCTACTGTTTCGGAATCTCACAAATCTGACAATCTTATTTACTTTGTCCTGTGCTTGTCTAAGTGTCAAACAATCTTTTTATATTCTCAAGTAATTATACAGTCTTATTGTATGCTCAAGTAAGACTTGTTCATTTCCCTTCTTTTACTTAGGACATATTATCCCCTAGTACATGGGATAGGAAACTAATTAGTAAAACATTGTCGACAGAATAACACCAAACCTTTCTTGATTTATCAACAAGTTGGCTATGGACACATGCACCTAACAACAACAACAACAAATTAAATATAAATCAGAATCGGAAAATGACTCTATAGGATTAGCACTAAACCAAATAAAGTAAGCTTAGCATTCATCCACAACAGTGTTCTTCTATCTTATCTTATTAGAGCCATGCTACAAGTGTGATACTCAATCACTTCATTATTGGTACATGTAGTATATTTTGCAGATATTTGTAGGATTGCATGTATTTGTGTACTAAACTGTTGGATGTTTTTGTGTGTTTTTTCTTTTACAAATATAATTGTAGTCTGTTACTGGAAATATTTTTGTTTTTCTTGTCAGTAATTAGCAGTAAGTTTTTATACATACTAGTATTTATAGTATGGAAACTTGTAGAATGACCATACAAATAGTATACACTTAAAATTTAGGTCATGCAATGGTCATCTTATATATGCTAATGCCCGTAACCGAAAGATATATTTATATCGCGTTTTTGGAAAGACAACTATATCATTTATTTGATACTTATTGATTAGGTCAATTAAGTATAACGATTTAAACAATATGTTTATTTCGATTCTTTTTTCTGATACGGTCTTCCATTAGCTGTAAATTACCCGGATATTGCTTTCTTCTTTTTCTCTTTCGATATCGCAAGCATTTTCAAACAAAAAATTAATTATTTCTGTGCATAAGTTCTTTTAAAATTTTTAATTTCTTACTATCGTGTGCATCTCTCACTACCGTATGGTCTTCCTTAATATTCAAATTTTATCTCTAGAGAGGGTGATGAATGTTCTACATACCTTGAATTAGTTCTCTCATTTCAATCATCATGGGTAATGATAGAGTTAGATATCATAATTATCATTTTAAATATTAAAATGTTATGAATAATTATAGTATGATGCTAAGGACATCTAGAAAAATGCTTATGAATAACATAGTATAATAATAAAAGCATTTAAATTTATGTGTGTTTGTTTTTAATATTTTATGTCAAACAACAATAAATCCGATTGCTTACCGATTAAAATAAATTTCATAAATGGAAAGGAAATCAATAAAATGCCATTTATTTTAAGCAAAACACTATTTATTTCAGTATAAAAACTATTTAGCGCATCCTAGTAGGTGAAAGCAGGGGGTCAAGTAGCCTATTTTTGACCTCACCGGTGGTTGTCATGTGGGTTACTCGGCATTAATAATGCCAGCTAATTCCCTGGCATTATTAATGTTGTACGAACAAAGACAACTTAATAGAAAGTTTATCGTTGTTATGTTATCCGACATTAGTGATGCCGAACAAGCAACGGTAACATATTTTTCATCGTTGACCATCTTACTATATGTAACCAATCTTCATTTTTCGTGAACCTATAAATTTTATTCTTTCGCTCTTGAACTACGCAAACCAAAGAGAGAAAATGTCAACAATCAAACAGAGAAAATGTCGATGTCCTCCTCGTTTGAACCATTTCAAGAATACAATCAAAATAGTAATGTTTACGATGACTTGCTGCCAAATCGACAAAGCAATCAAAATTATCAACAAAACTCTCAATATGAGTCAAGTCTATAACGATTAATTTGGCAACAATTCCCGCATAACTGTCCACAATATTGATCATCAAATTTAAAGGCAGCCTTTCGGTAATTGACAGCTATAGCAAAAAAAATTAAGTTCAAAATTTGAACCACTTGACAGTTTTTCTTATCAAAATTGAAATGACTGAAGAATTAATTGAATATAAAATCTTATGGATGGAAATAGTGATTAGTTAACAATCCCATCTAAAGTAAAGGAGGGCAAATCTAGGACGAATCAACTTAAATGAGTCTTCAATTATTGAAGTAAATGAACTTCCATCTGAAAGTGTTGTTTCTGCTCAATGGAAATGGTCAAAAAACGAACATGAGGAAGTTTTCGATCAAAAAGTGTACCGTCCATGGAAAGGTATGTTGTAATTTGAATTTGTTTTGTGGACGTCTATTTCAAACATGTTTTATGCTCGCATACCCAATAGCATTCTAAGTTGGTTGAATTTTTAGAAACTCATTGGAAATGTATGAAAACGACTTGTTAAAAATAGAACGAGACAGTAATAGTTATGAAGATGAGAAAACAGAGTGGCGATACGCATGTTAACTTGATGAGTTTTGGCCACCAATCATCCTTATAGTAAATTATATATGATCACAATTCACTAATGTTTTTTGTTAATTTCATTTAGAACAAACTCATAAGGCCTATGTGCAACAAAATAAGGGAGTTTCTTTCTCTTGTTTATAATCTCTTACAGAATAAGACAATTGGAACACAATAAAAGAAGAAACAATATTAATTTCAATTTGACAATTGGAGCACAATAAAAGTAAACCCTAGATTAAGTAAAAAAAACGATTAGAGTTAGATTCAAATAAAATCTGAAAATCGATCAGAGAGTATGGTAATAAAAATCATCACAGCTAAATTTTGATGAAATTTAAGGAAAATGGATCGATTTGGGGTAAAACCTAATTTGCGATTCGCTCAAATTTTTGAATGAAAAATGACGGAAAGAGGAAATTAATCGAGACGTGTCGTGTATAATGTTTTTCAGTAAATAATGTCCTAGAAAATAATTATCTAAGGACCGTGTCCTAGAAATTAATTGTATAAGGTAAATTAGCCCTTATAGTAAAACTCCCCTTATTATATTATTATATGTCTAATTTGTGTTTTGTATAGTAAAAGGGAAAACCGACGATATCGAGTAGAGTTGTGCAATGTTTGCTTCTCGTGCTTAGGATTAGAATCACCTCTAATAATAACTCTTCATATGGACAAACAATTTTTTCTACCTAACATTATATACTTATAAAATGACCTGCAATTATAACTCAGTTTGTAAACTGAATTTGCAAGTTGCACGCAAGTATTCTGAAGTAATTTAGAGCTCTAGTAATTTTGCAACATATTTGTTGGCTTTCCTGCCTTCAGGCTAGTTTGCATACAAGGGTAGACAAATTCCATTTCTTCATGTGCAAGCTGAAGAAGGGTCATAAAGAGTGTACATAGGAACAGCCCTAGCACAGACGAAGTGACGTTCAGATGTTACAGTAAGCGGGACCCAGATCAAAACAGGAAAATGACTGCATTTCTATTGGGTTAGGCACCAATGGTCTCGCATACTTAAGAATGTTACTGTGACAATTCATTTGTTACATGCGTACATGGCGATGGTTTAATATTATTAGCTACTATTGGAAGCACATCATATTCTTTAACAGTTGGGGGCCCAATGGATCATCCACAGGCATGTTCTCTTTTCTCATAAATTCTATGGAGGATTGCTTTTTACTGAGTTTTCAATTTGTAGTATTTAGTCATCAATATTTCAGGTTCTTGGTATCTTATTCACACCAAGTTTGCCCACATTCTTTATCACTCTGGCCTTTGATGTCACCTGAATACTCGACAGTTCCGGTGTAAGTGCCATTCAACAGCTGAGGTCAAGCATGGGCTTCATTTGATGGAAAATACAGAAAACGTCTTGCACAAGGAGAAAGAGGGTCACATAAGAGAAGAGTTATGGATGCTATCTAATACCCACATAAAGAGAGAGGGATTTAGATAGCAAGCATATGCTTGTAAGTTCCAAGGGAGCATTACCAAATGCAGTGTATTTTAATATGAGTCCACACTGTCCACGTTCCCATCACATTAACCTTCTGTTATCCCTCATTTAGTTTTCATAACTGGATAAGTACATGTTAACCAGTTTTTGTATAGATACCATCTTCTTGTGATGTACACTGCATTATTGACGTTTTGTATCATTTTAATCTTTTATCCCCTTCAAAAATATTCATATTAATTGTTGCTTGAAAGATGGGAATACTGTCTTGAAAATATTATTTGTTTTGTTTGAAGAAGGCAATAAGTTGTTTTACCCGAACTTTGTATATGGTATGGAGTTGGCTTGGGTTCCTTTTTGGTCAATGGCATCTCTTATACTGCACAGGAAAGCACATGGCTTAACACTTCATCAACCTTCACCCCGAGTACTGGTCAATAACATATTCGTTGCGTTCACTCCCCCTACCAATCCTCATTCATTCTCCCTCACATCCACCATTTCCTTGTTCTCCCCTCCAACTAGCCCTATGACAAATCACAACACTTGAATAACAAATCCGGAACACTTGAATTTTGATTGATAATCCAAAGCACTCAGAACGCACTTGGTTAATTCAGCTAGTAGTACCAGTCGGCCACTGTCCCTTGCAGCACAAACAGTAGCACCTTGTTTGCGCTACTTCGATAAAAATCCAAACTGTTACTCAGTGTAAGTAACCGCTGGGAAAAAAGAGTGTGGTTCTTTATTGACAATGCATCAATAAAACATGCACAAGAGTTTACAGTACATACGGCAAGCAGCCCACAACAAATCTCTCCATCAAATAATCCCACAACATACTTCCGCTGTCCCCAAAAAAGGAATCAAATCGAAATCTGAAGCTTCTCAACAGATCTATCCTCATATGGACGATTTAGCCACCATCCAAAACTTCAATACTCCATCTTTCCATTATTAAATTATGTTTCTGATTCGATGCTCTTCTACTTTTGGATTTGGTAAGCTGATACTTAATCTCGTTTTCGATCAACGTCCATCTTCGGAATTTGTCCAAGTGAGTGTTTTGTTGTAATCATCCATTTCTTTCCATCCAGCTATGATACACCACCGTAACGATGCAACAGAATGCCACATCCTGGCAAATTTATAAAATCATATGGTTCACTCTGAATTATTTTTATCCCATGCATTGAAATTGCAAAGAATGAAAGTTTTAAGTATATAATTTAACTTAATAGTCATGTATTTCTTCTCCCAATATCAACATTTTTTAGCGTTATTTTATATTCTTGATGACTAAAAAGTGCAAACATGTATGCATTTATGATATGATAGGATATATTTGTAGGCTTATTTTTAGGCTCACCTTATTGCAAGCAGGGTTAATACCCAGGCGATGACAGTCGAAGAAGCTGCAGCAGGCAGACTATCCGAGCTCCATGAACAATTGTGATTAAGTCTAGCTCAAAAGTTTGGATATCCTCAATGAAGCTTGTTTCATCCTCTGTGATATTGAAAGGCCGATTCAAGGCTGGCCTGTAGCAGCTCGATTGACATCTACAGACAGTGCCTTGCCTTGCAATTTTAGCAACTTCAATCCTTGCACCAACATACATTAATATTTTGGCATACATCTAAAAATAGTACCATGGCCTTTAAATTTGAAACGTATCCAGGAATTCTCCATTTCAAATTAAAAGTTTCACTTAACTGCATCAAAAGTTCAACCCGACCGTATCAAAACTGTTTCGTAACAATAAATTTATTTCTTAATCCTCAGCTAGCAAAGAAAATTATTTGGTTTATCAAATTCAAGGACGTAAGATTGTGATAATATATGTAAAACACTATGCTTATGGTAGAATTAGAACTCTGCTGCCTCAACATTAATTTCCCATTGTACCTGCAAATATTTGATACATTGTTGGCAGTTGCGTAGTCTGTAACATTATGGTTGCAAGTTAAATGAAGAATTAAAATAAACTTCACCCTCACATCCATATATCTAGTTTTCACCATGCTTCATAATGAAAATAATAATACTGTAGAGCTGAGTTTTTTTTTTTTTTTAAAAAAAAAAAGACTTGCTACAACATCCTTGAGAAGCATAGTTAATAGTTTTCATTACCCATGTGATTTTTTAGTTTACACTTGAACTGCTCACAGCTTGGATGTTGTAACAATTCTCATTTCCATAGCGATCTTTTGGATATTCTTTATGCTTTTCGTACAATTACGGACTGTTTTGATCATTACAAAAAGGTATAAGCATAGAATCATGGAAAAATAATACAAGAATATAAGGTTAATAAATATGAGAGCAGGCTGCATATCAGTTTGGATTGAAATTGATAGAGCACCTAGTGGACATGATTCCCTGTATTACAATCTTAGATCGTTACTAAATCCAAGTAGAATAAAGTCTATGTCCGTGTTATTCAAAATACCAAACGAACCTAACGTAGACACAATCACAAAAGACAATATAATAAGCACATCACCATGCCCCTGTCTTGCAGTTTATAATGGATGTAGCTACTAATCAAATATAGAAAAAAAATTCGTAGAATCAGCTATTTAATCCAAAGTTCCCAAGCATTTGCTATAACATGTTGCAACTTGGTGCTCACAAATTTTACATTATACCAACTAAAAATTTAACAGTATGCTTCAAAGAAGCATTTAAAATAAGTAGATTATTGTAGCATGACCTCGGGCCTCCCATTTGTAAAAACCTAAACCATCAGCTTGGGCACTGCAATAAAATTTGTTTATATGATGTAGACATGATTGTTAAACCCCCGATTATCTTCATGTACTATAACATTTGGCCACGTCATAGTTTCTTATCCAAAATCAGAAGTAACCTAATGATGCCTCAATAAATTGATGAGACATAAAATAGTTTATATTATTAGCACAACAACTTTAGATATCTCTCCTAGTTAGTAGCTTGGATTTAGTTCAGTTCGTAAGCTACAAAATCTGTAAATATCCCTCATGTGATTTTCTCTGTGGCTTGTATATATACATGTTCTGTCAGTGGACAAACGATGCAATCCAACACCTAAATTGAAAGTTTTATTGAGTAGATGAAAAGTAGCATCAGACGGGTGACCAAGTTTATGATCTCAGGTGGTGGCTGGTGTAACATGGAGGTTGTTGACGCTAGGTGCAGTGGAGCAGGGCCAGACGTAGACGCCATCGACACAAGGACCTTTAAGTAGAGTTTTCCCCGTTTCCAGTTCCTTCACAAGAAAAGAATCGGATAAGAATATAATGCAATGCTTGTTAGATTTTGTAAACTGTGAAACAGACAATATATTTTTTGTCATGGATGGAACAAAAAGAGTGTCTGGGAAAAGAAATTTATCAATCTTAAGAGTTCCAGTATGCTTAATTTGGAGTCCCTTACCATCACCCAAAAACAAAGAATCAGGACCATTGTATGGGTAGTGGAGAGCTAAGTTACTGAGATCATTTGTGATGTTGTGGGTGGCACCACTCTGCCCACACCCACAGAGTTCCGCCAACTTGTAGGAAGTCTCCAGTATCTCAACATGACCAGGCCGGATGTCGCTTTCTCTGTCAATAAGTTATCTCAATTCATGCATCAACCAACAACACATCATTGGTCAGCTCTAAAACTGGTCCTGTGCTACTCTTGCTGGCTCACTGGACAAAGGTATCAACATCTCTGTTGCTCAGTCCCTGGCACTTCATGCCTTCTCCGATGCCGATCTGGCAGGCGACAAAAACGACTACGTCTCGACCACTGGATATCTTGTTTATCTTGGGAAAACACCCATTTCTTGGAGTTCCCGAAAACAACGATCTGTAGCCTGATCGTCCACCGAAGCTGAGTACAAGGCTCTAGCCGATACAACTGCGGAAGTCATGTGGGTGTTGTCCCTATTCGGAGAACTTGGCTACAAACATCAGCAGCCTCCAGTCGTCTATTGTGACAATATCGATGCAGCAAACCTCAGCACCAATCCCGTTTTTCATTCAAGAATGAAACACATAGCTCTTGCCTATCACTTTATGCGGGAACAGGTGCAACGTGGTACCCTCCGAGTCATATATGTGCCAACTGGGGATCAGCTCGCAGACGTTCTCACAAAACCACTGCACCGTCCTCAATTCGATTATCTATTATCCAAGTTGAACCTCACTCATCGGTCGTTTCACTTGCTGGAGCATATTAGCACAGACTCAGTAAAACAACTTTAGATATCTCTCATAGTTAGTAGCTTAGATTTAGTCCAGTTCGTAAGCTACAAAATCTGTAAATATCTCTCATGTGATTTTCTCTGTAGCTTGTATATATACATGTTCTGTCAGTGGGCAAAGGATGCAATCCAATAATATTTGTCATATATATAACCACTTGTATTATCTGTTTTCTTATTAAGCCATGCCTCTATACAATAAGAACAAACTAAAATATAAAAGAAATTAGAAAAATTAAATAAGAAGAAAAATCAGGATCACTCAAATCATTACAAATTTACAATTTTTTCCTCACCTTCTTTGCGAAGCAATGAATATGCTCCAGTTCCAAATAGAAGCATAAATATTGTACAATAATTGGTGAAAAATGCAGATATTTCAAAAAAAAACTAAAATTTGGGAAAATCTTACCATTTCCAAATATATTTCTTAAGGTGTGTTGGTTTCAATTAAGGGCTTTGGAAATCGCAGAAGATTTAGACGTCCAAATCTAGTAGTCAACTAGGTTTGTGCTCGATAATGGACAACTATGAAGTGACATCTTAAATACTGAAGTTGCATTTGAAAGTGAAATAGTTAACAATTTGGTATGATACATCACTTTATTCAATAATTTTTCAATGAATAAAACTAACGGTTTGTAACTGGAGGGTAGTACAAAGCAAACATGCCATCCCATTTCTACTACATTATACTTAGAAGGAGGAACTTTAGGAATTTCAGCAACATTGGCAATCAGTATGTGAATTGAGTTTATCGTTCGACTATAGTTGCAAATTTAGTCACCTTCCAAACATTAAGTTGTGCTTCAGCACCAAAAAACCTATTTTTTTCCTAGCTGTCTTTAACGGTACATGTATAAACAAACGACTGCTCAGTGAAAATTAAACTTAAATATGGATATATCTAAAGCAATTCAGCATATAATCTGTGCCAATCTGGGTCAATGTAAAAACTAATATAACCAGGAAATGGCAATTGCAATAGATGAAGAGTCGAACAAAATAAACTCACATGACATAAATATTCTAATCTGGCTAGTAGAGATGAATTGAAATGAACCATGTCTTCTAAATTAAAATAACCATGGGCTAAGGTGTAATACATGCACCTTCTTAACACTTTTAGACTGATTAGGCCAGAGAGCTCTTATTTATTAATAATGGTCATTTATTTTTCATATTTACTAAATGTCATTTATCAAGATTTAACGACATTTTCTGCTGTAAGGAAAATGTTAAAATGTTGCCTTCCAATAGTTGACATCAAAGGAACATTAAGAATCTTACAAACATTCAAATTTCTGATGCTTGAAAATGCAAACTGAAAACAAAACTTTAATATTATTGTCAGTGCTCGATATTGGACAAAATTGTACTTGAACCACCAACAAGAACACAGGTTTTTCACCACCAAGTTTCAAACTTCAGCATCAATACCAATGGACCTATTTTAGTATTCTCAGAAAACCCAACCTACTCATCTGGTACTTTCCAGCTCATCTCAATATTTCTAGGATTTTAGTATGTTAAATTTGGTGATACAAAATCACAAATAAGTGAAAACAAATATTCAAAATGAAAAGTAAATATTATTAATATGGATAAGCATAAATCATTGATTGCAGTTGTATGAGATGACAAAGAAATAAATACAGTATTATTTTCTTCCATTTCTGCAAAGGAAGGGAATGATTGATATTACTTGCTATGTTTTTGCCATTTGTTTCCTCTGCAATTGGCCTCCATTATTTGTTGGGAAACAATGGCTGAGTTGCGTACTTTGTCGCTTTCTTGAAGACGACTCGGCGATCTGGTCAAAGGTGCAAACCAGTCGTTCTCTACTACCGTCGCCTCTAGAATAAAACAACCTCTATAATTAATAACTGATTCGCTTGCATAACAAATCAGTGCAGATTTGCACTTTCAAAAAAAAATTAACTGTTCGTTCTAATTTTGTTTTTGAAAGAAAATTTATAATGGTGGAGGAAGAAGAAGAGATGACAGAAACATAAAAAATAGTGTCATTTATTTTTCTAAGAAAACGTGATAATATAATTGTGGAGGAGTCGGTTCAGATCTGAAAAAATGGATCTCAATATTTACCAAGTCAAATAAAGGTTTAGATCTGGAAACATGGATCTTAATATTTACCAAGTCAAATAAAAAACGGTTCTTTAATATAGTCTCGTGATGTGGGACTATTCATATAGGACTCATCTCATACTTATCCACTTTTAAATAATTCATCTTTACAAAAACAAACTATTTTTCCAGCATCCCCCACTTGAATTTTTAAAAATAATTTTCGAGCAGTTTCTAAAAACATAAGATTGTGCATAAACAAAGGTGTCATCCGACTTGAACCTTTGCATAGTAGATAAGATTCAGTTTTTACTAGAGTGACACGTAGTCTTGAACTCTATTCCTGACATCAAACCACACAACCTTTTCTATAGTGCAATCAAATAAGCCCGTGCGTTTATGGTCATGCACGTCTATCCCAGTTTAGTGAAAGCTCTAGATTTTTGCCCAAACTCCATAGGAAACGGCTACATTTCCACATTCACAAATGTGAGTCTATCAGGAGCACTCCTGAAAGTAGGTACTCCACTCCAAATAGAGTATAAATCTCATTAAGAGTTTCTATTAACTCATCCTCTAATCACTTCAGGAATACATGCTTCTTAATATATAAATTTAGCATGTTCATATACTATCACTACTATAAAGGCCCGGGTTTTCGTGATCCTGGATATTGGCATACAACACTATGTCGACTATTCAAGCATCGGAAATACCGGATAGTCCATGAAAGAAATTAGAGGGTGAGAATAGATAAGATAGAAACTTAGAATAGAAGAAGAAAAAGAACATACAACATCAGAGTAAACACGAATCTCACAGCGGAACGAACAATATATAATAGATACATATCTTTGAAATAAAATCAGTGTATGTATAACAATTTCAGAGTATAACACTTACATCACAGCAGAAATAAACAATAGCTATAAAAACGTTGTTGAAGCCTCCTGCTCCAGCTCCTTCTAGTATATCTGTAAAAACCTGACTACTTGACTGCCGATACAAAATTGGGCACCCAAGAGTTTAGGGAAAACAAAACAAAATAAAATATGGATCAGTCATGGGACTGGTGTGAGTAAAACAGTTTAAAACAGTTTGAGCAATTAAACAATATCTCATAAGACCATGCCGTATAACGGAACGGGTTTTTCCCTTATGAGAATCCAAGTCAATTTGATTTAACTTTCAAATCATGTTGAAAGTTACAATGATCTTTTATATCAAAACTCTTTTGATATTAAATAGTGTCTATCAACCACAATATAATAATCATCTAGCAGAACGCTTTCATCTCACGTTCCACATATATAGTATACAATCAAAACCGCAAGCACTTATTGGGTAATGGATTTCCAACTATGACAAGGTATGGAACCACCTTCCGATAGTGTACCTCTAGAGAGGAATACACTGGGTTCAACAAGAACATCTTGCAACCTGGCCACACATGACCTACCACTCATTTTGCTTGAGTGTATCGAATGTATATCACCAACGGTTGGGATCAGCAACCGTTTTCCGAATGGGACAACATCGAATAGATTAAAAAATGAAATGGATATCTCTAGATAGATGATAATACACCCTAATTGGCAGCCAACCACTTAGCCATGCTGCCTGCCTGATTTTTGTCATTTTCCGGTTGTGAGGTTAGAGGTCACGCTTATCTCTGACAGATCACACAATTATTCACTTTGAATGTCACATCGTCATACCCGCCAAATCACAAATTGATTTCCCCAAAAATACAACGGGTATACAGCTAAGAGAAACAAATTCCTCCGCCACCAAACGTAAATACGTTTGAAGAGATCAACTTACGCGATCTATTAAATATACTCTGTCAGACATTCTTCCACACAGGTTGTCCTAGGTCTGGACAAATCGAAGGCACTATTTTATAAACAGGACAACCCTTGCTTAACTCCGTCTTCAATTATCTTCATCATATTTGATCGCAACGCTAATGCCCATACAGAGTGGTTTTCAGATAATAAATCTGATCCTTGTCTCTCCGCATTGACGATGGAAAAATGATCAAAAACTTTGATAGTCGGTGATTTAACTATCAAAGGAAACATGTGTACAAACAACGATATTATTTCCAGATGGAAATTCTATCGATCAATCATCTATCAACACTGATCCATTTTAATTTAATTTGCCATCCAATTATCCATTTCCCTATTCTTGTTTCCATATATTCAACATTTCTTATTTTTTAAATATAGAAAATATATGTTATTAACAATGGAAAACATTTCCATTTCTTATTTTCTATATTGAAAACATTTCTGGTTCTTATTTGGAAAACATTTCCAAAACTCCTACATTTGGATGTAACCAGATGTTTAAATAAAACATCGCTATGCCAACTCAAAACCTTACACTCATTAACTAAATTCACTTAACCAATCTTCATTGTCGAACCTTAACCATTCCTTAGTTAAAAACGAAGTCAATCAAGTTGGGGTATAATTACCTCTCAGACCTTAACTGAACAACATTTCTAACTTCAAAATAGAAAAGGTTCACCATTTAAATCTTTAACAACTTCCTTACGTAACTCTCGGATTCTATTTACGAATCCACTTCTTTTATCGAAATCATTTGATTATAACAATAGTGTTATAATCCCTACTTATGAAATATCTAACTTCAAAATATAACTTTTATTCCTTAATTTAACTAAATAACTAAATAGGCAATTTATAAATAAATCATTAAATCTTAATTAAAAACGGAAAGTGTACTTTCCCGAATTCGATATAATCGAATTTCAACATATAACTCTCTTTCGAATAATCTCTATTCGATAACTTCTTTTCAAATAAACTATATTCGATAACTCCTTTCGAATAAACTATATTCGATTAACTCCTTCTGAACAAACTATATTCGATTAACTCCTTTTGAATAAACTATATTCGATTAACTCTTTTCGAATAAACTATATCCGATTAACTCCTTTCGAATAAACTATATTCGATTAACTCCTTTCGAATAAACTATATTCGATAACTCCTTCGAATAACTATATTCGATTAACTCCTTTTTCTTTTAACCCTAACTCGATTAACTCTAATCGATTATCTCTAATCGATTAACTCTAATCGATTAACCCTAATCCGATTAACTCTCCTCATATAACTTATATTCGATTAATTCACTTCGAATAACTTATATTCGATTATCTCACTTCGAATAACTTATATTCGATTATCTTACTTCAAATAACTAATATTCGATTAACTTACTTCAAATAACTAATATTCGATTTAACTTACTTCGAATAACTAATATTCGATTAACTCTCTTCAATTAACTCTATTGGATTAACCCTATTCGATTAACTCTATTGGATTAACTCTAATCGATTAACTCTATCCCTTTTATAATCCTACTTACTCTCCAAATATTTCCTTTTATGATATCTTATTTATTTTCTAAATAAATATTCCTTTTTATCTTTCTATTTATTTTTCCAATATATATCTCTTTTCACTTCTATTTGTTCAACAAATATTTTCTTTTCAATTCTATTTATTTAACAAATAAATATTTCCCTTTCAATTTTATTTATTTAACAAATAAATATTTCCTTTTTCAATTCTATTTATTTAACAAATGAATATTTCTTTTTTTATAATCTCCTTTGATTTTATAATTATTTTCTTTTATAAAATCCTTTGCCTTTTATATATAAAATCCATTGATTTTATATAAATAATTTATTTTCAAAATACACTTTGAAAATCCCCTTTTCTACATCCCAGTATTTCTTACAGTATTTAAAATACCAGATAACAATGATCGACATCATTCAAACACACATAATCAACAATAGATTATATATCACATCATATATTACAATATATGAAAAGAACAGTATTATAAATATTGAGGAATCCAGTTGGATCCCTCCAACCTGTTTTCCTGCATCCACAGATGTTACACAATATAATTCACATCGATATCACTTCAGTATGAAATATTCTGATAAACAGAATCAATATTTAGTTAACGATTTATATATGTATCCACTACAACAAAATGACCCTATTACAACGGTGGAACACCGTTGTAATATACATTTTACAACGGTGGGCAAACCATCGTGTATTAAGAAGTTGTAATAGACTCATATCTTTTACAACATTTTTACACTGTTGCAACACCGTTGTAATATGTATATTTTACAACTTTTTTCCACCGTTGTAGTAATACATATTACAACATTTTTGCACTGTTGTAGTAGTAATTCCTGCAACAATTAATTATAACAATACGATTTTTGTTTCGTTATACATTACATTTCATATAAAAATAAATATTTATATTGAATAAAATGATACTACACTGATCTGAAATAATCAATTAAATATTGTATTTCAATATTTGAATTAGTACAACTTTCCGATCCACTATCGTACAACTCACTTTTACATAATACAGTCATAACAATACATACATTCCTCACTACAAACTGATCACTCAATGCACTCAGTTACATACGCACTTTCGTATAAATATATATACACATTGACATACACCGAGTCTTTATGCTCCAGCATCCCCAATCTAAGCTTAAACTGTCACCGAATGTTTCTGCGTATGATTTTTCTCCCACTGCAATTATTGCGTACGAAATGTCTTCTTTGTTTTTCTTGATGAAGTGCATGTCTGGGCTTTCATTGTAGACTACTTTGGTAGATGGAGAAACTGTGGATTTAATTGCATCAATAATTCTTGTTCCTGCATAATATATATTCAAACTCAAAATTTAATTGCATCAACAACCATCATACCTCCTCATGCATATTCCCATTTCACTATAATCTGATTCCCATCACTGTCAATTTCTATTGGATATCAATGTGATCCCTTTCACGTCCAACTTAATGACCTGCAATCCTTCATAGGCTGGAACAAAAAAACAAATTAAATGGTTTTAGAAAAAACAGTCAATATTTTTTTTAATAGGAATCAACTTAAATTTTATTCGTTTACAGTTTCTCATGTACACTAATTGTTATTTTAAGTAGTGTGGTTTCTGCAAGACCAGTTCTAGTTCAGATGTCTTCTTTTTCTAACCACTTCTCCAAAACCAAAGAACTGTCTTGTGTTGTTGGTTAGTTCTAAAGCCTAGCACAGTTAATATGGATACAGAGAACACATGCAGGTTGAACACTCCTAACATACTAAATCTGATGAGTTTGAACCAAATCCCCAATCTAGACTACAGACCTACAACAAAAATAGACCAGGACGACCTCGACGTCCACAAAATTATCGCAAGTCAACTAATTTTATCACCAATCCAGAAAATTAAACCCACAAAATTACTGAAATATTTCTCACCAATCAAAGTCGCTATCGATGCAAAGTACACCAGGACGACCTCGACATCCACCCAATCACCAGAACGACATCCGAACAACGCCAAGTTAGCTGAAATCGGTCTCGATAGGCGATTAAGGAGGATGAGAAGCTCGGCAAGGCGGCGATAAGGGAGACGCGGATGAAACTGCAGAGCGAACTGAATCAAAGCATGGACAGCTAGGAGGAAGGAGAAAAGCACGATAAGGAGGCGGAAGTGAGCAGAGGACGTATATGATTGGAAAAGAGATGGCGGCGCTGAAACCCTAGTTCCCATTAAAACGTATTTGCTGAGCGTGAGTTAATTATGACTTTGTCAGCGCAAGACCATACCAGTCCACTAATTTTAGGGTTAATTTTTTTAAGATCCCGCTTAAATGAAATCATTTCCGCTGCTTCTCGTTTTTGGCGGGTTGGTGCTAAATTTTTGTGACGTGGCCAAAGTTCACCGAAAATTCTGAAAGACAATAGTTAGAAATTAGATTTCAGTACATACTGAAGCGGGCTTGAGAGGCAAAATGAAAATTTTAAGTACACAAAATGTACCGTTTCGGACGGGGCGCTGCCCCGCACCCCGCCGGGGGCGCTGCCCCGCACCCCGCCGGGGGCGCTGCCCCCTGGACCCCCGCGACCTGTCCGGGCAGGTCGAACCCCGTTAGCGGGGGCGTTGCCCCCGCACCCCCACCTAGGGGGGTTGCCACCCCCCCTGGACCCCCCCTCCGTAGGGGATCATATTCGACAAAAGGTTTTGGTAAAACTTTCAACATTATCAATTATAAATTAAGAGTATTTGGTATTATTTAGTATTATATTTTAATTACTGATTATTTTTATTATTTAACATTAATTTTCAACTTTGGTTAATATTTATTTTCAAACAATTTTTTTTAATTATTAGTTACTATTATTAATTACTTATCATTATCATTATCTAATAGTAATTACTATTGTTGTTGTTAATTATTTAATAATTTTATTTATATTGTAATTTAATTATAGTTACTTATGTATTATTCATGATTAGCATTAATTAGTATATTTTAATTATTAATTATTTAATAGTAATTATGTAATATTAACGATATTTTTTAATTATTCTTCTTAATTGCTAAGTATTAATAGTAATTATTAGTTATTAATTATAAATAATCAATATAAATGTAATTATTTAATAATAATTGACTATTAATAGTAATTATTACTTATTAACTATTAATTATTTAATAATAATTGACAAATATAATTTATTCCTAAGTTAATTATTAATTATTATTATTAAGTATCAATATAATTAGTTATTAAATATAGATATTATAAACATGAAGTTTGCACTAGGCATCTCAATTACAACGAATAAAATGAAAAGTTGTGATCTATATGTTTATTACAACAGTGCGTTTTGTAAGGTTGTAAAAAAGGATCTATTACAACGGTGCCTTTGCACCGTTGTAAAATTAAAGTTGTAATATGGTAATATATATGTTCTTTACAACAGTGATTATTGCACCGTTGTAAAAAAGAATCTATTACAACGGTGCTTAATGCACCGTTGTAAATTAAAGTTGTGATATGGTAATATATATATGTTCTTTACAACAGTGATTATTTTACCGTTGTAAAAAAAATTTATTACAACAGTGTGTTTTCCACCGTTGTAAAAAAGGATCTATTACAACGGTGCTTTATGCACCGTTGTAAAATTAAAGTTGTAATATGGTGTTTTTGTTGTAGTGATCGTTATCTAAAATTTCAACCAATCATTCAGCAATTCAATCAAACAGTCAGCACACAGCAATCAATCATCATTTATCATTACTAGATTATATTTATAAAAATATAAATTGATCAGAGTTAGTGAGATTTACTCACATTGTACGATCATCGTTAAATAATGATAATTGTCGCTTGATTCAGACGGACAAATTATTTTGGTATAAATTGTAATGAGCTCCAATTCGCTCCCGGTCAGTTCCATTGTGTAGCCCTCGCCCATCCGATCCCAACGGATCAAACCGTTCGTAAAACTGATAACGTATGAACGATATAACTCATTAACAAGTTTGAATACATAGTTGAATTAAACTAATTTCTATTTAACTCAAATGATTGGGCTTTACCTATGTAAACGGGCCCAATACATCCCACCCGCCAACTGCAGTAGTCTTCCTCCTCTCTGTAAATTGGAACGCAAGTTTTACGGTTTCATTACCCGTTCTTCCTTCGATCCATTATTGATCAACTCTCCACAGAAAACCCCAACTAAAATCATGGCAACTCCCCTCTTCAACTCCTCTTTCACCTCATCCCAAAATCAGAGAACTCGAACAATTTTTGCAATGGCCATTGATGCCAATTTTTGCCATCGTTCTGCTCCTAATTCTTACCATGAAAACGCACCATGCGAACTTCGTTCCTCTCCTCTTCTTCTGCTCGACACAACACTTCCCATCGTCCTTTATTCAAGCTCGACCCACCTCAAACTCGATGTCCACCAGATCGCGAACTCAACGTCCACCAGAAGAAGGTGCAACTAAAAATTTTGCGAAGTCCTCACAAAACAATCTTACCCAACCTAAAGTCCATCGCGAACATGAATTCAACCTTAGTTTCAACGATCGATGCCTGTAATCCAAGCGCATGCAAACCCTAGTTGTTGCGAGCTATGCGTATTTTTTTTTGAAATCTAGACACTATTCGAGTTGCTAAAATCACATACCATTCTGTAGAAAATATCCTTAGGAACCCATACATACAACTCTTTTGATTTTAGGAAATTTGTGGAATTTGTTTTAATTTTCAAGAGATGGATTTGCTTATGTTTCTTACAGTTTGGTGGCAGCTTGGAATGTATGACCGTGAAAAGGAAACTTTAGGTTTAGAAAGTGTAATTGGGATATATATATATATATATGGGAGAGGGTAGCTTATCTAAGAAGCTTCATATTTATTTATTTATTAATATATATTGTCACCACTATTTATATTTGTCCTCTCAAAATCATTATACTCACATACGATATCCAAAAATCATGAAAATGGGCATGCAGCTACAGTTCGACATTACGGACCCAACGAAACTTGTTTCATCGAATTCCGACTCTGTTTGCTTAGACAGCGTATTTTTAAAGTCAAATTATCGTCTGTTTTTCACATTAAAATCCCTTACGGCCACATACTGACTTCAAAAATCACGAAACTTGATATCTAACAATAATTTAACATTCCGGATCCAACAAAATTAGTTTCGTTGAAAACGGAGTTCGTTTGCAAAACTGGCTATTTTTAAAGCTCTAAATAAACCCACGGATAATTCTGCAGGAGAGCCAAAGGAACAAGCAAGCGGTGGAGGCAAGAATAATTCACAGAATAAGAGGAAACAGAACCAAGCTAAGGATGGTCATAAGAAGAAGAAGAAAGATGTTGAGTATTATAGCTATGGCAAGAATGGCCACTATGTCAAAGATTGTCGAGCAAAGCCAGCGGACAGGAAGTGCTTCAGTTATGTCCAAGTGGGACATCACAAGGATAAATGTTCACAACCTCCTAAAGAGAAGCAGTTGTTAAAGAATATGCTATCAATGTTGTTCCTTTTTCGTCGAATGCCCCAACAGCGGCACAGAAGGGAAAGAGCATCGTTATTCAATGTATGCTTTCTATTTATGATATTCTTGTTCGAGTATTGTTTGATACTGAGGCTTCCCATTCCTTTGTATCTAGTAACCTGATAGATAGGTTGGATTGGAACCCGAGATTGTCGATAGACCTTTAGTAGTGACGAACCCGATTAGTGGTTCGACTAGCCTTAGTATGATTTGTCGTAATTTGGCCTTATCGAGTCATGGATGCATGTTTGCTTGTGATTGCTTTGTTTTGGGCTTACTGGGTTTGGTATTATTTGGGAGTCGATTGGCTCCAAAGATATGCGGTGATGGTCGACTATGAGGGGTCTTCGGTAACCATTAGAGCAGATGATGGGCGGAGGGTACTGTTTGGTTGCCTACCTAGTGATGGGGTGATGGCTAATTTTCTAAATTCCCTCGACATTCTGCATGATGAGTTATCAGATGTGCCTATTGCTGGCGAGTATCCGGACATCTTCGGGGAAATTAGTGGACTCCCACCACACCGAGAGATCGAGTTTCGAATTTATTTATTGAAAGATGCCAGGCCTATAGCAATGCCACTTCGTTGTATGGCACCAAGGGAGCAACGAGAGATCGAGGTGCAAGTGAGCGATCTTTTGAAGAAGGGATTTATGCGAAGAAGTGTTTCCGAGTAGGGAGCACCAGTTGTGTTTTCTACTAAGGCCGATGGTTCCCTTCGCTTATGTGTGGACTACGATGAGTTGAATAAGGTGATGAGGAAGAATAAGTATCCTCTTCCGTGGATAGATGATTTGTTTGATCAATTGAATGGAGCGAGAGTGTTCTCCCAGTTAGATCTCGCGATAGGTTTTCATCAGCTCCGAGTAGCAGCTGAGAGTATACCTAAAACGACATTTCAGACGCAGTTTGGATTTTATGAGTGGTTGGTAATGCCATTCGGGTTGACCAATGCACCAGCATATTTTTTGGATCTTATGAATAGGGTACTCAGGGCTTAATTGAATAAGTTTGTTCTTGTGTTCGTGGATGATATCATGGTTTACTCGAGGACAAAAGAAGAACACAAGGAAAATTTGAGGACAGTGATGGAGGTGTTGAGGAAACACCAATTGAAAGCAAAATTTTCTAAGTGTCACTTCTGGATGAAGGAAGTGAGGTTCTTGGGCCATGTTGTTTCAGAGAGCGGTATTGTCGTGGACCCTGCGAAGGTGGCTACAGTACAAGATTGGTTTATGCCCAAGACTGCAACGGACGTGAGAAGTTTCTTGTTGTTAGCTGGATATCATCGGAAGTTTATATAAGACTTCTCCAAAATAGCGGCATCATGAACTCAGTTGACCAAGAAGAATCAATCTTTTGCTTGGGACGAAAAGTGTGAGAATTCATTCAGGAGTCTAAAGGAAAAGTTGATGTGTGCACAAGTGTTGGTTATTCCTAAAGGGTACGAAGAGATGACGGTATACACGGATGTCTGTGGTACCGGACTGGGTGTTGTACTAATGCAAGGAGGTAAGGTTGTAGCTTATGCAAGTCGGCAACTAAAACCGCATGAGAAAAGATATCCTACCCATGATTTGGAATTGACAGCGATCGTATTCGCATTGAAGATGTGGAGATATTATCTCTTGGGAGAAAGATTTGAGTTGTTTACCAATCATAAGTTGTTAAAGTATCTTTTCTCTCAAAAGGAATTATGTCTTCGTCAACAGAGATGGTTAGAGTTATTGGCTTCATATGATTTCAATATCGCATACACACCCGAGAAGGGAAATGCGGTAGCTGATGCATTGAGTAGGATACATGCTAGCTTGGGCGCTATGTTTCTTGAATGGAAGCAACTATAATATATCGTGGGATATGACTTCACACCTAAGTGTGAACTAGATCCAGAGATGTTAGCAAGTTTGACAATCATGCCGACTTTGATTGAGCAGATTGATTCCAGCTAGAGGGACGATCCTAACCTATTGGAAATCATCTCCAAAGTAGAAAAGAATATCGATGGTGAGGAAATGAACAAGTATGGACTTGATCAAGAAGGATGGCTTTGAAAGAATGGGAGGCTAGTTGCACCCAATGTTAATGGATTGAGGGATGAAGTGCTTAGAGAGTGTCATCGCTCAAAACTGACTATACATCCCGGTGGTAACAAAATGTATTGAGACATGAAGCAGACCTACTACTGGGAAGGAATAAAGAGAGATGTTGGGAAGTTTATATCCAAGTGCATGAATTGCCAGTTGGTTAAAGCCGAGCAAAAGAAGCCTAGTGGTCTGTTACAACCGTTGGAAATTCCCAAATGGAAATGGGAACAAGTCTCAGCGGATTTTATTGACTGTTTACCAAAGACTAGATCGGGTCACGATAGTATTTGGGTGATTATGGATCGATTGACCAAAAGTGCAAGGTTTATACCAATCAAGTCGAATAGAACTGCAACTAAGTTAGTGGAACTGTATATGAAGTGGGTAGTGAGATTTCATGTAGTACCCAAAGGTATTATTAGTAACCGAGATCCGTTGTTTACTAATGGGTTTTGGAAGAGCTTACTAGAGGCTTTAGGGTCAGAATTACATCTTAGTACCGCGTACCATCCCCAAACCGACGGTCAAACAGAGAGGGTGAATCGGGTATTAGAGGATCTCTTGAGAGCTTGTATATTGGATTTCGGAGGGTCATGGGATGACCATTTGCATCTGATTGAGTTTGCATATAATAATCGTTATCAGTCCAGTATTGGTATGGCACCATTCAAAGCTTTGTACGGAAGACCGTGCAACTCACCATCATGTTGGTTGGAAACCGGTGAGAAATTTGTGCTTGGCCAGATGTAATAAGAGAAACTTTGGATAAGATTAAGGTTATTCAACAACAAATGAAGGCTGCCCAATATAGGCAGAAGAGTTACGCTGATAAAAGACGAAGAGAATTGAAATTCTCTGTTGGCGACTTGGTATTAGTCAAGATTTCTCCATTGAAGAATCTAATTCGTTTTTGCAGGTGAGGTAAGTTGGCACCTAGATTTGTTGCTCCATTTCCAGTTCTCGAACAAGTTGGGAATTTAGCATATAAAGTCGGGTTGCCTGACAAGATGGCGGGAGTTCACAACGTATTTCATGTTTCCCAGTTAAGGAAGTTTGTGCACGATTCTGATATGACTATTTCACTAGATCAGTTGGACGATATTGAGGTAGAATCCGAGCCAGTTGGGAACCACAGGACGATTCGTATTGTCGGACACGATACGAAACAACTTCGAAGGAAGACAGTGGAACTAGTCAGGGTCCAGTGGGGGCGATAATGAGAATGGATGTACTTGGGAAACAAAGGAGAGCATATGGAAGTCATACCTAGAACTCTTTGCCTGGTAAGATTTTAGTGACCATTTAGTTAACCCCTTGTTAGTAACCGCATGCTAGGATAGGTTTGTTGTATTGTTATGTATGTTTGATTATTCGTAAATGGTTGATAGGCATGCAGGAACCTTTGTTGTTTTCTTAGTTAAGAAATTTCGGGGGCGAAATTTCTTAAGGGGGGAGTGTAACGACCCACATTTTACGCATCGGAGGATCGTATAATATTTATTTCATTCACATACGAAGTCGTATGGTCGTGTAACTTTGGGGAACGACTATTGGGGTCAATTCCCATGTTCACGATTTATGCTGAATTTTAAATGATCGTTTTACCCCTGGCGAATCTTGTTTCACCTATAAATTTTGATTGGTAAGGAGTTATGACCTGAAACCCCTTCCATTGGATTCAGATGATGGTTTACCTTTCCGTAGAGTGGTCACATTAATCAAACGGATTTACCGTTTGGGAGATTTGGCTGAAACAAGGTTTATAAGGTGAAAAACAGCATAATTGGGCTTAACCGAGTGATTAGCAGCTAAGCCCATAACCTATTTCGGGATTAGGGTTATGGGAGGGATGATAGGCTTTGGAAATCAATTTTATTCATTTTTCTAGCTGTCATTTACCTTCCGCTAACCCTAGCAATGGCCTCCACCTTCTAAACTACCTCCTAATCACATTTTAATCAAATATTAAGCTAATCAACATCAAATCAAGGAAAATTAACATCAAATTGGAGGTAGGGTTGCTGTGTTGCATTGGGATTCGAGCCAAATCAGAGATATTTTCAAATCTAAGATTTATTTGTGGCTAAGGTGGGTGATTAGCATATTTTTACACTAATTACGGCTAATTAGGGGTGACTAGTGATAATTAACGAAATTATGCATCATAAAAATCTGGACAATTATGTAAAAATTCTTAAATATTATTTTATGTCTCTATTAGAAATTTGGGTTAATTTGGATTAAGTTTGCTAATCCTATTGCTAGATATAGTTAAATATGATTACGGGGAAAACATGGGTTTTGGGTATGCTTGATCCATATTAACATGTTAAATTGTTGTTTTGGTGTTTATGGTTGATCTTACATGTTATTACAACTGTTTGGAATGTTTTATGATTGTTTAGTAAAGTTAGATTAGTTGAAAACGCCGTCACATGGCGTAAATAGCTCGCTGGAAAAGTTGCAGAAAATTGGTCACACCCCCGATCGTGAAGCACCCTGCGAGCCAACCCCGATCGTGCTCACACCCATGAGCCGCCTGATCATGAACCACTCCACACGAGTCGAACCACCAGGAGTGTGCCTTGAGCAGGACCACAAACCAGAGTCAGGAGATCACGAACTGATCAAGACCCACGAACCGCGAGCAGGCCAAGATGTCACGAGCCGATGCAGGGTCTGGACCATGAGCCGCAATGAAGCTTCACGACCCGAATGCGGCCCACGCCGACTACGAGTCACGAACCGGGGCATCCACGAACTACGAGCCGAGTTGGAGACTTGAATCATGAACCAGTCCTCAAGTCTGGACAGAGAACAAACTGAATGTGGCGAACCGAACTGGAGAAGACTAAAACTCGATATGTAAAGGAAGTCGAAATGGGAAGTTATTACTCAGGATCCAGACGAGAATCAACGAGTTAACTTCATGAGTTGGGCTTTGCTGCGGGACGTGTGCAATGGGGTTATCGATACCTATAGCTTTAGTTCACCTCTGGGGATAGATTAATGGCTATGGATCAGCGCAATGGGATCACTAAGACTCCCAACGGCAAGTTATCGTAGCATGGCTATGGATCAGTGCAATGGGGCCATTAGGACTCCCAAGGGCAAGGTGATCATAGCAAGGGATTAGTGGCTATAGACCAGCGCAATGGGGACATTAAGACTACAAGGGCAAAGTGGTCATAGTGAAGGATTTGGTGATTAAAGTGGGTTATATCGTATACTTTACACACTGAGTGAGAGATGTGAGATTTATTGTTATGTTTGATGTTTTCTATCACCATGACATGTACACTTCCATTTTACACTTTATATTAGTGTTATCTTAGAGTATTGTACATCTTGTTGTGCTAACTCTTTGGTTGCAGGTCCAGGTTCAGGTACGATTATTTGTACCTGTTATTGTTTTATTTTGCTGCTGTCGCTCATACCAGACTTTTGTCTGACCCAGAGTTTTATGTCTCTTCTTATTACTCTGGGTGCTCCTAAACGAGCAGACTATAGATAGGTTAGGTGGTATGCACAAGTAGATGCCCGGAGATGAGCAGGAGGCTTCCACGTACTATATACATATATTCTCTCTGTGTTGTTGCTGGTCACTGCTTTGGGCATTAGTAGTGTACTTTTTCTATTTTGCTTTAGAGACATTATTTTGAAGTTGTAATAATGATGGTTTGGATCATAAGCTGTATATTGGATTCCGCTGCTATGATGGTTTAGTTTTCAGCTTATGCACTATCTCGCCTGTTTTATGTCAAGTATGTTATTATTATATTTTATTCCATGCGCTGTGAGATATACTACAGGTTCTTCGATGATTCATAGTTTCAAATCCCTTTCCTTTGACGATCGTCCCGTGCTAGTTGGACATTGGCACAGCGCATTCCGAGGAAATGTTGGCCGACACGGGGCGGGTCGTCACAAACATGAAGCACTCGAGTTAGGAGTAATCTTTGTTCAAGCAGATTAACTTCGAATAAAACACCGGAATGCAATAATTAGTCCTAGCATCTGATTTAAAACAGTATATACAAAAAATACAAGCTGCATATATATATAGTCAAATTGACCGCATGCATATTAATGGGACATCAACAAAATAAATGTTCCATATATTTCAATAATACAATAACATGTGCATGTAACATAAATCCATACGTCTTTAGTCAAATAAAAGATGTCAATGGTCAAGTAACATGCCCAAGTTATATAAATTTAGATGCAAACATTAGAGGCTTTACGGGGTTACATGCATTAAATTTCACAGCAAGTTGTAATCACGACTGGCGCCATATAATATTTGAAGGGAAAAACATATAGGCTAGTTGTATCTGTTTCACATTTTTAAAACTAAGCATGGTAAAAGTCAGGGTAACTTGCATATACATAAACGGTGCTTTAAAGGCAACTTACAGTAAGTTGTAAATATGCATGGCCTCTTTAACTATAGAGGGTAACTAACTATACATATCTCCTTTTATTAACAGTAAGCTATAACTTGAGGAGGCCCGAAATCAGTCCATACGAATGTGAATGGTGGCACTATGAAATGTAAACTTGACCGAGGGTATAAATCACATAAAGCAACAAGTATGCGCAGTACAGTATGAAAGGCAACGCAGCGGTTACAGGCAAGCAAGGGAGAATGCCAAACATGCACGGTAAGGACATGCAATGTGAAAATAAAGTAGTCAATATTAACATGCTTTAAAGTTACTAGCTTCATGATAAACACGCACATATATATAATACCCACACACATGAAGCAATACACATCACATGCAAATACAAAGACACAAGCTAACCCAACATAGGTCCGGTAAAATTTGAGGTATATAGGATCCAGACATATGTGTGTAAATATATAATTTTTAACCTACATCACAACTTTTTTGTTAACCCAATCCAGTTCATATGCATCAATATTAGGGTCGTGGGTGCAAAGTAGGTGCATGCAACAATCGTTTCAACAACATGCTGCCTATTCCTAACAAGGCAACGCAAGGCCCAATATATCACAACAATTCAACTTCAAATGATCATAAGTGCACAGGTAATGTACATTAAATGTGCGTGATAGGGTAGGTGTAGAATTTTAAATTTCAAAGTTTGTACGTGTGTATAAATATTATATTTAACTTCATAATATGCTATGATTTTGATATTTTCTCATAAATGCATGTATAAATAGTATAGATGGATACTAAACAATATAATTGAAACATTTACTTATTTTAAACGTTGTTACATACCATATCCTCTTATTATTTTATACAGTGATAGCAATATAAAATTTTTGTAATTGAATTTGTAATTTAACGATTGACCTGATTTATTTAAAATAAACTAAACACATGCAATTCAAAATCTAATTCGAAGATAAAGCTTTCAAGTCTCACGTCAAAAACGTTTCTATATCATTTACAACTATCATTCAATGACCATAAAATATGGTTTTAAAATCTTAGATTTATTATCTTTGTAAAATTATACTTATATTTAAAAATTGAAATGTATAATTTATTATTATAAATGTTAACATTAATTTTTATAAACTGCTATAGTAAAAAACGTATGTTATATATCGTTGACACTCTGTTTTGTTACAATTCTTCCTATACAAAATTAAGCTAGAAACATTCAAAAATTTATTTTCTGTTATCGCATTAATTCCTATATTGAACCTTTAAAATAAGATCAAGGATTCAACTGCCATTTTTTTTGTCAACAATAGTTCAAAGCTAGCTAGTCCAAATATATAAACAATTTAATAATTTCCATTATTATCAATCACAGGTCATCTCAATGTAAATTGTTGTTTAACAAAAATAAATTTTGGATTCGTAAATTAATGAATCATAATTTATGTTTTAATACCATTTTTACTTCAATAATTAAATTAAATTCTATATTCAAAGGGTCAAAATTTACTGGAAGTTACATGTTGGTTCTGTAGACCTAAATTTGTTGCGTTTATATTAACCTTCAGTTTGTTTATTAAAGTGGTAAACAATATTTTGACATAATTTTGGTTTGGACCATCCATTATTTTAGTTGGAATGCACATTATTTTGATTTTTGTTGATAGGGATCTTTAGCTGTCGTTGGCACCTATTAAGATGTCTCACACGTGCATTTTGGAGTGTTATGCTCAAAGATACAGCAGTGGTTAAACTTTGGTGGTTATTCCGTGCATTTAGAATTATTATTAAATAAAGTATGCAGTTATGTCAATAAGAGAATTGATCATTTAGAATTATTATTAAATAAAGTATGCAGTGGTTATGTCAATAAATATACAAGTGCCAAAGGATTTATGAAACTTTCATTTTTGATTTTTTTAGATTTAAGGCTGATTATAATAAATGACCAGAGAAATTTAACACTTTTGTTTTCCCGTTATTTTATGTAAACCAATAGTGAGTGGGCATATGGTTGTTAGTATATACATGGCAATGAAAAATACAGATGCCAGAATTTTCTTCAATTGTTGTTCAATTTTCATGATGATTTGTTTATCCATTTTATGATCAGTTAGCAAGACCCATTTGCTATTGGAATCGTAAGAAAAAATGCATCTTGTCGTACTCGTAATGCACAATTCCTTTATTTAATATTATTTTTTAACATATCTTTACAAAAGAGTCTCTGCGTCCCTTAATGTACCAGTAAGTATTTGTGCTTGTCCAGTGCTTGTGTACGTGTAAATGTGCAGTTTGTTCCAAATACATATAAACTACCATATAGGACATTATTTAACTTATTAGATTTAATATAGATATCAAAATCAAAATCAACTCCAAACTACCTTATGCACATATCCAACATAATTTCAGAACAAGGATTGATGATTCTCAACTTTACTTTCTTTTGTAATCTGTTTTGAATGAAAATTTTGAATCGTTAATCTTGGAAATCAACACTAGTAGCTTTAATAGTTCACTTACTAGGAGATTTTTTATATTTTTTGTGACTAAAGAGTGCACTCGTTTAGTTCACTGACCCAAATATATAATGCATATGCATATGCATATGTCATTCGCTCGCCGGGGTGTTGCAACAGGTACTGTCATTAACCATTACGTTAATTTTGATATACTCAAATTTGGGTTTGGTATTTTATATATTTTCAAGTTCAATCTATTTTCAGTCCTTTTGATGAGAATTAACTAAGTTTAGAATAATAATAACAATAAAAAATTGTTACCATTCAAATTCATAGCGGGGTTTAGTATAATAAGCTATAATTTGACAAAAAAATTACCATGTTAATAATAGTAATAAATTTTCTTAATTTTAGAAAAATTAAATAAGCTTATCGTATTTAACTAACTATTAAAAATAGTTGCGGTTCACCATGGAAATATGGATGACTATCTTTTGGCAAGGTGACCCTGTGTGGAATTCCATTGGAAAAACCATACTTGCAATCTCGATTATTGATATTGATGAGGCAAGAGTTGAACAGCAAAAGAAATGGGAAGATTCCTATTACCGAGTCCTACAATCTAATGGGAACTACAAATCCCGGTGGGAGTTTGGGACCTAACGAAGCCTATATAATATTGGAGTATGGATAAATATCTGGTGATGTTCATGTTTATAAATACCCTGGGCTTTATTTCGATGATGTTTATAAATTTAATTTGATTTGTTAGTGAACTAAATGAAATGGTTTCTTTATTTTCTTTTACCTTGTCTTTATTAAGTGCACTCTTTAATTTGATCGATAGTTGGGACGATAGATTGGATACCTAGATAATATCTTGTGTAAAGTTGAAAAATGGTCAATAGTTGTTTGTCTGTTCTGATTTGGCGAGTTCGGTTTGGACCTGATAACAAATTGGAATCCGCAACTTTTAATATTATATTTCATGGTGTTATCTACAATTTTGACTGAGTTTTTCATGCGTTTTGTGTCAAAATTTTAGCTTAGTTTTTTGGCTACTCAAAGCCTTCCAATATTCAGTACTTACTATATACCTAAGTGTATTCTCAAAAGCCTCTAATGCATTCTGGTATATAATTGACACTTTATCCCATATGATTAAATCAACCTTATGTAATGATCTATTTGAGAAGATTGCTTTAAGGTGTCAAAGGTAGAAGAATCATCCAGGTCAATGGGAATTTTAAATTTAGAACATGTAGTTCTTCCACCTTGTCACAGTATGGACATATCAGACATGCTCGTAATTATACACTGTGGATATCATAGCAGGTGACTTTTTCGTTGCTTGTTCACTGTTGTTTGTGTACAAACAATTTTCTTAATTTCGCATCTTTTTCTTACTCTAATATACTACAAAACCGTCATTGAAAATAATAAATAAAGATAAATGATTTATTCAACTGATAAAAGCATAGACATACCCATCTGGAAAAGTTAAAGTAATATTTTCTGATTCCTTTTCACTTTAATTGGAATATCATAATCATAACCATCATTCCCTATTGACAGTTCTTCCTTCTTTTGGTTCTTTCGAGCTTGGCATGGTAGCAGAGACTAATCATTGTGAAATGTGAAGAAAAGTAAATATATTCAATCTGAATAAGCTTCAAATCGATTCCAGATGAGCTTTTCTTTGTTTTTTAAGAGTAACCATCAGTTCAGTTTTTATTACGATTCTTTTCCCTAGTATTTATTACGATTTTAACTACACCCACGCTTACACAACTAGTGATGTATTTTTAAACTTGATTTATGATCTTATGCTGTAAGTGATCAAAATGAGCAAATTAAACAAGTGACTTCGTTACTGATATTAGGCTGACTTGATTTAGACATTTTAATCACTTTCATGCAGAAACTGAAGTGTGTAAAAACATTTTTGAAGTATGCACAAATATGCGCAAACATTTTAGGCTCTTGGCCTGCAGCAGATCATTAAGATGTTGTGTGCATTGTTCTTCATACGTCCATTAGTTTGTGATCTCAAAGAGCTGCATACACAGCTTCCCGTACTTGTCCGTTGTTGCCAGTTTTTGGTAACAAATATTACCTTTGTTTCAAACTACAGTTCACCTTTCATAAACAAATACCAATTTTCAATTATTTATGTAATTGAAGTTGCACATGCGCATGTCAGTTTAATGCATGTTTGATCCTAAATTGCTAACTGATTGCATTAGAGAACATGGACGAATATGTGTGTACGCATTTATATAGATTGCGGTGACAAACTTGCTTGAAAATAAACATATTATGTTAGTTCAACTAAATAAACATATGGGTTGATAAAGAAGGATAAGGAGAAAAATAGAGTTTTTATAAGGCTGAAAGAGGTCTTTGATTTAACTAATCAGGTTAATTGTTGTTTTGCCGTCTAAGAAGGTCAATACTCTAATCAGATTAATTGTTGTTTTGCCTTCTCTACACCATGCATTTTATACTCGAATATTGATTTAACTATGTATAAAACATATGAAAGAGATTGGTTAAACCATGTACATAAAAATGTTTTTCATATGTTGTTATAGTATTAGAAATTTACAATGCCAAGTTATTCACATTTTAAAAACCGTCTCTCTATTTTCTGTAATAGGCCTGATGGTACGAAGAAGGCTTATGTGAGGCTAACACCTGATTACGATGCTTTGGATGTTGCCAACAAAATCGGTATCATATAATTGCAGGAGCGATTAAAGTTATTAGGTTTTGTTTCAAATTATGTGGTAATGTTCCTATTCTTAAGTTTGAAACATATACTAGTTTGAGTTTTGTTTGTGAACTATTTTTTTTCTGAATCTACTATGTATTGTTTCTATTGCATTTTGGTGTGTTGAACTAATGACGTGTATCAATTGATGTATTGTTTCTAGTAGGACAATGTATTTTTTCATTTTTTTTAAAATTAGATACGACTATGAGCCGTATCTAATTTTCAAATAGGTAGGGCCATGAGCCGTATCTCATTTTCAATTAGATACGGCTCATAGCCGTATCTAATTGAAAATGAGATACGGCTCATAGCCATATCTAATTGACAAATACACCAAAATTTGATACGGCCCATAGCACTGCCAAATCGAATTAGATACGGTCATGAGAACTGCCTAATTGGTAATTCTGGTGTAGTGATTACTTTTCCTTGACATACCTCTGCCTCTTCTTACTTGTTTTTTCCTTCCTTGGCTGATTAAAAAATTCATAAGTCTCTAGATCCAGATCCTGAAAATAGAGAATATGTACTAATACAAAGAAGGTTCTCTAAGTTTTAAAATGACTTCCAAAGACATAAAAATAACATAGCTCATGCAAGTGCATAGTTCTTACATAGCCCATGAACCTAAGAAATAGCTGACCCCAAATTGAGACGCCTAAGCAGCTAGCCCTAAATTGCGTCATGTAGGTAGTTGAATAATTGGCGATTGAGGATCAACCTGATTCGCTACAGCGCTAGCCGTCGATTGATTCGACTCAAGATGAAGTTGAAGCAGCCAATGAATGCAATAGAGGAGGAACGTTGAAATGTGGAAGATTAAAAAGGAGGTAAGCAGTTTAGGGGAAGATGAGGAGGAAAGTAATTTAGGTTATGGCGGAAAATTTGCAACAAAGGAGGGAAGTGAAAAGAAATGGTAGGCAAGTGCTGAACGTAACTTGTATTTTAATCAATTGTTAAATTAACATAACTGAAACCCCTAAAAAAAAATTGAAAACCACATTGGTTGCATTTACATATCAAATGCAACCAATGAACGTAACTATATATATGTTTTCTTGTAGTGTGTTGTGTGAGGAGGAGGTGTGATGGTGGTTTGGCCGTGGGTTTGGAGGGGTGGAAGGGTTTTGGCCAAGGAGGGAAGGTTAGGGAGGAGGTGACGCCTTTGGCAGTGACTTAGGGAGGAGGGGAGGAGTAAAAAGAGGGCGAGAAAGGAGGGAAAAGGAAGGAAGAAAAGTTTCTAGGCTAAGAAGCCATGGCAAGAGGAAAAAGGGAGCTCGGAAATGAGAAGGAAGATGTAGAAATGAAGATGGAATGAAGTGGAGAGGGAAAGGCCTCTTTTATATGCTTGAGAGAGTGGGGTTTTGTAAATCTTCCAAGGCTTCCTTAGGAAGCCATGAAAACCATGTGCCTCTTTTGTAAATCATGTGCATGTCATGGTTAAAAATAGCAACACTTTTAGTAACATATTTTAAGTGTTTCCAAAGAAATGTTTCAACTTATATATTTTTAGGATTTTGCATAGGATTTTCAATATAAATGTTATCAAATAACCATTCCAACACTCAATGACAAAAGCGACAAAATCCGACAACATTATTGATAAAAATTGTCAATGTTAATTGACAAATCTTCCCTATTAAAATTAATAATAATTTGGTTTTGGTAATCATTACTTAACAAATTAGTTTTGACAAAAAGATCATATTAAAACAGTTTAACATATTTGAAAAATTCATTATGACAAATGTTTGACAAATTCATTATCAAATTATACAGTTATACTTTGACAAAAGATCGTATTAAAAATAACTTTAGAAATATGTATTTGGCAAACTTGTTGTGATCAAAGCGGAAAAATCCTTGTCAAAATTTATATCGTCATATTTAACAAAATTAAATATTATTCTTATTAGTTAATCAATATATTTGTATTAAATCAAATTCATATGTAAACTAGATTCCTATTTAAATCTAATTAAATTCATTTTACATTCAAAAATTCTAGTTTTAAATTCAAAATCCCAGTTTAGGATTGATTAAAAATTCTGGATCGTTACATTCACCCTCCTTGAAACTTTTCGTCCTCGAAAAGGAAACTGGGTTAAATAAGGTTCCCTTTCTTTTATTAACTTATAAATTTTCAAACTCATGATTTAAAAATTCTTTTATACCAAACCTTCATCCTTACAATGGAAATGTCGAATAAAATACTCTTACACATATAAATCCAAACAACCATATATATACTATCCCCTAAAGAGTAACCTCCAACCATCTAATCAACTATTATATCCGACATATCATCTATTGGGCCAAAAAATGTCAAATACTCAATGACCTAACGCCCTATAATTAACAAGAAAATTTAAAGTTAGAAATCATTTTCTTAGGTTTTCATTTTGACTTGTTAATTATTCTAAATTCAAAGGTTTATGAAAAACTATTCCCTTTCAAAATTTCAAAATTACAATTAACCTTAACATGGAAAAGTCAGATAACTAAGCTTACCAAAATAATTTAGTTTAGGTAATTTCTTATTTCTAATCATTTTTACTTACCAAATATCTTTCAGTCAAATTGTGAAACTTAATTCACAAATATCTGTTAGAACTTATCGGCTGTCAAGAATTCTGATCTTTAGTCAAATACTTAAGGGGTTTTAGTTCAAAAGACTTCCTATAATCATTATTCTTTAAATTTATTTCTTAACTCTTTAGGCTAATCCTTGGGTTAATCAACCCTTTTTTACGACCATTCCATTTTTCAGACCCTTTTTCCAATAATAAGGAAATTTTATCGAAAAGTCCAGGTTACTTCCTACTTAAGTTTATAGGCATATCCCTTAACAACTGGTTTATCTGGTATAATTCTTATAACTCAATTAAAATTTTCGAACTTTGCTCATTCTTATATAGTCAAATTGTGAAATTTTAATCATAGGATGTCCATATTTAAATTTTAGCCATCTTGAATTATCCGTATATGTTTTCCGAAACATATTCTGTAACGACCTGGAAATTCTGAACCAATTTAAAAATTTTAAATTGGCTAAAATAGTGGATTTTAAATATTTAAAATAATAGCAATGAAAAGTAAGTTTGAATCGACATTTGAAAACGAATATAATTAATTCTAATTATAAACAAGGCCTGAAATGGCGCGGCAGTTTCAAATTTTCATTTCAAACTTCGTCTGACTGTACCGGGTGCAAAACAAAACGGATTTGAGTAAAACCAAAAATATTTAAATCTGTTAGTGAATATCTTTCTAACGAATCCGAAAAATCGAAGTTTCATAGTAGGAAGCAAAAGTTATGGCCAAATGAATTTCAGAAAGGTCGCTATGGAATTTATATAGCCGTGAAAATGGCCATTTTGCATACGACCTCGGAATTCGACGAAACCACTTTTGTTGGATCCAGGATGTGAAGTTATTGCTAGGTTTCAAATTTCATAATTTTTGAAGCTAGTATGTGAGCGTGGCAAAGGAAAACGTGTTTTGGTCAATTACAGTTAAATTGGATCGACCAAAAATGGGCCTTTTTGCAAACGGTCTCAGAATTCGACGAAACTAATTTTGTTGGGACCGTATCGTCAAAACATAGCCAAATTTATTTTTCTGGAATTTTTCGAATCAGTTTGTGGCCCTAGCAAATTGAAATGTACGTTCAAATTAAATATTGAATGTTGTATATTTTAATCTGAAGATAAACTGACTGAAACAGTCGAATGGGCCTTCGAAACATATCTCATTGTGTTCCGAATGGGGGTTGAACGCTAAGGACGACAGTCGTTGGGTTTGGATTGGGGTTCGTGTGTGAAAGGGGTATTTTAGAGAATTTAAAATTTATAAAATAAAATAAAAACCCTAATTGGCCCTCACTCTCTCTCTCTCTTCCCCGATGCCCTCTGAAACCTGACGGCGCCCCCCTTCTTTCCTTCTCTCCTCTTTTGCTGCCGCCACGGCCATCACCAGCGACCGCCACCACATCCCCTCGACGCGCCTCCTCCTCCTCTTCAAATCTGACCCAACCACCACCCTTCTCGTCACCTCCACTGCCTGAATCGAGCCCGGAAAGTGAGCCACTTCCCAGCGTCGCCGCCGCCAGATCCGGCCACCATACATGACCGCACCACCATCGACAGCAGCGCCTCACTCCCCTCATCCACGTCCTCACCTCCGATCATCCCAATATCGCTCAGATTTCGCGAAAGATCGAAACCTTTGTATGAACCAACGATAAAGGCGATTCCTGTATATGATTTAAACACTTTAAAGTGTTGCAAACGTTGAAAAATCATATCTTTTTGGTTTCTTGTCGAAATTCAGTGAAACAAGAGACATCGGGACCGAGAGGGCGTCTTCTACATTTTAGAAGAGACCGCGTATTTTTCTGAGCCTTCTGCTATTTTTGGTGGAGTGGAACCCAATGTGAGATTTCTAATTTATAAACGATATGGAAAACGACGATGTATAAATTATATAGTCGATGTATGAGTTATATAAGCGTTGTACACCTCTTGTATAAGCGTTGTATAAGTTGTACGTTCGATGTATAAGTTATATATGCATTGTAAAAATTATATATGTGTCGAAATAGAAGTGAAATGCTATATATAAATATATATATATATACGCCCCTCGTCCACAAACCATGGACGATATTTATTGGTTGTGATTGGTGTGAAAATTGATTGATAGCGAATGGTTGATTGAAATTGTTTGTGGTTGGAATTGATTGATTGTGGTTGAAAAATACCCATTTGTGGTTGAGAAATATTTGGTTGAAACCACATAGGATTAGTTTGTGGAAATGAAAAAAATATACATACCGCCTGCGTGCGAAATAGATGCATGATTCCCCATTGTCAAAAGCTGCGAGGCTTTAAGGTAGAGCGAGGAGCCGTACTAGCGACGGTCCCGGTTTTAACTACCCTGCCGTTATGCTACCGAAATTTTGAATAATATTCATGCGTTAGAATTATTTTCATTTGTTGATACTATATTTATTCGTTGAATAGAAAACCTTCATGTGTTGAATCGATATTCATTCGTTGGATAGAAATTCATGTGTTGAATGGTATTCGTGTTTTAAATATAAAAATCACATTTTTACTCTATATATATAAACTATAGAAAACCTTCATGTGTTGAATCGATATTAATTCGTTGGATAGAAATTCATGTGTTGAATGGTATTCGTGTTTTAAATATAAAAATCACCTTTTTGTCTATATATATAAACTATAGAAAACCTTCATGTGTTGAATCGAAATTCATTCGTTGAATTTAAATTCATGTATTGAAGGGTATTCATATTTTGAAAGAAATTGTTTTATAATAAAAATCCAATTTTTATCATCGATATGAACTATATAAAATGATCTTGTTTTGAAATAAATTGTTTTATAATAAAAATCCTATTTTTATCACCTATATTAACTATATAAAATAGTCGAGTTTTGAAATAAATTGTTTTACATTAAAAATCACATTTTTATTATATACATGAATTGTTAAAAATAGTGAAGTGTTGAAATAGTAAACAGTTAGATAAAAATATCATTTTTATCAAATGTATGAAATTCATATAGTTTTGAAATCGAAGAATCGATATATATATATATATATATAAATAGAATTGAAATATATCGAATAACGAAGCTGCAGTTCGTATTTTGAAACCGTGATTTCAAACGATTAGTGCGGGAGATCCGACCATCGGATTTTCACGAAACCACAACCGTTGGGTTTGCTTTGGAAATATCTTTCCAACGGCACCAACTTTGTAAAAATCCAACGGTTGGATAGTCTGGAATGTTTAATTCAAATCTGAAGAAAACCAGCGCCAGAATCGATTATATATATATATATATATATATATATATATATATATATTAAATCGAATAACGACGCTGCAGTTCGTATTTTGAAAACGAAACTTCAAACGGTTATACCGGGAGATCCGACCGTCGGATTTTCCCGAAACTGGAACCGTTGGATTCATTTTGAAAAGATCTTTCTAATGATGTAAATTTTGTGAAGATCCAATGGTTAGAATTTCAGATATGTGTAAATCAAATCTGAAGAAAAACAGCGCCACGGCCGCGTTACGGCCCGAAGCGTCGTTTGAATAAATTGGCTATTTTAAAATAAATAAAAATGGCGATAAATCGTTATAAAGTATTATAAACGATATGGATGTGAAATTTAGAAACTAACTGAAGGTTGGCTAAGTCGAATGGTTTCCTGGGTGTTGATCTGATATTGGTTTCGGCCTTCGGGGTTAATATTTGGGAAATCGTCCTCTTACTGATTTACGGTTAGCGACTAATGAATTGAAATGATGCATATGTGTATTTATGTTGCACTTGTTTATCATATACGCGAGTTGCTCAGAAAGACCGGGTTTATCCCATTCTGAATAACTGAATCGACGATAAGAAATCGAAGATGAAGACGGTGGTCGAAGACCAGAGATCTTCACCTCGTTTGGATGGTAACCGATGTCCTGATTGGGAGGCATCCCGAAATATGGATAATGAGTGGTGATCGTCCAGACGTACGTCGAGGTCGATGGGTTTGCGAGGTATATAGTGCCTCCGGTTTCGTTCAGTCCCAGAACGGACTTGCAAATGGACAGTGTGTCTGACATTGGAATTTATTCTGTGTGATTGATAGCTATCAGTTGCACGATGTGAATTGCCTGTGTGGCATGCTAAGATGTAGTGATCAAGGCTTCTGTTGAAAAGCAAAGTCTTGTGGTGATGATCAAAGCACCGCCTGTGTGGCGTAGCTTTGTGTATAACGTGAAATCGCGAGCCTCACACCCCGGTATGAACCAGAAACGGGAGAGGACCTCAGGGGGGGCGTGCGTTTTCTTTCTAGCTAGAAGTGGCGTCAGTGGTTTTACACGCCCTGACGAGTTTGACTTATGTGGTTGTTACTGTTGCGAGGCACCTCGGTTAGATCGGACGATCCGGGTCCGATGGAGTCATTCGTTGGCTCATTTACGCCCCAAAGGGCGGAGGGACGCATTGTTCAGGCATTATATTCCACTTCGTGTGGACCGGCCCTGACGATCCAAGGTACGGTTGCGGCTGTGCCTGAGACATGGGCTAGATTGTCTCGAATTCGGTAAGGACTATCTTTTGCCTTGGTTCATGGCGGAAATCCAATTTCCAAATACGTGACTGTGCGGTTTTGATTGTATACCTATATTTGGCGACATAGTGGCGTGGGACGCTCATGTCGTCTATGATTGATAGTTATGATTTGAAATTATTTTTGAAACATATAAACACTAGTAATAATATCAAATGCTATTGTTTTATTCGTATCAAGCATAATTTGGCCATTACAAGGTAAAACTCTATCCTCCGGTTTGCGTTGCATTGTGTGATGGGAACTGAGTCTTATAATAGCTTCATTTTTATAAAAGCATTGCGATGTTTAAAAGAATTGTTTGTTTTAAAGCACTGGCAATCCGATGGAGTAAACCCGTTCCACGAAAGTGGCGTGGTCCTGTTATTAGCCATATTTTAAATGTGTTGAGTAGATTTCTCATACCAGTCCCATGACTGACTCATAGTTTATTTCACTTTCAAACTCGGGTGCCCCTTTTTCTACACGGGCAGCCTTGTATTCAGGTTTTAGCTGGCTTTCTCTGGATAGATGGAGCTGAAGATGGATTATATCGTTTATCTCTTTTTATGCTGTTCAGCTCCTATTGTACATTATGTTTGTTTTTCCGCTGTAGACATATATGTATAGCTGAACTGTATTTGTACTAAGTATGATCCTGTATACTGTGTAACTCTGATGTTTATGTTTATCCAGTGTATTATTTGTTCATTATCTGGTGTATTTATTTAATTATGTTCTGCTGTTTTCCGTTTATGTGTTATATTCCAAGGATTACCCTTGCCGCCGTCAGTACGGGGTTTGGGGTCGTCTCATTTTGGTATCAGAGCTTTGGTTAAGCTTAGTTCTGGAATATAACATATTAACGAACTCGTCAGAGATAGAACCAGTAGTGTTCTAGGACGAGTAACTCATTGCAGATAGGATCAGTAATATCCTAGTATGAGTAAAGCAGAATCAGAATAACTCGTTAGAGATAGGGTCAGAAGTGCCTCTGAACGAATTGAGAGTTATATGTTTATAAATAACGTATTTGTGATTATATATATAGTTTGGTTTTAGGAATATGATCTTTGAATATATAAAAGATATATATTTGAAAAGTTAAAAACAATTTGTATGTTGTTTGTGTTGTGTGATAGTAGATTTGATTAATTAAATTATCAGAACGATAGTCAATTTAATCAATAAGTGAATGAATGGTAGAATTTATTTGATTAAATCACACATTGAACTGAGTTAAAAATAGATAGCAATATATACATGTGCATTATATATGTTTGAACAGGTAAATGGATTAACTGTTGAGTAATGATTTTACTTGCGTGCCCGACAAATAGGTAAACCTTTATGAGTTGGATGCGCAATTTTATTATTATATCAACTCCTGTGAATGCCATTGGATGCAGAGTGCTGGTTATTCTGTGTGTAATAATAAGCGTCGCCATATGATAGTAATAATTAATTTTGAACTACATTACATGGCATACTTCTGAAGATAGGCATACTTCATCATATACCACATAAGCATTTGGAGCTTGTGTGACGAGGTGGAAGATTTACCATACGAGCGAGAGGCTTGTATGGCGATGACTATATTTTACAGGTTGAACTGATGACTGATATGGACTATTTAAATTGTAATGATAAAATTGCCAGATTAATAAAAAACCCACACGGGTCTGGAGCTGACAATAATCACGTCTCTCTAGTTATTAGATACGGCACATGGACTATTTATTTCCCACACGGGACGAGGTGACGAGGATTTATCTTTTGGAGCAATTAAAATACACACTCCCTCATGCTATGACATGGTGACGATAATTTATTCTCTGGAGTTATAATCTATACATGCTCCCCTGTAAACACCAGAATATATCA
Source organism: Allium sativum (assembly GCA_030737875.1). Taxonomy (NCBI): domain Eukaryota; kingdom Viridiplantae; phylum Streptophyta; class Magnoliopsida; order Asparagales; family Amaryllidaceae; genus Allium; species Allium sativum. Next base: position 830,228,504 of record CM060913.1, read on the forward strand.
CTATAAATATGTGTATGCATTATAGGATTTATTGGGTACCTAATACGGCCCAATAAATTTCTAAACCTCTCCCCGTACAAAGGAGGTTATGGCGAAATTTTTCGAAAATTCCGGGTGTTAGCCAAATTTTTGAAGAATTTGAAAATTCTCAGAAACTGAAAAGTTGGAGAATGGAAGCCAGATTGAACGTAGAGTTGATTAATCAAACCACTTTCGACTTTGTTCCTTTTCGGGGACGAAAAGTTTTAAGTGGGGGAGATTGTAACGACCCGGAAAATCTGAACCAATTTAAATTTTTTAAATTGGCTAAAATAGTGGATTTTAAATATTTAAAATAAATATTTTAAATAATAGTAATGAAAAGTAAGTTTGAATCGACATTTGAAAACGAATATAATTAATTCTAATTATAAAAAAGGCCTGAAATGGCGCGGCAGTTTCAAATTTTCATTTCAAACTTCGTCTGACTGTACCGGGTGCAAAACAAAGCGGATTTGAGTAAAACCAAAAATATTTAAATCTGTTAGTGAATATCTTTCTAACAAATCTGAAAAATCGAAGTTTCATAGTAGGAAGCAAAAGTTATGGCCAAATGAATTTTCAGAAAGGTCGCTATGGAATTTATATAGCCGTGAAAATGGCCATTTTGCATACGACCTCGGAATTCGACGAAACCACTTTTGTTGGATCCGGGATGTGAAGTTATTGCTAGGTTTCAAATTTCATAATTTTTTAAGCTAGTATGTGAGCATGGCAAAGGAAAACGTGTTTTGGTCAATTACAGTTAAATTGGATCGACCAGAAATGGGCCTTTTTGCAAACGATCTCAGAATTCGACGAAACTAGTTTTGTTGGGACCGCATCGTCAAAACATAGGCAGATTTATTTTTCTGGAATTTTTCGAATCAGTTTGTGGCCCTGGCAAATTGAAATGTACGTTCAAATTAAATATTGAATGTTTTATATTTTAATCTAAAGAGAAACTAACTGAAACAGTCAAATGAGCCTTCGAAACATATCCCATTGTGTTCAGAATGGGGGTTAAACGCTAGGGACGACAGTCGTTGGGTTTGGATTGGGGTTCGTGTGTGAAAGGGATATTTTAGAGAATTTAAAATTTATAAAATAAAATAAAAAACCCTCATTGGCCCTCACTCCCTCTCTCTTCCCCGATGCCCTCTGAAACCCGACGGCGCCCCCTTCTTTCCTTCTCTCCTCTTTTGCCGCCGCCACGGCCATCACCAGCGATCGCCACCACATCCCCTCGACGCGCCTCCTCTTCAAATCCGACCCAACCACCACCCTTCTCGTCACCTCCACTGCCTGAATCGAGCCCGGAAAGTGAGCCACTTCCCAGCGTCGCCGCCGCCAGATCCGGCCACCATACACGACCGCACCACCATCGACAGCAGCGCCTCACTCCCCTCTTCCACGTCCTCACCTCCGATCATCCCAATATCGCTCGGATTTCGCGAAAGATCGAAACCCTTGTCTGAACCAATGATAAAGGCGGTTCCTGTATATGATTTAAACACTTTAAAGTGTTGCAAACGTTGAAAAATCATATCTTTTTGGTTTCTTGTCGAAATTCAGTGAAACAAGAGACATCGGGACCGTGAGGACGTCTTCTACATTTTAGAAGAAACCACGTATTTTTCTGAGCCTTCTGCTATTTTTGGTGGAGTGGAACCCAATGTGAGATTTCTAATTTATAAACGATATGGAAAACGACGATGTATAAATTATATAGTCGATGTATGAGTTATATAAGCGTTGTACACCTCTTGTATAAGCGTTGTATAAGTTGTACGTTCGATGTATAAGTTATATATGCATTGTAAAAATTATATATGTGTTGAAATAGAAGTGAAATGCTATATATATATATATATATATATACACACGCCCCTTGTCCACAAACCATGGACGATATTTATTGGTTGTGATTGGTGTGAAAATTGATTGATAGCGAATGGTTGAATGAAATTGTTTGTGGTTGGAATTGATTGATTGTGGTTGAAAAATACCCATTTGTGGTTGAGAAATATTTGGTTGAAACCACATAGGATTAGTTTGTGGAAATGAAAAAAATATACATGCCGCCTGCGTGCGAACTAGATGCATGATTCCCCATTGTCAAAAGCTGCGAGGCTTTAAGGTAGAGCGAGGAGCCGTACTAGAGACGGTCCCGGTTTTAACTACCCTGCCGTTATACTGCCGAAATTTTGAATAATATTCATGTGTTAGAATTATTTTCATTTGTTGAAACTATATTTATTCGTTGAATAGAAAACCTTTATGTGTTGAATCGATATTCATTCGTTGGATAGAAATTCATGTGTTGAATGGTATTCGTGTTTTAAATATAAAAATCACATTTTTACTCTATATGTATAAACTATAGAAAACCTTCATGTGTTGAATCGATATTCATTCGTTGGATAGAAATTCATGTGTTGAATGGTATTCGTGTTTTAAATATAAAAATCACATTTTTACTCTATATATATAAACTATAGAAAACCTTCATGTGTTGAATTGATATTCATTCGTTGGATAGAAATTCATGTGTTGAATGGTATTCGTGTTTTAAATATAAAAATCACCTTTTTGTCTATATATATAAACTATAGAAAACCTTCATGTGTTGAATCGAAATTCATTCGTTTAATTGAAATTCATGTGTTAAATGATATTCATATTTTGAAAGAAATTGTTTTATAATAAAAATCCAATTTTTATCATCGATATGAACTATATAAAATAATCTTGTTTTCAAATAAATTGTTTTATAATAAAAATCCTATTTTTATCACCTATATTAACTATATAAAATAGTCGAGTTTTGAAATAAATTGTTTTACATTAAAAATCACATTTTTATTATATACATGAATTGTTAAAAATAGTGAAGTGTTGAAATAGTAAACAGTTAGATAAAAATATCATTTTTATCAAATGTATGAAACTCATATAGTTTTGAAATCGAAGAATCGATATATATATATATAAATAGAATTGAAATATATCGAATAACGAAGCTGCAGTTCGTATTTTGAAACCGTGATTTCAAACGATTAGTGAGGGAGATCCGACCATCGGATTTTCCCAAAACCGCAATCGTTGGGTTCGCTTTGGAAATATCTTTCCAACGGCACCAACTTTGTAAAAATCCAACGGTTGGATTGTTTGGAATGTTTAATTCAAATCTGAAGAAAAACAGCGCCAGAATCGATTATATTTATATATATAAATATAAATATGATTATATTGAATCGAATAACGACGCTGTAGTTCGTATTTTGAAAACGAAACTTCAAACGATTATACCGGGAGATCTGACCGTCGGATTTTCCCGAAACTGGAACCGTTGGATTCGTTTTGAAAAGATCTTTCTAATGATTTAAATTTTGTGAAGATCCAACGGTTAGAATTTCAGATATGTGTAAATCAAATCTGAAGAAAAACAGCGTCACGGCCGCGTTATGGCCCGAAGCGTCGTTTGAATAAATTGGCTATTTTAAAATAAATAAAAATGGCGATAAATCGTTATAAAGTATTATAAACGATATGGATGTGAAATTTAGAAACTAACTGAAGGTTGGCTAAGTTGAATGGTTTCCTGGGTGTTGATCTGATGTTGGTTTCGGCCTTCGGGGTTAATATTTGGGAAATCGTCCTCTTACTGATTTACGGTTAGCGACTAATGAATTGAAATGATGCGTATGTGTATTTGTGTTGCACTTGTTTATCATATACGCGAGTTGCTCAGAAAGACCAGGTTTATCCCATTCTGAATAACTGAATCGACGATAAGAAATCAAAGATGAAGACGGTGGTCGAAGACCGGAGATCTTCACCTCGTTTGGATGGTAACCGATGTCCTGATTGGGAGACATCCCGAAATATGGATAATGAGTGGTGATCGTCCAGACGTACGTGGAGTCGATGGGTTTGCGAGGTATATAGTGCCTCCGGTTTCGTTCAGACCCAGAACGGACTTGCAAATGGACAGTGTGTCTGACATTGGAATTTATTCTGTGTGATTGATAGCTATCAGTTGCACGATGTGAATTGCCTGTGTGGCATGCTAAGATGTAGTGATCAAGGCTTCTGCTGAAAAGCAAAGTCTTGTGGTGATGATCAAAGCACCGCCTGTGTGGCGTAGCTTTGTGTATAACGTGAAATCGCGAGCCTCACACCCTGGTATGAACCAGAAACGGGAGAGGACCTCACGGGGGACGTGCGTTTTCTTTCTAGCTAGAAGTGGCGTCAGTGGTTTTACACGCGCTGACGAGTTTGACTTATGTGGTTGTTACTGTTGCGAGGCACCTCGGTTAGATCGGACGATCCGGGTCCGATGGAGTCATTCGTTGGCTCATTTACGCCCCAAAGGGCGGAGGGACGCATTCTTCAGGCATTATATTCCACTTCGTGTGGACCGGCCCTGACGATCCAAGGTATGGTTGCGACTGTGCCTGAGACATGGGCTAGATTGTCTCGAATTCGGTAAGGACTATCTTTTGCCTTGGTTCATGGCGGAAATCCAATTTCCAAATACGTGACTGTGCGTTTTTGATTGTATACCTATATTTGGCGACATAGTGGCGTGGGACGCTCATGTCGTCTATGATTGATAGTTATGATTTGAAATTGTTTTTGAAACATATAAACACTAGTAATAATATCAAATGCTTTTGTTTTATTCGTATCAAGCATATTTTGGCCATTATAAGGTAAAACTCTATCCTCCGGTTTGCGTTGCATTGTGTGATGGGAATTGAGTCTTATAATAGCTTCATTTTTACAAAAGCATTGCGATGTTTAAAAGAATTATTTGTTTTAAAGCACTGGCAATCCGATGGAGTAAACCCGTTCCACGAAAGTGGCGTGGTCCTGTGATTAGCTATATTTTAAATGTGTTGAGTAGATTTCTCATACCAGTCCCATGACTGACTCGTAGTTTGTTTCACTTTCAAACTCGGGTGCCGCTTTTTCTACACGGGTAGCCTTGTATTCAGGTTTTAGCTGGCTTTCTCTGGATAGCTGGAGCTGAAGATGAATTCTATCGTTTATCTCTTTTTATGTTGTTCAGCTCCTATTGTACATTATGTTTGTTTTTCCGTTGTAGACATATATGTATAGCTGAACTGTATTTGTACTAAGTATGATCCTGTATACTGTGTAACTCTGATGTTTATGTTTATCCAGTGTATTATTTGTTCATTATCTGGTGTATTTATTTAATTCTGTTCTGCTGTTATCCGTTTATGTGTTATATTCCAAGGATTACCCTTGCCGCCGTCAGTACGGGGTTTGGGGTCGTCTCATATTCTTTCAAAATCAATATAATTTCAAATTATATTCCTTCAAAACCAAACCATTTTTATATGAAAATACATTCTCTCGTATATAATACTTTCAAACTCAACTAGGGTATTACTAACCCTATCTCTAATGAGTCAACCATTATAGGATATTACTAATTCTATCTCTAGTGAGTCCTTTCCATCTGTTCAAATGAGTCATACCCAAGATCTTTGTATAAACCAAAACTCTGATACCACATTGTAACGACCCTCCTTTTTACCCAGTTCAAACCTGTAATTAAATTGACTCAAACCGTTCATAAAAACGGATTGTTAGGGGTAGTAACACATTTGGACAGAAACAAAAGAATTTTTCATTATCATAACGATAATTTTACATCAGAGTTACAATGATCATCAGAGTACAACAGAAACATAGCGAAAAGAAATAAATGTAAACTCTCAGCAGAAGAATAATGCTCCAAGATATAGCTCTATCTCCAAACCTGAATCCTACTCTAACTGATTCCAAGACTAATCTGCAAACCAAACTACTAGCTGCCCGTGTGGAAAATTATGGCCACTCAGAGTTTAGGTGACGGAACGTTAAACTCCAGGTCAGTCAGGGGATTGGTGCGAAAACTAAAACAGTTGTTTTTAGGTTCATTTTAAAGTGAGGTAAATCATAAGACCACGCCATATAACACGCAATGAGTTTTTCCCTTATAAATACCAGTGCATAAAATTCACAATGCTTTGTAGAAAATGAAGCTATCATAAGGCTCATTCCACATTACACAATGCAAGCGCACACCAATGGACGAGTTTTGTCCTTATGATAACCAAAAATGCTTGATACGCTGAAAAATCCTCTAATAATATTATTAATGCATAGTGTTGAAAACCATTTCGCAAGTAAATGTATCAATCTTAACCAAATATAACCCATCCTATTATGTTGACATATAGTTATACAACTAAAACTGTATGGGCTCGTAGTGGAAAATTGGATGCCAACAATGACCAAGGTAAAGGATCTTCCTTATCTGAATAGAATTTGAACACCTCTAAAGGGATATTCGAGGATCGACTGACGCTCCTCATGCCAACACAAAATCGGACCATCTCTATATGACGACTCTGCTAGATGGAAACACAAATATGACACTCCCCGGTACTAACCAACCTTTATCCGGGCACCCGCGTCATCAACATCCACATAAGTAGAAGTCGCTACATAAGTAATACCTGGATGCCATACCATGATACACTTTTTATCTGGAAGGGAATAACCATTACCTGATGGGAATGACCCACATAACCTTGCCGCATTTATCTTTTTTTAGTACTTTACCAAGGTGTGAGGCTTGCTGAAGTCTCGTTACACAAAGCTATGCTTTATCAAGCCCATGATTTGATCATCAATAGTTAATCACTTGATATGCCACACTGTCATTCTGTAACATATAATTGATAATCACAAACCATATAACCTTTGAGCTCGTACGTCTCAAAGAAGGTTGTTAAGCTAAGAGCATAAATTCCCCGCCACCAACATAAATATGTTTAGTAAAAATCAATCACACGTTACAAAATAGAACGTCAGACACACATCCATACAAGTCTGTTATGGGTCTGAACGAAACCGAAGGCTCCTTATTCCTCGTACAATAAAGGAGACAAGCCCTTGCATATTCAAAAATTCTCCAAGTACGTCTGGACCACTGCCATAATATAAATCTATAATGGGAGCTACCCACTCAGGACCATCAGCGAGCAATCCTTCTGATGTGAAGATTCCCGGTCTTCAACCACCATCTTCATTTGCACCATGACGTCATAATATTATATGGAATGGTTTTCAGATATAAATCCAATCCTTGTCTTTCCAAATAATAAGCGCAATTTAAAAACACAATTATGGATTACATCAGCTCTTATTCAAGTCCCCTCTTTCACTTGGTTAATCAACCTTCCTTAAAACCATTCCCCGTTCTTTGTCTTTTAACAAAATCCATATTCAGTATCGGAATTAAATCAAGATTTCCTTCTTTTAAATCTTTGATAAACAATTTATTCCTTCAAAACTCTTAATTAATCTTAACCATTGTTTGCCATTAAAAAATTTAAAATCTAAATTAAAAAGGAATTCTTCATTAATCCTTTATGACAAGACTTTCTTTAAATTCCTAATAACATGTAAACCTTCTTTCCTTTAAAGGGAACCCTCTTTTTTAAGTTCAAAACCAAAAGACTCATTTCCATTCAAATATATTGATACGTAGTTCTCTTAAATCTCCAAATCCCATTTCAAATCTTACTCAAAGATCTATTCATAAGTTACAAAAAAATTTCAAACATATCTTCAATTTATACATCTAGTTACTCACAATCCATTGGTATTGAACATAAGATTTAAACAAAAATAACATCAACTTATATTCAACACCAATTCTCATAATCAACGAATAATATAAGTGGAATAACGATATAATATCTTTCGAATTCCACAGATCGTATATGTCCAATAATGGAATTCCATATCAAATATCCAAAATTTATTTTTATTCACCCCATTTTAATAATTATGGAAAACCTTTATTCCAAATAATTACATATAAGAACTGGACATAAGTTACATCAACTAATGTTCGATATCAATTTCCATACTCGACCGATACTATCAGAGGAGTAAGGTAATTCTACCTTCCAAATTCCTCAAATAGTATAGATCTATTTATGAACTTAATAACGACATCTAAAGATTACTTTCAACCATTTCCAATTTGGGAAACCATTTATCTTAAGATAAATTGAATCGCATTTAAAACCAATATGGTTTAAGTACTATAAATTTCTAAAAACATTCCACTAATCATTTAAAAATTATCATTTAAGTTTCGGAAAATGAGTCATAAGTTTAAACCACCAAAATATACTGTTTTGCGAAAAATGTTGCAACATGGTTACAAAAAGTGTCGCAAAACAGCTAATATTGGCTAGTTTGATAAAAATAACTTTCAAATCATCCAAAACCAAATTTTTTCACTTCAAATCACTTTTAAATAATTTATTATGATTTTAAAAAAAATCGTTTTTTTAAATAACCGTTTTCCGTTATGGTCTACGAACTGCGCTTACAACGACCTTTCTCAAAGTAGATTTAAGCATAACTTGAAAATTATATATCATAATCCAAAAATTCTTTTTTGATTTGAAAACTATTATTATAAGGTAGAAAATGTTTTTTTGTTTTACGTCAATTCAATTAAAATTGCTCAAGTTATAGCCGTTTAAAGTTTAGGGCTGAAATTCATGAATTGTCGCTGCGCGACACGTCCTTTTCAGACCATATTACGACTTATAACTAAAAGTTTATCTGATTCACCTCCAATATGATAATAAACTTTTATAAACATATTTAAACTCATTTGAAAATTCAAAATTTAAACTAGAAATTCTAAACTGAATATTATTATATTAATAAAATAATATTATTTTTCAGAAACTAATCCGGTTAGCTTTAAAATTTGCAGACATCCGTTAATAAAATATATAACACTAACAGATTAATTGATTTGAATTTAAACCAACGTCTATATGCCCAACTCAACTTCGTTTTTCAAATTCGATATTCAAAAACGATTTAAACTTTAACATTCCACAAACCGTTGAAATCATTTCCAAATCCATTTCCAACTTTTACGAAAGTTATTCATATATACTTAAATTAAATTTCTAAACTGTTTCGAAAACCAAATTTTGAATTCCATTTTCGATCATTATTTTAATATTAAAGTAATATAACACTCATTTATGTGAAATGGAAACTTGACTAATTACTTCCATAATACCATAATTATGGTGTGTGATCACATTCGAACTGTAAACAACTGTATACAAATGATATATAAGTCATCACATATGCATCCATAACAAATAAAATTAACAGAGGTCATTAACTACATGCAAGCGTTACTGTACTTAATTCTTATAAGTGTACACGTGTTTTTATCTATAAAATCATTCAACCATCATCACATGCACATAATTAACATCCATAACCATCCATAATTAAAACGTGTATAGTTCCACACTATCATAAACTTAATTAAAAATAGTTTTAGAAGTTGTCACTAATATTGCTCCTTAAATCTTCATTGTAGGCGAGCCTAGCTAACCGTGATCGTACCAACGGAAAATATTTCGGTGCACCGTCTGTAACAACCCGAAAATCTGGGCCAGTTTAAAATTTTTATTTTTGCAATTTTAGGGAATTTTGAATATTTAAAATAGATTATTTTAAATAAAATCAACGAGAAATTTATTTTGAATTGAAATTCGACATATATTTATATACGTCGTCGTTAGAATATAAATAATTATATATAAATATAAAAGGAATTGAAAATGGCGCGGTAGTTCGGTAATTCGATTTCAAACTTCAATTGAATGTACCGGGTGCAAAACAATCTGGATTTTAGTGAAACCAAAAACATTAGGATCTAATTAGGAATATCTTTCCAACGAATCCGAAAAATCAAAATTTCATAGCGGGAATCAAAAGATATGTCCAGTTGAAAATTCTGAATAGTCGCTATGGAATTCAGGCCCTTAAAAATGGACATTTTGCAAACGACCTCGGATTTCGACGAAACCACTTTTGTTGGATCCGTGATGTAAAGTTATTGCTAGATTTCAAATTTCATAATTTTTCGAATCAATATGTGAGCGTGGCAAAGGAAAACGCGTTTGACCAATTTCAGTTGATTTTAATCGACTGGAAAATGGCCATTTTTCCAACGGTCTCGGAATTCGACGAAACTAGTTTTGTTAGGACCGTATCGTCAATACGAAGCTAGAAAATATTTTTCTGGAATTTTTAGAGTTAGTATGTGACCCCGGTAATTTGAAATGTGCGTTTAAAATTCAATATAGTGATTTAAATGTAAATTTGACGAAAACTGATCGAAAAGATCGAACCAGCCTGCGATACATATCTCATTGTGTTCGGAATGGGGGTAATACGCTAGGGACGACAGTCGTTGGGTGTGATTCCGAGTTCAAACAAAAAGTCAACTTTGATGGGAGAAAAATAATAAATTAATTAATATATATATTCAATTACCCTACCCCCTTTTCCCTCTTCTCTCTCCTCCATTTCATTTCAGAACCGATTTGGGGAAAAAAAACAGAGCTCGACATCGCACCGTCGCCTCTTTCGTCGATGGCGCCACCGGAGGCTGGCCTCCCAGCGCCGCCTCCCTCCCCTTCGCGTGTCTCCTCCCCTCTCCTCAAATCCGCACCCAATCGAACTCGCGCGCCTCTCCCACTGCTCCATCCTCCGAGCGCCTGTAGCCTGCCACCACCAGAAATAGCCCGCCGCCACCTTGTTGAGCACGCCTCCCCCCCCTGACGCTGAAACCCCAAATCGATTTGAGCAAAACCCCTCCCTCCTTCACAAAGACGAGCCACCACAGCCCCCTTCGACCTCCCCAAGCCTGACGCCCTTCCCCTCGCCTCGCTGAACCCCCCCCCCTTCTTCTAGGAAAACGCTGTGAGTTCTTCTTAGTCTTTATATTTATTTCCATTGTTTTAAAAACTGAAAACTTGTTCATTTTAAAATTGAAAATTTGTTCATTTAAAAACTGAAAACTTATTTTAAAAGCTAAGATAGGAATTTTATATATGAAAAGGCAAGATTTTTAACATGAAGTTAAAGCGATAAAAATTCGATTTTTATATATTGAATAGCGAAGTAAAAATTCGATTTTTATATATTGAATAGCGAAGTAAAAATTTGATTTTTATATATTGAACAGCGAAGTAAAAATTCGATTTTTATATATTGAATAGCGAAGTAAAAATTCGATTTTTACATATGTAGTGGCTACGGGCGAAGAAAGTGATAAGAGACGAGAACAGTGAAGATTTCCTGCATTAGAAGTGCCATGGAGTTAGGATAGCTATCGGTGAGAATTTCTCACCTTTCAATTTATTTTTCTAGTTATATATATATATATACTAGGATGCAGACGGTGTTTAGTAGCACCCGACACCCGTCATCCACAGACCATGGATGGCTTGTTTGTTTAATTGTTTGGTTGTGTAGTTGGTTAGATTATTTGGTTTGAATTGAATTGTTGGGTGAAATGAAATTGATTTGATTGATGTGTGAATGGCGTGGGCCTTCACTAGACCGGGGATAAGGCTAGGCCTTGTCCCGTTTCTAGTATCGTGCCGTTATGCCGCCGAAATTTTCTAAAATATGTTAGAGAAATAAAAATATCATTTTATTGAATAAATGAACCGAATAGAATATTCATAGTTTGAATAAAATATTTTGGTCGTTAAAAATATAATTTTTAACGTGAAAGTGAATAAATAAATATCTATAAACAAATCGGCCGATTTGTGTATATACACTGATTTGACTGATATTGATTGGGTCGATAAATTTTACACGTCGCCCAACTGCACAAATAAAATCTGTGTTTGATTGTTTGAAAACCCCACACGGGTATTGGGATAAAATACGGCATACACTAATCCCAATAATTAGTTGTATGTCGATCGATTGATTGACAGGCTGTTATAAGCGTTAGATATCTATATTTGATGCTTATACAGTGTAGTGCACTTTGAATGATGGTTGATTATTTATCGTTGCTATTATATGCATGTGTGGTATGGAATCCATATAGTTAACGCTATATGGTAATTGATTGGGCCTCATTCCAATTTGAAAAATAAAGAATATATAAAATAAAGGTTCATGTGTTGACAGTACTCATCCGTTGAGATTAGTCATGTGTTGAACGAAATATTTTAATAATAAAATTTACATCTTTATCAATATAAAATAAAAGTTCATGTGTTGACAGTACTCATCCGTTGAGATTAGTCATGTGTTGAACGAAATATTTTAGAAAATAGAAATATTTGAAAAAGAAATATTTGAAATAGAATATTAGAAAATAGAAATATTTGAAAAAGAAATATTTGAAATAGAATATTAGAAAATAGAAATATTTGAAATAGAAATATTTGAAATAGAAATATTTGAAATAGAAATATTTGAAATAGAATATTTGAAAATCGAAATATATGAAGCCGCGTTGATAGACTGGCGCCATTTTAACGTGAACGATATTTATATCGATTTTATTCAAATTGAAGTGAATATTAAAGTGAATTGAAATTCAAATCTAATTGAATTGATTTGAAATTCGAAATAAACTGAAATGGTTCGAAATTCGAATAGAATTGAAATAGAATTGAAATCGATTTGAAATGAATTTAAAATGAATTTAAATTGAAATATTCAATTTTGATTTGAAATTGAATATGAAGTTGAAATCGTTTTGAAAACGAATTTAAAACGATTTATAAAGCACGTTTTGAATTGAAATCGACGAAGTATATATTATATATTATATATATATATATAATATAATGATCTGAATAGAACGCGCCGCGCCGCGGCAGTTCGCGAATTTCGACCATTGACTTCGAACGGATATTACGGGAGATCCGACCGTCGGATTCTCCTAAAACCGGAACCGTTGGGTTTGTATCGAAAAGAGCTTTCTAACGAATATTAGAAATTTGAAATCTAACGGTTGGATTTGGAATTATGTCCAAATCAAATTTAGAAAAGGTCGATGTAAGTGCAGTTCGATGGCCGCTGATGGAAATCGACTGTACGGGCCTTGATAAAATTATTAAAAATATCAATAATTTGTGTAAAATCATAAGAAATGATTGAGAAAGAATTGGGATGAAAAACTCCATATTTGAAAAGATAAAAATAGATTTTTATCGAAATGAACTAGTTTTGAACTAGAATTATAATTCTATTTATTTTTAAATAAATAAATTGAATTTGAAATGGTTTTGAAAATAACCAGAATTTCCAATGATTGCATTGGAATGGATTTGAATCGAAATTGTCTTCGGAATATTTCGATGTTTGATTTCGTGATTATACAGATGTTGTTATGGAAATTTGAAAGATATAGATATATATATCGTTATTTCGAATACGATATCTGTTGGTCGTAGAATTTGATATTGAATATAAGCCGATATATTTTCTATTCAGAGCCTTGTATTTAATATCAAATGTGATTTGGGTTTGTCGTGAATGGTGTCTTGACTAACACTGTTCTTTAACCCAGTTGAGAAAAGATTAAATCTTTTTATTTATATTTAATGAAGTGTACCAATTAAATAATATTTAATTGGAATTGAATTGATATTGATTTTTGGGTTTATCGTGGACAGTGTTTTAAATAACACTCGTTCTTTAACCCGATAATTAATGAATGTGATTTTGGGTTTATCGTGAACCGTGTTTTAAAATGACACTGATTCTTTAACCCAGTCACAGATTAAAACTAAGTGGAGTTTTAATGAATCTTTAATTAGATTGAAATGATCGAGAATGGAGTATCACCAGTTTTGCTCCAGGCGATAGTTAAATCTTTAATTAGATTTGAACGTGAAATGGTAATTGAATTTACCGATAACACCGTGGTGTTAGATATGAAGTATAACCAGTTTTACTTCATGGGATGAATAGGTTGGGATTGGGAAATTAAAACCAATGATTACTTCAGTAAGGTTCGTTAATCTCGACTAGTTGAATCGAAATTCAAAAGAAGATTAAAGAATAAGTTCAAGGAATTTATCTTGGATAAAATTAATGGGAACCTTTCCTTATGAATGTGAAATTTAGAAACTAACTGTCGGTTAGCCAAGTAGAATGGTTTTCTGAATATTGATCTGATGTTGGTTTCGGCCTCCGGAGTTAATATTTGGGGAATTATTCTCTTGATTAATTTACGGTTAGTGACTGATGAATTGGAATGAGGCGTATGTTGTGTTTGTGTAACACTTATTTAAAATATACGCGAGTTATTCGGAAAGACCGGGTTTATCCCATTCTGAATAACTGATACGACGATAAGTCGAAGATGAAGACGGTGGTCGAAGACCGGAAGTCTTCACGTTGTTTGGGTGATTACTGTTGATCTTGATTGGGCTGTACACCCAAGAAGATGGAAACAGTTGGTGATCGTCCAGACGTACTTGGAGATCGATGGATATGCGGGGTACTAGGTGCCTCCGGTTTCGTTCAGACCCAGAACGGACTTGTAAATGGACTGTGTGTCTGACATTGGATTTTAGTCCGTGTGATTGATCTCTATTAAATATATATCTGTTTGGCGGCGGAGAATTTATTCTCTTGCTTAACGCCCTTCTCTGAGACGTACGAGCTCAGGGGTTATATATTGATGGATATCAAACGCATGGAGTGAATTGCCTGTGTGGCATGCTAAGATGCAATTGATCGAGACTTCTGTTGAAAAGTAAAGTCTTGTGGTGATGATCAAAGCACAACCCGTGTGGCACAGCTTTGTGTAACGTGAATTCGCGAGCCTCGCACCCCGGTTGTGAACCAGAAACGGGAGAGGACATCAGGGAGGGCATGCGTTTCTTTCTAGCTAGGGTGGTGTCAGTGACCTACCAGCCCTGACATTTACATACTTTTCACCTGTGTGGTTGTTGCTGTTGCGAGGCGCCTCGGTTAGATCGGACGATCCAGGTCCGATGGAGCCATTCGTTGGCTCATTTACGCCCCAAAGGGCGGGGAAACGCATGTTCAGGCATTTTAATCCACATCGGTGGACCGGCCCTGACGATCCAAGGGTCCACCTGAGTCTGGGTCCTGACGGGCGGGCTAGAGCATCTCGAATCGGTTGAGGACTATCTTTTGCCTCGGTTCATAGATGGAAACCCAATTTCCAAATACGTGACTTTGCGATTTTGATTGTATAACCTATATATGGCGACATAGTGGTATGGGGCATTCATGCCGCCTATGATCGATACTTATGATTTGAAGTTGTTTTATACACTATGCACTTATAATAGTATCAAATGATTTGTTTTTCAACGTATCAAGCATTCTTGGCTATTATAAGGTAAAAACCCTATCCTCCGGCTTGCGTTGCATTGTGTGATGGGAACTGGGTCTTATAATAGCTTCATTTTTCTTTATTTAGCATTGCGTTGTTTGTTTTATGCACTGGTATTCTTGGGAGGAAACCCGTTCCGCGTTATACGGCGTGGTCCTTTGATTTACCTACCTTTAAAATAAAGATTAATAACTGTTTAGTTCTCACACCAGTCCCATGACTGACCCGGAGTTTATTGTTTTAACCTAAACTCTAGGTGCCCCTATTTTGACACGGCCAGCTAGTAGTTTTGGTTTTGCAGATTTATATTCACAGGATCCTGGTTTACAGCTGGAACGATATCCGGAAAGCTTTGTATCCGTATATCTCATTCTAGTTGTGTATTGTATTATTTTCCGCTGCTATGTAATGTATTGTAATCTCTGATATTTTTCTGTGTAATATTTATTCATTTATACTCTGTATATTCTTGTAATCTGATGCATTGTTGTAATATACAATGAAATGTTCTTCCGTCTGCGTTCTGATTTGTCGTGTTCTCAAACGATAGGGCGTTTCGAACGTTCTTAGCCGGTTTAGCGACTGGTTCGGACCAAGCGAAAATCCTTTTCGTCACAGTTGGTATCAGAGCTTTGGTTTACAAAGCTCAGAGAACAAGGCACCTTAGAACCATACGAAAGAATTCATCAGATATTGGATTAGTAATATCCAACGAGAATGACTCGTTAGAGATAGGATCAGTAGTATCCGAGAACGAGTGTGAAGAGTATATTTTTAAAATGAAAACAATTTTTGTTTTGAAAATTTAAATCGTTGTATACGTATTTGCATATTTATTTTATATTGATTAGGACAGTCCAGTATATAAAGATTTTGCATATACGCCTTGCAAACGTGTATTTGAAGTTTTAATATACTGGATAGATATAGAATTACACTCCAGTCGCCCGGGGGTGATTCTGATGATTGATATATCATCATCAGAATTTATATTCGAGTGACGAACGTGTAATATCTATATATTTCCTATTGACTGGTGTGAGAACCAAAAATTAGATAGGGCCTATTGTTGTGATTCGGCATCAAAAACATGATTTTTGTATATGTATCAAAATTATGAATTTGAAACTCTAATTCACTAATTGATTGATGTTTGTGTTGTTTGTTTATTTAGTGATAATTTTGAACCATTACGCCTAATTGTATCTAATATTGAATTGTATTGAAATTTGGTCGCATTTTCTTGCATATACATGTACTTACATTGAACAGGTCATAGCAAGGAGGCTAGAGCAGAGAATAAAATTTGTTTGCCCGACAAATAGGTACATGTTTACTACATAATTTCCTGTTTTGTTTGGGTGATGATGATTTTATGAGCCTATTGGCTAGCCGCTTGGCTTTTTCTTTTTCTTTTTGAGATCAGAAGGCCTATATGGCAGTTTCGGGATTTTCCCGTGGCTCCCGGTGCAGGGGAGGTTAAGGCGAAATTTTTCGAAAATTCCGGGTGTTAGCCAAATTTTTTGAAATTTTTGAAAATTCTCAGAAACTGAAAAGTTGGAGAATGGAAGCCAGAGCGAACGTAGAGTTGATTAATCAAACCACTTTCGACTTTGTTCCTTTTCGAGGACGAAAAGTTTTAAGTGGGGGAGATTGTAACAACCCGAAAATCTGGGCCAGTTTAAAAATTTTATTTTTGCAATTTTAGCGAATTTTGAATATTTAAAATAGATTATTTTAAATAAAATCAACGAGAAATTTATTTTGAATTGAAATTCGACGTATATTTATATACGTCGTCGTTAGAATATAAATAATTATATATAAATATAAAAGGAATTGAAAATGGCGCGGTAGTTCGGTAATTCGATTTCAAACTTCAATTGAATGTACCGGGTGCAAAACAATCTGGATTTTAGTGAAACCAAAAACATTAGGATCTAATTAGGAATATCTTTCCAACGAATCCGAAAAATCAAAATTTCATAGCGGGAATCAATTGATATGTCCAGTTGAAAATTCTGAATAGTCGCTATGGAATTCAGGCCCTTAAAAATGGACATTTTGCAAACGACCTCGGATTTCGATGAAACCACTTTTGTTGGATCCGTGATGTAAAGTTATTGCTAGGTTTCAAATTTCATAATTTTTCGAATTAATATGTGAGCGTGGCAAAGGAAAACGCGTTTGACCAATTTCAGTTGATTTTAATCGACTGGAAAATGGCCATTTTTCCAACTATCTCGGAATTCGACGAAACTAGTTTTGTTAGGACCGTATCGTCAATACGAAGCCAGAAAATATTTTTCTGGAATTTTTAGAGTTAGTATGTGACCCCGGTAATTTGAAATGTGCGTTTAAAATTCAATATAGTGATTTAAATGTAAATTTGACGAAAACTGATCGAAATGATCGAACCAGCCTGCGATACATATCTCATTGTGTTCGGAATGGGGGTAATATGCTAGGGACGACAGTCGTTGGGTGTGATTCCGAGTTCAAACAAAAAGTCAACTTTGATGGGAGAAAAATAATAAATTAATTAATATATATATATATTCAATTACCCTACCCCCTTTTCCCTCTTCTCTCTCCTCCTTTTCATTTCAGAACCGATTTGGGGAAGAAAAAAAAAACCAGAGCTCAATATCGCACTGTCGCCTCCTTCGTCGATGGCGCCACCAGAGGCTGGCCTCCCAGCGCCGCCTCCCTCCCCTTCGCGTGTCTCCTCCCCTCTCCTCAAATCCGCACCCAATCGAACTCGCGCGCCTCTCCCACCGCTCCATCCTCCGAGCGCCTGTAGCTGTAATAACCCGTAAAATGCGAGCCAGTTTGAAATTTTTATTTTGGCAATTTTAATGAATTTTGATTATTTAAAATGAATTATTTTAAATAATATCGACGAGAAAATTTATTTTGAATAGAATTCGAACGTATATATTATACGCGTCGTCGTTAGAATATAAATATTTATATATAATTATAAATAGAATTGAAAATGGCGCGGTAGTTCGATAATTCGGTTTCAAACTTCAATTGAATGTACCGGGTGCAAAACAATCCGGATTTTAGTGAAACCAAAAATAATGGAATCTAATAGTGAATATCTTTCCAATGAATCCAAAAAATTAAAAGTTCGTAGCGGGAATCAAAAGATATGTCCAGTTGAAAATTCTGAATAGTCGCTATGGAATTCAGGCCCTTAAAAATGGACATTTTGCAAGCGACCTCGGATTTCGACGAAACCAGTTTTGTTGGATCCGCAGTGTCAAATTATTGCTAGGTTTCAAATTTCATAATTTTTCGAATCAATATGTGAGCGTGGCATAGGAAAACGCGTTTGACCAGTTTCAGTTGATTTTAATCGACTGGAAAATGGCCATTTTTCCAACGGCCTCAGAATTCGACGAAACTAGTTTTGTTAGGACCGTATCGTCAATACGAAGCTAAAAAATATTTTTCGGGAATTTTTCTAGTTAGTATGTGACCCCGGTAATTTGAAATGTACGTTTAAAATTCAATATAGTGATTTAAATGAAAATTCAACGGAAACTGATCGAAACGATCAGATCAGAGTGCGATACATATCCCATTGTGTTCGGAATGGGGGTAAAACGCTATGGACGACAGGCGGTGGGCCTCGTTTTGATGACGTATGTAAAAGTCAACTTTTAAAAATAATAAAATAATAAATAAAAAAAATAAAAAATAAAAAGGAAAACCCCTCTCTCCCCTTAACCAGGCCCCCCCCCCCCCCCGATCTCTTTTCATTTCGAAAGAAAAAAGAAAAAAGAAAAAAGAAAAAAAAAAGAAGCAAAAGGGCGACGAACGATGTCGCCCTGGTGGCCTCGCATCACCGCAGTCCCCCCCCCTTCGCCGTCCTCCCTCCCTCTTCCTCCTCCCCTTCTCCTCCTTGGCCGCATCGCAGACCCCACCCCCATCAGAAATCGACCGCAACGCCCTCCCACAAACCATCACGCCGCCCCTCCTTCTTCCTCCTCCTCCCCTTCCCTTCGCCTGCGACCCCCGACCTTACCCATACCCGAACCCCCCCCCCCCCCGAGGACCGACGAAGCCGCATAGCCCCCCCCCCCCCCCCGTAAGTTTTTCCCTTACTTTTATTTCTTTATTTCATTTATATAAAGTAATTATTTCATTAAAAACGAAATTCAGTTTTCCCTGTGCTATGTAGGATTAAAAATTGAAATTAAAACTGATTTTTAGAAAAAGGTATTAAAACAGATTTTTGAAGGGGTTTTAAAACAGATTTTTGAAAAGAGGTAAAATTGAATTTGAAAAGGTTTTAACTTTAAAAAGAAAAAGGTTTTAACTTTAAAAAGAAAAAGGTTTTAACTTTAAAAAGAAAAAGGTTTAAACTTTAAAATAGAAAAGACGGAATTTTTATTAAGTAAAAGATGTAAGATATGATTTTTATATTTTTAAAAGCAATAAAAATATAATCTTTATATATTGAACTTTGAAATAAAAATATAATCTTTATATATTGAACTTTGAAATAAAAATATAATCTTTATATATTGAACTTTGAAATAAAAATATAATCTTTATATATTGAACTTTGAAATAAAAATATGATTTTTATATATTGAACTTTGAAATAAAATATGATTTTTATATATGGAATAGCGAAGTAAAAATTCGATTTTTACATAGGTAGTGAAAGCGGACAACGAAGATGACGAAGATGCGATAGCGATGAAGATTTCTATCAATAAAGTGCCGTGGAGCTAGGATAGCTATAGGTGAGAATTTCTCACCTTTCAATTTCTTTTTCTAGTTATATGTATATATACTAGGATGCAGACGGTGCTTAGTAGCACCTGACACAATCGTCCACAGACCATGGACTTGTTTGATTGGTTGCGTAGATTAGTTATATGATTTGATTTGAATTTGGTTGTTTGGTGATGTTGATTGATGTGTGAATGACGTGGGCCTTCACTAGACCGGGGATAAGGCTAGGCCTCGTCCCGTTTCTAGTATCGTGCCGTTATGCCGCCGAAATTTTCTAAAATATGTTAGAAAAAATAAAAATATCATTTTATTTAAAGAATGAACTGAATAGAAATTCATATGTTGGAATAAAATGTTTTATCGTTAAAAATATAACTTTTAACGTGAATGTGAATAAATAAATATTCATTTACAAACCGGACGGTTTGTTTATGTACACCTATTTGAATGACATTGATTGGGACGATAAATTTTACACATCGCCCAACTGCACAAATAAAATCTGTGTTTGGTTGTTTGAAACCCCACACGGGTGTTGGGATGAAATTTGAAGTTCACTCATCCTGATTGATTAAATATGTCGATCGATTGATTGACATGCTGTTATAAGCGTTAGATATCTTTATTTGATGCTTATACAGTGTAGTGCACTTTGGTTGATGGTTGATTATTTTTCAATGCTATTATATACATGTGTTGTATGGAAATCCATATAATTAATTTTATATGGTAATTGATTGGGCCTCATTCCAATTTGAAAAATAAAGAAAATTTGAAAATAGAAATTTATGAAGCCGTGTTGATTAGATTGACGCCATTTTGACGTGAGCGATATTTATATCGATTTTAAACGATTTCGAAATGAAGTGAATTGAAAACGATTTCGAAATGAAGTGAATTGAAAACGAATTCGAAGTGAATTGAAAACGAATTCGAAGTGAATTGAAAACGATTTCAAAATGAATTGAAAACGAATTCGAAGTGAATTGAAAACGATTTTGAAATGAAGTGAATTGAAAACGAATTCAAGTGAATTGAAAACGATTTCGAAATGAATTGAAAACGAATTCAAATTGAATTGAAAGCGAATTGAAATGAATTCAAATTGAATTGAAATTTGAATTGAATAGAAATGAATTTTGAAACGAATTTATAAAGAAGAATTCAATTTCGATTTGAATTGAAATGGAAGTTGAAATTGCTTTTGAAACGAATTTAAAACTATTTATATAATTCGTTTTAAATAGAAATCGACGAAGTATATATTATATATATTATATATATAATATAATGGCCTGAATAGAACGCGCCGCGGTAGTTCGTGAATTTCGACCATTTATTTCAAACGGACATTGCGGGAGATCCGACCGTCGGATTCTCCTAAAACCGGAACCGTTGGGTTCGTATCGAAAAGAGCTTTCAAACGAATATTAGAAATTAGAAATCTAACGGTTGGATTTGGAATTATGTCCAAATCAAATGTGAAAAAGGTCGCTATAAGTGCAGTTCGATGGCCATTGATGGAAATCGACTATACGGGCCTTGATAAAATTATTAAAAATAGTAATAATTTGTGTAAAATCATAAGAAATGATTTGTGAAGATTTGGGATGAAAAGCTCCATATTTGAAAAGATAAAAATAGATTTTTATCGAAATGAACTGGTTTTGAACTAGAATTATAATTCTATTTATTTTTAAATAAATAAATTGAATTTGAAAAGGGTTTTAAAAATAACCAAAATTTCCAATGATTGCATTGGAGTGGATTTGAATCGAAATTGTCGTCGGAATATTTCGATGTTGGAATTCGTGATTATACAGGTGTTGTTATGGAAATTTGAAAGATATATATTTATATCGTTATTTCCAATACGACATTTGTTAGTCGTAGAATTCGATATTGAATATAAGCCGATATATTTTCTATTCAGAGCCTTATATTGAATATCGAATGTGATTTGGGTTTGTCGTGAATGGTGTCTTCACTAACACTGTTCTTGAACCCAGTTGAGAAAAGATTAAATCTTTTTATTTAGATTTAATGAAGTGTACCAATTAAATAATATTTAATTGGAATTGAATTGATATTGATTTTTGGGTTTATCGTGAACAGTGTTTTAAATAACACTCGTTCTTTAACCCGATAATTAATGAATGTGAATTTGGGTTTATCGTGAACTGTGTTTTAAAAGACACTGATTCTTTAACCCAGTTAACGATTAAAACTAAGTGGAGTTTTAATGAATCTTTAAATAGATTGAAAGGATCGAGAATGGAGTATCACCAGTTTTACTCCAAGCGATAGTTAAATCTTTAATTAGATTTGAACGTGAAATGGTAATTGAATTTACCGATAACACTGTGGTGTTAGATATGAAGTATTACCAGTTTTACTTCATGGGATGAATAGGTTGGGATTGGGAAACAAAATAAATGATTACTTCGGTGTGGTTCGCTAATCCCGACTAGTTTGAATTGATATTCAAAGGAGATTAAAGAATAAATTTAAAGAATTTATCTTGGATAAAATTAATGGGAACTTTTCCCAAAGTATAAGAATATTTGAATAAGAGAATATTCTGAATTGGAATGAGGCGTATGTTGTGTTTGTGTAACACTTTTATAATATATACGCGAGTTATTCAGAAAGACCGGGTTTATCCCATTCTGAATAACTGATTCGACGTGGTGTCGAAGATGAAGACGATGGTCGAAGACCGGAAGTCTTCACGTCGTTTGGGTGCTTACTGATGATCTTGATTGGGTTGTACACCCAAGAAGATGGAAACAGTTAGTGATCGTCCAGACGTACTTGGAGATCGATGGATATGCGAGGTACTAGGTGCCTCCAGATTCGTTCAGACCCAGAACGGACTTGTAAATGGACTGTGTGTCTGACATTGGATTTTAGTCTGTGTGATTGATTTCTATTAAATATATATCTGTTTGGCGGCGGAGAATTTATTCTCTTGCTTAACGCCCTTCTCCGAGACGTACGAGCTCAGGGGTTATATACTGATAGATATCAAACACATAGAGTGAATTGCCTGTGTGGCATGCCTAAGTGGCAATAGATCGAGGCTTCTGTTGAAAAGCAAAGTCTTGTGGTGATGATCAAAGCACAGCCTGTGTGGCACAGCTTTGTGTAACGTGAATTCGCGAGTTTCACACCCGGTATGAACCAAAAACGGGAGACGGACCTCAGGGAGGACTTGCGTTTCTTTCTAGCTAGAAGTGGCGTCAGTGGTTTTACACGCCCTGACGAGTTTGACTTATGTGGTTGTTGCTGTTGCGAGGCGCCTCGGATTGATCGGTCGTTCTCGAACCGATGGAGTCATTTAGTTGGCTCATTTACGCCCCAAAGGGCGGAGAAACGTGTCGTTCAGGCACTATAATCCACATCGGTGGACCGGCCCTGACGATCCAAGGGGCAGTTGCGGCTGTTCCGGAGACATGGGCTAGATTGTCTCGAATCGGTAGAGGACTATCTTTTGCCTCGGTTCATAGACGGAAATCCAATTTCCAAATACGTGACATTTGCGGTTTTATTTGTAGAGCCTAGTATGGCGACATGATATATGGTACCCATGCCGCCTATGATTGATACTTATGATTTGAAGTTGTTTTATACACTATGCACTTATAATAGTATCAAATGATTTGTTTTAAACGTATCAAACATTCTTTGGCTGTTATAAGGGAAAACCCTATCCCCCGGCTTGCGTTGCATTGTGTGATAGGACCTGGGTCTTATAACAGCTTCATTTTTCTTTATTTAGCATCGCGCTGTTTGTTTTATGCACTGGTATTCTTGGGAGGAAACCCGTTCCGTGTTATACGGCGTGGTCCCTTGATTTACCTAACTTTTAAAATAAAGAATAATAATTGTTTTAGTTCTCACACCGGTCACATGACTGACCTGGAGTTTATTGTTTTAACCTAAACTCTGGGTGCCCTTATTTTGACACGGGCAGCTAGTAGTTTTGGTTTTGCAGATTTATATTCACAGGATCCTGGTTTACAGCTGGAACGATATCCGGAAAGCTTTGTATCCGTATATCTCATTCTAGTTGTGTATTGTATTATTTTCCGCTGCTATGTATTTAAATGTAATTTAAATCTCTGATATTTCTGTGTTTATTCATTTTTACTCTGTATATTCTTGTAATCTAATGCATTGTTGTAATAACAATGAAATGTTCTTCTGTATGCGTTCTGTTGTGGTTTGTTCTCGAACTATCCGAAGCTTTCCTTAACGGGGAAGTTGCGGGTCTTTACACGTGGTATCAGAGCTTTGGTTTACAAAGCTTAGAGAACAAGGCACATTAGAACCATACGAAAGAATTCATCAGATATTGGGTTAGTAATATCCAATGGGAATGACTCGTTAGAGATGGGATCAGTAGTATCCTAGAACGAGTGTAAAGAGTACATTTTTAAAGTGAAAACAAGTTTTGTTTTGAAAATTTAAATCAATTATTCGTATTTGATTATTTATTTAATTGATTTGGACAATCCGATATATAAAGATTTTGCATATACGTCTTGCAAACGTGTATTCGAAGTTTTAATATACTGGATAGTTATAGAATCATACTCTAGTTGCCCGGGGATAATTCTGGTGATGGGGCACTGTCGCCAGTATTTATTTTCGAGTAACGAAAGTGAGATTTCTATATATTTCCTATTGACTGGTGTGAGAACCGAAATTAGATAGGGCCTATTGTTGTGATTTGGCATCAAAAATCTGATTTTTGACTATGTATCAAAATTATCAATTTGAAACTCTAATTCACTAATTGATTGATGTTTGTGTTGTTTGCCTATTTGTTTGCTAATTTTGAACCATTTAGCCTAATTGAACCAAATATTGAATAGTATTGAAAATTGGTCGCATTCGCTTGCATACATGTATATCATTGAACAGGTCATAGCAAGGAGGCTAGAGCAGAGAATAAAATTTGTTTGCCCGACAAATAGGTACATGTTTATTACATAATTTCCTGTTTCGTTTGGGTGATGATGATTTTATGAGCCTATTGGCTAGTCGCTTGGCTTTTTCTTTTTCTTTTTGAGATCTGAAGGACCGGGGAAGCTATTTGAAATTCCCCGATGCTCCCGGTGCAGGGGAGGTTATGGCGAAATTTTTCGAAAATTTAGGGTGTTAGCCAAATTTTTGAAATTTGAAAATTCTCAGAAACTAAAAAGTTGGAGAATGCAAGCCAGATAGAACGTAGAGCTGAATAATCAAACCATTTTCGACTTTGTTCCTTTTCGGGGACGAAAAGTTTTAAGTGGGGGAGTTTGTAATAACCCGTAAAATGCGAGCCAGTTTGAAATTTTTATTTTGGCAATTTTAATGAATTTTGATTATTTAAAATGAATTATTTTAAATAATATCGACGAGAAAATTTATTTTGAATAGAATTCGAACGTATATATTATACGCGTCGTCGTTAGAATATAAATATTTATATATAATTATAAATAGAATTGAAAATGGCGCGGTAGTTCGATAATTCGATTTCGAACTTCAATTGAATGTACCGGGTGCAAAACAATCCGGATTTTAGTGAAACCAAAAATAATGGAATCTAATAGTGAATATCTTTCCAATGAATCCGAAAAATTAAAAGTTCGTAGCGGGAATCAAAAGATATGTCCAGTTGAAAATTCTGAATAGTCGCTATGGAATTCAGGCCCTTAAAAATGGACATTTTGCAAGCGACCTCGGATTTCGACGAAACCAGTTTTGTTGGATCCGCAGTGTCAAATTATTGCTAGGTTTCAAATTTCATAATTTTTCGAATCAATATGTGAGCGTGGCATAGGAAAACGCGTTTGACCAGTTTCAGTTGATTTTAATCGACTGGAAAATGGCCATTTTTCCAATGGCCTCAGAATTCGACGAAACTAGTTTTGTTAGGACCGTATCGTCAATACGAAGCTAGAAAATATTTTTCGGGAATTTTTCTAGTTAGTATGTGACCCCGGTAATTTGAAATGTACGTTTAAAATTCAATATAGTGATTTAAATGAAAATTCAACGGAAACTGATCGAAACGATCAGGTCAGAGTGCGATACATATCCCATTGTGTTCGGAATGGGGGTAAAACGCTATGGACGACAGGCGGTGGGCCGCGTTTTGATGACGTATGTAAAAGTCAACTTTTAAAAATAATAAAATAATAAATAAATAAAAAAAGGAAAACCCCTCTCTCCCCTTAACCAGCCCCCCCCCCCCCCCCGATCTCTCTTCATTTCGAAAGAAAAAAGAAAAAAAGAAAAAAAGCAAAAGGGCGACGAACGATGCCGCCCTGGTGGCCTCGCATCACCGCAGTCCCCCCCCCCTTCGCCGTCCTCCCTCTTCCTCCTCCCCTTCTCCTCCTTGGCCGCATCGCAGACCCCACCCCCATCAGAAATCGACCGCAACGCCCTCCCACAAACCATCGCGCTGCCCCTCCTTCTTCCTCCTCCTCCCCTTCCCTTCGCCTGCGACCCCCGACCTTACCCATACCCGAACCCGAAACCCCCCCCCCCCCCTTGAGGACCGACGAAGCCGCATAGCCCCCCTGTAAGTTTTTCCCTTACTTTTATTTCTTTATTTCATTTATATAAAGTAATTATTTCATTAAAAACGAAATTCAGTTTTCCCTGTGCTATGTAGGATTAAAAATTGAAATTAAAACTGATTTGAAAAATTAAAACTGATTTTTAGAAAAAGGTATTAAAACAGATTTTTGAAGGGGTTTTAAAACGGATTTTTGAAAAGAGGTAAAATTGAATTTGAAAAGGTTTTAACTTTAAAAAGAAAAAGGTTTTAACTTTAAAAAGAAAACGGTTTTAACTTTAAAAAGAAAAAGGTTTTAACTTTAAAAAGAAAAAGGTTTAAACTTTAAAATAGAAAAGACGGAATTTTTATTAAGTAAAAGATGTAAGATATGATTTTTATATTTTTAAAAGCAATAAAAATATAATCTTTATATATTGAACTTTGAAATAAAAATATAATCTTTATATATTGAACTTTGAAATAAAAATATAATCTTTATATATTGAACTTTGAAATAAAAATATAATCTTTATATATTGAACTTTGAAATAAAAATATGATTTTTATATATTGAACTTTGAAATAAAATATGATTTTTATATATGGAATAGCGAAGTAAAAATTCGATTTTTACATAGGTAGTGAAAGCGGACAACGAAGATGACGAAGATGCGATAGCGATGAAGATTTCTATCAATAAAGTGTCGTGGAGCTAGGATAGCTATAGGTGAGAATTTCTCACCTTTCAATTTCTTTTTCTAGTTATATGTATATATACTAGGATGCAGACGGTGCTTAGTAGCACCCGACACAATCGTCCACAGACCATGGACTTGTTTGATTGGTTGCGTAGATTAGTTATATGATTTGATTTGAATTTGGTTGTTTGGTGATGTTGATTGATGTGTGAATGACGTGGGCCTTCACTAGACCGGGGATAAGGCTAGGCCTCGTCCCGTTTCTAGTATCGTGCCGTTATGCCGCCGAAATTTTCTAAAATATGTTAGAAAAAATAAAAATATCATTTTATTTAAAGAATGAACTGAATAGAAATTCATATGTTGGAATAAAATGTTTTATCGTTAAAAATATAACTTTTAACGTGAATGTGAATAAATAAATATTCATTTACAAACCGGACGGTTTGTTTATGTACACCTATTTGAATGACATTGATTGGGACGATAAATTTTACACATCGCCCAACTGCACAAATAAAATCTGTGTTTGGTTGTTTGAAACCCCACACGGGTGTTGGGATGAAATTTGAAGTTCACTCATCCTGATTGATTAAATATGTCGATCGATTGATTGACATGCTGTTATAAGCGTTACATATCTTTATTTGATGCTTATACAGTGTAGTGCACTTTGGTTGATGGTTGATTATTTTTCAATGCTATTATATACATGTGTTGTATGGAAATCCATATAATTAATTTTATATGGTAATTGATTGGGCCTCATTCCAATTTGAAAAATAAAGAAAATTTGAAAATAGAAATTTATGAAGCCGTGTTGATTAGATTGACGCCATTTTGACGTGAGCGATATTTATATCGATTTTAAACGATTTCGAAATGAAGTGAATTGAAAACGATTTCGAAATGAAGTGAATTGAAAACGAATTCGAAGTGAATTGAAAACGAATTCGAAGTGAATTGAAAACGATTTCGAAATGAATTGAAAACGAATTCGAAGTGAATTGAAAACGATTTCGAAATGAAGTGAATTGAAAACGAATTCGAAGTGAATTGAAAACGATTTCGAAATGAATTGAAAACGAATTCAAATTGAATTGAAAGCGAATTGAAATGAATTCAAATTGAATTGAAATTTGAATTGAATAGAAATGAATTTTGAAACGAATTTATAAAGAAGAATTCAATTTCGATTTGAATTGAAATGGAAGTTGAAATTGCTTTTGAAACGAATTTAAAACTATTTATATAATTCGTTTTAAATAGAAATCGACGAAGTATATATTATATATATTATATATATATAATATAATGGCCTGAATAGAACGCGCCGCGGCAGTTCGTGAATTTCGACCATTTATTTCAAACGGACATTGCGGGAGATCCGACCGTCGGATTCTCCTAAAACCGGAACCGTTGGGTTCGTATCGAAAAGAGCTTTCTAACGAATATTAGAAATTAGAAATCTAACGGTTGGATTTGGAATTATGTCCAAATCAAATGTGAAAAAGGTCGCTATAAGTGCAGTTCGATGGCCATTGATGGAAATCGACTATACGGGCCTTGATAAAATTATTAAAAATAGTAATAATTTGTGTAGAATCATAAGAAATGATTTGTGAAGATTTGGGATGAAAAGCTCCATATTTGAAAAGATAAAAATAGATTTTTATCGAAATGAACTGGTTTTGAACTAGAATTATAATTCTATTTATTTTTAAATAAATAAATTGAATTTGAAAAGGGTTTTAAAAATAACCAAAATTTCCAATGATTGCATTGGAGTGGATTTGAATCGAAATTGTCGTCGGAATATTTCGATGTTGGAATTCGTGATTATACAGGTGTTGTTATGGAAATTTGAAAGATATATATTTATATCGTTATTTCCAATACGACATTTGTTAGTCGTAGAATTCGATATTGAATATAAGCCGATATATTTTCTATTCAGAGCCTTGTATTGAATATCGAATGTGATTTGGGTTTGTCGTGAATGGTGTCTTCACTAACACTGTTCTTGAACCCAGTTGAGAAAAGATTAAATCTTTTTATTTAGATTTAATGAAGTGTACCAATTAAATAATATTTAATTGGAATTGAATTGATATTGATTTTTGGGTTTATCGTGAACAGTGTTTTAAATAACACTCGTTCTTTAACCCGATAATTAATGAATGTGAATTTGGGTTTATCGTGAACTGTGTTTTAAAAGACACTGATTCTTTAACCCAGTTAACGATTAAAACTAAGTGGAGTTTTAATGAATCTTTAAATAGATTGAAAGGATCGAGAATGGAGTATCACCAGTTTTACTCCAAGCGATAGTTAAATCTTTAATTAGATTTGAACGTGAAATGGTAATTGAATTTACCGATAACACTGTGGTGTTAGATATGAAGTATTACCGGTTTTACTTCATGGGATGAATAGGTTGAGATTGGGAAACAAAATAAATGATTACTTCGGTGTGGTTCGCTAATCCCGACTAGTTTGAATTGATATTCAAAGGAGATTAAAGAATAAATTTAAAGAATTTATCTTGGATAAAATTAATGGGAACTTTCCCAAAGTATAAGAATATTTGAATAAGAGAATATTCTGAATTGGAATGAGGCGTATGTTGTGTTTGTGTAACACTTTTATAATATATACGCGAGTTATTCAGAAAGACCGGGTTTATCCCATTCTGAATAACTGATTCGACGTGGTGTCGAAGATGAAGACGATGGTCGAAGACCGGAAGTCTTCACGTCGTTTGGGTGCTTACTGATGATCTTGATTGGGCTGTACACCCAAGAAGATGGAAACAGTTAGTGATCGTCCAGACGTACTTGGAGATCGATGGATATGCGAGGTACTAGGTGCCTCCGGATTCGTTCAGACCCAGAACGGACTTGTAAATGGACTGTGTGTCTGACATTGGATTTTAGTCTGTGTGATTGATTTCTATTAAATATATATCTGTTTGGCGGCGGAGAATTTATTCTCTTGCTTAACGCCCTTCTCTGAGACGTACGAGCTCAGGGGTTATATACTGATAGATATCAAACACATAGAGTGAATTGCCTGTGTGGCATGCCTAAGTGGCAATAGATCGAGGCTTCTGTTGAAAAGCAAAGTCTTGTGGTGATGATCAAAGCACAGCCTGTGTGGCACAGCTTTGTGTAACGTGAATTCGCGAGTTTCACACCCGGTATGAACCAAAAACGGGAGACGGACCTCAGGGAGGACTTGCGTTTCTTTCTAGCTAAAAGTGGCGTCAGTGGTTTTACACTCCCTGACGAGTTTGACTTATGTGGTTGTTGCTGTTGCGAGGCGCCTCGGATTGATCGATCGTTCTCGAACCGATGGAGTCATTTAGTTGGCTCATTTACGCCCCAAAGGGCGGAGAAACGTGTCGTTCAGGCACTATAATCCACATCGGTGGACCGGCCCTGACGATCCAAGGGGCAGTTGCGGCTGTTCCGGAGACATGGGCTAGATTGTCTCGAATCGGTAGAGGACTATCTTTTGCCTCGGTTCATAGACGGAAATCCAATTTCCAAATACGTGACATTTGCGGTTTTATTTGTAGAGCCTAGTATGGCGACATGATATATGGTACCCATGCCGCCTATGATTGATACTTATGATTTGAAGTTGTTTTATACACTATGCACTTATAATAGTATCAAATGATTTGTTTTAAACGTATCAAACATTCTTTGGCTGTTATAAGGGAAAACCCTATCCCCCGGCTTGCGTTGCATTGCGTGATAGGACCTGGGTCTTATAACAGCTTCATTTTTCTTTATTTAGCATCGCGCTGTTTGTTTTATGCACTGGTATTCTTGGGAGGAAACCCGTTCCGTGTTATACGGCGTGGTCCCTTGATTTACCTAACTTTTAAAATAAAGAATAATAACTGTTTTAGTTCTCACACCAGTCACATGACTGACCTGGAGTTTATTGTTTTAACCTAAACTCTGGGTGCCCTTATTTTGACACGGGCAGCTAGTAGTTTTGGTTTTGCAGATTTATATTCACAGGATCCTGGTTTACAGCTGGAACGATATCCGGAAAGCTTTGTATCCGTATATCTCATTCTAGTTGTGTATTGTATTATTTTCCGCTGCTATGTATTTAAATGTAATTTAAATCTCTGATATTTCTGTGTTTATTCATTTTTACTCTGTATATTCTTGTAATCTGATGCATTGTTGTAATAACAATGAAATGTTCTTCTGTATGCGTTCTGTTGTGGTTTGTTCTCGAACTATCCGACGCTTTCCTTAACGGGGAAGTTGCGGGTCTTTACAGTAGCCTGCCACCACCAGAAATAGCCCGCCGCCACCTTG
Source organism: Allium sativum (assembly GCA_030737875.1). Classification (NCBI taxonomy): domain Eukaryota; kingdom Viridiplantae; phylum Streptophyta; class Magnoliopsida; order Asparagales; family Amaryllidaceae; genus Allium; species Allium sativum. Next base: position 830,260,148 of record CM060913.1, read on the forward strand.
CTGAGCGCGCCTCCCCCCCTCCCCCCCCCCGACGCTGAAACCCCAAATCGATTTGAGCAAAACCCCTCCCTCCTTCACGAAGACGAGCCACCACAGCCCCCTTCGACCTCTCCAAGCCTGACGCCCTTCCCCTCGCCTCGCTGAACCCCCCCCCCCTTCTTCTAGGAAAACGTTGTGAGTTCTTCTTGGTCTTTATATTTATTTCCATTGTTTTGAAAACTGAAAACTTGTTCATTTTAAAATTGAAAATTTGTTCATTTAAAAACTGAAAACTTGTTTTAAAAGCTAAGATAGGAATTTTATATATGAAAAGGCAAGATTTTTAACATGAAGTTAAAGAGATAAAAATTCGATTTTTATATATTGAATAGCGAAGTAAAAATTCGATTTTTATATATTGAATAGCGAAGTAAAAATTCGATTTTTACATATGTAGTGGCTACGGGCGAAGAAAGTTATAAGAGACGAGAACAGTGAAGATTTCCTGCATTAGAAGTGCCATGGAGTTAGGATAGCTATTGGTGAGAATTTCTCACCTTTCAATTTATTTTTCTAGTTATATATATATACTAGGATGCAGACGGTGTTTAGTAGCACCCGACACCCGTCATCCACAGACCATGGATGGCTTGTTTGTTTAATTGTTTGGTTGTGTAGTTGGTTAGATTATTTGGTTTGAATTGAATTGTTGGGTGAAATGAAATTGATTTGATTGATGTGTGAATGGTGTGGGCCTTCACTAGACCGGGGATAAGGCTAGGCCTTGTCCCGTTTCTAGTATCGTGCCGTTATGCTGCCGAAATTTTCTAAAATATGTTAGAGAAATAAAAATATCATTTTATTGAATAAATGAACCGAATAGAATATTAATAGTTTGAATAAAATATTTTGGTCGTTAAAAATATAATTTTTAACGTGAAAGTGAATAAATAAATATCTATAAACAAATCGGCCGATTTGTTTATATACACTGATTTGACTGATATTGATTGGGTCGATAAATTTTACACGTCGCCCAACTGCACAAATAAAATCTGTGTTTGATTGTTTGAAAACCCCATACGGGTATTGGGATAAAATACGGCATACACTAATCCCAATAATTAGTTGTATGTCGATCGATTGATTGACAGGCTGTTATAAGCGTTAGATATCTATATTTGATGCTTATACAGTGTAGTGCACTTTGAATGATGGTTGATTATTTATCGTTGCTATTATATGCATGTGTGGTATGGAATCCATATAGTTAACGCTATATGGTAATTGATTGGGCCTCACTCCAATTTGAAAAATAAAGAATATATAAAATAAAGGTTCATGTGTTGACAGTACTCATCCGTTGAGATTAGTCATGTGTTGAACGAAATATTTTAATAATAAAATTTACATCTTTATCAATATAAAATAAAGGTTCATGTGTTGACAGTACTCATCCGTTGAGATTAGTCATGTGTTGAACGAAATATTTTAGAAAATAGAAATATTTGAAAAAGAAATATTTGAAATAGAATATTAGAAAATAGAAATATTTGAAAAAGAAATATTTGAAATAGAATATTAGAAAATAGAAATATTTGAAATAGAAATATTTGAAATAGAAATATTTGAAATAGAAATATTTGAGATAGAAATATTTGAAATAGAAATATTTGAAATAGAATATTTGAAAATCGAAATATATGAAGCCGCGTTGATAGACTGACGCCATTTTAACGTGAACGATATTTATATCGATTATATTCAAATTGAAGTGAATATTAAAGTGAATTGAAATTCAAATCTAATTGAATTGATTTGAAATTCGAAATAAACTGAAATGGTTTGAAATTCGAATATGAAATAGAATTGAAATCGATTTGAAATGAATTTAAAATGAATTTAAATTGAAATATTCAATTTTGATTTGAAATTGAATATGAAGTTGAAACCGTTTTGAAAACGAATTTAAAACAATTTATAAAGCACGTTTTGAATTGAAATCGACAAAGTATATATTATATATATTATATATATAATATAATGGTCTGAATAGAACGCGCCGCACCGCGGCAGTTCGTGAATTTCGACCATTAACTTCGAACGGATATTACGGGAGATCCGACCGTCGGATTCTCCTAAAACCGGAACCGTTGGGTTCGTATCGAAAAGAGCTTTCTAACGAATATTAGAAATTTGAAATCTAACGGTTGGATTTGGAATTATGTCCAAATCAAATTTGGAAAAGGTCGCTGTAAGTGCAGTTCGATGGCCGCTGATGGAAATCGACTGTACGGGCCTTGATAAAATTATTAAAAATATCAATAATTTGTGTAAAATCATAAGAAATGATTGAGAAAGAATTGGGATGAAAAAATCCATATTTGAAAAGATAAAAATAGATTTTTATCGAAATGAACTAGTTTTGAACTAGAATTATAATTCTATTTATTTTTAAATAAATAAATTGAATTTGAAATGGTTTTGAAAATAACCAGAATTTCCAATGATTGCATTGGAATGGATTTGAATCGAAATTGTCTTCAGAATATTTCGATGTTGGATTTCGTGATTATACAGATGTTGTTATGGAAATTTGAAAGATATAGATATATATATATCGTTATTTCGAATACGATATCTGTTGGTCGTAGAATTTGAAATTGAATATAAGCCGATATATTTTCTATTCAAAGCCTTGTATTTAATATCAAATGTGATTTGGGTTTGTCGTGAATGGTGTCTTGACTAACACTGTTCTTGAACCCAGTTGAGAAAAGATTAAATCTTTTTATTTAGATTTAATGAAGTGTACCAATTAAATAATATTTAATTGGAATTGAATTGATATTGATTTTTGGGTTTATCGTGGACAGTGTTTTAAATAACACTCGTTCTTTAACCCGATAATTAATGAATGTGATTTTGGGTTTATCGTGAACCGTGTTTTAAAATGACACTAATTCTTTAACCCAGTCACAGATTAAAACTAAGTGGAGTTTTAATGAATCTTTAATTAGATTGAAATGATCGAGAATGGAGTATCACCAGTTTTGCTCCAGGCGATAGTTAAATCTTTAATTAGATTTGAACGTGAAATGGTAATTGAATTTACCGATAACACCGTGGTGTTAGATATGAAGTATAACCAGTTTTACTTCATGGGATGAATAGGTTGGGATTGGGAAATTAAAACCAATGATTACTTCAGTAAGGTTCGTTAATCTCGACTAGTTGAATCGAAATTCAAAAGAAGATTAAAGAATAAGTTCAAGGAATTTATCTTGGATAAAATTAATGGGAACCTTTCCCTATGAATGTGAAATTTAGAAACTAACTGTCGGTTAGCCAAGTAGAATGGTTTTCTGAATATTGATCTGATGTTGGTTTCGGCCTCCGGGGTTAATATTTGGGGAATTATTCTCTTGATTAATTTACGGTTAGTAACTGATGAATTGGAATGAGGCGTATGTTGTGTTTGTGTAACACTTATTTAAAATATACGCGAGTTATTCGGAAAGACCGGGTTTATCCCATTCTGAATAACTGATACGACGATAAGTCGAAGATTAAGACGGTGGTCGAAGACCGGAAGTCTTCACGTTGTTTGGGTGATTACTGATGATCTTGATTGGGCTGTACACCCAAGAAGATGGAAACAGTTGGTGATCGTCCAGACGTACTTGGAGATCGATGGATATGCGGGGTACTAGGTGCCTCCGGTTTCGTTCAGACCCAGAACGGACTTGTAAATGGACTGTGTGTCTGAAATTGGATTTTAGTCCGTGTGATTGATCTCTATTAAATATATATATGTTTGGCGGTGGAGAATTTATTCTCTTGCTTAACGCCCTTCTCTGAGACGTACGAGCTCAGGGGTTATATATTGATGGATATCAAACGCATGGAGTGAATTGCCTGTGTGGCATGCTAAGATGCAATTGATCGAGGCTTCTGTTGAAAAGCAAAGTCTTGTGGTGATGATCAAAGCACAGCCCGTGTGGCACAGCTTTGTGTAACGTGAATTCGCGAGCCTCGCACCCCGGTTGTGAACCAGAAACGGGAGAGGACATCAGGGAGGGCATGCGTTTCTTTCTAGCTAGGGTGGTGTCAGTGACCTACCAGCCCTGACATTTATATACTTTTCACCTGTGTGGTTGTTGCTGTTGCGAGGCGCCTCAGTTAGATCGGACGATCCGGGTCCGATGGAGCCATTCGTTGGTTCATTTACGCCCCAAAGGGCGGGGAAACGCATGTTCAGGCATTTTAATCCACATCAGTGGACCGGCCCTGACGATCCAAGGGTCCACGTGAGTCTGGGTCCTGAGGGGTGGGCTAGAGCGTCTCGAATCGGTTGAGGACTATCTTTTGCCTCGGTTCATAGATGGAAACCCAATTTCCAAATACGTGACTTTGCGATTTTGATTGTATAACCTATATATGGCGACATAGTGGTATGGGGCATTCATGCCGCCTATGATTGATACTTATGATTTGAAGTTGTTTTATACACTATGCACTTATAATAGTATCAAATGATTTGTTTTTCAACGTATCAAGCATTCTTGGCTATTATAAGGTAAAAACCCTATCCTCCGACTTGCGTTGCATTGTGTGATGGGAACTAGGTCTTATAATAGCTTCATTTTTCTTTATTTAGCATTGCATTGTTTGTTTTATGCACTGGTATTCTTGGGAGGAAACCCGTTCCGCGTTATACGGCGTGGTCCTTTGATTTACCTAACTTTAAAATAAAGATTAATAACTGTTTAGTTCTCACACCAGTCCCATGACTGACCCGGAGTTTATTGTTTTAATCTATACTCTGGGTGCCCCTATTTTGACACGGCCAGCTAGTAGTTTTGGTTTTGCAGATTTATATTCACAGGATCCTGGTTTACAGCTGGAACGATATCCGGAAAGCTTTGTATCCGTATATCTCATTCTAGTTGTGTATTGTATTATTTTCCGCTGCTATGTAATGTATTGTAATCTCTGATATTTTTTTGTGTAATATTTATTCATTTATACTCTGTATATTCTTGTAATCTGATGCATTATTGTAATATACAATGAAATGTTCTTCCGTCTGCGTTCTGATTTGTCGTGTTCTCAAACGATAGGGCGTTTCGAACGGTCTTAGCCGGTTTAGCGACTGGTTCGGACCGAGCGAAATTCCTTTTCGTCACACCGTCTTCTTTCACAAAATATTATAATATATATTTTTTACTTAACCTTTTTTATGAAAGGTGGAGGTCGAACTTTAGGGTGGAGGGGGAGGGATCCATGGCAACGGGGTGGTGTTGTGTGAGGAGGTGGTGAGATGGCGATTTTGGCTGTGGGTTTGGAGGAGTGGAGGGGGTCTTGGCCGAGGAGGGGATGGTTATGGAGGAGGTGGTGGCACTTGCTAGGGGAGGAGGAGGAAGGGGAGGCCTTTAACCGTTACTTAGGAAGGAGGGGAGAAGGAAAAAGAGGGGGAGAAAGGAGGGAAAAGGATGGAAGAAAAGTGCTAGGCTTAAAAGACATGGAAAGAGGAAGAAGGGAGCTTAGAAATACGAAGGAAGATGTGGAAATGAAGATGGAATGAAGTGGAGAGGATAAGGCCTCTTTTGTAGACTTGAAAGAGGGGGGATTTTGAAAATTTTCCAAGGCTTCCTTAGGAAGCCATCCTAAATCTTCCTTAGGAAGCCATGGAAAACCATGTGCCTTGTTTGTAAACCTTGTGCACGTGATGGATAAAAATAGCAATGCTTTTAGTAACATATTTAAAGTGTTTCAAGGGAAATGTTTCAACTTATATATGCTTACTTTTTTGGGTTTTACTTAGGATTTTCAATACATATGTTATCAAATTAATAATCGTTCCAACACTCAAAGACAAATGCGACAAAATCCGACAACATTATTGACAAAACCTACCGATGTTAATTGACAAATATTCCTTATTAAAATTAATAATAATTTGGTTTTGATAATCATTACTTAACAAATTAATTTTGACAAAAAGATCATATTAAAACAATTTAACAAACTTGACAAAATCTTTATGACAAAAGTTTGACAAATTCATTAACAAATTATACAGTTATTTTTGACAAAAGATCATATTAAAAATAACTTTAGAAATATGTATTTGACAAACTTGTTGTGATCAAAGCCGAAGAATCCTTGTCAAAATTTATATCGTCATATTTGTCAAAATTAAATATTATTCTTATTACTTAATCAATATATATTTATATTAAATCAAATCCATATTTAAAGTAGATACCTATTTAAATAAAATTAAATCATTTTGCATTCAAAAATTCTATAAATTCAAAATCCTAATTTAAAATTGATTAAAAATTCTGGATCGTTACAAAATGTGTCTAGAAATTTTGTTAGAATTCTGGTTAGCACTTGATTCTAATTTCAAATTTAAATTCTGATTTTTAGTTCAAATCCTAATTTCAAAACTTTCTTTCAAATAATTTCTAAATTATTTACTTAGTATTAAATCTTGTTTTTTTCAAATGATTTCAAAATTACTTCCTTATTATAAATATAAACTTCTTTATTTTTGAATATTTTAACTCCTGATAGTTATTTTCTAAATATCCTGAAAACTAGTTTATATTTAAACTAACAGATTTTGAACTTAATTTTTACTTATTTTAGAATTACTTATGTCTTCAAATTTCTTATTTATATTAAGTTTTAATATATATTTATAGTTTTAAATATTTATACTTTTTTATTCTTAATTATTCTTATTATATCTTTATATAAGTTTTTAAATACGTTTTACTTTGAAAAGAATGTTTGATTATAAAGGAATATAGTTTGTTTTAACTCTGGATTCACCATAATTTATTTAAACATTATTTACTTTTTTAAAAAATTAAAAAAAAATGATTTTGTACTAGCATATGCCGACATATGCTTTTTGGCATGTCGACATACTAGTCGTTAAGTGGTTTTTTAAATTTTGAAAAGAGGTGTCTTTTGAATTCAAACCATTTAAAAAACGTTGTGACTATTGGAAACCTATAAATAACTTCAAGAATTCGAATTTTTTATTATCTTTTCATCTTCTTCTTCCTCACTTAACACCCTACCATTATAATACTTTATTTCTTGATTGTCTCCACTTATACTCTAATTTTTTTCAATAGAAATCATATCATTCTTCTTCTTTTTTAATTCTAAATTAAAATCTCTATGGGTTCAAGTGCTTCTCAAGAGTTATAGGTTGTTTTTATTCAATGATCTCAAGATCAAGTCCTATCGAGTCGATACTACAAAAACTAATAAGAAAACGGTGTACAAGGTTTGTGCGAGAGTAGATGTAGGGAAATCCAAAACTGTTGTAACGACCCATCTTTTTGCCCGGTTCTTGTCGGTAATTAAACCAACTTAAGCCGTTCAGAAAGGCGAATTGTTATGGGTACATACATACATTGAACAAAATAACAGAACCTTTCATTGAATAATTCAATATTACATCAGAGTTACATGAATATCAGAGTTACAACATAAACATATACAGCGGAAGAAAGAAAATATACTCTCGGTAGAAGATCAAAATGAAACAGCGGAAGCTTCAAACTTTAGCATGGACTCCAACTCAGAAAGCGCTTTGAACCTTGCTCCAATGAATCATAACTGCAAAATCTAAACTACTAGCTGCCTGTGTGAAAATTAATGGGCACCCAGAGTTTAGGAAGGAACAATAAACTCCAGGTCAATCATGGGACTGGTGTGAGAATATAAAACAGTTGCTTTAAGGTTTATGTTAAAGTTGGGAAATTCACCGGACCACACCGCTAATGCGGAACGGGTTTACTCCATGTGAACACCCGTGCATATAAATACGCAATGACCTTTTTAAAAATGAAGCTATCATAAGCTCGTCCCACATAACACAATACAAGCGCACACCAAATGGACGAGTTTTATCTTATGATAACCAGAAATGCCTTCAGACGTAAAATCCTCTTTTCATATTATTATTACGTAGTGTGGAAAACCATTTCGCAAATAAATGTATAAGTCCTAGATGGCATAATACCTATAATATTATGTCGCCATATATATACAAACCAAAATCGTATGGCTTGTATTGGGGATTGGGTTTCCAACTTGATGATTCCTGGCACGAAAGATCAATAAGGGATACGAAGCAAAGTGCCTCACGACTTTTTCATCCATCATAGACACCAACTACAAATCGCAGGTCAGATCAACGGTTTTCGACCAGACACGGCCTCCCGAACATACCAATTTCCCCAAGTTCAAAAGTGGTTACCCACTGCTGCAGCTTCATCATCAATTCATATATAAGTATACAACATAACTGCCAGTTTCTCATCAATCCGGGGTATGAGGTTTGTCAATGTCACGTCATACACAAAGCATGCCTAGATAAGCAATGCCCTGATCATACAAGCTCATTTCATATCTTAAGTATGTCACATTGTCCATTCACAACATGACTACTGATTTCCATCGTTACATAACCACTTTGAGCTAGTACGTCACAAACCAGAAACATATCAACGGGAATCAGTGTTATGCCGTCAATTATAATGTCAGGCACATAATCTATACAAGTCCATTCTGGGTCTGAATGGAACAAAATCCGAAAATCTCCGAATATACTCAGACCTCATGCCACTTATAACCTCGAATCAGGTGTACAGCCTAATTCGAGACATCGGAAATCAATCCGAATAAATTCAAAGATTCCTGGTCATCATTTGTCGATTCCAAGTCTTGAGTATGCTTCATGCATCGTATTATTACTTGGAATGGTTTTCGGATTTGAATCCGATCCCGGTCTTTTCAAGTAATAAGCATATTCTTAAAACAACAGTTACGGACCATACGGACTTTTCAATTCAATCTCCTTAGTCCTTCCAATCATTTCAAATCATTTACAAGTCAAAGTTGGATTGTCGTACATTCTGCTATCCTTTTAACTGTTCAAATATTTGATTTACCAACCTTTATTTTCAACATAACACTTCAATCCTTATATTCAAAACTTAATCCTTCGATTCCTTAAGTTTTTAAGTTTACCAAATCTTATTTGGATTAGACTTCCATTAACGATAATCCAAACAAGTTATATTCAAACATAAGTTTGATATAGTTAATCGACTTATATTTGATACAAATTCACAACTCTACAAGCACTATCAGAACCTTGCTGTAAGTATTTTCTCATGCTTCTGATAATATTTGTTCAACTTTGGAATTACATATCGAATATCCGACTCAAACTCTATCCAACTCATTCCCTTTAAATTCTAACCATTAGAATAAGTAAATAAATAATGAATTCAAATAATTCAGTTCTAATTACTTTAAATTAATAAAATAGGATTATCATAATTTTTCTTCTTCAAAATTTCAATAACTTAAATTTTAAAACCACATTACAAAATAATATTTTATATTCATATTTGGACTCAAGATTCACTTTACTTCCAAAAATCATCATTACAAATCTCCAACTATTTAAATTGAATTGAAATCTTACCACAACAATGTTCAAATACCGATCGATTACTCACAATTAAATTTTTTTCCGTTTGCACAACCAGTGTTGAGTACATTCCTCCAAATCATCATCCGATCCATATTTCAAACTAATTCAATTTAAATGTCGTTCACGAATACCGGTTTATTATTTTAGATTTAAATCCAATTCAAATTTAATTTGTTTGCATAATAACCAAAACAATTTAAACTAAATTATCGAAAAATTTCGGAATTGCTTTGTCTTTTACGAAAGTCATTCTATCATCCTTTAACCTAGAAATTCAATTCACATTCCAAATCTTTTCCCAAAACAATTTTTATATTCCAATTTAGTCCAAAACAATTTATTTTAAATCGTCGTTTTAATTTCAAATCTTCATTTCAAGTAAATCAAATAACATTCCTTTAAACTTGTTTGATCTTCCATTATTTGCATAAATCCATTTTCCGTGTACATAATTCAAAATCTCATTTCTCTTTAACTTTCAAAACCAGTTTCTTCCGAAATTGCGGTCCTTAACGAACATTATTTAACTATTATAGATTTCCAACCCATTCACATAAAATTCAAGGTTTAACTTCAAATTATTTAACTTAAAAAATAAAACCGTTATTTACATTGGCAGAAGATTCAAACCGATTGTCCGCAAAATCACACAACTACGGGGTGTGGTGCAATCATAAACAAAGCAGTAAATAGCCATGTGAACATGAACTCATCCATAAAATTAACTTCAACACATTTTATTGTGCATAAAGCATTACCATCGATAACGCTTTTGTGTTCAGTGTTTCTAACTGTATAACTATCCATTCAACCATTGCATGCAACCATCTGTATCCACTCCATCAATTAACATAAGCTAATCATCATAATTTAATTATCATTAATCATTGCTACTAATTTAAAATATTTAAATTAGAGTTCCCACCTAAAAATCTGCACAATCAGAGTTTCCTCCTCCAAGTTCCCTGCTTTCACTGCTTCATTACAAAAGATACATCTTGCTGCCTCTCTATCTTTTCATCACCAACTTGGTTCCTAAATCATCTCCATCTTGACCCATCGAACTTTGCTTCAGCTAAATAAATAAACCTCCCTCAAATGTGCCCAAATTGGTAAACACAGCAGACACCAAGATTTCACCTTTCCATTTTTTTATTAAATTTCCTACATGCACCCAAGTGTAACTCGCATGTTCTCAGCACCAAGCATGCGAGCATTTTTTTTCTCGAAAGCCGACGGTTTTAAGGGGAGAAAGGAGGTCTCGCATGCTGCTTGAGGTCCAAACTGGGTAGAGGCTGTGTTTCACAAATGATAAGCAGATCATAGGGAGTGGTGCATGGTACGCATGCAAACGCGGTGGAGAGCCGTGCAGCAAAGGGAGGAGGTCTTTGGGCAGACTAACGGTGCCAGGAAAAGAGAAGGCGGGTGAGGTGACAGGAAAGTGGGCGGTGGAGGTAGAGAAAGGCTAAGGCTATGTGGTGAATGGATGAAAAGGGGAGAAGCCGTGAGTTGAAAAACAAAAATAGGAGAGGGGATCCTTGCATTCCAAAGAGGAAAGGGATGGTGTGTGAGTTGCTAAGTGGGATGTTTAGATGGACAGAAGCTAGGGATGGATATCACACATTTGAGAAAAGTACTGGGAAGCCGAGCGATTTTGGAACATGAAGAGAAATGACGCAGCTGGTTGGTGTGGAGTCTTGGTCAGTGCATGTGGTGAGAAGCTCATGCGGTGGAGGCTGCTTTGGAAGGCAAGGGGTCGAGCTGCTATATTTGGGAAGGAGAGAGAGCGTCATATAGTTTAAGGAGGAAAGGGAGAGCTGCAGGGTGGCGGACGGACTGCTTGGTGAAAGGGAAGGAGGAGGTGAGTAGTTTAGGGGAGAAGGATCTGAGCGAGAGCAACTAAAAAGGGGATAGGAAAGGGGAGTTCGACAGCACTGTAAAGGGAAGCTTTTGGGGGAAGGTGTGATGAACAAGAATTGGTATGGGGAGGATGGTGGGGTTGATGGGAAAGAGGGTGCTTGCGTTTAAAAGGTGGAGAGTGGTAGGCGAGAGAAGGCTGACGGATATGGGGTGCAACGTGTTCAAGTTAAAGGTGGTGGAAAAATATAGGAGTAGCACGTGTAAAAGTTATTTACACTTGTCTCATATATACCCTATTTGCTTGCCACGTTCAGACTTTACTTTTCAAAAATAAAATTCTTCAGCATGCGTCAAGTTGGGATGATGGTTTATGTTTTACCAGTTTGCTTTCCTATCGTATGTTGCTACAAATTTTTGTTTGCATTTCCATATTTCATTTTTTTTCTCATTTCTCTTTTATTTTAATTTTACAATTAGATAAGGAATAAACACAACTAACAATAAAATTCTGTACAACAACATACCACAATCCTAAACAGTAATAAAACAAACCGGTTAATTAATTCTGTAAAGTGTCAAAAAGGGACCACAATACGTTAGAAAATTATATGTTTATCTTCCAAATTAAAAATTACAGTAAAATTATAAAAATTATTTTAAGATTACACAAACAGAAACTGAAAAAAAATTGAAACAAATATTTAATTATAATTTACTTTCAAATACTAATTGATTTTATTAACTGAATTGCCTTAAACTTTTATTCAAAAGTTATTTAAACCTTTCAAAAATCTATTTAAAATTCATATTAAATTCAAAATTTGATTTTCAAAAATCTTAGATCGTTACAACTGTTGACGTCAAAAGTTGGTCACTTATGACAGTCAACCCCCAATCGTGTGTAGAACATACGAGTAACAATCACAAAGTATGATAAAGTAAAGAAAACTGGGGACACGCAAGACTTTTTATAATGGTTCAACAAAGATGGTGCCTACATCCACTTTATATATATTGATTTTCTTTTGATTACAAGTACAACACTTTTTCTATTTGAAGAAAGAGGGAGAATTGGCTATTTTTGGAGTTAGCTGTGGAGTTTGAGCGTGAGAGAGAGAGATCTTGCAAAAGTCGAAGTGGAGAGAAAAGTCCCTTTCTATTTTGAGCATGGAGGTATTTATAGGTGAAGAGATGGGCTGATTGAGCTATAAGGGGGCTTGCCTCTTTTGCGGAGTTTGGCCACGTGGAGCTCTGTAATAACCCGAAAATCTGAGCCAACTTAAAATTTTTATTTTGGCAATTTTAGTGAATTTTGAATATTTAAAATGATTTATTTTAAATAATAACGACGAGAAATTTATTTTGAATAGAATTAGAATGAATATATTTATATAAATCGATGTTAGAATATAAATATTTTATTTTAATTATAAAAGGAATTGAAAATGGCGCGATAGTTCGAAAATTCGATTTCAAAGTTCAAATGAATGTACAGGATTCAAAATAAACCGGATTTTAGCGTAACCAAAAATATCAGAATCCATTTAAGAATATCTTTCCAATGAATCTGAAAAATTGAAATTTCATAGCGGGGATAAAAAGTTATGCCCAGTTGAAATTTCAGAATAGTCGCTATGGAATTTTGGCCCTTAAAAATGGAAATTTTGCAAACGACCTCGGTTTTCGACGAAACCACTTTTGTTGGATCCGGGATGTCAAAATATTGCTAGGTTCCAGAATTCATAATTTTCTGAATCAATATGTGCGTGTGGTGCACTTAAACGTGTTTTGACCATTTTAGTTGAATTTAATCGACTGGAAAATGACCATTTTTCAAACGGTCTCGGAGTTTGACGAAATTAGTTTTATTAGAACTGTATCGTCAATACGAAGCTAGAAAATATTTTTCGGGAATTTTTAGAGTCCGTATGTGGCCCCGGTAAATTGAAATGTGCGTTCAAATTCAATATATATATTTATATTTTGATTTTAACGAAAACTGATGAAACAGTCGAATCAGCCTATGATACATATCCCATTGTGTTCGGAATGGGGGTAATGTGCTAGGGATGACAGTCGGTGGGTCTCGTTTAGAGGTCGAATAAAAAAGTTAACTTTTTGGAGACTAAAATATAATTAAATAAAATTATATATATATATATAAAAATATATAAAATCCTTTTCCTCCCTACCCCCTTTTTCCCTCCTGGAACGACCTAAATCACGATTTACAGAAAAAAAATGGAGACATCGTGCTCGCTGCCGCCTCCATCGTACCCACCGCCACCTCCTTCCAGCTCGCCGACTCCTCCCTCCCCCGTTCTCCTCGTTCTCGTCGCCCCTCGAACCAGCAAATCCGCGAGCCCCTCTACCTCGCATCGATTCCCGCAACCGCGCCACCATTCGAACCTCCGCCTGAACCGCCTCCGCCTCTGAACCTCCAACGATGAACTCCCTGCCACATTCATCTCCAGCAGCGCCTCCAGTCAACCGTCGCTCCACTTCGTCACTCGAGTTCACGCCCGTGCCCTGGAAATCTCCGCGATGAATAAGAAGATTAAGGCGACTAATCCACGTGATTAGCAGAAAAATTAGGTAATCAATTAGTTTGATTATTTTTAAATAATTTAGTTATGTAATTTAAATGTTTGAAAAGACAATATTTGATTTTAGAAAATTGAAAACTTGCCACAAAGATTTAATCGATATTTTCTGGAAATTCATCTTCCTCTTTGAATGGTTGATTTCAAGATATGATTTTTGTCGCTTGAAAGAAATGATTTTTCACTATAAAAAGAAATGACTTTTCACTATAAAAAGAAAGGATTTTTATGTTATGGAAATGAAATTTTTATGTTATTAAAAATATAGAATTTCTTGAATTGGAAAATATAATTTTCTTAGATGGAAAAATATGATTTTTCATTGTAGTTAAAATAGAAAGACTAGACTTTTGATAACATAAAGATATGATTTTTAGTCGAGTAAAAATATAAATTTTATATATGAAGTGGCATAAAAATTCGATTTTTATATGTGAAGAAGCGAAATAAAAATTCGATTTTTACATATGGAGTAAAGAATATAAAAATGTGATTTTTATATATGTAGCGAATACGGAGGACGAAAGTGACAAAAGGCTAGCACGGCGAAGATTTTCTACATATGTAGTGTCGAGGCGATTGGTATAGCTTGGGTGAGAACTTCTCACTTTTAATTTATTTTCTAGTTGAAATATATACTAGGATGCAGACGGTGCTTAGTAGCAACCGACACCCGTCGTCCACAGACCATGGATGACTTTGTTGTTTGATTGATGTGTTGTGAAAATTGATTGTGTGATGTGGATTGAATAAATATTTTATAGTTAAAAATATAATTTTTAATGTGTATATAAAATAAATATTCATTTACAAATCGAATGATTTTTTTATGTACACCCATTTGACTGATATTGATTGGGACGATAAATTTTACATATCGCACAACTACACAAATAAAAATCTATGTTTGTTGATTTGAAACCCCACAGGGTATTGGGATGGTATTTGACGTACACTAATCCCGATTGTTTAGTTGTATGTCAATCGATGGGTTGACAGACTGTGTAAGCGTTATTTATTTATATTTAATGCTTATGCAGTTGTGTGGTGCACTATGGATGATGGTTGATGATTTATCGTTGTTATTATATACATGTGTTGTAGAAAATCCATATAATTAACATTATATGGTAATTGATTGGGCCTCGTTCCAATTTGGAAAATAAGGAATATTATAAAAGAAAATTCATGTGTTGAATAGAATAAAAATTCATGTGTTGAATAGAATATAAATTCATGTGTTGAATAAAATATATATTCATGTGTTGAATAAAAATATATATTCATGTGTTGAAGAAAATATTCATTTGTTGAATAGAATAACAAAGTTATTGAAATATATAAAGCCGTGTTGGTTAGATATGCACCATTTTGACGCGAACGATATTTATATCGATTATATTCGTTTTTATAATGATTATAGAAAAGGAAGTGATTTCAAAATATAACGTTTTGAAAATATTATCATTTGTATATCGATGACGAGGAATATTAAATTTTGATTAGAAATTGAATAATAAGTTGAAATCGTTTTGAAAACGAATTTAAAACGATTTATAAAATACGTTTTAAAAGGAGATCGACGAATATATATATATATATATATATATATATATATATAATGGCCTGAATAGAACGCCCCGCGCTGCGGCAGTTCGCGAATTTCGACCATTGACTTCGAATAGATATTACAAGAGATCCGACCATCGGATTCTCCTAAAACCGGAACCGTTGGGTTCATATCAAAAAGAGATTTCTAACGAATATTTGAGACTTGAAATCTAACGGTTGGATTGGGAATTATGTCCAAATCAAATTTGGAAAAGGTCGTTGCAAGTGCAGTTCGATGGCCGTTGATGGAAATCGACCGTACGGGCCTTGATAAAATTATTGAAAATAGTAATAATTTGTGTCAAATCATAAGAAATGATTTGGAAAGATTTGAGATGAAAATTTTCATATTTGAAAAGATAAAAATAGATTTTTATCGAAATGAACTAGTTTTGAACTAGAATTATAATCCCATTTATTTTTAAAATAAATAAAATGGATTTGAAATAGTTTTGAAAATAACTAGAATTTCCAATATATAAAGTGGAAATGGATTTGAATCGAAATTGTCTTTGGAATATTTCAATGTTGGATTTCGTGATTATACAGATATTGTTATGGAAATTTAAAAGATATATTATATCGTTATTTCCAATACGATATTTGTTGGTCGTAGAATTTGATATTGAATATAAGCCGATATATTTTCTATTCTGAGCCTTGTATTTAATATCAAATGGAATTTGGGTTTGTCGTGAATGGTGTCTTCATTAATACTGTTCTTAAACCCAGTTGAGAAAAAGATTAAATCTTTTTATTTAGATTTAATGAAGTATACCAATTAAATGATATTTAATTGGAATTTTTTTTTTTTGGGTTTATCGTGAATGGTGTTTTAAATAACACTTGTTCTTTAACCCGATAATTAATGAATGTGATTTTGGGTTTATCATGAACCGTGTTTTAAATGACGTTGGTTCTTTAACCCATTTAAAGACAGGATATGATTTCCCAAGTTAAATAATCATTGATAGGGATTTTTGGGAAGATTAAAACCAAGTGGAGTTTTAATGAATCTTTAATTAGATCGAAATGATCGGGAATGGAGTATCACCAGTTTTGCTCCAGGCGATAGTAAATCCTTAATTAGATTTGAACGTGAAATGGTAATTGAATTTACCAATAACACTGTGGTGTTAGATATGAATTATGATCAATTTTACTTCATGGGATGAATAGGTTGGGGTTGGAAAATTTAACAAGTGATTACTTCGGTAAGGTTCGCTGATCCCGACTAGTTTAATGAACCATAATTTGGTTTGAATTGATATTCAAAAAAAGATTAAAGAGTAAATTTAAAGAATTTATCTTTGATAAAATTAATGGGAACCTTTCCCAAAGTGTAAGAATATTTGAATAAAAGAATATTCTGAATTGGAATGAGGCGTATGTTGTGTTTGTGTGACACTTGTTTATTATATACGCGAGTTATTCAGAATGACCGGGTTTATCTCATTCTGAATAACTGATTCGACGATGTGTCGAGGATGAAGACGGTGGTCGAAGACGGGAGGTCTTCACATCGTTTGGATAATTACTGATGATCTTGACTGGGCTGTACACCCAAGAGGAGGGAATCAGTTGGTGATCGTCCAGACGTACTTGGAGATCGATGGATATGCGAGGTACAAGGTGCCTCCGGTTTCGTTCAGACCCAGAACGAACTTGTAAATGGACTGTGTGTCTGACATTGGATTTTATTCTGTGTGATAGATTTCTATTAAATATATATCTGTTTGGCGGCGGAGAATTTATTCTCTTGCTTAACGCCCTTCTCTGAGACGTACGAGCTCAGAGGTTATATATTGATGGATATCAATCTCATGGAGTGAATTGCCTGTGTGGTATGCCTAAGTGGCAAATGATCAAGGCTTTTGTTGAAAAGCAGAGTCTTGTGGTTGATGATCAAAGCACCACCTGTGTGTCATAACTTTGTGTAACGTTATTTCGCGAGCCTCACACCCTGGTTGTGAACCAGAAATGGGAGAGGACATCAGGGAGGGCATGCGTTTCTTTCTAGCTAGGGTGGTGTCAGTGACTTACCAGCCCTGGCATTTATATTATTTTCACCTGTGTGGTTGTTAGATTGCGTGGCGCCTCGGATATATCGGTGACTATGCGGAGCCGATGGAGTCATTTGGCTCATTGACGCCCCAAAGGGCGGGGAAACGCAGTGTTCAGGCATTTTAATCCACATCGGTGGACCGGCCCTGACGATCCAAGGGTCACTCGAGCTTTGATTCTGAGACACGGGCTAGAGCGTCTCGAATTCGGTAGAGGACTATCTTTTGCCTCGGTTCACAGATGGAAACCCAACTTCTAATACGTGACTTTGCAGTTTTGATTGTAGAACCTATATATGGCGACATAGTGGTATGGGGCACTTATGCCTCTATGATTGATACTTATGATTGAAATTGTTTTGACACTATACACTTATAGTAATAATAAAACATGAAATTTAACATATCAAGCATTCTTTGGCTATTGTAAGGTAAAACCCTATCCTCTGTCTTGTGTTGCATTGTGTGATGGGACCTGGGTCTTATAATAGCTTCATTGTTCTTTATTTAGCATTGCGTTGTTGTTTTATGCACTGGTATTCTTGGGAGGAAACCCGTTCCGTGTTATACGGCGTGGTCCCTTGATTTACCTAACTTTAAAATAAAGATTAATAATTGTTTTAGTTCTCACACCAATCACATGACTGACCTGGAGTTTATTGTTTTAACCTAAACTCTGGGTGCCCCTATTTTCCACGGGCAGCTAGTAGTTTTGGTTTTGCAGATTTATATTCACAGGATCCTGGTTTACAGCTGGAACGATATCCGGAAAGCTCTGTATCCGTATATCTCTTTCAGTTGTGTTTTGTATTATTTTCCGCTGCTATGTAATGTAATTTAAATCTCTGATATTTTATGATGTGTAATATTTATTCATACTTTGTATATTCTTGTAATCTGATGAAATTGTTGTAATATACAATGTAATGTTCTTCTGTTTGTGTTCCAATTTGTCGTGTTCTCAAAACAATTAGGGGTTTCGAACGGTCTTGGTCAGTTTAGCGACCGATTCGGATCGAGCGAAATCCCTTGTTGTCACATTTGGTATTAGAGCTTTGGTTTACAAAGCTCAGAGAACAAGACACATTAGAACCATACGAAAGAATTCATCAGAGATTGGATTAGTAATGTCAGATGAGAATGACTCGTTAGAGATGGGATCAGTAGTATCCTAGAACGAGTGTAAGAGTGATATTTTTAAAAATAAAATTGGAATCAAGTTTTGTTTTGAAAATTTAAACTTTATTATTCGTATTTGAAAATTTATTTTAACTTGATTTGGACAATCGAGTATATAGATATTTTTAATATACGTCTGATCCACGTGTATACGAAGTCTTAATATACTGGATAGATATAGAATCACACTCTAGTCGCCCGAAGATGGTTCTGATGATCGCTATAGCGATCGCATCATCAGTATTCATATTCGAGTTTCGAAGGTGGGACGTCTATATATTTCCTATTGATTGGTGTGAGAACCAAAATTAGGTAGGGCTTATTGTTGTGAATTGGCATCAAAAACATGATTTTCTATATATGTATCAAAATTATGTGTTTGAAATGATAATCAACTAATTGATTGATGATTGTGTTGTTTGATTAATTAAAATTTGGACCATTTAGCCAAATTGTACCAAATAGTGGATTGTATTGAAAAAATTTCGCATTTTCATACGTATACATGTACTTACATTGAACAGGTCATAGCAAAGAGGCTAGAGAAGAGGAATAAAATTGTTTGCCCGACAAATAGGTACATGTTTATTGTATTTCTTGGGTTTTTGATGATTTTATGAGCCGACTGGCTAGCCGCTTGGCTGTTTCTTTTTCTTTTTGGATTAGTGAGGGCCATGGAAGGCTATTTGAAATATCCCGAAGCTCCCGGTGCAGGGGAGGTTATGGCGAAAATTTTCAAAAATTTAGGGTGTTAGCCAAATTTTTGAAAAATTTGGCAAGTTCTAAGAAACTGAAAAGTTGAAGAACTTAAGCCGTAAAGAAAATAATGAAAGTTGAGTTGATTAGTTAAACAACTTTCAGCTTCATTCCTTTTCGGGGACGAAAATTTTTAAGTGGGGGAGATTGTAATAACCCGGAAATCTAAGCCAATTAAAAATTTTTATTTTGGCAATTTTAGTGAATTTTGAATATTTAAAATGATTTATTTTAAATAATAACGACGGGAAATTTATTTTGAATAGAATTAGAATGAATATATTTATATAAATCGACGTTAGAATATAAATATTTTATTTTAATTATAAAAGGAATTGAAAATGGCGTAGTAGTTCAAAAATTCAATTTCAAAGTTCAAATGAATGTACAGGATTCAAAATAAACCGCATTTTTGCCAAACCAAAAATATCAGAATCCGTTTGAGAATATCTTTCCAACGAATCCGAAAAATTGAAATTTCATAGCGGGGATAAAAAGTTATGCCCAGTTGAAATTTCAGAATAGTCGCTACGGAATTTTATCCCTTAAAAATGGAAATTTTGCAAACGACCTCGGTTTTCGACAAAACCACTTTTGTTGGATCCGGGATGTCAAATTATTGCTAGGTTCCAAAATTCATAATTTTCTGAATTAATATGTGAGCGTGGTGCACTTAAACGTGTTTTGACCATTTTAGTTAAATTTAATCGACTGGAAAATGACCATTTATCAAATGGTCTCGAAATTTGACGAAATTAGTTTTATTAGAACTGTATCGTCAATACGAAGCTAGAAAATATTTTTCGGGAATTTTTAGAGTCCGTATGTGGCCCCGGTAAATTGAAATGTGTGCATTCAAATTCAATATATATATAATATATTTATATTTTGATTTTGACGAAAACTGATCGAAACGGTCGAATCAGCCTACGATACATATCCCATTGTGTTCGGAATGGGGGTAATGTGTTAGGGACGATAGTCGGTGGGTCTCGTTTAGAGGTCGAATAAAAAAGTTAACTTTTCGGAGATTAAAATATAATTATATAAAATTATATATATATAAAATCATTTTCCTCCATACCCCCTTTTTCCCTCCTGGAACGACCTAAATCACGATTTACAGAAGAAAAAAAATGGAGACATCGTGCTCGCTGCCGCCTCCATCGTACCCGCCGCCACCTCCTTCCAGCTCGCCGACTCCTCCTCCCTCGCCCATTCTCCTCGTTCTCGTTGCCCCTCGAACCAACAAATCCGCGAGCCCCTCTACCTCGCATTGATTCCCGCAACTGCGCCACCGTTCGATCCTCCGCCTGAACCGCCTCCACCTCCGAACCTCCAACGACGAACTCCCTGCCCCGTTCATCTCTAGCAGCGCCTCCAGTCAACCGTCGCTCCACCTCGTCACTCGAGTTCACGCCCGTGCCCTGGAAATCTTCGCGATGAATAAGAAGATTAAGGCGACTAATCCACGTGATTAGCAGAAAAATTAGGTAATCAATTAGTTTGATTATTTTTAAACAATTTAGTTATGTAATTTAAATGTTTGAAAAGACAATATTTGATTTTAGAAAATTGAAAACTTGCCACAAAGATTTAATCGATATTTTCTGGAAATTCATCTTCCTCTTTGAATGGTTGATTTCAAGATATGATTTTTGTCGCTTGAAAGAAATGATTTTTCACTATAAAAAGAAATGATTTTTCACTATAAAAAGAAATGATTTTTCACTATAAAAAGAAAGGATTTTTATGTTATGGAAACGAAAATTTTATGTTATTAAAAATATAGATTTTCTTGAATTGGAAAATATAATTTTCTTAGATGGAAAAAAATATGATTTTTCATTGTAGTTAAAATAGAAAGACTAGACTTTTGATAAAATAAAGATATGATTTTTAGTCGAGTAAAAATATAATTTTTATATATGAAGTGGCATAAAAATTCGATTTTTATATATGAAGAAGCGAAATAAAAATTCAATTTTTACATATGGAGTAAAGAATATAAAAATGTGATTTTTATATATGTAGCGAATACGGAGGACGAAAGTGACAAAAGGCGAGCACGGCGAAGATTTTCTACATATGAAGTGTCGAGGCAATTGGTATAGCTTGGGTGAGAACTTCTCACTTTTAATTTATTTTCTAGTTGAAATATATACTAGGATGCAGACGGTGCTTAGTAGCACCCGACACCCGTCGTCCACAGACCATGAATGACTTGGTTGTTTGATTGATGTGTTGTGAAAATTGATTGTGTGATGTGGATTGAATAAATATTTTATAGTTAAAAATATAATTTTTAACGTGTATATAAAATAAATATTCATTTACAAATCGAACGAATTGTTTATGTACACCCATTTGACTGATATTGATTGGGACGATAAATTTTACACATCGCCCAACTTCACAAATAAAAATCTGTGTTTGTTGATTTGAAACCCCACACGGGTATTGGGAGGATATTTGACGTACACTAATCCTAATTGTTTAGTTGTATGTCAATCGATGGGTTGACAGACTGTGTAAGCGTTAATTATTTATATTTAATGCTTATGCAGTTGTGTGGTGCACTCTGGATGATGGTTGATGATTTATCGTTGCTATTATATACATGTGTTGTAGAAAATCCATATAATTAACATTATATGGTAATTGATTGGGCCTCATTCCAATTTGGAAAATAAGGAATATTATAAAAGAAAATTCATGTGTTGAATAGAATAAAAATTCATGTGTTGAATAGAATAAAAATTCATGTGTTGAATAAAATATATATTCATGTGTTGAATAAAAATATATATTCATGTGTTGAATAAAATATTCATTTGTTGAATAGAATAACGAAGTTATTGAAATATATAAAGCCGTGTTGGTCAGAAATGCGCCATTTTGACGCTAACGATATTTATATCGATTATATTTGTTTTTATAATGATTATAGAAAAGGAAGTGATTTCAAAATACAACGTTTTGAAAATATTATCATTTGTATATCGATGATGTGGAATATTCAATTTCGATTAGAAATTGAACAGGGAGTTAAAATCGTTTTAAAAACGAATTTAAAACGATTTATAAAATTCGTTTTAAAAGGAAATCGACGAAATATATATATATATATATATATATATATATATAATGGCCTGAATAGAACGCGCCACACTGCGGCAGTTCGCGAATTTCGACCATTGACTTCGAATGGATATTACGGGAGATCCGACCGTCGGATTCTCCTAAAATCGGAACCGTTGGGTTCGTATCGAAAAGAGCTTTCTAACGAATATTAGAGATTTGAAATCTAACGGTTGGATTTGGAATTATGTCCAAATCAAATTTGGAAAAGGTCGCATTAAGTGCAGTTCGATGGCCGTTGATGGAAATCGACTGTACGGGCCTTGATAAAATTATTACAAATAGTAATAATTTGTGTAAAATCATAAGAAATGATTTGGAAAGAATTGAGATGAAAAATTCCGTATTTGAAAAGATAAAAATAGATTTTTATTGAAATGAACTAGTTTTGAACTAGAATTATAATCCCATTTATTTTTAAAATAAATAAAGTGGATTTGAAATGGTTTTGAAAATAACCAGAATTTCCAATATATAAAGTGGAAATGGATTTGAATCGAAATTGTCTTTGGAATATTTCGATGTTGGATTTCGTGATTATACAGATATTGTTATGGAAATTTGAAAGATATATTTATATCGTTATTTCCAATACGTTATTTGTTGTCGTAGAATTTGATATTGAATATAAGCCGATATATTTTCTATTCAGAGCCATGTATTTAATATCAAATGGGATTTTGGTTTGTCATGAATGGTGTCTTCATTAATACTGTTCTTAAACCCAGTCGAGAAAAAAATTAAATCTTTTTATTTAGATTTAATGAAGTATACCAATTAAATGATATTTAATTGAAATTGAATTGGAATTAATTTTTTTTGGGTTTATCATGAACGGTGTTTTAAATAAAACTTGTTCTTTAACCCGATAATTAATGAATGTGATTTTGGGTTTATCGTGAACCGTGTTTTAAATGACATTGGTTCTTTAACCCAGTTAAAGACAGGATATGATTTCCTAAGTTAAATAATCATTGATAGTGATTTTTGGGAAGATTAAAACCAAGTGGAGTTTTAATGAATCTTTAATTAGATTGAAATGATCGAGAATGGAGTATCACCAGTTTTGCTTCAGGCGATAGTAAATCTTTGATTAGATTTGAACGTGAAATGGTAATTGAATTTACCGATAACACCGTGGTGTTAGATATGAAGTATGACCAGTTTTACTTCATGGGATGAATAGGTTGAGGTTGGGAAATTTAACAAGTGATTACTTTGGTAAGGTTCGCTAATCCCGACTAGTTTGGATAAACCATAATTTGGTTTGAATTGATATTCAAAAGAAGATTAAAGAGTAAATTTAAAGAATTTATCTTTGATAAAATTAATGGGAACCTTTCCCAAAGTGTAAGAATATTTGAATAAAAGAATATTCTGAATTGGAATGAGGCATATGTTGTGTTTGTGTTACACTTGTTTATTATATACGCGAGTTATTCAGAAAGACCGAGTTTATCCCATTCTAAATAACTGATTCGACGATGTGTCGAGGATGAAGATGGTGGTCGAAGACCGGAGATCTTCACATCGTTTGGATAATTACTGATGATCTTGATTGGGTTGTACACCCAAGAGGAGGGAATCAGTTGGTGATCGTCCAGACGTACTTAGAGAACGATGGATATGCGAGGTACAAGATGCCTTCGGTTTCGTTTAGACCCAGAACGAACTTGTAAATGGACTGTGTTTCTGACATTGGATTTTATTCTATGTGATAGATTTCTATTAAATATATATTTGTTTGGCGGCGGAGAATTTATTCTCTTGCTTAACGTCCTTCTCTTGGACGTACGAGCTCAGAGGTTGTATATTGATGTATATCAATCCCATGGAGTGAATTGCCTGCATGGCATGCCTAAGTGGTAGATGATCAAGGCTTTTGTTGAAAAGCAGAGTCTTGTGGTTGATGATCAAAGCACCGCCTGTGTGGCATAGCTTTGTGTAACGTTAATTCGCGAGCCTCACACCCCTGTTGTGAACCAGAAACGGGAGAGGACATCCGGAAGGGCATGCGTTTCCTTCTAGCTAGGGTGGTGTCAGTGACCTACCAGCCCTGACATTTATATTATTTTCACCTGTGTGGTTGTTGGATTGCGAGGCGCCTCGGATATATCGGTGACTATGTGGAGCCGATGGAGTCATTTGTCTCATTGACGCCCCAAAGGGCGGGGAATCGCAGTGTTCAGGCATTTTAATCCACATCGGTGGACCGGTCCTGACGATCCAAGGGTCACTCGAGCTCTGATCCTGAGACACGGGCTAGAGCATCTCGAATTCGGTAGAGGACTATCTTTTGCCTCGGTTCACAGATGGAAACCCAACTTCCAATACGTGACTTTGCGGTTTTTATTGTAGAACCTATATATGGCGACATAGTGGTATGGGGCACTTATGCCTCTATGATTGATACTTATGATTGAAATTGTTTTGACGCTATACACTTATATTAATAATAAAACATGAAATTTAGCATATCAAGCATTCTTTGGCTATTATAAGGTAAAACCCTATCCCCTGTCTTGTGTTGCATTGTGTTATGGGACCTGGGTCTTATAATAGCTTCATTGTTCTTTATTTACCATTGCGATGTTGTTTTATGCACTGGTATTCTTGGGAGGAAACCCGTTCCGTGTTATATGGCGTGGTCCCTTGATTTGCCTAACTTTAAAATAAAGATTAATAGCTGTTTTAGTTCTCACACCAGTCACATGACTGACCTGGAGTTTATTGTTTTAACCTAAACTCTGGGTGCCCCTATTTTCCACGGGCAGCTAGTAGTTTTGGTTTTGCAGATTTATATTCACAGGATCCTGGTTTACAGTTGGAACGATATTCGGAAAGCTTTGTATCTGTATATCTCTTTCAGTTGTGTTTTGTATTATTTTCCGCTGCTATGTACTGTAATTTAAATATCTGATAATTTATGATGTGTAATATTTATTCATACTTTGTATATTCTTGTAATCTGATGAAATTGTTGTAATATACAATGTAATGTTCTTCTATTTGTGTTCCAATTTGTCGCGTTCTCAAAACAATCAGGGGTTTCGAACGGTCTTGGTCGGTTTAGCGATCAATTCGGATCGAGCGAAATCCCTTATTGTCATATTTGATCATTTGAAGTAGTTGTGGCAGTGGGACCCGGTCTACTGCCGATTAATTGTATCCTCGAGAATTGTGGCTTACATGGCACTCGAGATGAGGTGTATCAAAAGTAGAGACCCACTCGAGTGCCACGTAAGCCTCAATTCTCGAGGATACTATTAACCAGCGGTTGATCGAGTCCCGTTGCCGCAACTACTTCAAATGATCGAGTGCCACGTGTCCAAGCTCCGCAGAAGAGGCAAGCACGTTGCAGCTCAATCATCCCATCTCTTTACCTATAAATACCCCTTGCTCAAAATAGAAAGGGACTTTTCTCTCCACTTTGACTTTTGCAAGAGCTCCCTCTCAAGCTCAAACTCCACGGCTAACTCCAAAAATAGCCAAATCTCCCTCTTTATTCAAATAGAAAAAGTGTTCTACTTGTAATAAAAAGAAAGTCAATATATATAAGTGGATGTATACACCATCTTTGACGAACCACTATAAAAAGTCTTGTGTTTCTCTGGTTTTCTTTACTTTATCATACTTTGTGATTGTTACTTGTGTGTTCTACACACGATTGGGGGTTGACTGTCACAAGTGACCAACTTTTGACGTCAACAAAAACCAATATAAAAATTCTGGTGTTGTCTTTCTTTTTATTTTACTGCATTTACTTTCACATGTGTTTTGATTTTGTGATTACATTTGTGATTGCATCATTTTAAATATAACCTTAAAAGATATTAAAAAAATTCATATAAACTATAAAACACTATCCACTCTCCCTTTTGTGCTAGTTTATCCTTAAGATCATGTTCTGCATTCTAACATTTGGTATCAAAACATTGATTTTCAAAGAATTCATAATCTCAGTTTTTAAAATGTATAATGGCTACCAACACTGGTGTAGTTATGTCAATATCACTAGTAATACACTTGTTAGTAATTCATTTGTTAAAGGTCAATCAATATCAGACCTACACTTTTTATTACTAGTAGTTATATTGTTGAATGAAACTTTATTTGAAATTAACTAGATTTAAAATTTGGAATATCACACAAGCTGAGTGCACTAAAACCGAGAATTTTTTTGCACAATGAACTAAAGATAATAAGGCAGTTACATGATATAGTTCAAAAGCCATGAATATCCTATTTTTGTTCGGTATGTTGAAACGAATACAATAGAGTAACTATTTGAAAACCTGCATGTGATATTTTGGAGAACATTGCAAATCATACATGAAGGAATAAGCAAAGTTAAACAAAGTAAAATTTATATGCTAGCAAATCAGATTCGGTAATTAATCTAAAATGAATCCAAATGAGCCCATGTCTAATATATATATATATATATATATATATATATATAGTAGATTTCAAGACATAGCACACTCAATTATTGCACTATCAAAGGCTTTTTCTTAAAGGAGATCAAGCTTCTAATATATTATATTCAAATAATTTTGAATAAGATCAAAGGCCTCTTGCTATTAAGAGGCTAATGATACTAGTACTCAAGAGTTAATTGAAAATTTAATGTCTACTGAAGAACAAATGTAGGGTGGGAAGGAAAGTAATGCAATAGAAAAACTATATCATATTCGATGTAACAACAATAAATGAATCAAATTCAGGTGGTGAAGGAGATGAAGAAATTGCATTCATGTCAAGAAACTTCATAAATTTCTTGAAACATCTAAAACTGAATTTGTTCTAATGAAATGACAACAAAAATCCTGGAAATCGAAGTAGAAGCGAAACCGACATAAGATGTTATAACCGCAACCATTCTAGTCATTTGAAAAAAGATGTCCACAACCCGAGAAACTAAAAACTACGCCAAACACGGGTTCGTCTAGAAAATGATCAGGGTATTATACCGCAACACTAGATGATTCTGATTCAACCTCAGTTGAAAATAATTCAGATATTAAAAACGCATATAAGTGCTTTACAACCATATATACAAAATGAATCATAAAAAGGTGCACATTTAATATATAATTTTTTTGGATGAATGATTGAGTACTTGTCGAGGATTATCATAATCAAAAATTAGTTATACTTTAAAATTAATATTTTATATTTTAAAAATATAAACAAGAATATAAAATAAAATTTAACACTATGTATAATTGAAAATAAATAAATATTAATTGGTCGTTACCTTTTTATAAAACGTAATTAAGTTTATAATAAAGTAATTAAGGAAAGTTAAATATTAATTAAATTGTGATAACTCAAACGTTAATAACGCTCTCAAGTATTATCAAAATTGGATAAACAAAAATAAATTGGAACCGTATTGACGAGCTGTAACACCCCACCTCCATTAAGGTCACTCGCAAAGGGAATGCCTTAACTTCAGTGGAGCATTTTAAGTGAATATAGAATAGAAAATCACAACAAGACAGATATAAAGCAGTACTTGAAAATTTAAAACTTTATTTATTGCAGTAGAAGGTAAATATGTTTGGTTACACCATCAAAAACCATAAACCAAAGTCAAGTACATAATATCCATCTTGATAAAACAAAGTACATAATCCCACTACTACAAATAGCCATAAAGAGAATGATAGGCTGAACTTTACTTCGGCAATCCAAATCCAAGTGCTCCCAAAGAGATCCCAATCAAGCTCCACTAGTACTAGTCCCACCCTTAGAACCTAGGGGGGGAGGAAGAAAAGAGGTGGAAATAAAGGGGGTCAGACATAAAGTCTGGCGAGTGTGATAACTCTAACAACATAATTATTAAAGCAATATGATAAGATATAAGCTGGAGAATAAGGTAATGACTGTGTGGACCACATGGGTATGGCAAGGCAATCAAGAGAAACAGAGATAACGTAAATGGCATTTCCTAATCAATATAGGATAATTACTATACTCTACCGTACTGTACCATACTGTACTGTACTAACACTAACTGCACCCCTACTAGTCACTCTAGAAATTTGATCCCTCTTGGCTAAATAGAACGATGATAGCTTCGTATACTACTAGATGTACCCACTATCCTCCATGTTTGACTGTATATCTCTAGTTGCTATCATACGTACCCAGCGTGTACCTATCCCCACTAGATGTACCCCTTCAATAAGTAATAATGGTAATTCTATGTACTCCTAGCTGACGTCATAGGTGCCGCCTGCTCCTATCTCCACTAGGTGTACCCCTTTAATAATTAATAGTTGTAGCTTTGTGTACCCCTAGCTGACTACATAGGTGCCTTCTGCTCCTATCTCCACTAGGTGTACCCACTACCCTGCCCCATTCGATCGGCTCCCTAACTCGTAGATACCCGTGCTGGCCCCACAGTGGGGTGTATCACTCCCCAAAGTGGAAACCTGATACCACCAATGATGCACGACTTATACCTACACGATGCAACAACGTCTTACCTACCAGCCCGGGTCCACACACTCATATGAACCCGTTGGACTTGCGTTGCCACCGCTAACCCGGTTTGGCCTCTTACAGTCAAGCCTAGTATGCGTGTCCCGTCCTCGACTTGGGTCGAGCCCACAAAGATACGTATAGGTTACTGGTTGAAATGGGCCCCCATGATTTGACACAAGCTATCCACCTAAGCTTGGTCCCCTCTAGTATTTCCCACTTAACCCACTTCTTATTCATGTTTCAATTACATGTTTCAATTTTGGTTAAGGGTTTCTATTAGTAATTCCACATGCCACCCAAGGCACCCACTTAACCCCTATGTCCCACTTACATGTTTTACCTTGGTTAAGTGTTACTAATCGTATTTCCTCATGCCACCCAAGGCACCCACTAGATTCCACATGCCACCCAAGGCACCCACTTAACCCCTCATGTCCCACTACATGTTTATCTGGTTAAGTGTTTCTTAATTCATTAAGATCGTAACCTCATAAAGACCTCTCACATTAGACTGGCATTTATGGCAGCTAGATTTGTCGGGCGGGTCCGGGCAGTCTTACACCACAAAAGAGCCTAACCTCGTGTCTTTACAATTGTTACGTATTTAATTTATGCCTAAGACCTCTCACATTAGACTGGCATTTGTGGCAGCTGGATTTGTCGGGCGTGTCCGGGCAGTCTTACACCACAAAAGAGCCTAACCTCGTGTCTTAGACGATTAATTACTCCTAATTAATCATTCCCCAATTTGAATTACTTTCCCTATTCAAATTATCAATCAATTTCAAATTTAACGATGTCCATAATTGACTCAATTATGTCCATCCATTTATGGTATGTAAAATCATACCAATTTTCACCACAATTATATTTTATGCCTTTTAAGGCATTTATGCTCATCTATTTATGGTATATAAATTATACCAATTTCATTACTAATTAATTTTATTCCTTAAAATTAATTACATGCCTTTTTAGGCCATTACATGCCAATTAAATCTTTTTAATATTATCCCCTTCGTACCCCCGTCATTCGTTCGCTCAACATGACATATTCATATTAGACAAGCAATTAGTCTAATACTAAAAAAAAAGAAATAAACGTCACAAATTCACATACACACAATAATAGATCTAATTTGCATCAAACTTGCAATTAAGAATTTCAACATACTTACATAGTCTTTGTATTATCAAGGATAAAAAAACATAGATCTAAAAGGTGTGGGGTTGCATGTATGAACATAATTTTACACCCAACTAGCGTAAGTGATTATCACAAACTTACATAAACTGTGTATGTCGTCAACCTAAACATAAAGGTGTCATCTTGCATAACTATGGATCCACATAAATGTGTAAACTTTCATAACTAGGCATGTCATAGATTCAACATAAAAATGTCAACTTGAATATGGATCTAAACTTTAAAGGTGTGAACTTGTATATATACATATGAATCCAATGATCACTTAAACTTGCATATGAACATAATACCTATACGAACTAGCATATGTTCCACATCCATATTCGCATAAAAACTAATGTTATAAACCTAGGTGGTTGGATTATAAAAAGGGATTCATTAACACAAGTTAACATCGTGAACTACTAGCATATATTTTAGATCCAAACTTACATAACATCATATATGAAACTAGCATAACATCATATATAAAACTTGCATAACATCATATGTGAAACTGGCATAACATCATATATAAAACTTGCATAACATCATATGTGAAACCGACATAACATCATATATAAAACTTGCATAACATCATATGTGAAACCGGCATAACATCATACATAAAACTTGCATAACATCATATGTGAAACTTGCATAGCATCGCATATAAAACATTCATAACATCATATAATATGAATCAAGTTAACATACATGATTAAACATATGAATTAGATTCACAACTACAACTTATAATCCAACGTATATCACATCATAACTGATTTAGCAATTATTTTGTTAAGGTGATCGAACTCACAACTCAAAAGCAGTCTTGAGTTCTGAATTCTGATTTCTGGAGTTGAATTAGCGCTCCTTTGATGAAGATTCGCTGTTAGGGTTGAGTAATTCTGATTTGGTTGTTGTTCTTCCTCTTTAATTTGGTGGCGGCTGCTCTAGGGTTCAAGACAACAGCATGACGACCATAGTTTTAGTTTTAATTCTGATTTAGGGTTTGAGTCTATGGGTCTTTTTATAGAGTTATGAATTAATTTAAGCCGTCGGATGTTCTTAGGGTTAATCAAAACCATTCAATCATGATAGGGTGATGAGTCAGCCCTAATGACTCAGCAAGGAGTCAGAAAGGACTCAACAACACGGGTCAGCCTGAACCAGAAAGCTGTGCAGGCTCCAGCCTCGGCCTGGGAGCACTTGGCAAGTGCGTCAGTGTAAATATGTACTGGCGCACTTCCCAAGTGCGCTAGTGCATTTATTTATTTATTATTATTATTCTCTCTACTTTTGCCACCACCTATCGTTCGTCCATAACTCTTTCATCCGGTACTCGTTTCCCGCAAACTCGGACTCTATTTCAACCAGAATTCCGAGACGAACACAATGGCGCAACCCAATCCCCATAATTCTCACGTTTGAGATTAATTATTCTTTAATTTAGTTAATTCGATATTTCAAAAATCCGGGGTGTTACATTCTCCCCTCCTTAAAGGATTTCGTCCCCGAAATGTCCAAGTTAAGGAGAATGCATATCCTACCATCCAAACAACCATCTACTCAACCATCAAACACGGGCATCCATTGTCCTTATAAAATTTCTAATGCTGAATGAACATATGCAAGAAGTGTGTGTATATGTTCCTTATCTAATGCAAAATCAGGTGGTCTACTGATTCAGTTGACCTCCTTAATGCAAACCATGATAGTGCCATGCGTCCATTATGTATGCGAAAACCTTATCGATACATATTATTTCTACATGTGTGCACAAACATTCACCAAAATGCAACATCCATATGATGGTACAACCATTATACATCCATTACTTAAATATGTACACACATTTATATGCAATATGCAACATGAAGTGACTGAGACGATCTAGTGCCTAAAGTGTGTGTATATGCATCCACGAGCAACCACTAGTAAACACTTGCATCCACGTGCATCCATCATACATAACATGTCTCAAACACATGTTTCAACCATAGGACTAACCTATCTAAAGGTCAAAGATACTAGCGAGAGGACATACTAAAGATAAGATAAGTACAAGGTAAGCGATACAGGAGAAATTAAAAGATATACCCTCGAAAAGAAAAGGGTACAATGAACGCATCTTCTCTTCCGTCTCCCAAGTAGCGTTGCTCTCGTCATCTCCCCATTGCAATTTGACTAGTTTGACCTCTTGATTCCTCAACTTCTTAATCTCCGACCCAAGAATGCGCGTAGGAGCTCGTCGAATCGTCACATTACGCTCCATCTCCACCTCTCTAAGCAAGCTCGGCTCTACCACTTCCTCAAATGTGATACATGGAATACGTCGTGTACACCACTAAGTCTCTCGGGCAACTCCACTCTATACGCCATCTGCCCAATCCTTTCTTTAATAGGAAACGGCCCTACGAACCTTGGTGCTAACTTCCCAATGGACCCAAAGCGAACGACGTTCCATAATGGAGACACCTTGACAAAGACCATGTCCCCAACATCAAACTCAAGATCTGACCTCCTCTTGTCCGCATAAGATTTCTGTCTATCTTACGCCGTCTTCATCCTTCTTCGAATCAAATCGATCTTTTCCGAAGTCTCTCTAATCATATCGGGTCCAAGCAAGATCTTGTCTGTAGACTCTTACCAACATGTAACCGAACGACACGGCCGTCCATAAAGAGCCTCAAACGGTGCCATGCCAATGCTAGACTGAAAGCTGTTATTATATGCGAACTCCATCAATGGAAGATGTTCCTCCCATGTACCTCTGAAGTCTAAGACACATAACCTCAATAGGTCCTCTAGAATACGATTCACCCTCTCGGTCTGGCCGTCCGTCTGAGGATGATATGCGGTGCTCAAACATAACCGAGTCCCTACCGCCTCTTGTAAGCTTTTCCAAAATTCGCTAGTGAAAATAGGATCGCGGTCGCTCACTATGCTAGAAGGAACACCGTGCAAACGAACTATTTCTCGAATGTATACGGAGGCTAACCATGGAGCAGTCCTCTTACTCTTCACGGGAATGAAATGGGCGCTCTTAGTAAGTTTGTCTACCACGACCCAAATCCCCGTATTACCCTTCCTTGATCTTGGTAATCCGTCAACAAGCATCTAACAACATACTCGGCCCAAAAGTAAACTCGTCTCATGTCCATGTAAATCTTGTCCCCGCCGGGATGGATGGTCATCTTCGAACGACGTGCATCATCAAGAATGGTCTTCCTTAGGTTATCGTCTTTTGGTACACAAAGCCTACCGTCCCTACGTAACCAACCCTTATCATCTAGGGTATACCTACGGAGATGGCTCGAGGACTCCCCTCCTTTGAGCTTCTATACTAACTTAACCAACTGTGGGTCGTCACGCTGTGCCTCGCCAATCCGTACCAAAAGCGTAGGTCTGACCTCTAAGGATGCTAGCAAACCAGGTACGAAGTCAATGGAAGGTGTAAAGTCAAACGTAGAGATGAACTCTAAACTTCGCCGCTCAACAAACAACAGACTCAAGGATAGCCTTTTTCTACTTAAGGCATCTGCCACCACGTTACCCTTGCCAGGGGTATATGCTATCTTGAAGTCGTAGGATGCTAAGAATTCTATCCACCATAATATATCACCCATCCCTAAAGACCACATGCCCTAAAATCCTAACTTCTTTCCTCCAAAAATGGTATTTTGGAGAACTTAGCTTTAAGCTGGTGCACTTGTAGGGTCCCTAAGCTTTCCCTAAGATGTAGGGCATGCTCTTCTCTGCTTCTAGAGGAAAACCAGGATATTATCCCATGCAAAATCGTTACAACTATCCATCTCTCACGCAGACCATCCTAGTCGAACTCGACATCCCCCAAGTGCAAGCCCCAAAGGCCTAAACCAATATCAGACAAACACCCAAGGGATACCTCCTTCGAATTCAGACGACCTACGTGAGATGATACTAGTAAGACGGTCAATCAATTGAGCACTTGACCGACTCTGGCTGTCCTTGTCAGTCTTGCTCCAAAATCACCGCTGATTACATAACTGGCTTTGCTTAATCTATTAAGCACATACAAAAACTTATTTCGCGCCTCTGGGTAAACCCCGCACTTTATCAACGACGTCTCCATACTCACGGACCACACAAACAGACTCCCAATCATCGTTGGATGCGTCAGAAGATTCTAGGCAGCTAAGCATCACTAAACCCCTAGGGTCACAAGAAATATGAGGGTCTTTCCATAATGAATCAATAGTTTAACTACCCTCCTTTCACAATCTAGGATGGCACCCCGCCTGGCTAGCCAATCCACCCCTAGAATCAAACTATAGCCCGTGAAACCAAGGACGAAGGCGTTACATTCAAATCAAATGCCCAAGATAGACACTCTCAAATCCCGACAAACCATTGAAGGATGAGTCGAACCACCAACAGGATTTGAGACTAGGATGGGATCCATAACTAGACTAGTATTTAAGTGCAGTGTTTCAACTAACGAAGCAAATACTAACGAGTATGAAGCGCCAGAATCAAACAAAGTTCAAACAGGATGATAAAGAAAACCAAATTTCAACCTAGACAGTCCTACCCCCATCAGGTATACCAGCCGTGAGGGAATACAACTACCCTCCAGAAGATCCTGTACTTTGTCCTTGCCTCTTCGGACAATCCTAAGGTGTCCTATTTCTCCAAAACAACTAGCCTTCTTCTTCACATTCTCCATTCATGATCTCCCACCAAGATGAGGTTTCGTCCTTTGTTAACCAAACAGCTATTTGAACCTTCCTCCCATCATCTATCTTAAAGGTACCAACAAGCCCTCCACTTCCTTGGACTAACTTCTAGCCCGACAAACATCTAAGTCCCTTGGAGAAGTTTTCCGTCCTTCGTACGGAAGTCCTTATTTATCTTAGAAAAAGCATCTATACGCGGAGGGGGAAAAACTCAAAAAAAAAAAAAAAAAAAGAGGAAGAGATTCAAAACAGAGAATCGAAGGAAGGATATATGGCTCTTGGGGATTATGATCTTAAAATAAACCTTTCTTTCAAAAATACTCTTCTACAAACATATTTTTGAAAGTATTCTTTATAAAAATGCTCTTGAAAAATAATTTTTCAAAATATCTTATCTGTTCTGGTAACCTTCAGCTCTGATACCACGTGTAACACCCCACCTCCATTAAGGTCACTCGCAAAGGGAATGCCTTAACTTCAGTGGAGCGTTTTAAGTGAATATAGAACAGAAAATCACAACAAGACAGATATAAAGCAGTACTTGAAAATTTAAAACTTTATTTATTGCAGTAGAAGGTAAATATGTTTGGCTACACCATCAAAAAACATAAACCAAAGTCAAGTACATAATATCCATCTTGATAAAACAAAGTACATAATCCCACTACTACAAATAGCCATAAAGAGAATGATAGGCAAAACTTTACTTCGGCAATCCAAATCCAAGTGCTCCCAAAGAGATCCTAATCAAGCTCCACTAGTACTAGTCCCACCCTTAGAACCTGGGGGGGGGGGGGAAGGAAGAAAAGAGGTGGAAACAAAGGGGGTCAGACATAAAGTCTGGCGAGTGCGATAACTCTAACAACATAATTATTAAAGCAATATGATAAGATATAAGCTGGAGAATAAGGTAATGACTGTGTGAACCACATGGGTATGGCAAGGCAATCAAGAGAAACATAGATAACGTAAATGATGTTTCCTAATCAATATAGGATAATTACTATACTCTACCGTACTATACCATACTGTACTGTAATAACACTAACTGCACCCCTCCTAGTCACTCTAGAAATTTGATCCCTCTTGGCTAAATAGAACGATGATAGCTTCGTGTACTACTAGATGTACCCACTATCCTCCATGTTTGACTGTATATCTCTAGTTGCTATCATAGGTACCCAGCGTGTACCTATCCCCACTAGATGTACCCCTTCAATAAGTAATAATGGTAATTCTATGTACTCCTAGCTGACGTCATAGGTGCCGCCTGCTCCTATCTCCACTAGGTGTACCCCCTTAATAATTAATAGTGGTAGCTTCGTGTACCCCTAGCTGACTACATAGGTGCCGTCTGCTCCTATCTCCACTAGGTGTACCCACTACCCTGCCCCATTCGATCGGCTCCCTAACTCGTAGATACCCGTGCTGGCCCCACAGTGGGGTGTATCACTCCCCAAAGTGGCAACCCGATACCACCAATGATGCACGGCTTATACCTACATGATGCAACAACGTCTTACCTACCATCCCGGGTCCACACACGCATATGAACCCGGTTGACTTGCGTTGCCACCGCTAACCCGGTTTGGCCTCTTACAGTCAAGCCTAGTATGCGTGTCCCATCCTCGACTTGGGTCGAGCCCACAAAGATACGTATGGGTTACTGGTTGAAATGGGCCCCCATGATTTGACACAAGCTATCCACCTAAGCTTGGTCCCCTCTAGTATTTCCCACTTAACCCACTTCTTATTCATGTTTCAATTACATGTTTCAATTTTGGTTAAGGGTTTCTATTAGTAATTCCACATGCCACCCAAGGCACCCACTTAACCCCTATGTCCCACTTACATGTTTTACCTTGGTTAAGTGTTACTAATCGTATTTCCTCATGCCACCCAAGGCACCTACTAGATTCCACATGCCATCCAAGGCACCCACTTAAACCCTCATGTCCCACTACATGTTTATCTGGTTAAGTGTTTCTTAATTCATTAAGACCGTAACCTCATAAAGACCTCTCACATTAGACTGGCATTTGTGGCAGCTGGATTTGCCGGGCGGGTCCGGGCAGTCTTACACCACAAAAGAGCCTAACCTCGTGTCTTTACAATTGTTACGTATTTAATTTATGCCTAAGACCTCTCACATTAGATTGGCATTTGTGGCAGCTGGATTTGCCGGGCGGGTCCGGGCAGTCTCACATCAGAAAGGACTCGATAACACGGGTCAGCCTGAACCAGAAAGCTGTGCAGGCTCCAGCCTCGGCCTGGGCGCACTTGGCAGGTGCGCCAGTGTAAATATGTACTGGCGCACTTCCCAAGTGCGCCAGTGCATTTATTTATTATTATTATTTTTCTCTCTACTTTTGCCACCACCTTTCGTTCGTCCATAACTCTTTCATCCGGTACTCGTTTCCCGCAAACTCGGACTCTATTTCAACCAGAATTCCGAGACGAACACAATGGCGCAACCCAATCCCCATATTTCTCACGTCTGAGATTAATTATTCTTTAATTTAGTTAATTCGATATTTCAAAAATCCGGGGTGTTACACGAGCACTACGCCATGGAATAGAATTTGACGCGTTTGGAATCAATTGGAATTTTCACTTAAATTGAACACTTGTTTAATTTAACTGGAACGAGTCGTTTTAATAATGAATAAACTCAAGGTGAGTTTACTTACCCAGTTTGTCCCATTTATATTTTATATAAGTCAAGATTAATATTTGTGTGCAATGGTTATTATTGTTGGATGATTACTGAATAATGTTTATATATATTGACTGAACCGATTAAATTAAACATTCTTTTAATTTAATTTAAATCAACCATTAATATTTTAACGATTATAACCAATTGAGGTAACTTATCTTGTTGGTCACGTTTATAATATAAACGTGTTTAATTTAATGGAATGTTTGAATTGTTATTATTAAATAATATGGTTGATGTTAAATAGTTGTTATTTAATGTTATAGAAATTACCAGTTTAAATTGGATATACTTATGGATGATTTTATTTAAAGAAACCTATTTGGATGCAGGGATTAACAGGTTGGAGGGATCCAACTGGATTCCTCACCATAGTTGTTAATTTTTTTATATAATATATAAAATATGTTGAAGTGTTGAATTTGTGGTGCAGGAAATGACAGGTTGGAGGAATCCAACAGGATTCCTCACTAATATGACAATGTTTATCATTGCATTGAATATATGTAGCAATTAATGTAAAATTGGTTAATGTTTCACAGTTTGGTACTTTAGTAGACATCAGCCTCTTTAGAACCATTGATAAATTAAAGAATTTTTGGAATCGATGTTAAGTCGATTCTGAATGCTTTCAAAGTTATATTTATATATGTTTTTAAAATAAGACATTTGTTCTTTTTAAAATAAAAATTAAAGTTTTATTTACGTTTTTATAAGTATTTAAATTATAATTAATGGAAATGCCAAGATATTAGTAAATAAATGGTTAAGCAGTATAAACTAAATTGGAGTGTTAAATTGATTGTGAAGAAGGGCATAAGTGGTGTAAATGGAATTTTAAAAGATTTTAAATGTTGAAATGGACTAATGGATTTGGAAGTATATAACAATTGATTTAGAAGAATTGAAAAATGATTTTCGTAACTAATGAACGTTTTTGCAAATGTTGTTTATAAATATACGAAATGTGATTAAATGGGTTTTTCGTGAATGAGATTAGCGAATAAATGGAATTGAAAGTAGAATATGAATATTGGCGTATAATTCGAATTGAGACAAATATCTAATAAATGAGATTTCAGGTCAAGATTTCCAAAGGAATTTATAAATGAAAGGTTAAGGAATTTATAAATGAAAGGTTTAAAATTTTGTAAATGAAAGGTTAAGAAATTTTCAAATACCACCACCAGCCACAACCATCACCTCCTCTAACACCCTACCTCCCCATGCCATCCCCTACCATGTCACCATCATGGCCCCACTCCCTTGCATGATCCCCATACATCCCAAAGGCCCCACCTTTCCTCTTTTTAACACTAAAGATCTTATCTTTCCTCCATATACCCAAGTT
Organism: Allium sativum; assembly: GCA_030737875.1. NCBI lineage: Eukaryota > Viridiplantae > Streptophyta > Magnoliopsida > Asparagales > Amaryllidaceae > Allium > Allium sativum. The sequence continues at coordinate 830,299,347 of CM060913.1, forward strand.
AGAACATATGTAAATATATATGGTGATTACATAGGTGTATACGGTGTTTGTTCGGTTACTAGCAAAGTTGCGGAGTGATAAAAATCCTTGCTTTAAAAGTTAGACGGAGTGGAAAGCAATGGTGAGTAATTTATAGCTCATGTTTGAATTAAAATGTTGCATATATGTTTGTGAATGTTATATTTGGTTATATGAAAGTAAATATATGCTATGTGGCGTAATGTTTTATGTGATTGGAGTTTGAATATGAATTGTTGAAATGGGTACGTAAGTGATATAGTAACCTAAGTGATTTGGAAGTTGAAATCATGAACAGAAAGATTGATTGAATTGGATTATAATTTGGTTGCAATATTGCATGTACATTGGTTGAAAATAAATATCGACAAGTTATTATTTGGGTTGTTAAGTGATTAAGCAGTTAACAATGAGGTTTGGAAAATTTGCCATATCCAAAACGACATAAATACGTAGTGAAAATGGTAGTTGAAATAATTACCCGAATAACGAGTATATGGAATGAATAGTAATCATCTATTTATCTTGACGTGAATTTTGTCAATATAAGTAGGACATGGGTATACAATTTTATATGTTTTATGTTGATGTGTTTTGATATGGATTGGCTAGAAAATAAAATAATAGCTAATCAACTATTGACAACAGTTAATAATTCGATTGAAAATTGTTTGGAACGGTGTTTAAGTGTTGATAATTTTTACCCTTATGCTGTCATATTATGATGTTTGATGATTGATAAATGTTAATAGGATATTACTAACATATTGAATCCATATAAGATGAATTATATGGAAGTTAATTGAGTTTTATTCCAAATTGGGATTAAATTGAATATTTTATTAATAAAATATTGAGTGAAAAATAAAAGTTTAAATTTTGAATCCGAAAGGGTTTGGAAAGTCGGTTTAAATAATTATGAATATTTTTTGTAAAGAAAATAAATTGATTTGAAATAGTTTTGAAACAATTAAGGCATGTTTTAAATTTTATTTTAAAAGTGAATAGTAACTAGAAAAACTGAAATTTAGCTCGGGTATTTGAGAGATGTTTTAACTATATTTCCTTTTCAAAACATTCTTATTTATTTTTATAATGGACGTCAAGAAAATTTGGACGTCAAAAGAAGAAGTCTAAAAAATAATATTATAATATCCATTTAATAGAGATTTTGAATTTGAAGTTGAATATGGAAAATATAGTTTTTGAAAAATGTTATATATGTTTTATAAAATTAATAAACTATTTTAGAAGCTATTCGACTCGATTTTTTAATTAAAATCGAAATTTGGTTTGCATAGAACTAGTCACTCGGTAGTTCGTTAATTTCGACTATTGACTTCAAATTGACGTACTGGGAGATCCGACCGTCGGATTTTCCCGAAACGAAAAACATTTGGTTTGAAATGAAAAGAGATTTCAAATGAATTTAACAGTTTTAGAATCCAACGGTTATATTTGGAGGTAAGTTCAAAAAAAATTGAACAAAAACAATGTTGGTGTCGTTATTGACCCAAAAACGGATTTTAAAGAAAAGAGCTATTTTTAAATTATTAAAAATAGGAACAAATTATGATAAATCATAATAAATGATTTGAAAGAGATTTGATTTGAATAATCCAGTTCGGAGAGTGAAAAAAACCATTTTCTAAAAATGAGCTGATTTAGCGACGCTATTTGCAACGGTTTTTGGTATGATTTAAAATCTTAAATACGATTTTGAGTGAGTGATATGATCAAGGAAGGATTAAAAAAAAAGTTTAAAGTATGAAAATCTTTGATGGGATTTAGGGGAGAAATTCCGCAAATGTAAAGGACGATTTGAGTAAAGGAATATTCTCAAAATGGAATAAGACTCATGGTACCTTGTATATGTTCATTAATTTGAAAGATGTGCTAGTTATTTGGGATGACAGGGTTTCGACCCATTGTGAATAACTATACGACGTAATGAAAATGGCAATGACTATGACTGAAGACCGGAGGCCTTCATATCGGAAGGATTACTCGTCGATGCCTAGGGTAGGCCACCCAATTATGGTGTTATATTGTGATGGCAATCTGACCATACTTGGAGTAATTCAGATGCAAGGGCTTTCACACCCAGGAGGGGTCGTGGAATAAAGCGCCTTTGGTTTCGTTTTGAACCCAGAATGGACTTGTAAATGGATATGTGTTTAACGTTATAGTTTACAACGTAATCGATTGATTTCTATTGATATTATATCAGTTGGTGGTGGGGAATTTATTCTCTTAGCTTAACACCCTCATTTGGAACTTATGTACTTAGAGGGTTATATATTAATAGACACCGATAACATGTTGTGAATTGATAATGTGGCATGCTAAGTGCTAAGTCGATCAAAGCTTTTGTGAAAAGCAGAGCTTTGTGGATGATGATCAAAGTATGGATGATATTGCATAGCTTTGTGTATGACGTGACTTGGAAGCATCACACCCCAGTATGATGGTAAACTGATAGTCAGATCATCATGACTTTCAAGATGAAAATGAACAATTTGAGAGTTGTGAATGGATTCGATCTACCGAGATGATTTAGGCAATGGTAGCTCCATGTCTAATGTGGAAACAGTATAGCGTTCCGAGCCAGGACTAAAGTCGCGAGGAGTGATACTTGATTCAAGATGTGAAGTATTGATGTGTATTATGGTGTTATCCAATGCTTGGACTAAACCATCGAGATACACACCTCCACGATCTTCGAATCACGAACCATCATGATAGAATCCAACTTCCAATACGAGCTTTGCATTTTCAGATGTAATCTAATAGCCAATATAATGGGATGGGACAATCTGTGATCTAAGATTTATATATTTACTTTCGAAATTGATTTCCACACCTAGACATTAATAATAATATAAAAAAATATTTGTTTTAAGAATATCAAGCATGTTTTGTTCTTATAAGGTAAAACTCAATCCTCTGGTATGCATTGCATTATGGGATGGGACTTATGTCTTATAATAGCCTTATTTTACTAAAGCATGAATTTTGAAACTTTCCAATGATTGTATGTTATGGTTTGTTATCTAGTTCTTAAGCTAGTTAATCCAAGTCTGACCCGAGTGTTTGACTCTCGGGTCAGATCTGAGTGTGTTTCAAGTTTAATCAGGTGCATAAGGAGTTTTTCATTGATTCAGAAAGCCAGAGTTCTTCGTCAAATGGCAGGGGATATTCTACTATCTATATTTGAACGTTGTGGATTGATGATGTAAGTTATGTTTAACTCAGATGATATAAATGTTTTTCCACTCTAAAAGTTTCCACTATAATGATATAAATTAAATATTCTATTTGTTCTGTTCCATCGTGTTTGCTCTGATGAAACTTCAATGAATCGAGTTGCGCTTTTTGATTTTTCGGTACATGAACACCGTGGATGTGTTAAGTATCAACTATCAAAGGTCGAAAATTTGGTTTATCATAGGACCTTCCGATGAAGCTTACTTTTTGGACTAGACTTTTGTGGATTATAGTCGGTTTAGAAGTCGAGTGGATTTTGGTCACCTTACTTGGTATCAGAGCTTTGGTTTAGCGATAAAACTTGGCTTTGTGGAGTAAAGACTCATCAAAGATAGGACTAGCAGTATCCCAAGATGAATAACTTATCAGAGATAGGATCAGTAGTATCCTAACATGAGTGACTCGTTAGGGATATGGTCAGTTATACCCTATAATGATTTGAGATTATATATATATATATAATGTATTTGTAGTTTAAAGAGTATTATATATTGAAGAGAACAGATTTGCATATTTACAAAAATGAATTTGATTTTGAAAGATTATATCTTATAATAGGAGTTTGAGTGTTTTATTTGACGTTGAGGTTGGAATATCGAGTATAATAAGATTTTGGATATACGCCTTGCAAGCGTATATACGAAGTCCTGAATATGCTTGATAAATATGGAATCACACTCTAGTCGCTCGAGGATAATTCTATTGATGATTGCAACATCATCAGACATTTATTTTCGAGTTTTTAAAGTGGGACGCCTATATGATTCCAATTGAAATGTTGAAATATACTTAAACACATTTAAGTAAACATTTGAGAAATGATAAAGATGACTTGAGATTTAAATTTAACTAACACAAGTTAAATAGATTGAAAAAGACAAAAGTGAATCAAATGAATTAAAAATTAACTTAAGTGAAGTTAAATAAATTTGGAACAATAAAACCAATGTAAGAATGGAAAATAAGTTGAGATAAGTCAAATTTAACGTTAATGTTGAATTGAATGGGAAATTGGTTAGAATTGGACATATATATATTGGACAGGTTATTGAGTGGTAGCTAAGAAAAGGAATAAAATTGAATGTCCGACATAAAGGTACATATCTGCTATATTGATTTGGTTTGATGATTTTATGAGCCGTTTGGAAAGCTGGTTGGCTTTTGGATTTACTTTTTGATTGATGAGGGCTAGAGAGGCGAGTTGTGGTTATACTGGTTAAACCGTACAAAGGAGGTTATGGCGAAATTTTTCAAAAATCTAAGGTGTTAGAGAAGTTTGAACTTAAGAATAAACTTAAGTCATTTGGGTTACGAAAAGAAATTGGAATCCTCGACGATTGTGGACAGTCGGTATATTCAGAAATAGGTTCGAAAGTTAAAAACTTTGGGTATTGTGGATACAGATACCTTATAAAAGAAATTCACGATCTGACTAAAGTGTATTTGATAAACACTTAAGTAGATGCAAATCAAAAAATTTGATAAGGAAATATAAAACCCCTTAATGAAATCCTAAAATATTATGTATGATATGAATAAGTACGGCCTATCTAGAAACGAATTTTGGATGACTCCAAAATAGGTAAGAAGCGAAGTAGAATATGAAAAGAAGTCGGAGTTAGGAGAATGTGTGGGTATTTATTGTTACAAATGCGGTAAAGAAGGGCATTATGCAGTTCTGTGCCTCTAGAAAAATAAGAACGAGAATAAAAGGGTGCGAGTGGACATAGTTTGTTTCAAGTGCAAACAGAAGGGGAATTTTGTCGATAAGTGTTCAAAAGTAAAGAAGAAACCCAAAAATCTAGGGAAAGAGAAGAAATGCTTCCGATGTAAAGATGTGGGACATGTAGTCCATAAATGGCATTTAAAGAAATAAGAACGACCGGTTAAAGATGAAATTTTTTGGGTCACTTGTGATATGGCAAAAGATAAAGCAGCATCATCCACTATGACTTGTGCTAGATGTTTTGAAGAAGGACATATACGGAAAGATTATCCAAAAAGAATGAAGCAGACATATATGGGATCCAAGGGAAAGGAACCATCTACTTCGAAAATTATGCAAGAAGTGGGAAATGAGGAAATATCCGGTTAATAAAGAATGATTTCTTAGGAGGTTAAGTTCTAATATAAAGAACTAGGATTTTGGATATGCATACGTATGTATATATGGATGCTAGTAAGAATGTATGGATATATATGATTATAATATCTCTTTGAGAATTGATTAAGGAAAAGAGCTTTGTTGGTTAAGTAAACAACCTTCAGTTCCATTTTCGATTTCGAGGACGAAATCTTTTTGAGTAGGAAGGATTGTAACGACCCAGATTTTCAGTCAATTTAAAATATGGTTTTAAATAAATATAAAGGAATTTTAAAATGTTAAAATCAAGACCAAAAAATAGTTGAAAATAAATTCTAAATTTATTTTATTTTATAAAATTGTTAAAATAAGGTTAATGGATTTTTAAAATTATAAATAAAAAGAATATTTTGAAAATCGTTAATTCAATGCTATTTTAAAAAGCTAAAAATAAGACCATTTTTCAAACAATCTCGGATTTCGGCGAAACCAATTTTATCGGATCTGTAACGTTGAATTATTGCAAGGTTCAAAATTTCAAGTCAATCGGAATTAGTGTGTGAGCGTGTGTAATATAAACGCTGGTTGAAAAACCAGTTAAAATCAAATAATGACGCAAAGAAAGACCATTTTGCAATTGGTCTCCGGTTTCGATGCGACCGGAACCATTTGAACCGTATCGGTGAAATTTGATAGAGTTTCAAATTTTGTTGCAATTGGGATTAGTATGTGATCATACAAATAGAAACAAGTTTGTATAGTGTAATTAAATAAGCTAAAAACAACACATATATAAATGTGTGTTTTTGTGTGTTGTCACTCCATGCCAAAGTGTGCTTCTTTTGAGTTGTCAAGACGTCCTCCTACTCTTCTTTGGATGCCGACACCTCACCAATCCATGTCCTCACCCATTTCATATAAATACAACCCTCCCTTCTCGCTTTTCTCCTCCTTTCTCCATTTTCTTTCTTCCTTTCTTTTCTCCTTAGCTCCACTCGCCACCTACACCACCTCCCCATAGCCGCCGCCACCTCCTAGCCTCCACCACTGGCGTAGGTATCCCTCTTCCCTCTTGGCCCCACGAACCCCATTTTACCTCCAAAACTCCATTTAACTCCTCATTTAATTTATTTACATCATATACTTAGCTCCTACTTCCACCAACCACCACCATCACCTCCCCTAGCACCCCCTTCCCTTGTCAGCCCTACCCCTGCCACGTCACAACTGTGGGCCACACCCCCTTGCATGGTCCCCATACACCTCAAATACCCTACCTTTCTAAAGATCCTATCTTTCCTCCATAAACCCAAGTTAGAACGTGTGTGTATATATATACATATTTATAGTGATTGCATAAGTGAATTTGGTAGATACGATGTTCGTTTGGTTACTAGCGAAGTTGCAGAGTGATAAACATCCTTTTTTTAAAAGTTAAACGGAGTGGCAAGCAATGGTAAGCAATTCATAGCTCACATTTGAATTAAAATGTTGCATATATGTTTGCTAATGTTGTATGTGGTTATATGCAAGTACTTATGTGCTATGTGGCTCAATTTTGTGTGTGATTGGAGTTTAAATATGAATTGTTGAAATGGGTTAGTATATGATATAGTAACCTAAGCGGTTTGAAAGTTGAAATCATGAACAAAAAGATTGATTGAATTGGATTATAACTTGGTTGCAATATTTCATGTATATTGGTTGAAAATAAATATTGAAAAATTAATATTTGGGTTACTAAGTGATTAAGCAGTTAACAATGGGGTTTGGACAATTTACGATATCCAAAACGACATAAATATGTAGTGAAATGGTAATTGAAATAATTACCTGAATAACTACTATATGGAATGAATAGTAATCATCTATTTATATTGACGCAACTTTTGTCAACATAAAAAGGACATGGGTATACAATTTTATATGTTGTATGTTGATGTGTTTTGATATGGATTGGCTAGAAAATAAAATAATAGCTAATCAGTTATTAACGATAGTTAATAATTTGATTGAAAATTAGTTTGAAATGGTGTTTAAGTGTTGATGATTTTGACACTTAGGCCGACAATGCCATATTATGGTGTTTTATGATTGATATATGTTAATTGGATATTATTAACATATTGAATCCATATAAGTTGAATTATATGGAAGTTAATTGAGTTTTATTCCAAATTGGGATTAAATTGAATATTTTATTAATAAAATATTGAGTGTTAAATAAAAGTTTGAATTTTGAATCCGAAACTATTTGGAAAGCTAGTTTAAATAATTACGAATAATTTTCGTAAAGAAATTGATTTGGAACAGTTTTCAAACAATCAACGCATGTTTAAAATTTTATTTTAAAAGTGAATAGTAACTGGAAAAAGTTAAGTTTGGTTAGGGTATCTAAGAGATATTTTAACAAGATTCCCTTTTTAAGATATCTTGTTTGTTTTTATAATGGACGTTAGGAAAATTTGGACATCAAAAGAAGTTTGAAAAATAAGATTATTTTAATAATAAAATAATATTATAATAACCATTTAACAGAGATTTTGAATTTGCAGTTAAATATGAAAAATATGGTTTACCAAAATTATTATATATGTTCTATAAAATTAATAAACTATTTTAGAAGTTCGATTCGATTTTTAATTAAAATCGAAGTTTAGTTTGAACAAAACTAGTGGCGCAGTGGTAGTTCACGAATTTCGACCATTGACATACCAGAAGATCCGACAGTCGGATTTTTTTGAAACGAAAAACGTTTGGTTTGAAATGAAAAGAGATTTCAAATTAATCTAAGATTTCTAAAATCCAACGGTTAGATTTGGAGATAAGTTCAAATCAAATTTGAATAAAAATAGTTTTAGTACCGTTATTGACCCGAAAACGGATTTGAAAGAAAAGAGCAATTTTTAAATTATTAAAAATAGGAGTAAGTTATGGTAAATCTTAATAAATGATTTAAAAAAGATTTTATTTAAATATACCAAGTTTGGAAAGTTAATAAACTATTTTCTGAAAATGAGCTGATTTAGCGATGCTATTTGCGATGGTTTTTGGTACGATTTAAAATCAAAGGTCTTGAGATAATCAGTCATATCCAAATGATTTGAAAACATATGCAAAGATTTAGAATGAAGTTTAAAGATATATTTGGGATTTAAAAGGGTTTAAACCAAAACTAAGTTTTCCAAATAAAATTGGAATTGAATGGAAATGGATTAAGTGATAATCGAGATGGGTCTCTATGAATGAAGACCTTTACAATTTAAGGAATTTAAAGGGCTTTGCCGTAATTCCATTTATAGTATTAGTCGGATATGGGTATTTATATCAGTTACAAACTGATATGATTTTCGTAATGATTTCATTTGAAACAAAAGTATAATTTTGAGTTTATCTTGAACGATGTTTTAAACAACGTTTGTTCTTTAACCCTGGTAAAGGAAAAGATAATTTTCCAAGATATGATGAAATGAAATCTTTATTTAATTCGGTTATAAAGATATAATGAAAGAGTTTTCCCTAACAAATGATAATGGTAATGAGTTTAAGAATCGCTTAAAAGAAGATAAGCGTGTTTTTCACGTAAGCGATTAGATTTAGAAATCGTAAATACGATTTTGGGTGAGTGATATGATCTAGGAAGGATTTAAGCAAAAGTTTAAAGTATGAAAATCTTTGGTAAGATTTTGGGGAGAAATTCCCTAAATGTAAAAGACGATTTAAGTAAAGAAAAATTCCCAAAATGGAATAAGACTCATGATACCTTGTATATCTTTATTGATTTGAAAGATGCGTTAGTAATTCGGGAAGGCAAGGTTTCGACCCATTGTGAATAACTACATGACGTAATGAAGACTACATTGACTGTGATTGAAGACCGAAGACGTTCACATCGGAAGGATTGCTCGTCGATGCCTCGGGTAGGCCACCCAATTATGGTGTTATATTGTGATGGCGACCGTACTTGGAGTGATTTGGATGCAAGGGCTTTCGCGCCCAGGCGGGGTCGTGGAATAAGGCGCTTCAGTTTCGTTCAAACCCAGAACAGACTTATAAATGGAAGTGTGTCTGACATTATAGTTTACAACATAACCAATTGATTTCAATTGATATTATACTAGTTGGTGGCGGAGAATTTATTCTCTTAGCTTAACACCCACCTCTGGGACTTATGTACTTATAGGGTTATATATTAATGGAAATCGATTATATGTTGTGAATTGACAATATGTGTAACACCCCACCTCCGTTAAGGTCACTCACAAAGGGAATGCCTTAACTTTGGTGGAGCATTTTAGTAAACAGAACAGAAACTTACAAGACAGATAAAAACAGTACTTGAAAAATTTTAACTTTATTACAGCGGAAACAGAAATTAATATGTTTACATCCTTTCAATTTCAGAATTCAAGTACAAAATATCAGTCTTGTACAAAAGCCTTCAAAACACATAGTTTAAAATCATAATCCCCATGGAACGGAAGCTATACAGAGCCAAGCCATACTTTAAGCACTTCAAGCAAAGAGAAATCCAGATCAAGCTAAAGTATTTCCCTCCTTGGATAACCTGGGGGGGGGGGGGAAACGGAAGAAAGGAGGCGAAACAACAAGGGTCAGACAAAAAGTCTGGCAAGTCCAGTGACTTTCAGCATATGAACAGATAATAATAATATGATATGAACATAAAACTGGATGTGAGATAACTATAACAGGTGTAGCAGATATGACAAAAAAACAGAATGATATAAACTATTGTTTTACACTTCTCTGCACTAATACTAGTATAGCAGAATTAGGTGTCACCCTAATGTCTAAATTGAAGCAGGAACGGGTACAGAATACTTTAACAGAAACAGAATGCTAATAATGGGCCTTTACTACCCGATCAGAAACAGACAGAAGAAGAAACAGATTTATCCCTATGGAGACAGAATGTGGAATTAGGTGTACACTAGTAATGGGCCTTTACCACCCGAACAGACGGTACCACACAGAAACAGACAGGTGTTACCACCCAACAGAAACAGACGGTACCAACAGAAACAGACAGAACTAAGCGTACCCTAAAACCCTACCCCAAGCGATCGGCTCCCTAATACATAAATATCCTGTGTCGGCCCCACAGTAGGGTGTATCACTCCCTAAAGTGACAACCAATTGGCACAGACCTATTTACAGATGTCACGGCGTCTTACATCCTCAGAGGAAGACCGGGATCCATGCACGCACATAACCCGGTTGGAACGCACCATCAACACCCCTCGCCATTATCAGAATGAACCACTTATAATTAGTTCAGTAAGCGTGCCCGGACCCTACTTACTGTTGGGTCAAAGTTTTGATACCAGAAAGGGTTACTGACTAATATGGGTCCCAAACAACAGATGACACAAGTAATTCCCCTCCTAACCTTGTGTCCCCAGACTAACAGATTTCAGATTAACTTGTTTACAAGTTCAGACATACAGAATTCAGATTTACTAATTCACAAATTAAGTTAACAAGTTTTCAGACTAACGGGTCAGATGTACAGATTTTTCAGATTTGTCTAACTTTGTATTGGGCCTACAGATTCATGGACGGGTTTTACTACATCTATTAATCCCATTGGTTTAACCCTATTTTCCCCAATACGTTTTAGACGTCATTCTTATCTTAGATTTGCATTAATTAATTATTAATGCACAGACCTCTCACATTAGGTCGGTAGCTTGTGGCCGCTGGATATGCCGGGCGGTTCCGGGCAGACTTCTGCCACAAGCCAGACCCAACCTCGTGTCTTACGCATGTTATGACTAACTTCTCACATTAGAACCTATTGTTTGCGGCCACTGGATGTGCCGGGCGGTTCCGGGCAGATTTACGCTGCAAACTCATTCTAACCTCGAGTTAGCCATGTTTATCTTTGCGGCCAATTAATTAATAATTTACCGTTTATGCGCACGCCCAATATATATGCCAATTCAGATTATATCAATAACAGGATGATTATATCAACATAGCAGATAACAGATTTTATATGACTTAACGGATTTAACAGATTTAGCAACTTAGCAGATTTTGGCATATAACAGGTTAGGCATTTCAACCGACAAATTTAACAGATTAGGCATTTCAATCTAATTAGCAGTCTAGGCAATATAACAAAACTAGTAGTTTAGGCAACTTGGCAAATTAGCAGATTTAGCAAATTTAATATTTCTAAAGGTTCTATTTACATGCCTTGCCTAAACATAAATTAGGCCTAAGTTCATATGCCTAAATAATGTCATGATTCACAATATGATCATATACTTCCATGTTTGCATACATTTACATAGCGCAGAATATGGACATAATTTACCCTATAACATATGTTCCAATTTTTGTTAAACTAGCATCTTACAGCAGATTCACATATAAATTATACCAAATATAACCATTAATTTCAATGCATGCCATATATCCAAAAATCCCTATTTAGGTGTAATCACAATAATAGATATCCTAATTAATGTAAATCTTTACACCTAAGTTTCCATATCTTCTTCTTTTTGAGTCATGAATCATTATGTAAACTATACCCAACAATATAAATCTTTAAATCATATCTTCTAAAAATCAGATCTTGACTTTTATATGCATTTTGTCCAAAGTCTCAAATCATATGTAATCTTACAATGGTTCCTCTTTTCTTCTATCATAGAATATGCATAGATCCAAATCTAGTTTACAACATATGCTCATTAATTACAGTTCTAAATTACAACATAACTATGCATACAACATGCATAAATTATATGTTCATAGTCAAATTTATGCATATGTCCAATATATTTTATGCCTCAGACCTAAAGTCATACATTCAATTTAGTCTTGTCAAATTTCGCATCATTCATTATTTATCCCAAAATTTGCGTTCATACGTTCATCTCTTATGAGATTAGGCACAGGCTCGTGGTAGCCTGGCTATAGAAACAGAAAAGAAGAAAAGGGATACAGAACAGTCACAGAAAAACAAATCTGACAGAAGAGAATATATATACAATCTCAGATTCAGAATTAAAAACATATCAAAATTATAATTAACGTTTATAGCGGAAAATAACTGTACTTGCCTTGATTGGATTAAAGAAAGAACTTTAACTTGTTGTAGAATCTTTGCAGAAACTTTAATCTCTAGTTTGAATTGAGTTGCTTAGGCTGATGTTGATTATCTTCTAGTTTTAATTCCAGCAGAGCAGAGACGCCATTTTTATTTTTAATTAGAAGAAGAGGGCAATGGAGGCTAGAGAATTGTGTAAGAAACCTAGGTAGAGTCTAGGGTCATTTTATAGAGTTTATGAACTGATTAGGACCATCGATGTTGCTTGGATTGATCGTAGCCATTCATTCGAAAGAGAGACCAATTAGAGCCTGCCACCTAGCCCTAATGACAAAGCATGCTTCTGGAAATCGACCAACATAGACTAGGCCAGCCAGGGTGGACTGGGTTCGACCTGGGTCTGGACCAGGTCGACAGCCCTGTCGACCTGGCTAGACCAGGTCGACAGCCCAGTCGACCTGGGTGTCTTAGGCGGGACTTTTCCCGCCCTGGCCAATTGGGCCCGATTTTTAATTTTAAACTTGATTCAGAAACTTCCGGAGGCTATATCTTCTTCATACGGACTCCGTTTTTCGAAAACTCTGACTCTATTTCGCGTATTTTTCCGAGACGAACGCAATGGCGTATCCCGTTTCCCTTAGTTCTTTGATTTCAAATTAATTATACTTTAATTTGTTAATTCCACAGTTATAGAATACACGGGGTGTTACATTCTCCCCCACTTAAAAGGATTTCGTCCCCGAAATCTTCAGGTTAAGAAGAGTGTGTCCTACCATCCAATCATCCATCTACTCAACCATCATCCACAAGCATCCATTGTCCTTAGAAAACTTCTAATGTTGTATGAACATATGCAAAAGTGTGTGTATATGTTCCTTATCTAATGCAAAGATCAGGCGGTCTACTGATTCAGTTGACCTCCTTAATGCGAATTATGTCAGTGCCATGAGTCCAACATGTATGCAATAGAATTCTGATGATATATATATTATTTCTATATGAGTGCACAACCATTCACTCAAATGCAACATCCATGTGCTGAATCAACCAATTTGCATCCACAAGAATTGAAAAATGCTCACCCATCCATATGCAGTATGAGAGTGTTTTCGAGCCGATCTAGTGCCTAGTGTGTGTATATGCATCCACGGGCAACCACTAGCAACCACTTGCATCCACTTGCAACCATCAAACATAACATGTCTCAAACACATGTTTACACCCATTAGTTTCTACCTAAAGTTCAAATATTCAATCGATAGGATACAGTCGAATGATGGAAGCGAGTACAGATAGAACGAAAATTTGGTTCCCATTAGACATGGGTCCTAAGTATCGGCCCCAAAGACCGAAACCAATATCAAATTGACACCCCACGAAAACTCAGAATGTATGCGTCATACTTGACGCCTAACACAGATATCTCTCAAACCCCAGTCTCAAACAGATGATCCATAACCCTTATGGGTCTGAGTCTATAGCGGAATTCAGAAATAATACTAGCATTAAAGTGCAGAGTATCGATTACAAAATCAAAATACCAAAATCAGAAAAAAAAGTCAAAATCAGATAAAGAAATTAAACCTACTATAGAAATTTTCCTATTTCTATCCTAGCCACTAGCCTCAAGAGTGTTCGCCTGCCTTCCTTGTCCTCGTCTCTTCGGGCAGTCCCTAGTGAAGTGTCCCATCTCCCCACAGTTGAAGCAAGCGCCCTTCCTTTTTCTGCAATCCTTGTTCAGATGAGTTGAGCTCCCACAAGTAAAGCACTTTTTCCCCTTCTTATCTTCAGACTTCTCATCCTTCTTTTGTGTTTCCTTTTTGGGCCCCGCTTTCTTATTCTGTGGTTCTTCCTTCTTTGTCTCTTTCGGGCCCTTGTCTTCCTCGTGCAGTAGTGCCATATCCACCAATTTCTCGTAAGTTGCTCCCATGGGTACATGGGTCATGGCTAGGCTGTGCAGTGGCTCATTCAATCCTTTAACAAAGCGGAGAGCCTTTTTATGCTGAGTGTTGACTAAATCCAATCCGAATCTTGCTAGTTGGTTGAACTGGTTGACGTATTCCTTGACCGTCATACTTCCTTGCTTAAGAGACAAGAACTTTTCCAATTGTAAACTTCGTTCAGCTTGCGAGAGAAATTTTGTCTCAAACCTTGTTCTGAAATCCATCCATGTCTCAACCGGCCTCTCGGCGTTAGTGACTTCCCACCAGTAGGAAGCTTCGTCTTTGAGCAGCCATACTGCCAACTGTACCTTCTGCCTATCGTCCACCTCGAAGATAACGAATAGATCCTCGGTTTCTTTGTGCCAATTCCTTGCTTCTACGAATGATTCAGTTCCTTTGAAATCCTTCCCACCCATGGCCCTAAAATCTCTACAGATTTTTGAGAAAGCAATTGCACGAGGAGGGGGTGGAGGAGGGGGATCATTTGCTGGACCTGCAGCGGCGGTCCTAGCCTCAAGATATTGACGAAACCAACCGGGTACATGAACACCCTCTGGTATCTCAGATGCTTCAGACATGCTGGAACGAAAAAGGAAAGGTTCAATACAAAAAGGACTGAAAGAAAGATATATGGCTCTTGGGGATCATGTTTTTCAAAATAAGCTTTAATTTTGAAAATACTTCCTTTCAAAACCTTTTTGAAAACAGTTTTCAAAAACTTTACCCAATCTGGTAACCTTCAGCTTTGATACCAAGTGTAACACCCCACCTCCGTTAAGGTCACTCACAAAGGGAATGCCTTAACTTTGGTGGAGCATTTTAGTAAACAGAACAGAAACTTACAAGACAGATAAAAACAGTACTTGAAAATTTTTAACTTTATTACAGCGGAAACAGAAATTAATATGTTTACATCCTTTCAATTTCAGAATTCAAGTACAAAATATCAGTCTTGTACAAAAGCCTTCAAAACACATAGTTTAAAATCATAATCCCCATGGAACGGAAGCTATACAGAGCCAAGCCATACTTTAAGCACTTCAAGCAAAGAGAAATCCGGATCAAGCTAAAGTATTTCCCTCCTTGGATAACCTGGGGGGGAACGGAAGAAAGGAGGCGAAACAACAAGGGTCAGACAAAAAGTCTGGCAAGTCCAGTGACTTTCAGCATATGAACAGATAATAATAATATGATATGAACATAAAACTGGATGTGAGATAACTATAACAGGTGTAGCAGATATGACAGAAAAACAGAATGATATAAACTATTGTTTTACACTTCTCTGCACTAATACTAGTATAGCAGAATTAGGTGTCACCCTAATGTCTAAATTGAAGCAGGAACGGGTACAGAATACTTTAACAGAAACAGAATGCTAATAATGGGCCTTTACTACCCAATCAGAAACAGACAGAAGAAGAAACAGATTTATCCCTATGGAGACAGAATGTGGAATTAGGTGTACACTAGTAATGGGCCTTTACCACCCGAACAGACGGTACCACACAGAAACAGACAGGTGTTACCACCCAACAGAAACAGACGGTACCAATAGAAACAGACAGAACTAAGCGTACCCTAAAACCCTACCCCAAGCGATCGGCTCCCTAATACATAAATATCCTGTGTCGGCCCCACAGTAGGGTGTATCACTCCCTAAAGTGACAACCAATTGGCACAGACCTATTTACAGATGTCACGGCGTCTTACATCCTCAGAGGAAGACCGGGATCCATGCACGCACATGACCCGGTTGGAACGCACCATCAACACCCCTCGCCATTATCAGAATGAACCACTTATAATTAGTTCAGTAAGCGTGCCCGGACCCTACTTACTGTTGGGTCAAAGTTTTGATACCAGAAAGGGTTACTGACTAATATGGGTCCCAAACAACAGATGACACAAGTAATTCCCCTCCTAACCTTGTGTCCCCAGACTAACAGATTTCAGATTAACTTGTTTACAAGTTCAGACATACAGAATTCAGATTTACTAATTCACAAATTAAGTTAACAAGTTTTCAGACTAACGGGTCAGATGTACATATTTTTCAGATTTGTCTAACTTTGTATTGGGCCTACAGATTCATGGACGGGTTTTACTACATCTATTAATCCCATTGGTTTAACCCTATTTTCCCCAATATGTTTTAGACGTCATTCTTATCTTAGATTTGCATTAATTAATTGTTAATGCACAGACCTCTCACATTAGGTCGGTAGCTTGTGGCCGCTGGATATGCCGGGCGGTTCCGGGCAGACTTCTGCCACAAGCCAGACCTAACCTCGTGTCTTACGCATGTTATGACTAACTTCTCACATTAGAACCTATTGTTTGCGGCCACTGGATGTGCCGGGCGGTTCCGGGCAGATTTACGCCGCAAACTCATTCTAACCTCGAGTTAGCCATGTTTATCTTTGCGGCCAATTAATTAATAATTTACCGTTTATGCGCACGCCCAATATATATGCCAATTCAGATTATATCAATAACAGGATGATTATATCAACATAGCAGATAACAGATTTTATATGACTTAACGGATTTAACAGATTTAGCAACTTAGCAGATTTTGGCATATAACAGGTTAGGCATTTCAACCGACAAATTTAACAGATTAGGCATTTCAATCTAATTAGCAGTCTAGGCAATATAACAAAACTAGTAGTTTAGGCAACTTGGCAAATTAGCAGATTTAGCAAATTTAATATTTCTAAAGGTTCTATTTACATGCCTTGCCTAAACATAAATTAGGCCTAAGTTCATATGCCTAAATAATGTCATGATTCACAATATGATCATATACTTCCATGTTTGCATACATTTACATAGCGCAGAATATGGACATAATTTACCCTATAACATATGTTCCAATTTTTGTTAAACTAGCATCTTACAGCAGATTCACATATAAATTATACCAAATATAACCATTAATTTCAATGCATGCCATATATCCAAAAATCCCTATTTAGGTGTAATCACAATAATAGATATCCTAATTAATGTAAATCTTTACACCTAAGTTTCCATATCTTCTTCTTTTTGAGTCATGAATCATTATGCAAACTATACCCAACAATATAAATCTTTAAATCATATCTTCTAAAAATCAGATCTTGACTTTTATATGCATTTTGTCCAAAGTCTCAAATCATATGTAATCTTACAATGGTTCCTCTTTTCTTCTATCATAGAATATGCATAGATCCAAATCTAGTTTACAACATATGCTCATTAATTACAGTTCTAAATTACAACATAACTATGCATACAACATGCATAAATTATATGTTCATAGTCAAATTTATGCATATGTCCAATATATTTTATGCCTCAGACCTAAAGTCATACATTCAATTTAGTCTTGTCAAATTTCGCATCATTCATTATTTATCCCAAAATTTGCGTTCATACGTTCATCTCTTATGAGATTAGGCACAGGCTCGTGGTAGCCTGGCTATAGAAACAGAAAAGAAGAAAAGGGATACAGAACAGTCACAGAAAAACAAATCTGACAGAAGAGAATATATATACAATCTCAGATTCAGAATTAAAAACATATCAAAATTATAATTAACGTTTATAGCGGAAAATAACTGTACTTGCCTTGATTGGATTAAAGAAAGAACTTTAACTTGTTGTAGAATCTTTGCAGAAACTTTAATCTCTAGTTTGAATTGAGTTGCTTAGGCTGATGTTGATTATCTTCTAGTTTTAATTCCAGCAGAGCAGAGACGCCATTTTTATTTTTAATTAGAAGAAGAGGGCAATGGAGGCTAGAGAATTGTGTAAGAAACCTAGGTAGAGTCTAGGGTCATTTTATAGAGTTTATGAACTGATTAGGACCATCGATGTTGCTTGGATTGATCGTAGCCATTCATTCGAAAGAGAGACCAATTAGAGCCTGCCACCTAGCCCTAATGACAAAGCATGCTTCTGGAAATCGACCAACATAGACTAGGCCAGCCAGGGTGGACTGGGTTCGACCTGGGTCTGGACCAGGTCGACAGCCCTATCGATAGCCCTGTCGACCTGGCTAGACCAGGTCGACAGCCCAGTCGACCTGGGTGTCTTAGGCGGGACTTTTCCTGCCCTGGCCAATTGGGCCCGATTTTTAATTTTAAACTTGATTCAGAAACTTCCGGAGGCTATATCTTCTTCATACGGACTCCGTTTTTCGAAAAATCTGACTCTATTTCGCGTATTTTTCCGAGACGAACGCAATGGCGTATCCCGTTTCCCTTAGTTCTTTGATTTCAAATTAATTATACTTTAATTTGTTAATTCCACAGTTATAGAATACACGGGGTGTTACAATATGACATACTAAGTGCTGAGCCGATCAAAGCTTTTGTTAAAAGCAGAGTTTTGTGGATGATGATCAAAGCATGGCTGATATAGCATAGCATTGTGTATGACATGACTTGAAAGCATCACACACTGTTATGATGGTAAACTGATGGTTAGATCAGCATGACTTTCAAGATGAGAATGAACTACTTGCGAGTTGTGTGAATGGATTTGGTCGACCTAGATGATTTATGCAGTGGTAGCTCCATGCCTAATGTGGATAGAGTATAGCAGTGTTCCGAGCCAGGACTAAAGCCATGCAGAGTGATACTTGATTCCTGAAGTGAAGTGCGGATGTGCATTACTGTGTTCTATAATGCCTATACTAAATCGTCGAGATACACACCTCCACGATAGATCTTTCGAATCAGGAACCATCATAATGGAATCAAACTTCCAATACGAGCTTTGCATTTTCAAATTTAACCTAATAGCCAACATAATGGTATGAGGAATTATGCGAGCTAAGATTTATACATTTACTTTCAAAATTTATTTCCCCACATAAACATTAATAATAATATAAAAAATATTTGTTTTTAAGAATATCAAGCATGTTTGGTTATTATAAGGTAAACTCTATCCTTCGGTATGCGTTGCATTGTGTGATGGGACTTGAATCTTATAACAACCTCATTTTACAAAAGCTAGAATTTCGAAACTTTCCCATGACTGTATATTATGCATCACTACGCCATAGATGGCCTACCGCAACGAAAATCCAAGGTGTTGCTAGCTACAATGTAACTATAGGTATGCTGATTTTTGTATATTGCAACACATGCTTCAAAGTCTTACCATAGAAAATCCAAGGTGTTGTAGTAGCCACGTGAATAAATATATCAATCCGGGTGATTACGATCCAACGGTCCATGTTAGCAGTCCGCGTGAAATAATCTTTAACGTGGGAAGCAAAAAAAAAAAAAAGCAGCAAAAAACTTAGCCAAATTTTCAAGGGTTTCAATCGAAAACTTAACAAAATACGCCGCCGCTCAACCTGTCAAAAACTCTCACTAGCAATTTCAATTAGGGCTAAAAGTTCAAGTTTACAAGCTTAATTGGGGTTCGATTACGGCAAGTTCGAGTTCAAGTTCAATTAGAGCTTCGGTGTTTCAATTAGGTCTTCAATTGGGGTTCGTTTGGGTCTCAAATTTCAGTTAGGGATTCGATTTAATCTGTTGCTTAAGGTATCGCTCAATGTATATTTCAAGTATTTCCTAATTTGATTGTTGTGTTGCCTAATTTATGGATTTACTTGTGTATTCAGGTGTAATCATATTCCTGATTTTATTATTATGTTTATTTTTGTAACAAACTTATGTTGAGCAGTGCTTATATGATATTATTGTGTTTTTTTCTCTTATAGTCATGGCTAAATAATATTTGTGTTATGTTATTTGTGTGTAGATTAGTGATGAACGAGGAAAAAATATGGGCAGAACTTCCTAAGTTCAGATGGCTGCATGTTATTTGTGTGTAAGTTTAGGCCTCGATTACCAAAAAATACATGCATGTCCAAATGACTGCATGCTATATTGGGCAAAAAATGAAAAGGAAAATAATTGCAAAACTTGTGGTGTTTCAAGGAAAATAATTGCATGCTATTTAAGTAAGAAAATGTTGTTTCTGCCTTGATTAAATGTTGTAATTGATGTATCATATTATATGTTGTCGACATGGCTAAACAATTCTCAAGTGATCAGCGAAGCTGTTGTGAGTCCACCTATCAACAACAAGTAGACTGAAGTCTTTACTCCTAGAAATTCGGCATGACTAAATAACCCAGTTACGAACAATCTAGAAGTGATCAGCAAAACCACTGCGAGTTCGCGTATGAAGAAGAAAAAGGTGGTCAGCAAGAAGTCAACTAGAGTCAGTAGTTCGATGAAGTTACCAGAGAAGGAAAATCCAACTGAAGTTAGCGATGCAGCTTTGAATATCAACTCAGCTGGTGTCAAGAGTAAATTGGATTTTAATAATTCTCCACATGATGAAGAGGAAAATACATATGAAAATGAGTTTCTGGTAAGAAGACTACAATCTGATCTTCTAATATATGATCTACACATTTTGCTAATATTTACAATAATGTCTTATTTAATTACTTTCAGAATGACGATCTATCACCTCCACCACCTCCATCGCCTACAGATTACGAAAGGGAGAGAGACAAAAATGTCTCACAGAAGAATAGTGTTTTTGAAAAACTTGGGATGCCTAAATTAGTTTTTGTAATAAGAAATGAATTTAGAAAAAATAAAGCAAAATCAAAGATGCTTGATGAGGAAAGCGAAGATTATGTTCCAGAATTTGAAGATGATATTTCAAAAAAATCAGGCAAAGGTGCGTTATAGCTGAAGATTTAATTTTATGTTGGTAATCATAGACTAGCTTCATTTTTTTATTTTACTATTTTTGTGTGTGTATTTTAGAGAACCAATTGCAGTGAAGGTGCTGAAACTGAAAGCAGTGAACGCAGTGGAGGCTCGCGTTCTCAGTCATTGATATTGGAGATCTTTGTGCAACTGCAGTGAACATGAATTGATATTTAGTACGTACTAGCCATGTTTGTAAGAATGCTTTGTGAACATGATTTTTCTGGCTATGTTTGTAAGTATGTTTGTAAGTACTAATATTTGTGTTGCTTGTGAATCCGAGATAATTAGTATTTTAATTCAGTTTGATGTTAAATTGTGTAATGTTGCAGTATGTGATTTAATGTTGCCATAGCTCTTATATAATGTTGCTGTATGTAATGTGAAATGTTGTCATTGCTATGATATGGTGTTGCCATTGGATGGTAAAAGTGTTGCATATATTAATGCATGTGGGCCCCACAACAGGATTCCGTGAACCTGGGCTACAACCACAACAGGATTCCATGAACCCGGGTTACAGATTTTAGTGGACCCCGCATTTTTGTAAATTTAGTACCTCTGGCAACACCTGTGCTGATGTTGCCTTAGGGTCGTAAATGTGTTGCTTTTGACTCTAAGGCAACGCGACAAAATGCAACCCCAAGAAAGTGTTGCCACAGTTCATTTTTTGCCTATAGCAACACTTTTTGGGACCTACTGCATCATTTCTCTGGGGTTGATGTAGACCATCTATGGTGTAGTACGTTATGGTTTATTATCTAGTTCTTAAGCTGGTTAATCCAAGCCTGACCCGAGTGTTTGACACTCGGGTCAGATCCGAGTGTATTTCAGGTTTAAGCAGGTGGAAGAGGAGTTTCCAGTTTATTCAAAAAGCTAGAGTTCTTCGTCTGATGGCAAGGCGTATTCTACTATCTATATTTGAATGTTATGGATTGACGATGTAAGAATATGTTTAACTCAGATGATATAAATGTATTTCTACTATAAAAGTTTCCGTTGTAATGATATATATTGAATATTATATTTGTTCTGTTCCGTTGTGTTCGCTCTAATAAAACCCTGATGAATCGAGTTTTCAATATTTGATTTTCGGTACATGAACACCGTGAATTGTTAAGTATCGACTATCCCAGGTCGGAAATTTGGTTTATCGCAGGACCTTCCGATGAAGCTTACTTTTTGGACTGGACTTGTGTGGTTTATAATCGGTTCAGAAGGCGAGTGGATTTGGATCGTCTCAAAAGGTAATTGAAACCTCAAGCCTCACCAACCAGGAAATGCTATACAATCGGGTAAGTCGCATGGCTATGTGGGTTATTCCCATTAGAGTATATTATCACCATCTAGAGAAAATTTATTTGTTTTTTCATTTTTGTATCTTCCGGGAAACGTTTATGTTGGCGCCAACCGTTGGTGATAATATATTCGGAACGCTCAAGCGAAGTGAGTGGTTGGTCATGTTTGGAAGGGTTGCAAGATGTTCATGTTGAATCCTAGTGTATTTTCTCTAGAGGTACACTATCAGAAGGTGGTCCCATACCTTACCATAGTTGGAATCCATTCTCCAATCAGGGCCCGCGGTTTTTGATTATAGACTATGTATGTAGAGCATGAGATGCAAGTGTTTTGCTAGATGGTTATTTATTTGATTTAGACATTATTATAATATCAGAATAGATTTGATTTCAAATGATTTGGGTTATCGTAAGATAAAAGAAGTTGGTATTTATGTATGAACTGGTATATGATTTTCCTTTTCTTTCAAAAAGATCTTTACCTTAAAGTCAAATTGGATGATGCCTATAAACTTAGTGAGTTTTCTCACGCTGGTTCACCAGACTGATCCGTGGCATTTGCAATGCTCGGGTCAGACCGAGTTTATAGGTTCAGGTTATCGGATGTTGTGAAGTCCAGAGATGAGCGGGGAAGTTCAGACGTATTAGTATCTATTTCCGCTGTGTGTTGTATATGAGGACAGGTTATTATAGCTGTCTAGATTTCATTATCCATTGTACTCTGATGATTGTATGTATTATTTCAAGCTAACAATAAAGATTTATATTCATATTATATTTTATTTCCGCTGCGATGTGAGACTCGGTGTTGTATTGGTTAGTTGTTTCTTCTTCTTTTCTTATATTCTAATATTTCTTTCTTTTCCTATCCTCTATTTACTTTCTATTAGCTATCTAGTGTTTTTGATACTTGAATTTTGGCCAGTAATACGGGTTTATGTACTTTTGTCGAAATTCGGACGTTGGAATCCGTCGGGTCGTTACAGTGGTATTAGATCATAAGCTTTAGTAATAACCATAGCTCTGTGGCGTAACTCGATAGATGAGGTTTGTAATACCTTATATTGAGTTTAATTGTATATATATGAGAGAGTGTATTTCTAGATTATATATATAAAGGTTTTGTATTGTGTTGTTTGATCAGTTCAGGTGTCGGGAAGCTATATTGAACTAGCAACCGACACAATATTGTTTTGTAAAGATTGTAAATGAAATAGTTTTGCCCAAATTATATTTTTGAATAGAAAAGAAATAATTTTACCAAATTCTTTGGATATTGGAATGTACATGATTGATTTGAATATAACTCAAATTGTATTAAATTTCACATATAGAATTTGTGAAAAAAAAATTAATATGAGATTAAATGAATCGAAATTTAATTTAAAGATAAGTTCAATAAAATTAGAAGAGAAAATGGATGATTTTTGATATAAAATCAGAATTTGTATTTTGAAACGGAAGTAAACTAATTTGAAAATCAATTAGTTAACTGAATATGGAAATGAGACTTACCTTGGTTAAGTCAGGTTAATTTAAAAACGAATATTGTGATGGAATAAAATAGATTTAGAATTTGAAATTCGAATTTTTTTAAGAGCAAGACAGGTGTGCAGCGTGTTGCTACACAGCCGATTAGCATATTAATATAAATAAGATAATAATCTGGTTGACAGGCCCAACCAGTGGCATATTAATATAAACTAATTTTGACAATCAAATTAATAATAATTAAATGAAAGTTAATTAGATATTAATCGATTGATATTTAAGTATGTTAAGCCAAAGTAAATATTAATGATGAAATAATAATTGAATGATTCAGTTATGTTAATTGCGCATTGTTTGATTATTGGATGTTAGATTGATAGAATAAAAATTCATCAACGGTTTAATAAAAGAGTTGAATGAATTCCAAGATAATAAAAATAAATGGAATCACTATTGAAATGAAACTAAATGACTTAACCTTATATTTATTACTTGTATTATAAGTTGAGTTAAGTGCAAGTTGGAAGAAGAAAGAGCAGTTAGTTGTTTTGCTTTGTAATTGGAGTTTGGTTGCCCGACAAATAGGTAGACCTTAATATTGATGTTTGGGTGGTTGATTTTATACCCTTGAGATGGGTAGTCACTTGGCTTTTGTTTTCTTTTGATCAATGTGAGGCCGGAGTGGCGTTTGTAGTTGTTCCGTTCGAACCGTGCAGAGGAGGTGTTGGCGAATTTTTCGAAATTATTTAAGACTTAAAATATTTTTGATGATAATTTCTAAAATGATTACTTTTAAAATAATTGGGTTTGAAGAATTCTTCTTACCTAGTAATTAGGGGACGAAATTCTTTTAAGGAGGGAAGAGCGTAACGACCCAAATTTTTCGGTCATTTGAATTTGAATATTTAAATCTATTTTAAATATTATATTTGCAATATTAATGAATTTATATATAAACTTTATTTATAAAACGAAATTTAAGCGTATAAATTTATATTTAATTTAAAATGAGCTCGCAACAGCATAGTAGTTTGTAATATTAAGTTTTGAACTTTAATCAAATATATAAAATCAAATTTAAGTTAGAATTCTTTAAAATAAGAATCGTCAGAATTATTTGATTATAATTTTCTAATGAAAGAGAAAAAATCAAGATTTCATATTATAAATTGTGAGTTATGTCAAAATCAAATTTTTAGAAAGTCGCCATGGAAGGGTTTATAAACTGTAACGTTTTACTTAATAAATTAAATATGTTTTCTATATAATTTGGATATCGTTTAACTCAAAAAATTTAATGTTGATTTTAAATCCATATTACTTTATATTTTAAGCTACATGATATTCCATTTGGATATATATGATAAAAATAATTTATTATTATTTATTTGGATTGTTTTGAAATATATATATTCTATCGATATTATATAAACTTTATGAATGACCATTTTACAAATGGCCTCGGTTTTCGATGAAACGAGTTTCATTGAATCCATAACGTTAAATTTTTGTACAAAAACTTTAAGAATGACCATTTTGCAAACGACATCGGTTTTCGATGAAACAAGTTTCATTAAATCCATAACGTTAATTTTTTGTCAAAACCAAATTTCGTGGCAATCCGATGTCGTATGTGACAACAGTAGTCATAAACGCTCAACCGTTGTGTATAGCGCGTAATTAAATAAATTTAATTTAATAAATGAGTATTTGTGTATAACTTGAGCAAACAATTGAATTAAGATGCGAAACCAATTCCGTTGAATTCATATTGTTGTTTAAAGTCATGATAGGTAGGTAGTTCAATATTTTTGGAGATCGAGTTATTCAGTGTTCAAAATAGCGTCGGTTTGCGTATAAAATATAATTCTAGGGAAACAACCTCGGAATTCAATGAAACTTGTGTCGCTGGATTCGTATTAGTTAGTTATTGTAGGATTTTGATTTCATATCGACCAGACTTATCGTTTGACCGTGCAGATATTAAACACTTAGATTTTGTTGATCGTTTTATTGATTTAATTTGGAAATATAAAATAACCATTTTACTCTCCGATTTCAGCGAAACTGATTTTATTAAATCCGTAGTGATTAATTATTATAAGATTTCAAATTTAAAGTTACTTGCATTTATTTTGTGATCGTATGCAATTTAAACACATGTCGATCCACCTATTAAATTTATAAAAGAATTTTTATAAACGATCTCGGAATTCGACGAAACCTATTCCATCGTGTCCGGAATATTAGATTATGTTAGGATTACGATTTTCATCACATTCGGAGGACATATGTGGGTGTATTAGCTTGTTACTTCGAGACGAAGTTTCATTTAACATTAAATGATTTACATGTGCCTATAAATAAGCCACCAACAGCCTAAAACTTTGGTCAAACCCTAATTTTTTTGCACGCTGATCAACCTATCTCCAAGCCGCCATTCACAAACCAACACATAGAAACTCGCGACCTTTCTCCCTTTTAATCGCACAATCTGATGATCATTACCTGAAGCTTTAAATTAGAAAACATTCAGCTCATTGAACTCTACGTTTCGACTGGTGGTGATCGGGGTGGCCGGAATTTAGTCAAGAACGACAGTGGGTTTGTGGTTATTAACTAGGGAAGGACAGTGTTAAGTGGCTCGGGATTTAAGGCGCAGGCAGGCGAAGTGACAGCGCATCTTGTGGTGATCGTGCATGAACCTCCAGTGGAGGAACTAAGGTGCGACAACGTTGATTGGGATAGCAGAGTGGGTAAGTTTCGTGAGTTCTGAAATGAAGCAGGGTTATACGGGAAGAAGTAATATAATCCGCCGTTACCTTTTTATAAAACGTAATTAAGTTTATAATAAAGAGATTAAGGAAAGTTAAATATTAATTAAACTGCGATAACTTAAACATTAATAACTCTCTCAAATATTATCAGAACTGGACAAACCAAGATAATTTGGAATTGTATCGACGGGCACTACGCCATGGAACATAATTGGATGTGTTTGGAATCAACTCAAGGCGAGTTTACTCACTCAGTTTCCCACTTACGTTTTATGTAAGTCAGTTTTATATTTGTGTGCTATGGTTGTTATTGTTGGATGATTACTAAATAATATTTATATATATCGACTGAACCGATTAAATTAAACGTCTGTTTAATTTAATTTAAACCAACCGTTAAATTTTTATCGATTGTAACCAATTGAGGTAACTTACCTTGTTGGTCACATTATAATATAAACGTGTTTAATTTAATGGAATGTTTGAATTGTTATTGTTAAATAATATGGTTGATGTTAAATTGTTGTTATTTATTGTTATAGAAATTATCAGTTTAAATTGGATATTCTTATGGATGATTTTTTTGAGGTAACCTATTTGGATGCAAGGATTAACCGGTTAGAGGAATCCAATAGGATTCCTCACCATAGTTGTTAAATTTTATATATATTATAATATATATTGAAATACTAAATTCATGGTGTAGGAAATGACAGGTTTTAGGAATCCAACCCTCACTAATATGATAATGTTTATCATTATGTTGAATATATGTAGCTATGAATGTGAAATTGGTTAATATTTCATTTTGGTACTTTAGTAAACATTAGACTCTTTAGTACCATTGATAAATTAAAGGTTTTTTTGGAATCGATGTTAAATCGATTTCGAATGTTTTCAAAGTTATATTTATATATGTTTTTAAAATAAGACCTTTTTAACAAGCGTTGAAGTTTTTTTTTTACGTTTTTATAATCACTCAAATTATAATTAATGGAGCTGCCAAGATATTAGTAAATAAATAGTTAAACAATATAAACTAAATTTGAGTGTTAAAATGATTGCGAAGTAGGGCTTAAGTAGTGTAAATGGAATTTTAAAAGATTTTAAATATTGAATTGGACTAATGGAATTGAAAATATATGAGAATTGATTAAAAAGAGTTAAAAAGTGAATTTTGTAACTAATGAACATTTTTGCAAACGTTGTTTATAAATATACAAAATGTGATAAAATGGATTTTTCGTGAATGAGATTAGCGAATAAATGGAATTGAAAGTAGAATATGAATATTG
Organism: Allium sativum; assembly: GCA_030737875.1. Classification (NCBI taxonomy): domain Eukaryota; kingdom Viridiplantae; phylum Streptophyta; class Magnoliopsida; order Asparagales; family Amaryllidaceae; genus Allium; species Allium sativum. Next base: position 830,327,337 of record CM060913.1, read on the forward strand.
GCGTATAATTGGAATTGAGACAAATATCCAATAAATGAAAGGTTAAGGATTTTGTAAATGAAAGGTTAAGGATTTTGTAAATGAAAGGTGAAGGGTTTATGAAATGGAATCATAAATGGAATCTGTAACATTTGTTTACAGAGGTTAAGTTGAATTATTTTAGCTACTTTATGAAATGATATTTAAATAAAGTTAGAAATTATTAGTGAGAATATAAAAGAATATAATCGTTTTAAAAATGGTAAAAAAGGAATATGATGTGGTTTTTAAAAAAATTAGAACATGTTGTACGTTGGCTGAGTCGAGTAACTTTCGGGGTGTCAATCTGATGTTGGTTTCGGCCATTGGGGTTGTATACTTAAAGATTTATTCACTTGCCACTTTACAACGAGGAGTTCGTAAAGTAGAAGTGAAATGATAATTGACTATTCTTATATTTGATAAGGAAAGTGAAATGCTTTCCTAATATTGAAAGGTTTAGAAGTTTTAATTAACGACTGGTTAATTAAGGAGGCTAAACGATGTTAGGTATTGAATCAGTGAATTCATTTTCGCCTTATAAATGAATGGTTGTTTATTTGATAGTTAAATAACTGATTATGCCTATAGGATTGTTGGTACGGAAAGACCGGGATTGAATTTATGTTCGAATACCATTCCGACCAGCAAATACATAGAAGATGGAAGAACCACTTGTTGAATTTCTCTGGTTAGCTCCCAAAGATATTTTGGCAGTGAATCTATCATGATTGAAATCTTCGAATTTGTAAGGACTACTCACTACTGATCCTTGGGGTGATACCTATATGGATAGTGGTAGGAGAGTGCCTTCGGTTCATCCTGTTTCTCGATGACTTGATGGACGAATGTCTGACATAGTATTTTCAAAGGATCATGTACATTGATTTCCTCAAATATATTTCTGCTGGTGGCGGAGAAGACACCTTCTCTTAGCTTAACACCCAGGGTATTTTTGTGGACGTCAATTAGTGATTTTCTGCCGGATCTGACGATGTGACATTCAAAGTGAATGGTGGTGTGTTATCTTACAAAAATAACTGAAACCTCAAGCCTCACTAATCAGGAAATGGTATAAAAATCGGGTAGGTCGCATGGCTATGTGGGTCGCTCGCATTAGGTTATATTATCACCATCTAGAGAAAATGTATTTGTTCTTCTTTCCTTTCTATATCTCCTTGGAAATGTTATGTTGGCGCTAACCGTTGGTGATAATATATTCGGGACACTAAAGCGAAGTGAATGGCTGGTCATGTTTAGCCAGGATTGCAAGATGTTCTTATTGAACCTAGTATATTTTGTCTAGAGGTACACTGTCGGAAGGTTGTCCCATACCTTGCCATAGTTAGAATCCATTCTCTAATAAGAATCCACAATTTTTGATTATAGACTATGTATGTAGAGCGTGAGATGCAAACGTTCTGTTAAATGGTTATTTATTTGATTTAGACATTATTATAATATCGAAATAGATATGATTTCAAATGTTTTGGGTTATCGTAAGATAAAATCATCAGTATTTATGTGTGGGTTGGTCTTACAATTGTCCTTTTCTTTCAAAAAGATTTTTACTTTAAAATCTAGTTGGATGATGCTTATAAACTTAGTGAGTTTTCTCACGCTGTTTTACCAGACTGATCCGTGGCGTTTGCAATTCTAGGGTCAGACCAAGTTTTACAGATCCAGGTTATCGGAAGCTGTGAAGTCCAAAGATGAGCTGGGGAAGTTCAAACATATTAGTATTTATTTCCGCTGTGTGTTATATATGAGGACAGATTATTATAACTGTCCTCATTGTCTTCTGTACTCTAATGATTGTAAGTATTATTTAAGGCTCTCAATAAAGATTTATTTCCATATTATATTTTATTTCCGCTGCGATGTGAGACTATGTGTTGTGTTGGCTAGTCGTTTTTTCTTCTTTTCTTCTATTCTAATATTTCTTTCTTTTCTCATCCTCTATGTTCTTTCTATTAATTATCTGGTGTTTTTGATACTTGAGTTTTGGCAAGTAATGCAGGTTTATGTATTATTGTCGAAATTCGGGCATCTGAATCCACCGGCTCATACAAATGTCGACTTTGAAGGTAAAAAACGTTGGTTGTTACATGTCCATTCATATTATAAAATGTATTAATTTTGGAAAAACTAGCGCTATTTGTTTGTATATCGGGCTGTCTGGCCTTTATTATGCATTTACTTCGAATTTTATGTTTTGCATGAACAACAGACCATGCAATTTCAATGGGGGCCGGTCTTTGTTGGGTTTTGCATGTTATGTGAGCTATTTCCTTTTAATTCTTTCCTGACGTAGAAGTAGATATCTTATTGATTATTCTCTTTTAATGTCTTAAGAATTTGAATAACGTGCGTTTGACTTCGCATAGAGGGCCTATATAGCAAAAAACACATGGAAAAGTATTTTTGTTCCGAGTGCCACAATTTAGAACACAACACATCAAATTTTTCATGAAACGTTTCTTTTAAGGTTTTATTATTATTTTCAAAATGATTTTGCCGCAACAAGCTATCTAAGGTTGTAAATGGAATCAAATGGATGCGGATAACACTGTATCCGCATCCGAAAAATAAAATATGCGTTTGTATCCATATCGGTTATCAGTTTATAGTTCAAAAGCAATATATGTATCCGCATCCATGGATATTTTCGAATACTTGAAAATATGGCGGATACAAATATTTGAAAATTATACAAAAATATCTACATCCGTCAAGTTGAACATGATTTTCTCGTACTAATGGCTGTTAATAATCAACGGTCTCATGGTTATCTAGATTGATTTATAATTGTATAAAGTTTGAGAATTAAGTATAATCTAAAAATAAAAATGCATATTTGATTTCATAGCGGACGGATATTTTTCGGATACAAATAACATCATATCCAGAAACGTTTTTGGATATCGAATACCCATATCCGCTTTTCAGATACAGATTTCAAAATTTTCGGGTATTCATTGATAGCCTTAAAGCACCTATTATTCTTGATTTTCACACCGCCGCACACAAATATTTTAGGAGGATAAAGCGGAGTTCATGATGGGCTTCTTTTTTTGTTTATAAATAGATGAGAAAAACAGGAAATTGAAATGGTTGAACGAGCATTATGTCATTACTATTTTCAAAATGGTCGGAGTAAAACATCCTGTGAGTAGGGTTGTCAACGGATTTTTTCGAATGCGAATATTATCATATCTGTATTCGTATTCGAAATCATTTTCGGAAATTCGCATCCGCGGACACGGACGGATATCGGATAATTATCTGATCCGTCAACGACCGACATAGAAAATTTTAGTTTAACATGAAGTATTTTCCAATCCAATCGATTATTAAAGATCTAATATTAAACAAATATGATGATAATGAGCACTTTTGAGCAATCAGTATGCGTTCACTGTGCATAATAAAGACTCTGAACTTAATAAAATAATAATTTAGTATACTACACATAATTTGAACTATGATCATAAAAAGAATTAACGGATAATTTTTGGATGTAGACGTGCTTATATCCGCATACGTTTTCTCGAATATCGGATATTTATCGGCTTTTCGAATGCGGATACGGACGGTTTTAGGATTTTTCAGATATGCATTAAGAGCCATGCTTGTGAGGTTTAATTATTTAAAGTGCGGTGCTAAGAGCACCACAAAAACTGCTTCGGATGCCACGCTATCGTCGACCGAACAGTCTTCGACTAACAGTTGTACGCCGAACGTGAAAAAAAAATGTTCAATAATACCAATGATATCTTGAAGCAGAAAGTGTGGTGCTCTGACCAAGGGCGAATCTATATGTAGCCTTGCGGGAGCAACTGACCCCCCTGAAAAATTGAGCAACCAATGAAAAGTTGAGCAACCAATCATAAAAATTGAGAAACCAATGAAAAATTGAGTAACCGATGATAAACTTCTGCCCCTTCTCAAGTTTTGATCCTCTTAGATTCGATGGCTAGATTCGCCTCTGGCTCTTACCACCACACTATTTAAAAGAGGGAAAAAAAAAAAAAGAGGAGGAAACAAGTAACAAAATAATGCACCTCGACAACCTTCCCAAAAGTTAAATAATATGCTTTACTAAAAAGGCCGAAGACCGGCGGATAAGCTAAAAAACTAGAGTATTAATGGCTAAGAAAATCGTTCCCGAGTGGATGAACAGTTCTCTCTGGTCATCCTCCTCCCCTTCCACAACGTCGCCTCGATCGCCAACCATCATTATTAATGACCTTTCCCCGAAATCCGATATCTTCTCCTCACCCGAAATCATAATCCGACCCCAATCCGATTTGCTACCGCAGCCCGTAGTCGATCCTCTCCCATTCCAGCCTCCCAACGTAGTTAGGATCTCAGGTGACCAACATATCTCGGCGACGTCGGTGTTAAAAAAGGAAGAGATTTCCAAGCAGTCTCAGCTCTTGGCCGAGGTACTATTTTTTTCTGTTTATCACAGTTTGATTTTTGCTGATGCCGTATCACGGTACGTCAATTTAGTTATGCTCGTTATTAATCCATACTGCCAGTTGTCCAAGGAGATAATAAATTTGGATGAGGTGAGGAAATTGGCATCTCAAGGCATTCCTGATGGTGCTGGGATTCGATCTACTGTTTGGAAGGTATTTCATTAATGATCATGTTGTCACATTATTATCTTTTTACAATTCATATGTTCTGTTACTTGTTAAGACTACATTTCTTTTATTTGATGTTAAAACAAGTGCATTGTTATTCGCACTCCAAAATTGGTTAATGGATGACACATTTTTTATGTTTTTTAAATTTACTAAGGGGAGGACGTCAGAAAGTGACCCCCTTAAAACTAAATTATAATATGACTAAACTACCCTTACCTTGATAATTGAGGCATGACCTTATCAGTTGCTACTGACACTCCACTTTTGGTTAAAGGGGACTTAGTTGAAATTCGGCAAGGTGTTGCCGAATTTATCGGTGGAATTCTGCGGGAGTATGTCGAGTTTAAGTCTGAAATCGAAGAAGAGCCACCGAAAATGAATAAAATGGAAAACGGTGGGGTATATCGAATTTTCGTTTTTGGACGTGATGCCCCTTAACCAAAACTGAAATGACAATAACAACACCCGAGGGGTAAAGTAAGAATATTTTCGTACGCTAATGTTTATGTTCAGTGCGCCACGTAACAATTCTATTTATTTTTATCGATTATTTGTCTAAATTTGATTGCCTAATCTTTCTCCGAGCTAGTGGACTGTGGAAGGCATTAATCATACTGCTTTGATATTAGTCATATTGCCTTGTTATTGGGAATTCCAATAAATTAGAAAGAAGACTAAGGGAACAGTAAAAATTTATTATGCTCAAGTATTAATGGAAGTTTCTAACTCATTTTCCTACACCAAGCAAATTTCAAATTCAATGAAAAGACCAACTTATCAACTTGTCATGCAAGGCAAGGAACAAGAATGAAAGCCAATTATGTGTCAAAATTGTCAAAGTTTTGGATGCTTAAAAAATATTTGCTGATTCAACAAGGATTTCCATCAATGATAATAACACATCACCAAGTATGAATGATGAAAATGCTAAAAACTCTCCCACGACTGACAACTTCGTTCAAGATAACGTTAAAATTCTAAAAGCAACTTTCATAAAATTATGATTATCTTAAAGAATCTTGTCATTGAAAGTTTTATTGATCCACATCGTCGTTTTTTTCTTACGTATGGAGCACTCATTGATGTTCAATCTTTATTTGACAAATATCTAATGATCAAAAGCTAGAATTGTTGAATTAATGTCATGTATCCTTAAGACATGTCAACAACTCAACGGAAAACAACTCAAAATCGATGAAGATGCATATCAAGCTTTCAACGACAACCATTTCCGTTATTAATAAAAAGATTTGATGATTAGATTTAGGCAATGTCTTCTTGAAATTTTAAAAATACACTTATTCATTAATCGAATTCAAAAATAATCGATAAAAATAAATATTTATGATGATGAATAAAAAAGAGCATTTACGGGGGTGGACATTATATTTTTTTATAATTCAAAAAAATAGACATACGTCTGCTATTCTGTTTATGAAAATTCCAAAAGCAAAACCTGCTATGAAAATTCCAAAAGCAAAACGTGTGGTATTGAGCGAGAAATCCTAAGAAATACCAATATTCCTTGCACAAAACAATACGAATGACAACATATTCACAAATTGCCCTTGTACAATAATTTATGCAGTATCACAAATAAAGCTTAGTCTTTCAAATAACAAATACCTAATCCATGAAGGTAGTACAAATGACCAAAATACTCATAAACTATGGTCTAATCAAAAAATTTTATTTTGATGAATGAGTCCAAGATGACTTGCCAGAACCCATTAGAAGTGTAACAGAGCACCTGAAAATATTTTAGCCACACATGTATACATAGATTTTAAATCAGTTCCCCTCATTTTGGAAATAATATTTGAACCTACAAAATACATAGTTCAAATAAAAGCAAATTTCTTAGATTTAAATTTTGAAAACTGAGATGAAAATTTTATTTCAAACAAAACAGAGTGTCAAAATAAATGAACAAACATATGAAAGATACAGAGCAACCAAGATTGCAGACGTTGAAGATTGGGATAACAACAAATTATATTTATACGTAGAAACTCCAGTAATCAAGTTATATATATTACAGATTCATTAGATGAACACGAGTTGAGCTATAGAAGTTTTGATATTTGTCATTCAAAGTTTCCATGATAAAAAGTTACAAGAAAGGAAGATCCGTAAAAATCAACGCTGGAAACAAAAATAACAGAGATGACTTGGATTTCACTACAATGTCTACAAATGAATAAATGACAAACCTTGTAGACAAAAGATATGAAGATTTGACCGAAAGAAGCCTATTCTACTTAGTGAGAATCTCTAGAAATAAAGATGTTAACAACTATGCTATCTTTTCGACAAATGTAATTATTTTATTCTTAATGTGTATCTCTTTTTCTTAGTTGAGGTTTGTTTTTACCTTTTTGTATGTAACAAAGGACGACTGTATGTCCATCTATTGTAACACTCAGGCTATATAATAAACATGTGTGTGTTGTAATAAGGATCCAAGATTCAATATGCAAGGGGTGATCAATTCCTTTCAGCGGAAAAACCCAAATATGATCTTGCAATGATGTGATAGAACAAACAGGTTCAAATAATTATCAATCACATATCACAGGAAAAATCTGAACAAGAGAGAACACACAATATTTATAGTGGTTCCACTATCGCGAGATAATGTACATCCACTTTAATGAGGAAGATATTTTATTAATATTGAAGAGATTACATAATTTTACAGTAGAGCAAATAAATGATGAAATAACATAAGAGATGGTGGGATGAGATTAACACTCCATGGCTCTCTTTATATAAGAAGAATTACTTGGGGATGAAGTAATCGATTTATGTAAATAAATCAATTCATGGAAGAATCATTCGCATTAATTTGTCATGTAATCGATTGATAACATTCTCTTTTCTTCGTCAGCCAGTTCTATCCCAATATGAATTCTTTCTGTTTCTTCTTTCACAAAATACGACAACAAATATCGCCAAAATTTCTGTCTTTTTAATATTCCTTTCCATTTCTTTCGTGCATAAAAAGGTAATCAATATACCAAGAATATCTCCAAAATCCATTTAATTTTGAAAATACTGTAAATATAAGCTTGCATCTTATTTTAAAGGCTGTCTTCTTCGTACCTACTTCTTCTCCAAAAATCTTGAGTAACCAGAAATAAAGTCAGAACCAAGGAAAGAAAAGATACAAAACTGATTAAGCTATGTAACTCCTCTTATTTCTGTCATTTAATTCCTGAAAATATTATACTTAATCTATGTTTAGATTACTAAGTTTCTGTATAAAATTGACACCAGTTGCTATATGCTTAATAAGTGAATCCAACAGACGTAAATCTGTTAAGTCTAAAGAAAGTACCATATAAGGAAAAAAAAATAGGCGATTAAGATAAGATGACAAGGTGAAAAATAAATATTTAAGATATAGAGTTTTGGTAAAGTTATTAAGAACAATGTTATTTCAAACAAATTTCAAGAATAATAATAATAATAAAGAATTACTATGATTAAGTAAGAAGATTTTACTGTATAAACAAAATTGTATCTTAATATTTCTGAAAGCATTGACTACTTTCTCAATCAGATTAACTAACCTTACATTAATCATATAGAAATGAATTTCTATGAAAAAGCTACAACAATATTTAGAAAATAAATTCATAATAAATATTATAAGAATCTTAGACAATGAATAAGGAACAAAAAAATGAATAAGCAAAAAAAAAAAAAAAAAAAAAAAACGAAATATTAAATTATACAATAAAATTCATAGTAGGTTTTGCTTTTGGAATTTTCATAAACATAATGGTTGTCTCTAATTTTTTGAATAAAAAACCTTTATACTGTCCACCCCCGTAAATGGGGGGTGTGTGTGTTACTACCAAATTCAACATTTAAACCAGATATCAGTGAAGGGGTATCAAAACACTACTGGCACCAAGAGTGTGTTTCGGAAACAGATAACGAACACCAGATTGCTGAGACAACCAATATCGAAAGTAGAAAGAGGAAGGTTTGGTCATTGTGTTATCGGTACCAACATAGGAGGCAGAGGCTTGGTATCAATATGAAAGGAGACAACAGCAAGGCAATGCCGACACCAAAGGCAATCAACATGGTTTCAGTCCCGAAGGCACACCTTCCGGTATCATGACACAAGGCCAGGTTAGGATGGAGAAAATGGTGCTATCGTCCTAATCTGTTTAGTATCAATACCAGGAAGCAGTTCAGAAATCATTAGAGAGAATCCCGAAACCGTGCTGTCACAGAGCAAAGACGATACTCAAGTATCATCAAAGCAAGACAAAACTCAAGATTAGCTATCGAAGCTATAAGATGATATCGAAACCGAGAGTAGATAGGAAGGTTATCCATACCAATCCACTTGATATTGATACACAATCGGAAGCAGTAGCTGAAGCACGAGCCACTAAGGACAGAGACCCAGGTTCCAAAGCAAAACAGACCCGAAGATAAAGCTCAGAAGTAAAAAGAAGGGGTCGAAACCAGGTCCAGGCACCAAAAGCCATCAAGGCGGTCGATACCAGAATTACTTGCCGAGCCCGAAAGCGGTTTCCGTTGGGTGTTGTCAAAAGGGGGTCCATTTTGCCTATAAATAAGACCGCAGGGGTCTCATTTTGAAGGGACTTTTCTCATTCTCCATTCTTGTAATCTTTTCTTATAGAGTAAACCCTAATTTCTAAATTAATTCAGGAATTTTTACTTAGAATCTTCTATATACTCAATAAAGTGATCAATAAAGAGAGAATTAACACTTGATATTAATGTCATGAATTTCTTCATCACTTATGCTGCTAATTTTCTTAATGCTTCCCCACGACAACGCTTCATGCATAAGCCAAATTACCCAAATTACCCTTTTACAAGCCGTTTAGCTTTCTGACTTGCGTTGCGCTTAGGGAACCCTTATCCTAAGGTAACTGTTGGCATTTGAGTCTCGTAAGCGGGATACTCACCTCTTGAAGGAAGAGTAACTAATCTTCAGGCTCAAAGCCTTGATATCTAGGAAACGGTGAACTAACTCAAGCTTGTAAGAACTAAACAACCCCTTTTGTTCCCCTAGGTCCACATCCTTAGACTTAATCCCGATGTTGACGAAAAATATCGTTAACATTTTGAAGCCAGAAGGAGGGCCTGAACCTCCAATCTTGTGATTAACAACATTCCTAACTTTGTTGTTTTGTCCCAGTTGGATTGGGTTTTGAAGAAGCAAGACCTCAGTTGAAGATGGTTAGGGCAAAAAAGAGGGGGGAACTAGATTCCAATGCATTTCTCGCCCTGAAAAGTAGAACACTATCAAGGTTTAACACAATGAATCTGGAAATTGGAGGATCTTCGATCTCAACAAAGGAAGCAAGTGATAAGTTGGAAATATTACGGTTGACTATATAAATCGACTCCATCGGAAAAGTTATTGAAGTGGACTTAATTCAAAGGTCCTCTATGGTGGAACCCTATAAAATAGAGGCAAAAACAACAACATCGCAAAGGTTTGAAAGCCAAATTAGATTCCCTCTAAACCTTCAAGACAATATCAATTGGCAAAAAGGCATTCGAACAGCCGAAGTGGCAATCAATTTAGATGGAAATAAGAACCTAGCATCGTTAGAGGACCAAAAGTCACAAGGAATCTTCTTTTCCAAAAAGATAGTGATGGTCAAGGTTCCGACCAATATGGAAATCCTACAATTCACATATGATGGAACCACTGATCCCGGAGAACACATTGTCGTTTTTGAGAACTATATGGATTTGTATAATGCTTCTGAAGCACTTAAGTGTAAAATATTCTTGATAACTCTTCGTAAAGAGGCCAAAAAACGGTGCAGACAACATCATGGTCCGGTCATTACATCCGAGAGACAGTTGACTTTTGCATTTTGTACACGATTCCATGAACAAAAGGATTCGACACTCATTATTTATGATTTAGTCAATGTCAAGCAAGGACCAAAAGAATCGCTTGACAGCTATCTAAGGAGATTTAGAACCAAATCACTTAGAGTAGAAGGGGCAACAGATAGAGAGAAGCTAATATCCGCTCGATCGGGGTTGTCTATACCATCTCCCCTCTGGAAAGGGCTCGCCCTAAAAGAATGTGAAAGCTTGACCTATTTTTATTCTAGAACCAACAGGTTTATCCATATGGAAAAGGTATTCAACATAAAGAGAAGTTTGGCGCAGGATCAAATAGTAGAAAAACCCGATTTCCATTCCTCGGTGAAAGGTTCTTCGAAGCCAAACCAAGAGAGAGATTACTGTTCCTATCATAAAGCACAAGGATACAAAACCAGTCATTGTCGTGATTTAATTAAGAAGAAACTAAGCCGAAAAGAAAAGAAAGCATACTCAGAAGGGATGAAAGATAGCTAGTAGAAGACGATCAGAGACGTTGCAACATGAGGACAACATTTAATTAAGCACCCTCTGTCTCTGCTTGCAGAAGAGTATACCCTGCCTTTGCTTGAACTAAGCACGTCCTGCCTCTACTTGTAGAAAAACACACTCTACCACTGTTTAAGTCCTTCGTTTCTGCAGAAAGGAATGAATGAGCACACTCTGCCTTTGCTTCGGCCAAGCACGTCCTGTATCCGCTCATAGACGAGCTCACTCTACCTCTGCTTGTGTCTCTTGCCGCAAAAGGGAATGAATGCTTTGGAGGAGCACTGTAAGCACGTACATCCCATGCTTACACACTGTCCGCAGAAGGGAAGGAAAGCTCAAATGGAGCACTCTAAGCACATAGGACCTCTGCTCAAAGAACAAGGCTGAAACAGTCAATCAAATCCCAAGGAAGGGGCTCCTCAAATACAATTAAAGCCCAAAGAAGTGGCTCATCAAATCCAATCAAAGCCCAAGGAAGGGGCTACTCAAATACAATTGAAGCCCAAAGTAGTGGCTCATTAAATCTAATCAAAGACCAAGAGGGGGATTCCTCATATTAAATTAAAATCGAGAAGTTGGCTTGCCAAGTCAAAACCGAAACCCATAGGTAGTGGTTCTCAAATCAAGGCTCGAAAGAAATGATTTTCAAACCAATAAAAGCCTAAGGGTGGAATCACAAGATTGAAGGATAACCTGAAACAAAAACTATCAAATACCCGAATCCGGGTTCGGTTCATGACTTCTACTATTGCCAGATACAAACTTCTGGCCTCCTATCAAATATTCAAATCTGGGTTTAGTTCGAGACTTGCATTATTGCCATATGCGAGTTTATGGTCTTTTACTGAGTACCAAGTCAGGATTGCAATGTGGAACTTCTATCGGTATCAAAGGTAAATTTCTGAACTTCTAACACAAATGCCCAAATACGGGTTCCATAGCTTCTATCTACACCTCTAGAAGAAGAATCATGGATCTAGGTCGTGCTACCCTAAATCTAAATCACAACATTATAGCTCTAATTCTTTAAAAGACGAAAATTTTGAACTTACCACACTTTTGAAACATGGATTCAATTATTGGCATTATTCAAACGCTTTAATTCAAGTGATAATCTTTCGATACCCATTTCCATGAAGGGGTTTTCCGAATTTCCATTACCATGCCCAAAAAAGAGGTTTGCATTTACTATCAGAATTCTAAGTGGAGATTTTCTAATTGATATTCGAGCTGGTACTTCAAATCTTCTGGTTAAAACCTTCTAGTACAGGCTACATACGTCAACACCTCATACAGGGAAGTTCTCTAAACTAGCATTATGAACTATTGCTATTCAAGGAACACTAATTGTATCACTTTATCATAAGATCTCCTATCTACTTAGCTACCACTCGAAAGGTGTCCTACTTAGGTTGTGCCAGTCATCATATGCATCTTGTACGACTAACACGAAAATGCTATATATTAAGCTTTATGTGATATAGTATAGTAAAACCTTAGATAAGGGTATTCAAGCCACTAGCAAAGGTTATACGCCAAGTAGTATCCCCATAATTTGAGAGTCTATTCCAAAGAAGTCATTCCATGGATAGTCAAATGCAAGGATTAAACTTTTTATGTTGTTATTATCTCATTTATTGTGACTAATGCGAGAAACGTTACTTATTGCAGTCTACAGAATTACTGTTACGTCCAGAAGTGGAATTATGATCCCTCATGATTGACACATGGGTCTAAACTCAAAGGATCCTGTCATCTCATAAAAGAGTTTTGGGTTGTCTATCAAAATTGCTTATACATGATTTTATGTTCCTCTGATTACATCTCATATGTTTAAACCGTGATCTTGGATCTACCATACCGTGTTACTAAGAGTGGGTTCTTGATAATAAAATACCTAGATTAAAATCTTAAGGTTGCATATTCTTAATAATAATAAGAAGGAGGAAGTCCCGAGTTTGCGAATTTTCATCTTATAAACCTAAACGGGAACATTGTTGGTTCATGGGAAGTTCATAACCCCAAGTTTTTAAAATTTCAATGCTGCAGAAATTTTCATGTTCATTCTCATATCATTATCATGAATTATATAAAGCTAATATGTCCTGAGTTACAGAAGGATGTTGTAGGGGTTATGTTAATACCAAAAATTTGCGTTAGCCACATCTAATGAGGTAAAAAGCTTCAAAACCTGAAAAGCAGACAACTTGGAGCAACAGAACTGAAACGAGGCAAGAAAAGCTTAAAGGATAGCTACGTCGATACCGAGAGCAAGGAATAAAAGCTATGTATCCCGTACCGAAATGCAAAAGGCTATTAAAGACAACATCAAAACGTAAACCCAAAAGACGGCAAGGCTAACGAACGACAATGCAGAAGGAGCTATAAAAGCAATATCGATAGCAAGAGGCGTAAGAGAAGATAATGATGGCGATATTTAGATAATGAAGGGAAAAAGGATCAAAAGGCAGAGCATCGACATCAATGAATGGGGCGAAGCGTGTCAAAGCGATGAAAGCATCGCGTGAGTGGAGCAAAACCAATGCAATATAGAGCCAAGGCCTCAAGGGTGGAACCACAAGATTTGACAGCTAACAAGACAACAACGAGGACATGCCAAGATGTCGGGAATTAATGCCATGGGGAGCAACACTAAATCAACGCTAGATACCAAAGATGGAGACATGATACCCAAAGGCAGATTTGTGAAGGAAGAAGATGGATCTTTTATGCTAAGAGGCGCAGTCTATTCTGGCCGTACAAACAAGTATGGATCAATGGATCAAATCAACTTCAAATTACCAAAAGAACGAAAAATCGAAGGACGATACGAAGACCATAGTTTGACTTGGAAAGTCGAAAATACCCCTTCACAAAGGGGGATAAGTGTTACTATCAAATTCAACACCGAAACTAGATACCGTGAGGGGGTGTTAGAGTACTACTGACACCAAGAGTGTGTTTCGAAAACAGATAACGGACACCAGATTGTTGAGACAACCGATACCGAAAGTAGAAAGAGGAAGGTTTGGTCATTGTGCTATCGGTACCAACATATGAGACAAAGGCTTGGTACCGATACGAAAGGAGACAACAGCAAGGCAGTGTCGACACCAAAGGCAATCAACATGGTTTCGGTCCTGAAGGCACACCTTCTGAAACCCAAGACACAAGGCCAGGTTAGGATGGAGAAAAGGGAGCTATCAGTACTAATCCGTTTAGTATCAATACCAGGAAGCAGTTTAGGAATCATCAGAGAGAATCCCAAAACCGTGCTGTCGCAGAGCCGATACCGAATACAAAGGAGCTGAAGTAGACAAAAGTTCATAGAAAGATAGGATATCTACACTAACATGCCTAGTGTCGATATCGAAACTAAGAAGGATGATAATGCAAAGGCGATACTCAAGTATCATCAAGCAAGACAAAACTCAACATTAGCTATCGAAGCTATAAGATGATACCGAAACCGAGAGTAGGTAGGAAGGTTATCCATACCATTCCACTTGATATTGATACACAATCGGAAGCAGTAGCTGAAGCACGAGCCACTAAGGACCGAGACCCAGGTTCCGAAAGCAAACAGACCCGAAGATAAAGCTCAGAAGTAAAAAGAAGGGGCCGAAACCAGGTCCCGACACCAAAAGCCATCAAGGTGGCCGATATCAGAATTCCTTGCCGAACCGGAAAGCTGCTTCCGCTGGGTGTTATCAAAAGGGGATCCATTTTGCCTATAAATAAGACCCCAGGGGTCTCATTTTGAGGAAACTTTTCTCATTCTTCATTCTTGTCATCTTTTCTTATAGAGTAAACCCTAGTTTCTAAATCGATTCGGGATTTTTACTTAGAATCTTCTATGTACTCAGTAAAATGATCAATAAAGAGAGAATCAATACCTGAGATTAATATCATGAATTTCTTCATCACTTATGCTGCTAATTTTCTTAATGCTTCCACACGACAACGCTTTATGCATAAGTCAAATTACCCAAAATACCCTTCTACAAGCCGTTTAGCATCTGACTTGCGTTGCGCTTAGGGAACCCTTATCCCAAGGTAACTGTTGGCCTTTGAGTCTAGTAAGCGTGATACTCACCTCTTGAAAGAGTAACTAATCTTCGGGCTCAAAACCTTGATATCTAGGAAATGGTGAACTAACTCAAGCTTGTAAGAACTAAACAACCCTATTTGTTTCCCTAGGTCCACATCTTTAGACCTAATCCCGGTGTTGACGAAAAATATCGTTAACAATATATATATATATATATATATATATATATATATATATATATATATATATAGAGAGAGAGAGAGAGAGAGAGAGAGAGGAAGGTTCCGCTACACCTCTTATATTACACGTGAACTCTCCCCCTTAATCTCCACCATCCATTTCCCCACTCTTTCTCTCTCTTCCCACTAAGAAATAATATTGAATTGGAAAGAGAGAGAATGAGTGGGGAAATGAGTAGTGGAGATTAAGGGGGAGAGTTCACATGCAATATAAGAGGTGTAGCGGAACCCTCCTCACATATATATACATACATACATACATATATATATACATGCTCCAGGACATCCCAATTTGATAAAACCCCTTTTGCATCTCATTTTAGCCACTCATTTATAATTTAATAAGTTATTGGGTGTAGAAAGAGTTAATGAGAAAAAAGAGAAACTGTAATGTGTGGTAGAAATCAGAGGCTATAGGGTGTTGCACTGTTTGAGGTGCTCTTGATTTTATCATATATATATATATATATATATATATATATATATATATATATATATATGAAATTAAGTGGGTAGAGAGAGTAAGTGGAAGGAGAGAGGGGGAAATATGTGGTGGAAATTAAGAGGTCATAGGGGTGCTGCACTGTGGATCCCATTGAACGTTGCTCACACGCACAACGTATTAAGCTAAGATTCAGATCTTATTCATATAGTTTAGATTAAAAACAAGGTTTCTGATCATAGTTAAAAAAAACTTGGGCAAATTTTATATGAACTCACAAAATTGCGGAGTTGTCCTTTGATTTTTTTAAAAATACAAAAATCCAACAATTTGCTGAGTTGCCCCTGGTTTTAGAAGAAAAAATATATCCAAAAGTACCCTCTCTCGTAGTAGTACTGCGTGGTTGCATGGCGTCTTTAGCACTGTTTCAGTTCTCGAAAATATCGCCCGAGATCTTCTCTGAGATCTCGTTTTGGACTCTTTCTGAAATGAAACAACATTGTAAATCTCTTTTCGAATATATCGTCCAAGATATTACGATATCGAACGATATATCGACCGAGACGCGATACTGGAATATCGTCCGAGATCTTGGGTTTTTTGGTTAAAATTTAAATCCATGCCTGAACCAGAACAATAATTAAGTCAAATCTAGCCATGATAATCTCCAGCTATTTTTATATTTTGCATGTTAAATGACCATATATTATGTTTATGTATGTTCTACAATGCTTATGATTTCCATATTCATCATTTTTATATACATGTTACCTATGAATTATGTATTTCATGTTATACTTATGCTGAACTTTTTAATGTTTTGTAGTCCTTTTTATGTTTTATGTCTAACAATAATTCATGTTCATGAACCATATGTTGTAAGCATTGATCTATTTGCATTGTGTTATATTTCTGTTTTTAGCATATTATGATTTAGAGTATGATGATCATTCATAAATTAAGAATAATAAAGTGATTTTGCAATTAAGTTTAAGTTACTATATCTTTAATAGCATTCATAAAAATTACAAGAATATAAGTTTTTAACATATTATGTACTCCGAGATTGTTCCGATATGAACTTCAAGACCCGATATGGAAATCCGAGATGAACCCTCGAGTTAGACTCATCTCGTCCAGTATCTCCATACGAGATCAAGTCTCTAAAATCCCCGGAACGAAACGCGACCGATATCCGAGATTTAAAACCTTAGTCTTTAGAGAACCATGCAGTGACACTACGTGATGCTCTGAAGTCACCACGCAGTGCCAGTGCGTGGTGATTTCAGAGCACCATGGAACGCCACTGTGTGGTCCTCTGAAGGCACCACGCACTGACACTGCGAGGTAGACAGAAAATCTGTAGGAAAAAAACATAAATTTAAGTAGAAAATAAGCGAAGGGTATTTTAATCGTCGATTTTTTCTTTAAAAAGGGGGCAACCCAGCAAATTGCTGAGTTGAAGTAGAATTTGCCAAGAACTTATTTGTTTTCTCCCTTGTTATAATTTGGTTTTGTTTTGCAAATATCTTGAGCTACAACCTTAGAACCATCGTTCAAATTCCTGAGATGGCTATTGTTGATCATCATATGTCCAGTGGTGTTATTAGCTTACGTCTTTGTAGTTGTTGAATTGTTAGGGTCCAATGGAATGTCATTACGAGTAAAATTTCCACTTTTTTCTTCTACTAATAATCTTTGGACGAAAGAAGGCTCCTTCAACATTCCTCATCTACGAAGCAACCCTGGAAGATTTTTTTGCTCCTATTTTTTTCATGGTTTAAATTTTTTGGAATAACAATCATAGCTTTAAGGATAATTTCATGTTGTGGAAAAACATTTTTGTTTCCTACCGACCAGAGGAAGGCTTTTCAACATGGGTATTGTTGATACCAAAAGTGGCACAACACCCAAAATTCTGTAGAAATAAGAAACTAGCAAACAATATATGAAAAACAAAAGGAACCCATGTTTTTAAAATGGTATGGCAATTTCTAGGTTATGTTCACTGTGGATTTTATTGATTAGAGATTTGAAAGTCACCAATATAGGAGTATTTACTATCTAACAACCTAGAACATCAAATAGTAGCTTTCTTAGTGACTATGGTGGAAGAGGATATAAAATGAAGAAGATAACGAACCAAAAGTCCTTCACTTGCTATAAAGTTTGTATTTATAGGAATATTGTCTAGAAGAACCAAAAGCTCACGAAATACCATGTCAACGTCCATATCTGAGAATGTGGGAAGGGAAGACTAAGTTCTCGGGCTATAAAATAAACTCGGTGCATACTGGAAGCGGTCGGTACCAACATGAAGTGGATGGCACCGACATGATTTATAGTGGGGGAGCTCTCTCATTTTTCTTCATTTGGTCTTCTATTCCTAATCCATTGTGTTTCGAGTAGTTTTTCTTCTAGATTGTGTTGATTTTGAGAGGCTCTGATATCACATGTACTTGCCTGCTTTCTGCTGGAATTTTCTTGGAGTTGTTCACATGCACTTAAGCCATATTTTCATGTGTCAGAGCTTTAGGACTCACATAAGGTGAGAAAAATGACCGGTATCAAGTAGAAAGTGCTACGTATCGAGTTGTTTTCTTTACTCCAGTTGACCGCTAAATTCTTGAGCACATTAATGTTGTCCTTCAAAGCATGTTCTCAATTTCATGGATTGTTTCGTCTTCATCTTGATGTTCAGATTCAGGTGCAAGTTCGCTTGGTCAAAAAGCCGGAGAACATGTATCATACGCAATGTTTTAAAACGCAAAAGGCGTAGGCGAGGCGTTTTCGGGTCCGTGAGGCGAGGCGTAAGCCTCGACGCGTTGAGGCGTAAGCCTTTCAGGCCAAAAAAAAGCGCAACACATATGATCACAAAATGTGTTGAATACATGCTAAATGTTGTTTAAAACGAGCAATCCCTCCGGTGCATTTATGATCACAAAATGGACAAAGAAAATATTTTAAATTGGTAGAATTTGGTATATCTTTGACCCATTTTTCATAGTTTACACAGACACACAACAGTCATTAAAAAAAAATCCATTTTTAACTAGTCCAGACACAACAGTTATAAAAAAAGAGGTTTGCTGATTTTTTAACTAGTCTGGACATTAAATTATTAACATAGCTCAAGACTGCACAGCAGCTAAAAAAAAAAAGGCAGACCAAAAAAAAGACAACATAAACAAAACAGCAGCCCAAAAAAAGACAAATAAAATAAAAAAAATAAAGCCACTTTCGAAATCGAGCTCGATTCCTTCTCAGGAATCGAACTCGATTCCTGTAAAGGAATCGAAATCGATTCCTCAACTGGAATCGAGCTCGATTCCAGTTAAGGAATCGAGCTCGATTCCATAAGAGGAATCGAGTTCGATTCCTCTTCGATTTGGATATATAATTTTTTTTACCTCTTTTCGAGAAACGCACGCCTCAGATAGTTGAGGCTCTGAGGCGTGCGTTTTTGGCGATTTCCACACCTCAAACCATTGAGGCGTAAGCCTCAGAGGCAAAACGTTTTTTGAAGCACGCCTCCAGGCGTTTCAGCCAACGCCTCGCCTCGAGGCGCGCCTCAGGCGCGTTTTTTAATACATTGATCATACGTTATCAAGCTTGTATCTGTGGTATTCATCCAAAAACCATTGCTTGCTTATTTTTGAGTTGCATTTACGTCCATAGTGTGTGGAGAAAACTCGATTACAACTCCCTCTAGAAACAACCACCTCGAATGATTCTATATCTTCAAGCTCAATAGATGGAGAACAAATGATGCTAACAATTGTCAAGAAATTGGTGACTACTGCATGGAAGGAGCACATTACTCGGGTGTTCTCAGGGACCAAAACAAATGTCCTATCGCTGTTGAGGATCATTCAGATGGAAATATATTGATCAATGATTGTTTTGGCTGCTACTGGGACGCGATGAAGTTTCTATTATTGTGTTAGGGCCTCGTCTTTCTAGCTGATTTTCTTATCTATTTTTTTAAAGTTTTTTTCGTCTCAGGTTTTTATTTATCCTATATTGCTACCATTTGGTTTGTTTGTGGTATGTGCATATATCCTTTTCACATATAAACTGGAAGTGGCCAGTTCTTTTCATCACTTTACCTTTTTACTGAAAAAAGAAGATAAATGTTAATATAACCTTAAAGTTCTGAACTTAAGAGTGTAGAGAAATATAAGTCTACATATCTAAAATTCTAAATGTTTCTCCATACCGGGACGATGATAATCACATGTCAAGATGTATAAATGCAAAATTCCATTAAAATGTATTATGTCGCTAATACTCTTGACCTTTTTATTTTCTTGACACTTTAAGAAGGGAATATTCAACTTTTCTTTTTTATTTGTATTCTATTATTTTCAACAAAATCTGACTCAGATTCAATCCTTATATTGAATCAAATTATGGTGCTGCTCTATAATTGACCCTACATTATCGTAAAATCAGATTCTTCTCTTTTTACTACACATTGTTCATTTTCTTTTCCTTGACCATCAAATACCATTTTTTAAATTGGTATGTTTGTCTTTTTAAACACGAGATATCGATCTGTCTTTGATTTTATAACCTGTTAGAGATTTTATGCTTATGTTCCTGGTTTAAAGATAACTAAACAAAATATATGCAAATATTTTTAATTTATTGTCATCAAATATCCTAATGGAGTGCTATTTTTTTTTTTACAAACTATTTCTAGCAAGAAATTATCCTTATAGGTGGTATTGATGTTAATATAAGATCTTCAAGTAATTTTATAAATGATGTTTTCTTTCTCCTGAGCAGCTTCTCTTGGGTTATCTGCCAAATGATAGGAATTTGTGGATTGGGGAAATGACCAAGAAGAGATCTCAGTACCAGGCTTTCAAAGATGATTTTCTTGTGAACCCAGTAAGTAATCCATATTAACTTGTGAGAGTTGTGGAAATAACACACACACACACACACACACACATCACTCACTCTATACACACATGTAAACATACATACATATGTACATGTATGTATGCATACATCGTATATTCAGGGACAATTTTTGCATTGATTTGGTCATTGTTTGACGGTTCATTTCGATCGTGTCGTGTTAAATACATGTACATTAATTTTCGTGTGATTTAATCAGCCATTGCTTTGGATGGTAGCAAAAAGGGATTCTCTCTGGTAAAAAAGATAATCTGCTTTCATTTTGAAGGGGGTAGGCTGGGAGTGATACTGTTGAAATTACATGAAATTTGTTGGGACTTGGACGCATGCTTTATAGTGGTTAAGTTTATCCAACAATAAATGTAATTTTTGGCATGGTACATACATTTAACCCTGTTCTTTTTCTTGGATTTGTTAAAAGAAATGTCCTTCATGATATGGATGTAGAAGTTGGATCTATGGTGGAACAATGAAGCAAATATTATCATGACTGCACCTAGAATAAGTTTGTTTGAGTCAAGCAGTAATACCTAGCTTAAAAACATAACCCATTTGATATCCCTAAAAGTTATCGATGCTAGTTAGTCAGAGATCACACGCATCATGGATGAATCTTCTGGCATTAAGAATGATGAAGTGGACAGTAAAGAGAAGTGTATTCTCCAAAGATCGCATATCAGTCATGAAGAGCATCCTCTCAGTCTTGGACAAACTAGTGTTTGGAATCAGTTCTTTCAGGTAAAATTATGTTATGACATGTTAAATTACATATGTTGTTCTATAATAAGAAGAAAGCTTGGATCAGCTAAGCAACATAGAATACAGATGTAGTGCTAGCAGAGAAATGTTGTATGGTTAGTATTGGAAAATATCAGTTAAAATTATTCTGTAAGAGAAAAAAAAAAGCACTGCAAAATTTTATCCTTTTCATTATAGTGAATACAATGTAGGAAATAATAAATGCACAGGATGATGTTCAAAGATTAAAAAATGAAAGGAAAAAAAAACAAAAAAACAAAAAACAACAGTGAACGTCCATTTTGTTTATGTTTTTTTTTTTTTTTTTTTTTTTCTGTTTCATGAACTAATTTTATTACCACTAGGTGATCTAAGTATGGCACGTTATACCTTGTGAAAATTCATCGTATTTTCCAATTAATATTTAGTAGACTTAAAATTGAAAAGAAATACTAATATACTTTTGATTGCATTTCATGGTTTAATAGCATTTCTAACTTGTTGATAACATGTTCAATATTTTGTCAATGTTAATACCATTGTGCAACCAGTATTGATATTAACCACCTAAATGAAACATTTGTTAGCTGATAAGTGCAACGATATTTTTTCCCCAATGCATCAGCATCACTTTTATGTAATAGCTAAAACAAAATTTGCATTTTGTTTTGTTTTTCCTTCTATGTGCATTGTCAGACAGTTTAAATTGCTTATCAGTCTCTGTTTCTTGACATAGCTTAAATTTTTGAGTGCACGTAACGTTCACTTGTACTTACTGAGGTGTAGCTGTGTGGAGACTAGAGAGCATATTTAGGAGGTATGAAGCTATGATCATTGTTGTCAAAAATCTTAGAAACCTACGATTTGAATCTTGTTTCAAATCGAATCTTTCCCTTTACGATTCGATTTATATTCTGATCCAATTTTGCTAATATCGTGGATTAGAAAAATTGTTCCATCCAAATTGATATATTTGTTATACTTATTTGAATCTACAATTCCAACTCTAATCATTTTCAAACAAAATAAGATCGAAACAAGAGAGAAAGTAAAGTTTTAGGTTTAGACATAGAAGTTCAAAACATCAAAATAAATCTCAAAATGTGTGCAAATCTTTAAAATATGGAATTTTTGAATCTACGATTTAAATCCTGTTTCAATTTGAAGTTTGAATTTTACGATTTTATAATGCCATGGGCTAAGAGAAATTACTAAAATAAAGATATATAGTTAAACGATAACAAAAATTGCAATGATGCATTACTTAGTACACAACAACGGATGCTTAAAAAAATGTGAGGCATTCATGTACATCTAGTAATGTGTGATTAGATACACTAATATAAACAATTTGAACCCTACATTCCTTGCATGAACAAAATCATAGACTACCGTATCCTAACCATATCTTCAACAAGTTCTCTTTATATTGATAACCACCTCATCTTCGAGGAAATAATTACCCCTATTTACTTTTAGTTTCCAACATTACACATCTCAACCAATAGTGATGAAATATAAAATAGGTATTGTATAATTAAGTTTCAACAAACATTTTTAGTTTGTACTAGTATTATGTTCAGTTGATTTTGATAGAAGTAAAAAACTAATCAGTTGAATAAATTAGGGTTTGAATATCGTTAAGTTAAATAATTTGGATTTATAGATAAAAAATGAAGCCTTAGAGGATATCGTGATTTTATTGTTTTATTTTATTTTTATGGGGAGGTTTATCTCAGTTCAATTGCTAGAACACGTGAGAAAGAAACCAAGACAAATTCATTAGCAGTGGAGTATCTGGGTTTCTTTAGAACCAAAATAGGGTTATAGGTTTACTCTACTGTGCTGGACCATAATATAGAAAACATAATTTATCTGCTGACTTTTAAGAAAATGAACATGGGTTGTAGTCCAGGCAAGAGCATACATAGATTCATCCCTAATTTTCAGTGCACATACACATTCTTACATCAGGACATCAACGCTGTGAAGCAAATTGACTGAAATGCACCACATCAACTCATTATTCTTTATATGAAATTAATACGAGGATATCCCTTTATTTTCACAGTTTTCTTTAGGGGGCTAGGGCATACCCTTATTGTTTACTGGATGCTTAACCATTTTCATACAGTGACATTAGTTTAAAATTCCGTGCGTGTTCAGTTTTTACAATACAAATACTGAAGAATAATCAATGTGTATTCCTGCATGCCTCTCGTGACAATTTCTAATATGCAGGACACTGAAACTGTTGAGCAAATTGATCGAGATGTAAAGCGCACCCATCCGGACATGCATTTTTTCTCTGGTGATTCTTCTTTGGCAAAAACTAACCAGGTGACCTGTGGTATCATGTTTTTTTTCTTTCAATTTTGTTGGTTTATGCTTGGAGACCTAAGGATTGTCCTTGTTCACCTTACTTTCAGGAAGCATTGAAAAACGTACTTACCATCTTTGCAAAATTAAATCCTGGAATAAAGTATGTACAGGGAATGAACGAAGTTCTAGCACCAATGTATTATGTATTCAGAAATGATCCAGATGAGAACAATGCTGTATGTCTTACAAAACTTTTAACTTCTAAGCGTAATCTGGTATAGGTAAGGGATTGTAAGGTTCTTTATGGCAATGTTTACATTGATTTTTGATATGTCCTATCAGTTACGAAACTTGTGTATATGCTATTTTCACACTTCTACACTTCCTTGCACAAGAGCTTTTACAAATTACAATAATACTCATAGTTGTTTCAAGTTATATGATGGATCATTGTTGTTATTATTTAATATTAGTACATTTATAAACTTTCGGTCCATAGAACATAGTTATTTGGAAAATTTTAATTTTATGTAAGTCCACACATTTATTTACCATTTCACCGGCATAATCATCAGTTGATTTCAACTTCTTTGTAATATTTCACATTCTCGTGAACATGGTTATATTGTAAATACCCCGTTACAATTATATGATGTTAATGATGATTGCTGCTGTATACACTGGTTAGCTTTTCAACTTCCTAAACTCACATTAAAATAAATATCCATTCGTGGTAAAAACTTGAATAGAAAGAACAATTATAAGAAACCAACTGTAAAATATGATGTTAACACAATCCATATTTTATATATGTGTGTGTGTCTATACACACACACACACACACACACACACACACATATATATATATATATATATATATATATACATACATACATACATATGTGTGTGTGCGTGCGCGGTAGAAACTTGAATAGAAAGAACAATTATAACAAACCAACTGTAAAATATGATGTTAAAACAATCCAAACTCTAAACCATATTTTACACACACACACACACATATACATATATATATATATACATATATATATATATACATATATATATATATAGGCACACACATACATATATATATATGTGTGCGCGCGCGCACTTATGATGTTTTAATGCAAGAAAGTAAAGAACTTAAGAGCACAAGTAATTTGTTCCTTTTATTTTCAAATTAGAAATGAAGAAAAATGAAATAAAAAAGAATCCAAACTTTAAAATGTGTATTGGTAGCATCACTGTTGATGTAATTTTTTTATAACCTATTCAACTTTTATGTATTTCACATGTTTATAAGTACCTAGTTGTCATCAAAACCTGGTTACAATTAAATATTATTATTTAAGCATGTAGCTTTGTTCTTAAAATTCTTTAGGTGTTCCTGTTTAGGCACCGCCTAGGCATTAAAGTGAGGCTTACTGCCTTGTCAATTTCCTAGACCCACGTATGTGAGGCTTACAAATTTATCTAAGTACCCAAATGGGTATCTAGTCGATTCAAAACATTAGTCGAGGCTTGATACCTCGTATGAAATATATACATGCTAGTTTTAGGCGGTTTTGCCACCTTGACTGTTCACAGCCCATTCAAACCTCAGATTTCTTGTTAAGTTCAATTAGTACTATACCAAATAATAAATTTTTATTCCAAATACACGAGTTATCCAAAATGTCTAACTTTTGATTAATCACTTCCTAAAGGATTACTCCCTAATCCATGTTTGTCCCCTAGCAACTCCATAGCGATTTTTATAGTCTTGATACCCCTGCCTCCCCCTCCCCCCCCTCCCTCCCTCCCTCTCTCTCTCTCGCGCGATCTCGATCACTCGATCTCGATCTCTAGATTCCGTTATATGCCTCGTTAAAACCTTGCAATCCTCCTATTGGGTACCTTACAAGAAAAAAGAGTACATAGAGGTTCCACATATTAACAGTACAAAGTCTCAACTAAATGATACATATAAATTACAAGCCAAATTAAAGGCAAATTAAAAACATCGTCCCGCAGCACAAAAACCCAAACATTCAAATCATCTCCTTCGACATCTTCCTTGCTGTCCTGAATCGAGAAGCTCGATCCCCCACCGCTGCAGCAGCGAGGCGTTTGAGTCTGACCTGAAAGTTGTGCTGCCATTCCGTCTAACCAGGTAGTAAGCTTCCCTCTCAATCTGATAAACCTTGGTAGCGCAGTGCGTATGTGGTTGGAAAAAATGCGTGAGTTTCGTTCTTGCCAAATGAAATAAACAGCAGCTGTAAATGTATTTGTGTGTGTGTGTGTGTATGGATTTATGTATAATTCATCAAATTCACGTGCAAACAATGTATGCCTGTACATTTTTACACATCATGATTATGCTAGCCTGCATATTTCATTGTTATAGAGATGAACTATTTTTAAGTTGTCTTATTTGTTAGCGGAGATGATGAATGTGAAGTCAGCTAAAATTATATTTTCCCATATTCAGTTTCTACCTTGGACTGCTTATCATATTAAAATAATGACTAACCTAATTATATTAATGGCTTTAACTCAGGCATTTGCTGAGGCAGACGCATTCTTTTGTTTTGTTGAATTGCTTAGTGGATTCAGGGACAATTTCTGCCAAAAGCTTGATAATAGCGTTGTCGGCATTCGTTCCACTATAGGTAGATTATCACAGCTACTTAAAAAACATGATGGTGAGCTATGGCATCATTTGGAGATTATAACAAAGGTAAATTTCATTTTCTTTCCTTTTCCTTTTTTGCTTTACTTATTACGTTGGTAATTATGTTTGTTGTGGAAGTTTAATAAGCTGTCATCTTTTACATCTTGTAGCAGAAGATTTTAAATCTTGCTTATCTCGCCTAAGATGAAAATTCGAGATTCTACCTGAAATTTAAGATTTGATAGCATTATTAGTTTTCAATGTTTAAATCTGCTCCATTCAATCGAGATATCGATCCGATATTTTCTCCAAAATACTTTCGGATACGGGTAGTGTCAAATCTGCATCTGTATCTAAAATCATTTTTCGGATATTGGACATTTACATCTGCAGATACGAACATATATCTGATAAGTACTTTATCCACTAACAATCAATAAAGCGAGAGATATAAATATAAATTTGTTGTGTAGCAATTTTTTTTTTTTTTAACCCAGTTGATTATAGAAGTGTGAAATAAACTAAATATTTTGAGCAATATGCATTAACTTCGTATAGTACAAACTATTAGCTTAATAAAAAAAGAAATGACCAACATCATTGTTCCAGTGATTAGATGCTTCGAGTTTGATGCGAAATGTTACAAGTTCGAAATTTACATAGCGTGCTTCAGCATTTACATGTACTAATGTTGTATATTACTTAAGACGTGTAATATTGATATGTTACTATCATCTTAGTACCTAATTTCCAAAAAGAAACATATCTATTGTTGTATTAATAAAATAGATTAAATTTTAAATATAATGTTGATAAAAGCCAGATGGATAGTTTTCGGATGCGGATACCATTGCATTTGCATATGCATCCGTTCTTTCGGATATCAAATATTTATCTCGTTTGGATACAGATGCGGATGAATTTCAAATATTATCCACTAACCAGCCTAGTAGATGCCCATTTGTTTACGTCCTTTTTAGCGCGAACTTCCAAACCAACTTGAGCTATGAATTTGCAGTCGTGAATTTTGAGGTAACTTAATTGAAGATGTGGTTCTTAAGAAATTTTAGAGAAGTCATTGTTACACAAATAATGAATTGATCGAGCATCACATTTATGGTATAGTTTTCATAACATAAGATAGCATACTGATGTGGATGGAACGCTAAGCTTACTTTGGTTGGTGTCATCATACGCATGTGTGCGCATATATATATATATATATATATATATATATATATATATATATATATATATATATAGAGAGAGAGAGAGAGAGAGAGAGAGAGAGAGAGAAGCGCTCCGGGGCACCCCTGTTTTGCAACACCCCTTTAACACCTATATCCTCCAGTGAGTTATGTTAATCCAAATCCAACAAGATTTTGTAGATGTTCAATCCACATATATATTATCATCTATTCAAAATTTGAGCTCGTTCCGACATTTATAGAATAATATATTTGATACTTAAATTTAACGGTTTAAATAAATGTCTGAACAGTGAATAATTTAGCTAATAATATATTTGATGTTTAAATTTAACGGTTTAAATAAATGTCTGAACGGTGAATAATTTAGCTAAGATTTTGAGAATGTTACGAATGTCGAAATAAGTTCAAATTTTGGATAAATGATAATATATATGTGGATTGAACATCTACAAAATCTTGTTGGATTTGGATTACTGTAGCTCACGATATGGTAGGAGTGTTGCAAAACATGGGTGCCCCGGAATGCTCCTATATATATAGGATCAAGAGCACCCCAAATAGTGCAACACCCCTTTAATCCCCTAGTTTTCACTACACAATCTCTTCTCTCTCTCCTCCTATTAACTCTCTCTCATTCACATCTAATTTAAATATAAACGAATGGTGTTACCGAGGCACAAAAAAGGAGTGCCGTACAAACCCTCCTTTGCTGGTAAAACCAAAAATAAAAGTTTTCAACACACTAAAAGTCAAGTGTAGCTGTATAGTGACCTTTGGCTTCTAGACAAAATTCTTATACGATATCCTAGAAGAAACACGGTCCTAGGCATTGTTATCACGACGCTCGACTAGTCACGACTAGTCAAGATTGAGGCATCGACTGGAAGCATCGACTTGCAATTTGTAAGTGTTTCGAGCGCCGGGAACGAAATTCATAGGCTAGTCCATCGACTAACCCTTACGACTTACTCCGACTAGTTGTTATTCGGTCCAAAACAAACAAAATTCCAAATTTAGATCCAAAAAACCAAAGTCGAAGCCAGGAAAACAAAAGCCGAACACTAAAAAAATACGAAATCAAAGAAAAGCTTCTGCAATGCTCTTACCTTAGCCGCGGCTTTCCTTCCAGTGTTATCGTTGCTTCTCCAGTGCAGCCGTATACTAAAACTTATGACTACTATTCATGAAACTAGTCGTTGTGAGACAAATGAAGAAATCAAACTAGATGACTATCTTTGAATTGATTGCCTCATTTGTGCTTTTTATGTTGCATTCTATTAGATTGAAACTTCAATTTGGTTTGTATTTCCTTTGCAATTTGCAATCTATTAAATTCTATGCATCATTTTAGTGGTAGCAAATATAACATGGTGTTACTGTCATTATATTCATGTTACATTCATTATCAAGTGCCATTACCAATATTATGTACATCTATTTATTTATTGACTTGTCTGCGACTAGTCTACGACTAGTCCACTAGTCGACTAATTGGACCTCTGTCGACTTACCACCATAACAACCATGGTCCTACGTTGGCAAGAGGGATTTGAACTTGGCATAAAACACCAACACCTCGTTTCGATTAATGTAGATGGAAACAGCTTATACATTCGCTTTAGCTTGATCCATGGGACAGAGATAGTCTGTTGAGTATCATATTCGATTTATTTGCAGATATGGATTGTTAAGTGATTGACTATTCTGTCGTAAACACTGTTGATTTTTATCTAATCTCGGTCAAGTTAATTTGTTTTAGTTCTTTGTGTCCTGTCAACCTATTGAGGCTATCGCACAATTTCTTTAGTTTGGATGCAAATATGCAGGTAAATCCACAGTTCTATGCATTTCGATGGATCACTCTACTTCTCACCCAAGAATTTAACTTTGCTGACTGCATCCACATTTGGGATACTCTTCTAAGTGACCCCGAGGGGCCTCAGGTAATAACAACATATACCATACCAAGTTTTGCAGGATGTGTATTTATTCTTCTGTTTGTGAAGTTGACACTATTTGTGTTTCTCCCTTTAAACAGGATACATTGCTCAGAGTATGTTGTGCAATGTTGATACTAGTTCGAAAACGCTTGCTTGCTGGGGATTTCACCTCGAACCTGAAACTACTGCAGCATTACCCATCTACAAACATTAGTCATCTTCTTTACGTTGCTAACAAATTACAAAATTCGAAATGAATCGATTCACGGTATTAGTCCTTGTAACTTTCTGTCTGTTTTATTGGTTCTTCATGTGTAAATATGTATATCTTTATTGTGCTGTTGCTTTCTGCAAGAAATTAGTGGCAGTCTGGGTGATGTTGTATTCTCTAATATTTCTCAGAAACTGAACTTGTGAGTTACCAAATCAATGTACTGTCTATTTGGCAGCATTTCCTTTTCGTAGAATTTTGCCTTGATGATTGTTAATTAACTGTATCAATGGCATGCTGTGTGCATGGCTTTATGCTTATCAGATGAAATAATCCCCAGATGAGTACGCATGTATGATTATACAGTATTCTGAAAACGCTCAGCTTATATTCATTAATCAATTTAATTTTGTAAAAGACAAGTCATGCAATGAATTAATCGTAATATTTACCAAAAGTCAAGATAGTTGTTACCTTCTTTAATAGGCATGACTGCCTTGAAATTTCAAAACAACTCTATTTTTGTTGGAAATCCTGATAAGAATGGGGTTCTCCTTCATCTTCTCCGTTTAATTCCCTTTGCAAACTAATTCAAAATCCTCTATCATAACAATCCCTCAAATCTTTCAAAACTGATGGCGGTGGTTTTTAAAAGGTTGAATATTGAAAGAATCCAATTGGGTTCTTTTCGATCATTTAATTAATTCATCTAGGATTGTCATGGTAACGGTTACCGTTACATTTAGCAAATACCCTTACCGTGTCGTTTTTACTGGTAAACCAGAATTGCTTACCATTACCGTTACCGATAAAATGGTATAACAAAGATTGGTATATCGATAATCTGGTAACTTTTACATTGATTATGATAAATTATCGTTTGTTAATCAAAGTATGAATCTTGACATCTTTTTTTGTATACAGTGCATCTTTATTATGTTATATATGTAATGTTAGTTAATAAAAAAATATAAATAAGAATAAAATATGTGTACGTAGAATTATTTTATCTGATTATTGAACTAAATATAATCATTTATTTGATTCTTAATGCATGTAATGAACTATATCAGATGAATATACATATATTTAAAATTTATTGGGAAAATTACTGTTATCGCTTGTATTGAAGAAATGTTACCAATAACATACCGTTAAAAATGGTAAATTTATCGTTACTATATCATTTTAACTAGGGCGGCACACAATTTATATCCAACCCGATCCAATCCACATAAACCCGACCTAACTCATCATAGTTCGAATCAAATATGAGTTACAATTTGTAACTCATACTATATATGGGTTGAGTGCGATATTTTGTTCTACCCAATCTTATTTTAATCCAATCCAACTCTATATTAAAAAACTAATTTAATATCAATCCACTTAAAATTAGAATTATCTAATCCTAGAATAACCGATAATATACTGTTAAAAATGGTAAATTTATCTTTACTATACCATTTTAACTAGGGTTGCACACAACTTATATCCAACCCGACCCAATCCACATAAATCCGACCTAACTCATCATAGTTCGAAGCGAATATGGGTTACAATTTGTAACTCATACTATATATGGGTTGGGTGCGATATTTTGTTCTATCCAATCTTATTTTAACACAATCCAACTTTATATTAAAAAACTAATTTAATATCAACCCACTTAAAATTAGAATAGTCTAATCCTAGAATAACCGATAATATACTGTTAAAAACGGTAAATTTACCTTTGCCGTACCATTTTAACTAGAGTTGCACATAACTTATATCCAACCCGACCCAATCCACATAAACCAGACCTAACTCATCATAGTTCGAAGCGGATATGGGTTATAATTTGTAACTCATACTATATATAGGTTGGGTGCAATATTTTGTTCTACCCAATCTTATTTTAACTCAATCCAACTCTATATTAAAAAAATAATTTAACATCAACCCACTTAAAATTAGAATAGTCTAATCCTAGAATAATGTTTATGTATTCTATAGAACATATATAAAAAAGCATATATCATTTCACTTCAAACTAGATAGAATTTGGCAAAAATATTTTAAAGAACATTTTAATGTATTTTAATATGAAGCACGTGTTCCTATATAGTGAATTATTTCATATGATGTGTTTTATAATGAAATTTTAGTAAAGTATGTGTTATAATAAATCACTTATTTTAAATGCATTATGCTAGCTAAAATCTAATATATTATGCTGAATATTTTAATATTATCTTTTAAAAATTCCTTTGTATTCTCATTTTTTATATTAGATTCATTCAACCGGACCCTACTAAACTCAACCCAACCCATACTTCAACCCAACACATATTCAACCTACAGGGTCAGATACAGATTGAAGTACCATAAACTCATACTTATGCGGGTCAGATAAAATATTTGGCCTAACCCAACCCAACCCATACTTTGTGCAGCCCTAGTTTTAAATGGTATACCGATTTCAGTCAAAAATAGTTACCAATTAACTGGTAATGGTATGACAATGGTAAATTTACCGTTACAATAACAACCCTAAACCAAACCATCTTCTGCTTAATTGAGCAGTCTTGTTCCACGTAATTCGAATCTTATTGCAAGATCTCATTTATAAAATGAACATTTTTCGATCAACGAATATACCAAATGTTGTCTTTGAACACGAAACGCTACAATAACCCATCAAACTTGTCCATTAGATTTAAAATTATCTAAACATACCAAAGCTTCTTGATGGGCGGATATGATCAGAAGCCGTAGCCTTAATTCTGAATTTGACCTCAATTACGTTGCCCCAATCTCCATCACTAACAAGAAAGTGATTGTTGTAAAAGAGGAGATTAGTAATAGGATAAAAACTAAATGGAGCTGTTTAGTTATAGCCTATGTTTTCAAAAAAATATCGCCTTATCATCATTTCAAGTTTATATTACTTGAACTTGGAATCCTTCAGGTAGGTTCGATATTTACACTCGAAAAAACAGGTTTTCATTACCACATTCTTCAATTTCGAAAACTGTGAAAAAACTCTAAGTAGTGGACCGTATTTTATAAATGGTAAACTAATTATATTGAAAAAATGATCCAAGAAATCGATTTTTGCTAGGGATTTACCGAGTATGATATCAATATGGATTAGATTGCTTAATTCAATCCAAGGCTATGGGACAAAGATGCTTTCAGCACCATAGCAAGCGTGATTTGCATTCCTTTAAAATCAGACGAGCCAAATAGATTGTACATGTAACGACCCGAACTTCCCGGTCTCCGAAGAGAAGAGAAAGGACGGATTGTCTTGAGCACACGACAAATCAGAACACAAACCGAAGAACATTTCATTGCTTATTACAACAATTTACATCATAGTACAAGAATATACAGAGTATGAACAAATAAAATACATTTGATAAATGATAGATATTTACAAATTACATAGCAGCGGAAAATAATACAAAACACAACTGAAAGAGATAAACGGATACCGAGCTTTTCGGATATCGTTCCAGCTGTAAACCAGGATCCGGTGAATATAAATCCACAAAATAAAAACTACTAGCTGCCCGTGTGGAAAATAGGGGCACCCAGAGTTTAGGTTAAAACAATAAACTCCAGGTCAGTCATGTGACTGGTGTGAGAACTAAAACAATTATTAAAACTTCACTTTAAAATGGAGTAAATCAAGGGACTACGCCGTATAATACGGAACGGGTTTCCTCCCAAGAATACCAGTGCATAAAACAAATAGCGCAATGCTTTTTGGAAAAATGAAGCTATTATAAGACTCATGTCCCATTATATAATGCAACACAAGCCGAAGGATAAAGTTTTACCTTATAATAGCCAAACATGCTTGGTACGTTTAAAATAAATCATTTTGATACTATTATAGCGTAAAGTGTATGAAAACAACTTCAAATATAAATGTATCAATCATAGACGGCATAGTGCCCCATCCCATTATGTCGCCATACTAGGCTCTACAATCAAAACCGAAATGTCATGTATTGGAAATTGGATTTCCGTCATGAGTCGAGGCAAGGGATGTACTCCTCGCCGGCTTCGAGACACTCTAGCAAATGCCTCAGGATCTCCCGCAGTAGACCCTTGGATCCTCCAAGGCCGGTCCACACTTACGTTAGTGGATTAGTTACTCCTGAACACACGTTTCCCGGTTCTATAGGACCTATATCCATCGGCTCCGTAGAGACTGATATAACCGAGGCACCTCACATTCCAACAACCACAAAGGTAAAAATAATATAAATGTCTGGGCTCGCAAAACCCCGACACCATCCATAGCTAGAAATAAACGTCATGTCCTCCTTGGGTTCCCTTATCCCGTTTATAACTAATACCGAGGTGTGAGGCTCGCGAATTAACGCTATACACAAACCTATGCTATATTAAAGTCGTGCTTTGATCATCAACCACAAGACTCTGCTTTTCAACAGAAGCCTTGATCATTTGCATCTCAGCATGCCACACAGGAAATTCATGCCATGCGACTGATGTCTATCGATATATAACCTCTGAGCTCGTACGTCTCAGAGAAGGACGTTAAGCAAGAGAATAAATTCTCCGCCGCCAAATAGATATATATTTAATAGAGATCAATCAACAAAGAATAAAATCCAATGTCATACACACATCCATTTACAAGTTCGTTCTGGGTCTGAACGAAACCGGAGGCACCTTATTCCTCGTCCCATATGTCCAATACAGGAGAGAGGCCCTCGTATATCCGGTCGATCTCCAAGTATATCTGGACGATCACCACTTATTACCTCAATCAAGACATCAGTAATCATCCAAATGATGTGAAGACCTCCGGTCTTCAACCACCGTCTTCATCGTCGACTTATCGTCGAATCAGTTATTCAGAATGGGTATAAATCCGGCATTTCTGAATAACTCGCGTATATAATAAACAGGTGCTATAAAAACACAACATATGCCTCATTCCAATTCAGAATATTCTTTTATTCAAATATTCATATACTTTGGGAAAGGTTCCCAATAATTTTATCAAAGACAAATTCTTTAAATTTATTCTTTAATCTTCCTTTGGATATAAATTCAAACCATATTAAGGTTTTCCAAACTAGTCGAGATTAGCGCACCTTACCGAAGTAATCATTTGTTAAATTTCCCAAACTCAACCTATTCATCCCATGGAGCAAAACTTGTCATACTCCATATCTAACACCATGGTGTTATCGGTAAATTAATTACCATTTCATGTTCAAATCTAATTAAAGATTTAACTATCGTTGGGAGCAAAACTGGTGCTACTCCATTCTCGATCATTTCCCAAATTTGATAATTTAAATTATCAATTCCCATTTCAATCTAATTAAAGATTTATTAAAACTCCTCTTAGTTTTAATTTTCTCAAAAATTAATATTAATGATTATTTGACTTTAGAACCACAAACAAGTCACATCGACAATCTACACCGTACTATTGGTTTCTGTCGATATATAACCTCTAAGCTAGTACGTCTTAGAGAAGGGTGTTAAGCAAGAGAATAAATTCTCCGCCACCAAACATATATATTTAGTAGAGATCAACCATACAGTTCGAAATACAATGTTAGACAGGTAATCCTGTCTTTAACTGGGTTAAAGAACTAATGTCATTTAAAACACAGTTCACGATAAACCCAAATCCCATTCCATTAATTATGGAATTTTCACGGAAAATAGACCAATATATAATCGATATCAATTTCCGTATCCAACAAATAATATAAATGGAATAACGACAAAGCCTTTTAAATTCCATATATATTAACAGTCTTCCTCCACAGAAGTTCACTTCGATTATTATCAAATCGAATTCCATTCAATTCCAATTTAATATATTAAATTGGAAAACTTTGCTTTGGAAAATTCACATTAAATCTTAATAAAAAGATACATAAATTCCATAATGGGTTTATTCTTTAAATATTAATTAAAAGATTTATTCTTTTCACATGGGTTTAAGAACGGTGTTAATAAAGACACCATTCACGACAAACCCAAAATCCAATTCCATTCAATTCCAATTAAATATAAATTAATTGGTAAACTCTTTTAAGTCTTATTTAAAAGATTTAATCTTTTCTCAACTGGGTTTAAGAATAGTGTCATTTAAAACACAGTTCACGACAAACCCAAAATCCAATTCAATATTAAATACAAGGCTTTGAATAGAAATCATATCGGCTTATGTTCAATATCAAATTCTGAAATCAACAAATATCGTATTAGGAATAACGATATATATATCTTCCAAATTCCTCCACACTATCCGTATAATCACGGAATCCAATATTGAAATATTCTGAAGATAATTTGGATTCAAATCCATTCCAATTCATATATTGGAAATCCTGGTTATTTTTAAGACCATTTCAAATCCAATTTATCTATTTAAAAATATTGGATTATAATTCTAGTTCATAACTAGTTTATTTCGATAAAAATATATTTTTATCTTTTCAAATATGGAATTTTTCATCCCAATTCTTTCCAAATCTATTATTATGATTTTACACAAATTATTAATATTTTTAATAATTTTATCAAGTCCCGTATAGTCGATTTCCATAAACGGTTATCATACTGCACTTACAACGACCTTTTCCAAATTTGATTTGGACATAATTCCATATCCAACCATTAGATTTTAAATTCCTTATATTAGTTGGAAAGATCTTTTCGATACGAACCCAACGGTTCCGGTTTTAGGAGAATTCGATGATCGGATCTCCCGTAATGTCCATTCGAAGTCAATGGTCGAAATTCGCGAACTGCCGCGGCGCGACGCGTTCTATTCAGGCCATTATATATATATATATAATATTATATATATTTTGTCGATTTCCATTTAAAACGTATTTTATAAATCGTTTTAAGTTCGCTTTAAAAACGATTTCAACTTCATATTCAATTTTAAATCAAAATTGAATATTCCATATCATATATGAATGATAATATTTTCAAACATCAGATTTTGAAATCATTTCCTTTTCGATATTCATTATAAAAATGAATATAATCGATATAAATATCATACACGTCAAAATGGCGTTAATCTAATTAACACGGCTCTATATATTTAAATATTTTCGTGTCCATCCCAAATCGGACATCAAAATCATATTTTGATCTTTGACTGAATATTATTTTAAAATATTCGTTATTTTAAAATATTCATTCTTTCTGAACTGGAATCAAATACAGTCAATTACCATATAATGTTGATTATATGGATTTCATACAATACATGTATATAATAACAATGATAAACAATCATCTATCATCCAAAGTGCATCACACAACTGCATAAGCATTAAAGATAAATAATTAACGCTTACACAGTCTGTCAACCAATCGATCGACATACAACTAAATAATTGGGATTAGTGTACGTCAAATATCATCCCAATACCTGTGTGGGGTTTCAAACAATAAACACATATTTTATTTATGCAGTTGGGCGATGTGTAAAATTTATCGTCCTAATCAATACCAGTTAAATAGGTATACATAAAAAAATCGTATGATTTGTAAATGAATATTTATTTTATTCATATACACGTTAAAATTATATTTTTAACGATAAAATATTTTATTTCTACACATGAATATTTTACATTCATTCCACATCACAATCACAAACAATTTTCACAATGCATTACAATCAAACAAGTCGTCCATGGTCTGTGGACGACGGGGAGCAGTTCATATATGTAGTTATAAAATAAATAACTGTACAAGAAATTTCAGTGAGGCGTTCTCACCTTTGGGATCCACTCCGCCATTCTGTATTTCTGAACGGTTCAGATTTTGATTTGTTTCCCGCGCGTTGTGTCCTTCACCGTGTTTTCAATGAAATATGTTTCACACAGTTTATATTAAAAATCATATTTTTAATTCGCTTACATATATAAAAATCATATTTTTATCTGCGCTATTTTCTGTATAAAAATTATATTTTTCTATCGCTACTCAAATTAGAAAATCACATTTTTATTCTGCTCTTCATATAATAAAAAATCATATTTTTATTTTGTTAACTTCATAATAAAAATCACATTTTTATTATGCTAGTATATATATAAAAATCAACCTTTTATTCTAACTAAAAATCAAATCTTTTTATAATTAAAAATCATAACTCTTCATAAATAAAAAATCATAACTTTATTTCACCATATTTATAAAAATCCAATTTTTATAATGTTATGATATATATAAAAATCTCAATTTTATTATGCTACATATCTAATAAAGATTATGTTTTTAAATCCATGTTTATTTATAAAAACCCAGACTTTCAAATCAATTAAACTAAATTAAATAAAATTAAAACTTACTGATATTTTCCAGAGGGATGGAGGAAGGTCGGAGGCGGCTATGGCGGCGGAAGTGGGCGGAGGACGTCAGGGGCGGTGGCGCAGGTGGCTGTGGGGGCCCACATTGCTGGCGGCGGCGGTTTTATGGGGTTTGGGGCTTCACGTGGATGGAGAGAGGGAGTACGGAGGGTGGGTGGTGCGACAGGGTCTGGAGGGTGTCCGGAGGTGGGGGAGGGATGGCGCGGCGGTGGCTGGGCACCAGCAATGGGCGACGATAGGTTCTAGGTTTTTTTTTTCTAATCGATTTCCGGTTTGAACGTTAAAGGGGAGGGTTGACTGGGTAATGAAGGGAGAAAAGGTAATGGGGCCCTTATAAATAAATATATATTTATTTAATTAATTTCCTTTAAGTTACTTTTTCGTTCGGACTCCGAATTGAACCCAACGACTTTCGCCTATAGCTAATAACCCACATTCCGAACACAATGGGATATGTCTCGCAAGCCAATTCGGCTGTTATGATCAGTTTCCGTTAAATTTAAAATATAAATCAATATATTTTAAATTCAAACGCACATTTTAATTTACCGGAGCCACATACGGACTCCAAAAATTCCAGAAAATTAAACCTTGCTATGTTTTGACGATACGGTCCTAACAAAACTAACTTCGTCGAATTTGGAGACCGTTTGAAAAACGGTCCTTTCCCAGTCGATTAAATTCAAGTGAAAATTAGGCACACATCCCTATGTTCAAACTTATTGTAGCCCACATCCCTCCCTTTTTTTTATAAGTTTCCGCCCTCTGTTTTTAGTTCTGCCTGACACATTTTGAAACTTCCGCCTCCTCCTTTATTCCCTTCCGCCTCCTCCATTTCTTGCAAGAAAACAATGTGGCACTGTATATAAAAAAAATCTAAAATCATAAAATAATCCCAGAAGTCAACGCCAATAAAAAAAAAGTTGCATATATGTATGCAACTATTGCCTATAGTTGCATACATGTATGCAACTATTGCACAAAGGGAATTCAGCTAACGTTTTTGGCTGCAGATATGTTGCACACATGTGTGCATGTTTTCAGTTTTATTTGCACACTTGAATGCAAATAAAAACGAACTAAGTTGGACTATTACGAATTATTACATGCTTCTATGCAAGAAATGTGAAATATATGCACAGAAATATGCAAATAAGTCAAGGCGGGTGGAAGAACTGGAATACATGCACATATGCATGCATCAAAATCAAATATATGCATAATATTATGCATTTAACTGCACTTTTTTCTGTTTTTTGCTTTTTGCGTATTTTTTAACCTTTTTTGAGTGATTTTTTGGTCGAGACCACGTTTTATTTTAATATTAATTTTCGTATTTTTTATTTTTTTGATGTATTTTTGAAAAATAGGGACCTAATTTATAATAAGTTTATGACCGGATGTGAGCCTAATTTTGAAACTTAATAGGGACTTGTAAAAAACGCACCATAAATTCAAACTGAAAATGCCAAACACGTTTAAATCTGCCACGCTGAGATATTGATTCTAAAAATTATGAAAATTGGAATCCATCAATAATTTGACATTCCGGATCCAACGAAAGTGGTCTCGTCGAAAACGGAGGTCGTTTGCAAAATCGCTATTTTTAAGGGTTATATTTTCCATAGCAACTATTCTGAATATTCAACTAGCCATAACTTTTTATTCCCGCTATGAAATTTCAATTTTTCAGATCCGTTAGAAAAATATTTTCAAATAGATTCAAATATTTCTGGTTTCACTAAAATCCGGTTTATTTTGAATCTTGTACATTCATTTGAAATTTGAAATCGAATTTTCAAACTACCGCGCCATTTCTAATTCCTTTTATAAATAAAATAAATATTTATATTCTAATTTTGATTTAAATGAATTTATACGTTCTAATTCTATTCAAAATAAATTTCTCATCATATTATTTAAAATAAACCATTTTAAATATTCAAAATTCACTAAAATTGCTAAAATAAAAATTTTAAATTGGTTCTAATTTCCCGGGTTGTTACAATCTACCCCACTTAAAATCTTTTCGTCCTCGAAAAGGAACGTTGCTGAAAGTTGTTTAACTAATCAACTCGACTTTCAGTTTGGCTTTCATTTTCTAAGAATTTTCAAATTTGTTTCAAAAATTTGGCTAACACCTTAAATTTTTGAAATTTTTCGCCATAACCTCCTTTGTACGGGGAGACCTTTAAAACCGCAACTAGCCTCACAGGGCCCTCACCAATCCAAAAGAAAACGAGAATGCCAAGCGGCCAACCTTAGGCTCATAAACTCTTTAAAAGAAAAGGAAAATTGCCAAGCGGTCAGCCTTAGGCTCATAAACCTTTTAAAAGAAAAAGAAAATTGCCAAGCGGCCAACCTTAGGCTCATAAACATTTTAAAAGAAAAAGAAAATTGCCAAGGGGCCAGGCTTAGGCTCATACACATTTTAAAAGAAAAAGAAAATTGCCAAGCGCCAGCCTTAGGCTCATAAACATTTTAAAAGAAAAAAAAATTTGCCAAGCGGCCAGCCTTAGGCTCATATACATTTTAAAAGAAAACGAAAATTAGTAAACACATACCTATTTGTCGGGCATACAATTTTATTTCTCTTCTTAGCAGTTTATCCACAACCTGTTCAACAATGTGTATATATATACATGTATGCATTTCTAAACGATTTCCAACTCAGTACAATATTTGATTCAATTTGGCTTAATGGATCAAAATTTTAATTAATCAAAGCAATAATAAAACAACACAACCAACAATCAATTAGTTGATTAACGTTTCAAACACATAAGTTTTATATATATACAAAAATCGTATTTTTGATGCCATTTCACAACAAATACCCTATCTAGTTTTGGTTCTCACACCAGTCAATTGGAAATATATAGACATCCCACTTTCGAAACTCAAACACAAGTGCTGATGATGACATGCCATCATCAGAACCATATCTGGCGACTAGAGTGTGATTCTATATCTATCCAGTATATTTGAGCCTTCGTATACACGTTTGCAAGGTGTATATTCTCTATATACTAGATTATCCAAATCAATTTAAAATAAATA
This sequence comes from Allium sativum, assembly GCA_030737875.1. Classification (NCBI taxonomy): domain Eukaryota; kingdom Viridiplantae; phylum Streptophyta; class Magnoliopsida; order Asparagales; family Amaryllidaceae; genus Allium; species Allium sativum. Next base: position 830,368,580 of record CM060913.1, read on the forward strand.
TTCAAATATGTTGAATAAGGTTTAAATTTTGAAAACCATATTTGCTTTTAATTTTTATTTTAAAACAACACTCTTCACACTCGTTCTAGGATACTGCTGATCCTATCTCTAATGAGTCATTCCCGTTGGATATTACTAATCCAATCTCTAGTGAATTCTTTCGTTTGGTTTTAATGTGTCTTGTTCTCGAGCTTTGTAATCAAAGCTCTGATACCATGTGTAACGACCCGAACTTCCCTAGTCTCCGAAGAGAAGAGAAAGGACGGATTGTCTTGAGAACACGACAAATCAGAACACAAACAGAAGAACATTTCATTGCTTATTACAACAATTTACATCAGAGTACAAGAATATACAGAGTATGAACAAATAAAATACATTTGATAAATGATAGAGATTTACAAATTACACAGCAGTGGAAAATAATACAAAACACAACTGTAAGAGATAAACGGATACAGATCTTTCCGGATATCATTCCAGCTGTAAAACAGGATCCTGTGAATATAAATCTGCAAAACCAAAACTACTAGCTGCATGTGTGGAAAATAGGGGCACCCAGAGTTTAGGTTAAAACAATAAACTCCAGGTCAGTCATATGACTGGTGTAAGAACTAAAACAGTTATTAAAATTTTACTTTAAAATGGAGTAAATCAAGGGACCACGTCATATAACACGGAACGGGTTTCCTCCCAAGAATACCAGTGCATAAAACAAACAGCACGGTGCTTTTTGGAAAAATGAAGCTATTATAAGACTCAGGTCCCATCACACAATGCAACGCAAGCCGGAGGATAAAGTTTTACCTTATAATAGCCAAACATGCTTGGTACGTTTAAAACAAATCATTTTGATACTATTATAGTGTAAAGTGTATGAAAACAACTTCAAATATAAATGTATCAATCATAGACGACATAGTGCCCCATCCCACTATGTCGCCATACTAGGCTCTACAATCAAAACTGAAATGTCACATATTGGAAATTGGATTTCTGTCATGAGTCGAGGCAATGGTTGTACTCCTCGCCTGCTTCGAGACACTCTAGCAAATGCCTCAAGATCTCCCACGGTAGACCCTTGGATCCTCCAAGGTTGGTCCATACTTACGTTAGTGGATTAGTTACTCCTGAATACACGTTTCCCGGTCCTATAGGATCTACATCCATCGGCTCCGTAGAGACCGATATAACCGAGGCGCCTCGCATTCCAACAACCACAAAGGTAAAAATAATATAAATGTCTGGGCTCGCAAAACCCCGACACCACCCATAGATAGAAAGAAACATTATATCCTCCTTGGGTTCCTTTATCCCGTTTTTAACTCATAGCAAGGTGTGAGGCTCGCGAATTAACGCTATACACAAAGCTAGGCTATATTAAAGCCGTGCTTTGATCATCAACCACAAGACTCTGCTTTTCAACAAAAGCCTTGATCATTTGCATCTCAGCATGCTACACAGGCAATTCACGCCATGCGACTGACGTCTATCGATATATAACCTCTGAGCTCGTACGTCTCAGAGATGGGCGTTAAGCAGGAGAATAAATTCTCCGCCGCCAAACATATATATATACATATTTAATAGAGATCAATCAACACATAATAAAATCCAATGTCAGACACACATCCATTTACAAGTGCGTTCTGGGTATGAACGAAACCGGAGGCACCTTATTCCTTGTCCCATATGTCCAATACAGGAGAGAGGCCCTCGCATATCTGGTCGATCTCCAAGTACGTCTGGACGATCACCACTTATTACCAAGTCTTGGGTGTACAGCCCAATCAAGACATCAGTAATCATCTAAACGATGTGAAGACATCAGTAATCAATCTAATTAAAGATTCATTAAAACTCCTCTTAGTTTTAATTTTCTCAAAAATCAATATTAATGATTATTTAACTTTAGAACCACAAACATATCGCATCGACAATCTACACCGTACTATTGATTTCTGCCGATATATAACCTCTAAGCTCATACGTCTTAGAGAAGGGTGTTAAGAAAGAGAATAAATTCTCCGCCACTAAACAGATATATATTTAGCAGAGATCAACCATACAGTTCGAAATACAATGTTAGACATGTAATCCTGTCTTTAACTGGGTTAAAGAACTAATGTCATTTAAAACACAGTTCACGATAAACCCAAATCCTATTCCATTAATTATGGAATTTTCGCGTAAAATAGACCAATATATAATCGATATAAATTTCCGTATCCGACTAATAATAGAAATGGAATAACGATAAAGCCTTTTAAATTCCATATATATCAACAGTCTTCCTCCACAGAAGTTCACTTTGATTATTATCAAATCGAATTCCATTCAATTCCAATTTTATATATTAAATTGGAAAACTTTGCTTTGGAAAATTCCCATTAAATCTTAATAAAAAGATACATAAATTCCAAATCACATTTCATTGTAAATCGGGTTAAAGAACGAATGTCGTTTAAAACATAGTTCTCAATAAACCCAATTCACATTCCATTTTCAATTCCAATTAAATGTTAATTAATTGGTAATTCTTCTTTAAATCTTAATTAAAAGATTTATTCTTTTCACACTGGGTTTAAGAACGGTGTTAATAAAGACACCATTCACGACAAACCCAAAATCCAATTCCATTCAATTCCAATTAAATATTAATTAATTGGTAAACTCTTCTAAATCTTATTTAAAAGATTTAATCTTTTCTCAACTGGGTTTAAGAACAATGTCATTTAAAACACAGTTCACGACAAACCCAAAATCCAATTCAATATTAAATACAAGGCTCTGAATAGAAATTACATCGGCTTATATTCAATATCAAATTCTGAAATCAACAAATATCGTATTGGGAATAACGATATATATATATCTTCCAAATTCCTCCACACTATCCGTATAATCACGGAATCCAATATCGAAATATTCCCAAGATAATTTCGATTCGAATCCATTCTAATTCATATATTGGAAATCCTGTTTTTTTAAGACCATTTCAAATCCAATTTATTTATTTAAAAATACTGGATTATAATTCTAGTTCATAACTTGTTTATTTCGATAAAAATATATTTTTATCTTTTCAAATATAGAATTTTTCATCCCAATCCTTTCCAAATCATTTATTATGATTTTACACAAATGATTGATATTTTTAATAATTTTATCAAGGCCCGTACAGTCGATTTCCATAAACGGTCATCGTACTGCACTTACAACGACCATTTCCAAATTTGATTTGGACATAATTCCAAATCCAACGGTTGGATTTCAAATTCCTTATATTCGTTGGAAAGCTCTTTTCGATACGAACCCAACGGTTCTATTTTTAGGAGAATCCGACGGTCGGATCTCCCGTAATGTCCATTCGAAATCAATGGTCGAAATTCGCGAACTACCGCGGCGCGGCACGTTCTATTCAGGCCATTATATATATATATATATATATATATATATATATATATAATATTCCATCGATTTGCATTTAAAACGTATTTTATAAATCGTTTTAAATTCGTTTTAAAAACGATTTCAAATTCATATTCAATTTTAAATCAAAATTGAATATTCCATATCATTAATGTATAAATGATAATATTTTCAAACATCAGATTTTGAAATCACTTCCTTTTCGAAATTCATTATAAAATTGAATATAATCGATCTAAATATCGTGCACGTCAAAATGGCGTTAATCTAATCAACACGGCTTTATATATTTAAATATTTTCGTGTCCATCCCAAATTGGACATCAAAATCATATTTTGATCTTTGATTGAATATTATTTTAAAATATTCATTCTTTCTGAACTGGAATCAAACACAGTCAATTACCGTATAATGTTGATTATACGGGTTTCATACAATACATGTATATAATACCAATGATAAACAATCATCTATCATCCAAAGTGCATCACACAACTGCATAAGCATTAAAGATAAATAATTAACGCTTACACAATCTGTCAACCAATCGATCGACATACAATTAAATAATTGGGATTAGTGTACGTCAAATATCATCTCAATACCCGTGCGGGGTTTCAAACAACAAACACAGATTTTATTTGTGCAGTTGGGCGATATGTAAAATTTATCGTCCCAATCAATATAAGTCAAATATGTGTACATAAACAAATCGTCCGATTTGTAAATGAATATTTATTTTATTCATATACACGTTAAAAATTATATTTTTAGCGATAAAATATTTTATTTCTACACATGAATATTTTACATTCATTCCACATCACAATCACAAACAATTTCCACAGCGCATTACAATCAAACAAGTCATCCATGATCAGTGAACGACGGGGAGCAGTTCATATACGCCGTTATAAAATAAACAACTATACAAGGAATTTCAGTGAGGCGTTCTCACCTTTGGGATCCACTCCATCATTATGTATTTCTGAACGGTTCAGATTTTGATTTGTTTCCCGCGCGTTGTGTCCTTCACCGTGTTTTCAACGAAATCTGTTTCACATAGTTTATATTAAAAATCATATTTTTAATTCACTTACATATATAAAAATCATATTTTTATTTGCTCTATTTTATGTATAAAAATTATATTTTTCTATCGCTACTCAAATAATAAAAATCACATTTTTATTCTGCTCTTCATATAATAAAAAATCATATTTTTATTTTGTTAACTTCATAATAAGAATCATATTTTTATTATGCTAGTATATATATAAAAATCAACTTTTATTCTAACTAAAAATCAAATCTTTTTATAATTAAAAATCATAACTGTTCATAAATAAAAAGTCATAACTTTATTTTACCATATTTATAAAAATCCAATTTTTATAATGTTACGACATATATAAAAATCTCATTTTTATTATGCTACATATCTAATAAAGATTATATTTTTAGGACCATATTTATTTATAAAAACCCGAACTTTCAAATCAATTAAACTAAATTAAATAAAATTAAAACTTACTGATATTTTCCAAAGGGATGAAGGGAGGTCGGAGGCGGCTATAGCGTTGGAAGTAGTCGGCGGACGTCAGGGGCGGTGGCGCAGGTGGCTGTGGGGGCCCACATTGCTGGCGCCGGCGGTTTTTTGGGGGTTTGGAGCTTCACGTGGCTGGAAAGAGGGAGAACGGAGGGGGTGGTGGTGCGACAGGGTCTGGAGGGGGTCCGGAGGTCGGTGCGGAGGTGGGGGAGGGACGACGCGACGGTGGCTGGGCACCAGCGATGGGCAACAACAGGTTCTAGGGTTTTTTTTAATCGATTTCCGGTTTGAACGTTAAAGGGGAGGGTTGACTGGGTAATGAAGGGAGAAAAGGGAATGGGGCCCTTATAAATAAATATATATTTAATTAATTAATTTCCTTAAAGTTACTTTTTCGTTCGGACTCCGAATCGAACCCAACGACTTCCGCCCATAGCTAATTACCCCCATTCCAAACACAATGAGATATATCTCGCAAGCCAATTCGACTGTTACGATCAGTTTCCGTTAAATTTAAAATATAAATCAATATATTTTAAATTCGAACGCATATTTTAATTTACCGGGGCTACAGACGAACTCCAAAAATTCCAGAAAAATAAATCTGGCTATGTTTTGACGATATGGTCCTAACAAAACTAACTTCGTCGAATTTGGAGACCGTTTGAAAAATGGTCCTTTCCCAGTCGATTAAATTCAAATTGAAATTGCCAAACACGTTTAAATCCGCCACGCTCACATATTGATTTCAAAAATTATGAAAATTGGAACCCAGCAATAATTTGACATTCCGGGTCCAACAAAAGTGGTCTCGTCGAAAACGGAGGTCGTTTGCAAAATCGCTATTTTTAAGGGATATTTTTTCCATAGCGACTATTCTGAATATTCAACTGGCCATAACTTTTTATTTCCGCTATGAAATTTCAATTTTTCAGATCTGTTAGAATGATATTTTCAGACAGATTCAAATATTTCTAGTTTCACTAAAATCCGGTTTATTTGAATCTTGTACATTCATTTGAAATTTGAAATCAAATTTTCAAACTACCGCCCCATTTTCAATTCCTTTTATAATTAAAATAAATATTTATATTCTAGTTTCCATTTAAATAAATTTATACATTCTAATTCTATTCAAAATAAATTTTCATCGTTATTATTTAAAATAAACCATTTTAAATATTCAAAATTCACTAAAACTACTAAAATAAAAAATTTAAATTAGTTCTGATTTTCCGGGTTGTTATAGTACATTGATTCAAGTGATTGAGTGTTAGTAGAAAAAAAGAAGACTTGTAGTCACATAAAGAATCGTTCATCACAATGCACGATTAAGAGAATATTGTTCAAGTGATTAAGTATGAATGGAACACTCCAACGTCAATGGTTGCAAAAATTTCGGTCATAACTTAGGCTGCGTTTGTTTTTTTCATTTTGTTCTGAATCTGACTTCTGATTAATTAATCAGAACTTTGTATGTTGTTTGTTTTTTTGTTAATGTTCTGAATAAATTAAGCGTTCAGATATAATCATTCAGAACTTTTTTTTCCTTCTTATTTCTTGTTCTGAATGTTGAATATGTTATTTTTGTTCTGAATGCTTAATTGAACAAACAATTTTGTGATTATTCAGAATTCAGCAATCAGATTTCAACAACCAAACTTTAGAATTCAGCAATCAGAATTCAGATTTTACATTTTAAACAAACAAAGCCTTAGTAAACTGCACAGCGAAGAAAGTATAGAAAGAAAAGACTAAATTCAACCCTTAGACAGAGCAATACATTGTTAAAACACCACCAACAACAACAGATCTTTATCCTTTTGAAATAATTAAAGTCTAAATAAATTTTGCTTATCATACCAATGTTTCAATTGAGGATTTTTTTTTTCAAGCAAAAAGATGTAAACTCAGGTAACCTAACTATGGAAATCTATAATTAAGAAAATAATACTCAAATAATTGCATATTCAAACATGGGTCGACAATTTACATTTACTTCAAAAAGCATAAAAGGGTTCCTTATCATCTAGTATTCCCTTTACGCTTTCATTAATAGATAATTCAAGTTCTTACATCTGCTTCAAAAAGCATAAAGGGACCCTTATCATCTAGTATCCCTATACACTTCCATTGACAAATAATTCGAGTTCTTTAGCATAAACTCATATCAATGAGGCTCATATGTCATAGGTCATTGAGACTTCCATCCAAAGGAAATTCTAAGTATATTTACTGTCAATGAAAACATGAATATGGACAATTCTAACATCCCTTAAAAAGGTTTAGATCTCACAATTGGCCTAGTTTCTACTGATCCTTCTCTTTTGCAAGTTCTTCAACTCCACAAGCAATAAAACCCAATTCTGAAGAATCCATTCAAAAAACAGCGAGTTTAGTCTAGTGACTTGTTCTTCCAACTCTGTAATGAAGAACAAAGAGAAAGAAAAGCAAGCTTTAAAGTTTAAATGATATAGTCTCAGCAGAAAATTATCATGAGATGAAAGTTGCAGAATTCAGAGAAAAATACATAACTTGTAACTCTAAATGGAGCGAACAACTAAAAGCCAAATTGGATAAGTGATTTAAGAGAAAATGCAGCAAGCTAGGGATCAAGGATGATGATGACTTGCACAGGCTTCATGGTAGAGTTAATGTATCCTTTATGTATCATTTTTCTTTTATAAATTTATATAAATGTCAATTATAGCATGGAATGTTAAGTGATTTTACCCCCGAAAGGGAACTAGACTTCTAACTTAATTAGTTCTTATAGTTCATGCATCCACGGAGAGAGCGTTCTGCCTTGTCACAAATTCGACTGGAGCTCCCTACTCGGAAATGCTCCGTCTAATGAATCCTTTCTCGAGTAGCTCACCTACTTGCTTGATGAGCTCCCTCTCTCCCTAGGAGCCATGTAGCGCACCAGTAAAGCAACTGGCTTCACATTCTCCACCAAGTAGATCTGAAATTTTATCTATTGCCTTAGAGGTAATCCTCTAACCTCATCAAACACATCCGGAAAACCACTAACTATGGGTATTGAACGAAGATCGTCAACAGAAACATCAATTTTTTTTAGGAAACTAAGCATAACTGATCCCCGTGGGTCACAAGAAATCTCTAGATTTCTACCATGGCACGTTAGAAGTCTAACAACTCTCCTCTCACAATCTAGAATGACACCATACATCGCTAGCCAATCCATTCCTAGAATATTCCCGTAACTCGTAAAGCCAAGGACATATGCGTCGCATTCAAATTTCACGCCCATAATAGAAATTTTCAAGCCCTACATATCATAGATAAATGAGTCATACCTTCTACGGGGTTTGAGACTACAACGGGATCAGAAACAATACTAGTGTTTAGGTGCAAATTATGTACCACAGAATTGGATATGAATTAGAAGCACCGAAATCAAAGAGAGTCCTAATAGGAGAGTCCAAAAGAGAAATCAAACCTTTAACGGTGACTTCTCTACCTCGATCCAGTCCACCAACCTCTAGAGCATGAACTTGTCCTCCAGATGAACCTGCCTTCTGGCCTTGCTTGTTGGGGACATTGCCTCGTGAAATATCCAACTTGACCAAAACTGAAACAAGCACTCTTCGTTTTCTTACAGTCTCTCATAAAGTGCCCCAAATTCCCACAACCGTGGCACTTAAACTCTGTCTTGATCTGGGCCTTGTCAGGTTTTTCTCCTTTCTTGGGCGATCGTTTCTTTTTCTCGGCCTTGGTTTTTCCTCCTCAGTTTTAACTTTTTCTTCTCCTCTTTCCCTCCTCATGCATCAAATCCATGGATACTAGCTTCAAGAAAGTTGCTATCATTGGGATGTGTATCATTGCTAGCCTTTGCAGAGGTTGATTCAACCCTTTTACGAGCCTTAAATCCTTCTTATGAGGAGTGTTTACCAAATCCAAACCAAATCTTGCCAGTTGGTTAAAGCTATTGGCATATTTCTTCACTGTCATGCTCCCTTGTTTCAAATTCAAAAACTTCTCCATTTGCATTCCTTCCTCAGGTTGCGACAAGAATTTCATCTCAAATCTATTCTCGAACTCATCCCAAGTGGCTACTGCCTACCCCGCCTGAGTCAGCTCCCGCCAATATGAAGCTTCCTCTTTCAGTTGCCAAGCGGCCAACTGAATCTTTCTCTTATCATCTAGCTCAAACAAATCGAACACATTCTATGTCTCTCTAAGCCAATTGTACGCCTCCACAAAACTCTCAGTACCTCGAAACGGTTTGCCTTCCATCGCACAAAAGTCCATACAAAGCTTAGAGAAGTTTACTACAGGATTGGGTGGAGCTTCTGCAGCTGCAGCTGGGGGTGGTGCATTACCTTGTACTTTGGTAGGTGTCGTAGCCTCTACGTATCTACGGAACCATGTCGGAATGGGTATGCTCTCGGGGAAGTCAGGAGCCCTAGACACACTGAAAAAGAGAAGAAACAACGATTCAAAAGGAGATTAAAGGAATATTCTATATGACTTGAGGGGATATAATTTTCAAAATAGATTTTACATGAAAATACTTTGTTTTGAAAACACTTTTTCAAAAACTTCTTCTCTAATCTTGTAACCTTAGGCTCTGATACCAAATGAGACACCCCACGTCCCTTAATGTCACCCATATGAGGATGCATTAAGTTCTGTGCAGCGTAATAATAATACATAGACTAATTTTAACTAGACAAAATAAAGAATGCAGCGGAAAAACTTTTCTAACTTTTATTTCAAACCAAATCCAAGATTACATTTCCAAATGTTATAATTCATAATCATAAAAAAAACTCATAAGCCATCACAGTACAAAACTACAAAATAATATCCCTCATATGCCATAACAATACACATAGAAAAGGAAACCGAAGTAGTACGTGGAAAGAGAAGTAATCCAAGTTCAAGATGAATGGAATCATGGTCACTGCTACTATCCACCATGACTTTGAGATCGTGAGGGAGGAGGAAAGGAAGAGCGAGAAGGAAAAAAAGGTCATACATAAAGTCTAGCGAGTTTCAGTGATTTTCAGCATAAGAAAATGATAAGAAGTATCAAGACAAATAAATGGTACCAAATATGAGAATGCAGTAAAATATACAAGTACGAAGTAAATGAGATGACAAGGTAAGGTAAAGATCAAGTAAGCTTCTCATTCATTTCTTAAGAATAAGTTTCTGCACCATCTATCAGAATATCAGGATTAGGTGTTACCTTAATTACTACCCAGCGATCGGCTTCCTACAGACACGAATAACCTGTGCCAGCCACGATAGTCGAGGATATCAGTCCCTAACCCGTCAACTTTTAAGACACAACTCTATTCGCCGATGTTACAACGTCTTAGTTTCCCCCATCGTACCCGTGTAGCTCATGATTTCGCCGGAACACGCCTGTACCTACCTCCAAGACTTTGAACTTCTTACAGTCTAGACTAGTAAAGCGTGCCCTGGCCCCAACCTAGTGCGAGACCCTTCTATGATACCCATATGGATAATGATTGATATGGGTCCCGAACAACAGCAAGATTGACATAAGCCACCCCTAGGATTGGTCCCTAAGTAACTAAGATTTTAAGAGTCCCAAACCAGATATAAACATCAAGATGTGGGACCTCTTAGCATATTAATTAACAGGTTTAAGTTTATTAATAAGCATTATTGTAAATTATATTTCCTATAAATGTTATTCGTGTACAACCCCTTCCCCGAAACAGACAAGCACCTGCTCAGATGTATATAGATCTACAGTAACAAGTTTTATTAAATTTACATCTGATCCTCATATTTTCCATAACATATTCTACTCAATATTAAATTAAGTCCAACCTATTCAGATTAACATGTTTGCATATTCTTCCCTTTGTAGTTACCCCAAATTTACATCTGATCCTCATATTTTCCATAACATGTTCTACTCAATATTAAGTTAAGTCCAACCTATTTAGATTAACATGTTTGCATATTCTTCCCTTTGTAATTACCCCAAATTTTCAATCAAAGGTTCTCAAGTTATAATATGCCCAAATCTCCTTTTTATTGTCATTACAAGCTATTCCAATTTGTCCCAATTATACGCAATTCAAACAGAAATGGCTTAGGCTCTCGTTGGCCTAGGCTCAGCGTAAAGTAAAAAGGAAAAAGGAGAAAACATATTCAAACTCAAACTGAATAAATAGGCATAGAAAAGACTGTAAATAAATAAAAGACAAAAAAGGACAAGGAAGAAAGACATATATGTGAACATATAATAACTGTAAACTGAATAGATAATTGATAGTAAAACAATAATGTATAAACATATAAACACTATTACTTTTTAGATTCAAATCATTTACTATCAAAATACTATTCAAATAGCAGACCTAAAAATAACTAGAACTCGTAATGATTTGAATTAGATCCAGAAAATGTCTTTTTAAAATTGTTGTTTGTAGAAAAAATAGAATTATCCCTTTAATCTTCGTTTTGGCAGTACCTTGGCATCTTCTTATTTTTATTTAGAAATAGTTTGGAGGAGGAAGAAGATGAAGATATGTTTGTGTGTAAGAAAATAGTGAGGCTGCTAGCCTATTTATAGGTTAGTTAGGATAAATCTAAACCATATGATATTAGGTTATTAAATCAAACCATGCATCTCAAGTTGAGTTAGCATGTATGTAGTGTATAGAACAGTCCAGGTTTAGGCGCATGAATCTGCCCTGCATGCAGGTGGGTCGACACTAGGGTTGACCCGCATTAGACTTGGGTCGACCCATGTGTCGGCCCAGTTAAGGGGCTGGGTCGCCCACTTACCGTTGCTTTTCTATGTTAATTTATTTACTTAATTTTAAATATAGTTTAAACTTCTCAAGCTTATAACTTCTTCATACTTAATCCGATTTACGAAAATCAAAAGTCTATCTAAACCAGAATTTCGTAACAAACGCAACGGTAAAGTCCGATTTACTCAGTTCTGAATATTTAATTAATTAATATTCATTTTATTATTTTTATTATATAATTATGGGGTGTTACAGATACTTCAAGTTCTCTAGCACAAACTCAGATCAACAAGGATTATATATCTCAGGTCATTGAGACTTTCCACCCAAAAGAAATCCTAAGTATGTTTACAATAAATGACGACATGAATATGGAAAATTCTAACATCCCTAAAAAAGGTTTAGATCTCACAATTGGCCTAGTTTCTACTAGTCCTTCTCTTTTGCAAGTTCTTCAACTCCACAAGCAGTAAAACCCATATCTGAAGAATCCATTCAAAAAATAGTGAGTTTAGTCAAGTGACTTCTTCCAGCTCTGTAACAAAGAACAAAAGGAAAGAAAAAGCAAGCTTTAAATTTTAAATGACATAGTCTCAACAAAAAATTACGATGATGTGGAAGATGCAGAACTCAGAGAAAAATACATAACTAGCAACTCCAAATGGAGTGAACAACTAAAAGAAAATTGGACAAGTGATTTAAGATAAAATGTAGCAAGCTGGGGACCATGGATGATGATGACTTTCACAGGCTTCACGGTAGAATTACTGTAATAGGCAATCTAATTAGAAACTAAATGGAATTCATCAAATTTATGTCATCAAGAGTCCTAAAGACCACAATTCTGGTCTGCCACAACATCAAAACAATAGGGCATACAACAAGAAAGCATCTACTTGGGCTGACATGGTCAAGATAGATGGACTTCTTCTGATTTTGATCTAAATTATGTGGCTCCATTAGCTTTGAATGGTCAAAAATTAATAGTGAAAGAGGCAGTAAAGAAGAGGGCTAAGAGTAAGTGGGGTAAGTCCTTGATTGTCTATGTATTTGGCATCATGTCGACATATCATCATTTTAAGGCTTACATTGCTAAAACTTCCAACGGGAAACTTTGATATATTTGCGAGAGACATTGGTCTCTTTATAATAAGGTTTGCAAAAAATGAAGATTGCATTAAAGGTTTGAATGGATGAACTTATTTCATAAATGGAAAGCTTATTATTTAAAAAAATGGTACAATAAGCTAACAATGGATAGAGAAGTTCTATATACAATTCCAATTTGGATTAAACACCCTAATCTAAATTTATCTCTGTGGGACAAAGAGACATTTAGTGCCATTGCAAGTATAGTTGGAATCCCACTAAAGTTAGACGAACACACTGCGAAGTAATCTAGACTTAATTTTGCTAGAATTTTGGTAGAAGTTAGTGCAGAAGTAGATTTGACTGATGGGGCACTTGGAGAAACTTTGCATCAAAAAATTAATTATGAATGAGTGCCTCCAAGATGTGAAGATTGCAAGTGTTTTGACTGTAATCAAGAAAAGCGTGCTATCAAGAAAGTTTGGATTGGAAAGAAAACCCAGAAACTAGATACAAATGAAAATCATCCTATAGAAAATTTGGAGTCTGAGTAAAAATCAGATGTGAAGTCAAAACGAAAGAAAACGAAGAAATCATATTTGCAGAACCTGAAATTCCTATACAGATTGATGAAACTGAACTCAAGCAAACAATTGAGGAATCCATTTCTTTTGAAGAAAACAAATCCAGTTTCAATAAAGACAAAATGGAGTTAGAAAGCAACTCTGATAACAAAGAAGAATCTTCTCAAAATGTTTTTAAAAAATAAGCATCAAATCAAATAGAGGAGCATATTTTGAATGAAGCAGCTAAAAAATTTGCTAGCTCCTCTACTTTTTCTAAATCAGGAAATAAAAGAAAAAAGAGAAAAACTAAAGCTCTAAAGGAAATTAATTATGATCCCTAAAATGGAAATCTTAATTCTAAAGAAATTCAGGAAAATACTAAGGATGCACACGAAATTTTATTCAGAGAAAAGTACATTTGCAGAAACAAAAAATGGGATGATCAACTTAAAACAAAAAATAACAAATCTTGGAAAAAGAAAAGCAAAAGGCTGGTGGGATGAGAATCTACAACAAAGCATAGTGCTTCACTGTAGAAGTATATCCTTTATCTATCCTCTACTTTATTATATTATATAATGTAATGATGATTACTGTGTGGAATGTTAGAGGGTTAAACTCCCATAAAAGGAAATCGGACTTTGTTAATTTGGTAAACTGAGAAAAACCTAGTATAATTGGTACTAATGAACATAAGTTGGATGACTTAAGTATGAAAGATTATCACACCAAGAATCCCTCTAATTGGAATTTAATCAATAATAACAATCATGGAGGTAATGATAGAATTATAATCCTGTGGGACCCTAGTATTTAGCTGATTAACCAAAAAAATTCCAATCTTCAATTTATTCATTGCACCTGTATAAGTATAGGTGGTGTTCAAACTGAAATCACATTTGTTTATGCATCTAAATTTGAAAAATAAAGGTTAAGTTTATGGTATCAGATTGAGGCAATGCACCATAATATTAATTTTCCTTGGATTACTTTAGGAGACTTTAATACTACAATCCATGCACATGAAAAAAGAGGTGGTGTGCCTATTCCTTTTAGAAAAATAGAAATAACGAACAATTCCCTTTTTAGAACGGGACTTGTTGAAACTATTTTAATTGGTAATAAATTTGCATAGAAATTAAGTAAATTTAGAAATATTCACTACAAGTTAGACAGAACTTCGCTCAATCAGAAATTCATTAATATTTTTCCTGACTATAAATGTTATTCACTTGCTCATGATATAAGTGATCGTACTCTCATTCAAATGTTCTTTTCTAATAATATTGATTTTCAACAAAAAAAATCAACTTTTAGATTTGTCAATGGATGGGTCTACGAAGATAACTACATGAATATAGTTAAGGACATCTTGAAACTAAATGTTATGGCACTGCCCAATACAAATTTCAAAACTTGTTACAAAATAAAAAGAAAAATTTGAAACATTGGAATATAAACAGAAGCAAAAGTGATATCAAACTTATTAGAGAGGAATGTGAGAGATTGCAAGATGATCTTGACAATGATATCTCAGACAGTAATATTGTCAACAAATTATTTTCTGTCAAAAATAAACTTATTAAATCTCTGCATGTGCAATCTTTGAATCTTAGGCAGAAAGCTAAAATTGACTAGTTGACTAATGGGGTTAAGGCTAGTAATTTTCTAAAATGCCCTAGCAGAAAAAGCAGAAATAATATTCGAAAGTTGATTGACTCTAAATGGATCATTATGAATAGTTTCTCTGCCATTGAACAAAAAGCCACTAAATATTTCTCATATTCATTTAACACTTCTTAGAAAAATAATGACTTTCATGTTATCAATACTAAGTTCAGGAAAAAATCATGAAGGACAAAAAGACCAAAAAAATTGCTCAAAAGGACAAGTTTTAGTGCAAAGTGGAAAAACATGGGACCCCCCTGAATTCCACCATTTGCACTTAAACTTGTCCTTTTGGGCAAGTTTTTGGGCTCTTGTCCTTTTGGACAAGTTTTTGGGTGAGTTTGTCCTTATGGGAAAAATATTCTAAGTAATAATGGTTAAGATATACTACTTGCTCCTATTAATATAGAAGAGATAAAAGCATTGTTTTTATGCTAATATTGATAAAATTCCAGGGCCTGATTGCTTTAGTGCAAAGTTTTGTAAAACTCACTCGGATGACATTAAAAATAAAAAGTTCAATGTTATCTCTGAATTTTCAGAACTGGTAAAATTTTAAAGAGTATTAATCACACTTTTATCACTCGTATTCCAAAATTCGAGAATCCTAATGTTGTAATGATTACAGACCAATTTCTTGCTGTGATTTTATTTATAAAATCATTTCTTCTATTTTGTGCAATAGATTAAAAACATTTTTAAGTAATGTTGACACCAAAAATTGGTACAACACCCAAAGAGAAGGGTTGTGTAGAGAATAAATGAAGATTAATAACTATAAGAAATGTAAAATGGAAGAAATCACACACAAATTTATAGTGGTTCGGCGTTAATGAGCCTATGTCCACTTTATAATCTCTTATATATTGTTTCAACTATCAGATAAAATAATTACAATGGCGGAATGAGAGAAATAAAAATACAAAAAGCTAGAGTTTTTGTGATTCTCTCCAAAAAAGATCCCCTTCTGAACTAAAAAGGGGTATTTATAGGTGATACAATATTTGGCCATCTTGGACACGTGTTATAGGATCCAAAAGAATAGTCGTTGTTGAATGAATCGGTATCTCCTAAAGAATTGGTATTCTCTTTGAATTATCTGCGTGAAGTGGCACCTGATCCATCTAACTTGGGTGATCTGAAAGTGAAAAGATCTGGGACTAGCTATTCTTTAGGCAAGTTCCTCGGATCATAATTTAATGCAACACAGCTAATCATGGTTGGTCATATCGGTTTTCTCCTGGGCGGCGCCTGATAAGGGAAAAGACCTTATATGTCGGGCCTCATCGATTGGCCAAATTCAAGTACTTCAGATATGAATCTGCTGTGTCATTATGCCTTGAGGGGTTGTCCGAATGGACCATCAACACTGCTTCCCCAAAATATGGTACGTTGGGAAACAGGGCATACTTTGTGATCACATGTCATGAAAAATCTATTTATACTACGTGGAGAACTTCATGGGTCAAACCGATCCATTCATTTAATAAGCCTTGTAATTCACAAGGAGGCCTATCGATCGATTTGGGAATGCAAACGATTTTTAGACAATAATGATGCCTTTCTGTCTCCTGTCTCATCCACTGGTTCTTGGTTCATCAACCTCTTAACACGTTAGCCGAGTCCAATCACATCAGCCGAGTTTGAATAGCCACTCCTTGTTATAAAAGGAAAATTTCCCTTATCTTTTTCTTTTTACTTTTACTATTTGCAAGGATCGATTTACTGCTCCTTAGGAAGAAGACAAAAGACAATCGCCATTTCCCCAAAAGTTATATTTTTCAGGTAGAAATTGATTTCCCATCCTTATTAAAATACTGAAATGTCATTCTTGCATGGGATCTTTCTTTCTTTACCATGGTATGAGGCTGATTTGACCCATGGTTGGGCTCACCAGCGCCAGATCGCTGGAGTCAGTGGCGATGCGGTTGCTTATGATGATACCAATATCATTTAAGTGGGGTCTGACGGTGTCAAATTTGCTGATTTGATTGTATTATGGATGTAAAGGGATTTCCAGCCCATTTGAAGCATTTCGTGTATTAGGGTGTCTTTGAACCTTAGGACACATGGCAGTGCTTGAGAGAGTGGTAAAAAGATGTCAATCTTTTTACAGTATGAACCGTAGTATCTATGGTTCGTCTTCTACTGAAATTGCACTGTAAAAAGGCAATGACCTTTTTTGAATTAATCTTTGATTTCAGCTCGATAATCCCTTCATATACCAATGGTTAAGGCACGTGACACCCATAAGCGGGAATTGGGTGAAGGATTGTCCTTTTCCATTAGGGTAGATAGCACTTCTGAGTCGTCGGATCAGTCAAGACCTACTCTGGGTAGTGACCCTCGAAGTCGGTCGACAAGTCCACTACCTATGCCCCTAGCAACAGCCGGGCTGAACGAAGCGACACCTGTTCCTATAGCACCCGACATGCTTCCGGGCGCGGAAATCTTAGAGAACCCTCCAGATGCAGAAAAATCCATGATCACTCTTAAACGGTTACAACACTTGACGACAAAAAATAACATTTCTTTTAACGATGTTCTTGTCCCTGAGAAAATCGACAGGCCTCATAATCCCCCAAACAGTTACATGGCAATTTCTCTTCCAATGTGCAATATGGGAGCCATCCCCCCTTTTCCTTCATTTATTGTCAACTTCTTACGACATACGAACTTGGCTCCGACGCAGTTTCAACCAATTTCTTATGGCAACTTGCTATCGATTTATTACCTATATATGAAATACTTGGGCTACCCTCTAACCTTTGTTGACTTGGCTTTTCTTTTTCATTTTAAACACAACGAGAAACAGTCCCCCTCTTTGCTTTACTTCAAGGTTGTTCGGGGTTAGAAGATTATTGAAGAAATTCCGAGCAAGGTGGGTGATCCAAGGTGGGAGTGGTTTTGGATTAAAGAGCAGTAGGGGTGCGCTCGATACTGGCTTCAATGCAGTAAATCTCTCCGCCATTTGATACTCTTCCTGTTAAAGTTTCTTATATTGATTGCTATATTCCTTTCCATTTATAGGGGACAACCCTGCAAGGCCCAAGGAGGAGGTGTTAAGGAACGCCACGAGCGACTGATCAAGCTGAATTGGAAGCTGTGGTGGTTTCAGAATTGTTTGACCGACGAGAATTTACAGCAATATGCTCTCCTTGACCAATGTAAATCAATCGACTCATCGAAAGAGGGTTTCAAATCAGCAGCACTAGGCCAGGATGTAGTGCCCCCAATCAAGAAGAAGTTGGGGGATACGCAAATGACTCGCTCGATCGGGGGATCTTCTGCTCACCCTTCGCCCGGGAGAAAAAAGAAATTTGGCACAAAGAAGCCTACTTCCAAAAGGCGGGTTTGAGAGGCTGAGCAATGAGAAGCCAAGCGTCGAAAGATCGAACACCGACAAAGAGAAAATGTTCCTGCCAAGAAAGCCCCAAAAATAGTGCGAGGAGAACCAAACAAGGATGACCTTGTGGAGACTCGTTCGAGAGATTCTGAAAATGAGAGAGACTCTCCTATGGCCCATGATTTGCAGGAAGGGCATGGTGCAATTCCCCTTCATGGCTTAGAAAAACTACAAATGCCTGATGTTATCCTTTCACCCCAAAGCTTTGATCCGAATCGAATTTTGACCAATCAATCTGAGGGAATGTCTTTCCCAACCAAACAAAAAGGTATCGAAGGTATGAGGTTTATTGCACGTCACAATATCATGTTTCTTATATATAAATTGAAGGTTGTCCATCTTACTTATGAATTTTCTTCCCTTTTCAGAGGACATCGACGAAGAGTTTTATGGTGATCTTTTCGCCTCCCTCCCGACGGACATCAGGTCGGACGAGTCCACTTTGTTGCGTGCTGGGAGAGGAAACGATGATAAAGATGAAAACAACAAGAGGGAGGAGGAGAAGAAGGCAGAGAATGTGAAGAGAGACAGAGACAGCGAGAGAAAGGAGAAAAGGAGAAAAATAAAGAAAAGGGGAAAGAGAGAGACAGAGTGAAGGGAAGGGAGAGAAAGAGGCAGAGTTGATCCAGGATCATGGCAAGCAAAAGAAGAAACGCTTGAGGAATCATGATCGAGCATCGGGAGATATGAAAGAGTTGGGGAGCACCCCCAAAAAGAAGAAAGGGGACAAGTCCCCCAGGTCCAAGGAAGGAGAAGAAGCCGAGCACTCTCGGACACTACTGAGTCGCCCCAGACCTTCGGTTGGGCCTTCCTCCATTGATCGAGTATGAGAGTTGGAACGAGACTTTCCCGGCCTCATCTTTTCAGGCATCGAGCCTACCCCCGAGCTACAGCCATTGTCGCGTAGCTTTCATCGCCTTATGCACAATAACCTCAAATACGCTCTCTTCCAATATGTTGCAATGCGTGGGTATGCCGGGCAGGTAAGCGGAGTGCTGAAGGAAAGGCTGACCGAAATCGTTGGCCTGAAAAGAGATATAGCTAGCGGCAAGAAAACCTTCGGATTTCTTGAAAAGAAAATTAAAGACCATGAGCTACAGGCAGCGGCCGATAATGAAAATCATGAAAAAGAAGTCGAGGATCTGAACACCCAGGTCCAACAGAAGGACCGGGAGTATGATTCGATGAGAGGGGAGGTCGAATCTTTGAAAGATGACACAACTCGATTGGGTCTAGAGATACAAAACCTCAAAGTCGCCCTTCATTCATCCGAGTTAGCCAAGAATCAGGCTGAAGAAAATGCCGCTGCAGTAATTGAGTCCGCTAACAATTTGAAACTTCAACATGACATTGATATCGGGACCATTAAAGCCGAGCATGCCCAAGAGAAAGTTGAGCTAAAAAAGGGGCATGCTCACCAGATTCTTTCATTTTTTGCAAGCTTTCTCTGTCATAGGGATTTGTCTTGGATGTCAGGGTACTCCAGGCTATGGACTGATACATAGAAGATAATTTTGTGGGAAGAGAAAAGAGCAGCGAAGGGGCAGCCAATGGACGAGGAATTTTTGATGATCCAAATTTTAAATGACAAGGAACGAGCAATTGTGGCAAAGGCGAGGAGTCAAGAAAAGAATGCAGCAGAGGCAGATTGCCGCAGAGTGAAGGGGAAGTCGGTCCCCGAGAGGGAAGTTGGTGGCGATCGACCCAAGATACCCATTTCTTCCGCTTCTACGATTATTGAAAAGGGTTCGTCATTTGTTCCTCCATCCGAGCCAGTCAAAGTTGCGGAAAAGCAGCCGATTGAGCCCAATGTTGGAAGTAAGCCCCTTCACTAATTCTGAGTTTTCCCGTACTACCCTGACTTGTGTTTCTTCCTCTCTCGTTTTTTTTATGGCAAACACCTCTTCGGTGAGGGAAAAGGTTGAAGTAGAACCCGCTGCTGGGCAGAAGGGCAGCGCTGAAAAAGAAAACAAAGCCTTAAGGGAGGAAAGGATTAAAATTGCATCATCAGAGGATGAGGACATCGCGATCATGGGGGAGTCTAAGAGAAAGGATCACCCGTCTCTGGCTGAGATCGAAGCCTGGAGTGATAAGGAAATTTCTTCCACGAAGCCTAAACCATCCGAAGATCCCTTGAGCATTAAACCTATTTGATCCATTCCCCCGACCATTCTTTCTTCAGTCAGAACCCTGGATCCCATGGATCCCGTCAGTCCACAAGCCTCAGCACCAGCTTCTCGCTCTTTTGGGAGCACGTTTGGGGGGTCGAGACGTATGTTGAAAACCGAGGAAGTACTGGATATTATCAGGCAAAAAGAGCTGGCGGAAATGATTGATCAAGGACTAATGCCACCTCCTTTTTAGAAATTCTCTTATTGTATTTTTCTTTAAGGCCCTCTGGAAGGTTTCATGCAAGTGCGGCCCTCGCGCTTTTGTAATCATCAAACTCTATATTTCTGGAGACGATGTTTGAATTGTACCTGTCATGCAGTAATATTTTGTAATCATGCCATGGTATTTTAAATGAAAATCTACTTGTTTTGCAAATACTTAAGTCATTCATGTGCAAAAATTGTCATGTGGGTTTCTTGTCATATTTTGGCTATTTAGGATGACTCGAATGCTACACTAGTCGGGGGTATTCATCTATCCTCTTGTCCCCGGTGTTGGGGTAAGTTGTTCAAATAGTGAGTTCTCTAGTCATACTCAAGTGGATCCAACTTTGATCAGGAGTTGGGTGTCATTGAGCAGAGGCGCTTTTAGTCTTTTATACTCATTCTTTAGTCGGTAAGGGGTAGAGTTTTTAGTGATTGAGAAATCTATTGTCCGGGTGCACCATTCACGCTTTTTCGTCATTTATACTCAGTCTCAAGTCGTGAGGTGTAAGAGTCGAATCCTGACAGTCAATCAGTATGTTTGATTGGGCGTTGACCTTACTTTTAGTCAATCAAAGTAGAAGTCAAACAACTGGTTGATCGGTCAAAGCTCGGGATCAATACCATCGATATGGTCGAGCCCTTATTCCTCCAAGTGTGTCCGCCTGCTTCGCCTTGGGCCGACCCATTAGAGCGTCAGGGGGTAAGTAATAATTGGTCAAGTCACAGCCCTTAGTTTTTACGACAGTAAAACATAGCAGGAATGGAGACTTTTATTCATAAGCTACTACAATCAATGAAGGATTGCTTATTACAATATCAAAAACAAATGAACTAAAAGGATACTTTAGAAAATTCTTAAGAAGGATAATGTCGTAAGTGCTCTGCATTCCATGCTCTTTGAAAAGGTTTGCCATCAATAGTTGTCAACCTGAAACTTCCATTATCGAGATTCCATTGAATGACTTTGGGTCCTTCCCACCTAGGGACCATGTGGACGGTGATCGGAAGATTCGATTCAAAACAAGGATGCCTACATCGAAAGTTTTTGGCTGGACCTTTTTGTTGTAGTATCGTGCGACCCTTCGCCTATGGGATTCAGCACGAAGGTTTGCCTCTTCTCTTTTTCATCAATCATGTCCAACGATGTCAAGAGAAGTGCTTTATTAGATAAGGGATCATAGTAAGTCGTCCGATGAGATGGGACCTCAAGCTCTATTGGGAGAATGGCTTCTGAACCATAGGATAAAGCGAAAGGAGTATGGCCCGTAATGGACTTATGGGTGGTACGATATGCCCACAAGGCCAGAGTAGTTCATCGACCCACTTTCCCTTAACTCGCTCTAACCGTTTCTTCAAGATGGTTTTGATGATCTTGTTAACTGCTTCGACTTGACTGTTAGACTGGGGATGTGCAATTGCGATATATTTCTTCTCGATATGATCCTTTTCACAAAAATCTCTGAACTCTAGACTATTGAACCGAGTTCCGTTGTCTATGATAATGGTTCGGGGTGTCCCTTACCGGCATATGATGTTTCTGACAATAAAGTTTAGACCTTCTTTGTTGTGATCGTGGTCATCTGTTCAGCTTTTGCCCATTTTGTGAAATAGTCTACTGCCACTACTGCATATCTAGCACCTCCATTCGAAATGGGCCAGGTTCCGATAATGTCTATCCCCCAAATAGCGAATGGCAAAGGGCCAGCCATTTGGATGATCTCTGTCGGAGGAGCTCATGGGATCTCTGCGAACCTTTGGCATTTGTCACACCTTTTGGAATAATTAGCGGCATCTTTGTTGACAGTTGGCCAAAAGTATCCATAGCGTAATATTTTCCTGGCTAGCATTTGCCCCCTTGTATGTGCTTCGCAATCTCCCTCACGCACTTCCTTCAGTATTCTCTTGATATCATTATTGGCCACACACCGAAACATGGGAACAGAGAATCCTCTTCTATATAGCTGGCCCCGTTGAATAATGTACCTAGAAGCTTGTCTTACTAAAGCTCGTCTTTCGTTCTTTCTTTCTGGTAACGTGCCGTGGAGAAGGAAATTTTTGATGGGAGTCATCCATGATTCCCCTTCGGGTTCAGCATCGGCTTGGTCAACTTCCATCTACTAGATACTCGGTACACTCAAGGCTTCTATAGGAACTAGTTCTGTCTCGCCCGGGTGGTCTGAACTAGCTAGTTTTTCTAACCTATCTGCCTTCTGATTTTCCCTTATGGGAATATGGGAAATGCTATATCAGTTGAAATTTTGCAACAATTTTTCAACTTGCTTAAGGTAAGAAGTTAGCCGGTCACCCTTGGTAAGATATTCCTTACAAACTTGACATATCACAAGTTGTGAATCACAAAATATCTCAAGTGACATTATCTTCAAGTCTCTTGCGAGTTTTAGCCCGACAGTCAGGGCCTCATACTCGGAATCAATGTTGATTGCCATAAATTCTAACATTAAAGCATAATAAACCAATCATCCCTCGGGGGATAGTAATACTATGTCGGCCCTCGAACGTCGTTCGTTTTCGGCTCCATCCGTATGTAGCTTCCAAGCGACTGGTTCCGACCTGACCTTCAACGGCTCGGGATCATCGCTCTGGTCTTCATCTTCTGTGGTAGTAAATTCTGCTATGAAATCGGCTAAGGCTTGCCCCCGGATTGATTTTCGTGGAATGAAAATTAAGTCGAACTAGTTCAATTCAATGTTCCACTTTAGTAATCTCCCACTTGTCTCGGGTTGTTGCAAGGCTTATCGAAGGGGTTGGTCAGTAAATAACTTAATTGGACGGGATTGAAAATAGTGTCGAAGCTTCCTTGATGCAATTAATAAGCTATAAGTGAGTTTCTCGATCTTCGGATAATTGCGCTCGGCTCCCCGTTAATTTTTTGCTTACATAGTAGACCTGCTGTTGTACTCGTTCTTGTTCACGGATCACGACCGAGCTGACCACATGTGCGGATACTGCTAAATAAACGAATAAGTCTTCATGGTCAATAGGCTTAGAGAGAATAACAGGTTTCTCCAAATGATCGATCAGATTTTGGAAATTTTCGATGTAGTTAGGCATCCAAGCAAAGTTTTGCTTCGCTCTTTTAATTAATTCAAAAAAGGCTAGGCATTTATCAGTTGCCTTTGAAATAAATCAGCCATTGCTACTATCTTACCCGCTAGACTTTGTACATCCCTGATCCGTCTAGGTTCCTGAATTCCCTTGAGGGTCGAAATCTGGTCAGGATTAATTTTGATTCCTTGAGAACTCACAATAAAATCTAGGAATTTGCTCGAAGCTACTCCGAAAGAACATTTTAAAGGATTCTGTTTCATGCCAAACTTCCGGAGAATGCCAAACATCCTTGAGAGATCACTCACATGCTCGGACGATTGTTTCGACTTTACTGACATATCATCTACATATACTTCCATTGGTTTTCCTATATGGTCGTGGAACATCCGGTTAACTAGCCTTTGATAGGTTGCCCCTGCATTCTTCAGGCCGAAGGGCATTACCACGTAACAGTATAGCCCAAGGTCAGCGATGATGCTGGTATGTTCTTGGTCAGGAACATGCATGGAAATCTGGTTGTATCCTGAGTACACATCCATAAATGAAAGCATCTCATGCCCTGCGATCGAATCGACCAACTGATCAATCCTAGGTAATGGGAAGCTGTCCTTGGGGCTGGCTTTATTTAAGTCGGAAAAATCAATGCAAGTTCTCCACTTCCCATTAGCCTTCTTCACAAGTACCGGGTTTGCTATCCACTCGGGATAGATCGAATCCTGCATAAATCCATTAGCTTACAGCTTCCCAATTTCCTCTTTCAAGGCCGCCAACCTTTTAGGGCTAAGCATCCGCATTTTTTGCTTTTTTGGAGTATACTTTGGGTCGATGCTGAGGGAATGAGTTATAATGGAAGGTGAAATCCCATACATGTCAGCATGGGTCCATGCAAACACATCTAGGTTTGCTTGGAGGAACTCAGTTAGTTCCCTCGTCCGGAGGGAATCAAGATGGGATCCAATCTTTAGGACCTTGATGGGGTCATTCTCATCGATCTGAATTTCCACGGTAGCCTCATTCGGGGCCGCCTTCATGCACCCCGGCTCATCGTCCTCTCATGGGTCGATGTCTTCAACTTCACAAACGGACGGTCATGATCAGGGTGTTCTCTGTAATTGCTATGCTTCTTTACCCTCCTCGGGGGGAGAGGATTCTTCATACTCTTTGTTGCCACTGCCCTGTAACTCTTTCCATTCTTTCAAGTAACAAGCTCGTCCTGTTACTTGGTCTCCTCATATTGTCCCAATTCCACTATCAATCAGAAACTTCTAAAGCAAACACCGAGGGCGATGCATGCCCTAAATACAGCCAAGGCGGGTAATCCCAAAAAAGCAATGTAATGTGAGTCGATGTTCATCACAACAAATGGCAAAATTCTGACTCTCCGACGATCTCCATCTCCCAATTCTATAGATAGCTTGACCTGGCCAATGGGTTCGGTGGAAGCCCGATTGAAACCGTGTATCTGACCGTCATATGGCTCCAGGTCTTTTAATTCCAATTTCATTTGATCATAGGCTTGTTTGAACAAAATGTTTACTGAGCTTCAGTTGTCAACCGGAACCTTTCGGACCATGGTTGGTCTAATGATAGATGTTATTAACAGTGGATCGACCGTCGGAACTTCTATGCCGACCGATTCTCGGTCGCGGAAGACGATATCATCACCCATCGTTCTTCTTTGTTTGATGGGACATGCGGCCTCAAGGGGACTTATTTCTTCAACATCGAGGTGCTTCGTAGAGTTGACATGTCATTCCATGGCTCTTACACTACGACCTGCCAGATGCAGTCCCCCCAACAAGATGCAGTCCCCCCAACAATGGCATTGATAACAATCCCCTTTCCTTTCTCCTGGGGGGTGGATCGAGGTGCAGCTTGGTTCTGTTTGGGCGCTGAAGTCCCTTGCCCCTTGTCCCTCATGGTCATCTTATACTCGTTAAGCCTCCCTTCTCGAATTAGCTTCTCAACGATGTCCCTGAGGTGTCGACATACATTGGCCGTATGCCCGTAGATATCGTGGAATACGCAATATTTCTCGGTCGTCTGTTCTTTCTCCGTGGGCTCTCATGGGGGTGATTTCTTATACTGCACCGTGTTGCAGGTATCGAGATAGATATTTTCCAATGTATCATTCAAGGTCGTGTATGTATCAAATACTTGGAACCGGGGGCGCTCCCTCTTTGTCTTGAGCTCCCATTGGTCTCCTTTGATCCTTCACTACTTCGCTTCCGTGGTTTTCAACATTTACTTCCACTTTTCCCGAGTTGTCCCCAGATTGTTTGACTGCGACATTATTCTGGGTCGACGGAGTAAATGCAGTTTTGGGCCCATCCTCTTGTTCTAACTACGCATCTTCTTGCCTCAATCGGATATGGGCGTTTTCATAAAAAGCCTCAATTGTGGTCAGTGGCTTTCCGATTAAGTATTTTCCGAACTCTATTCGCATGTCAATGTCATCGGCCATGGCCATCAGAAAAATCTCATGGTTGGGGTGCTAATTTTTGTAGCATCCCGATTGAATTGATTAAGATAATTCCTCAAGGATTCACCTCTTCCCTGCTTAACTGCTGAAAGAGCCATAACGTGTTTCGATTTGGTAGCGTGAAGGCAAAACTGAGTCAAAAAATTTTCACTTAGATCTTTGAAGCTGGGAACCGACCTCTCGGGCAGGCAAACAAACCACATGAGTGCTATTCCGCTTAAAAAGATTGGAAAAGCTTTGCACTTGATAGTGTCAGGGGCCACCGCTACTTCCATATGTCAGGAGTATCTCATCGGATGCTGCTGTGGGTCAGAGGTACCGTCGTACTGGTTCATCTGGGGCATATTAAATCTCCTCGGGAATTCCGCTTGTAAAATGTCGTCAGTTAACGGTGTACCACTTCAGTCGACCCCACAGTCTTCATTCCTATGCTCGCGACTGTCATTCATAATCTGTCTTACCAAGGCGGTCAGATTTGGCAGAATGACTGTGTCTGGGTCAACTTCCTCAACAGACCGACCTCTTCGGGCCCTTTCATCGGGTAATGCCGTCCGGGCATTCCTTCTTCCTACTCGGGCATCTCGGTCAATCACAAGATTCTAAAGGGCAAGAATGATAACCCGATCCCTCCGAGCAGCATTTTGATTCGTTGGAGGAGATGCCTCTCGATTTTGTAGAGCTATGGGATCAACAATTTCCACCTCGATTTGGTCAACTTGTGCTTGGTTGCCATCCCCTGGCGGGTCTTGACGTCTCTCAAGATGCAACTGCCGAACATTTTCAGCTCTTTCTAACGGGCGTCAAGATCAACGTGGGTCTCTGCTTTCCCCAGATGAGGAGGAGCCATTTGACACTTGATCTAGTGGAGGAGGAGGGAGTTGATGGTCTCGAACCTCTCAGGCTTGGTTTATGAACTCCTCCGACTGCCTTGTCATGCAAGTCATGTCTTGCCGCATTACAACATCCTCTTGAGCATAGGCTTTTAAGGCATCCGTAGTTTCCTGAAGCCGATTTATTACAGCCATAAACTCGTCTCTGGTGGGGAAAGCAGAAGATGGAGCTGAGTCTACCACGGGGGGTAATGCAGGTTGATCCAGGGCAGTTTCAAGGGAAGTCGACCTGCCGACCGCTTCTGTAGGCATTCCTACCCACGGATGTTTTCCAGTATTGCGGACTGATTTTCCAGCCATAACTTAATGCAGAAATTAAAGTGGGATTTTCGTCTTGGACTTGGTGATCCAAAAGTAGAGCAAAAATCCGGACTGGTCTGAGAATGTCACTTCTCAGTAAAAGCACCAAAGTGTTGACACCAAAAATTGGTACAACACCCAAAGAGAAGGATTGTGTAGAGAATAAATGAAGATTAATAACTATAAGAAATGTAAAACAAAAGAAATCACACATAAATTTATAATGATTCGGCATTAATGAGCCACGTCTACTTTATAATCTCTTATATATATTGTTTCAACTATCAGATAGAATAATTACAATGGCAAAATGAGAGAATTAAAAATACACAAAAGCTAGAGTTTTTGCGATTCTCCCCAAAAAAAGATCTCCCCCTTTTGAACTAAAAAGGGGTATTTATAGGCGATACAGTATTTGGCCATCTTGGACACGTGTTGTAGGATCCAAAAGAATAGTCGTTGCTGAATGAATCAGTATCTCCTAAAGAATTGGTATTCTCTTTGAATTATTGGCGTGAAGTGGCACTTGATCCATCTAACTTGGTGTTCTGAAAGAGAAAAGATCTGGGACTAGCTATTCTTTAGGCAAGTTTCTCGGATCAGAATTGAATACAACATGGCTAATCATGCTTGGTCATATCGAACTTCTCTTGGGTCATGCCTGACGAGGGAAAAGAGCTTATATGTCGAGCCTCATCGATTGGCCCAATTCGAGTACTTCGGATATGAATCTGCCACGTTATTATGCCTTGATGGGTTGTCCAAAAGGCCCATCAACAAGTACCTCATTTCTGAAATTCATAGTGCTTTTATCCCTGAGAGGCTCATAGCTGAAAACACATTGCTAGCCCATGAGCTTATCAGGAAATTCAATGTGAAAAATAGGAATCTTATGTGGATTAAAATTGACTTGCCTAAAGCTGGTGATAAATTAAACAGAAAAATTATTATTCACATGATGCAATAAATGAGATTTAATTCCAAGGTCTGCTCTCTAGTCTATGATGCATCAACAATGTCTCATACTCTATTATTATCAATGGATCACCTAAAGGGTCCACAATAGCAATAGAAGCATTAGACAGGGTGATCCACTTTCACCTTATCTATTTACAATTGGTATGGAGTACTTTTCTATTCTTGTGGAAATTGAGCTAATTTATGGTAATATTAAAATTATTAATAAAGTCAATCCACCAATCACTCATCTTTTATATGCTAATAACATGCTTCTTTTTTTAAAAGCTGATGTTCAGGGCTCTATCATCATTGCCAAAATTATTGAAAAATTGAATCTCTTTGCTGGTATAAAAGTTAATGAGGATAAAAGTAAAATTACTTTTAGCAAAAATAGTTACATTAAAGATGAAATTCTTAGTATCTACAAGTTCAAAGAGGGAAGTCTACCAGTCAAATACTTAGGTCTACCTTTAAGTTCTAATCTAATTACTAATAAAATTGCATAAGGCCATATGATGTTATTCAAACCAGACTTGAAGTGTGGTTTAACAATATTCTATCACTAGCTGGTAGAATTGAACTGACTCACACTGTCATCACTGCAATTAAAATGTACTGGATCCAATCTCACAACATTCCATCAACTACAGTGTAGAAAATTGAAAGAATATGTGCCAACTTCATATGGGAAGGAAAGCATCATAAAATTACTTGGGATAAAGTGAGAACAACAAAAAAAGGAGGGGGACTTGGCCTAAGAAACATCAGTGATATCAATGTATCATCAAACTACAAGCTTTTTTGTAAATTCATAGAAGGAAAATCACTCTAGGCTAAATGGATGAAATCCAGATATCTGCAAAAATTGAAAGCTACTTCTCTTACACTTAGAAGAAAATTCTTAGTTGTAGGGAAATTGGGGAAAGCTTATTGGATAGGAATTTTAAAATGGGAATATAACTAGTCTATGGTAGACCCTTGGATTAAAGGAAAATCATTAATTAATCTACTTGGCTGGAATACTCTATATAGTCTAGGTGGTGCAAACAACAAGGTGCAATGTATCATCGATAATTCTGACTGGGTGACCTCAGATCATTTGGCTGCAGATTTGTGCAAGTATGATATAACTGAGATCCCGATTGATAACAAAATGGCTAATGATAAATGGAGTCGGAGACCAAGCTCAAAAGAGGAATTCTCATTCAAAAAAATTTGGGAATTTGTCAAAGGTGAAGAAACTGAAGTGGACTGGCACAGAGTTATTTAGAATAAAATGAATTGTCCTAAAATGTCCCACTATGCTTCCTTTTCTATCACAAACAAATTACCAAAAATATATAAAAGTGTTAAATGGAGAAAAGTAGTTGAAACTCTTTATGTCCTTAGTAATAGTAACAGCGAAAGTGTTGAGCCCTTTTTCTTTAATTGTGCATATTCAAGTCACATTTGATTTAAAGCCAAAAATCATCTTAAATTCAACCAAGTTATCCCTACCCAGAATATCAAAGAAAGTGTTCAATATATTTAGGACAATTTCAAGCTTAAATCAAAAGATTTTAAGTATGCTTCCATAATGCTTATTGCTATCATTTATCATATGTGAAAAGAAAGAAATCAAAGAATTTATCAAAATAAAAGGACAAGCAGCAATCTTTTATGGAATTCTATTGGAAACGAGAGCAAAATCATTGCTAACAAAGTAAAATTAAAGCATCCAAATCAGGGCAAAGCAAATAAAATTTTTTCTGAAAATATGGAAGATAATTAGAATCTTTCTTACAATTTGGAAAGCTTTCTACTAATAATTCAAGTATGCATGCTTCTGGGAAAAAGTTTCACAATTTGAGCAGTGACCGTAATGGCAGGAGCTCGGACATCCACGTTGGAGGTGTCCACGCCAGGGACTCTGATAGACGACACTCTGCAAGGGGGAGAAAACAGGACTTTAATTTAAATTTTGTCGATTATAATTATAAAAATCCCTTACTTGTAGCTTACCTATTTCAGATGACTGGAGCTACCGCCATGCCAACTGTAATCTTGATTTCTCAACTACACAAGGGAGCACAATCGCAAGCATGAATGATGTAATTCAAAGAATCTGTGATTATCATTATAATAGCAATCTCAACAACAATATATATCACTTATCTGAGTGTTGTACTAGTGAATCGAACAAAGAAAGGGAAGCAATGAGCAGTGAAGACCACAAGCAAACCAGATCTAGCAAGGTTTCCTACTGCCCTCCGATTAAGAGTGAATTAGAGAAAAGCAACCTCAATATCCTCAATAGCTTGGAAGATAATAAGGAATTAAAGCTCAAATCTACAGATGCTTTGAACTGGAAGCCACCGTGAATTAGATTGAAGATTTGGAACTCCGCCATTTTTTGGGTTTGGGTTTAGATTGTTGGCTTGGGTTAGCTGATGTGTTTATTTGCCTAATTTTATATTGCTTGGGCTTATTTCATAGCCATAGGCCTTTTTTTCATTTAAAAAAAAAAATCTCAAACTGGAAAACTTTACATAATAATATAATAGGAGGCAATGGTAGAATCATTGTTATTTGGGACCCTAATATTTGGGGAATAAATAACTTTTATTATGCAATATACTCACTGTATATGCAAAAATAAAAGTAGTCTTCATATTGAAATTACTTTTATATATGCTTCAAATAATGAAAACGATAGATCTTTTTAATGAGTAAATATAATAAAGATAAGTAAACCGATATGTAACCCATTGATATTAATAAGTGATTTCAATACAATCGTTCATTCTTATGGAAAAAAGTTAGGGACGATCCCTATCCCATTTAAGAAACTGGGATTCCATAATAATTTTATAATGAACACTAGTTTAATATAGAGCCTACTATTTTTGAAAATATGTTTACTGGGAAATCAGGTGAATTTAGAAATATGCATTGTAAATTATAATGAGCTTTATTAAACTGAAATTTCACAAATTTATTTTCAGATTACAAA
This sequence comes from Allium sativum, assembly GCA_030737875.1. Taxonomy (NCBI): domain Eukaryota; kingdom Viridiplantae; phylum Streptophyta; class Magnoliopsida; order Asparagales; family Amaryllidaceae; genus Allium; species Allium sativum. The sequence continues at coordinate 830,400,129 of CM060913.1, forward strand.
TGTAGCATTTTACCACAGGCCCAATTCTCGGTCTTAATGAAAGAACCTGGTAGTCTTCGTTATGAATTACATACAACATGCACACTTGCTAAAATGCAGGATTATTCTTGATTAAAATTGAAGTTTCGTTTGATAAACGAACATGGTAAGCCCTTGCAAATAATAAAACCCCTTATTGGCCAAAAAAGAAAGTAAGAACAGGCAAGAAGACGTTTTAAAATACACGTTTGTGCCTTTTTTATGCATGCCGAGATAGTTCGAGTACAAACCCTCCTCTATATGTTTTATCCTAATTCTAAATTTGTCAGCTACTGGTGGACTTATTATTATTAAGTCCATATCCTCCTCTATATGTTTGTATTATGTCAGAATCTATGTACTTCCATTTAAATTTACTAGCATAGTTAATGTTAGCCAAATTTATGGTTAACACCCTAAACTTTGTTTCTCTGTAGTATCCCTTGTCTACGAAAGGAATAAACCGGGATTTGGTACTGCTTTCATAATTGAATCCTTGTAGAACGCTTTTGGTTGCTTTAGAAAGTGAATTCCTTAAGAAAGTAATATTGATAATGATTTTTCCGTTGTTTTATAAGAAAGAAGTACATTCGAAAGGTAGTATGTATTTTGATATTTTCTATTGTTGTTTCATCATAATCCTTTGCATTGCGATGAAAGACAGCTGAGAAATTCCATTATTTATTTCAACGGTCTTGATATCCTTTTGATACCTCATTGGCATATTTCTCACAGTCATGAAGAAGGGAGACTGGGTCTTAGTTAGATTAAATAATTTTAAGTAACTAAAGCTTTATGTGGTTCTGGTTAATCTACAAAGGCACTATCGGGTAGTTAGAATGAGATATAAAGTCATAGGTAAGCTAAGGAGTGTTGGGAACCATCGATAAGTGGGTTTTAATTGGGTGTCGACCAATTCGCATGACGTTGAAAGTAGGTAACTAATCTTATCACATAAGACCCTTAGGAATGGATGAAAGTAGTGGTCGGTTACATTGTAACATTTTCATACAACATTAAGAATGAAGCTGCAACGTTAGCACGGAATAATAATATGTTAATTAAATGGATTCACATTCATTACCTTAAAGTATTGATTGAATCTTTCAATTATGAACTTCAGAAATTAATGCCACTATTCCTCAAATTGATTTATAAACTCAAATATAAGAATACAATTTTGAGAATGAGAACTTTGTCCTCTCTTCTGGAACCCTAGGGACGTATTTGTTGTGATCCCTCCTTAATTGGAGAGTTTCTAGAGAAATCTAGAATTTTCTAGAATGTTCCGGAGAACTCTAGAGAAGTGTAGAACCCTCTAGAAGCTTGTGGAAGAATGTAGAACCCTCTAGAAGCTTGTGGAAGAGTGTGGAACCCTCTGGAATATTCTGGAGACGTCTGGAACCTTCTGGAACCTTACGGAAGAGTATGGAAGAATAAAGAAGGGAATGGAAGAGTGTAGAGATTCCTAGAGAGTGTGGAGCATTCTAGAGAATCAAACTCTACCGTCGGATTCAAGTAATCTCCACCATTCATTATGGAGGTTGAGTAGTATAAATAGGAGAAGGAGCCCTATTACTAGCCATCCAAGAATTCAAGGAAGAAAGCCACTTCTTAGAGTGAGAAAAATACTTGAAAGTTAGTAAGCCTCTTTGAGTGAAAAGAGAGATAGCTTGAGAAGTATATATCCTTAAGCTTGAGTTGAGTGTGAGTTATTTTTGTAATCATATTCTTGTAATCCTACTATTCTTTTGTATAGTGGAAGAATCTCCATATTGGATAATTATAAACTCTTGTGCTGCTGTTGCTACTTTTATTCTTAATTGCCTATCTTAACTTTCACGAAGCGGGAAAGACCGAGATTTCCCCAACAGTGGTATCAGAGCCAGGTTCATCTGTAGCCATAATCAAGCTCGTGTAAGTTCAAGATGAAGGATAATGTCGCTCATGATGGAGACATGTTCAAGCTCACAGCCAACAACTACTCCTATTGGAAGCCAATGATGGAGGACCACTTGTATTGTAAGGATTTGCATGAGCTCATCATCTACAAAGATAAAGTGGCAGGGAAGAGTGATGCTCAATGAGAACTGTTGAACCGGAAGGCTGTTGCTATGATCCGTAAGTACATTGACAAAACTTTCTTCGAGCATGTTTCTACTTATACAAATGCCTATGAATTATGGACAAAGCTTGAGTCCATGATTCAGAAGAAACGCCTAGCAACAAGGCCAATTTAGTTCGACGGTTGGTGAAATTGGAGTATAAGGATGGTCATAGTATGATTGAGCACTTGAATAACTTCAAGGGGCTCGTAAATCAACTAACAAAAATTGAAATGAAGATTGATGATGAGTTACAAGATCTTCTACTCCTCAGTTCCTTACCGGAAAGTTGGGACACACTTGTTGTTACACTTAGTAACTCAGCTCCGGAAGGAAAGTTAACTATGGATACCGTCAGTGACAGCCTTCTTGGTGAAGAAGCAAGGAGAATGGAACGAGATGAGTCTATTCATCCCGAAGCTAATGTTGTTGACAATCCGGGTAGGAATGAAACTCGTGGACGTAGTAAGAGCCGAAATCCACATAAATCTCAAGGAAGATCCAAGTCACGCTCGAAGATTACATGCTATTATTGTGGAAAGATAGGTCACAAGAAAATGGAATGTCGAAGCTTCAAAAGAGACCAAAAGGCCGGTAATGTTAAGCCTGACCAAATAAGCCTAACGAAGAAGCAAGAAGAAAAGAGTACTACTGCCATAGTAATGAAGGAAGATCTGCTATATATCGTTGGTGAAAGTAACATTCTAAACATTGCTTGCGATGAGAGTTCTTGGATTATTGATTCTGGTGCTTCCTTCCATGTTACTCCACATGAAAACTTCTTCTCATCCTACCAAAGAGGTGACTTTGGCACAGTGCAAATGGGAAATCAAGATAGAAGCAAGATTGTTGGAATAGGAGACATCACTCTGACGACAAGCACCGGGTGCAAGCTTATTTTGAAAGATGTGAGGCATGTCCCAACCATGCGCCTCAGTCTTATCTCCGCTGGAAAGCTAGATGATGATGGTTTGATGAATTACTTTGGTGAGGGGAAGTGGAAGCTCACCAAAGGAAGTTTGACGATGGCTCGAGGAAAGAAGGTAGGCTCATTGTATGTAATGCAATCTAAGCTATGCAAAGAAGAAGTAAATGTCTCTATTGATGATATGGACATATGGCATCAACGACTTGGGCACATTAGTGAGAAAGGTCTTCACATACTCATTCAAAAACAGCTCCTCCCTAACGTGAAAGGTAAACCACTTCTTCCTTGTGCTCATTGTTTAGCTGGAAAACAACACAGGGTTGCTTTCCAAAGATCTTCTCCGCCCACAAGGAGAAAGAACATTCTAGACCTCGTGCACACTGACGTATGCTCGATGTCTGAGAGATCCATTGGTGGTGCTCTACATTTTGTCACCTTCATTGATGATCATTCAAGAAAAGTATGGTTGCACCTGTTAAAATCAAAGGATCAAGTGCTTGATGCCTTCAAAGAATTCCATGCTCTAGTGGAGCGTGAGACTGGACAGAAAATCAAGTGTGTACGATCAGATAACGGAGGTGAGTATAGAGGCCCTTTTGAAGTCTATTGCAATAAATATGGCATTAGGCTAGAGAAGACTCCACCCAAGACACCACAATTGAATGGGCTAGCTGAGAGAATGAATCGAACCATTAAAGAAAGAGTTCGTTGTGTGCTCTCTCATGCTAAGTTACCCAAATCATTTTGGGGAGAAGCTATAATGTTGTGATCGACATTGTCAACCTCACACCATCAGTTCCTTTGGATGGGGCCATTCCTGAGGAAGTTTGTACGGGCAAGAGGGCTTCATATAATCATCTCAAGGTGTTCGGGTGCAGGGCATTTGTTCACATCCCAAAAGATGAGAGAGCTAAGCTTGATGCAAAGACAAAGGAGTGTATCTATCTTCGTTCACCTAAGGATGAATTTGGGTACCGGTTGTGGGATCCAATTAACAAGAAGGTTATTCGCAGTAGAGATGTTGTATTTTTCGAAGACCGAACAATTGAAGATATCAAGAATTCAGAGAGGCCAAGGTTGAGAAGCTATAAGAATACTGAAACTACTTTGGTTCGACATGAAGATAATAACACCCAAGAAAGTAGTGATGCTGAAGATCATGAAACTCATGATGAACCGGTCCAGGAAGAACCTCAATCTAGCACTCCAATCGCACCGGAGCCAAGACGATCCTCAAGGGACAGAAGATCATCCAGCCGATACAACACAGAGGAGTACGTTACGCTCACTGGTGAGGGGGAGCCTCAAAGCTATAAAGAAGCAATGAGTGGTTGTTATAAAGAAGAGTGGAGAATAGCCATGCAAGAAGAAATGCAATCCTTGCATGAGAATAATACATATGAACTAGTGGAGCTACCAAAAGGGAGAAGAGCTTTGAAGAATAAGTGGGTTTATAGAATCAAGACCGAAGAGAAATGTTCAAAGCCTCGCTACAAAGCTCGGTTAGTCGTTAAAGGATTTGGATAAAAGGGAACTGACTTTGAAGAGATATTCTCTCCCGTGGTAAAGATGTCATCAATCCGAGTTGTCCTTAGCCTAGCAGCCGTGCAAGATTTGGAGATTGAACAACTCGATGTCAAGACGGCATTTCTACATGGTGACCTAGAGGAAGAGATCTACATGGAACATCCTGAGGGATTCAAAGTTCCAGGCAAAGAAGATCTAGTGTGCCGCCTCACAAAGAAACTATATGGACTTAAACAAGCACCAACACAATGGTACAAGAAGTTCGACGCATTCATGGCAGAAAATGACTTCAAAAAGACGGAAAGCGATCATTGTGTCTTCATAAAGAGGTATGTAAGTGGTGACTTTCTCATACTTCTGCTCTATGTTGATGATATGCTAATCATTGGACAAGATCGCATAAAGATAGCTGCTTTAAAGAAAGATCTAAGCAAGAGCTTTGCCATGAAAGATTTGGGACCGGCTAAACAAATCCTTGGGATGAGAATAACTCGTGATAGATCAAAAAGTCTGTTGTGGCTATCCCAAGAGAGATATATCGAGAAAGTGTTGGAAAGGTTCAACATGCACAAATCAAAGCCGGTTAACACTCCACTAGCTGGGCACTTCAAGCTAAGTTCGAAGCAGAGTCCGACAAGTGAAAAAGACAAGGAGGAGATGAAGAAGAAACCATACTCATCTATAGTAAGAAGTCTCATGTACGCAATGATATGCACAAGACCAGATATCGCTTATGCAGTTGGTGCTGTCAGTCGCTTCTTGGCTAACCCAGGGAATGAGCATTGGGTTGTAGTCAAATGGATCCTCCGATATCTACGTGGAACTTCCAAAAGATGTTTATGCTTTGGAAAAGGAAAACCTGTGTTGGAAGGATATACAGATGCATACTTGGCTGGTGACATTGATTCAAGGAAATCAACATCGGGATACTTAACCACTTTTGCAGGGGGAGCTATTTCATGGCAATCAAAACTGCAAAAGTGTATTGCATTATCCACTACAGAGGCAGAGTATATCGCAGCTACTGAAGCTTGCAAGGAGATGTTATGGGTGAAGAACTTGTTGCATGAATTGGGAGTGGATCAAGAAAAGTATGTCTTGAAGTGTGATAATCAAAGTGCAATTTACTTGGCAAAGAGTTCAACATTTCATTCCCGTACAAAGCACATTGATACAAGATATCACTGGATCCGAGGAGTTCTCGAGGAAAAGCAAATACACCTTGACAAGATTCACACGGATGAGAACTGGTCTGATATGATGACCAAGGTAGTACCAACAAAGAAGTTTGAAGATTGCTGTCAAGGTGCCGGCGTACTACTACCCCCCAATTAAGTCGGGAGGGGGAGATTTGTTGGGATCCCTCCTTAATTGGAGAGTTTCTAGAGAAATCTAGAATTTTCTAGAATGTTCCGGAGAACTCTAGAGAAGTGTAGAACCCTCTAGAAGCTTGTGGAAGAATGTAGAACCCTCTAGAAGCTTGTGGAAGAGTGTGGAACCCTCTGGAATATTCTGGAGACGTGTGGAACCTTCTGGAACCTTACGGAAGAGTATGGAAGAATAAAGAAGGGAATGGAAGAGTGTAGAGATTCCTAGAGAGTGTGGAGCATTCTAGAGAATCAAACTCTACCGTCGGATGCAAGTAATCTCCACCATTCATTATGGAAGTTGAGTAGTATAAATAGGAGAAGGAGCCCTATTACTAGCCATCCAAGAATTCAAGGAAGAAAGCCACTTCTTAGAGTGAGAAAAATACTTGAGAGTTAGTAAGCCTCTTTGAGTGAAAAGAGAGATAGCTTGAGAAGTATATATCCTTAAGCTTGAGTTGAGTGTGAGTTATTTTTGTAATCATATTCTTGTAATCCTACTATTCTTTTGTATAGTGGAAGAATCTCCATATTGGAGAATTATAAACTCTTGTGCTGCCGTTGCTACTTTTATTCTTAATTGCCTATCTTAACTTTCACGAAGCGGGAAAGACCGAGATTTCCCCAACAGTATTATAGGTGCGGACCAACCCTTCTTCGGGCTTTGCTTATGCCATCCAGTAGGAGCGCATGCGAGGGCTTCATGAGTGTGCTTATCGCTTTTCCTTACGATAGGGTTTATGCTGCCATAAAGTCTTTCAGAGGGAGGCTTACGAAGGTGTAGGCTTTTGCCAGGAGCTGAAGAGATGCATTTGCTGGGTCTTCCGACACTTCTCCTTATTATGCGCGATGTTATGCTTACGAAACTTAGTTGGTGAAGGTTTAAGTTGCTTGTGTTTCCTTTTCAAGCAGACCGAAAGGAACACTAAACTTAGCCTTTCATGCTTTAAGATAGCAAATCCGAGGTTATTTCCCTTTGGGTTATGCAAACAAGGGCTTTCTCAACTGAAAATACGTCATTTACTTCTTATTCCTAAATTTGGTGTACGTCTAAAGCTTGATACTATTTCTTTTGAAGGGTCACTGGTCCTCACACCCCTTCACCATAGCTTTTGCTTCTGATTTTGCCTTGGTTATTTTGGGCATTAACAGTTAACTCTGATTTAAATCATTTCCTTTGCTTTTGCAATCGTTGCTCTTTAAAGTTAATTGCACTGTTCTAGAAAAGTCATGCTGCATTTTTATCAAGGGATTTAGGTGCTTTGAATTCAAAATTGTGGAATAAGTATGTTTACTCCACCTCGATTAATAAGCTTCCTTAAGATGCTACTAATCTATGGGCCGATTGTACTAAGTCCAGTCTTATTGAGAACTCTCTGTTCAAGATGCAAATTCCTACAGACCGTAGTTAGACTTGGAGAAATATTCTGGAGATTAAAAACATGTTCCGTCCTTTATTTCAATACTCAATAGCGAATGCTATATCTATTTCCTTTACGCAAGAAATACTTTACTAATATAAGTGTATAAGCAGCTTCATCATTTTCTGGAAAATTTGTGATTTCTTTGATCATTATATTTCTTAATGTTAATAACATATTTTAAAAGGGTTACCGTAAACCACGTATTGGAAGATTGAAATAATATTTGTCTCACATCACCCAGTTTTATGAGCTATTCCTACGTATATAGGAAAAGTTTGCATAGGGTATTGTAAACTAAAATGGCTTAAGTATGTATACAAATGCATATGTGTATGGACCTATAAAATATTATTATGCATAAAAGATGGACACTTGGGTATGCACTCCAAAAAAAATACTGCTTTTGCAACAGCAAAATCCGTTGCTAATATTGATTTAGCGATGGATTTCTGATGGATTTGTGTAGTCGACAAAATTCAAATTGTTATTTTTTGCCAGTATTTTACCGAAGATCTATATTTTTCAAAAATTTATTTTTTGCACAAATATATAGATAAGCCCTTGCTAAATAGCAAAGGATCGGCGATGGATATTATTTTAGGTGTATATTCAATCCAACAATATCTGCAGGAATCCATCAGTAAATCCTTACAAATTAGCAGAAGATTAGAAACAGATATTTTAGGTGTCACTACACCAAAAAAGGCTTTTAACAATGTGTCAAAAACACTGTTATATGATATTATAGCGTTTTGATAAAAGCTGTATAACGACATGTTGTCGTAGGGCACTTTTTTCAACAGCGGAAAATAAATGCTGTTAAAAATAGAGTTTCACAGCATTTGTTCTGAGCTGTTTATAGTTTATACACAATGTTTTTCCTGGGCTGTTAATATTTTATGCACAATGTTTATAATGAGCTGTTAATAGGTTTCAAGTGTGCGTTGCTTCCTTTTTCAACAGCGAATTATAAACGCTCTTAATAATATTTCACAGCGTTTTTCTTCTGGTGCCATTTGTTCCTGATATTTCCACTCCACCATTTCATCATATTTCAACTAAACAATATACATAACATTGTATCAAACTAGAAACTACCATATGAACATATAATTATTAATCATCATTTTCATAAAGTAATATGAATACAATATCCATAGACAAAATTTACATAAATTCATAAACAAATGTCATACAACATTAGACAAACTTATGTAAACAAACAAATTTATGACATGTTAAAAATATACATATTTATTCCTTCAACCTTTGGTTCTGATACATACCGCTTAAGCATCTCGATTGCTCCGTTGTTCATCTCTGTAATGCTTCAAGTCCACTTAAGCTTCAACACTGTAAGTATAAGCTCAATCAATTCTCATTATTAATTATCTATTAGCGAAACAATGATGATTTCTTTTAATTATCGTTGTCATCATCAGACATTATGCAATGGTGCTAATGGTGCACTGCATCAAAGTAATGGTGCACATGTGCACCATCTTGCGGTGCTAATGCACCACAGTGGTGAACTGCACCATACAGTGGTGTAGATGCACCACGATGTGGTGCAGTTCACCACTGTGGTGCATTTGTACCACTACAGTTGTGCATAGGTGCACCATTATTGTGGTATAGTGCACTATTAGCACAACTGCATAATGTCCATTAAGTACCATGATAGAAATCCCAATCCAGCAGACCCTGCACAATTATGGTTTGACAGCATAGTTATAACCTATTTGTTTCAAAACACTAACAACTTCTTGTATTACATGAGGGTTGTACATGGACCATTCTCAAAATCATCAAACGTACATATCAAACACACACTAGTATACAAATATTCTACAAGCAGAATTCAATTTCTTTTTTCACACCAGTGTTGCTCGTGATCTAACAACTACAACTAACCTAGCTAATATATGTATTGAATATGTGCATTCACATATTTGCCAGTATTTATACACAAACGTACAGGTTAGACCCATTCAAATGTGCAAGACTCCAAGCATGTATATAAAGGTATAATTGCAAAATCCATAACTCACCAGCTTAAGGAGATGAGAATTTTCTTTACACTGCATGAGAATTAAAGCCATGATCCTAAGATATGGAATTTAGCCTAAACAAGAAAATGTTAATTCAGAAGTCAAGAAATAGATTATTGGTTTATAAAGCAAACTGTTAAATATGAAAAAGAAAGATACCTAACCCACAGTTGAATTGGTTTATCCAGCAATAAATGATCCAAAAAATTGGCATGTGCATGTTAAACATTCTCACCACTATCTTTTACAGTGGTCGTGCATATTTTTTCCTTCCAACACTATCTTTTCAGTGCATATGCATGCTAGTACTCCCTGAATTACTTCCCTCCTACCACTTTAAGTTTGTAACTAAACATATAATCAGTCGTAAAATCAATGGACAACCTTCTCTTTAATTAGCCAATAGCCAGTCCCCCAAATACTATTATAAACAAGAATATACAATGGGATATACAGTTTGGAAAATATCAATGGAAGGCGTAACTTTTCTACCAAAGCTGAGAGCTTGTAAGGCACTTGTAAGGCAAGATATACCATTAATGGGTCAATAATACTGTCTAGAGCAGCTTCAAAGAAATCAATTGGTTATCGGATACAGTTGAACTTCAATTCTAACTTACAATGCAAGAGACATACCCGGTCAGATACAGTTGATGAGACAAGAATTGAACAACATAAAAATTAGGAATCTTCCCAATATTTATGTTGTTTAACTTTGCCTCATCAACATATACTTAAAGCATAAAAGCAGCAAGCATGCAATCCTTTTCTGTTGGTTATAGGATACAGTTGAACTTCAGCCCAGAAAAAGCTTAGAAGAGTTAAACATTATGCAATGGTGCACTGCACCAAAGTAATGATGCATTTGTGCACTCTGCACCACTGTGTGGTGTAGTTCACCACTGTGGTGCATTTGCACCACTACAGTGGTGCACAGATGCATCATTATTGTGGTGCAGTGCACTATTAGCACCACTTCATAATGTCCGCAAAGATATGAAAATGAAAAAAAATCCCGACTTACAAGGGAAATGAAATTGCGTAAGAGAGTGGCAAACCAAAATCTCTGTGCAATACTTAATGTAACAGCCCACATTTTACGTATCGGAGGATTGTAAAATATTTTTATTTCATTCCTTGAAGCTTGGATCATTCTCATCTTTTGATATGTTGCTTTTGGGGATGTGAGACATGTCCATATTTTTTACCAATTTTGTTTGTGACTATTTTGCCCCCGTCAGTCCTGTACAGAGAATAACTTTTGACTCAGGTCAAATCAGAGGGTGAGACCTGTGGCATTGGAAAGGAATTGATGGTTGCCTTTCCGTGGAGTGGTTACAATAAAGATTTAGCTCAGCGGTTTAGGATGAATCGCTGTTTTAAGGTTTTTCAGTTGGCTGTTCAGGTTTGGAGAGCCATAATGGGCTGATTTGGAAAGGCCCATTGGTGGGCTATTGGAAGGGTATAAATAGGGGGTAAGGGATATGGGAAATGGTTTTAGTTTTCCATTCTCTCATTAGGTGGCCTTGAGCTCCTCCTTCCTCTAACACCTTTCCACCATTAAAATCAAAATCCAAGGAGGGAAATGATAAATCTGCACCATTGGAGGATAAATCTTCATCAATTGAGGAAAGAATTCATCGGATCAAGGTGTTTGGTGTGAAGTGCTTACTGTCCTGATTCATTTTCCTTTGATTTTTGCTTGTATGGGAGAATCGGTGAGTGATTTAATCTCTCACATGAATGCAATGAAGTATATGAATGCTTGATCATGTTTTTCATCATATTTAAGTGTTTTTCCATAGATCTATGCCATATTAAGTCTATTCTCACATGAATCATCCAATGATCTATTTAAGCAAGTTTATTTTAATGATTTCAATCCAATTGCATGTGTATATGTAAGTTAGATCTATAATTTTGTCCATATAATCATTTATCATGATTTTGGGGGTGATTTGCATAATTTGATGATAATTGTCGTTTTCGTATTGTTAGAGAATACATGTCGTGTATTTTGTCATATTGGATGAGTTGTTTCGTCGAATGTATCAATTTGGCGAAGTTTTGGTCAAAATTGGAGTTGCATTGGAGAGGTGCAGATTTGGGTCGGTCGGGCTAGCCATGGAGGGTCGATCGGTCATTCATATGTATAACTTGGGGAGCAAGTTAGAAGGGCGATCGAGCGAGCTAAAGTGGGTCGGTCGGTTGTGCATGTGTGGGTCGAGCAAGGTCGGTCGAGCTGGTCGAGTAGGGTCGGTCGAGCTGGTCGAGTATGGGTCATGTTTTGGAGAAAAGTTGGCTCGAGCAATGTTTGGGTTGGTCGCACCTGAGTGGGTCGTTCGAACATGGATGTTGGGTCAAGCAAGGTGGGTCGTTCGAGCAGGCCATGGGTCGGTCGCACAGGGTTATTTTTTGGAAATTTATATTTTCGGGTACGGCTCAAATTTTGAACAAAAAGGTCTGAAAAAATATTTTTCTAGGGGCAACCCCCCGAACCCTAGCCGCAGCGTAGTGGTGTAACTGGCTCAGTGATGGTGTAACTTCAAAGTAAATTAAGTAGGAAGGTTCGAAGTGTTGAAAGGTGTTCATTGATCGGTGTAGAATAGCGAATGTGGAGACAATTCAAAGGTCGTGAATTGGTGGGTAATGGTTGCTTGAGAAGGTTGCTTGAGCTATGAAAAATTGTCGGGTTGGATGACTAGAGATGCGAAGGTCGAGATATTATCGTTGTCTTAAGTTCTAGCAGGCTCAAAGCAGGGGTACGACAGGGGCACCTAAAAGACCGGTTGTAGGTCGAGTACCCTGGGTATCGTTGAAAGGCCTAGTTGTCAAGGTTGGACATGCATATGTATCATTGAAAGGTGTATGGAGTTTATGCTATAATTAGGATTACCATTAGCCCTTGACATGTGGCAAGGTTGGTCATCATATGATTAACAATGGTTTCAAAGCAGGATTGGCGGTGATAGCCAGAATCATTCATGGATGATTGGTTGTTCTGTTTGTACCATCTCATGTAGGTTGTCCAACGTCGAAGGAGATGTTCCTTGAGTGCTTGTCTGATATTGGTTTAGGTCTCTAGGGTTTGTGCTTGAGGGATGTTGAATTCGATTAGGATGGCTTACATGATATATATATATATATATATATATATAATCTGGATGTTATGAATGCTTTACCATGATTGAATGGGTGTTCTGGTTTGCATGGATGAATGGTTGAATTGTTAATGTAAAGGCTATCACTGTCTGATATGGGGAAGATGGAAGTTGAGTTCTTCTCTGGTGTTTGGTAGATTGGTTTATTAATCTACCTATTCTCATATACTTTATTGTTGAAGTTTGTTAGCTGTTTTATCGCTCACTAAGACTGTTGTCTGACTCAAGGTTTTATGTTTCCTCTTATTACCTTGTGCTGTACATCCAGTTATGGATGGGTAGACTAAGTAGCAGGTTACAGGTTATTAGTGAGGACGATGATGCTGTGCGGAGACAAGCAGGAGGTTGACGTACCAGTTTTATTACTATCTAGTATTTCTATTTTTGCTTTTGTGTGCTCTTTGAGGTTTGTAGTGAAGTTTATGTACAAACTTTGGCATTCGTTTGATAACCTTTCAGGATGTTGTGAAAGTTTGAAAAGTTTTCTATATGATGCTTCATTACTATTACCTGTTGTATAAGTTATATTTTATTTTATCCTTGCATTGTGGTTCTACGATAGGTTCCGCTTGTGTTTACCTACTCTAATGATCGTCCATAGCTGCCTGGCACACTTTCAATGTATTATTCCTTTTGTTTAGTGCAGGGGTTATGGGCGGTTGTCACATTTGGTATCAGAGCTCTGGTTATCGATTTTAGCCAAAGTTCTAAGACGTAATCATGTATGGAAGACGTATTTGTAGATTTCAGTTGGATGTAGACTATATGATACTATATGGCATAGTAGCGTTTGTACTTCTTTAGCAGTTTATCTTGTTGATGGATAATCATTCTAATTTACAGATTTAGAATGAGTCGACGTTATATGAGACATTCTGCTAGGAAAGAAGTTGTGCCTGGAGGGGGAAATGGCGGGGCACCTGATTACTCGGCCATGTTTGAAGCTATGATAGAAGCATGCCTACAAAGGCCCCCCGCTCTACTGGCAGCTGCGGTTGATGTTGGAGTCCAAATGCCTAGAGCTGTGGAATTTGCAAAAGACTTTACATCATTAGGAGGGAAACAACTCAAGGGCACCGAACCAGTTGAAGGGGTTCAAAGGTGGTTGGACACTTGTGTTCGGATCTTCAAGGACTTGGGCATTGATGATGCAACAAAGAGGAAGCTTGCATCAAGGCAGTTAGAGGGCAGAGTAATGGACTGGTGGAACTATGTCACACTTGAGACCCCTAAAGAGGATGTTTCATGGGAGCTGTTCCAAGCTAAGTTTGAAGCAGAGTTTATCTCCACTGTGCGAAATTCTATTTTGTTTAAGAGATTTGTGGAGCTTAAGCAGAACGGTCGGCCAGTTCTTGACTATATTTCTGACTTCGAGGCCTTGTCGAAGTATTGTCGTTCATATGTGGATACTCCTTATCAAAAGAACGAGAAGTTTGTCTTGAGATTGGATGAATATCTTGGGAATCAGCTTATGGATCACCTCGATGATAGCTTTTAGAAGATCGTCGAGAAGGCTTTGAGGCATGAGAGTCTGTTTCCTAAGAAGATGTCTGTTGTTGCGCCTTAGGAAGATCAGAATCCACATAGGGTGGTAATAAAAAGAAGAGGAAGAAACAATAACAAAAAGGGAAGAATATCCAAAAGAAGCCTAAGAGTGAGGTTGTTTGCTTTAACTGCCAACAGAAAGTCCATTTTGCTAATGAGTGCAAGAATCCCAAGGCTGAGAAGAAGTGCTTCAAGTGTGGGAAGCCTGGGCATGAGAAGAAAGACTGTCCAGAATCAGCTAAGGGCAAGCAGGTTGTGTAGGCATATGCTTTGGAAGCCATGCCAACTTCTTCATGAGCTTCTACTGCAGAGGAGAAGGGAAAGGATGTCGTGGTGCAAGGTACTCTTTCTGTTAATGGTGTTTCAGTTCGTGTGCTTTTTGATAGTGGAGCATCGCATTCATTCATTTGAAATGAGCTTGTGTGCCGATTGGGTTTGGAACCCGAGATTTGTGATAGACCATTGATTGTGACTAATTTAGTTGGGGGTTCGTCCAATCTTTGCATGATTTGTCGTGGTCTAGTGTTGTCGAGTCATGGTTGCTTTTTTGTGTGTGATTGCTTTGTTCTTAACTTCGCTGGGTTTGGGATCATCTTGGTTATGGATTGGCTCAAGAGGTATGTGGCAAGGGTGAATTGCGAGAAGCAAGAGGTGAGGGTCGGGGATGTGGAAAGGCAAAGGACTACTTTTAGGACACCATCTGATTTCTTCGAATGGTTGGTGATGCCATTCAGGTTGACTAACGCGCCAGCGTATTTTATAGATCTTATGAATAGGGTTTTCAGAGATCAGTTGAACAAGTTCATGCTTGTGTTCGTGGATGACATTCCGATTAACTCTCAGAACGAGGAAGAGCACAAGACGCACTTAAGGGCAGTGTTGGAAATCCTACGAAAGCATCAGTTGAGAGCTAAGTTTTCAAAGTGTCACTTCTAGAAGAGTGAAGTGAGGTTCTTAGACCATGTTATTTCTGAAAATGGGATAGCAGTTGACCCCGCTAAAGTGGCAGCAATCCAGGATTGGGATAGACCTAAGAATGCGACAGATGTGAGAAGTATCCTTGGGTTGGCCGGCTATTACCGATGGTTTATCAAGGATTTCTCCAAGATAGCTGCCCCGTTGATAGGATTGACGAAAAAGAACCAAGTGTTCACATGGGATGCAAAGTGTGAACAAGTGTTCGTGATCCTGAAAGAGAGACTGACAAGTGCTCCTATGTTGACCATTCCGAGTGGGAATGAAGAGATAGTGGTATATACTGATACATGTGGTACTGGACTTGGAGCGGTACTGATGCAAAAGGATAAGGTTGTGGCCTACGCGAGTCGATAGTTGAAGAGATGAATTACCTAACTCATGATTTGGAGTTGGCGGTGATTTTTTTTGCTCTGAAGATGTGATGACATTACCTATTGGGATTTCAATTCGAGTTGTTTACGGATTACAAGTCGTTAAATTATCTTTTCTCCCAAAAGGATTTGAACCTTCAGCAGCAACGGTGGTTAGAGTTTCTGGCGCCATATGATTTTGTATGGCCTATACTCATGGAAAGGGCAACGCAGTGGCAGATGCGTTGAGCCGAAAACACGCAAGATTGGTAGCGATGTTTTCAGAATGGAAGAGCCTCGAGTATTTGGCAAGATTCAATTTCAGGCCAAGATGTGAATTGCAACCTGAAATGTTGGCAAGATTATCGATAAGACCTACGCTCATCGAAAGGATTGGCGATGGCCAAAAGCAAGATGCAAAGATTGTCGAGTTTATCCAGAAACTGAAACCAGGAGATAAAGAGTTCGAAGTCGATCGAGAAGGTTGGCTTTGAAAGCAAGGATGATTAGTTGTTCCTGATATCAACAGATTGAGATATGAGGTTCTGAGGGAATGTCATCACTCGAAGTTGAGAATTCATCCCGGTGCTAATAAGATGTATCAAGACATGAAGCAAGTCTACTACTGGAGGGGATGAAGCAAGATATTGGAAAGTTCATTTCCAAATGCATGAACTATCAGTTGGTGAAAGCTGAACAGAAAAAGCTGAGTGGTTTGCTTCAACTATTGGAAGTTCCTACGTGGAAGTGGGAGCAAATATCAATGGATTTTGTCAATGGATTACCTAGAACCAGGGCATGGAACGAAGGGATTTGGATCATTGTAGATCGTTTGACCAAAAGTGGAAGATTCGTTCTTGTCAAATCGACTAGGACGGCGTCGAAATTGGCTGAGCTTTATATGAAATGGAAAGTTCGATTCTATGGTATCCCAAAGAGTGTAGTGAGTGACCGAGATCCATTATTTACGAGTGGATTTTGGAGAAGTTTGCAAGAAGCTTTAGGAACCGAGTTGTGCTTGAGCACGACTTTTCATCCCCAAACGGATGGTCAAACCGAGAGGGTTAACCGAGTTTTGGAAGATCTCCTGAGGACTTGTGTGTTAGACTTCGGAGGATCACGGGAGGATCATCTACATCTAGTTGAGTTTGCATATAATAATAGCTACCAGTCTAGCATTGAGATGGCACCATACGAGGCGTTGTATGGAAGACCGTGTAATTCTCCATTATGTTGGTTAGAAACTAGAGGTAAGTTGATACTTGGGCCAGAGATGAGTAGAGAAAGATCAGATTGTATCGAGATCGTTCGACAACGAATGAAGGCAGCCTAAGATCGTCAGAAGAGTTACGCCGATAAGCTTCGTAAGGACTTGGAATTCGACGTAGGCGATATGGTTTTCATGAAGATTTCACCGTTGAAGCAAGTGGTTCGATTCGGAAGTAAAGGAAAGTTAGCTCCAAGGTTTGTTGGTCCATTTCCGATAGTCGAGCGAATTGGAAAGCTCACATATAGATTGAAGTTACCCGAGAAGATGTCGAGTGTGCGTAATGTGTTCCATGTGTCGTTTCTGTGGAAGTTTGTGCATGATTCGAATGTGGTGGTATCTCCAGAGCAGTACGAAGACCTAGAAGTAGAAATCGCAGTTACGAGACCTCATAAGCCGCTTCGTGTTGTGGGGAATGACACGAAACAGCTTAGGAGGTAGACGGTTAAGTTAGTCAAGGTACAATGGAGTGAAGATGGTGACGATTGTACGTGGAAGACGGAAGAGAGCATGAGGGTGACTCATCCAGAATTCTTCGTCTGTAGGACCCTTTGATATTCTATCATTGTTATGTCATTCTATCTTGTTGTTGTTTGTAGAATTCCGCGTGTTAGGATAAGGCTATGGATGCATGGCTTGATGGTTGCTAGTTTAAATGATAGAATTGGCTTCTCATGGATGATAGGCATGCGGAATTGTTGTGGTTGCTTGTGTTTGCAAGGAAATTCGGGGGCGAAATTCTTAAAAGGGAGGGGGGAGATGGAATGTAACAGCCTGCAGTTTACATATAGGAGGATCGTAAAATATTTTTATTTCATTCTCTGAGGGCTGGATCATTCTCATCTTTTGATATGTTGCTTATGGGGATGTGAGACATGTCCATAATTTTTGCCAATTTTGTTTGTGATCATTTTTCCCCTGTCAATCTTGTACAGGACATAACTTTTGACTCAGGTCGAATCAGAGGGTGAGACCTGTGCCATTGGAAAGGAATTGATGGTTGCCATTCTGTAAAGTGGTTACATTAAAGTTTTGGCTTAGCGGTTTGGGAGCAATCGTTGTTTTAAAGTTTTTCAGTTGGTTGTTCAGGTTTGGAGAGCCACAATGGGTTGATTTGGGAAGGCCCATTGGTGGGCTATTGGAAAGGTATTAATAGGGGGTAAGGGATATGGGAAATGGTTTTAGCTTTCCATTCTCTCACTAGGTGGCCTTGAGCTTCTCCTTCCTCTAACACCTTTCCTCCATTAAAATCAAAATCCAAGGAGAGAATCATAGATCTACACCATTGGAGGCTAGATCTACATCAGTTGAGGCAAGGATTCATCGGATCAAGGTATTTGGTGCGAAGTGCTTGTTGTACGAATTCATTTTCCTTTGATTTCACTACACCAAAACAGGGGATTCCCAACAAGTATAGGTGTTACAAATAATTTCAGTAACACTTTTAAGTGTTACCAACGGCCTATGAGGAATTTTCTAGCCATATTGTGTAACACTTATAAGTGTTACAAACATATTCATTGCTAACACTTATAAGAGTTACAAACATATTCATTGCTAACACTTATAAATGTTGGAACTATAAGATATGGTAACACTTATAAGAGTTACAAACATACTCATTGCCAACACTTATAAATGTTGGGACCTTAAGATATAGTAACATACATTAGTGTCAATAACATAATCCTACCAACACTTATAAATGTGGGCATCACAATACGAAATTAAGTTCTTTTCTATTTTTTACACAACTAATATTGAAATTCTCAAAACAAAGGAATATAACATATCTTTATAATTTTCGTATCACATATATAATTCAACATATCAATTCAATGTAAAAATTAGTACACTTCCATATCTCAAATTCAACAATATCACATTTCCATAATACTCAAATATAAGCTACATGCTTCCGATTTCAAAATACCATAATGTCATGTCCAAACTGTAAAATAAAATGCACTCATTACATTCCAAAAACTTTAGAGATAGAATGATTGTCAAGGTCACACGTGTTTGCTTTCTCGTTGTCATTACATTCCAAATTATGTTTTATTCCTCCTCCACAAGTGCCTACAAAATATAAAAGCACTCATTTATACCATAAAAAAATTAACAAGTTGCAATGGAACACTTTTCACTGAAGTGGTACATACATACATCAATAATCATACCATTTCACTCAGTGAATAAAAATCATGTGAAAATGCCTTTGATTGCACTACCCAAAGTCAAAGACAATAAGTATTGAGCACTCTCAAGCCACAGTAGCCAACATCATGCCTACAAAGTTCGCTACTTTCAGAAAATAAAAGTTAACAGAATATTCAAAAAATAAATGAAATTGTCTAAATAGTAAGTAATTTTTACATCAATAATCATACCTTCCTATGGTGCTATAATTTGTTTCTACCTCAAATAACCATTATAAAGTCTTCTATTTACCTGAAAAAAATAGTGTGATTTCATTTTAATATCAACAATTACCTAAAATAACAATCAAGCTACCTTCGAGTCACGCTTAATCCCTATGTCACAATTAGATCTACAAATGCATATTTAAAGAATAGGAATTCACTACCAATAATGCTTTAATTTTTGCTGAGTTGCAAGCTCAGTTTTCAAAACTAACCTGCAACTCATTTTCGAAAACTGAGCTGCATACTCAGTTTTTCAAACTGAGCTGCAACTCAATTTGCGAAACTGAGTTGCAAACTCAGTTTCAAGAACTGAGTTTGCAAACTCAATTTCAAGAACTGAGTTTGCTAGCTTAGTTTTCGAAACCGAGTTGCATCTCAGTTTCGGAAATTGAGCTGCAGACTCAGTTTTCTAAACTGAGTTTGCACAAAGGACTCAACATTTCCTATGAATCTATATTTTAGCAAACATAGTCTTATATATTCTATGACTGGAATGTCACTAATGATACCTTTTTTTTTTCAAGTTCTATTTGTTTCTTTTCTTCTAAAACAAAATAACTCATATAAATTTGGATAAATGAATGATGCCAATAGATAACACAATTATACTTTTAGGGGTATACATGTTACAAGTAGGTGACATTTAATGTCAAAACCATTATCATACATGTAACATCAGGCTTAGATTGAAACATGCCACCAGCACTCATTTATGTTTTTTCTAAATGTTATTTAAATGCAGTCTTCTTTTATCCGTGAATCTTCTGCTCTTACTAAAACTTAGTTGTGTTGTAACATGTCTTATATTCGAGTATAAGCTTTACAAAAATTAGACATCCTCTGTATAAACTAAGTTTACACTTTTCCTGATCTTCAATGTGATTGATTTTTTTCACAAAAAAAAGGAAAAAGAAGAACCACAAGGAATCATGCAACCTTATAGGCAAGTTATTTACACTTATAGCTATATGCTCCAAGCAAGGGTAATGTGATGTAAACAAAAATTCAATTAAGTTACAAACATTTTTAATTACTACAAATTTATGTGAAGTATGTATAGATAAATCTAATTCATGTGATCAACTCTTAAATTCAGGTTCACTTTACATGGCAAATATTTAAAGGATAAGATGCATGCCATTCTTACTTATCAAGCATGTCATATGTAAACTAAAGAAAAAATAGAGTAAAAAATTAGATTTGTTGAAAATATTTCTTACCATCACTAGTGGATGGAAATGCAAGCTTCCATACATGGATTACACCATCGGATGAGGTGGATGAAAATATAGAAACATCTTGAGAGACCATCATGCCTGTAAAACATATGAATTCCAATCTATGTTGGACATTTTTCGAAAAAATAGAAGGTATGAATAAAGTTTATTTATTTTATAACTAATTCCAATCAATATTGGACATTTTCCTCTATTCAAAAATGTATGAATTAATACAAAAAGAACTATTGTCTAAAGAAACTATAGATAACATATAGAATTAAATACAGACCACGATTTGAAGTTTGTATAATTAGTCAACAACCCAAGGATTCAGGAATGTTTTGTTTTGAAAACGTAGTTAATTAGGCTAATATGATTGATTATAGAATATTTTAAGCTGCACAGATACATGCGAAGCATGAGATGCAGTAGCATGCGCATGATATTGGTGATGCATAAGTAATTTATCTTAACTAACCTCTTGATCTGTTACTGGAATCTCTTCTTCTTGTTGATAGTTCTCTCGTTCTATTTGCATGTTTCTCTTTTGAAGATTCGTCAGATATTATAGCTTGACTTTCGACAATTGCTGCAAGAATTTAAACAAGAAAGCCGATCTTCTAACATATTGATAATGAGTATGATTTATCTTCGCATATTTGGAGGCTCACGGTTAAGGTAAGTAAGTGCAGCGGTAAATACAATGTTGAATGCAAAAATATATCCAAGTAAACCACCAACCCCAATCCAAAACCAATTTGCTTGAGCAAATAAACCTCTAGACTCTAAGATCTCAACTCCCAAAATTTTAGGGGGGTTCAATGTCATATCAATCTGCAATAATAGAAGAAGAAGAAAATTATTATCTTGAATTATCATTTCCTGATAGCACATGTGATAAAATGGTGAAGAAACAATTTATATGTTGCCATT
This sequence comes from Allium sativum, assembly GCA_030737875.1. Taxonomy (NCBI): domain Eukaryota; kingdom Viridiplantae; phylum Streptophyta; class Magnoliopsida; order Asparagales; family Amaryllidaceae; genus Allium; species Allium sativum. Next base: position 830,421,429 of record CM060913.1, read on the forward strand.
TTTTCCCAATGAACTCGTTAAGTGATATCGCTTTTTGTGCATACATCAATGGTGATGCCCAGTATCCCCATATCCACCAGCTTTTAATGCTTTCTGTAAAGTCATAAGATGATTTTAGTAACACAAAGCATAAACTAATATAGCATTTCATATAGTAACACATACTTCTTGATATAACAAAACCACCGAGTACAATAAGGATCAATTGCGCGAAAGAGCCAAAAGTGTTAGCAATGATCATTGATCTACCAGTAGCAGCAACACACCGGAAGGGTCTGGAAGCCATCTGACTAACCAGCGAAAACAACAAAAACTGCCGGAAAAACCTGTAATTGTGAGAAAGGATACTAACTTAGATATCTAAAAATGAATTTACAAATTTGACCAATTAATTTCAACATACTTGTTTGCACTAGGGTCAAACCCAATGACATAGTAAGTTAGTACTGTGTACAGGAGACATTCAAGAAAAGATATTGGAATCTTCAAAATCCAGGTCGGTAATGCATAAGCCTATGCTGGAAAGAACAAGAGATCTCTTTGCTTGTAGAAAATAGGAAGCTTAGCAATGCTCATTGCTAACTCAACAAATCCATTGAAAAGATGCGCAATTAAACCAACAAACAATGCTCCCATGAAAATTATTCCATCACTTAGCTCATCATGTTTCATCTTCGTACGCAGAAAGACTGTCATTGCTATGAGTGATATTATAGTAAGCTGTAAAACAAAATGTAGTTACATTGTTACAATCTGATTTTAAGGGCATTAAAAATAACTGCAAAACTAGAAAAGTAGGAACCTGGAACATCTTAAAAAAAATCAAAATTGATCCTAATGAAGTCGGAACATATGTATTTCATGCATTTGTCAAGTAACATTTAAGTGAACAAAAGCAATAACAAGTAGCTTACTCAAGATAAAATAAGCAATTAGTTAAAAATATGATAACATATATCTTGTTAAAAAGTAATGGAAAATTGTAATAGGGATAGGGCATCATAGAAAAAGAAAATCTATTGAGAGAGAAAACAATGCAGTTGTCCCACACCTGTGATTAGTGTTTACTAATATGTTCAAGAATTCAAAATGATTCAGTAGAAATGTTGATATAAATCTGATAAAGAGACGAAGAAATTACATGATGAAGCACTGCTTTTCTTCTGTACCAGCGTACATGATTCCTCCTTTATCTACTGCGAAATCACAATGCAAAGGCTGCCGAATAAAACGTATTAACTCATTTCCTACTTACTATGATTTCAAGTTAACAAATTAAGTATAAACATGTGCATCTGATGGATGTCTCCCATAAAGTGAGAAAAAAAAACCATAAGGGCTTCAGTTTTGTTTTCTAAAATTCGCCATCTATCATATTAATTTGTTGAAAATAAAAAGGGTTAACTCAGTTGATAGAACAATTAAAAATTGTTCAGCTTCATAACTGAGTTGAGACTGATTTGTACATGAGCTTTCTTAATTTTGGTTCATCTGAGTTAAGTTCAGCTATAAAATCAAGCTTAAGCTTAATCTAAAACTGGTCTTAAACTCAATTTTAATCAACATAGAACCATACAACAAAAAGGGTCCATTTTAATTAGGTTACTACCCTGCAATTTGGTTGCACTATAAATGTCTTTAAAAGGAAAAAAAATAAAGAAATCAAAAGGATAAAAGGAGATAGAACATAAAAGCAAATCTTGCAGGTCTTTGTTAACTTGACTTTCTTTATGCCTATCGATCTCATTTCATCATAACTTGTATCTTGTATTGTTATTACAAACAATAAACAATTATTTACCTGCTTATTAATGTAAAAAAATAAAAATAAAAAATCTAACCATTTCCGTGTATCAAATTCAATATTTAACTAGATCACACCATAGTTTTCAATAGATCAAACATAATTTAAGGGATTCTCACAAAAAAAACCTAAGCAAATGTCCTGAAAATCAAAAAGACATGCCATAAAGAGCCACTTAAGCTGCATAGAGCGAAAAATGAGAAGAAACACTTCCACAAAGTTGTTATTTCTAACAAAAACTCTCCCTCAAAGAAAACAAAACACCGGTGGATAAACGAATATAGTTTATGAAAGCACCATATTATTTCTGTAATATGAAAAGGATTATTAATTTAGAAGGGATCAATAACACCCACACCACTACAATAACAACCCGTTTGGACACCTCTCAATTTCCTTAAGCTAAAAAAGTTTGAATGCTAGTTTTCATTAAGAAAAAAATACAAGCAACCAAATCAGGCATAATCAGATGAAGCAACACCATTTATTAGTACATATGAACATTATATGGCAGATCAGTTTTTGATATGGCAAACAGCACAAGTACCAGACATTAAAAAAATAAAAATAAAACCAAGCTGACCCAAGCAATATGAGAATTAGAGAAGCACGTAAGCGCAATATGGTTAGCCGAATATGAAGGTAACAAGTCAAAACATATCTAAGGATACAAGACTGTAGCGTAAGCCATTGAGCCTATAGTTCATTACAACCAATATATATGATCACTTTATGAGCACAATCGATCAAAGCAAATCATGCCAGGCTCAAAGGAGTGCATAACCTAAAATACACAAAGGTTTTAAAATTGACTATCCTGAACAAGGTTGTTCAAACATATACACATATGCAACAAAAAACATTAATTAGAAGCAAAAGGAGAAGAAAGCAACAACAATCAGTGCAACTATCCAAGGATACACTGTGGTCAAAGTGAAATACTACATTTCAATCCTATACAAATAAACAAATTTAGGTTATAGCTGGACAAGTCAATATTCTCCAACAATTAATCAAAACCAATGAAGAAGTTTGATCAAACCAATCAGAGAAATATGCAAGTATACTGAACACGTAATGCTAGAGATATATGAAATCCAACCAATTCAAAAACTAGAGATATAATAGGATTCAAATTCTATATAAATCCATTAATCATTGGCATTTAATCCATCAAGTCATGTAAATTAAAAATTAGAAAGGAGCGAACATCGTACCAATTTTCTAGAAGCCCCAATTCCTATCCCTAATTCGAAGTCATGGAGAGAGGATTTGAGAGGCTAATGCCTATTTGAGAAATCCAAAATCCTTAGTATCTCTGATATTGATATTGATTAGCTAATCGCTGATATGAATTCTTCGAACTCCATTTTTTTTATTTGCTTACGATGCGACCTTCGGAGGAATAAGCGTTGAGGTACCAATTAGGGTTATGTGTGAGAACTTACCCTTTTGCCCTTGAAATATAAGAATTGACCAGGCATATCAACACATTTAAGTGTTAGCACATTTTTGGTGGCACATTTTTACTATAGCAACACATATTAGTGTCACTAGTCTACAACACACATAAGTTTCCTAAAAGTAGTTTGGATTTGCTTCCTCAAGTAAAGTATAATATCTAGAATAGTAAAACAGATTATATTTGTCGACAAATGTAAAATGATATGGAGATGATATTCATTATGTGTTGGCAGTTGAAAAAAATAAGAGTTGCCAAATGACCATTATGGTGTAGTGTTTTTGCTTGTTTGGGAGAATCTGTGAGTGATATACATCTCTCACATGAATGAAATGAAGTATATGAATGTTTGATCATGTTTTTCATTATATTTAAGTGTTTTTCCGTAGATCTAAGCCATATTAAGTTCATTCTCACATGAAACACCCAATGATCTATATAAGCAAGTTTAGTTTAACGATTTCAATCCTATTTCACGTGTATATGCAAGTTATATCTATAATTTGTCCATATAATCATTTATTATGATTTTAGGGCGATTTGCATAATTTGACGAAAATTGTCATTTTCATGTTGTTAGAGAATTCATGTCGTGTTTTTGGTCATACTGGATGAGTTGGTTTCGTCGAATGTATCAATTTGGCGAAGTTTTGGTCAAAATTCGAGTTCCATTGGAGAGATGCAGGTTCGGGTCGGTTGAGCGAGCCATGGAGGGTTGGTCGGTCGTTCATATTAATGACTTGGGGAGCAAGTCAGAAGGGTCGGTCGAGCGAGCCATAGTGGGTCATTCGGCCGTGCATGTGTGGGTCGAGCAGGGCCGGTCGAGCTAGTCGAGTAGGGTCGGTCGAGCTGGTCAAGTATGGGTCATGTATTGGAGCAGAGTTGGCTTAAGAAGTGTTTGGGTCGATCGCATCTGAATGGGTCGGTCGAACATGGATGTTGGGTCGAGCAAGGTGGGTCGTTCGAGCAAGCCAGGGGTCGATCGCACAAGGTTATTTTTTGAAAATTTATATTTTCGAGTACGACTTAGATTTGAACAAAAAGGTCTGAATTGGCTCGGTGATGGTGTGACTTCGAACCCTAGCCATAGTGCAGCGGTGTAATTGGCTCGGTGATGGTGTGACTTCAAAGTAAAATCAAGTAGGAAGGCTTGAAGTGTTGAAAGGAGTTCGTTGATCGGTGTAGAACATCGAATGTGGTGACAACTCAAAGGTCGTGAGTTGGTGGATAATGGTTGCTTGAGAAGGTTGCTTGAGCTATGAAAAGTCATCGGGTTGGATGACTAGAGATGCGAAGGCCGAGATATTATCGTTGTCGTAAGTTCTAGCAGGCTCAAATCAGGGGTACGATAGGGGCACCTAAAAGACTGGTTGTAGGTCGAGTACCCTGAGTATCGTTGAAAGGCCTAGTTGTCAAGGTTGGACATACATACGTATCGTTAAAAGGCGTATGGAGTTTATGCTAGAACTGGGGTTACCATTAGCCCTTGACATGTAGCAAGGTTAGTCGTCATACGATTAATAATGGTTTCGAAGTAGGATTGGCAGTGATAGCCAGGATTAGTCATGGATGATTGGTTGTTCTGTTTGTACCGTCTTATGTAGGTTGTCCAACGTCAAAGGAGATGTTACTTGAGTGCTTGTCTGATATTGGTTTAGGCCTCTAGGGCTTGTGCTTGAGGGATGTTGAATTCAATTAGGATGGTTTACATGAGATATATATAATCTGGATATTATGGATGTTTTACCATGATTGAATGGGTGTTCTGGTTTCCATGGATGAATAGTTAAATTGTTTAATGTAAAGGCTATCACTGTCCAATGTGGGGAAGAAGGGAGTTGAGTTCTTCTCTGGTGTTTTGTAGATTGGTTCGTTAATCTACCTATTCTCATATACTTTATTACTGAAGTTTGTTAGATAGCTTATTGCTCACTAAGACTGTTGTCTGACTCAAGGTTTTATGTTTCCTCTTATTACCTTGGGTTGTTCATCCGGTTGTGGATGGGCAGACTAAGTAGTAGGTTATAGGCTATTAGTGAGGACAATGATGTTGTGCGGAGGCGAGCAGGAGGCTGGCTGTTTTATTACTATCTAGTATTTCTATTTTCGCTGTTGTGTGCTCTATGAGGGTTGTAGTGAGGCCTTTATTACAAACTTTGGTATTCGTTCTATAACCTTTCAGGATGTTGTGAAAGTTTGAAAAGTTTGCTACATGATGCTTCATTACTATTACCTATTGTATAAGTTCTATTATATTTTATCCTTGCGCTGTGAGTTCTACGACAGGTTCCGCTTGGGTTTACCTTCTTTGTTGATCGTCCATAGCTGCCTGACACACCTTTCCACGCATTATTCCTTATGTTTAGTGCAGGGGTTATGGGCGGTCGTCACACTTAAGAGAACTGATACACAACCAAACACACTAAACAGACATGTACAACTCAAATATCCATGTATTCACTCGTGTCCAATCGTATCTTGTCACCTTCCTGTTTAACATCAGTTTGTTTAAAGCGATTGCTTTAGTTAAAGCTAGAGAATTCTATCCTTTTGTGTAGTCCAAATTGCAAGATGATGTACATATACATCCAATGAATTCAAATGATGTGCATATACACCCAATCAATTCAAAGATGCTTAGTAAAAGCTTAGAAATGGTTGATTTTGATTGTACAAGCAAAGTAACAAATTTTGTGTGAGGCTGAGCTTTGTAAATATGAAAGAAAGAGGGATTACCGAGCCAAAGTAGGATGCAACCAATGCTTTAGTAAGATCACTTTTACTAACCCCGGTAGGCTGAGCTTTGTAAATTTACATTCAGCCAAGTTATTTGCACTTACTGCTGCCAACTCCCGATGCTGGTCGTAAGCAGAATAATGCCATGCAAATCATTTTTTCAACATCTTCTCCTATTAAGTTGATGAGGCAAGAGTTGAACAACATAAAAATTAGGAATCTTCCCAATATTTATGTTATTCAACCTTGCTTCATCAACATATACTTAAAGCATAGAAGCATCAAGCATGCAATGCAAGGCTTCCAACTTCAGCCTTGAAAAAGCTTAGAAGAGTTAAACATAGATTTATAAACAAACAACCTGCATTTTAAGCAAACAATGAATGACTACGTCACGAAGGAAAGTGACCACATGGTAATACTGACTTATGTAGCACACAAAAATGTTATAAGCATCTTGCCCAATACATTTATTCGGCAACAAGGTGTATAAGGAAACAAGCGTAACACTTTAAAAAATTGACCAGTAAAAGAACAAATGAATTTTGAATGCAACATCATTGTACTTATACATACATTCGTATAGACAAAAAACATGAATACAACATGCTTTAAAGCTTAAATGTTTCATACTAGCCTTCTCTGCTATAACCATGTTATGATGCCACACATTAAATTACTGCAGAGTTCTTAAAGTCAATTTTTATCATGTGAAAACAAGACATCATTTACAAAATTTGAATGCACAGTAATTTTTTAGTATGGATATATACTGTTTAGATATAAAAATTGCTTCATCCATACCGTGTGGCATCATAGCTCCATGGTACATTTGTTTAACATTAGCATATCTATAATATAATATTAGCAAACAATAGATAGAACCCAGAACTATTTGATGCCTCTACAACAAGAGAATTAAAAATAAAAACGAAATACTTAATTATTCAACTCAATAACAAAAGTAGCTTCAGATTACCCAATTTTGACTTAACATCCAACATTTTTCAATGTGTATTCATAATGTAAAGCATAACCCACGCAAACTATGAGATCGCACACCAAAAATCCCTCAATTTAACGACTGAAAAAACCCGAACCTGTGAAAATTGCTAATTAAATTTATTAGGGAAAGAAACCGAACCTGTGGAGAGTAGAAGCTTCAAAAAAATTACACGAGAATCCAAGGTTTGAACTTTAGAAGGGGCTGCAAAAATTTAGAAAGGCTGTTTTGAAATATTTGCAGATCAGAGGCGATTAAGGTTTGAGGTCGCTTATGACTTAGGGTTTTTTGTATTGGGGAGAAGATGGAAATTGATTTACGCACGGCAATGAAAATTTTAGAATTAAGGTTTGTAGTCGCTTATGACTTAGGGCTTTCTTTTTTGGGGGAGAAGAGGGAAATTGATTTACACGGCAATGAAAGTTTTGGGTAGAAGAGCGGCAATGAAAGTTTGGGGGAGAAGAGGGAAACTAATTTATACGCGTCAATGAAAATTTTAGAGGGAACGATGAATGTAAATCTAACGCATGAGGATCTCAGCGTTCTCGCATGTTGTTTTTGGTTTTTACTTGGGTTTATAATTTGTGAAAGGTTCAACCACCGCAATTAACGGTCAACCACTGTCCTATATTGCTGTTGAAAGCAATTTTTCTTGTAGTGTGTATATTTAATCCAATGATATCTGCGGGACAATCCGTCAATAAACCCTTGCTAAATATAGCAAATGTTGAATATATGGATATGATTTTTGTTCGATGATGATAAACCATATTACTTAGTAAATATGTTTATATATGTCTGATTCTAATTTGCACAAACAAATATTTTATAACACCAATGAATAGTACACGTTTTTGATTCTCAATTACAATCACTATACAATACACTCATTTGTACACATGCTTCATCCCCACACACTCATACACTTTCATACAATATCCACACTCACTCACTCTCACTAAATTGTGCTCTTTAATTATGTAATCCAAAATTTGTCCAATCGTCCAATGGAAACAATTTAAATCACATTTGCTCGTGTGAAAATGTAAAAAACTTAAGAACTTCAATATTGTCTCGTGTGAAACACAAATGTGTGTAAAGTCCTAACTGACATACAAGTGGCACATAGGAATCACATTTCAGTAAATCATTATTTAGACGTACTCGCATGCTAAATAATGTGCAATGAGTTGTGCTGCAAACTTTCTCAAGAGTATGTATGTAAAAAGAACCGCAGAAGCAAACAAAAGTATTCATATTTATTCAAGTGCTGTGAAAGCCACACTCAATTGGCATAACATGAAAACACTTCAAGGGTGTCGTGAAGCCTATGGAGGTCAAGGCATTAAGAGCAAGAACAAAATTGGTATTTTGAAAGGGGAGTTTGATGTACAATCCACTTTTGAATAGAACAACAATGTTCTAATGCAGGAGGTAAGCAAAGCTTTACTTGGAGAATACATAGCAGCTCAAAAGAAGAAGGCACCATTTAAAAGCTTAGGATTGGAGCATATGAATGATCCATTCCCTGTAATATCATCCAACCTTCCAGTCTCTACCATTAGAAGTATCAAATTATAGGCCGATATATTCTTCCCGAGAGAGGGATTTGCTGAAGCGTTTTGCTGCTGAAGTTTTCCAGTATCAATCACAACTCTTAAGGGGAAAAGCAAGGAGAACGTTATTTTACTTAGCTACAAACCTGAAGAAGAGTTAGATAGAGCATACACCAAGTGTACTATATTGGGAACCATTTTAAAAGAAGGGACAAATGCTTCTTCAGGCCTGTTAAGAACGTATTGGGATTACCGAGGACCATGTACACCCTAATTTTATAGAGGAAGATGTGCCATTTCTATGATATGGATACTTGTCCCTTAATAATTCCGGCAATGAAGAAAGAAGTTGGGAAGTTATGCAATGAGCTAAGGCCCCATGCTCTAGGCATTCTGGCTTTTTTGGATACCCCAATACTAAATATCGAATACTGAATGAGACACACATTGATTTATTCCTTTACACTGCCATATATGTTATTATAAGGGAAATAAAACATTTGAATGAAAAAAATAACAAATTAAATCATGGTAACAAATAAAAGAAAACACAAAAGAGGCATTGTATAATCTACTAACCCAGCAAATGAAAGTAAAAACGTTATATGCCTTTCCTTCCTTTTCTGTTCAAAAGCAAAACAGGTTATATGACCTTGATTGAACATACTAAACATAACATAAGGGAATTCATCTGTTACAGTTTAAAATCTCGGTCTAAAAAATTTCTTATTGAACCCAAACCATTTCGGTTCGAACGGACGGCGGCGCGCTTGTGTGGTAGAGATTCGTGATCTCCCTCCTCACAACAAAGGAAACATGTAGGAGCCCCAAGGCCCCAACATACTTCTAGGAAAGCTCCTTAAGTACCTTGAAAACTTTTTTCACTTTCATGATGTGAGACTAATCCCAACACTCTTCCTTCTTCCTTTCTTGCTTCCCTCTTCAAAACAAACCCAAACCCCAAAACAAGTTTTGAAAATTTCACAACAATCTCCCTCAAATTTCAAAATAAACAAAGTGGATGGATGAATCACTAGTGTGACTTCCTACACACCAAAGTGAGATCAACAATAAAACCGGAACAATCACACATGTTGATTTCCTTATTTATAGTGTTATGTGTTGCTCAACACGTTAATGGCCATGTGTTTTAATCCTGGTTCATGAGTCTACTTTAGAAAGTGGTCTTACTTTCCTAGAAACCGACCTAATTTCCATACTCATATATATATATATATATATATATATATATATATATATATATATATATAAGTCTCTTAAGGTGTTTTTACGATGTAGCTTCTAAGGTTTCTAGACTTATTAAGGGTATTTATCCATCCTTTGTCCTTGTAGAATCCAACATTAAAATATTATGGGATTATTGGTTTAGTGTTCCATGATTATACTCTTAACTTGTTGGTACCCATTGAAATTTGTCTATCCTTTTCAAGACATAAGTTGGGTTTCTGTTAAGGATGATCAATCTCCATTCACAGACCTTAGTCCCATTTCTTTTGACTTTATAGAAACCACTGCCTTTGGAAGACATTTTGTAAGTGGGTCAGCCAAGTATTTCTTTGTTTATATGTAGTCAACAGTTATAACTCCACTTTTGAGTAACTGTCTTACCATCTGATGTCTTAGACTCACATGTACAGACTTCCCATTATATGTCTTATTAGAGACATTATATATCGTTACTTGATTATCACAATTAATCAAGACTGTTGGAGATGGCTTCTTCAACAATGGAATTTCCATTAACAAATTCTTAAGCCATTCCGCTTCCTTACATGCATCTGCTAATGTAATCAATTCAGACAACATAGTTGAGTCAGATATATAGGTCTACTTCTTGGAAGCCCAAGATACAACAACTCCTCCTAATGTAAATATCCATCCAGTCGTAGTCTTGGATTTGGATTCTACATTGTTGCAGGTTGCATCACTATATCCTTCTATTACCAGATGATATCCTTTATAAGATAAACCATAATTGAGGGTTCCTTTCAAATAAGCTAAAACTTTGGAAATAGCTTTCCAGTGTTCGAAACCAGGATTACTCATAAATCAACACAATATACTTGTAGCGTATGTGATGTCTAGTGTAGTGCAATGCATAGCATACATAAGACTCCCAATAACACAAGAATACTCCAGTTGAGAATTGGTACGTCCAGTGTTCTTTTCTAATTTAATACTTGGATCTAAAGGAGTTAGTGCTGGTTTGTCATCATAATGACCATATTTCTTTAGGAACTTCTCAATGTAATGAGATTGAGTTAGTAATAACTCTCCCGCTTTCCTAATGTTTTTAATTCGCAAAATTACATCAGCCTCTCTTAGATCTTTCATATCAAATTCAGAAGATTGAAACTTCTTACTTTCATTCACACAAGATATTTTGGAACCAAATATTAGCATTTCATCAACTTATAAACATATTATAACATAACCGTTGTTATCCGAATTGCTATAAATACATTTATCAACATCATTAACAAAGAATCCATATGACAGTGTGTAACACCCCACCTCCGTCAAGGTCACTCACAAAGGGAATGCCTTGACTTTGATGGAGCGTTTTAGTAGACAGAACAGAATATTACAAGAACAGATACATAAAACAGTACTAGAAAAATTTACAACTTTATTACAGCGGAAAACAGAAATCAGTTTGGTTACATCCTTCAAAATCATTTTACCAAAACCCAAGTTAATATATATATATATATCAGCCTTTTTCAAAAGCCCTCAGAGTACAAAACTTTAAAATCATAATCCCCACAGAAGATGCCATAAGGAATCAAGCCATACTTTAAGCACTTCAAGTACTTCAAGCCAAAGAAATCTGGATTAAGCTGAAGTATTCCCTCCTTGGAAACCTGGGGGGGGGGGGGGGACGGAAAGAAAAGGGGCGAAAACAAGCAAGGTCAGACATAAATCTGGCGAGTCCAGTGATTTCCAGCATACGAACAGATAATAATAATCATGGTATGCAAATAAAACTGGATGCGAGATAACAGTAACAGGAGTAGCAGATATACTTAGGTTAAACAGAAGAAACAGAATGATATAAGCTATTACTTTTTACTTCTCTGCACTAATACTAGTATAACAAGATTACGTGTTACCCTAATGTCTAAACAGAAACAGAATAATGGGCCTTTACCACCCGAACAGAAGGTACAGAAACAGAAACAGAATAATCCTTACAGAAACAGAATGTTAGAATTAGGTGTACACTAGTAAATGGGCCTTTACCACCCCAACAGACGGTACCACGCAGAAACAGACAGGTGTTACCACCCAACAGAAACAGACGGTACCCCAATGGAAACAGACAGAACTAAGTGTACCCTAAATCTACCCCAAGCGATCGGCTCCCTAATACATAAATACCCTGTGCCAGCCCCACAAAAGGGTGTATCACTCCCCAAAGTGGCAACCTTTAAATGACACAGACCTATTTGCAGATGTCACGGCATCTTACATCCTCAGAGGCAGACCAGGATCCATGCACGCACATGACCCGGTTGGAACGCATCATCAACACCCCTCGTCATTATCAGAATGAACTGCTTATAATTAGTTCAGTAAGCGTGCCCGGACCCTACCTACTGTTGGGTCATAGTTTTGATACCAGAAAGGGTTACTGACTAATATAGGTCCCAAACAACAGATGACACAAGTATTTTTCCCTCCTAACCTTGTGCCCCCAGACTAACAGATTTCAGATTAACTTGTTTACAAGTTTTCAGACATACAGAGTTCAGATCAACTAGCTCACAGATCAGAAAATCAAGTTAACAAGTTTTCAGACTAACGGATCAGATGTACAGTTCTTAACAGACTTACAGATTGTCTAACTTTGTATTGGGCCTACCGACTTATGAAACGGGTTTGTTAAATTCATCAGTCCGATTGGTTTAACCCTATTCACCCAAAATGTTTTAGACATCATATTTATCCCAGATTTACATTAATTAAATATTAATGCACAGACCTCCCACATTAGGTCGGTAGCTTGTGGCCGCTGGATATGCCGGGCGGTTCCGGGCAGACTTCTGCCACAAGCTAGACCTAACCTCGTGTCTAAGCATATTTTAGTTATGTCTACGACCTCTCACATTAGACTGACAGTTTGCGGTCGTTGGTTAAGCCGGTTGGTTCCGGGCAGGCTTCTACCGCAAACAGAGTCTAACCTCGTGTCATAGCCAATTCATTCCAACACAGATTTTTCAGATATCAGACTAATTCTGTTTATTTAACAAATTAAACTTCTTCACAGGCTACAACAGATTAATCAAATTTCCATGTTTTACTAAATCTTAGGTCGAGCCTACGGATTTCCATATCCAGATTACCATTATCTAGTTTGCAACAGATCAGACAATTCAACAGATAATAGATCTAGCAGTTTAAGCGATTCAATCGATTTAGCAGATAACAGATTTAGCAGTTTAGGCGATTCAATAGATTTAGCAGATAACGGATTAGGCAATTTAACAGATTTAGCAGATAACAGATTTAGCAGATTATATATATCTAAAACTCTATTTACATATCTTGCCTAATCATAAATTTAGCCTAAACTTGCATGCCTAAATCAAGGTCATAATTCATAATGCAATATATGCCCCAATTTTTAATCTTAATATTCCCATTTACAGTTCATGTCAATACTAGATTTAATATTCTAGTTTACCATTTATGTCCAAGACTAATACACATGTTAATCATTCACTATTATAGCCAATTCAGATTATGCCAACATATTTATTATGCCAAATTAACTTAATTAAGCTACGCCCAATCCCCGTATAACATGTTTCCACAAGTTCTCTAAGTACTCATGAAATGACACTAACAAAAGGAGTAGGGGATAAGCACAAGAACTGATATAAAAGAATAGGCATGCAATAATGAACCAAATACAATAATAATGGCTCCAATTGGCTCGATGTACATAACAGTGAATGGGAATAAACTAGCCAAGTTACACACTAATTATGAGATCTAACATAATTAACGGAATATGCATAAGAAAATAACTACAATAGTTATAGGCAATAGTCTCATAGTCATGAATCATAGTCATAGGCAATAGTCTCATAGGCATGAATCATAGTCATAGGCAATAGTCTCATAGGCATGAATCATAGTCATAGGCAATAGTCTCATAGGCAACAGTTTCATGTCCAATTATGCATTATTCATTATTTGTCCCAAAATTTAGCGTTCGTGCTTTAATCTCTTATGAGATTCGGCGCAGGCTCGTAGTAGCCTGGCTATAGAACAGAAAGAAGAAAGAGGTACAGAATAGTCACAGAAAAACAGATCTGACAGATAAGAATATACATAACCTCAGATTCAAATTTATAACCACGTCAAGATCATAATTAAAGTTCATATCTGAAAATAACTGTACTCACTATCAAAAAGGAAAGTCTTGATTTCTGGTTTCCGAGTTCTGAATTTGATATGCTTTCCTTTGGGTAGACTAACGTTGTTTTGATTCGTGTTTTACTCTAGTATTGCCTTGTCTCTAAGCTTTCTAACTGACGGCCACTCCTAGTTTCTTACCAGCAGCATGACGACTTTAGTTCTATGTTATTTGTGTGAATTTACGGTTAGACTTGAGTTGTATTTATAGAATTTTAATTTGATTAGAGACGTCGATGAAGCTAGAGTGAATCCAGACCATCCATCTCAAGAGAAGCCAATCAGAAAGTGACATGTAAGCCCTAGTGACTCAGCCAAGCCTTAAAAATCGACCAGAACCTGACCAGGCCAGCCAGGGCCTGACCAAGCAGGGTTTCTGGCCTGGGCGCACTTGGCAGGTGTGCCAGTGATAAAACTGTACTGGCGCATTTCCCAAGTGCACTAGTGCAATTTTGTTCTGGCGCACTTCCCAAGTGCGCCAGTGCAATCTGACCCGTTTCTGATTTTTCTGCCCAACTTCGTTCGTCCATATCTTTTTCCTACGGTATCCGTTTTACACAAACTTGGACTTTATCTCAAGCAGAATTTTGAGACGAACGCAATGGCATAACCCATTTCCCTTAATTCCATCATTTAGAATTAATTATTCTCTTATTTGCTACTTATACGTTCACAAAAAATACGGGGTGTTACATTCTCCCTTCCTTAAAGGATTTCGTCCCCGAAATCTTCAAGTTAAGAAGAATGTGTCCTACCATCCAGTCATCCATCTACTCAACCATCACCAACAAGCATCCATTGTCCTTAGAAAATTTCTAATGTTGTATGAACATATGCAAAAGTGTGTGTATATGTTCCTTATCTAATGCAAAAATCAGGTAGTCCACTGATTCAGTTGACCTCCTTAATGCGAACTATGTCAGTGTCATGAGTCCAACATGTATGCAATTTTCCTATTTGATACATATCATTCTTATATGAGTGACAACCATTAATTCATATGCAACCTCCATGTGATGAGTCAATCATTTTGCATCCACCAAAATTGAAAATTCTCACACATCCATATGCAGTATGAGAGTGTTTTCGAGCCAATCTAGTGCCTAGTGTGTGTATATGCATCCACGAGCAACCACTTGCAACCATCAAACATAACATGTCTCAAACACATGTTTACACCCATTAGTTTCTACCTAAAGTTCGAAGATTCGATCGATAGGATACAGTCGAATGATGGAAGCGAGTACAAATAAAACAAAAACTTGGTTCCCATTAGACATTAGTTGAGAGAATAATTCCCCTAAGTATCAACCCCGAAGATTGAAATCAACATCAGATTGACACCCAGAGGATTACCCTCTTTAGACAATGTCAAAACCAGAAATCTTAACCTTATCAAAAATATTCAGATATTTACAGATTACTGGTACAGATCAGATTACCGAATGATTCTTAGGAAACTAAGCATGGGAAAATCCCACCATATCCCTCAAAAACCCAAAATGTATGCATTACAATCGACTTGACGCCTAACACAGATACCCTCAAACCCCAACCTATCACCAACAGATGAGTCATAACCCCTATGGGGTTTGAGACTATAACCAGATCAGAAACAAGACTAGTATTAAAGTGCAGAGACTCGACTACAGAATCAGAATGCCATAATCGGAAAGAGCTCTAACTCAATAATCAGATAAGGAAACTAAACTCTCTACGGAAATTTTCCTACTTCTATCCTATCCACCAACTATGAGAGCATTCGCCTGCCTTCCCGAAGTAGGTCATGTCCTCTGTCCTTGCCCCCGTTTCTTCGGGCAGTCCCTAGTGAAGTGTCCCATCTCACCACAGTTGAAGTGAGTGTCCTTCCTCTTTCGGCAATCCTTGTTCAAATGAGTCAAGCTTCCATAAGTAAAGCACTTTTCTCCTCCTTTATCTTCAGGCTTTTCTTCCTTCTTTTGCGTTTCCTTTTTGCTTCCTTTGTGAACCAAGTCCATATCCTTGAGTTTCTCATCCTTGGCTTGTGCTCCTTAGCCAAACTCCCTCATTCTCATCTTTACTATCCGTGTACAACACGTTGACAAGTCCCTCGAAAGCGGCCTCCATCGCACGGAAAATCCTAAAAAGCTCGAAAGAAAATTAGCCGTAGGTGAGACTACTGCGGCCACAGAAGGAAGTCGGGCGCTTATTTGCCCTTTGACCAGTGTCGTAGTCTTATCAAGCCTACAGAACCATGCCGCGATGAGGTTACCTCCCAAAAAGCCGGGTGCCCCGGAGAAAGAAGGAAACAAAGATTCAAACAGAGGATCAAAAGATAGATATATGGCTTTTGGGGATTATGTTTTTCAAAAATAAGCTTTACTTTTGAAAATACTTCCTTTTAAAACCTTTTTGAAAATAGTTTTCAAAAACTACCTTCAGCTCTGATACCAAGTGTAACACCCCACCTCCGTCAAGGTCACTCACAAAGGGAATGCCTTGACTTTGATGGAGCGTTTTAGTAGACAGAACAAAATATTACAAGAACAGATACATAAAACAGTACTAGAAAAATTTACTACTTTATTACAGCGGAAAACAGAAATCAGTTTTGTTACATCCTTCAAAGTCACTTTACCAAAATCCAAGTACATATATATATATCAGCCTTTTTCAAAAGCCCTCAGAGTACAAAACTTTAAAATCATAATCCCCACAGAAGATGCCATAAGGAGGGGGGGACGGAAAGAAAAGGGGCGAAAACAAGCAAGGTCAGACATAAAGTCTGGCGAGTCCAGTGATTTCCAGCATATGAACTGATAATAATAATCATGGTATGCAAATAAAACTGGATGTGAGATAACAGTAACAGGAGTAGCAGATATACTTAGGTTAAACAGAAGAAACAGAATGATATAAGCTATTACTTTTCACTTCTCTGCACTAATACTAGTATAACAAGATTACGTGTTACCCTAATGTCTAAACCGAAACAGAATAATGGGCCTTTACCACCCGAACAGAAGGTATAGAAACAGAAATAGAATAATCCTTACGGAAATAGAATGTTAGAATTAGGTGTACACTAGTAAATGGGCCTTTACCACCCCAACAGACGGTACCACGCAGAAACAGACAGGTGTTACCACCCAACAGAAACAGACGGTACCCCAACAGAAACAGACAGAACTAAGTGTACCCTAAATCTACCCCAAGCGATCGGCTCCCTAATACATAAATACCCTATGCCAGCCCCACAGAAGGGTGTATCACTCCCCAAAGTGGCAACCTTTAAATAACACAGACCTATTTACAGATGTCACGGCGTCTTACATCCTCAAAGGCAGATCGGGATTCATGCACGCACATGACCCTGTTGGAACGCACCATCAACACCCCTCGCCATTATCAGAATGAACCGCTTATAATTAGTTCAGTAAGCGTGCCCAGACCCTACCTGCTGTTGGGTCATAGTTTTGATACCAGAAAGGGTTACTGACTAATATGGGTCCCAAACAACAGATGACACAAGTATTTTTCCCTCCTAACCTTGTGCCCCCAGACTAACAGATTTCAGATTAACTTGTTTACAAGTTTTCAGTCATACACAGTTCAGGTCAACTAGTTCACATATCAGAAAATCAAGTTAACAGGTTTTCAGACTAACGGATCAGATGTACAGTTCTTAACAGACTTACTGATTGTCTAACTTTGTATTGGGCCTACCGACTTATGAAATGGGTTTGTTAAATTCATCAGTCCAGTTGGTTTAACCCTATTCACCCAAAACGTTTTAGACATCATATTTATCCCAGATTTGCATTAATTAAATATTAATGCACAGACCTCTCACATTAGGTCGGTAGCTTGTGGCCGCTGGATATGCTGGGCGGTTCCGGGTAGACTTTTGCCACAAGCCAGACCTAACCTCGTGTCTAAGCATATTTTAGTTATGCCTAAGACCTCTCACATTAGACTGACAGTTTGCGGTCGCTGGTTAAGCCGGTTGGTTACGGGCAGGCTTCTACCGCAAACAGAGTCTAACCTCGTGTCATAGCCAATTCATTCCAACACGGATTTTTCAGATATCAGACTAATTCTGTTTATTTAACAGATTAAACTTCTTTACAGGCTACAACAGATTAATCAAATTTCCATGTTTTACTAAATCTTAGGTCGAGCCTATGGATTTCCATACCCAGATTACCATTATCTAGTTTGCAACAGATCAGACAATTCAACAGACAGTAGATCTAGCAGTTTAAGCGATTCAACCGATTTGGCAGATAACAGATTTAGCAGTTTAGGCGATTCAACAGATTTAGCAGATAACGGATTAGGCAATTTAACAGATTTAGCAGATAGCAGATTTAGCAGATTATATATATTTAAAACTCTATTTACATATCTTGCCTATTCATAAATTTAGCCTAAACTTACATGCCTAAATCAAGGTCATAATTCATAATGCAATATATGCCCCAAATTTTAATCTTAATATTCCCATTTACAGTTCATGTCAATACTAGATTCAATATTCTAGTTTACCATTTATGTCCAAGACTAATACACATGTTAATCATTCACTATTATAGCCAATTCAGATTATGCCAACATATTTATTATGCCAAATTAACTTAATTAAGCTACGCCCAATCCCCGTATAACATGTTTCCATAATTTCTCTAAGTACTCATGAAATGGCACTAACAAAAGGAGTAGGGGATAAGCACCAGAATTGATATAAAAGAATAGGCATGCAATAATGAACCAAATACAATAATAATGGCTCCAATTGGCTCGATGTACATAACAGTGAATGGGAATAAACTAGCCAAGTTACACACTAATTATGAGATCTAACATAATTAAGGGAATATGCATAAGAAACTAACTACAATAGTTATAGGCAACTAACCACAATAGTCATGGGTGACTAATCACAATAGTTTCTTGTTCAATGTCATAGGCAATAGTCTCATAGTCATGAATCATAGTCATAGGCAATAGTCTCATAGGCATGAATCATAGTCATAGGCAATAGTCTCATAGGCAACAGTTTCATGTCCAATTATGCATTATTCATTATTTGTCCCAAAATTTAACGTTCGTGCGTTAATCTCTTATGAGATTCGGCGCAGGCTCGTAGTAGCCTAGCTATAGAACAGAAAGAAGAAAGAGGTACCGAATAGTCATAGAAAAACAAATCTGACAGATAAGAATATACATAACCTCAGATTCAGATTTATAACCACGTCAAGATCATAATTAAAGTTCATATCTGAAAATAACTGTACTCACTATCAAAAAGGAAAGTCTTGATTTCTGGTTTCTGAGTTCTGAATTTGATATGCTTTCCTTTGGGTAGACTAACGTTGTTTAGATTCATGTTTTACTCTAGTATTTGCTTGTCTCTAAG
Organism: Allium sativum; assembly: GCA_030737875.1. Classification (NCBI taxonomy): domain Eukaryota; kingdom Viridiplantae; phylum Streptophyta; class Magnoliopsida; order Asparagales; family Amaryllidaceae; genus Allium; species Allium sativum. The sequence goes on from CM060913.1 coordinate 830,440,833, forward strand.
CTTTCTAACTGATAGCCACTCCTAGTTTCTTTCCAGCAGCATGACGGCTTTAGTTCTATGTTATTTGTGTGAATTTAGGGTTAGACTTGAGTTGTATTTATAGAATTTTAATTTCATTAGAGCCGTCGATGAAGCTAGAGTGAATCCAGACCATCCATCTCAAGAGAAGCCAATCAGAAAGTGACATGTAAGCCCTAGTGACTCAGCCAAGCCTCAGAAATCGACCAGAACCTGACCAGGCCAACTAGGGCCTGACCAAGCTAGGTTTCTGGCCTGGGCGCACTTGGCAGGTGCGCCAGTGCTAAAATTGTATTGGCGCACTTCCCAAGTGCGCCAGTGCAATTTTGTTCTAGCGCACTTCCCAAGTGCGCCAGTGCATTCTGACCTGTTTCTGGTTTTTCTACCCAACTTCGTTCGTCCATATCTTCTTCCTACGGTATCCCTTTTACGCAAACTTGGACTCTATCTCAAGTAGAATTTCGAGACGAACGCAATGGCGTAACCCATTTCCCTTAATTCCATCATTTAGAATTAATTATTCTCTGATTTGCTACTTATACGTTCACAAAAAATACGGGGTGTTACACAGTGCAACTTTATCAAACTTATCATGCCATTGCATAGGAGCTTGCTTCAGGCCATCAAGAGATTCTATTAATTTACAAACTTTCTTTTCTTGGCCTGGGGTTATGAAACCTTTAGGTTCTTCCATATGTATCTATTTTTCTAAATCTCCATTTAGAAAAGTTGTCTTTACATCCATTTGATGTATGACCAAATTATGAATTGATGAAAGTGCTATTAAACAACATATAAAAGATATGCGAGCAACCGGAGCATATGTATCAAAATAATCTACTTCTTGTCTTTGCCTATATCCCTTAGCAACAAATCTGGCTCTAAACTTACAATGGATCCATTTGTATTCAACTTTTTCTTAAATATCCATTTACATCCTATAGGTTTAGCATTAGGAGGTAAATCAGTTAAAACCGAAGTTTAGTTTAACATTATGAAATTCATTTCATCATTGGTAACTTCTCTCCAGAAATTAGAATCTTCAGAACTCATAGCTTCAGAATAAGTTTTGGGATCATCATCGATGTTCATTTCATATCTTGTCACATTAAGGGCTTCGTCCTTATTGCCTTCTATGAAATGTGCTATGAATTCAGGACCATAGTCCTTCTCTATTCTCGCTCTTTTACTTATTCTGTGTTTAGTACTATTATCTGGTACAGTCACTTCCTTGCTATTTTGAGTAGAAGCATATTCTTTGTCATTGATATCATTAGTCATAGCTGGTTCTAGACTAGATGATCTCAATGGATTCTCAATAGTTTGATTTTCAAAGAACCTACATCTATGGATACTATAACTTCTAAGGTGTCAAGAATAAGGAACCTATAAGTTATGCTATTAAGAGAATACCCTGTAAAAATACACTTAAATGCCCTATTACCTAACTTTGGTCATTTAGGGTCTGGTTTTCTAACATGTGCTAAGCAACCCAAAATTTTAAGTCCAATAAGGTTAGGTTCTCTATTAAACCATAAATCATAAAGGGAAATATTATTCTTTTTAAGTGGTACTCTATTTAAAATGTAACATGCATATAACATAGCATCATCCCATATGTTATAAGGTAAATTAGAACTTATGAGCATGATGCTAACCATTTCTACTAAAGTTCTATTTTTTTCTCTCAGCAACATCATTTTGTTGTGGTGTATATAGGGCTATACATTAGTGAACTATACCATGATGTTTGCAAAACAAAGTAAATTCATTTGAAAAATATTCACCACCATGATCTAAATGTAACACTTTAATTTTAACTCCTAATTGTGTTTCGACCTCTACTTTGTGAATTTTGAATTTATCAAAAGCCTCATCTTTAGATTTCATTATATATATATATGCATATCTAGTATAAACATCAATAAAGATTATATAGTATTGGTTACCACCATAGGTGATATGACTTTTTGAGCCACCCACATCACTATATACTAAATTAAGCAAACTAGTTTTCCTTTCTACAGATTTAAAAGATTTCCGACGTATTTTTGCTTGAACACATATTTCACATTTAGAGATAGAATCAAAATCACAACAGAAACTAATCCTAATTTATGAGTATTTTAAAGAGATTTATAATTAACATGACCTAATCTACCAAGCCTTAACAAAATCAACTATATAAGTAGAAGATTTCTGTAACAACCAAGAATTTTGGAACCAATTTAAATTTTTTATTTTTGGCTATTTTTTGAATTTTAAATAGTTAAAATAATTTATTTTTAACTAATAACGATTAAAAATTATTTATATCGAAGTTAGAACGAATATATTTATTTTAATTATAAAAGGAGTTGGAAATAGCGCAGTAGTTTGAATATTTGAATTCGAACTTTGACTGAATGTACAGGATGGAAAATAAATTGAATTTTTGTGAAACCAAAAGTATTAGAATCTGTTTAAAAATATCTTTCCAACGAATCTGGAAAATCGAAATTTCATAGCGGGAATTAAAAGTTATGCCCAGTTTAAAATTCAGAATAGTCGCTATAGAAATTATTTAAATATTTGAATATTAAAAATAGCCATTTTGCAAACGACCTCCGTTTTCGACGAAACCACTTTTGTTGGAACCGGTATGTCAAATTATTCCTAGGTTTAAATATTCAAATTTTTTAGAATTAATATATGAGCGTAGCAAAAGAAAACGTGTTCTATCAATTTCAGTCAAATTGGATCGACCAGAAAATGACCATTTTTCAAACGGTCTCCAAATTGGACAAAATTAATGTTGTTAGTACCATATCATCAAAACATAGCTAGATATAATTTTTAGAGTCAGTATGTGGCTCCGGTGAATTTAATTGTACAATCAAAATAAATAATTAAATAATTTATATTTTAAAATAAAGAAAAGTGGGCTGAGACGATCAAACAGGCTGACGGGACCTAGTCCATTGTGTTCGGAATAGGGGTATTTGGCTAGGGCAACACTCGCTGGGCTGGATTTGGAATCAATAGGAATTAACGGGCTTTTTATTAATTAATGAATTAAATTAATATTATATTATATAAATATAGGAATTGACCTAACACTAAACCCTAATCTCAATGAACCATCCGCCATCCTCTCTTTTTAATGGCCAAAATCATCCGATTTTAAAACCTTAACAAATTCCGATCTATACCATTTCATTCAAGGATTCAAAAGCAAAAAATGATGAGGATCTCAAGCCCTTTCAGTTCATACGGCTATGATCAATTTCAAGTTAGAGGATTGGGGGATTTTTGAGTTCGAACGCATCAAGTTCGGATGGGATTTCTGGCACAGTGGGTGGTGCGAGATGGCCAGGGTTCTCGGTGGCGGCGGTGGAGCTTGGCGGCGTTCGGGTGGTGCAGTCAGATCAGTGTCTGGTGACTTGGTGGTGTGCGCTCAGGCCAGGGACGAAGTCGACATTGGGTTTTCAGAAATAATGATGAAGATGGAGGATTAAAGGGTGATTAGTGAATATTAATTATAATTAAAAATTTGTTAATTATTAAATTAAATCATGTATGTTTAAAACGCTGTAACTTCTTCAAACAGCAGCGGAATCGAACGTTTTAAAATGCATTGGAATCATCCTTCCGAGATCTACATCATGAAACAAACCAGATCTGAAACGGAGCATGTTGGAAAGTCAGATAAAATCATGGTGAGATCTCTATTTTAAATTAAAATTAATTATTAATCGTGATGTGAAATTTATACTATACCATATAAACTTCATGTTGATGTTGTATGAAATCTTAATTGATTGTTTGTGACTATGTTAAATAACTGAACTGAATTGCGTACATTCATGTTTATTAAAATTTGTTATACAATGAAAACCATATTTCTATTGTGTATATGTAAATAAAATATGCATCGTTTGGAAAATGCTCATACATTAGAAAATCACATTTTTATTGTATGTGCGAGTACACAATATATTCATTGTTTTGAATAAAAGATGTTCATAAAGAAAATCATGTTGAAAACATGTGTAATATTAAAAAGTCATTTATTTTTGTGATAGATTAGAAATAAAGAAAATCATGTTAAAAACATGTTTATCATTAAAAGGTCATTTTTAATGTTGGATTAGAAATAAAAAGAATCTTGTTATGTTAACATTTGAATATCATTTTTATTAGATCATGTTATGTTTACATTAAAGATAACATTTTTGTTAGGAAATGTTTATTAGATTAGAAATAACATTTTAGTTAGAAATGTTTATTTAGATTAAAAATAACATTTTAGTTAGAAATGTTTGTTTTAAATAAAAATGTCATTTATTTAAAAATGTCATTACATTTAAAAATGTCATTCATTTAGAAAATGTCATTTAAATAAATATGTCATTTATTCAAAAATGTCATGTATATTAGGGATAAAAATGTTGAAACTTCAAAATTCACATTTTTACTGTAAAGATAAAAGATATAAAAGATCCATTGTACGGATAATAATGTTGAAACATTAAAATTTACATTTCTAATGTAAAGCATGATTTATGTAAAATGATCATTGGTTGAAATATAAAAATGTTTAACAATAAAAAGTTTACATTTTTATTTGTATATGAGAAAAAATATGAAAAATGAACATTTATTTTAAAAGATTCAAGTTAATAGAATTTTGTTTACATTAAAATTTATACTTTAATATATGTATGAGTCATATTAAAAGATTCATTGTTTGAAATTTTGTTTTCACATTAAAATTTACATTGCCAATGTAAAAATGAATCATTAGAAAAAGGTTCATTGCTTGAAAAATGTTTTTACATTAAAATTTTCATTTTTAATGTAAATGAATCAAATGAAAATAAAAGATTATATTTTTATTGTCAATTTGTTACAATAAAAAGAGTTAAAATTAAAGAACATATTTTTATTGCCATTTTGTCGCAATAAAAGATTAGTTATTAAAGATCATAGTTTTATCGTCACTTTGTTTCATTAAATAGATTAGAATATGAAAATATCATTTTCATTTTTCATTATTTTCAATAAAATGATTTCACATTAAAAATTACATTTTTAATGTAGTTTAGTTTTTCAATAAAAAGTTTGCACATTAAAAATTACACTTTTAATGTAGTTTAGTTTCTTAAAGATTGAATTATGAAAATGTCATGTTAGATTAAAAACATCATTTTAGTTAAGATGTCATGTTAGATTAAAAACAACATTTTAGTTAAGATGTCATGATGGATTAAAAACACCGTCTTAGTTAAGATGTCATGATAGATTGAAAATATCATTTTAGTCAAAATGTCATGTTAGATTAAAAATGTCATTACATTAAAACCATGATTAGTTGAAACGAAAAAAAATGTTTCACATTAAAAATTACATTTTTAATGTATTAGGAATCATTAAATATGCATTGTTTAATATTAACATTAACATGTTAGAGAAGTATAAAGATGTACGTTTGTTTAACATTATCATTATTATGTTAACGATATTAGAAATAATTCAAGCAGAATTATAATTGGTTAAATCTATTAACCAATGATTTATTTATATAAACTGTTGTTGGCTGAAAACCCCACACGGGTATTGGGATGATATTTGTCATACATTAGTCCCGATTTTTTACTATATGTCAATCGATGGATTGACAATCTGTGATGAGCATTATTTATTTATTTTAATGCTCACACAGTTGTAAATTTCACTCCAGATGTGAATGGTTTGTTTATTGATTATTTCTCATTGTTGTTTTATACATGCGATGTATGAAATTCATATAACTGAAATTATACGGTAATTGATTGAGTCGCATTCCGATTCAGAATATTTTAAAATAAAGAATATTCAAAAATAAAGCAACTTTCAAAATAAAAACTATTTTATAATAACAAATAATTTAAAATAAAATTTAATGAATAATAAATTATGATTTTTATGTCCATCTTCGAATGGACACAAACATATAAAAATATGAAGCCGAGTTAAGCAGCAAACACCATTTTAAACCCAATTGGGTTTATCAGTCGATTTATTTCATTTTATAATGAATATCGAAAAACAGTGATTTCAAAATCTAATATTTTGAAATATTAATATTATAATATGATACATATATAGAGTATTCAATTTCAATTTAAAATTGAAATGAAGTTGGAATCATTTTGAAATAAATATATAAATGATTTATAAAATATGTTTTAAATGGAAATCAACGAAATATATATATTATAATATATATATATATATATATATATATATATAATGGCCTGAATAGAACGGGCCACGCAACGACCATTCGCGAATTTCGACCATTAACTTCAAATTGTTGTAACGGGAGATCCGACCGTCGGATTCTCCTAAAATCGGAACCATTGGGTTCTATCAAAAAGAGATTTCCAAGGAATATAAGAGTTCTAAAACATAACGGGTGGATTTGGAATTATGTCCAAATCACATTTGAAAAAGTTCGCTATGGATGCAGTTCGGTGGCCGTTATTGAAACCGACTGTATAGGCCTGAATAAAATTATTAAAAATATGAAAAAATTATGTAAAATCATAATTAATGATTTGGAAAGATTTTGGATGAAAAATTCCATATTTTAAAATATAAAAATATATTTTTATCGAAATGAAATAATTATTAACTAGAATAAATATTTAAATTAAGATTTAATGAAGTTTTCCAATTAATTAATATAAAATTGGGATTGAATAAAGGAATTGGATTTTGGGTTGTCGTGAATGGTGTCTTAAATAACGTTGTTCTTAAACCCAGTCGACAATAAATCTTTTAATTAAGATTATTAGTGTTTCCAATTATATTTAGTAATTGGAATAAAATGAAATGTGAATTGGGTTTACTATGAACTGTGTTTTTAGCGACATTTGTTCTTTAACTCGATTTACAGTGAAAATATAATTCGGAATTTATAAATCTTTTATTAAGAGTTAAATGGAAATTTTCCAATGTAAAGTTTTCCAATTTAATATATTAAATTGGAATTGAATGGAATTCGATTTAATAATAATCGAGATGAGCTTCGGTAAAAGAAGACCGTTACTATACATGGAATTTAAAAGGATTTGCCGTTATTCCATGTATATTATTAGTCTGATACAGAAATTTATATCGATCATGTTTTGATTGGATTTCTAGGAAATTCCGTATTTAATGGAAGATGATTTTGGGTTTATCGTGAACAGTGTTTTAAATGACATTGGTTCTTTAACCCAGTTGAAGACAAGATTAATTTTGTAAAGTGGAATAATCGTTAAAGTAATGATTTTTGATATTAAAACCAAATTGGAGTTTCAATGAATCATTAACAAGAATAAATTTAAAAGAATTTATCTTTGATAAAATTAACAGGAACCTTTCCCTAATAATGTGAATATTTTATTAAAAGAATATTCTGGGGTGGAATGTGGCGTATGATGTGTTTTTATAGCACTTGATTTTTGATTATAAAATACGCAAATTATTCAGAAAGACCGGGTTTAACCCATTCTGAATAATTACTACGACGATTAAAAGTCGAAGATGAAGATGGTGGTTGAAGTCCGACAATCTTCACATCGAATGGACGACTACTGATGCCTTTGATTGGACTTGCTGCCTTGAAAGGGTTACAGTGGTAGTTTTTCGGACGTACTTGTTGACTGTCCGGATATGCGAGGACCTCTCTCCTGTATTGGACATATGGGACGAGGAATAAGGTGCCTCAGGTTTCGTTCAAACCCAGAACGGACCTGTAAATGGATGGTATGTCCGACATTGTATTCCTTTATACTGTATTCATTGATCTCTGCTAAATATATATCTGTTTGGTGGCGGAGAATTTATTCTCTTGCTTAACACCCTTCTCTGAGGCATAAGATCTTAGAGGTTATATATTGGCAGAAATCAATGGTATGGTATGGATTGACAATGTGGCATGCTAAGATGCAAATGATCAAGGTTTATTGTTGAAAAGCAGAGCCTTGTGGTTGATGATCAAAACACAGCTTTATTTAGCATAGCTTTGTGTAGCGATACTTCACGAGCTTCACACCCCAGTATGAACCAAAAACGGGAGATGGATCCAGGGAGAACATGCGTTTCTTTCTAGCTAGGAGTGGTGTCTGGGTTTTACAAGCCCAGATATTTTTACTTATATGGATGAAGGATTGCGAGGCGCCTCGGTACTTGAGTCCCTAGTGGCTCTATTTTACGCCCCATAGGGCGGGGAGACGTATTGTTTAGGAATTTATATATAATCCACCAACGTAAGTTGGGGACCGGCCCTGTGGCTCCAGATGCAATTGCGACTAAGTCCTGAGGCTCAGGTTAGAGAGTCTCGAATTCGGTAAGGACGATCCCTTGCCTTGGTTCATGATGGAAATCCAACTTGCAATACAACACCGTACGGTTTTGATTGTAAAACTAGTATGGCGACATAGTATATGGTAGCTATGCCGTCTACGATTGATACTTTACGATTAAATTGTTTTTGAAACATATATACACTAATAATAATATCAAATCCGTTTTATCGTATCAAGCATTTTTGACCATTATAAGGTAAAACTCTATCCTCCGGTTTGCGTTGCATTGTGTGATGGGATTTGAGTCTTATAATGGTTTCATTTTTCTAAAAAGCATTGCGTTGTTTAACTATTTACTTTATTTCTTACACTGGCAATCCAATGGAGTAAACACGTTCCGTGTTAGCGGCGTGGTCCTGTGATTAGCCTTATTATTAAATATGTTAAGTAGATTTCTCACACCAGTCCCATGACTGAATCGTAGTTTATTTCACTTTGCGAACACGGGTGCCCTCTTTTCCACACAGGCATTCGAGTGATTTGCTTTGCAGATATTTATTTTAGTAGGATTCTAGATCGAAGCTTAAAGCTGTGTCCAGAGCATGATAGTCTTTCCATGCACTGTAGTAAATCTATTGTAAATTAATCTTCTGCTGTATTATTATGTATCGATGTACTATGTTATTCTGTACTCCGACATAACATTATTATGATGTTTTTAAAAGTCTTCTGTTATTGTTCTGATGTGTTGTATTCCCAGAGTTAGCATATTCGGGTTTTTGAACGGTCTTAGTCGATTTTGCGATCGATTAGATTCGGCCGAAATCCAGGTCGTTACAATTTCTTTGTTAGATTCAACTTAATAATGCCGTTACAAGATTATCCATGTTTGATAAATTTGATGTTCTTGGACAACACTAACTTAGCAGACTCATACACCATCTTGAATCCTTCTTTGTTAAGATGGTATTCAGAAACCAAATTCTTATACATATTGGGTACATAAAATACATTGACTAATGTAAGAACTTTTCCAGAGGTGAATGTAAGTTTAACTGTGCCTTTTTCCAAAAGTTTGCTTGCAGCTTTGTTTGCACTAGTAACTTGGAAGGATTCTCCATTATTTTCTTCATAAGTCTTAAACAGATTACGGTCTTTGCAAATATGAATGGTTGCTCCAGTATAAAGCCACCAATCATTATCAATGCCACTAACGGAGTTCGCCTCTTGTACAACAGCCACAAGATTTTCTTCAACCACATTTATTTTTGTTGTTTCTTAGGTACATGACAGTCTCGGGCATTGGTGTCCAGGTTTTTTACAATAGTAACAAACACCCTTCTTTTTGTTGTTCTTAGAATTATTTTTCTTCTTAAACCATGTCTCATTCTTTGGCTTTAATTTTTCAGTAATTTCAACACTATTTGTTTTATATTAAGACCCAGTTTGCGGATTATCATCTAGTTCGCGTTTACGAGAGTCCTATTCAATACAAAGATAACGCTATAAACCGTCTAAATCATAATTTGTTTTTGCATGTTTAAGTTTTTTCTTATAATCATTCCAAGAATTCGGGAGTCTTGAAATAATAACTCCAACAACAAAAGATTCAGGGAGATAATTTCCGGCATCTTTAAGTTGATTCACCAACAGTAAGATTTCACTCACTTGTCCAACTACGGGCTTGTTGGCGACCATTTTAAAATCCATAAAGTTACAAATAAGAAACTTTTTTTACTTGCCTCGGACATGCAATACTTGCTCTCTAATGCAGTCCAGAGTTCCTTTGCAGTTTCTAAGGTCCTATGAGTGTTGCAGACTGGAGTAGACAACGCAATCAGATGTACCCTCTGCATAGAAAAATCATCCTCTTTGCACTTTGCACGTTTCGCCTTTAGATTGACATCATCCTTATCGGTTTCCTCCGGTATCACTTACAATCCATCTTCCAAGATGTAGAATAGTTTGATGGTGATTAGACAGAAATTCATTATCTTCCAGCGAGTGAAATTTTCCCTGTCAAATTGCTCCAATCGAGTTAAATGCCGATTCATCACTTACAGCGCGCTCAAACCTTCCATGGTTTATGTTATTGTCTGAAAATTTGTTATGGAATTTTGCGGTTTGAGACTATTGGAGGAAGTTGATTGCCGGACTTCAGACTTTAAGAATCTATATAATAGATTCTTTCGACAATTGTTCAACCCACCAGGTACACACGGGTTATTGGACTATCAACTTTCAAGATTCAATAAAGCCTTAGAATAGCGTAATCGGATTCAAAGTTTGTGCGACTTTGATCCAACCAAAAACACTCTGATATATGATAACTGATGATGCAATTATAGAATTAGAATGAAGAGAAGAAGAAGAAGATTGAATATGCAACGTTTCTAGAATTGTAACACCTTGGAGGCATTACAATTGCATAGCGTTCTAAATGCTTTTCTGGTGTTGCAGATCGCTTGAGGAAGAAGATGGTAGGAAAGAGTGATTTGAAACACTTTCTGGGCTTCGGTATTTGTAACCAGCAGAGGGATGTACTTCTTCATAAACCGATGCGACTGTTTGCAACAGTCATTTCCGTTTTAGTTCAAAACGCCGCATCCCTTTATTTATAATGTTACAAATTTCAACAGTCGCGCCCTTTCGTTTGCAACGCTCTGAAGTGTTGCAAGAAACGTTCCCGCCTTATTTTAAATGTAGTTTCGAGTCTGGGTTCTTAACGGTTCGGCCCGTTACAGCTTAAAACCTTGGTCCAAAAAATTTCTTATTTGATCTGAAACATAGCCTGGTTCGGTGGGACAAACTGGCGACGGCAACAGCTGTTTGTGGGAGCCCCATGGCCCAAACACGCTTCCAAGAAAGCCCCTTTAAGTACCTTGAAAACTTTTTTCACTTTCATGATGTGGGACTAATCCCCATACCCTTCCTTCTTCCTTTCTTGCTTCCCTCTTCAAAACAAACCCAAACCCCAAAACAAGTTTTGAAAATTTCACAACAACTTAGAAACTTCATTGTTTCAGCAAGTATGCATCATCATACATGTACACATTGCAATAAACCCACCCCCACTTTTGCAGCGGAAAAGGAAAGAACAATCTTAATCCCTAAATTTTATTCATCATTGTTCGATATCACTTCATTAAACTTAAGGAACAGTTGTTTATCTGAAGAAGAAGAACCCAACAATGCCATGGGGTAGTTCAATGCATCACCGCTTCTAAGGTTGGCATACTGATCTAGTAGCACATATATAACTAAGGGAAAAAAATCATCTAATTTCTCCCTGTGTTACACCTTCAAATCAACTCAGAAACCAAAATACTTGCTAAATGATTTACTTTACAAAACTATAGATGTATGCTACTAATAAACAAAAGAGCAACCAAGATACTGAAAGCAACCAAAGCAAGTACCGTATTTCTCAATGGCCTTTGGTATTTCTTACTTTGCTGTTTCTAGTAACAACAACTTGCACTTTTTTCCACTTAAAATCAACTAGGTATATTGAAGTCAGACCAATAAATACAGGAAGTGAAACCAATTTACTAACTAACTTAATATGCTAGCTACATGATCACGAATCAGACAATGATTTATGACCACAACAATTTAATTATGAAATTATCACGAGGATTAATACGTGGAAGCAAAAATATTTCAGGAACTTAATTGAATTCATTAATCCAAGAAATCAATTCGACAGTTCTTGCACTTACATCGCACCAACACTTGCATACACCAGTTTCCAATGTTTGAATTGAAGCCAGTTGAAAATTAAGAATGATGCATATGTCATAGAAAATTTCAAATATTCAATAGAAAGGATCGATGTCATGCAATATTCACAAAGTCGGTGTTCGTTATAAGTGAAAGAGGTATTGCGTAGTGCAGTGCAAGACTATGCACAAATTATTCGATATTTGTGGTATTAATTAAATGATCATGGTTTCTCTTTGTGGGCACAGCAGAGTAGCAACAATGTCTCGAATGGTAGTAATATACAAGTTCAAAATTAGTTTAGAAAGTGCAAATAATTATTAGGTTGGCAAAGTTTAAAAGCAGCTTAGAAAGTCCAAAATCAACACATACAAGTTCGATATAAGCTTACTTCATATATCCATAATATTGGACAAGTGATTGAAACGATTATTACTTAGCACAAAAAATTTGTCTTTTTTTATCAGTACGTATATGTACTCTTATTGATATATGTTATGGATTTTATTATGTTTTGTAATACAGTTATGAATTCACAAATGGTGTAAACTTGAATTGTTTTTTATTTTTATGAGTGTGAGTGGTTTATATTGTTTCAATAATTTTGAATGATTGTAGTTATTATTAACAAAATATCGGTTTTAACTATAATATTATGAAATTTATGGTTAATAGTAGTGGTGACAAACTTTTACGATAATAACAAATAGGTATTGTATAAAAAAGGACTTTTACACCTGACAAAAACAGTTGTAAAAGGGCTTTTTACAACTGTTTAAAACAATTGTAAATACACCTATTTTGATTGTCTTTAACAATTGTGAAAATGTATTTTGCTTTCATCAAACGTATTTCTACAAATCACTAATCTTTTCTGATCAAGAAGATGGTTGTAACAAATAAGATTGAAACTTTAAATGTATCTATGTTTTTTTAGTCACTGTGTTTTTTTACCAAACTTTGATTAATATGCATGTATTCTTATTAATGTATGTTTAATTCATTTCAATTAAACAATTTATTGCATAGTAAAACAAGTAATTAATTAACTATAACTCAATTAATGTAAAAAAACACAAATTAATATACCCCCTTAGATGTCCTGCAAAGGCATATCCCGTTTAGCTTTCTAGTCCATATGAATGTCCCGCTTAAATATCCATTAAAATTGTTGGGTAAACTTTAAATACTTTATTAATGGAGAATAATAAAATGAAGGGACAAGTGGCAGTTCGTAAAGTGATGTGTCTTTATGTGTCAAGAGTCATAAATTAAGTGTTGTGTCTTTAGAGTTAAGAGTCATGGTTGTTTGTTAAAGGTTGTGTCTATGTATGTTAATTGGTAAAGGGTCATGTCAATTAGTGAAATGGTGTCTATTGAGTTGTAAGGTCATGTATACCACTATATAAATATGGATGGTCATTTTGTGTGTTTGTAAAAAAAAAGTTCTTCACTGGAATTTAAGCACTCTTCCTCTAATTTCCCTTCCTCTAACAAAATGGTATCAGAGCTTGGTTGAAGGAAAGAAGTTCTTCACTTAAACACTACAAGAGGAACAGGGGTTTCCAACGGCCAGGGGCCGTTGGCGGCCGTTGGAAACCCCGTTGGAAGCCGTTGGTCAATCCATTGGTATACGGATCAACGGCTTCCAACGCAAACGATGCTTAACTTCCAACGGCTTCCAACTGATAAATAAGGACACGTGTATGATGTTTTGAGCAAATAGGCCGTTGGAAGCCGTTTGTATGGAATGACCTGTAAGCCGTCGCAGGCCGTTGGTCGCCGTTGGAAAACTGGGTGTTTTTTTTTTACAGATTTTAGATTTACCACTACAAGCCACACAACAAATATAAAACATTCTGAACTGCTCCATTTCGAGCATATAACTCACAATCTCAACCATATATACACCCAAACACAATACGAAATAAAAAACAAACACAAAACACATAAATTAACCAATATTTACATAACATTACCACCAAACTTCGCCAAAACAACACCAAACCATCACCATGTCCAAAATAACATACCCATCTCCAAACAACATAACCAAAACCATGTTCAAACCGTACCATCACCAAACCATCATAACATCATGTCCAAACCATCATAACAAAATATATACAACTACCATGCATGTAGCAAGCCTCACCAACTCTCAAAACACATCAAAACAAGCTAACCTGATCAACTCTCTCCCCATGAAGATGAAGGTGTCGTACCGTGCTGGGCAATGTACTCCGCCAATCGCTGGTTAAGCAACTCCATCTGGTCTTCACGGCGACGATCACATTCATGAAGCTCTGCAATCTGTGCTTTCAACTGTGAGATTTCTTCCTTTTCCTGAGCCTTCTGATACATCTGCTGAGATGTTGTAATCTGTATATAATTTCATATTTTTAGTATTTCATAATAGTAGTTCGAATACATTTGAGTTTTTATTATAAATTTTAGTATTACCTCTAGATTTCCATAACCATATCGTCTGTTTCGTGTAGCAGGATCCATGACAGCATCAAATATCTTGTCCTCATCTTCCTTGGTCAGCTCAGTCCTCCCTGTAGCTTCCAATACCTACGCCCTTTGCTCCTGAAATTTCTCCTGTTAAACAAAAATAAAATAAATTTAGATAACACTATTTTAATTAAATTATAAGTATACTTAACTATTTTATACTTACATATCTCTCACGCGCCTTATCATCATGGTCCCAAGTGTACGAAACTGAGCCTGTGTCGTCAGTCTGACTCAATGCATGTGTATGCTCGAAAACATTCCAGTACGACATAGGAGCCATACACGCTCTCTCCTGAAATAAGCATGCACACATGTAAATTAAAACTTAAACTTAAATCAACTATTAATTTTAACTAGTTATGAATTAAAATTTTAAACTGTGCAATTACAAAATATACCAGATCCTCACGATGATGCTGAAATGACTTGGACCCACCTCGATGCGTAACCGGATTCTTGCTCCTATTAGCTGCATTTCTCTCAGACGAGGCCTATACATTTAAATTTAAAAAAAATGTCTTAGTCTAAATCACATACTAATTGAATATAATAATTTAAATTAAAAATATGCAGTAAAATTTACCAAAAAGTCCTCATTACTATTCCAATAAGTAAGTAGATCATTCCACACTGACTCACTCACCCAAGACTGCCTTTTCCCACCTGATTTTAAAGTGTTCATTGTTTGTCTGTAATTTGCTGCCACTTTAGTGTTCCAGTGGCGCTTAACGAGATCCAAATCCGTCTCCTGGAGATCCACCGCACCCTGCGTTTTTTATATAAATAACATACATATAAAGTGATCAAATAGGAGCATGTACTTAATATAAGAAATGTTATATCATACATACGTACCAAAAAATCCTGCCATATGGTCTCCTTAACTAAGTCGGGTATCGAGCTCCAAGTGGGCCAACATGCAGTCATGCGGGCTTGATAAGCACGTTTTGATATCCTCAAAACGGTATTGGACGGCTCCAACTCAAACCCCCTGTGTTAAACGGGAAAAAAATACATGGTTGCTAGAACAACAATTTAAATAATTTATTGTACTTAAATTAAATTTATACTAAAAACTTAGTTTTTACCCTTTTGATGCTTTTGGCTTAAGCCAGACCACTGGACGGGATAACTCCGATGATGGACCGCCCTCCTCGCCACCTGACGCCATACCTGTTACAAACAAAAACATAATAAAACATAACATAACATGACATAACATGACGTAACATAACATAACATAACATGAACGACCTATACGTAAAAACATGGTATTAGATAACATGAGTACTTGATAATAGAAATGTCATAACATGAGTACAATTTTGTTTCATAGAAGTGTTAAATATAAGTTTGATTCATAGATTTGTCTAGTTAACATATGATCGAGTTTGATTCATAGAAGTGTTAAATATAAGTTTGATTCATAGATATGTCTAGTTAACATATGAGTTTGATTCATAGAAATGTCATAAAAATAAATATATGGTTACTTGATAATAGAAATGTCATAACATAAAATTACCTTTTGAAAATGAGGAGTATTTGTTAGTCGTCCTCATCACTTTCAGATTCCGACTCTATTTCCTCCTCCATATATGGTTCATCTGTAGTCTCAAATACATCAATTAATGCATTCGATTAATCGTTTAGAGGTCCAAAATCTGTCTGATCGTCGATTATTACTATTTCTGCATTTCCCTCGACGTCTGCTTGATAAGCTTGGTCATCGGGAATATTACGCCCGTCAAATGTAAACCTTGCTTTTATTTTGAAAATAGCCCACCAATCTATTTTGTCTCTTCTCATAGAAGGATAAGGAGCATAATATACTTGAAGAGCCTGTTTGGCAAGTACGAAAGGGTCGTACTTATAATAATGGGACGTATGTCTTACTTCTATAAGATTATATTTTGGGTGCACGTTGATTCCAGAACCTGGAACGTTGCTGAACCAGTTGCATTTAAACAAAAATACTTCTTCCGCGGGTCTTGTGAAATATGCCACTTGCATCTACTACATGGACAACGGATTTCGACGTCGTTTCCATTGTTACTTAAAGCGAAATCAATAAACACGCTGACACCATTAATAAAATGTTTGTTTATTGTGCCATCGGTTTCTCTTCGTTTGTACATCCAGCTTCGATCATTAAAATAATCGTCCATTTTTCCTAAGTACATATAAAATTAGAAAGAATTATATAGAATTAGATTCATAATTTTTGTGTCCGATCGCTCAAACGCTAAGATTGTATTTTAATGAAAACATTTCTTTTACATATTAATTATGATGATAAAATTTGCATTGACAATGTGTTAAAACAATTTTAGTGATTAATGCATGTTATGTCAATTGATCATTTAATGGTGGGTTATCCTACCTCCCATTACAAATACAATAACGTAATTAAATCGCGTAAATCTTTTCAATTTAAACGATTCAACAAAATTTCGGCAGCACTTCCCTTTAGTTCCCTGAATAGTACACAATTGCGTGTACACAGGGAACATAAAGGAAGTGCTTTTGGAATTTTGAGAACCGTTTAAAATGAAATATTTTACGAGATTTAATTTCGTTATTGTATTCGTAACTTGTCCAATACAAAGGACAAATCCAATAAATATTGTATACAATGAATATAAATGTCCGTTCCGTTAATAAAACGAACATCATATCACGATTATATACAATACTTATCAGACGGGGCCAAAAAAACTCTCTAAGGCTTTATGAATATAACATATTATATGATTTGCTTTTTTGTGATTGAAATGTTTTTTGTACACCTTTGTGCGCCTTAGCCCAAAAAACACAAACTTAAATATTTGTATTTCCACGACACGTTTTCGACAAATTAAATATTGTTTTTGATGAATTGGGCCTTAACCAAATAAACAAATGCATAGAGTGTCAACTATATATACGTGTATATATATATACATAACACTAAATATATGCATATATACATAGTCAACTTTAACTAATCAAACCCTAGATTACAAACATAATCAATAAAATCTATAAACACATTCTCAATAACAACAACTACTTCAACTAATTCAAACCCTAGATCATAATAACAACTAAGTAATTTATTACTAAAAACACTAAATTAGCAACTAAAATGATTAAACCCCACATTAACAACTAATTAACAGCACTACACACACAAACATACTCTAATTATGCTTCAATTACACTAAACATAAGGTATTAAACAAAAATTAGGATAAACACATACCTAAAAATCGGAGAAATTAGGAGATTAGAGAGGACGAGAGAGTGCTTTGATAGAGTAGGAGAGACCCTAGGCAGAAGATGGAGCGAAATTGGCGATTTCAGAAATGAAGGGGGGGGGAATATTGGGGATTTTGGGGTAAAAACCGTGGGTATTGAGAAATGAAGAAGAAGAAGCAGCGTCGGGTGATTTGTGCTCCAGTCCGTGTAACGGAGGGCAACGACTTCCAACGGCTTCAAACCAACGGCCGCAAACAGTTTCCAACGGCGTATATTTTACATACGGAATACAAATACGCATTTTGGCTTCCGTTGGTCAACTGCCGTTGGAGGCCGTTGGAAGTGTCCGTTGCAATACTGTTCAATTCCTGTAGTGAAAATAAGCGTTATCTCTCTAATTTCTCCTCCTTTAACCGAAAAAATCTTGATTGGAAAGAAGATACAACCTATGGAACGCAAGTCACTCAACCGAAAAAGAGTAAGAAAGAAAAATTCAAATTAGGAGGGAGTGTTGGAATATAATTTGAAATGGTATTTTGCTATTTATTTTTAATGTTGGTTCATGTATTCAAAGTGTTTATTCAAGTGAAGAGTCATGTCCGTTCAATGAAGAAACATGTCCGTTCAGTGAAGAGAAGTGTCCGTTCAATGAAGAGTCGTGCCCGTTCAAATGAAGAGATGTGTCCGTTCATGTAAAAAGTCATGTCAGTTCAACGAAGAGTCGTGTCCATTCAATGAGTAGTGCCTATTTGTAGGGTATGTAATCCACTGTATATATGTGGTCATTTTGTGGTGTTTGTAAGAGGGAAATTATGATAATTTAAGCAATGTAGAAAGAAAGAAGAGTTAATCTCCAAAAGGCTATGAGAGATCGTTGAGTGTGGCTATGAGTGGCCAAAGGATGTTAAAACATGACAGAGAAAGAAAGAAAAGCGTTTACAAGCTTGAGATGAAAAGACCATAGCGCTCGTGTTGTGATGTTTGAAAACGTCGATGAAGTAGCATGTAAACACATTATTGATGAAAAAAGGGCAAAAGATTCGTAGAATTTATTGAAAGAGGTGTATGCAAATGATTGCAAAGGAGAAGATAAAGAGGAAGTTGATGAAGATGATGAAGAAAAGATCGAAAGATTCAAAGAGGAGCTGATGAGAGGGAAAGCTGCTAAAGAAGAACAAGATGAAGAGGAGGTCGAAAAAGCTAAAAAGGAGCTGATGAGAAAGAAAGCTGACAACGAAAAAGAGGACGAGATTGAGGAGGACAACAGCGAAAGAAAAAATATTGGAGAAAGAGCGGAAGAAGAATCACTACAACAAAAATGGAAACTTGAGGCAATAGTTTAAGACCTAACTAAATTTTGTATTTAAACAGGTTCCAACTAGAGACAAAATAGTTTTGTCTCTGGTTATTTTAGAAAAGACTGATTGGATGTCTTTAGTGGGTCTCAACTCATACATGCAACCCAACCACTTTATCAAATCGTTCAATCTCTCCCTCTATTCCCACGTTTTCATTTCTCCTCAATATACGCAAGCCTCAACGTCATATTCTTCTTCAATCAGTTAAAACTCTAACTATTTCTTACTATCGAACATAAATCAGAGGTAAAAAAGTAATCTTTTAGCCGTCACAACATACAGAAGAAAGATGAAAAAGGTTAGTTTTCCCAATTACTCACAAAAATAATTTGATGTATAATCGTTCTTAAAATTGTTTTGTACTGGTTATTTTGATTTGACCATAAGTGTTGGATATAATAATTTTGTTTTTGAGTTTGGTTGATTATAATCTGATTTTTGTTAGGATGATGATAATTTGATATTTAAGTTTGATTGATGAAATTAAATGTCAAGCTCAAAAGGAAACATGGGAAGATGATAATTTAATATTTGAGTTTGATTGATGGAATTCGGTGTCAAGCTTGAAAGAAAACATGATAACTCAAAGATGAATTGCCCCAGAAGCGATTAAGTTTACTGATATAGTCTTGTGGAAACTCATTAGTGCTCCTGTTGCTTTTCAGGGAATTACTTCGGTTCAAGCTGCTTGTGTTGCTTTTGAGAAGGTACAGATTTTTTAATTTTTTTTTCAATCCTGGTCATATTTGGCAACCAAAAGAGAAAAAAAAATCTTTCTATTCAAATCTCTATTGATTTGGAAAGTTCTTTTTATAGTACGTAGGGACAATAGAATTTAACTTATATGCATCATTTGTTAGTATATATTTAGATTATTTTATAAAATGGTATAAAATTAATGCTCCATCTCTATCTGTAGGGCGAGGAAAGATCTTTTCCATAATGTAGGCATCTATCAGCAATAACTTCTTAGATATCATTTGAGATATATCATTAATTGAAACAAAATCAAGTCCATCGATCTTCTTTTATTCCTTCTTTATATACTAGTTCTCTAAGCTTTACTCCGTCTTTAATTTATACATTTCACTTGTTAGCTTTTGCAGATATGGCCGGAGATCAAGGGAGCAACAATGAAGTTGTTGGAAATAGCGTCAACAAGATCAAATAAGTTGGATCTTTCATACAATCAATGAAACTTGCAGCAAGAGATCAATCTGGTCATAATCAATCTGGAAACGATCAAGCATCAGACCTTCAATGAAAGCATTCAATCGCAAAATGAAGATGATGCATGAATGTCATTTTATGTATGCTCTGCTGGGAAACATGTCTTTTCTTTTGTGAACCTGCAGTTATTTCTTCTTTTCCTATTTGTAAGACTAGTTTGTGCGGTAAAAATTCAATTTGTTTTACGGTTATGGCATTTGTCCTTGGACATTATGTACCACGTTTCTCATGCAATAGACATCTGTTTATTTTTCTATGTTATTGCTAAAAATTTGTCCGTCATATTGCTATATGTGACATTTTATTTATTCATCAATTTGTAAGGAAAGTGAAAATAAATTATGTTTCATTTTTTGTTTCCGATTTGGTTTACAATAATAGTTGAATTAATGACTGATTTTGAACATTGAATGCGGTTCCTATAGTAATACTAAAGACCCATAACTTGAGACCACTAGTGAGGTCATTAATATTTTTGAGACGAATGTTTATTGTCTCTGTTTATTTTGGGACTTGGTTTTTGAGACAACACTTGGTTGTCTTAAGTGGGTGACAAGCATGAATTAGAGACACAATTTTTTGTTTAGAGACATAATAAGAGTGTCTTTAATAAACCTTTTTTTTGTAGTGAATTTGAATATAAGACTGATTCGGAAGAAGAGCTTACAGGTATCGCCATGGTAAAGCCCGCATTCATTCCAAAGACGTCGCGACTTGAAACTGAAGAGAGGAGGCTTGAGGAGCTTGTGGAAAAAAAACCAAAAGAAGAGGGAAGGTTAGAAGAGTTGGAGAGATTATCTGAGGAGGCAAAAGAGAAAGTGAGAAGGGGATAAGTTTGAGAAAAAAAAGAATGAGTGTTGTAATGAAAGTTGAATTATAAAAGTAAACAAAATTTGTTGTGCATCCTCCTTCTCCTTCTTCAAAGTAAAATATTCCTGGTCTTATTAGTTTTTTCAAAAATGGTCCGTTGCCATTAAGTGTAAACGCAATTTAAGTTTACTTAAGATGATATTTTTATCATTTAAGTATCCTTTAAACTAATTAATTCTGATATCCAACTTGATCGACAAGTTGAAAAAAATACCAATGTAAAATTAAGCTAGCTGCTAAATGTATAGAAGTCTCATTCGACTGCGAATGGACAGGGACCTAAGAGGTGAATCACACGAGGACATATATATTATTATAATTAAATTGAATATGTTTGACATTACAAGTACGAATATCGAATATGTTTGCCAACCAGCAGAAAAGTATTCCCTTTGACCACGAACAAGTAAAGATTTTGCGGTTATTATTAGTTATGTAACAACTCATATTCAATACGGCAACGCAGTTGGTTTACGACATTCCTAACTTTAAAATAAACAACGGTGCTCTTCAGTTGAAAGAGTGAAAAGTCCAGTTAATGACATAATAATATACACTTCGTGGCCATTTAACTATAGATAAAGTCTAGTTAATATTCAATATTGAATTATTGATTGATACATAGCATAAAGGCTAAAGCAGGTAAAAAATGTAGACATAATATTGATGAATTATCCCGGAAAAAATAACAAGAACCATGATTTACAATGAAACAGCTGAAATGAATCATTTGAAATTCCAAATATAAAAACGCAGCTTGTAAAACTTTCTATCAAACAAAACTCGTGGAAACGAAGTAATCAACTGCAGTGCTTTTGCATGCATGGTAAATAAAATTTTAAAATCGTATAACTTGCCACTATAATCGCAATGAAGAATGTCCTTTCTCTGAAGTGTTTGGATAATCTCTATGCATGGTATGGTGTTCGATGAACACTAAAATACATAGATATACCAGAGTATACAGCTTAATAGTACTTGGTCAAGTTTGTGAATTGAATAAGTCACGAATATAACTATTTACAGATATAAAAAACATGTATACACTAGTAAGACAAGAAAAAATCGTTGAATGAGAGATTACTTGACTAAATACTTTTCAAAGATGATTATGTTGCAGCTCTATAAATATACAACCAAGCACACAATACTAAGCATTAAGAAGAAGAAAACATTGCTTGGATAAATACAAATAATATGGCTTATAAGGCTTATTTCATGATAGCAGTTGTTCTGACTGCATGCTTAGCAATTCCTCATGTCGCTGCAGCCTGTAACATAACTGGTGAAGGTAAGTAGTTATTCAATTTTACTTCCAATCCAGTACTCAACTGCACCGTTATTAGGATTAAGGAGTTAGAGGGGGGTGGGGGTTTGTGGGGGGGGGGGGGGGGGATTCATTTTCATTTGAGTACATTTTTTGTGGTCTGTTACTTGTAGTTTATTATTGAGCATGTATTTGCTCAACTCGGAAATACTCAAGGGGTACCATATATACTGTAATTGAATACATTTCCTTTTCCCAGCAGATAAATTTGCAGATGTTGCAGAAGCACTGAAGGATAACACACATATCACTATGGCAGTTTCGAGGAAATTGTTGCAGAAGAATGGTTACTTCGCAAGATCAAAGTCATGTGACCCGTCCATCAGTTATTGCTAAAAAGCATAAATGTGATTGCTTGAACTAAATATTAGTCTGTGTGATGCAAATAATGGTCTGAAAATTGTGTTATGGATGGTGATACTGGAAATATATGTGTGTGTCATGTCATGAATGTATGTAATAACTTGAATAAAAACATTGCTAGTGAAGGAATGAAAGATAATTTGAATTCTCTGATTTGTGAAGATGTAAAACAATGTTTAATGTGTAAAAAAAGGAACTGAGAATGTATTGAATTGAACATGTAAAATAATGTACAGGATAGGCTTTATTTATAGCCTATGTAGAGATAAACGGGCCAAGCCAAGGGCTAAGCCCACTAACACAAATGAAATATAAAAACCTAATACAAGTATACTACAGCCGACATATCCAATACCCCCTCTCAATTCAATGCGTGACTAGGGTTTACATCCATGGCGACGGAAGATGAAATCGAGAGCACACTATCTCCAGAGACATAAAAAAAACATTGCGAAGAAGATGAGAGCAATGATTAGCAGAAGGATAAAGGTCTCTGACGAATTGGGGTCTCCATGATTTGGGAATGTCTTCGTCTTCAGCAAATCGACTGAGAAAAGGGAAGTAATCAGTTCTTCTTTTCCTTTTTATCTTCTATGTAGCTTTCTTTGATTTTGAGTTCATCTCTGAGCCTCTGAAAATTCTTGACTGATAGCGCTTTCGTAAAAATGTCAGCTTTTTGATAATATGCTGGTAGATGACGAACTTCAAGTTTTCCTTTTGCTATTTGTTCTCGAACGAAGTGTAGATCTATCTCAATATGTTTAGTTCGAGAGTGTAACACTGGATTACTTGACATGTACACTGTGCTTAGGTTATCACACCAAAGCGTTGCTTTGTCTTCGTTTTGTATCTTTAGTTCCATTAATAATGACTGTAGCCACATAATTTCTGATGTTGCACTTGCCACACTTCTATATTCGGCTTCACTGCTAGATCTGGACACGGTTGATTGTTTTTTAGAACTCCAGGAAACTAGGTTATCTCCAATGTATATACAGTGACCAGAAACAGATTTCCTGTCATCTAGATCTCCTGCCCAATCTGCATCACAGTAGCCAGTTATGTTTAAATGCTTTCCTTTATTGATGTGTAGACCCAAGTTTGATGTCCCTTTTAGATATCTGAGTACCCTTTTTATGCCTTTCCAGTGGCTGTCCATAGGGTTCTGCATAAATTGAGACAGTTTGTTAGTGCTAAAACTTATATCTGGCCTTGTAACAGTAACATATTGAAGAGCACCAATGATGCTCCTATATTGTTTAGCATTAATTATGGGTTCTCCCCTGTATTTTGAGAAGTTCTGACTGCTTATCATAGGAGTAGGTTGAGAGTTAGCATTTGCCATTTTAGCCCTGTCCAGTAGTTCTGAAATGTATTTCTTTTGATTGAGAATAATACCAGTAGGAGACTTGATAACTTCAATGCCTAGAAAATAGTTTAATTCTCCAAGATCTTTAAGGGAGAATTGTTGATGTAAGTAAATTATCAAGTCTTTGATCTGCCTTTCATTATTTCCTGTGATAATTAAATCATCAACATATATTAGTATGAAAATAGATGATGTGGCAGAGATGTTAACAAATAGTGAGGTGTCAGATTTGATAGACTGAAAGCCTTTGTTAATGAGTGTATTTTTCAGTTTATCAAACCAGACCCTAGGAGCTTGCTTAAGCCCATAAATAGCCTTTTTAAGTTTACAAACAAGATTTTTATCCTGTGCATAGCCTTGTGGCTGCTGCATATAAATTTCTTCTTGTAAATCACCATTTAAGAAGGCATTGTTAACATCTAATTGCCTTATAATCCAATTTCTAGAAACAGCAATAGTAAGAACAAGTCTAATTGTAGTTGGTTTCACCACAGGAGAAAAAGTTTCAGTGAAATCAAACCCATATTCCTGTGTGTAACCTTTAGCAACCAGTCTGGCCTTATACTTGTTTATGCTTCCATCTGGATTCTTCTTCAGTCTGTATGTCCACCTGCAGTTAATTATATTTTTGTTTTCTGGTGGATATACTAGCTCCCATGTTTTGTTTTTGACAAGAGCTTTGAATTCTTCATCCATTGCTGACTTCCATTGTATGTTGTTTATGGCTTGAGTGAAATTTTCTGGTTCAATATTTGAGGACATAGCAGTGTATACTTTAGGCTTGAATATTCCTCTTTTTGCCCTTGTCATCATTGGATGTTCATTTACTACTTGTGGGACATTTACCGCTGGTTGAACATTGTTTGATGGTGAGTTTTCAGGATTATTCTGATCTGATCTAACTTCAGTATTTGAATTTCTTTCAGTACTTTGTTCTGAGCTTCTTGAAGTCGTATTAGGAGCCTGATTTGTTTGTCTGGAGGAACACTCAGTTTCTTGACTTGGCTTTGAAGATGAATTGTGTTGAGAGTCTGAAGTTTCACTTTCTTCTTCAGACTCCATTACTTTGGTTGCTTCAGGGTATAGAGGTAATTCAGGTATGGATTTCCTTGAATTATAGACCTTTTGTGTGGTTTTTATGTACTGATTTTTGAAGGGAAATTCCTTCTCATTAAACACCACATGCCTACTTATAATGACTTTACCAGACTCATCCAAACATTTATATCCTTTTTGATTGGTACTATAACCAATAAATGTACAAGATTTGGACCTAAAATTGAGTTTGTTTCTATTGTAAGGCCTAATGCAAGGAAAACACAAACATCCAAAGGTCCTGAGTGTTCCATAATCAGGTTTAACTCCAAGAAGTTTTTCAATAGGACACTGACCTTTCAATACTTTAGTTGGGAGTCTATTAATTAAGTAAACTGCTGTGCTGAAAGCTTCAGGCCAGAACTTTAATGGCATTGAGGCTTGAGCCAGCAAAGTTAGACCAGACTCCACTATATGTCGATGTTTTCGTTCAACCAAACCATTTTGTTCTGAAGTATAGGGACAAGTTGTCCTATGAACTATCCCTTTTTTGTGAAAATAATTAGTAAGGGTTTTGTACTCACTGCCACCGTCAGTCTGAAATATTTTCATTTGACTGCCAGTTTGTTTTTCTGCCATGACTATAAATTGTATAACAGCATTACTAGCATCAGATTTGTTCTTTAGAAAATAAATCCATGTATGCCTAGTACATGAATCAACAAATGATATATAGTATCTGAATCCATAGTCAGAATTAATAGGTGCTGGACCCCATAAATCCGATGCAACCATTTCTAAAGGTTGACTATATTCAGTTTCTGAATTGGCAAAAGGTAATTTATGGCTTTTGCCTAATTGACAGTAAGTGCAAACATATGGAAGTGTACAGTTATCAAAGGGAATATTGTTTTCCATAAGAATCTTTTTGACAATCTTTTCACTAGGATGACCTAATTTGCTATGCCAAACATCAAATGTGCTAATATGTCTGCTATTAGTAACAGTTTCATCAATGTTTTTGCTATGATTATCATCAATTGTAACTTCAGAAATATTACAATTACAATTCAATCTAGCAGACTTATTGCATATTACAGAGCAGAATTTGTAAAGTCCTTGATCAGCTTCACCCTGTAATAACACTTCTCTAGTTAGTATGTCTCTAATCAAACAGTATTTTGGATAGAACTCAAAAAACATGTTGTTATCTCTTGCAAATTGAGACACACTAATGAGATTCTTTCTGATTTTTGGTACTCTAAGCAAATTATTTAAGTATAACTGTCTTTTCCCTTTGATATGTGCACTTCCTGTGTGTGTAATATTAATGCAGTCACCATTACCTAAACAAATAAGTTGTTTACCTTTGTACTCTCTGTTTCCGACATTGAGATTTTCTAGACTGTTAGTAATGTGATTAGTTGCACATGTGTCTGGATACCAAGCATCATCAAGAACATGTTCTGGTCTTGCTACTTCACTCAGTTGACAGCTTTTACTTGCATTATTCTGATCTGTTTCATCCTTAGCTTGTGAAAGGTTGACATTTCCATTGTTGTTTCTTTGATTGCCTGAATTCTGACCTGGCATAAAGCCTTGAGTGAATCTGAAATAACATTTTGCTGCTGTATGACCAAGTTTTTCACAAATCTGACATTTTGGTCTTGAATTGTTATTCCACCTGCCTCTTCCCCTTGATCTGTTTGAAAATCCACCTCTTTGACTGGTTTGTTCATTTCTTGAATTTTTATTTTTGTTGTTAGCAGCATAGTTGACAGACATTTCAGGGTCAATAATTTTCATATGATCAATTCTTGCTTCGTGAGCAAGAAGAGTAGAATATACATATTGCATGTCTGGTGTATTTCTTTTTGATGACAGAACTACAACAACTGCTTCATAATCATGACTTAAACCATTTAGTATAGTTAGCACTTGTTCATCTTCCCTTACTCTGTAGCCTGCAGAGCTTAGCAAGTTGTATAGTTTTTTAACTCTAGCAAGATACTCTCTCATATGTTCTAAGTCTTCTTTCTTGATAGTCTGAAGTTCTCTTTTGTAATGCATTGCTCTTGCCGCTGATTGAGTGCTAAAAACTCTTTCTGTTGTAGCCCATATTTCATGTGCAGAATTACATTCAATGACTTGAGGTAGGAGACTAGTACTAATAGATGATAATAGCCAAGAACTTATCAATCTATCTTGCCTATAGTACTTTGTATATTCTTTGTTGCTCACAATCTTGTTTTCAGTATCGGTAACAAATTGTGGCGGGATGGATATTGTGCCAAAGATGTACCCTTCAAGGCCATAGCCTTGTATTGCGGTTTGGACTTGCAGTTTCCATAACAGATAATTGTCTTCTTCTAGTTGTACTGTTATCAATTGACTCTGTGGACTAATAACAGTTTTGATCAGGTTGTTGGCTTCGGTTGCAAGATCTGGGGTATTTTGTTGAGCAGCCAAAGATGATGAAACATTTCCAGTTTCTGAATGTGAATCTCCAGACATGATAATTCGATTTCTGGAACGAGAAGCGAAGAAAAGAATAGGAAATGGACTGAGCCTTCAGGTATTTATTTCTTTTTTTCAAGAAAAGTGAAGAGAAACTTGAAATTAGAATGCAACCACTTTGTTGAATACTGTTTTCAGCAAAGTTAGGACGGCTTCTAATTGTGAATCTGATTTCTTGAATTGAGAATGTGATATTTGAACTGGCTTTATTGATTTCCAGTTCAGTTTATCTTTGAGAAATTGATGATGCAGCCAAGAATTGAATTTGATTCTTAGGTACGGCACTCAATTCGAAAGTGTAAACTGAATTATATCTCCCAAATGATGAATTTGAATCTGATGGGAGAATTAACAAACTCACTGAGATTCTTGAATGGAAGAGGCAGTTAAGACTTTCCAGAGATCAATGATATCAAGATTGGAGGCAAAAAGCGGATGCAGTGGATCTCACAAGATTATGGATCAATTGCTGCGAAGCATTCTATGCTCTGATACCATGAAAGATAATTTGAATTCTCTGATTTGTGAAGATGTAAAACAATGTTTAATGTGTAAAAAAAGGAACTGAGAATGTATTGAATTGAACATGTAAAATAATGTACAGGATAGGCTTTATTTATAGCCTATGTAGAGATAAACGGGCCAAGCCAAGGGCTAAGCCCACTAACACAAATGAAATATAAAAACCTAATACAAGTATACTACAGCCGACATATCCAATAAGGAAAAAAAAATCTTGTACTATGTGAATAATATTATAGCTGATTGCCAGTATCAGTATCAAAATAGACATTGTGATATTAGAGAAATCAAGAATTACATGCAAATAATGATGATAGTGTATGTAATATAAGACTTAAGCAAACATTAGTCTCAAATTACGGGCTACAATTAATATCCGAAAAATTCGATATACGTCCGCATCCACATTCGAAAATATGTAACATATCTATCATCGAAGATAGAGATACGGATAATCGTGTCTATATGTTGTGTCTAAATAGATTTTCCCATATATATATATATATATATATATATATATATTTTTAAAAAAAAATTTATGAGTCAAATTTGAATATAAATGATGTATTTGTAAATTTTTATTGTTTTGTTTTTGGATATTTTCGGATTTCTGCTTCTGATGTGCATATTTAAGTTTTGGATACGAATATTTTAGGATATCCGTATTTGCTTAGGAAGATATACGAAATATCTGCAGATACGAATAAATGTATTCTTAAATTATTATCCACGAATATCAGATTCGAATTTGTATTTTTGTTTACGAATACAACACTATCTGTATCCGACTGTATCTATTTACAAACCTAATTACATGAAGCTTCAAATTCATATTATTTATTTGTTCTCATTTGAAACTAGATTAAATTTCTTACTATTAGTTAGCATTAGGGAAAACAAATCTGGTTTAGATAGAAAATCCATCAAAAGTTAAGCTAAATTCCCACCAAGCATTGTTAAAGCCAAAGTTAACAGACAAGGACGGCTTATTGACTACAAATTTCCTTCCAAGTAAAAAATTAGAAATTAAACAACACAGTTAACGAAATTTAATACCAAATTCCATTACTAGAAATTAGGTTCTACGACCATATTTTCTACGGTATTTGTTTCCAAACCATTGAAAAGATGAAGTTCACAGGACAGTACATACACTGCCCTTTTTTAATTATATTTTTATATCGAAATTATTCTCTTTCTCAATTCTGTAAAATTTGACCTAATACTATTTTTAGCAGAGGCAGGGTAACGATTCAATTCAATGTAAATTGAAATGTCAATTTCAACATCTGTTTGAATCTAAATTTAGATTCAATTTGTATTTTTGATTTCAACGTCATGCTGATCTAAATTTGGATCTACTTTGGATTATCAATTTTAGATAATATGTTGAATTATTTAGTTTCGATTATCAATTAATTTATTTTAGATTGTAAAATTATTTTCAATTTTTAAATCTGGAAAGACAGTCGAATGTTAATTCGGTTTTTTTAAGCATTCATACTATTTTAATTGCTTCATCCAGAATGTTGTTGGTTGTTCTTTGATATGGTTATAGAAAGATGGATATTGTAGATGGTCATAGGTATGCGGGAGAAAAAAAATTGATTGTTGTTGTTAATGGTTATAATTGTGTAATGATTAATGCTTTTTTTTCTTTTTACAATGAAGTTCCAAGTGTTATGTCTGTTATTGATTTTAATAAAAACAACTTCGGTGCTAGGCTTTCTTTGGATTCTGTCATTTCTACTAAGCGAAGTAAGTTATGCAAAGTTTGGGATCAAATAACTCCTTTTGACATTTTTTTATGTTCGGGATTCCAGCAAAACATTCGTTCAAACTTACAGTGAGTTGCAAGCTATTATGCTTATTATATTTCAAGAAAGTAGGGTTTGTAGTTTTGTTTGTTAAGTCAAAGGAATTGTCTTGCCTTACTGCTGGTGGTAGTAGTAGATATTATTCTACTGGTAAGTTTTCTTGTGTTCAAAATTTAATGAATAGTGAATATGATGGGGTTGATAGCAGAGAATTTAGCTTTGACAAAGAAAGCAATTTTAATGGGTTGATGAGGAAAGGTTCTAACTAGAAATTTTAATAGGCATTGGTAAATTTTTGTAAAACTGTGATTGCATATTGTATTAAAAATAGATTCAAACCAAGGTTTTTGAAGAATTGTAAAGAGCGAATACCTGTTTTTTGTGTCGTTGATGGTTGTACTTTTAATATTCATGCTTCATGCAAGTTAAAGCAGTTGGATCATTTTTTAATTAAAAGGTTTCAATCTAGTCATAGTTGTACGTAGTGGTGGATTTTGATCAATTAATAGTCAGTTAGTTAAGAGTAATTGTAACACCCCGTATTTTCTGTGAACATAAAGTAACAAAACAAGGTATACTTAATTTTTAAAAGAAGGATTAAGGGAAACGGGTTACGCTATTGCGTTCATCTCGGAATTCTGCTTGAGATAGAGTCTGAGTTTGCGTAAATCGGACTCCGTATGAAGAAGTTATGACACTTAGAAGTTTCAGGAATTTAAAATAAAAACCAGCCCGAATTCAAAATTAAAGTTTCGAAATTCAAATCACACACCCGGGCTGGGCGGGAAAATTCCCACCTAGGGCCCAGGTCGACCTGGGTAGAACAGGTCGACCATGGGGTCGACCTCCCCCCTTTTCCAGTTCCGAGGTCAAATCCATTTTTCTGCATTTAGACGCCCGTTCTGACCAGATTCGTTGCTCCTAAGCTATTTAAACACCCCCAAACCTCACTATCTATCCACACAACTTCATTACGCCTATACTCTGCTCTAATTCATATTAAAATAAATCAATGGCGTCGCTACTCTGTTGAAACCTAAGCTAGAACAAGTGCTCCTTCTTCTTCTAATCTGAATAGGATTAAAAGAGAATAACTACAACCCTTTTTCTTTTAGAATCCAACCAAGGTGAGTACAGTTATTTCCAGATATGAAATTTAATTATGATCTTGACATGGTTATAAATCTGAATTGGAGATTATGCATATTCCTGTTTATCAGATTTGTTTTTCTGTGTAGATCTATCTTATTAATTGTAACTATTCTGTATCTCTTCCTTCCTTCTGTTCTATAGCCAGGCTACCACGAGCCTGAGCCAAATCTCATAAGAGAACGAACGCTAAATTTGGGGAAAATTGTGAATAATTAGATATGACTGATTTGTGACTAAATTGAGAAAAAGAACGTATGTTGTAATTTAAGATCTAGATCTGGGCATACTATATATATATATATATATATATATATATATATACATATATGATAGTCTGTGATTTGGAAGAAGGAGAATTATTTTGTATATGATTTAGGCGTAAAAGATCTATATTAAAATAGGATAACTATTAAACGTGAACACGCCTAAATGGGGATATTTGGATATTTGACATACGCTGAAATCAAAGGCTATAATTTGGCATAATTCGTATTGTATATCATGATTTGGGGTTTTTGGAGAATATTCTGTGCTATATAAATTTAACTAAAAATTTGGGGCATATGTTGTATTGTGAATTATGAACATAATTTAGGCATGTAAAATTAGGCTTAATTTTATGATTAAGCGAGGTATGTCAATGGAATTTTAAGGGAAGATTAAATCTGTTAAACTATCTAATTTGCTAAATCTGTTGAAACTGAATACGGTAATTTGGGGTATGAAAAGGATCAATCTAAAATTGAGCAAAACATAATAATAGAACTTTGGATAATCTGCTGTAACTTGTAAAGAAGTTAATTTTTCGAATTGGCATAATCTGTGAATGAATACTTTAGCTAAAATAAGAATGCTGAGACACGAGGTTAGACTCTGTTTGCGGTAGAAGCCTGCCCGGACCCAACCGGCTTAACCAGCAACCGCAAACTGTCAGTCTAATATGAGAGGTCGTAGGCATGAAGATGCTTAGACACGAGGTTAGGTCTGGCTTATGGCAGAAGTCTGCCCGGAACCGCCCGGCACATCCAGCGGCCACAAGCTACCGACCTAATGTGAGGGGTCTGTGCATTAATATTTAATTAATGCAAATCTAAGATAAATGTGATACCTAAAACATGTTGGGTGGATAGGGTTAAAACAACTGGACTGATTAATCTAATAAACCCATTTGAAAATCTGTAGGCCCAATACAAGGTTAGGTGAAACAATCTGTAAGTCTGTTAATCTGTATATCTGACCCGTTAGTCTGAAAACTTATTAATCTAAATATCTGATCCGTTAATCTGAAAAATTGTTAATCTGTAAATCTGATCCGTTAGTCTGAAATCTTGTTAATCTGTATATCTGATCTATTAGTCTGAAAACTTGTTAACCTGTATGTCTGATCTGAGAACTAATTAATCTAGACTTTGTACATCTGAAATCTATAAGCAAGTTAATCCGAAATCTGTTAGTCTGGGGACACAAGGTTAGGAGGTGTAATTACTTGTGTCCTCTGTTGTTTGGGACCCATATTAGTCAGTAACCCTTTCTGGTATCAAAATTATGACCCGACACTAGGTAGGGGTCTTGGGCACGCTTACTTAACTAATTGTAAGAGGTTCACTCTGATAATGGCGAGGGGTGTTGATGGCGCATTTTAACCGGGTCATGTGCGTGCATGGATCCGGTCTGCTATGAGGATGTAAGACACCATGACATCTGTAAATAGGTCTGTGTCTATAGGTTGCCACTTTATCGAGTGATACACCCTTTTGTGGGGCCGACACAGGGTATTTATGTATTAAGGAGCCAATCGCTTAGGGTAGAATTTAGGGTACACTTAGTTCTGTCTGTTTCTGTTGGGGTACCGTCTGTTTCTGTTGGGGTGGTAACACCTGTCTGTTTCTGTGTGGTACCGTCTGTTGGGGGTGGTAAAGGCCCATTACTAGTGTACACCTAATTCTAATATTCTGTTTTCGTAGGGATTATTCTGTTTCTGTCTCTGTTCGGGTGGTAAAAGCCCATTACTAGCATTCTGTTTCTGTACCATCTGTCTCTGTTTGGGTAGTAAAGGCCCATTACTAGCATTCTGTTTCTATACCGTCTGTCTCTGTAAGGGTGGTAAAGGCTCATTACTAGCATCGTGTTTCTGAAGAGATCGTTCTGTTTTCTGTTTAGACATTAGGACAACACCTAATTCTGTTATACTAGTATTAGTGCAGAGAAGTGAAAACCAAGCAAGAAACTTAGTTTAGCCTATATCATTCTGTCTCTTCTGCTAACCTGCTACTCCTGTTATGGTTATCTCTCATCCAGTTTTATTTACATGTCATGATACTATTATCTGTTCATATGCTGAAAGTCACTGGACTCACCAGACTTATGTCTGACCTAGTTTGTTTCGCCTCTTTTCTTCCGTTCCCCCCCCCAGGTTCTCAGGGTGGAAACATAGGAGCTTGATTCAGGTTCCATCTGGTTGAAGTGCTAGAAGTGCTTGAAATATTGCTTGACTTTGATTCTACCTATTTATGGCATTCTCTGTTGGGGATTATGGATTTAAAATTATGCATCCTGAAGGATTTTGTATAAGACTGATATTTGTGTACTTGGGGTTTGGTATTGTGATGTAACCAAACTTATTTCTGTTTCTGCTGTAATCAATTTATAAAATTTTCAAGTACTACTTTACATATCTATCTTGTAAATTTCTGTTTGTTTACTTATAACATTCCACCGAAGTTAAGGCATTTCCTTTGCGAGTGACCTTAACAGAAGTGGGGTGTTACACTTGGTATCAGAGTTGAAGGTTACCAGATGAGATAAGAGTTTTTGAAAACTATTTTCAAAAAGGTTTTAAAAAGGAAGTATTTCAAAAGCAGAGTTTATTTTGAAAAACATAATCCCCAAGAGCCATATATATTTCTTTCGATTCTCCGTTTTGAATCTCTTCCTTTTTCTTTTCAGCATGTCTGGGATACTCGAGATACCCGAGGGCATACCGATACCAACTTGGTTCAGAAGGTATCTGGAGGCAAGGGCCACCGCCGCAGGCCCAGCATACGTTCCTCCTCCTCCTCCTCCCCACGTTGATACTTTTTTGAAGATATGCAAAGACTTTCGGGCAATGGGCGGGAAACCTTTTCACGGATCAGAGACATTTGTTGAAGCTCGAAATTGGCTTAAGGAGGTGGAAGATTTGTTTGGTATCTTCGAGATAGAAGATGGAAGGAAGGTACAGTTGGCTGCTTCGTTAATGAAGGACGAAGCCTCGTTTTGGTGGGAGGTCACGAATGGAGAGTGTTCGGTGGAGACATGGATGGATTTCAGGCATAGGTTCGAGATGAAATTCCTCTCACGAGCAGAAGAGAATTTATACATGGATAGGTTCTTAGCATTGAAGCAAGGGAAATTATCAGTGAAGGAGTACGTCAACAAGTTCAATCAGTTAGCGAGATTCGGCTTAGACTTGGTGAACACACCTGAGAAGAAGGCCTTGAGATTCGTTAAAGGTTTGAATGAGCCGCTAC
Source organism: Allium sativum (assembly GCA_030737875.1). Taxonomy (NCBI): domain Eukaryota; kingdom Viridiplantae; phylum Streptophyta; class Magnoliopsida; order Asparagales; family Amaryllidaceae; genus Allium; species Allium sativum. The sequence continues at coordinate 830,475,721 of CM060913.1, forward strand.
ACGGGTTGGCTATGACCCACATTCCTATGGGGGCTACCTTCAAGAAATTGGTTGACATGGCGTTAATGCATGAAGAGGAAGCCAAAAGTGAGAAGAAAGAGGAAAATTTCGAAGGACCACAGAACAAGAAAGCGTGGCCCAAAAAGGAAACATAAAAGAAGGATGAAAAATATGAAGATAAGAAGGAGAAAAAGTGCTTTACTTGTGGAAACTTGACTCATCTGAACAAGGATTGCATAAAGAGGAAGGGCGCTTGCTTCAACTGTGGAGAAATGGGACACTTCACTAGGGACTGCCCAAAGAAACGAGGGCAAGGGCAGAGGGCAGAACCTACTTCTGGAGGGCAGACGAATGTTCTCGTGACTGATGGATAGGATAGAGATAGGAAAATTTCTGTAGAAGGATTAATTTCCTTATCTGATTATTGAGTTAAAACTCTCTTTGATTCTGGCATTTTGATTCTGTAATTGAGAATCTGCACTTTAATACTAGTCTTGTTTCTGATCCCGCTATAGTCTCAAACCCCGTAAGGGTTACGACTCATCTGTTTGTGATAAGTTAGGGTTTGAAGGTATCTGTGTTAAGCGTTAAGTTGACTGTGACGCATACATTCTGGTTTTTGTGGGATATGGTGTGGTTTTATCATTGCTTAGTTTCCTAAGAATCATTTGATAATCTGATCCGTACCAGTAGTCTGTAAGTATCTGAATATTTTTGAAAAGGATAGGGGTTTTTACTCGAAGCGTGAAGTAGATTTCCAGTTTTTACATTGTTTAATGGGAGTAATTCTCTGACTGTCAATCTGATGTTGATTTTGGTCTTCGGGGTTGATACTTAGGGATTTATTTTCTTAACTGATGTCTAATGGGAACATAACTTTTGTTTTAATTGTACTTGCTTCTATCACTCGGCTGTATCCTATCGATCGAGTCTTCGACCTTTAGGTAGAAACTAATGGGTGTAAACATGTGTTTGAGACATGTTATGTTTGATGGTTGCAAGTGGTTGCTAGTGATTGCTCGTGGATGCATATACACACACTAGGCACTAGATCGGCTCAAAAGCACTCTCATACTGCATATGGATGTGTGTGCATTTTTCAATTTTTGTGGATGCAAAATGATTGACTCATCACATGGATGTTGCATTTGGATGAATGGTTATGCACTCATATAGAAATGATGTGTATCAAATAGGATTTCTTGCATACATAATTGGACTCATGGCACTAACATAATTCACATTAAGGAGGTCAATTGAATCAGTAGACCGCCTGATCTTTGCACTAGATAAGAGACATATACACACATTTTTGCATATGTTCATACAACATTAGAAGTTTTCTAAGGACAGTAGATGCTTGTGGATGATGGTTGAGTAGATGAGTGATTGGATGGTAGGACACATTCTTCTTAACTTGAAAATTTCAGGGACGAAATCCTTTAAGGAGGGGAGAATGTAACACCCTGTATTTTCTGTGAACATAAAGTAACAAAACAAGGTATACTTAATTTTTAAAAGAAGGATTAAGGGAAATGGGTTATGCCATTGCGTTCGTCTCGGAATTCTGCTTGAGATAGAGTCTGAGTTTGTGTAAGTCGGACTCCGTATGAAGAAGTTATGACACTTAGAAGTATCAGGAATTTAAAATAAAAACCAACCCGAATTCAAATTTAAAGTTTCGAAATTCAAATCACACACCCGGGCTGGGCGGGAAAATTCCCGCCCAGGGCCCAGGTCGACCAGGGGGTCAACCTGGGTAGAACAGGTCGACCTCCCCCCTCCCCCTTCCAGATCCGAGGACAGATCCATTTTTCTGCATTTAGACGCCCGTTCTGACCAAATTCATTACTCCTAAGCTATTTAAACACCCTCAAACCTCACTTTCTCTCCACACAACTTCATTACGCCTATACTCTGCTCTAATTCATATTAAAATAAATCAGTGGCGTCCATACTCTGCTGAAACCAAAGCTAGAACAAGTGCTCCTTCTTCTTCCAATCTGAATAGGATTAAAAGAGAACAACTACAACCCTTTTTCTTTGAGAATCCAACCAAAGTGAGTACAGTTATTTTCAGATATGAAATTTAATTATGATCTTGACATGGTTATAAATCTAAATTGGAGATTATGCATATTCCTGTTTATCAGATCTGTTTTTCTATGTAGATCTATCTTATTAATTGTAACTATTTTGTATCTCTTCCTTGCTTCTGTTCTATAGCCAGGCTACCACGAGCCTGAGCCAAATCTCATAAGAGATCGACGCACGAACGCTAAATTTGGGGAAAATTGTGAATAATTGGATATGACTGATTTGTGACTAAATTGAGAAAAAGAACATATGTTGTAATTTAAGATCTAGATCTAGGCGTACTATATATATATATATATATATATATATATATATATATATATATATGATATTCTGTGATTTGGAAGAAGGAGAATTATTTTGTATATGATTTAGGCCTAAAAGATCTATATTAAAATAGGATAACTATTAAACGTGAACACGCCTAAATGGGGATTTTTGGATATTTGACATACGCTGAAATCAAAGGCTATAATTTGGCATAATTTGTATTGTATATCATGATTTGGGGTTTTTGGATAATATTCTGTGCTATATAAATTTAACTAAAAATTTGGGGCATATGTTGTATTGTGAATTATGACCGTAATTTAGGCATGTAAAATTAGGCTTAATTTTATGATTAAGCAAGGTATGTCAATGGAATTTTAAGGGATGATTAAATCTGTTAAACTGCCTAATCAGCTAAATCTGTTGAAACTGAATACGGTAATTTAGGGTATGAAAAATCTGTAGGCTCGATCTAAAATTGAGCAAAACATGTTAATAGAACTTTGGATAATCTGCTGTAACTTGTAAAGAAGTTAATTTGTCGAATTGGCATAATTAGTCTGATATTGGTATAATCTGTGAATGAATACTTTAGCTAAAATAAGAATGCTGAGACACGAGGTTAGACTCTGTTTGTGGTAGAAGCCTGCCCGGACCCAATCGGCTTAACCAGCAACCGCAAACTGTCAGTCTAATGTGAGAGGTTGTAGGCATAAAGATGCTTAGAGGTTAGGTCTGGCTTGTGGCAGAAGTCTGCCCGGAACCGCCCGGCACATCCAGCTGCCACAAGCTACCGATCTAATGTGAGGGGTCTGTGCATTAATATTTAATTAATGCAAATCTAAGATAAATGTGATACCTAAAACGTGTTGGGTGGATAGGGTTAAAACAACTAGACTGATGAATCTAATAAACCCGTTTGAAAATCTGTAGGCCCAATACAAGGTTAGGTGAAACAATTTGTAAGTCTGTCAATCTGTTTATCTGATCCGTTAGTCTAAAAACTTGTTAATCTGTATATCTGATCCGTTAGTCTGAAAACTTGTTAATCTGTATATCTGACCCGTTAGTCTGAAAACTTGTTAATCTGTATATCTGATCTGCTAGTCTGAAAACTTGTTAATCTGTATATCTGATCTGTTAGTCTGAAAACTTGTTAACCTGTATGTCTGATCTGAGAACTAGTTAATCTGGACTTTGTACATCTGAAATCTATAAGAAAGTTAATCTGAAATCTGTTAGTCTGGGGACACAAGGTTAGGAGGGGTAATTACTTGTGTCATCTGTTGTTTGGGACCCATATTAACCAGTAACCCTTTCTGGTATCAAAATTATGACCCGACATTAGGTAGGGGTCCAGGGCACGCTTACTGAACTAATTGTAAGAGGTTCACACTGATAATGGCGAGGGGGTGTTGATGGCGCATTCCAACTGGGTCATGTGCGTGCATGGATTCTGTCTGCTCTGAGGATGTAAGACACTGTGACATCTGTAACCTGCTACTCCTGTTATGGTTATCTCTCATCCAGTTTTATTTACATGTCATGATACTGTTATCTGTTTATATGCTGAAAGTCACTGGACTCACCAGACTTATGTCTGACCTAGTTTGTTTCGCCTCTTTTCTTCCGTTTCCCCCCCTCCAGGTTCTCAGGGTGGAAACACAGGAGCTTGATTCAGGTTCCATCTGCTTGAAGTGCTTGAAATATTGCTTGGCTTTGATTCTACCTATTTATGGCATTCTCTGTTGGGGATTATGGCTTTAAAATTATGCATCCTGAAGGATTTTTTATAAGACTGATATTTGTGTACTTGGGTTTTGGTATTGTGATGTAACCAAACTTATTTCTGTTTCTGCTGTAATAAAGTTATAAAATTATCAAGTACTACTTTACATATCTGTTTTGTAAATTTCTATTCTGTTTACTTATAACGTTCCACCGAAGTTAAGGCATTCCCTTTACGAGTGACCTTAACAGAAGTGGGGTGTTACAGTAATCTTATGAAAACTTTTGCTTTAGATCAAGTTCGTGATGAAGCTGTTGGAGAATGGAGTTTTAATGAAAACAACCTTATTTCAATATTAATTGATTATAAAATATATACTAACACATTTATCTAGAATATATATATATACACACACACATATGCAGGATTTATGTACAGGAATTATTGCTGAAGACAGTACAGTTTAAAGATTTAAGAGATTCAGAATTCAGAGATGATTCAAGACTCATGAATATTCAAGATTTCAAGAGTTCAAGATAAATATAGTAATAGAGTCTAGTTTATGTAAGACTCTGAATAACACTCAAGGTTCAAATTCAAATTCAAATTCTGTTTTCCAAATTTTGATTTCAAATTCTATTTTCAAATTCTATTTTCAATCTCTATCCTCTCTATTTTTTGATTTACGTGTGGAACCTCAGACTTCACTCAAGCCATTGCTTGTCGGTCTTAGTAAACCCCACGGGTAGTGATATACCCTGATTTTTCAACACCTTCACACTACCTAGGTAGTCACCCTTAGAAATTGGCAGAGGTGGCCCTCGAACCTGAGACCTATGTCTCATCCCAATTCGCCCACCTCTAACCAACTGAGCTAGGAGTGTCGGGTCTCTATCCTCTCTATTTTATTTTCTTTACTTTACTTTTGATTTTAAACTCAAGTTTTATTAGTTTCATATTCATACTTTTATATACTTTATATTTATATAGTTTTAACTCTGTAATTTTATAAATATGTTTATATACTTTATATTTATGTTTTCATATGATTTTCTACTTAATAATATTCATTTACAACACTATGTTTTAATTCAAGAATTTTCAGAATTATATATATATATATATATATATATATATAATATATATATATATATATCAAAACACTTCAAAAATGCTCAAAATTTAGTTTTACACATGCATATGTCGACATGCATTTATGCCCATGTCGACATATAACTGTCACTTTTTGAAAATTGAAAGAAATTGTCTTTCCACTATTTGTGACACTCCAGAAATGTTGCAACCTTTCAAATGTTATGAATAGGGGCTGATTTCGATTTTTTTTCATAATTCTTCATCTCCATCTTTATCTCCTTTTCTTACCCCTTATATCTTCTCACTTTTATGATTTCTACACTTATACTCTACCGAATTCAATTCTATTTTCATAAAACTTCTTCTCTTCTCACTCATTACTCTCTGAATCAAAGTGCTATTGAAGAGTTATAAGATTGTTGTAATTGTTTGAGTAGTGTATGAAATCGGTGGTATCACTTGTAGACGTGAAATTAAGGAGAGTGGAATCGGTGGTATCCCTTGTAGCCTTGAAATCAAGGAGAGTATAATTGATCAAGTGTGTGTGGAATCAGTGGCATCCCTTTTGATCAAGTGTGTGTGTGTGGAATCAGTGGTATCCCTTTTTTCTATATCGGCTCCGTATCAAATTTTATTTGCTACAGCACAACCAATCCGTACCTCCCCAACGCTTAAAATCTAACTGTTGATCTTCGAAGTCTCAGATTAGTTCATTTGATAGGGGTATGAGCCGTATCAAAACAACATGGGATTTCCCCGTTCCTCCTTATTTCTATTTTCCGCTTCTCCCTCTTTATTTTCTCACTTCGACCAAAATGAAAAAATTTACCAAACCAAAAAATTGATTTCTTCAATGAGTTGTCTGATATGTTGCGAGATTGTTGCATGGTTTTCCTTCTTTCTTATCACATCATCAAATTGATTCTTGCGTATGTTATGTCGGCCGATCCAAGCAAATAGGGTTTTGTTGGAAAATCCCAAATCGCAATCTTCAAAATCGATTCCTCTTCTAAATCGTCCGCGCCTACAAATGCCCGTTGTCCCCTTCCGTTCGACAGCACACAGTCCGACTTGCCCCACTTCCCTAACTCCCAAAACCTCCTCCGCTATGGCACGACGTATCATAGACCAGCTGCTAACTATATCTTCTGCACTAGGGATTGGGTCTAAATAAGGTGCTGCCACTTTAACAGTACCGATAGTTGTCCTCCTTATGGTAGGCGAAAATATTTAGTATGATTCGTTACTCTTCCCATCTTAAATTAGTTTTCTGACCTGCTTCATTTTATCTACTTGCAAGTTTCTGACATGTTTGGACTTTTGCCTAATTTAAGATGTGTTTTCCTTCCATTAATCATTGAAATAGTCTTCATAGTACAAGTAGGGGCTTTACTGCTTTACTCCGTTATTACCTATAAATTCATTGCAAACACAAGTTTCATGATTGTTTACTCCATGTTGAGTCTCCAATTTGAAAATTCATTTTTATTTTTAAAAATTCCATTTCATAAAGTAGAAAAACATGAGAGAAATTTATTTGTACGATATGTGATCTGCGAGAAAATTACTAATTTTATAATGCTAATTTTCTGAGGAGTGTTCTTATACCAACAAGTAGTCTTACGGACTGTATCTGTTTTCATTGCCCGATTTAAAGCTCAACCATTAGGTTTTATTTTATATGTCACATTATTTTAATGCAATTGTGACAATAGTTTCGAATTTCTTATTTTAGCAGTTGACATAACCATGTTCTGTTTTCTTTAATTAAAAACAGTGGCCATATTCAATTCTACAGCTACTGTAATTTAACATTCGCGCTTACTTAGGTGCTAAATTACCTAAATCAGTATCTTATATTTGTTGTGCATATCTTTATTAACTTAGTTCGTATTTAATACAGTATGTAGTAATTGAATTATCAATGATCTATTTGTTACATAATCTTATTTTATTGATTTGAATGTAATCATTTATTCACACCATATCAAAAAAATTCCATTCTATTCTTTTTTAAGTCGATTATGTGCTTCTTTTACATGATTCATTGCTAAATTTTAATCTGTAAATTAGGTGAAATGAACATTAATTTCACTCATTCTTGTTTTGAAATTCAACATCACTTACTTTCCAAAAATTTGATTTCTGCTAATTCAAACTTAATTGACGTCCGCTGATAAAATAATTTCAACATTAATTGCGATTTCCATTAGTCTGAGACAACCTGATTTAACACCATATCTGTCTTATTTTAAAGGCAGCTTTATGTAATGTTTCCTAAAAGGTGATGGTATTTCTTTACATTGGTTTCCACTACTTAAGACTTAATTGACATCCGTCTGCAATATAATTTTCACATTAATTTTGATTGTCATTAATTTGAAACTTGGACATGATTTAACACAATATTAGTCTTCTTTTAAAGGTAGCTTCATATATTATCTCCCAAAGATAGATGATTTCTTCCAGAAATTGGTTTCTACTAATTTAAACTTAACTGATGTCCATCAGTGATATAGTTTTGACTTTAATCATGATTGCCTTTAATTTGAGGCATAAACTTAATTTAATACCATATTTGTCTTATTTTAAAGATGGCTTCATATATTGTTTAATAAATAATTTCATTAATGTGGTTTTTCTTCCTTTTAAATGGCATTCATAGTCGTTTACGTATTAATTTGTTTGCTTTGACATTGTTATTATTGTTGATGATTTTTTTCAATACTTACCCTAAATAAATGCGATCATTCTTTTGCTATGATCGTATATAGTTAATTATCTAAGTTTCATTCATTAAATTTTGCACTATGAGTGCAACAAAACAAATATGGAACATGCCCTTTTTTGCAATTGGGGTTGGAACTCTTATGCTTAATTACTACCTTTTCTTACTAGTTACTACTACGTACGCTGCTACTATTGCATGTGGGGTATCACGTTACATGTTCCTACTTGAATAACTTTTACAAATACTTCCCTTAAATGTTACAATAGGCAATGGAAAGACTTACTGATATATGGCATAAGTTATTAATTTATTTTTGGCATGCCATTGAGTATAAATTTACTATCTTAAGTTACATGCCATGTTAATATTTTTTATCCTTATCTATGTGAACACTTAAGTTATTGCACATGAATAAGTTTTTTATGTGCTTAATGATGCGATTCATTTATGTAAAGTGATTAATTTGTGATGCTCTTTAGGATTATTTGAATTTTTTTGTTTAATAATTGCATACTACTTAAGAAGAAAGATAATCATTTCATCACTCATATACATATTGAACGCTTAGCTCTTGCTTTTCTAAAGTATTATGACCTGCAAAAAAAAAGTTAGAAATGCAAATGTATTATACTTATGTTTTGTTGAATATGCTGTCAATGCCTTGCCAAAAAAAAAAAAAAACAAATGTTATCAATGCAACTTTTGATTTATAAAACATATTCCTATTTGTTCTTGAGTATATTTTTATGTATTCAGACGGGGCACTCATAATAAGAAGTTGTATCAGTGGAAACGATGTTCTTTAATCATGTGGTAAAACAAACCCTGCTTATGTTTAGTCTACCCCTGTCATGAAAACTATATTCGGCTTCTCTGCTTTTGTTCAGTCTATCCCAATCAATGAAGCTATATTCAGACTCATACCTCCTCCTATGGAAGAAGTTCGCACTAAAATTAGCCAAACCACGTTTGCAAGGTCAGCCTAATTTTTTTGTCATTGCAAAATATAATAGATACTATTTCTTATTGAATTCTCTTCATGAACTTCAGTCTTGATGTTACGTATATTTTATATGTATCCAGAAACAAAAATTTTGTTTACGATTATACACTCTTCTATCATTATTACACATTTTTGAGTTATAATCCGTACACGACACACACATTGGGTACAAATTTAATTTAAATGATAAAAATAGAATTATATAGTAGTGGGATTTCAAGACTCTGCTTATGGGCATTTGCCACACTATTTGTGTCATATGAATTGTATAGACTTTTCTTCCCTGGATTGGATACATATAAACACTCTACTTGGGTTACATTTTCTATATACATAGAGAAACATCATGGTAATTTAGATTACGTGAAAATTAGATAGTAATTTAAGAATTTTAATTCAAAATTAAAATTATACAAGATAACGGCAATAAAACAATGATAATATACCACTTTTTGTTGTACTATCTTATCGATGACACAAGCCATGTTTTTTCCCAGTTTCTTATCACCAAATTTGTAAAAGATTATTTTACTGATAGTTTTAATTTCTTAGTATAATAGTACTTGGAATTTATTGTTTATTTACTGCTATACATAAGTGTTTTGCTACACATTACTACGGTTAAAACTTTCCGTGTTACCCAGCATTATTATATACTTATATTAACAACATTCAAAGCTATCTATCATACTAATGGATTTACACAAATTTAGGAATCTATATCTATATATACTATAATTACTGGGTTACATTTGCAAAGCGCACAAGCCTCCTCGAAAGATTAAAACGAAGGGTTGTAAAATTTCTTTCTCCGTCATTCGTCTTCATCTCTCGCATTTCCACTTCGAACCCAACATTTACTCCACCCATGACCTAGGTTATTTTCTCCCCTTCTAAAATATCAATAATTCAATTTGTTGTCATTCGGATCTCAAATAAAATAACCCTAAACGTCAATGAAATACCTCCGTGTTGTGAGTCAGTTTACAGATTTAACCAACTTTGCAGGTGATTACGGCCGAGCCAATTCAGTCTATGTCGATTGCAGCTGTGGGTTCAATTCAAATTTAGGAACTCGCTTATTATGACGACCCAAACTTCCCAGTAAGGAAAATCCTGGATTGCTTTGAGAACAACACACATCAAAACACAAACTGAAGAACATTTTATTGCTGATTACAACAATTACATCAGAGTACAAGAATTTTCCAGAGTATGAATGAATAATATACATTGGAAATACAATATCAGAGTTTAAATTACATTTAAATAGCAGCGGAAAAATAATACAAAATACAACCGAAAGGAATGCACGCATACAGAGCTTCTCGAATATCGCTTCAGCTGTAAATCAGGATCCTGTGAATATAATATCTGCAAAACCAAAACTACTAGCTGCCCGTGTGGAAAATATGGGCACCTAGAGTTTAGGTTAAAACAATAAACTCCAGGTCAGTCATGGGACTGGTGTAAGAACTCAAAACAGTTATTAACTTTAATTTTTAAAGTTGGGTAAATCAAGGGACCACGCCGCTTTCGCGGAACGGGTTTCCTCCCAAGCATACCAGTGCATAAAACAACGAAATGCTTTTTAGAAAAATGAAACCGTTATAAGACTCAATCCCTTGCACGTACGCCGAAGGATAGAGTTTTTCCTTATAATGGTCAAAAATGCTTAATACGCGAAATTCATCTTTTATACTATGAGTGCACAGTATAGAAAACGATTTCAAATATAAAAGTATCAAGACTAGGTGGCATAATATGTTATGTAAGCGGCATAATATATTATGTCACCATATAAGTATACAACTAAAACCGTAAGCTCGTATTGGAAAATTGGATTTCCAGCATGATGGCTGCTGATTCAAAAGATCAATCGCGTCATGTATCTCCACGGCTTACGTCTCGGCAAGAGAAAACACCGTAATACATATACTACGCACTTTGGATGTGCAGCAATTTGAACTATCCTCATGAGATAAATGACCTATCCCACTTCTATAGTGGAGCGACCATCCTAGCCCCATCAGCCAACCCCAAATCCGTATAAAGTATATTAGTCAAACCGAACATTATCAAACAAATCGTTCACCATCATACCGTGGTGTGTGAGGCCCGCGAAGTCACGTTGTATCCAAAGCGACGCTATATAAAAGCTATGCTTTGGTCTTCATCCACAAGGCTCTGCTTTTCAAAAAAATCCTTGATCATATGCATCTTAGCATGCCACATTATCAGACCATACCATATCATTGATCATCTATCGATATATAACAGGGTGTTAAGCAAGTGAATAAATTCTCCGCCACCAAACAGCTATATATTAAATAGAGATCAACGAATACAATATAAAGGAATACAATGTCAGACACACAATCCATTTATCAGTCCGTTCTAGGTCTGAACGAAACCATATCCAGTAGATCTCCAAATACGTCTGAATGATCACCAATTTTTCCCTCATTTTGGGTGTATGGTCCAATAAAGATATCAATAATCATCCATTCGATATGGAAATTTCCCGGTCTTCAATAACCGTCTTCATCATCGACCTTCAATCGTCGTATGAATTATTCAGAATGGGTTAAACCCGGTTTTCTGAATAATTTGCGCAATTTAAAATCATGTGCTTTAAAACACAACCAACGCCTCATTCCCATCAAGAATATTCTTTGATTTTAATTTAAACCAAATTAAGGTTTATTCAACTAGTCGGGATTAACACCTTACCGAAGTAATCATTTATTAATATCCCATTCCCAACCTATACAACCCATGGAGTAAAACTGGTGGTACTCCATATTTAACACCCAATGTGTTACGGTAAACTTAATTACTGTTTTATCGTTCTAATCTAATTAAAGATTTAACTATCGCTTGTAGTAAAACTAGTGGTACTCCATTATCGTTCGTTCCTTGAATTAAGTAATTTTAATTACTTTTATGCTCATTCAATCCAATTTAAAGCTTTATTAAAACTATATTTAGTTTTAATTTTCAAGAATCATTATTTAATGATTATTTAACTTTCAAGAAATAATCTTGCCTTTAACTGGGTTAAAGAACAAATGTCGCTTAAAATATCGTTCACAATAAACCCAAAATCATATTCCAATATAATATATTAAATCGGAAACTTCTCTTTAGAATATTTCGCTAAATCTTAATTAAAAGATTAATAAATTACAAATCATCACTTCATCGTTAATTTGGGTTAAGAACTAATGTCATTTAAAACATTTTTCACGGTCAACCCAAATCAACTTCCAACTAATTTTAATATTGGAAAATTCATTTTTTTAATTAAAAATGTCATTCCTTTCTTAAATTCCAATCTAATTTATTCACTTGAAATACTTGGTTTTAATAAAACCATTTTTCACTCTTTTATTTATTTATAGAAATAAATAAATTACTTAACTTGATAAAAATATCTTTCCTCTTAATAAATTTGGAATTTCACATCCAAAACTCTTTTAAAACATTTATTAAGATTTTACATAATTTTCCCTATTTTAATTATTTAGAAATAGGCCTATTTAATTAAACGACGTTTCAGGTCTTTTAACGACACTGGCGCTGTTTTTATTAAAATTTAAATTTATCAGTTCTCAAAATCTAACCGTTGGATTTTAACGAATTAAATATCGATGGAAAGATCTTTCCAAAACGAACCTAACGGTTTCAGTTTTGGAAAAATCCGATGGTTGGATCTTTTATTATAATCGTTTAAAGTTACGATTTCAAAACGCGATTACCGCGCGTAATTCAATTAATTTTAATTTATATTATATATATTAATATAAATCGTTCAACGTATTCACTAACATATTCTTTCTAAATGTACATTAAAATTATTATTTAAATGTTTCAACAAATTTTTCCTTCATTAAATAAAAAGATGAATTTTCATTTTAAATCATTTTCATGTTCCTTCGTTACATTAAAAATATAAAATTGTAACGTAAATCAAATTCACGTTTTTATATGGCATTAAAAATTTGCAATTTTAATGTAAAACAAATTCCATGTTTTATATGACATTAAAAAGTTGCATTTTTAATTTAAAACAAATTTCATGATTCTATATTAAAATAAAGAATAACTTTTATTTTAAAACATTTTCATATTCTTACGTTGCAATAAAAGAATAACTTTTTAGCGCTAACCATTTAATGTAAACTCATATTCCTAAATAAAAGGATTAACTTTTTATTTTGAAATATATATCATGTTCTTACTTTTAATAAAAGATTAACTTTTATTTTATACATATTTCATATTCTTCCATTAATAAGAGATTAACTCTTATTTTTATACATATTTCATATTCTTTCATTAATAAAAGATTAACTTTTATTTTCAAAACATATTTCATCTTCTTATCTTATATTTACATTAAAATGTAAATTAAAAATACTACGTTAAGTTTCATTCTTTTATTTACATTCTAAAATGTAAATTAAATTGCAATGTCAATATCTCTTCTTTTATTTACGTTAAAAATGTAAATTAAATTACAATGTCAAAATCTCTTCTTTTATTTACATTAAAAATGTAAATTAAATTACAAATCTTATTTTGACAATTTCTTTTCCAAATTGGAATGAGACCCAAACGATTTACCATATAATTATAATTATACGGTTTTCATACATCCCATGTTATTCTGGACTAATGATAAATCATTAAAAACATCCAATCATCCAAAGTGTATATTTGTACTGCATAGCGTCAAATAAATAACGCTCATAATTAATCACAAGGGCGATGTGTAAATATCAACCCAAGACCCGTGTGGGGTTTCAACCAACAAACATTCAAATAATATATATAATTATTTGTGCATTTGGGCGATGTGTGAAAATTATCAACCCAATCAACAAATACAAGTCAGGTAACTTGTACATGGCAGTGTAACATTAATTTTTAACAATTCTATATGAATCAATATTAATGACATATGTTGCATACTGCCAAAATTTACATAACATACCAAATCATATCATGACATAACATAACGTACAACACAACATACATGCATAAGATAATTTCAAACAATTATTTCATCACAGGCATTTAAATTACATTCATTTATAATAATAAATAAATACGGTAAAAGTTTTGAGTGAGAAAAGAGTTCTCGCCTTGGTTTGTACTTTGTCAGTGTTTAAATGTTCGGGCCCAATTTTGGCCCAAAATTCAACTTGCTCCAAATTTGGCAAAATTAGTGTCTATACGAAGGTCTCGACTCACTGATCGCATTAAACCCTGTTTTGCGCGATTTCGAGTTCGTTACAACAAGTTATGAATTTCTGAAGTTTGAACGAATTAAATAATTAATTAAAATTACCGAAAATACCCAAAAATTCAGCTTTCTCCAAATTGGACGAATTTAGTGTCCACGCGAAGCTCTCGTCGCCACGATCGCAGCGGATCTGAAATCATCAAATTTCGACTTCGTATGTAAGAGTTATTGCGTTACAAACATTGAATATATTAATTTACATTTTACCTTTTTTCCGGTCAAACCGCAGCTCGCCACCTTTGACCGTTGTTTCCGACTGCCACACTCACCCGATCGCCACGCCACTTTGCCAGCACCTCCGCCTGTGTAACGACCCGGGGTTTTCGGCCCGGAAATCGACATAAATACCTTTACCGTAACTCATGCCGACCTTCCAAACACCGAAAACACTGAACGTTATTAGAAAGAAATTAGACGGTGGGATAAGAAAGAAAGAAATATTATAATAGAAGAAGAAGAAGAAACAACACAACACAGAGTCTCACATCGCAGCAGAACAAAATATAATACAAAAATACTTTATTGAGAGCTTTAAATAAAACTTACAATATCAGAGTACATCAATACCACTGGACAGTTATAATTATCTGTCCCATATACAACACACAGCGGAATAGTAGCTATATAATATCATACGTCTGAACAGCTCCAGCTCGTCTCTTCACAACATTCAATAACCTGAACCTGTACACCCAGGGCTAACCCGAGCATTTACCAAACACCGGATCAGTCTGGTGAACCAGAGTGAGAGAAACTCGCACAGTATTAAGGGTATCGCACAACCTGATTTTAAAGTTAAAATCTTTCTGAAAGAAAAGGATAATCGTAAGACCAAATCCACACATAAACACGGACAGTTTTTACCTTACGATAACCCAAAACATTTTTGAAGCCAATATCTTGTCTGATATTATAATAATGTCTAAATACAAGTAAATAGAAATCTAGTAGAATGCTTGCATCTCACGCTCTACATATATAGTATACAAACAAAACCGCGGGCGCTTATTGGAGATTGGATTCCGACTATGACAAGGTATGGGACCACCTGCCGATAGTGTATCTCTAGAGGCGAATACACTGGGTTCAACAAGAACGTCTTGCAACCCGGCCCTCACATGACCGACCACTCATTTCGCTTGAGTGTATCGAATGTATATCACTAACGGTGGTAGCTAGCCACCGTTTCCCGAAAAGGGACAGCATCGAAAATAGATTAAAGAGTGAAATGGAATTTCTCTAGATAGGTGATTATACACCCTAATGGGAGCGACCCACATAGCCATGCTACCTGTCCGATTTCTGCCATTTCCCGGTTGATGGGGCTTGAGGTTTAAATTTCCCTTTTGGAATATCTGGTCACCATTCACTTTGAATGCCACATTATCAGATCCGTCAAGCCACTAATTGACGTTGACAAATGTACTCTGGGTATAAAAGAAGTGCACCTCTTTGCCACCACTCGATATATTTGTAAAAATCAACGTACGTGGTTTCAGGAAATACTCTGTCAGACATTCGTCCATACAAGTCAACCAGGATCAGGATGAGCCGAAGGTACTCTCCTACTGCATCCAATATAGGAATCACCCCATGGATCAGTAGCGAGAAGTCCTTGCAACCCGTAGATTCCAACCACGACAGAACCATAGTTTGTCTTTGGCCGCTAAACCAGATATTAGTAGCGGTTCTTCCGTTTATGAATATCTACGGTCTTCAATGCTCCATCTCGATCATCTTCTGATCTCTTCACGTATTTGTTGGTCGGAATGGTTTTCGAATATAAATTTGATCCCGGTTTTTCCATACCAACAATCGTATTGGACAGATTTGATAGTCGGTGATTTAACTATCAAAATTTACAGTGCTTCAATCATGACAATCCAGTGAGTTCACTGGTTCAGTATTCGGTCTCACTTGGCCTTTTAATTAAACAAATGTAAATTCAACTCTTAAATATTTCGATATTATAGATATAGCTTTCTCGCTTCTTATTTTACATAATATTATTCTTTAAACAACTCGTTACATTACTTAGGATAATCCTATGTTATATTCAGTTTTCACATTTCACTTTCAAAACATTAGCCATATTATTATATAATATTTGGAAATCATTTCAACTTATTTCTCGTAAAATAACATTACGAAATATCTTCTATTTCATTACTTGAAAACAATAACCAACGCTTATTTTTATAGAATAAAACTCAATTTTACGTCTCCTTTCTGATTCGAAGATACCGTTACACAACCCCTTTTTATTTCCCTTTTCACTTTGGAATTCTCATTATACATTTTCCAAATCTTCATTACCAATGTTGCGTTATTATTTCTCTAATGAAATAATAAACTTTACTAATCTCTTTTGCCATTACAACTTATATCATCCTCAGATAATCCCGAAGTCGTTCAAGATGGGGTATTTTAGTTACCTCTCAGACCTTGATCAACAACGTTCATACCTTAAGATAAATATAAATTGTAATCCAAAAATCAATACTTCATTCCAATCTCAAATCAAATTCCATTTAACTATTATATTCAAAAATACAATTTCAAACCCTTCTTATTATTTTGAAATTCTCTTTCTCGGATATAACCATCTTTCTTAATTCAATAATTAGCAACTTCTTTATAAAACACCACTTTTTAACCTTTTCCTTATTTTCACATTTACAAATCTGATTAACATCAGATTTGACTTTATAAAATCAATTTACAATCAATTATAAACATAAACATTTATTTCCTTTTAAATAAGTTTTTATTCAAAATCTATTTTTCAAAATCTATTTTTAGTTATAAAAATAAATTTTATAACTTCCGTCCTATCGATTTACCTGACGGTAAATCGATATACATGAAACGATTCACTTTTAGGCCATTTACTGCCGATTACTTAACCAATATAGCCTATTGGTTAAACCAAACACCGGTTGTATTTCCAATCAATGATCAATATCAAATCAATCACCCAAACATGACAGTTCGTATGATAATATGAAAATAAATAATATAGTTGAGGAATCCCGTTGGATCCCTCCAACCTGTTCTTCCCTGTATTCAAAACGGTTATCACAAACCAGATCATTCAGTTTCATTTAACTGAGAGCAATAAATAATGGCCATTTAACATTAATCACATGCAATTCAAACAATTCAACAATTTAAACACGTTTATTTTATAAACGTGACCAACCAAGGTAAGTTACCTTTATTGGAACCAATCGTTAAAATAACGATTTGGTATTTCACTAAAATTAAACGACAGCTTAATTCCATCAGTTAAATCAGCAAATAAATATACAGTCAACCATTGGCAAGCAGAGCACACAAAATAAAAACCCAATTTATATAAAATATAAATGGGGAAAATACTAAGTGAGTTTAACTCACCTTGGTTTGATTTGTTGAACGGTTCGATTTCCGTTAAACTAAACAGTTGTCTAGTTTAACTGAAAACTCTTGCTGCTTCCAAATCTGGCCAACTGTTTTTCAGAAATAGCGTGCGAAAATATGATTTCAGCGGTACTAGATTCGTTCCGTTACGTTGGTTCAGAAGGACCCTTTCCCTTTGCACAGACATACGGCTCCGGCATCCACCTTACTATATCGTTCAAAAGACACGGGCCAAAAATTCTTTGACTACGCATCCAGTTCCGAAACAAACGAGATTCCTACCTTCTCCATCGAAAAGTTTTTTCCCTTTTCAACATGCCAACATGGCCCATGCACACGCCCCTTCTTTCCTTTTCTCCTCCAACGTTATTTGATTGCTCCCATGCATGAAAGTCCTTCAATACCCAACGTTATTTGCTGCGTTAACTTCTTTTCTTCTTTTTGTTCTTTTTTTCCGTTCTTTTATATATATATATATATATATATATATATATATATATATATATATATATATATATATATATATATATATATATATAAATTAACTTGCAAGGCCCAAGCCCACTTTAAGTTCACATTTCCCCCAAGCCCAAACCATTTGCTACAGGACCGTCTCCTTCCCCAAACACTTATGAAGCCTCCTGAAGATCTCATGCACCCGTATACCCCTCCCCATATGAACGAACCAGCTCTAAGATTCCCACCTTCTAACCTGTCTTCTCGTCAGTATATATTCATATATATACTGTTATAGAATTTTCGAGTTTAATCCCTTCACGCATCTGCATATAAACGCACTAACTTCCCATCTCAACTGTGTGCAACTATTCCCATATTAACCCAACGTTCTGACTTTCATCCGCATATTTTATATAAAAAAAATCTCTCAACCGGGAGTTCATCTGCAGACTCCACCTACTGCGCCTCCTCCTCTAGTGAACGACCCGACTGCGCCACCTCCACTGGCTTCCAACGCGGAACCCCCCAGATCCAACATCTCTCCCTCGAAAACCCGCAGCAGCTCCCCTTGGCTTTCCAAAGTTTCCAGTACAAAGAATATTGCACGCCCTTCTTTTTCTACGTTATTAGAATCATTCTTTACCCCATGCAAACCATCGATGTTACCTTGCACCGCAGCGTCGAACTCCGGCGTGGTACATACAGCACCCTTCCCATCCAAACTCCAGCTCGTTTACAGACCTAACCCTGACCCGCGTTCCATCCAGTTCCAAGGTAGAAGAACTTCTTGCGATCTCCAGAGTATCCACCCTCGTTTTTTTTTACTTTGACACCCGAAAGTTTCAGTTCCCAAAAACAGGGCGACTTGCAATATTATTCGAAGCGGGGAAAATTTGGTTTAGTTGTTGGTAGAAATTACAAGTTTGATTTTATTTTTGATGGGAAAACAAATCGGTTTCGCCATTACAGAGAACAAAGCAAAAAAGAAAACAAAGGAAAAAGAAGGAGTGAGGATCATTTTATATGAAGAAGACACCGTGGATGCCAAGTTCAAGGGGAATAGGTTTACAGTAATTATACAGGGTAGCTGACGTAAGCTTGTACTTGGGTGAGCAACTCAATACCTTGTTTGGCACGGTATTAGGTTGATTGGCAGCCACGAAAGGGTAAGTTTGGCATGCAAGGCATCAAATTAAAAAAAAATCAACGGTGGCTTTGGCACATGCAGTGGGTAGATTTTTATAGCTTAAATATATATAGTTAGGGTTATAATAGAATATTATTTTATATTATAACGAAACTTCACGGTGTAGTAACACATAAAAAGCACCACATATGATCTCTGTTTTCTGATAAAAAGGCTAATCTTAGTGTAAAAAGGTATTCCGGACCCAACGGAACAAATTTCGTCAAAATCCAAGGTCGTATGAAAAAATTTCCTTTATAAAACCAGAAATAAACACGCGTTTAATTTTTCCACGATCATTAGATAAATCTAATCAACTTGAAACCTTGAAATCTCATAATAATTCTTCAGTACGAACCCAACGACACCAGTTTCGCATTCTGAGACTGTTTGCCCAGTAGGCTATTTTTACGCGCACCGCAATGCCATTTCGGACACCAAATTTCACGGTCCCCAAAAATAACAAACTATATACCTATCCTGACTCTAATCGACGATACGAACTCAACGGAATTGGTTTCGCGGCCTAATTCGATCGTATGTTCAGTTATACCCAAATATCCTTTATTAAATTAATTACGCGCTATAGAAATTGAACGAGCGTTTTTGGCTACCGTGGTCACGTACGACATCGGTTTGCCACGCCATTCAACACCGTACAATAATTTAACGATACAGTTCCAATGAAACTGATTTCGTCGAAATCTGAGTCCGTTTGCAAAACCGCTATTTTAACGCGTATATTTTAATAACGATTTTCCATAGCGACTATTTCAAAATTTGATTTAGCCATAACTTACAATCTATAACACGAAATATGGATTTTTCTCTTTCATATGAAAATTATCATCAATACGGTTCTAACGTTTGTCATTTCACAGAAATCTGACTTATATCGAATCCTGTATTTTCAGTTGAAGTTCAAAACTCCATATTACGAACTCCTGCGCGATTTCGAGCTCGTTTTATATTATAAATAAATTAACGTTAAACTTCGTTTTAAATAACGAATTAAATATTAAAAAGCCATTAATATCCAAATATAATTTTTAAAATAAATAAATTAAATTAAATATTTGACGACCAAAGTACGGGTCGTTACATTCTTCCCTCCTTAGAATAATTTCGTCCTCGAGATTGCTAAGGCAAGAAAGAACGTTACAAACCCATTATCTTTACAAAAATAAATTTAAAACTCAATTTTTATTTCCAAATCTAATCTAATTGGTTTTAAAACCAATTTATTCCAAATAAAAGAATTTTCCAAAAATCTTCAAAAAAAATTTAACATGGAAATTTTTTGGTAGAGTCTCCCATGTACGGAGGACATCTGCAATATCGCAGTTTCAATACATCGACCAATAGGGTCGGAAAAATTCAAAACCCAAATAAAAACCAAAATTCCATATTCTGTATAGGCGTACCTTTTTGCGAGCGTTATTATGTGGTAAGCAATATTTTATATTCGAGCTCGCTTAATTATTATGCAGCTCTATTCAAACTGGATTCAATTAACCCCAGAATTTTCTCTTGGAAGGATTTTAAAACTGAATTGGCACTTCTGCACCTGTTTTCAACTTAAATAAATTTCATTAGTCCCCAAAACAACATCAATTAGGTTCAAATATCCATATCATACGATCCAACAAGTTCTACACACAATCTAATCCACATGAGATTATAATTATTTATAATCACTTCATTTATTTCTTTTAATTATCCATTCAGGTTTATTAATCTAGATTGATTTATCTAACTTATTTATTTCATATTGGTTTTAAACCAAGTCTATCATTTTCAGATTTATATTCAAGCAATCAACAGCACAATCAAAATATATCATTCAAATCAACATTAACAAATAAATCGATTTCCTATATTATAATAATTTGAGAAAATCATTACTTTTATTATAAAATAAATTAGGAAAAAATAATTTTCAAAAATAATTTTATATCAAATTACAAATACGCGCTCTCATATATATATATATTCAAACTCAATCTAGGGTATTACTAACCCCATCTCTATTGAGTTACGCCACAGAGCCAAGGTTATCACTAAACCTCGCTCTGATATCACTGTAACGACCCGGGGTTTTCGACCCGAAAATCGACATAAATACCTTTACCGTAACTCATGCCGACCTTCCAAACACCGAAAACACTGAACGTTATTAGAAAGAAATTAGACGGTGGGATAAGAAAGAAAGAAATATTATAATAGAAGAAGAAGAAGAAACAACACAACACAGAGTCTCACATCGCATCGGAACAAAATATAATACAGAAATACTTTATTGAGAGTTTTAAATAAAACTTATAATATCAGAGTACATCAATACCACTGGACAGTTATAATAATCTGTCCCATATACAACACGCAGCGGAATAGTAGCTATATAATATCATACGTCTGAACACCTCCAGCTCGTCTCTTCACAACATTCAATAACCTGAACCTGTACACCCCGGGTTAACCCGAGCATTTACCAAACACCGGGTCAGTCTGGTGAACCAGAGTGAGAGAAACTCGCGCAGTATTAAGGGTATCACACAACCTGATTTTAAAGTTAAAATCTTTCTGAAAGAAAAGGATAATCGTAAGACCAAATCCACACATAAACACGGACGGTTTTTACCTTACGATAACCAAAAACATTTTTGAAGCCAATATCTTGTCTGATATTATAATAATGTCTAAATACAAGTAAATAGAAATCTAATAGAACGCTTGCATCTCACGCTCTACATATATAGTATACAAACAAAACCGCAGGCGCTTAGTGGAGATTGGAATCCGACTATGACAAGGTATGGGACCACCGGCCGATAGTGTATCTCTAGAGGCGAATACACTGGGTTCAACAAGAACGTCTTGCAACCCGGCCCTCACATGACCGACCACTCATTTCGCTTGAGTGTATCGAATGTATATCACGAACGGTGGTAGCTAAACACCGTTTCCCGAAAAGGGACAGCATCGAAAATAGATTAAAGAGTGAAATGAAATTTCTCTAGATAGGTGATTATACACCCTAATGGGAGCGACCCACATAGCCATGCTACCTGCCCGATTTCTGTCATTTTCCGGTTGATGACGCTTGAGGTTTAAATTTCCCTTTTGGAATATCTGGTCACCATTCACTTTGAATGCCACATTATCAGATCCGTCAAGCCACTAATTGACGTTGACAAATGTACTCTGGGTATAAAAGAAGTGCACCTCTTTGCCACCACTCGATATATTTGTAAAAATCAACGTACGTGGTTTCAGGAAATACTCTGTCAGACATTCGTCCATACAAGTCAACCAGGATCAGGATGAACCGAAGGTACTCTCCTACTGCATCCAATATAGGAATCACCCCATGGATCAGTAGCGAGAAGTCCTTGCAACCCGTAGATTCCAACCACGACAGAACCACAGTTTGTCTTTGGCCGCTAAACCAGAGATTAGTAGCGATTCTTCCGTTTATGAATATCTACGGTCTTCAATGCTCCATCTCGATCATCTTCTGATCTCTTCACGTATTTGTTGGTCGGAATGGTTTTCGAATATAAATTTGATCCCGGTTTTTCCGTACCAACAATCGTATTGGACAGATTTGATAGTCGGTGATTTAACTATCAAAATTTATAGTGCTTCAATCATGACAATCCAGTGAGTTCACTGGTTCAGTATTCGGTCTCACTTGGCCTTTTAATTAAACAAATGTAAATTCAACTCTTAAATATTTTGATATTATATATATAGCTTTCTTGCTTCTTATTTTACAAAATATTATTATTTAAACAACTCGTTACATTACTTAGGATAATCCTATGTTATATTCAGTTTTCACATTTCACTTTCAAAACATTAGCCATATTATTATATAATATTTGGAAATCATTTCAACTTATTTCTCATAAAATAATATTACGAAATATCTTCTATTTCCTTACTTGAAAACAATAACCAACGCTTATTTTTATAGAATAAAACTCAACTTTACGTCTCCTTTCTTATTCGAAGATACCGTTACACAACCCCTTTTTATTTCCCTTTTCACTTTGGAATTCTCATTATACATTTTCCAAATCTTCATTACCAATGTTGCGATATTATTTCTCTAATTAAATAATAAACTTTACTAACCTCTTTTTCCATTACAACTTATATCATCCTCAGATAATCCCGAAGTCGTTCAAGTTGGGGTATTTTAGTTACCTCTCAGACCTTGATCAACAACGTTCATACCTTAAGATAAATATAAATTATAATCCAAAAACCAATACTTCATTCCAATCTCAAATCAAATTCCATTTAACTATTATATTCAAAAATACGATTTCAAACCCTTCTTATTAATTTGAAATTCTCTTTCTCGGATATAACCATCTTTCTTAATTCAATAATTAGCAACTTCTTTATAAAACACCACTTTTTAACCTTTTCCTTATTTTCACATTTACAAATCTGATTAACATCAGATTTGACTTTATAAAATCAATTTACAATCAGTTATAAACATAAACATTTATTTCCTTTTAAATAAGTTTTTATTCAAAATCTATTTTTCAAAATCTATTTTTAGTTATAAAAATAAATTTTATAACTTCCGTCCTATCGATTTACCTGACGGTAAATCGATATACATGAAATGATTTACTTTTAGGCCATTTACTGCCGATTACTTAACCAATATAGCCCATTGGTTAAACCAAACACAGGTTGTAATTCCAATCAATGATCAATATCAAATCAATCACCCAAACATGACAGTTCATATGATAATATGAAAATAAATAATATAGTTGAGGAATCCCGTTGGATCCCTCCAACCTGTTCTTCCCTGTATTCAAAACGGTTATCACAAACCAGATCGTTTAGTTTAATTTAACTGATAGCAATAAATAACGACCATTTAACATTGATCACACGCAATTCAAACAATTCAACAATTTAAACACATTTATTTTATAAACGTGACCAACCAAGGTAAGTTACCTTCATTGGAACCAATCGTTAAAATAACGATTTGGTATTTCACTGAAATTAAACGACAGTTTAATTCCATCAGTTAAATCAGCAAATAAATATACAGTCAACCATTGGCAAGCAGAGCACACAAAATAAAAATCAAATTTATATAAAATATAAATGGGGAAAATACTGAGTGAGTTTAACTCAACTTGGTTTGATTTGTTGAACGGTTCGATTTCCGTTAAACTAAACAGTTGTCTAGTTCAACTGAAAACTCTTGCTGCTTCCAAATCTGGCCAACTATTTTTTAGAAATAGCGTGCGAAAATATGATTCCAGCGGTACTAGATTCGTTCCATAACGTTTGTTTACGTTGGTTCAGAAGGACCCTTTCCCTTTGCACAGACATACGGCTCCAGCATCCACCTTACTATATCGTTCAAAAGACACGGGCCCAAAATTCTTTGACTACGCATCCAGTTCCGAAACAAACGAGATTCCTACCTTCTCCATCGAATTTTTTTTCCCTTTTCAACATGCCAACATGGCCCATGCACACGCCCCTTCTTTCCTTTCTCCTCTAACGTTATTTGATTGCTCCCGTGCATGAAAGTCCTTCAATACCCAACGTTATTTGCTGCGTTAACTCCTTTTCTTCTTTTTGTTCTTTTTTTTTTCATTCTTTATATATATATATATATATAAATTAACTTGCAAGGCCCAAGCCCACGTTAAGTTCACATTTCCCCCAAGCCCAAACCATTTGCTATAGGACCGTCTCCTTCCCCAAACACTTCTGAAGCCTCCTGAACATCTCATGCACCCGTATACCCCTCCCCATATGAACGGACCAGCTCTAAGATTCCCGCCTTCTAACCTGTCTTCTCGTCAGTATATATTCATATATATAGTGCTACAGAATTTTCGAGTTTAATCCCTTCACGCATCTGCATAGAACCGCACTAACTTCCCATCTCAACTGCGTGCAACTATTCCCATATTAACCCAACGTTCTGACTTTCTTCCGCATATTTTATAAAAAAATTCTCTCAACCGGAAGTTCATCTGCAGACTCCACCTACTGCTCCCCCTCCTCCAGTGAACGACCCGACTCCGCCACCCCCACTGGCTTCCAGCGCGGAACCCCCCAGATCTAACATCTCTCCCTCGAAAACTCGCAGCAGCTCTCCTTGGCTTTCCAAAGTTTCCAGTACCAAGAATATTGCATGCCCTTCTTTTTCTACATTATTAGAATCACTCTTTACCCCATGCAAACCATTGCTGTTACCTTGCACCGCAGCGTCGAACTCTGGCGTGGTACATACGGCACCCTTCCCATCCAAACTCCAGCTCGTTTACAGACCTAACCCTGACCCGCGTTCCATCCAGTTCCAAGGTAGAAGAACTGCTTGCGATCTCCAGAGTATCCACCCTCGTTTGTTTTTACTTTGACACCCGAAAGTTTCAGTTCCCAAAAACAGGGCGGCTTGCATTATTATTCGAAGCGGGAAAAATTTGGTTTAGTTGCTGGTAGAAATTACAAGTTTGATTTTATTTTTGATGGGAAAACAAATCGGTTTCGCCATTACAGAGAACAAAGGAAAAAGAAAACAAAGGAAAAAGGAGGAGTGAGGATCATTTTATACGAAGAAGACACCGTGGATGCCAAGTTCTAGGGGAGTAGGTTTACAATAATTATACAGGGTAGCTGACGTAAGCTTGTACTTGGGTGAGCAACTCAATACCTTGGTCGGCATGGTATTAGGTTGATTGACAACCACGAAAGGGTAAGTTTGGCGTGCAAGGCATTAAATTTAAAAAAAATCAACGGTGGCTTTGGCACATACAGTGGGTAGATTTTTATAGCTTAAATATATATAGTTAGGGTTATAATAGAACATTATTTTATATTATAACAAAACTTCATGGCGAAGTAACACGTAAAAAGCACCACATATGATCTCTGTTTTATGATAAAAAGGCTAATCTTAGTGTAAAAAGGTATTCCGGACCCAACAGAACAAGTTTCGTCGAAATCTGAGGTCGTATGAAAAAAATTCCTTTATAAAACCAGAAATAAACACGCATTTGATTTTTCCACGATCACTAGATAAATCTGATCAACTTGAAACCTTGAAATCTTATAATAATTCTTCAATACGAACCCAACGGCACCAGTTTCGTCGCATTCTGAGACTGTTTGCCCAGTAGGGTATTTTTACGCGCACCGCAATGCCATTTTGGAGACCAAATTTCATGGTCCCCAAAAATAACAAACTATATACCTATCCTGACTCTAATCGACGATATGAACACAACGGAATTGGTTTCGCGGCCTAATTCGATCGTCTGTTCAAGTTATACCCAAATATCCTTTATTAAATTAATTACGCGCTATAGAAATTGAACAGGCGTTTTTGGCTACCGTGGTCACGTACGACATCGGTTTGCCACGCCATTCAACACCGTACAATAATTTAACGATACGGTTCCAATGAAACTGATTTCGTTGAAATCTGAGTCCGTTTGCAAAATGGCTATTTTAACGCGTATATTTTAATAACAATTTTCCATACCGACTATTTCAAAATTTGATTTAGCCATAACTTACAATCTATAACACAAAATCTGGATTTTTCTCTTTCATATGAAAATTATCATCAATACGGTTCTAACGTTTGTCGTTTCACAGAAATCCGACTTATATCGAATCCTGTATTTTCCGTTGAAGTTCAAAACTCCATACTACGAACTGCCGTGCGATTTCGAGCTCGTTTTATATTATAAATAAATTAACGTTAAATTTTGTTTTCAATAACGAATTAGATATTAAAAAGCCATTAATATCCAAATATAATATTTAAAATAAATAAATTAAATTAAATATTTGACGGCCAAAATACGGGTCGTTACAGCCTGACCCCGACGCCGCTTCGCCGGGAGCCCCGCCGCCCGTCGCCGCTTCGATCGCCGGAACCGGCTAGAAAAGTGAAATTCCATTTGTGGGTCCGACAGGCCGCCTCGATGATCCAAACGACCCCAATTTTTTACAGCACCTAGATCTCATGTAGACGAAGAACTTTCCTGTTGGTGACTTCGCCTGATTCTTCTCCGATCGACCGAAAAAAAAATCATTTTTGTTTGTTGTTCAGATTTGGCTGTTTTCATAGATTTCGATTTTCGTGCCAATTCCTTCGACTTTTAGACGAAACGCTGTGAAGCAAAGTTGTTCGTATGACTCTTGTCTACATTTTCTCCAACTAGGCCATCGTCTAATTCTCGACGGTTTGGCCGGAATTCACCAAAATCCGAAACTGACTTTTTGCAATCGAACTTAGATCCCGGCGAATCCGTACGTCGATAGGTCTTGGATTTTTCGTGGTAGGAAGAGGATATAGATATCTTCAAAACACAAAAAGGGTTTGGTCTAATTTTGTTCTGATTTGGAGTTATAAATTCCTTAGTTTTAGGGTTTTTGTGCAAAGAATATTTTTAGAGTGGAGGCCATGGAATATGAGGAAAATGAAGATGGAGGAGGCTATGTTATGTTTAGGGTTCAGCTAATGGCTGTTAAAAGATAATATATAGGTAGGTTATAAACTCAATTAGGCCCAATTACCCTTATGTACATATATTAATACATTTTTTTGTCCGCTTTTTGTAGTTTAAAAATTCGTGTTAACACCTACGAATTTCATTTTAATTGAAACATAAATATTCCTTGACATTACGGATTTAAAGAAATTGGTTTCTTTATTTTCCGAGCACGCATGAATTAATAATGAATTTTTAAAGTCTGAAAATTGACCATTTTCACTGAAAAATTAATAATGCCCACATACTGACTCCAAAAACAGAAAAATTATTTCTAGCTTTGTTTTGATGATACGGTCCCAACAAAACTAATTTCGTCGAATTTGAAGACCGTTTGAAAAATGGCTATTTTTAAGGCGTAAACAAATAATATTAAAAATACATATATAAATAAATAAATTCCGAATCTCAAAATATATCAGTATTTATACTTTTTCAATGCAGAAACATTATTTTGAACTCAATGGAAGTGGTTTCGAGTCCAAATTCATTCGTATGTAAAAAGTAGCGTTTTGGGTCCTATATATTATATAAATAAATTCCATAGCGTTTTTCTGAGATTTTGAATTGGACATAACTTTTGATTCCCGCTATGAAATTTCAATTTTTCGGATTCGTTGGAAAGTTATTTTTAAATAGATTCTAATATTTTTGGTTTCGCTAAAATCCGATTTATTTTGCATCCTGTACAGTCAGTCAAAGTTAAAATTCAAATTTTAAAACTGCCGCGCTATTTCTTACTCCTTTTATAATTTAAATAAAATTTATTCGTTTTAACTTCGATTAAAATAAATTTATAGTCGTTATTAAATAAAATAAATTATTTTAAATATTAAAAACCAATTAAAATAATTAAAATAAAAATTTTAAATTCGGCCCAAAATTCCTGGTCGTTACAATCTCCCCCACTTAAGAACTTTTCGTCCTCGAAAAGGAATGAAGCTAAAAGTCGTTTAATTAACCAACTCAACTTTCAATTCTAATCGATTTCCAATTCAGTTCAATGTTAAATTCGATTAAGCTAAATTTATCATTCTATTATATAGTGGTTAACTTAATTATCATTCCAATATTTTATTAGTTAAACTAATAATCAAACATCACAACCAGCAATCAATTAGGTAATTAACTTTTCAAACATATGTACTTTTTATATATAATCAAAAATCATGTTTTTAGTGTAAATCACAACAATAGACCCTATCTAGTTTTGGTTCTCACACCAGTCAATCGAAATATATAGATATACCACTTTCGAAACTCGAACATAAATTCTGATAATGATGCATCAATCATCAGAATTATCCCCGGGCGACTAGAGTGTGATTCTATGTCTACCCAGTATATTGAAACTTCGAATATCTGTTAATTACTCATATATTTGAAATCTTTATATACTCGATTGTCCAAATTAAAATAAAATAATATACTCAAATACGCATATTAAGATAAAAATTCAAGACTAAATTTGTTTTTATTTTAAAAATAACACCCTTCGGACTCTTTCTAGGATACTACCGATCCCATCTCTAACGAGTCATTCTTATTGGACATTACTAATCCAATCTCTGATGAATTCTTTCATTCGGTTCTAATGTGTCTTGTTCTCGATCTCTGTAAACCAAAGCTCTGATACCAAATGTGACGACCCAAACTTCCCAGTAAGGGAAAGCCCGGATTGCTTTGAGAACAACACACATCAGAACACAAACTGAAGAACATTTTATTGCTGATTACAACAATTACATCAGAGTACAAGAATTTTCCAGAGTATGAATGAATAATATACATTAGAAATACAATATCAGAGTTTAAATTACATTTAAATAGCAGTGGAAAAATAATACAAAATAAAATTGAAAGGAATACACGGATACAGAGCTTCCCGAATATTGCTTCAGCTGTAAACCAGGATCCTGTGAATATAATATCTGCAAAACCAAAACTACTAGCTGCCCGTGTGGAAAATATGGGCACCCAGAGTTTAGGTTAAAACAATAAACTCCAGGTCAGTCATGGGACTGGTGTAAGAACTCAAAACAGTTATTAACTTTATTTTTTAAAGTTGGGTAAATCAAGGGACCACGCCGCTTTCGCGGAACGGGTTTCCTTCCAAGAATACCAGTGCATAAAACAACGAAATGCTTTTTAGAAAAATGAAACCGTTATAAGACTCAATCGCTTGCACGTACGCCGAAGGATAGAGTTTTTCCTTATAATGTCAAAAATGCTTAATACGCGAAATTCATCTTTTATACTATGAGTGCACAGTGTAGAAAACAATTTCAAATATAAAAGTATCAAGACTAGGGGGCATAATATGTTATGTAAGCGGCATAATATATTATGTCACCATATAAGTATACAACTAAAACCGTAAGCTCGTATTGGAAAATTGGATTTCCAGCATGATGGCTGCTGATTCGAAAGATCAATCGTGTCATGTATCTCCACGGCTTACGTCTCGGCAAGAGAAAACACCGTAATACATATACTACGCACTTTGGATGTGCAGCAATCTGAACTATCCTCATGAGATAAATGACCTATCCCACTTCTAGAGTGGAGCGACCACCCTAGCCCCATCGGCCGACCCCAAATATGTATAAAGTATATTGGTCAAACCAAACATTATCAAACAAATCGTTCATCATCATATCGTGGTGTGTGAGGCCCGCGAAGTCACGTTGTATCCAAAGCGGCGCTATATAAAAGCTATGCTTTGGTCTTCATCCACAAGGCTCTCCTTTTCAACAAAAGCCTTGATCATATGCATCTTAGCATGCCACATTATCAGACCATACCATATCATTGATCATCTATCGATATATAACAGGGTGTTAAGCAAGAGAATAAATTCTCTGCCACCAAACAACTATATATTAAATAGAGATCAACGAATACAATATAAAGGAATACAATGTCAGACACACAATTCATTTATCAGTCCGTTCTGGGTCTGAACGAAACCATATCCGGTAGATCTCCAAATACGTCTGAATGATCACCAATTTTTCCCTCATTTTGGGTGTACGGTCCAATCAAGATATCAATAATCATCCATTCGATATGGAAATTTCCCAGTCTTCAATAACCGTCTTCATCATCGACCTTCAATCGTCGTATGAATTATTCAGAATGGGTTAAACCCGTTCTTTCTGAATAATTTGCGCAATTTAAAATCATGTGCTTTAAAACACAACCAATGCCTCATTCCCGTCAAGAATATTCTTTGATTTTAATTTAAACCAAATTAAGGTTTATTCAACTAGTCGGGATTAACACCTTACCGAAGTAATCATTTATTAATATCCCATTCCCAACCTATACAACCCATGGAGTAAAACTGGTGGTACTCCATATTTAACACCCAATGTGTTACGGTAAACTTAATTACTGTTTTATCGTTCTAATCTAATTAAAGATTTAACTATCGCTTGGAGTAAAACTGGTGGTACTCCATTATCGTTCGTTTCTTGAATTAAGTAATTTTAATTACTTTTATCCTCATTCAATCATATTTAAAGCTTTATTAAAACTATATTTAGTTTTAATCTTCAAGAATCATTATTTAATGATTATTTAACTTTCAAGAAATAATCTTGCCTTTAACTGGGTTAAAGAACAAATGTCGCTTAAAATATCATTCACAATAAACCCAAAATCATATTCCAATTTAATATATTAAATTGGAAACTTCTCTTTAGAATATTTCGCTAAATCTTAATTAAAAGATTAATAAATTACAAATCATCACTTCATCGTTAATTTGGGTTTTAAGAACTAATGTCATTTAAAACATTTTTCATGGTCAACCCAAATCAACTTCCAATTAATTTTAATATTGGAAAATTCATTTTTTTTTAATTAAAAATGTCATTCCTTTCTTAAATTCCAATCTAATTTATTCACTTGAAATACTTGGTTTTAATAAAACCATTTTTCACTCTTTTATTTATTTATAGAAATAAATAAATTACTCAACTTGATAAAAATATCTTTCCTCTTAATCAATTTGGAATTTCACATCCAAATCTCTTTTAAAACATTTATTAAGATTTTACATAATTTTCCCTATTTTAATTATTTAGAAATAGGCCTATTTAATTAAACGACGTTTCAGGTCTTTTAACGACATTGGCGCTGTTTTTATTAAAATTTAAATTTATCATTTCTCAAAATTTAACCGTTGGATTTTAACGAATTAAATATCGATGGAAAGATCTTTGCAAAACGAACCTAACGGTTTCAGTTTTGGAAAAATCCGATGGTTGGATCTTTTATTATAATCGTTTAAAGTTACGATTTCAAAACTTGAATTACCGCGCGTAATTCAATTAATTTTAATTTATATTATATATATTAATATAAATCGTTCAACGTATTCACTAACATATTCTTTCTAAATGTACATTAAAATTATTATTTAAATGTTTCAACAAATTTTTCCTTCATTAAATAAAAAGATGAATTTTCATTTTAAATCATTTTCATGTTCCTTCGTTACATTAAAAATATAAAATTGTAACGTAAATCAAATTCACGTTTTTATACGGCATTAAAAATTTGCAATTTTAATGTAAAACAAATTCCATGTTTTATATGACATTAAAAAGTTGCATTTTTAACTTAAAACAAATTTCATGATTCTATATTAAAATAAAGAATAACTTTTATTCTAAAACATTTTCATATTCTTACGTTACAATAAAAGAATAACTTTTTAGCGCTAACCATTTAATGTAAACTCATATTCCTAAATAAAAGGATTAACTTTTTATATTGAAATATATTTCATGTTCTTACTTTTAATAAAAGATTAACTTTTATTTTATACATATTTCATATTCTTCCATTAATAAGAGATTAACTCTTATTTTTATACATATCTCATATTCTTTCATTAATAAAAGATTAACTTTTATTTTCAAAACATATTTCATCTTCTTATCTTATATTTACATTAAAATGTAAATCTCTTCTTTTATTTACATTAAAAATGTAAATTAAATTACAATGTCAAAATCTCTTCTTTTATTTACATTAAAAATGTAAATTAAATTACAATGTCAAAATCTCTTCTTTTATTTACATTAAAAATGTAAATTAAATTACAAATCTTATTTTGACAATTTCTTTTCCAAATTAGAATGAGACCCAAACGATTTACCATGTAATTATAATTATATGGTTTTCATACATCCGATGTTATTCTAAACTAATGATAAATAATTAAAAACATCCAATCATCCAAAGTGTATATTTGTACTGCATAGCGTGAAATAAATAACGCTTATAATTAATCACAAGGGCGATGTGTAAATATCAACCCAAGACCCGTATGGGGTTAAACCAACAAACATTCAAATAATATATATAATTATTTGTGCATTTGGGCGATGTGTGAAAATTATCAACCCAATCAACAAATACAAGTCAGGTAACTTGTACATGGCAGTGTAACATTAATTTTTAACAATTCTATATGAATCAATATTAATGACATATGTTGCATACTGCCAAAATTTACATAACATACCAAATCATATCATGACATAACATAACATACAACACAACATACATGCATCAGATAATTTCAAACAATTATTTCATCACAGACATTTAAATCACATTCATTTATAATAATAAATAAATACGGTAAAAGTTTTGAGTGAGAAAAGAGTTCTCACCTTGGTTTGTACTTTGTCGGTGTTTAAATGTTCGGGCCCAATTTTGGCCCAAAATTCAACTTGCTCCAAATTTGGTAAAATTAGTGTCTATGTGAAGGTCTCGACTCACTGATCGCAGCAAACCCTGTTTTGCGCGATTTCGAGTTCATTACAACAAGTTATGAATTTCTGAAGTTTGAACGAATTAAATAATTAATTAAAATTACCGAAAATACCCAAAATTCAACTTCCTTCAAATTGGACGAATTTAGTGCCCACGCGAAGCACTCGTCGCCCCGATCGCAGCGGATCTGAAATCATTAAATTTCGACTTCGTATGTAAAAGTTATTGCGTTACAAACATTGAATATATTAATTTACATTTTACCCCTTTTCTTTCCGGTCAAACCGCCGCTTGCTACCTTTGACCGCTCTTTCCCGCTGCCACGCTCACCCGATCGCCACGCCACTTTGCCAGTACCTCCGCCTGACCCCGACGCCGCTTCGCCGGGAGTCCCGCCGCCGCTCCGATCGCCGGAACCAGCCAGAAAGGCGAAATTCCGTTCGTGGGTCCCACAGGCCGCCTCGATTATCCAAACAACCCTAATTTTTTACAGCACCTAGATCTCACATAGACAAAGAACTTTCCTGTTGGTGACTTCGCCTGATTCTTCTCCGATCGACCGGAAAAAATCATTTTCGTTTGCTGTTCAGATTTGGCTGTTTTCATAGATTTCGATTTTCGTGCCAATTCCTTCGACTTTCAGACGAAACGCTGTGAAGCAAAGTTGTTTGTATGACTCTTGTCTACATTTTCTCCAATTGGGACATCGTCTAATTCTCGACGGTTTGGCCGGAATTCACCAAAATTCGAAACTGACTTTTTGCAATCGAACTCAGATCCCGGCGAATCTGTACGTCGATAGGTCTTGAATTTTTCGTAGTAGGAAGAGGATATAGATATCTTCAAAACCCGCGAAGGGTTTGGTCTAATTTTGTTCTGATTTGGAGTTATAAATTGTTTAGTTTTAGAGTCTTTTGTGCAAAGAATATTTTTAGAGTGGAAGCCATGTAATATGAAGAAAATGAAGACGGAGGAGGCTATGTTATGTTTAGGGTTCAGCTAATGGCTATTAAAAGATAATATATAGGTAGATTATAAACTCAATTAGACCCAATTACCTTTATGTACATATATTAATACATTTTTTTTGTCCGCTTTTCGTAGTTTAAAAATTTGTGTTAACACCTACGAATTCCATTTTAATTGAAAATTGAAACATAAATATTCCTTGACATTACGGATTTAAAGAAACTGGTTTCTTTATTTTCCGAGTCCGTATGAATTAATAATGAATTTTTAAAGTCTGAAAATTGACCGTTTTCACTGAAAATTAATAACGCCCACATACTGACTCCAAAAATTACAGAAAAATTATTTCTAGCTTTGTTTTGACGATACGGTCCCAACAAAACTAATTTCGTCGAATTTGAAGACCGTTTGAAAAATGGCTATTTTTCAGGCGTAAATAAATTATATTAAAAATACATATATAAATAAATAAATTCTGAATCTCGAAATATATCAGTGTTTATACTTTTTCAATGCAGAAACATTATTTTGAACTCAATGGAAGTGGTTTCGAGTCCAAATTCATTCGTATGTAAAAAGTAGCGTTTTGGATCCTATATATTATATATATAAATTCCATAGCGTTTTTCTGAGATTTTGAATTGGACATAACTTTTGATTCCCGCTATGAAATTTCAATTTTTCGGATTCGTTGGAAAGATATTTTTAAATAGATTCTAATATTTTTGGTTTAGCTAAAATCCGATTTATTTTGCATCCTGTACAGTCAGTCAAAGTTAAAATTCAAATTTCAAAACTGCCGCGCTATTTCTAACTCCTTTTATAATTTACATAAAATTTATTCGTTTTAACTTCGATTAAAATAAATTTATAGTCGTTATTATATAAAATAAATTATTTTAAATATTAAAAACCCATTAAAATAATTAAAATAAAAATTTTAAATTCGGCCCAAAATTCCTGGTCGTTACACTTACACCTACTAAAACAACGATGGAGCTTTCCATCTTCCTCCTCCCTCCAATGCTGAATAAAAGCCTTCTCCAGACTAGCTTCAGGTAATCCCTTATTTTTATTTGTCAGAGTTTATTTCCTACTATTGATTAGGTGTGCTGCAATTTACTGATGTCGGTCTGCATAAGGACTATGACAGTTTATAGTCATGCTGAAATTATCGGCGTTGGTTGATCTCTTTTAGTAGCTTTTGTTCTTCTTTATGTCTTCTTTTTTAAGTCTTCTATCTTTATGTTAGAGTTCACCATAAGCTTCACTTATCACTTTATAAAAAGAAAATGGGTTGACGACCTTTTTGCTATTTAGTAGGCTGTAACCATAGAAAATGCCGCATTTTTACAAGATAAATTGATGTTGCTTACAACTAACATCGAATCTTGAATTGTATCAACCTAGTTGCAGTTATGTTGGCTTACACTTCAAATTTTGTTATATAAAGTGCATATCGTTTTCTACTTGCGTGCGCATTTTTGAATATGAAGGTGATTCCATACCAAAAAACTTTGGGAGAGATACAATACTAATTTGGCGAAAAATATCAAATATGTTGCTATGTTTTATTTACGCATCTTATTATAATTATTAACATGTTAGCAGTTTGTAATTATGCAAGAACTCCAGTTTTCAATAAAGTATTTTGCTAAAAAATCTTGCTTCGTAAATAAAATCTCCATTGATTTTTTGATACATTATGAAATTTTTTGAGGTAGTTTGCTTGCATAGTGTAGGAAATACAATATGTTTTCATATGAAACAGTACATTAGTTCCACATGCAGTGTTTTTAATATTCTATTACATCCTTAAAATTAATGAAGTACGCAATCTTCTATAATAAAGTATATCGGAATACATCATAGGAAACTCTACACAAGAACTTGGTTGTTTTCCATCTGTATGTTTATGTTGTAGTTTCAAAGTTTATATATGTCGCACTTATTTGTTATATATGGAAAGTCCTTTCAAAATTAAGCAATTATTCAAATTGTATTTGCTAGATCTTATTGATTTTTAATTAGTGGGCTCAATTATGAAATGAACTTGGCTGCTTTCCATCTCTATCTTTGCTTTAGAAGTTTATTAGCTTAAATTTGCGTAATCATTTTGCCACTTCTAAAGTAGCT
Source organism: Allium sativum (assembly GCA_030737875.1). Taxonomy (NCBI): domain Eukaryota; kingdom Viridiplantae; phylum Streptophyta; class Magnoliopsida; order Asparagales; family Amaryllidaceae; genus Allium; species Allium sativum. Next base: position 830,512,463 of record CM060913.1, read on the forward strand.
GGGTAAATCTTTATGGATATAAGCATGTTAAAAATTGATTCTTTAATTGTTTGACATCTATTTGGTTCTCTAATTTTTTTCATCATGTGTTTTGTTTTCAATTACAATTTGTTACTATATTAATTGTCATGAACAAACAAAAATTGATTCTTTAAATGTTTATTGCTGATTTCAAGATGTAGAATGTAGACTCAAACTGCGTCAATGCAACAATGAAAATATATAATGTTAAATGGCTAGAGGGTTCAACGTTTTGTGTGCAAAAAGATCGGAAATGAATATATATTTTATATGCCATAAGTGTATATAGTTTATGAATATATATGTAATGTTATTCAGTTCTTTTTTTTACTTTTTAGTGATTGTGTAACCTGTCTTGAATCTGATATTTGTATATGACTCCATCTCTTGCAGGTGTCCAAGTTGATGAAACACCAAGCAAAGGCGATAATAGATATATAAATGGAAGTGACCAATCAGAGGTTGAAAGCGAAGAAATAAAGGAACTACTACAACAACAAAAATACCTTCGTGGCCTAAATGAGCAAGCTCTCAATAAAGGCCACCCACAAAAATATCTTTGTGCTCTAACTACTGCAACAACAAAAATCAGTTTTAACAGGTTTGGTTTTGGTTCCTTTATCCCAGATCGGTATGACTGTTGGATGTATATGTTCCATTTCTATAAAATTTTCCATGTAATGGACATTAATTTTCATACTATAATGTTGTAGACAAATGCTCATTGTAAGGATTTGCAAACAAATTATGTAAGATAAATTTATGAATGACTAGTCTTGTTACAATATTGTGTGATAATGAAAGCAGAATTGATGTATGCCAACAAATTGTGATTTTTTTTTTTAAAATTTGATACGGCCATTACCCATATCAAAATATCAATTTGATACGGCCTAAGACCGTATCAAATTGATAACTTGATACGGCCTAAAGCCGTATCAAATACATGCATTTGATATGGTCTTAGGCCGTATCAAAAATCAAATTGACAAAGATGTCATTTTTTGATATGGCCTAGAGCACTGCCAAATCGATTTAGATATGGCCATGAGCACTGCCTAATTGGCATTTCTGGTGTAGTGCAAGTCAGAAAAATATTGAGTTACTCTAGAATGGGATCAGAAAATTCTGGTGATTGAAAAAGCCAATAATGTCAATGAAATGAAGATTGAGGAGTTAACTGGAAATTTGATGTCTTTTGAAGTCTAATTACTAAAAAGAAAAGAAAACAGGCCAATTGAGAAGAAATCCATTGCATTTAAAGCAACAACAAATGATTCTAACTCGAGTAGTGAAGATGATGAAGAAACAACCCTTATGACAGGACATTTTAGAAGATTTCTGAAATATAGAAGGAAAAATCATTTTCAAGATAACAACCAAGGAAATTCATGAAGTATTAATGGTCGATGTTATAACTGCAACAAAGCATGCCATATAAGGAAAATATGTCCATATCCAGATAAATCGACTCAACAAACAGCCAACAACAATTCGTTAAGGAAAAGAAGAAAGCATACGCAGCAACACTAGATGATTCAGATTCATCATCAAGTGATGAAGAGCTAGATACCGGAAATTCAAATATGTGCTTTACGACAATTCAGAATTCAAAAAATTTCGAAGAAAAGGATCTAAAAGCCGGGTACACCTTAATTAATTTTTAAATTTTTATTTGGATGAATGGTAGCTTTGTTTTTTTACTTTGTTTTGAAATAAAAAATTCAAACTTAAAATTCAAACTTGAAACTTCAAATTTGAATTTTAAAATTCAAAATAATAATATAATAATAAATAAAATAATAAAATAAATTTTTAGATGTTTGTTAGGATTAGAATTATTTCAGGAAATTGTTAAACCTGAAATATAAATCGATAATTTAAATCACATTTCACAAAAATCAAAATTCCTTTGAAAATAGGTACATATGTCAATATATATGACCAGAAATTTGAAATTTAAAATTTGAATTTCAAAGGTTTAAACTTTCAAACTTCCCTCCAACTTTTCACCAACTCCTAAGGTCTGAAAAGGTGTCATTGACTACTGAAAAGTTGTGGCTATTTAATTCATATCCATTAAATTTCTATATAAACACATATTCTCTCTACCTTTCATTCACAACTCCAATCAATATTCTTCATATCCGTTCTCTTCAAAACTATCAATTCAATGGCTTCCTCAAGTTCAACTCAAAAATTGAATTTAACCAAAACCATCAAAGGTTATCTTCATAATGACAAAGAAGCTTTTAAAACCTATGTTGACTATGTAGGGAATGCTAAAGTTAACACGGGAGCTTTCGCCGTCTTTAGCAATTTTCCCTCTTATGATCTTACATCTGTCTTTCAACAAAACGAAGTCTTGAGTCTAATTGACTCACGGGATAATGACGAAGTGTGTTATCCTAAGCTTGTCAAGATGTTCTATGCAGATCTAAATCGCAGATTTCACGAAGGCAACGAAGACCAAATTTGGAGTAGCGTCAAAGGCACGCAAATTGTTCTCGATGCCAAACTCTTAAGGCAATATCTTGAATTGTCGAAGTATAGGCTCGGATTTTTCGGAATTCGTTATGGATGAAACCGATTTAGAGACCTATCATGACATATTCGAAAGTGATGCTCAAATGGATTTCAAAAATCACTTTTTCCGTCCAACAACAAGAATTACCAACCTTCTCATCCAACATACCATCACTCCTCATTTCGGAAATTTTAACAACCCAACTCTCAAAGTCCAAAAAGTTCTCTTTGCTATCATGTGTGGCTATAACATAAATTGGGCCGATACGATCTTAAAAGAGATCAAACCCATAGAATTGTCATCAAGAGAAAACACTCTCTACTATAGTGTTTATCTCACCCGCATTTTCAAATATTTTGGAGTTGATCTTCATGGAGAAGAATTTATGCCTAGAAAAGTGTTTGATTCATCAAACATACATCTCATGCAAATTCCTCTCACTTTCCAACCATATGAGACATTCGAAGCCAAATAAGCTCGAATGCAACAAGAACAAGCACCAATGGAAGTCGAAGAAGAAGAAGAAACTTTTATAGAAAGTGTTGAGTATCCAACTAACACTAGGCACATTTCCAAAGAGACGATTGTTCAAAATCAAGTAAAGAATGTCAACAATCAAAAGAATATTAAGAAGAACTTTTCAAAAATGACCAAGTTCATGGTCAAGATTGGAAGAAAGCTTGGAATCTCACCTTCCTTGTCATCATCTGAAAACTAGTCTATCTAGTTTAATTTATCTTTATGTATTATCTTATATATTTTCTTGTATTTTCTTTCGAATCCCGTATTTAGTGTATCTTAATTAATTGGATGTATTTATTTTCTATGAAGTAATGAATGGAGTTTTATTTACATCAAAATCATCTTTAAGTTACTGTAAAAACATTAGAAATAATAATAATATAGTATAAAATCAAAAGATTCAAAATTTGAAAATTTTCAAAAAAAAATTAATGGTTATGTCGACATACATTAATGTATATGTCGACATATAACTTCCAAATTTTCAAACCTTTTCAAATTTTAAAATTAAATAACTAACTATATCCATTCAAAATCCAACGAATTCTAGACCCTGTTTAAGCCTATTTCTTCCATGAAATTTCATTATTTCATTTCTCCTTCTTCCTTATTCATTTCCTCTCAAGTCCGTGGAAAATCCAATTCATAACATAAGAGAAAATCTTGAAGATTCTTTGAATTCATTCAAGAAAATTCTCTCCATAGTACTACATAATCAACGCCATCTTTAGTTAATTCAGACGAGAATGGTTGAATATCAAGAAAAACATTTTGATGTGATTCGTTGATCAATCTTCTCATTTCAGAGATGAAAACAACAAAGCATCACTTAACAATGAAGAAGAATGGAAGGACATCAAGAAGAACCCAATCACAGGACAAGATGAATAGGTTGGAGTCCCAAGAAATGTTTAATTGCTTGGTATGATTGATTTGATTGATTTGTTTGAATTGGATCAAAAACTTGTATATATTAAAACATATGGTGTGGTGTGCTTTGATTGATCTAGTTTGTATATATAACATCAAACATACATAATTATAATACTTGAATTGGTTTGTATTGATGATTGATAATCATATTATAGGATTATATAGATAAATTTATGACTTAGGGAGAGTATTTTACTTTGATTTAGGAATTACTTAGTTAACTATAGGATCTAGGGGGAGTAGTTTTAGAATTTCTTTTTGATAATGCCAAAGGGGGAGAAATTATAAAATATAGAATTAGTTTATAGGATTCATATAGACATGGGGAGTATTAGAAGGATCATCATCAATAAGTATGAATAGGTATGAACAAGTATGATATTTTATAAACTAAGGTTGTCATCATCAAAAAGGGGGAGATTGTTGGAGAATGGAGTTTTGATGACAACAACCTTATTTCAATATTAATTGATTATAAAATATATACTAACACTTCTATCGAGAATATATATATATGTATATAGACACATATGCAAGATTTATATACAGGAATTATTACTGAAGACTGTACAGTTTAAAGATTTAAGAGATTCAGAATTCAGAGTTGATTCAAGACTCATGAATATTCAATATTTCAAGAGTTCAAGATAAATATAGTAATTCAAATTCAAATTCAAATTCTAGTTTTGATGACAATAACTCTCCAGGTTCAAATTCAAATTTTGTTTTTCAAATTCTAGTTTCAAATTCTATCTTCAATCTCTATCATCTCTATTTTATTTTCTTTACTTTTGTTTTAAACTTAAGTTTTATATTTGTACTTTATATTTATATAGTTTAACTCTACAATTTTATAAATATGTTTATATACTTTATATTTATGTTTTCATATGATTTTCTACTTTATAATATTCATTTACAACACTATGTCTTGATTCAAGAATTTCTAGAATTATATATATATATATATATCAAAACACTTCGAAAATGCTCAAAATTTGGTTTTACACATGCATACGTCGACATACATTTATGCCCATGTCGGCATATAACTGTCACTTTTTGAAAATCGAAAGGAAGTGTCATTTCACTATTAGTGACGCTCCAAAAACTTTGCAACCTTCCAAATGTTATAAATAAGGCTGATTTTGAATTTTTTTTCATAATTCTTCTTCCCATCTTCATATCCTTTCCTTACACCATTATATCTTCCCATTTTTATGATTTCCACACTTAAACTTTGTCGAATTCAATTCTATTTTCACAAAATTTCTTCTCTTCTCACTCTCTACTCATTACTCTCTGAATCAAAGTGCTATTGAAAAGTTATAGGGCTGTTGTAATTGTTTGGGTAGTGTACGTAATCGGTGGTATCCCTTGTAGCCGTGAAATCAAGAAGAGTATACTTGATCAAGTGTGTGTGGAATCGGTGATATCCCTTGTAGCCGTGAAATCAAGAAGAGGATTGTAATTGGATATTAATATAGTAATAAAACTCTGCGCAACCCAGTATTGCGTGGGACTGGACGTAGGAGCAATTCCGAACCAGTATAAAATCCAGTGTGTTTTTTTCTTTTCTGCATTTTATTTCTGTTTATATCTGTGTTTAATTCTGTGTCTATGATTGTTTTTGTGGTGTTTGATTCATATAGTAGCTCATATAAGTTTTAGATTTTGTGTAAATTCTCAGAAACACTATTCACCTCCTCTCTAGTGCTAGTTTTGCCTTAACGATCCATTCCGCAATCCCTAGCAGAACTAACAAGAAAAACTAATGATATTATTGCAAATTTTGAAAAGAATTTTGATATTACTTTGAGTTATTACAATGCATATCTGGGTAAAATATTGGCTTTTGGCAATGGGGAGCAATCATATGATGATTTGGTTTGGTACTTGGAAGTAGTTGATAGCTCGTAATCACTCATCTATGGTGACTGATGAAAATACTAATCAATTTGAAGAAGTTTATACATAATGTGAGCATGTGTTTGTGGATTCAAGCACTGTCGACCAATGATCTTCCTAAATATCACTTTTTTTAAGAGACAGAAATGGCTATTTGATGGCTACTACTGCTAAAATAGAAATCAAGGTATGATTAGTTGGTTTAAAATGTTGTTATTTTCTTCACTTTTTTTTGGGCATAACCAACTGGTTTTTATAGTGTTCTGTAACACTCTTTTATTATAACCAATAATAAAAGTACAATATAGTACAGGTCACTGTAGTTAGCAGTCAGCTAATTTGGTTTTTAAGGTGGACTGTCCACCGTCTACGGAGTTTATAGTGTTCCATCCACTCTACATATCAGGCTTATAACACTGGAGCTAGCTAAATTACTAGACTACAATATGCTCCACCCAGGGAGTCACATTTCGGAGTATTACGTTTTTTGTTTACAAGCTAATTAAACAACTAGGTGCAAGGGACAAGTAGCATTCTGTTGTAGTTGTAAATACATTGTGTAAGGTACAATAAGTTGCAACCAAACTACCTATGACATGACAATGCGTAACAATAAGCACTGCTACATCCAGTTTCTCGAGCACCACACCCTAGCAGAATGTAGCACCCATATTTCTTGAGCCACGCAAAGAAATTGACAATAGTGCAAACAGCACCACCACAACAATGTGCATCCACGTTGAAATTTTTACATACCTCTGAGATGTAACGATCGTTACTGGCAATGTACATGACAATGGAAGGAAAAAGTTCATAAAAAAACAACAGCAACGTTAGAGCCAAGAGGCTCCCCATGTGTTACTGCTACCAAGATGAAGAAATAGAATCGGCACGCCACCAATAAGACAGACCCAATAACCACCACAAATACATGCCAGAACATAGATTGCCTCAACTCAAGTTTGGTTAGCTCAGACAGATCAAAACTCCATTCAACCAAATAGGCAAAATTTTGTGCTTATGAATCCATGCATCACCATTGATTAAACAAAGAAAAGCCATCCAAACAGAAACCAAACCAAGCACGAGACAACCAAAGTCTGGAAAAATACATGGAACCGAGTTCCAAATACAGATCTGAACATCGCTTTCATAGAAAGAAAAAAACTTCAATAGCAAATAGCCAAATCACAGTTCTGAAAGCAGACTACCGACTAGTCGATATCTTTGAAAGCATTGAATAGCCAAAATGAGATAAGATCCGTTACAAACATGCAGTCGAGACGCGAATACTAACCAGCAAAATGGGAGTTGCTTCTCACAAAAGCAACTCCACGTCAGTGCAGATCTCACCACGATACCACTTCTACCAGTTGAATAATTTTCCCAGAGGAAAATAGTTGCCTAAAATAGAATCAGCATGAGGCAGGGGAACTCTTCCAGAAATGGATTCAAGGAGTAGATTGTTGAAGGCATTGCAAAAATTGGGGAAAGCCAGTGCTCAAATTTATATACACGGCAGAGCTTAGATTTGAAAAGACAGCACTGAAAGGCGGAGAAAATCACGCATGGAAAACGCAGGACCAGAATAGAGAAGGCGTGGTGAAGGAAGCAGAAGAAAGGGAGGAGAGTGGCTCGTGAAGAAAGTGGAGAGAAGGGAGATAAGAATGTCCTGTCGCCATTTACGATATTTTGCACTTCGAAACTCTTTTTTTATTCTTTATTTTCTTCACTTTTTAGTTGTTTAATTGACTTACTTAATATATTTTCTTGTGCTACAACAATCTAAATAGTTGACACTTGATTTATTTATTTTTCTTATTAGACATTATTGTATCTAACTACTACTTATGACACATTGAATCTTTTATGGCAGCCAACATTAAGGTAAATGTTAAACTTGATGATGCTAAATCACATTAAAAGGAAGGAAAATTTTTTAAGGGGAGAAAGAGAAAATATTGCTTTCCCTAATTAATGTGATTTGATTATATATTTCCCACTTTTGGTGGCATACTTATAGATATTACTTTCCCTAATTAATGAGATTTGGTTATATATTTCCCTCTTTTAGTGGCATATTTATAGGATCTTTTGCCATATATATAAAAACTTTATTGTCAAGTTTACTTGACTCAGGGATAAAGTAAACTTGGGTATGGGGTAATCAGTCTTATAAAAGGAGCCTAGAAGAGAGAGTGAAAGGCATCCAATTATCTCTCAATCAAGTTTTAGGGATCTCTAACCTAAATCTATTTTCCTCAATTCTGTATCTCAACAAATCAAATTCTTGAGTGAATTGAGTAACCATTGTAATAAATCTCTTGTACTCTTCTTCGGTATTAATAAAAGGCTCTCTCTCTTAAGTGGATGTACACTAACAAATTGTTAGTGGAACCACTATAAATCCATGTGTGGTTTACTTTTCATTATTGATCCTTTTATTTCTCTTGTGTGGTAATTGTGATTGGCTTTTGGATTGGGTTGGGATTGTTTTTGAGATATTGATTGGTTGTTTTCGCACGTTTACCATGATCTCATATTTCACTGATTTGGGGGTTAGGATTTGAGCAGTCTTGAGTCGAAATTTCTCTACAACATTTGGTACCAGAGCTTCAGTGTTGGTAGATAGTTGTAGAATTGCCGGAATCAAATTCAAATAGCGCCTCAACAGGTCCAAGTGGTGTAGCTCCTTATGTATGTGGTTCGCATGCAGCTTCTGGATCACAATTGGTTATTGACAAATGGAATGGAGATAGTGATTTTGAAAAATGGCAATGGAAGAAGAAAGCGTATCTTAGGCAGAATCGGGTACACCAGGTAGTGTTTGACACACACTTTTTGCCAACGGGCATCTCAGATGTGGAGAGAGAAGAAATGAAAAAGTGAGCATTCACTACACTTCAACTTGCTATGGGGGAGAATGTTATCTCCGAAATTAGTGGTGAGACGACTGTTAAGGGTATTTGGGACAAGTTGGAGAAGTTGTATATGAAGAAATCACTCACAAATCGACTATTCTTGTTGTGAACTTTCTTTACCTATAAGATGAAGGAAGGAATTCGTTAAAGGTGCACTTGCATGTGATTTTCTAATGAAGATGAAGGTGGTAAGTTTGAAGGTTGAGGAGGAGCAGAAGGCGATGATATTGCTGTGTTTGTTGCCTGAGGGCTATACTGGATTCTCAAATAGTTTGATCTATGATCGAGATATTGACTCTTGATGATGCCAAGAGTCAAGACGGGTCTTCTTAGTGATGAATTGCGAGATCAGATGAAAGAGCCGAGTGATGGAAGTAGTGATGCAGGCAATAGTTACGGTTTATTTGTGGAGAAGGAGAAACCTGAGAAGAAGGGAAACCGAGGGTGCTCTAAGTCTAGAAAACCCTGGTTGAAGAGGAAAGTCAAAGGAAAGAAATAGAAAGTGCTTTATATGTAAGAAATATGGTCAATGGAAGAATGAATGTCCAAACAAGGGAAAGAAGGAAGTAGCATCTACATCAATTGTGGTGGAAAGAGGTGTTGGTGAGGGAGACGTAGATGTTTTGTCTGCTATAGCATCTGATGTTTCAGGAAGCGAATTGGTGCTTGATTCGGGGGCTTCATATCACATGACGTCTACTCGGAATTGTTTTTCTTCTTATGCTGATCGAGAAGGAAATTCAGTTGTTATAGGGAATGGTGCAGTTTGTAAGTCGAAGGGCATTAGATCCGCGCAAATTCGAATATTTGACGCAGTGATTCGTACTCTCACTAATGTGCGCTATATTCCAGGACTACGAAAGTCACTTATCGCTTTTGGACAACTGGATTATTTGGGATGCAATATCACTATTGAGAGTGATAACTTAAGGGTTTTGAAGTGGGCGCTTGAGGTTATGAAGGGTACTAGGACTTATGGAATTTGTTTGCTTCATGGAGTGACTGTGGATGGCGAAACTTGTGTTGGTGTTGATAGTTCTCGTGGCTTCGATGTGAAACGGTTGTGGGATTTGAGATTGGTTATGTCTAGGAGAAGAGTTTGGATGTTCTTAGTAGAAGGAAGATGATTGATGGAGAGAGTTTCAACAAACTAGAGTTTTGTATGGATTATGCCATAGGGAAGCAAACTATAGTGTCATTCCGTGAAGGAAAACATGATTCAAGGGGGATTCTTGAGTATGTGCACACATATGTTTGGGGATCGACACCTGTAGCTTCTTTGGTAGGAGCAAGATATTATATTTCTTTCATTGATGATTTTTCTCGTAAGGTTTAAGTGTCTGAAATGATGGCCAAGTCGGAGGCGTTCGCAAGGTTTAAAGAATGGAAGGCTCTTACTGAGAATGAGAGTGGAAAGACTTTGAAGGTTCTTAGTTCCGACAATGGCGAGGAGTATGTTTTCGGAGATTTTCTAAAATTTTGCAAGCATCATGGTATTCGGAGGCATTTTACTACACCTAGGGATCCACAGTCTAATGGAGTGGCGGAAAGAATGAACCGAATTCTGCTGTAGAAAGCTCAATGCTTGAGATTGACTTCGGGTTTGTCTAAGAGATTTTGGGACGAAGCTTTGTCAACTGCAGTGCATATCATTAATCGAATTTTGTGCTCGTCTATTGATAAAAAAACTCCAGAGGAAGTGTGGAAGGAAAGATCATTGGTTTGAGTTATCTTCATGTATTTGGCAGTCCAGTTTATGTTCATGATCCGGGGAATGATAAGCTTTCACCTAGAGCTTTCAAGGGGATTTTGCTTGGCTATGTGGACGGAATTAAAGGCTATCGGATTTGGAACCCGGAAACAAAGAAGGTTGTGATTTCTTATCATGTTACTTTTGATGAGTTTGCTTTGTTCAAGGAGAATGAAGGCCCATCGGATCATCCGGAATTGGTTCATAGTGAATCAAAGGAGAAGGAAGTTATTCCCACTTTCAGGCCTAGAGATAGTAGAGTTGTTGGAGATGCTTGTGAGGAGGTAGCAGTTGATATTACATCACATAGTCCACGGGGTTCCTCTAGTAGTGTTGGTGATGTGCATGATTCTAGAGAAGATTCAGTTCAAGGTAGAGCTGAAGGAAGATCGGGTGATGGAATTGCTACTCGGGTTGGTCGTCGTGTTATATGACCACCGGAAAGATATGGTGGTTGGAACTATCTTAACTTTTGTGAGAATTTGGACTATGCTCTTCATGTATTTCAAGATGAACCGATGGACCTTGATGATGTCATGGGTTCGAGTGATAGCGAGAAGTGGATTTGTGCCATAGAGGAAGAGATGCAATCATTTATAAAGAACCAGACCTGGGAATTGGTTCCACTTCCTAAAGGAAACCGTGCTATTGGGTGCAAATGGATATACAAGTGAAGGATGATGGAAGATACAAAGCTAAGCTAGTGGCTAAGGGGTTTTCACAGAGCAAGGGAAAGGAGTATGATGAGATCTTTGCACCGGTTGTGAGACATACTTCTATTTGGATATTACTTGTCATAGTTGCTATTAACGACTTGGAGTTGGAGCAACTTGATGTGAAAACCGTCTTCTTCCATGGTGACTTAGATGAAGATATTTACATGTAGAAACCGAAAGGATTTGTTGTAGATGGTAAGTCAAAATTGGTTTACAAGTTGAAGAAATCACTATATGGTTTGAAGAAATCACCTAGGCAATGATACAAGAGATTTGATCCTTTTATGCTTGAAAATGGTATTGAAAGAAGCATCAAGGATGCTTGTGTTTATTTCAAGAAGTGGAAAAATAATTGTTTTGTGTATTTACTCTTATATGTGGATGATATGCTCATTGCTTCTAAGGACAAAGAAGAAATCAACAAGTTGAAATTGAGATTTAAAGAGAAATTCGAAATGAAAGACCTTGGAGAAGCAAAGAAGATTTTGGGCATGGAAATTGAAAGGGATCGAAAGCGTTCTGAGTTGAAATTAACTCAAAATGAATATATTAGAAAAGTGCTTTGCCAGTTTAGCATGGAGGATGCAAAGGTGTCAAATGCACCTTTACCTTTGCATGTAAAGCTTTCGAGTAAGGGATCACCTATCGAGGAGAAAGAAAAGTATTATATGAAAAAATGCCATATGCTAGTGCGGTTGGTAGTTTGATGTACGCCATGGTGTGTACAAGGCCCGATATTGCAAGTGCCGTCAAGGTGGTTAGTCGGTATATGGCTAATCTGGGGAAATCGCATTGGGAAGCAGTAAAGCTTATCTTGTGATGCTTGAAAGGTACAACATCTCATGGTCTTGTTTTTGGAGGTAGTAAGGAGAAGAATTGCATGTTGGTTGGTTATTGTGATTCGGATTATGCTGGTGATAGGGGTCGGAGAAAATCAACTTCCAGATATTCCTTCACACTTGATGGTACAACCATAAGTTGGAGATCAAGATTGCAGACCGTAGTTGCTTTATCTACTACAGAGGTAGAGTTGATAGCTGTGGTCGAGGCAACAAAGGAAGTACTCTATTTGAAGCAATTGTTGTGTGACTTGGGCTTTGAACATGACAGTGTTGATGTTTAATGTGATAACCAAAGTGCTATTCATTTGGCGGAAAATTCGGCGTTTAGCTCACGGACCAAGCATATTGAAGTAAGGGAATCATTTCTAGCAACCATGAACAATGACAAGCGACTATGCCTTCAGAAAATGCACACAAAGGATAATGCGGTGGATATGTTCACTAGGGCATTGCCGATTGGGAAGTTCGAGCATTACTCAAACTTAATTCGCTTAGAGAGGTGCTAGGTGCCACAGGGTGGAACTGTTGAGGGAGAAGCTTGGCTATGGAAAGAGAAGAGTATCAGCGAGAGGTTGATGTTCTAACTTCTTGGTATGTTTGTCTTTTGGTGTGACTAGTTTTGGAGTTAGGTGTTTTCAACACTTTATTAGCGGGTGGGGGATTTTCCTGAACTCGTTGATGGAGTGCAATGGAGGTGGCTTTGCCGGAACTCGTTGGGAAAGCATCCAAGCTTGGTGAAGGTAGATATGGTGATAGTTGGAGCTATCGCTTACGAAAGATGGTATGGATACCGTTAGTTCATAAAGTTGGAGATAGGAAATTTTGCATCAAAGTGGAGTGCTAAATTTGATGATGCTAAATCACATTAAAAGGATGGAAATGTTTTACGGGGAGAAAGAGAAAATATTGCTTTTCCTAATTAATGAGAGTTGGTTATATATTTCCCTCTTTCTATGGCACATTTATAGATATTGCTTTCCCTAATTAATTAGATTTGGTTATTTATTTCCCTCTTTTGGTGGCATATTTAAAGGATCTTTTGCCATATATATATATATATATATATATATATATAAACTTCATTGTCAAGTTTACTTGACTTGGGGGTAAAGTAAACTTGGCTATAAAGTAATTGGTCTTATAAAAGGAGCCTAGAAGAGAGAGTGAAAGACATCCAATTATCTCTCAAACAAGTTTTAGGGATCTCTAACCTAAATCTATTATCTTCAATTCTTTATCTCTACAAACCAAATTCTTGAGTGAGTTGAGTGACCATTGTAATCAATCTCTTTTGCTCTTCTTTGGTATTAATAAAAGGCTCTCTCTCTCAAGCGGACGTACACTAACAAATTGTTAGTCGAACCACTGTAAATCTCTGTGTGATTTACTTTTCATTATTGCTCCTTTTATTTTTGTTATTTGGTAATTGTGATTGGCTTTTGGATTGGGTTGAGATTGTTTTTAAGATATTAATTGGTTGTTTTTGCACATTTACCACGATCTCGTTTCCCGCTGATTTGGGGGTTTTTGATTTGAGCATGCTTGAGTCGAAATTTCTCCACAACACTTAGATAGTTTAGGAAGAACATTTCTACATGAAATCAAATAATAGTGACCAAGAAAAATATCAAATTTATGCTGGTGTATTATATTTACTAGAAGATGTATCATGCATAACATATGTTGCTAACGCACTCCCGAACTTGAGATCAAAGAACATGCAATAAACTTACCACTCCCATATGAAATACCATCCATTTTTTTAAAATAAAGTACATGCAATTTTGTTATGGATAGAGGAGGTGGAAAGGTAATTTTATAGGTGGTTTCTATATGTGTTTTTAGACATAGAAGAATAGATAATGTTTAAATTTTATGTTTAATTTAGATGTAATAGTTTGTATGAATATAAGAAATACTTTTATCATTTTAATTCAGATGGATATTTATGTGTACTTGTTCTGCTTATTACTTAATAGTTTTTTATTTTTAATTTTTAGATTTCCTTTTGAAATGGCTATTGTTGGAAAGAAAAATGAAGAAATTTAGTCTTGGTTTTTAGATAAATTAAAATGTTCAATTGGAGTTGATTGTCCCTTAATTTTTATTTTTGGTAGGCGCTGGGGTTTGCTTTTAAGTATTCATAAAGTTTTTTCAATGGCTTTCCATTCATATTCGTTGCACCATATGCAAAATAATGTTGCTTCAATTGTAAAAAATGAAAAAGGAATTTGGATAGCTCATTTATTAGAATGTTGTGTTGTAGCTTCTACTCATTATGATTTTGATAGAGCTATAACAAAATATAAATAAATTGGAGGTGAAAAAGCTACCGAGTTTCTATAGGATAAGCCTTTCGATCACTGGGTTAATTTAATTTTTCTTGGAAATTGTTGCGGTGACTATGGAAACTTTTAACTCCTGGATTGTGAAAGAAAGTCATCTTCCTATTATTGTTGTCTCCGAATTAAGCTTATGAATCAAATGTCGAAACATAGGGAATAAGCTTCTAATTATACTAGTGTACTTTGTCTTAAAACGAAGAATCGTCTATCGAAATTAAAAGAAGTGGTTTTAGATGGAATGTTTCTTAATCTTTAAATTTTGTTTTGAAGTGCATTCTCCCGTTTCTCACAATGTTGATACTAAAAATCGGATTTGCACTTGTATTCAATGGAAAGTTATTGGTTTTCTTTGTACACATGCTTCGAAGTACATTTCTATGTCAAGATTTTATGTTTATGATTTTGCTGAATATTATTTCACAACCAACATTAAAAGAAACAGGGTCTTTTCCAACGGCTTCGAACTATCGACGGTTGACGGAAGCTATCGGAAAAAGCCTCCACAAATACAAACGTTGGTAAATAGGATTTTCGACATCAGTTGGAAACCATTGGTAAATTAAGACCTGTAGGCTATCGGGAATCGTTGGTTAATTAAGACCTATAAAACATCAGAAAAACTGTATTTTTTAATATTTCAGCTGTAATTTGACCTTCTATCCATATTTCACAAATACACTACCATTCCACCAACTCAGCACTCCATACATCCAACTGAATACATTATATTTCAACCAATTATCAAAACCAAACCAAATCATATAATTACATGATACATAAAACCAAATTAAACTTCACTACCATATTTCTCGTACAACTAATTATATAATACATACAATATAAATACCACCAATTCTACCACCAAACAATATACATAACACCAAGTTTATCATAACTCCCATACCAACTTGCATTCAACCAACTAAACAAAAAAAACCTAACAAACCAATCAATCACCTCTAGAATCTCCCGAAACAGCAGAAGAAGGAAAGTGACACCATATTGTTGCATGTACTCATCAGTATGCTAATCCTGGAGCTGTGTCATCTCAATGGTCAAGCGATAATTCTGATTTTTCAATTGCACCAACCTAGTCATGAATTCCACAATCTTTGCTAAATCGATATCAGCGCTGGTCTCGCGGGCTTGTCTGTGTCTGCTTGCCTGTAATACTTATTTAATCTTGTCTATAATCTTACTATCAAAGTTACAACATAATGTGTTTGTGCTACTTTAAATTTGATTCTTGAATTTAGTATTAAATTACTACCTCAGGTGTAACGCATACATAATTATGTTTTAAACATTTATTTGCTACATCTTGCTAATTTTTTAGAATATTTTTAAAAATATTTGAAACATAGTTGTAAGATGACATGTTATTTAATGACAAAAATATAATAGTTTAAATATATTATATTTTTAATAATAAGTGATTGATTTAACCAAACAACGTATCTAATATTCTTAAAAAGCACTAGCATGATGGGAATTTAAAAAAGAGGAAACAAATGAGGTTTA
Source organism: Allium sativum (assembly GCA_030737875.1). NCBI lineage: Eukaryota > Viridiplantae > Streptophyta > Magnoliopsida > Asparagales > Amaryllidaceae > Allium > Allium sativum. The sequence goes on from CM060913.1 coordinate 830,528,469, forward strand.
GTAAAGTTTACAATATATTACAACTAATGAAGTTTCAACGAAATCAGATTATATATTAGTCTTGTAACCAAGTTGCACATTTAGCATAGTACATATAATCATTTCGTAAGTTATTATTTTTCTCTATGATTTTTTAAATCCATGTTAAAAATTCAATTTGTATGTGTGAATTAGCTACTTAAAATACAGTTTGGGTTTGCATATGGTGAACTATTACCCCCATAAACAAACTATATCTATGAACTTATCACTGAAACTAAAGTAATGCACTAAAAATTATTACAACTTCATTTCTGAAGCCGTGTCGCTTGTTCCGCGATGATGGATCCATGATTGCCTCAAAAATATTGTCCTACTCATTATTCATGAGCTGCTCTTAACCGGTATCATCTAGGAGTTTCTGTCGTTGTTCCATAAACTTTGCCTGCACTTGAACAAAATATAAAAAAGCCAAAATATATATCATGATAACTTATTTCATTATAATTTAACAATTGAAACAGTTACTAGCAGTGCATGAACTAAATATGCTTACATGTCTCTTGCCAGATTTTTAGTTGTGCCATGTCTATGAAACTCATCCGGATTTACATGCTCAACAGCATAAGTACGAGTAAACACATCCATATATGACACAGGACCCTACGGCTCAGCTTTGTAAAATTAATTATTATATACTGTTATTGTATATTAAAAAATATATAACACAATAATTATTTACGATTCACATTAGTTAAATTTACCAGCTTCTGCCGATAATGCTGAAAAGATATCGACCCTCCCTGGTGAGTGATTGGATTTTTGTTCCTATTTAAGAGCTTCTTTCTGATTTTACATGTACATTTAAATTAATACATTATTTACCGATCAAATACTAGTGATTTTTATGTATCAATCAAGTAATTAAAAATAGTTTAGTACACTTACCTTCGCCTCGTCACTATCCCAGTATTTCAGCCAACCTTCCTGTACATTTGTTCCCATCCAGTTTGCATTCTGCCCCTTTTCTTTAATCAACGACTATGGAATTTACTCAAGGGAATGAAGTATACAACTTACACAAATGGTTTGATTGATACCACCTTGTCATGATATGATTTTGTATTAAAATCCTATTTACTTGCTGAGATAACAATGCAAAAATTGTAAGGAAATGCGACAACTGCGGGACTCGAACCCCCGACCTATCGGAAAGCAATACCACACAATAACCATTGTGCTAAAAGATCTTTATGTTAACTTTTCGAGAGGGGTGTTGCAGGCTATCCCCCTTAAAGGGCCAAATGTTCTCGTTGGCTCATATCACTCACCACCAAGGCGTGTGCATGTAACCCGCATGAGTACCACACCGACTGACATCTGTAGCATTACACGAACAATTCCGGCTGGGTATTGGCTCTGACACCAAATATGACAAACATAGGACTCGAACCCCCAACCTCTCGGAAAGCAACACCACACACTAGCCACTGTGCTAAAAGATCTTTGTGTTAACTTTTCGATAGGAGTGTTATAGTTATCATCTGGAGCTGTGAATTCCACAATAAAGTCCGCCAATGTCTTCCCTTGAATTGCTCTCCGGGGAATGAATGTAAAATCAAATTGACTTATTTCAATATTCCATTTGAGCATCCTTTAAGATGCCTCAGGTCACTGAAGGACCTGTCGTAGCGGCTGATCAATATACACCTTAATGGGATAAGCCTAAAAATAGAAGCGTAATTTCCTTGAGGCTATAAGGAGACTGCAAGCGAGCTTTTCGATCTTCGGGTAATTACGCTCTACCCCCCTAATCTATTTCTTACATAGTATACCAGTTGTTGAACCCGATTTTCTTCACAAATGAGCACTAAGCTAGTAGTATGCGGGGGCAATGCCAGAAACAAAAATAAGTCCTCGTGATCGATTGGCTTTAATAGTATCGAAGGTCGCTCCAGGTGATTCAGCAAGTTCTGGAAGGCTTCGACACAGTCGGGAGTCTAAGCAAAGTTGCGCTTTCCTCGTTTTATCAAGTCAAAGAAAGTAATACACTAGTCGGTGGCCTTGAATATAAATTTTCTTAGGGCCACCACCTTCCCATTCGAGCCGTGTATATCTTTAACTTTCTAAGGCTCCTGAATATTCTGTATGGCTTCTACCTATTCTAGGTTGACTTCAACCCTCCAGAGTCGATGATGAAACCCAAAAATTTCCCTGATGTAACGCCAAAAGAGCATTTCAAAGGTTTGAGTTTCATCCTATATTGGCAGAGAATACTGAAAATTTCCACCAAGTCATCAGCATGGTTCGTCGGTTGTCACGACTTTACTAGCATGTCATCTACGTAAACTTCCATTGACCTCCAATCTGATTGTGAAACATGTAGTTAACCAACCCCTGATATGTCACATCGGCATTCTTTAATCCAAAGAGCATGACCACGTAACAATACAACCCAAAATTTGTTATAAAGCTAGTATGTTCCTGGTCTGGCACATGCATCTATATTTGATTTTATCCGGAGTATGCATCCATGAAGGAAAGAAGATCATACCTAGTTGTCGATTCCACGAGCTGGTCAAGCCTGGGAAGTGGAAAGTTGTCTTTAGGGCAAGCCCTGCTCAAGTAAGAGAAATAATGCATGTTTGCCACTTCCCGTTATACTTCTTCACGAGTACTGGATTTGATACCTAAGCAGGTATAGTAAGTCTCGGATAAACCTGTTTCCCTTTAGCTTCTTTACTTCCTCATTCAATGCTTCCGACCACTTAGGACCGAGCACACGTCTCCTTTGCTTCACTGGGATGTACTTTGGATCGACGTTGAGTGAATAACTCATAATAGTCGACGATATCTCACACATGTCAGCATGGGTCTAGGCAAACTTGTTAAGGTATGCAAAATGGTCAATTCCCTCATCCAAAGGGGTCCAAGGTGGGAACCAATTTTCAAGAACTTTGAAGGGTCGTAATTATCAATCGAGATCGCCACCATTGTTTCATTGGGGGTCGCACCTTGGTATCTCGGCTCCCCATATTTTCTTGGATCAAGGTCTTTGAATTGATGGTTGTATTGTTCGGGCCAGGATTTATCCTTTACTTGCTATGTGGTGGGACCCACGATGCGAAGGGAATTAACCACCGTTCGCCTTTCTCCTTGCTTCAAGCTTCTTTCCATTTTCCAAGTAGCATACTCGTCATGCCACTTGGTCTGCTCGCACAACTCTGACCCCATTCTTGGTCGGAAACTTCAAGAGCCATTGAAGCCATGTATTCTAGCTTTACAAGGCTTTAAGTATTTCTCCTCCAACATCGTTTGGTCGTAGGCTCTCTTAAACCGAATATTTACGGAAATTCCACAATCAACAAGGACCTTCTGTATCAATGCAGGGCCAATCATGGCTGAAATTACAAGTAGATGAATACTCGGAGCCTCCACCACATCAGCATCTCTGTTTCAAAAGATGACATCATCCATCATCAATCTCCGTTGTTTCATGGGAGAAACTTCCTCGGTAGTGTTGTATTCTTCAACCTCGAAATGCTTCACTGCATTTACGAATGTCTTCATAGTTCGAAGACTAAAACCAACCAGATATGGTCCTTCAACAATAGTGTTGATTATAATACATTTGTTCTTTTACTGGGTGATAGGTTTAGGAAATGCCTAACCTTAACGATTGGGGTCCAAAGTCCCCTGCCCCCATCCCATGGAGCCACTTGGTACTCGCCCAACTTTCCTTCCCGGATTAACTTTTCCGCGATATCCGGGAGACGACAGAACTCATTAGTCGCATGGCCATAAATTTTGTGGAACAAACAAAACTTCCTTGTCTGTTTCTCTTTCTTAGTGGATTCTCATGAATCAGGCTTTTTATATTGCATCACATTACACATGTCCACATATATGTTTCCCAAAGTGTCATTCAGAGGTGTATAATTGTTGAAATTCTGGAACTTGGATCGCTTCTTAATATCCCTTTTCTGACAACAGCCTCCTCAATTAACCTTTTTTATGCTGATTTCCATTCCTCTTGTTCTGATTTTGAATGTCAACCTTAACCATCCCTTGATTGTCTCATTGCTACATTGCTTTGGATGCCTTCATTTACCATATCATTGTTCCTCCTTTTTTGAATTCTCTCTACCTCCTCAATCCGCGAGAACAAGTTGGATTCTCATAGAATTGATATAAAGTAAAGGGAGACTTTCCAGGTAGTCATCTTTAAAACTCAGTTTCAGGGTCAACACCATCAACCAATGCCATCAATATTGTTTTTTCGTTATGATTACTAACTTTTGTTATGGCAATGTTGAAGCACTTGAGGGAATCCTTGAGAAATACCGCGTGTTCTTAGTGCACGCGAGAGAGAATCGTTACATGCTTCGATTTTGTGGTATGAAGGCGAAACAGATTCAATAAAATTCTGGTCAAATCCTCGAAAGTGGGTACCGATATTGGATGAAATCGGGTAAACCACATAAGTGCAACTCCACCATGGTAGATTGGGAATATCTTACACTTTATGGCGCTTGTAGTTGCAGTCGAATCCATGTACCATGTGTATCTCATTAAGTGATGGCAAGGGTCAGTCTTGTCTGAATAATGATTCATCGAAGGCAAGTTAAATCTTCCGTGGAACCCCGCTTGTAGGATATCATCAGTAAATGGCGTATGGCTATGGTCGATTCCATAGTACTCATTACTATAACCTCGTTCATGATTCATAATTTGCCTTACCATGGAAGTCAAATATCGAATGTTGAGAAGTAATTTAGGCTCTAAGCTTTCATCTTGTCTGACCCTCTTGGCTCCCACTATAAGTAACGTCGCCTAAGCCACTGTCGTTAGGTACTTCCATGGTCGTTGTTGTCCCGATCGATCACATGACGCGAGGGGGAAAGCAGGGAAGCGCGAGAGGTGTCAGGAGTATTGCGATCACTAGGAGTTGGAGCATGACTTGGAGAGTGATTATTCGGTTTAGCATTTCCCGGTTCGATGGCCCATTCGGCATGTTGAACTGGGAGGTTGTCAAACATGATCTTATGGATGTTACGGGGCTTGGAATGTTGTTGAGGCTTCACTACTTATTATCTGTTCCTTCTTGATGAGGATGATTCCTCTGTGTGATGGCATTGTGGAGTAGGAGCTCTCTGGTTCCTAAAATCAATATATTGCATTGCCATTTTGTTTATGTCCTGCCTCAAAGGCATATTTTCGTGCATATGCTCATTCAGTGCAATATCCATCTCATGCAACTTTGCATATGCCTTATGAAGCCGTCACGGGCCATGAAGGTATAGGCTGGAGCCTGGGTAGTAGAAGCCACAATCGTAAGAGGTATACTCTTTGTTTGGATCGACATGGCTGAACCAGACTCTAAACCAGTAGCCAATTGAGTAGCTTCTTCTCGAGAACGGTTGGTGGAAGGCCTGGAGGAGGTGGGGTTTCACCTAAACACCATCTTCACAGAGGTTGAAAGCATAAGAGATTTTCTCCTTGGGCTTAGCGATCCAAAAGCAAATTAAAAAAAGGCTAAATGTTGTGAATTCAAGTTCTCTCAATGAAAGCACCAAAATTTTTGATCCAAAAATGGCTCAAACACCCAAGAATTATGAAGAAAAGAATAAAAGTGATGAAAATGAAAATTAAAATGAGGAACAAGCACATACAATGATTTATATGGTTCAATTATAGATTTCCTATGTCCACTTTATAACTTCTCTTAACTTAGTACAAGAAATTAAGAATGCAAAGCTTAAGATGAAGAAATCTCGATTACAGAGCTTTTGCAAATAAAGAAAATGTGTCAAAAAATCATGAAGATCCTTTATTGATGCTCCAGGGAGTTACTTATAGATGAAGTTCAAATCCAGTTAGGCATAGTACGCGCGCGGGAAAATAGAAATCATGCAAGTAGTGGGAAGCGTGCTAGGACGAACTGGGGAAAGTGGCCATGCCATCCATCTATGTCTGGTTTGGCATAGCCTAGTTCGTCATAGACCATGCTGAATTGGAATGATGCGAAATCGAAGGGGGCTTCTACAAATTCTTCCTACATGGGCTAGTTGTGGAGGTCGAATTGGGAAGCTGTTAGTAGATGGCATTTACATGGCTGGTTGAGGGATGCCAAACAGGGGAGTGGCCGTATCAGGGGAGAGTCTGAACAGGGAGAGCGTCCTTCTCATGGGTTGTTGGGGGAAGGCCTAACAGAAGAGATGCCAAACCAAAAGAGTTTCTTGCATGCACCCTTCAAAAGACATAACCGGGCATTAAACAAACTGAGATGATTTCACATTTGAGCTTCTAGGGCTTGGTTTCAATAATGATTTCATATTAAATGATCCGTCTTCGAGAGATTTTCCATGTGATGGTCTTGGCGGAAAGGCTGGTCAACAACTATTATTAATTATTGTATGCAAACACACCACATTCCTACATCTACAATCAGTAGCATATAAAAATTATGTGCTAATTTTATTTGGAGAGGTAGTTATCATAAAATGTCTTGGATTAATATATGAAGACCAAAAAAGAAGGTGGCATTGGTATAAGAAATTTTCATGACCTTAGCATTATTTATAGTCTGAAACTGCTTTGGAGACTTATTAGAAGTTATTCTATGTGAACCAAGTGGATCAAATATAAATATTTTAATAATGACCATATTTGTAATACTGTTAGTAAGCTTGCTTAGTCTTGCATAATGAAATTTATTTTAAAATATAGGAACATTGTCAAGAAAATTATTAAAAGACATTTTAATGATGGCACTAACACTAACCTTTGGTTTGACCCCCCTGGTGCAACAATGAAACATTTATCAATGTTTTGGGTTGGAATAACCTGTTTATTATAGGTGACGCCAAAGACACTGTCTTTGACATTATCTCTAATTACTAATGGCATCCTAAAATCCATGAAGCAACCAAATCTTATTGTAATTTTATCAGCAATTTGCCTATTGTTAACACTAAAAAGTGGAACAAAACCCAAATAGAAAATGTATAGAGAATAAAATAAAGAAATATAAATGAAAACGAGTAAGAAGCTGTTGGACCAAAATATGGTTCTAACGCCCAAATTGTCTTGAATCGTAGAGAATTATAACTAGAAATAAAATGAAATGCAGTAAACACACCAAATTTATAGTGGTTCAGCGTTAAAGAGCCTATGTCCACTTTATATGATTCCGATTATATGATTGAATACAAATACAATCACAATCTCCTCTCAATTTCACTTTTACAATGCTAATTCACTCAGTAAATTAGAGATATTTTTTATTAGAAATTGACGAAGTACGATAATGGTGGAATAAGAGCTCTCAATTGCCAAAAGATTCCAAAAAAGGCCAAGTGTTGGGCTATTTATAGGCAATTTCTATAGGCTGTTCATGAGGACATGTGGCGTCCATCCCGAAGATCTTGGAGCCGTTCGTGAGTGAGTGGAGAAGTGGTCAAAGTAATCGTTATTGACATGCGTCACCAGATCCATGATTCTCGGTTCGTGGGAGATGTGGAGCTTGACCACTTCCTGGACATTCTTTCCTGGAAACAGGGTCGGTTCGTGACCTATATGCACGAGTCGGGTCGTGAGATCAAGCACGAGTGGGCCATCACAAACCAGGCACATGAGCCAAGTTCACAAGCTTATGTCCACGAGCCGGATCTTAGGTATCACAAGCCGCACAACTAAGCTGCATATTTCGAACTATGATTTCCCTCTTGAGTTTGTGAGTTTATGAATCTCCCTCTGTATGATCACAGGTGTTTAAGTCTATAGTGGCTTAATCATAAAGCTAGCCAACATTTTGTCCCCTCGAAGCATGTATTATCAAGGATGAGACGTACTTCGAAATTATCAATCTGTCTGTTCCTGAAACGACCAGCGCTAACAGTCGTATTTGTTTGTAGGGTCACGTCGCTTCACGAAATCGTGTTTTCTGATTTCTTAAGGCGAGTATAAATACAGAATCTAGTTTCCAATTATTCTCGCACGCTTGTCGATCTCCAACTTCGAGTCAGATTGGAAACTACTCCTCAGGTAAATTCTTTGAGGTCTTACAAATTCTCTAACTCGTATCAGACTAGAGTAAAGGGATTCTTATCACCCACTGCATCACTTTGTTGGTTTTAATTTACACGTATGTAGGGTTTTTGACAATTCTCTTTTTTATCTTACTAGCTGAATCGGGCCAAAAACCTTCAAACCAATATAATGCTAATGCGATCCGTGGGTTTCATTGTGCTGGACTGAATCTTAGTCTTGTGAGAGGGTGTGGGATGAAGCCCATCAGCATCACATTGGGTAATCGGGTCGAGCCTAGTGTTCAGGCAAGGGGATATATGGTCAGTCCAGCATCCACCGTATATAAAACATTTTAATCTTGTTCCCTCGTTCACTTTTCACCGCAGTCAAAACAGTTCACCCTGCTTGAAACCTGTGACGGCCCGCCCCGCACCAACCGACATTTACTCCAAAAGTGCGCTGTACACATGTCCAGTTAGCACGGAACGGGTCGTCAGAAGGAAAAAGGAAGAAGGAAATGAACATACAAAGAACCTGTAGAATGTCTCACAGCGCATAGAATAAAATATAATAATAACATACTTGACATAAAACAAGAGAGACAGTGCATAAGCTGAAAATCAGAACTAAACATCATAGCAGCGGAAATCCAAAATACAACTTATTACAACTTTCAAACTGTCTCAAAGCAAAAGAAAGATAAAAGAGGTACACTACTAATTCCCAAGTAGCGACCACCAACGACACAGGGAGAATGTGTATATATATATCATACGTGGAAGCCTCCTGCCCGCCTCCGAATCAGCTACTCGCGCATCATCAGCTAACCTGTCTCTAGTCTGCTCGTGTGAGCACCCAGAGTAATAAGAGGAGACATAAAACTCTGGGTCAGACATAAAGCCTGGTATGAGCGATAAGCATCTAAAGTGAACAATAACAGGTAGACTAAAAACATACCTGAACCTGGACCTGCAACCAAAGAGTTAGCACTACATAATGTACAACACTCTAAGGTACCATATCAAACGGTATAAAGATACGGAGGTGGGGGAGGTGTGCATGTCATAATGATGGCAAACAATCAAGCATAGCATCCATCCTCACATCTCTCACTCAGTGCGTAAAGCATACGATATTCACCACTTCGATCACCCAACATACCTTGCTACGATCACTTTGCCCCCATGAAGTCATAAATGGCTTCACTGCACTGATAACGTAGCCACTAGTTCCTTGCTATGTCCACTTGCCCCATGGAGTTATTCACCCCATCTGCGCTGGCTCATAGCCTTACCAATCCTTACTATGTCCACTTGCCCCATGGAGTTATTCACCCCATCTGCGCTGGCTCATAATCTTACTACGCATCACCTTGCCCCTCAGGTCATAATGACCCTACTGCACTGATAACGTAGTCTTGCTACCATCACCTTGCCCCTCAGGTCATAATGACCCTACTGCACTGATAAGTAGCCATCACTCATTCTTAGTGGTGAATCGAAGTTATGAACATCGACAACTCCTTAGCACACGTCCCGCAGCAAAGTCCAACCATGAAGTGAACTCATTGGTTCCCAACTGGATCCTGAGCTCTAACTTCCCATATTGGACTACCTTTGCATCTCGGGTTATTGGTCAATACTGGGTCGGGTCGGGTTCCTCCTAAAGCCATCGGTTCGGGCCAGATATCCTCCATCTGTTCGGGTCGGGTCTTCTCCTGGTGCGGTTCGGGTCGGTTGTCCTCCATCGGTTCGGGTCGGGTGCTTCGTCTCGGGTCGGGTCGGGTGTCATCTCCCCTCCAGCTCGCGCCTCCGTTCCGATCCGTCCCCTCGTCCTTCACATGCTCCTATCCGATCCATCCTCATGCCTCCGCTCCGATCCGTCCTCCTCGATCCGATCTGTCCTCCTCGGTCCGATCCGATCCCAGTTCAGCTAGCGTGGCCTTCCTTTTTGCCACTTTTTCCCCAAGTGTTGGGTTCCGATCCGATCGGATTCTTTGCTCAGTTCAACATATCCGATCCGAGCCCTATGTCCGATCCGATCCGAACCCTGCACTGTTTTCTGAAACTGTTCCAGCAAGTGTTTACGCCATTCGACGACGTTTTCGACCATTCTAACTATTGAAATCAATCAAAAAGCATTTCATAGAGTCATAGCAACATGCATAATCAACCACAAACATCAAAACATCCATATAATAGGCTAAAATGGATCAAACATACCCAAAATCCCATATTTCCCCTTAAGCATGTTTAGGTGAAACTAATGATAGGATTAGCAAAACTTAACCAAATTAACCCAAATTCATATCAGAGGCCTAAAACATCATTTAGGAATTTATAAACATTTTTCTCGAATTTATTAGTGTATAAATTCGCTAATTAACACTAATTACCCTCAACTAGCCATAATTAGTGTAAAACTATGCAAATCACTCACCTTAGCCACAAATAAACTAAGATCCGAAATAATTCTCTGATTTGATGTGAATCTCAATGCCAAACAGCAGCTCCTATGTTGCTTTGGTGAAGATCTTCCTTGATTAGGGGTTGCTAAGCTTAATCCTTGACCAAAAGATGATTTGGAGGTGATTTAGAGGTTGGAGGCCATTTTTAGGGTTCCTTGGTGATAAGTGGAGGCTAGAAAACTGAAATGGAATGATCCTCTATCTCATTTCAGCCTCCCCATAACCCTAATCCCGAAATGCGTTATGGGCCTACTCACTAATCACCCGATTTGGCCCGGTTAAGAAGTTTTTCACCCTCCAAACCTTGTTTCAGCCATATCTCCCAAATGGTAAGTCCGTTTGGCTATTATGACCACTCTACGGAAAGGTAAACCATCAAACGAATCAAATGGAAGTGGTTTCAGGTCAAAATTCCTTTCCAATCAAAAGTTATGGCCAAAACAGTACCAACTAGGGGCAAAATGGTCATTTAAAAATCGACAAAAATCATGAACATGGGAAATTACTCTAATGGATGTTTCCCAAAGTTACATGACCATACGACTTCATACGGGAAAGAAATAAATATTCTACGATCCCCCGATGCGTAGAATGCGGGTCATTACACTCTCCCCCCCTTAAGAAATTTCGCCCTCGAAATTTCCTAATCAAAACACACACAAAGGTTCCGCATGCCTATCAATCATAAAACAACAATCAAACATGCAAAACAAGCAAAACAAATCTACCTTAGCATGCGGAAAAGCTAAATTACAAAGTAAATCTTACCAGGCAAAGAGTTCTGGATATGCCTTCCTAACACTCTCCTCTGTCTCCCAAGTACAATCATTCTCGTCCTCGCCCCACTGAACCTTGACTAGCTTCACCGCCTTCCTTCGAAGTTGCTTCATATCATGCCCCACAATACGAATCGGCTTGCGGTTCCCAACCGCCTCGGGTTCTACTTCGAAGTCCTCTAACTGATCAGGTGAAATAGTCACATTTGAGTCGTGAACGAACTTCCTTAGTTGGGAAACATGAAATACATTGTGAACTCCCGCCATCTTCTCTGGTAAGCCAACTCTATACGCCAAATTCCCGACTAGTTCAAGAACAGGGAATGGGCCAACAAATCTTGGTGCCAACTTGCCTCTCCTGCCAAATCGTATCACGCTCTTCAACGGAGAGATCTTGACGAACACCAAGTCACCAACGGAGAATTTCAAGTCTCTTCTCCTCTTATCAGCATAACTCTTCTGCCTATCTTGGGCAGCTTTCATTCGTTGTTGAATGATCTTAATCTTATCCGAAGTTTCTCTCACCACATCTGGTCCAAGCACAAACTTCTCGCCAGTCTCTATCCAACATGATGGTGAGTTGCACGGTCTTCCGTATAAAGCTTCATATGGAGCCATACCGATACTGGATTGGTAGCTATTATTATATGCAAACTCTACTAGATGCAAATGGTCATCCCATGATCCACCAAAATCCAATATACAAGCTCTCAAGAGATCTTCCAATATACGATTCACCCTCTCCGTCTGACCGTCGGTCTGAGGATGATATGCGGTACTGAGATGTAATCCTGACCGTAGAGCCTCTTGCAAGCTCTTCCAAAACCCACTAGTGAACAACGGGTCTCGGTCACTCACAATGCTTTTGGGTACTCCATGAAATCTCACTACCCACTTCGTATACAATTCTGCCAACTTGGTTGCCGTTCTGGATTAAATTCTTCGAGACTTGCTCCCATTTCCATTCGGGAATTTCTAATGGTTGCAACAAACCACTAGGCTTCTTTTGCTCGGCTTTAACTAGCTGACAATTCATGCATTTGGATATAAACTTCCCAACGTCTCTTTTCATCCCTTCCCAGTAGTAGGTCTGTCTCATGTCTCGATACATCTTATTACCACCGGGATGTATAGTTAGTTTTGAGTGATGACATTCTCTAAGCACTTCATCTCTCAAACCATTCACGTTGGGCACAACTAGCCTCCCATTCTTCCGAAGCCATCCATCTCGATCAAGCCCATACACATTCATCTCCTCATCGATACCCATCTCTAACTTGGAGATGATTTCCAATAGATTAGGATCGTCCCTCTGGCTGGAACCAATCCGCTCTATCAAAGTGGGTCTGATCGTCAAACTAGCTAGCATGACTGGATACAACTCGCACCTTGGTCGGAAATCAAATCCCGCGATATACTCCAGTTGCTTCCACTCAAGAAACATTGCCCCTAAGCTGGCATGTCTCCTACTCAAGGCATCGGCTACCGCATTACCTTTCCCAGGTGTGTATGCGATATCAAAATCATACGAAGCCAAGAACTCTAACCATCTCTGCTGACGGAGATTCAAATCTTTCTGGGAGAAGAGATACTTTAACGACTTATGATCGGTAAACAGCTCAAATCTTTCTCCCAAGAGATAGTGTCTCCACATCTTCAGCGCAAACACGATCGCTGCTAGTTCCAAATCATGGGTAGGATACTTCTTCTCATGTGGCTTTAGCTGTCGACTAGCATAAGCTACAACCCTGCCTCCTTGCATCAATACAGCACCCAGTCCGGTACCACAAGCATCTGTGTATACCGTCATCTCTTCATTCCCTTTAGGAATGACTAACACTGGCGCACACGTCAACTTCTCCTTTAGACTCTCGAAGGCATCCTCACACACTCCGTCCCAGACGAAGGACTGATTCTTCTTAGTCAATTAAGTCAACGGTGCTGCTATCTTGGAGAAGTCCTGGATAAACTTACGATAATACCCAGCTAATCCCAAGAAACTTCTTACATCTGTTACATTCTTTGGTGTAGGCCAATCCTGTACCGTAGCCACCTTCGCAGGGTCCACGGCAATACCACTCTCTGAAACAACATGACCCAAGAATCTCACTTCCCTTCTCCAAAAATGACACTTAGAGAATTTCGCTTTCAATTGGTGTTTCCTCAACACCTCCATCACTATCCTCAAGTGTCCCTTGTGTTCCTCCTCTGTCCTTGAATAAACAAGGATATCATCCACGAACACAAGAACAAACTTATTCAGCTGATCTCTGAATACTCGATTCATAAGATCCACAAAGTAGGCTGGTGCATTGGTCAACCCAAATGGCATGACCAACCACTCATAAAATCTAGACGGCGTCCTAAATGCCGTTTTCGGAACACTCTCATCCGCTACTCGTAGCTGATGAAATCCTGTCGCGAGGTCCAACTTGGAGAACACTCTTGCTCCTTCCAGTGGATCAAACAAATCATCTATCCGTGGTAGAGGATACTTATTCTTCCTCATCGCCTTATTCAACTCGCGATAGTCCACACACAAACGACGGGAACCATCTGCCTTAGTGGCAAACACAACTGGTGCTCCCCACTCGGAGACACTCCTTCTAATAAATCCCTTCTTCAAAAGATTGCTGACTTGCACCCCGAGCTCTCGCTGCTCCCTTGGTGCCATGCGACGAAGTGGCATCACTATAGGTCTGGCATCTTTCACTAAATCAATACGGAACTCAATCTCTCAGTGTGGTGGAAGCCCGGTCACCTCCTCGAAGACGTCCGGATACTGGCCAATCACGGGCACATCTGACAACTCATCCTGCGGGATGTCGAGGGAATTTACAAAACTAGCCATAACCCCATCACTAGGTAGACTACCAAACACTACCCTCCGCACATCATCCGCCCTCACTGTCACCAAAAAGCCCTCACAGTCTACCACTACCCCGTATCATTGGAGCCAATCGACTCCCAATATAATGCCATACCCAGTAAAGCCCAAAACAAAGCAATCACAAACATACATCCATGAGTCGATAAGACCAAATTCCTGCAAATCATACTAAGGCTAGTCGAACCACCAATCGGGTTCGTCACAACCAATGGTCTATCGACTATCTCGGGTTCCAGTCCCAACCTATCTACCAGGTCACTAGATATGAAGGAACGGGAAGCCCCAGTATCAAACAAAACTCGAACTGGTACATCATAAATAGAAAGCATACCTTGAATAACAACATTCTTTCCTTTCTCCGCCGCAGTTGGGGCATTCGACGAAGAAGGAACAGCATCAAGAGCATATGCTTTCACAATCTGCTTCTCCTTAAGAGGTTGCGGACACTTATCCTTGAAATGTCCCACTTGACCACAGTTGAAGCACTTCTTATCCGCTGGCTTGGCCCGACAATCTTTGGCATAATGGCCCTTCTTACCATAGCTGAAGCACTCAACATCCTTCTTACTCTTTTTCTGGCCACCTTTAGATTGGTCCTGCTTCCTCTTACTCTGAGAGTTATTCTTGCCTCCACCGCCTGCTTGCGGCTTTGGCCCTTCTGCAGATGCAGCCTCAGTCTTTGACTTAGGATAAAGACTCTCTGATCTCAAAGCTTTCCCCACGATCGATTCAAAAGTCTCATCGATGTGGTTAATAAGCCTCTCCCCCAAGTACCCATCCAGGCCAGTAATGAACTTCTCATTCTTCTTTTCAGGAGTATCGATAAGAGACTGTCCATACTTCGACAAAGTGTCGAACTCAGCAATATAATCAGAAACTGCCCTTCCGTTCTGCTTGAGTTCCAAGAACCTCTTAAACAACACTGACTTCTGGGCAGCTGGGATAAACTTCTCGCTAAAGCGAGCCTTGAACTGATCCCAAGTAACCTGATCCTCTGGAGTAGCTGTTCTAATGGCATTCCATCGCTCGCCCTTGCAACTGACGAGACGCTAGCCTTCTCTTCATCGCATCCTCAAGACCCAAGTCATCAAAGATACGATCACAGCTATCCATCCAATCTTGAACATCTGTGGCCGACTCCGTCCCGTGGAACGGTTTCCCACCAAGGTTAGTGTAATCTTTACACAACTTGGCGAAATCGACCCTAGGCGCCTGCACTACTAGGCTAACACCAACTCCGGGATTGGGAACTGCCCCTTGCACTTCTCTAAGCATGTCTCTCATGAGGTTGGTAAACATCGCCCTCATGTCAGCGGCATTCCCCTGGTTGGTCCCTCTACCAGCACCTCTTGTGTCTCGGCTCATCGTCAATCTGAAAAAGGGAAACGATTAACGACCCCATAGTGGTGCTAGTGCAGTGCGACTCCATTCTCATACTACTAATAGTATATATATACATAGCTTTTGAAAACCAAGGTAATCACAAATACGCGCTCTCATATACGTACTCTCTCTCCCTAGTGTCTTTCCCTATGTTAACTACGCAACCTAGAGCTCTGATACCAAGTGTGACGGCCCGCCCCGCACCAACCGACATTTACTCCAAAAGTGCGCTGTACACATGTCCAGTTAGCACGGAACGGGTCGTCGGAAGGAAAAAGGAAGAAGGAAATGAACATACAAAGAACCTGTAGAATGTCTCACAGCGCATAGAATAAAATATAATAATAACATACTTGACATAAAACAGGAGAGACAGTGCATAAGCTGAAAATCAGAACTAAATATCATAGCAGCGGAAATCCAAAATACAGCTTATTACAACTTTCAAACTGTCTCAAAGCAAAAGAAAGATAAAAGAGGTACACTACTAATGCCCAAGTAGCGACCACCAACGACACAGGGAGAATGTGTGTGTATATATATATATATATATATATATATCATACGTGGAAGCCTCCTGCCCGCCTCCGAATCAGCTACTCGCGCATCATCAGCTAACCTGTCTCTAGTCTGCTCGTGTGAGCACCCAGAGTAATAAGAGGAGACATAAAACTCTGGGTCAGACATAAAGCCTGGTATGAGCGATAAGCATCTAAAGTGAACAATAACAGGTAGACTAAAAACATACCTAAACCTGGACCTGCAACCAAAGAGTTAGCACTACATACTGTACAACACTCTAAGGTACCATATCAAACGGTATAAAGATACGGAGGTGGGGGAGGTGTGCATGTCATAATGATGGCAAACAATCAAGCATAGCATCCATCCTCACATCTCTCACTCAGTGCGTAAAGCATACGATATTCACCACTTCGATCACTCCACATACCTTGCTACGATCACTTTGCCCCATGATGTCATAAATGGCTTCACTGCACTGATAACGTAGCCACTAGTTCCTTGCTATGTCCACTTGCCCCATGGAGTTATTCACCCCATCTGCGCTGCCTCATAGCCTTACCAATCCTTACTATGTCCACTTGCCCTATGGAGTTATTCACCCCATCTACGCTGGCTCATAGTCTTACTACGCATCACCTTGCCCCTCAGGTCATAATGACCCTACTGCACTGATAACGTAGTCTTGCTACCATCACCTTGTCCCTCAGGTCATAATGACCCTACTGCACTGATAAGTAGCCATCACTCATTCTTAGTGGTGAATCGAAGTTATGAACGTCGACAACTCCTTAGCATACGTCCCGCAACAAAGTCCAACCATGAAGTGAACTCATTGGTTCCCAACTGGATCCTGAGCTCTAACTTCCCATATTGGACTACCTTTGCATCTCGGGTTATTGGTCAATACTGGGTCGGGTCGGGTTCCTCCTCAAGCCTTCTGTTCGGGTCGGATATCCTCCATCTGTTCGGGTCGGGTCTTCTCCTGGTGCGGTTCGGGTCGGTTGTACTCCATCGGTTCGGGTCGGGTGCTTCGTCTCGGGTCGGGTCGGGTGTCATCTCCCCTCCAGCTCGCGCCACCGTTCCGATCCGTCCCCTCGTCCTTCACATGCTCCTATCCGATCCATCCTCATGCCTCCGCTCCGATCCGTCCTCCTCGGTCCGATCCGATCCCAGTTCAGCTAGTGTGGCCTTCCTTTTTGCCACTTTTTCCCCCAAGTGTTGGGTTCCGATCCGATCGGATTCTTTGCTCAGTTCAACATATCCGATCCGAGCCCTATGTCCGATCCGATCCGAACCCTGCACTATTTTCTGAAAATGTTCCAGCAAGTGTTTACGCCATTCGACGACGTTTTCGACCATTCTAACTATTGAAATCAATCAAAAAGCATTTCATAGAGTCATAGCAACATGCATAATCAACCACAAACATCAAAACATCCATATAATAGGCTAAAATGGATCAAACATACCCAAAATCCCATATTTCCCCTTAAGCATGTTTAGGTGAAACTAATGATAGGATTAGCAAAACTTAACCAAATTAACCCAAATTCATATCAGAGGTCTAAAACATCATTTAGTAATTTATAAACATTTTTCCCGAATTTATTAGTGTATAAATTCGCTAATTAACACTAATTACCCTCAACTAGCCATAATTAGTGTAAAACTATGCAAATCACTCACCTTAGCCACAAATAAACTAAGATCCGAGATAATTCTCTGATTTGATGTGAATCTCAATGCCAAACAGCAGCTCCTATGTTGCTTTGGTGAAGATCTTCCTTGATTAGGGGTTGCTAAGCTTAATCCTTGACCAAAAGATGATTTGGAGGTGATTTAGAGGTTGGAGGCCATTTTTAGGGTTCCTTAGTGATAAGTGGAGGCTAGAAAACTGAAATGGAATGATCCTCTATCTCATTTCAGCCTCCCCATAACCATAATCCCGAAATGGGTTATGGGCCTACTCACTAATCACCCGATTTGGCCCGGTTAAGCAGTTTTTCACCCTCCAAACGTTTTTTCAGCCATATCTCCCAAACGGTAAGTCCGTTTGGCTGTTATGACCACTCTTCGGAAAGGTAAACCATCAAACGAATAAAATGGAAGTGGTTTCAGGTCAAAATTCCTTTCCAATCAAAAGTTATGGCCAAAACAGTACCAACTAGGGGCAAAATGGTCATTTAAAAATCGACAAAAATCATGAACATGGGAAATGACTCTAATGGATGTTTTCCAAAGTTACATGACCATACGATTTCATACGGGAAAGAAATAAATATTCTACGATCCCCCGATGCGTAGAATGCGGGTCATTACAAAACCCTAACCTCCAAATCCGATTAAATCGATCAATCTTTTAATCGATTGAATAGGTATTGATCAGTTAAATACTTTTGATTCTGATTACTGTTCTTTGCTATGAACCGTGGGCCGAATTAAACGTTGGTTTCCCCTTCATCTTTTTTTGATTCCAATGGGCAGTTTTTCGTCCTTGTCATCACCAATATGGGTGGCGATGGCGATATGGATTCGTGTCCACCAATTCCTAAGTGACTTCCTAAAGGGATGGCGGTTTTAGGATTGAACCTTGGAGTTAAGGATTGAGAGGAACGACGTGTTGATTGGTTGCAGGTTGAGGGAGAGACTCGGGAACGGCTTCATCGTTGAGGATCCGCTCGTGGGGATGGAAGGTGAGGGAATGGTTCGAAGGTGGTTCCATTTTGAGGGTTGACTCGTGGGGGTGCAAGGCAGAAAAGATAGGAGGAAAGGAGTGTTCTGGCGGTTCGGGTCGTGAGGTGAAGCGACAAGTGGGGTTGTGGAATGAACCAACGAGTCGGATCCTGGACGGAGAATGGGGCGCGAACCGAGACCATAAGGCGAGCCGATGCACCTACACGAGCCAACATCCATCGCGAGCTGAAGCCTTCCTAAGAACCATGGACCTGAGACAACGTTCGGTCACGAGCAGCTCACAATGTCTTGACTATTTATAGTCATGAGCTGATCAGGGGAGCTAAACCACATTGGCGAACCGATCTCCTTTTTTATTGACTATCTGATTATCACGAGTTCCACCCATTGTGCGATCCGAACCTAGTACCTTGGCCTATTCATGACTCCTAACTTTAATCATTATAACAGCTTGAATCCAATGGATATGTTAACTAATGTTCAGACTGAAATTAGCAACAATAGTAAACATATCGATGGACAGTTAGGTTAGAGCCTTCGAACAGGTTATTTTGGTCTGGACAAAGTCACAACTTGTCAACATATAACAGTCGATTACGTTCTTATTTGTTTTATTCCTTGCTTTTCTTTTCAGCACTGCACATACTGGTACACACTAGCACTTGCACATACGGGGGTCACGGGTAACTATACTCTAATCTTTGATGTTTGTTCATCAACACTGCAGATATGTCTGATAGACGTTTGGTAAGAATGTCAGAAAGGAACACAGCTCCAGAGTCTTCAAGTTATTACAATCCTGACGTACTCCCGTCGGACCCAGATTGGGACAACTCCGGATCCGAATATGAAGCGAAAATCGGTACAGGATCGTCCTCCCCTGAAAGTACATCACTCGAGGAAGAAGAAAAAGAAGGTGGAATTAGGGATAACCGTGCTCGCAATGAATTCAAGAGTGTCGTAGAATTAGACAATCCGAGTGATTCCATAGCCTCCACGCTTGATGATATAAAGTTAAAGAAAATATGTTTAAAGCATGGGATTCCATGGGTCGATGTTATAATTGTGGAGAAAACGGATAAGCCATATTCTGCTCTAGAAGGGTACATGACCATCAGTAAGGTCATGTGTTCAATAGGCGTTATTCCTCCGTTTCATCCACTAGTTGTCGATTTTCTGAGGCGAATGCGTATTGCTTCCATGCATCTTCACCCCAATGCCTATTCTGCTTTGTATAGCCTGTACATTGCATATGCAGAATTTCTCGGAACTGAGCTCTTTTATGAAGATCTGAACTTCTATTTCCACTTTAAACATCATTCTACAGGGACCCCGAATTTTGTTTTCTTCGAGTCTATCCCCACTAAAAAAGTCCTGACTAATAGACACAACAACTTAGGCGATGCTAAATCTGAGTGGTTTTATATAAAGCGCCAGGCTGGGTGTGCGAGGAGGTGGCTGAAGTCAAGTAAGTCTCAGGCCCTTAAGTGTCTGCTCCAATTGCATACATTGGCGCACTAATATTTCTATTCCTTTTACAGTTCCCAATCCCAAGAAGCAAGAGGGCGAAATATACGAAGATCATTTGACCCGCCTTAGGAAAAGCAAGTCCGATTTTCTAAAAATCAAGAAATGCATAAACGACGAGAATCTTCATAAACACCAACTTCTAGATATAAGGCGAGGCGTCAGTCAAGGAGGCAAGCCTTATAAGTACGTGCCCCCATCCCAAACTCTTGGGGCATCTAGTAGCATGCTTTCGAGAGAGGGACAGGTGACCAAAGAATTATAAAAACAACCAAGCTTCCCAAAAGTCCTTCACCGATGAGTGTCCAAGATGATGAAGATCTGAATGTGTGCACTGGGAGTGGAGTTCAAGGCGATGAGCCAAAAGACGCTTCCATTCCCTAAAGGAAACCCTTTCCACAAACACCACCACCGACTAAGCTTCCAACTCCTGATTTACAAATAGAAGAACAAATATATGGAGATTTAGCCAAGCTTCCTTTGCCAGACGATATTTAGGCTTCTGATGATATTGGAACAGATCCATTCTTTTCTATTTTTGAGGAAGAGCCTACTCCTGTTAAGGGTGGAGATACTGCGCAGACAAGCCTGGCTCCGGGCCCTGGTCTGTTAGGGGGATCACACAAGAGACACACCACATGCACTACACACCACAACACTTATATGCTGTATTGACCCACGATTCTTATACTTGCTTGTTATTTTTACAGGAAAAATGACTCGTCGTCGCTATACTCATCGGGATCTTCTCGAGTACACGCCCAGAATCAATCCTGTTACTGAGCACAACCGCGGTGACAGTCGCGGGAGAGATAGCAGGAAGCACTACGATTCCCACCAACCTCATTCTTCATTCTCTCGTTCCCCAAGGCATGATATCGAGAAGCATTATAGTCATCAAATTCAGCATGGGGGAAGCAAACAACCAGCCAAAGTTCCAATCCCTCCGAAGAGTGTTCGTCCTTAGAAGAAATCTTACAAAAAGCATTATGAGGCCAAAGGCAAGCTTAAGGACCCAAGCAAAGAATTGGAAAAGGGGAATAAAGCTCTTGTCCCTTCAAAACAGTGTAACATCGACATTACCACTGCACAGCCGGTAGTTCTCACTGCTGAAAATCAGGCAAAGTTGAAACGTTTGCGAGAGCAGTTCCCTGATCTCTACTTCGGAAAGATGCACTTTGTTCCAGATCTTGAACCGGTCCCCGACGTTGGGAAATAGAGGTCCAAGACTGGGTTGGCTTTGTGGCTAAACAGTACAAAGGAATGAAAAGTCATACCAAGAAGCTCTCCGAGGTCATTCTCCATCTTGAAGTGGATGTAAAGGATGCACGTGAAAAGGCGGAATATGACGTTAAGTCCAGAGATGAGGCCGAGAGGATATTAGAAGATACCCAAGCTCAGCTTGCCTTGGCTCAGCGGGATGCCAAAAATTATAAGGAGCAATTCAGGGAAGTAGAGAGATGATTCCACACCGAGCTCGACTCAAACAGCCGGGAGCGTAAAGACATGAGAGATAGAAGATCTCATATCAGCTAATGCTGAGCTGAAATTATCACAAGACTGCTTTACCAAGGAAAAATCTGTTTGGGAAAATGAAATGGAAAGTCTGAAGGACCGACTAACTCAAGCCGAGGAAAGGGCAGTTCTTACTGAAGGACATGCCGATATAGCTCTCAAGTCCGCTTCCGACGCTAACACTAAACTTGCTATGGCTGAAAAGGAGATTGAAGAATTCGATGAATTGCTAATGGACTTCTTTGCTCAGGTGATTCGATCCCGAGACATCTCGTGGATCAAGAACTATCCTACCACTCTAGTTGAGGTATGGAACCAAATTGTTGAAGGTGAAAGCAACGTTTACAGGTTGAGACTATTGATGAGGATCAACTCATGCGGACTTACCTCAAAGGTAAGAAACCTGAGAGGCTAGTAGAAGGGAGGCGTCTAATTAAGGAATTTATGGAGGAGGAGAGGCGTAAGCTTAAAGGCAAAAATAAGGTTGAGTAAGGTTCTGGCTCAGCCGTTGAATTCAAGGCTGCTGGGGTCAAGGAGTACAATCCCGATGACCCGCTAATTTCTGGAATTCCTATTCCTCCACCTACTGAGGTTTCTATTACATCTCCAAACGAGCAATCAGCGGATAGTATCTCCATATTCTCTCCACAATTTGTCAAAGCTGTTATAACTTGTCGTCGCATTATGGAGCAAACAATTGAGAGGACCACGTTCTCTCCTAAATTAATAACTGTTGCTTCTCGTGATATAGGTGCCAAGCCCGCTAAAGGGATTAGAGAGGAGCAAATAGAGACTGAGGCGGTTGAGAAGGCCATTATACCGCCAAAAACAGATATCCCTAAAGATGCTGAGATAATTGGAGCTTTGAAGGACACTGATAGTGACAATGGAGAGGGAGAGGAGGATGTTGTCATCACGGGAGGGACTAAGGAGGATGATAGTATGACCGCAGCCAAGATAAAGTCTAAGAATGATGAGCTTTTAAAAGTTAAATATGAGGAAGAGCTTTAAATATACCGCCTCTCGCCGCAGCTGCCCCGGTTCTGGGCTGGTTATAAAATTCTCTAAGTCGATAACTACATAGCTTGCATCCTAGTCCTCTGGCGCTCCACAAGATCCTCCTTCGGAAAAGAAGAAAAGGAAAAAGCATGGTATTTCTGATGCTAGCAAGGAGGATCCAGAGAAACAGAAGAAGGAGAAGAAGCCGAAGTCATCCCTGAAGCCCAAATATAGCTTGCTTTCTTTTGTTTGTTTTAAGTTTCCACTAGCCTTTCGCTGTAGTTGCGCGAGTGGCCCTCGCATTTTGACCAGTTTCATTTTGTAGCCCTGCACTTAGTAAATGATAGTTCTGTTTCTTTTGCATTGTTGCGTTCCTACAAATTTGTCATACTTAGTCATGTACATAAACATTCAAACATAACTAATTTAAAACCACATCAATTGTTGAAATTTAAAATTTTTGCATTCATCGGGATGTGTATATATATATGCCCCCAATCAATCATTAACATGGTGCCTGGCCTAGGATTGTTGAGGAATTATTAGGATCAACTAAGTATTGCCCCCATGTCCGGAAAAGAAGGGTTCGGGCTCAGCTTTCACTCTTTCCCCCGATCCTGCAGCGGGGTAGGATCCCTTTTGCATCATTTAATCAAAATGCCTTTATACTCTCCTGTCGTATGCTCAGGGTGGAGTTCGAACTCAGCTTTCAGTCTACCCCCAATCCTTCAGTGGGGTAGGAGTTCATTTGTGGCGCTCAGTTCCTGGCGCCTTTATACTCTCCCGTCGGGTGCCAAGGGTAGAGTGGAGTCAAGGTGGTTTTTTAATTGTGGTGCACCTTCACGCCTCGTGGACGTTTCATTCTTTCGTCCTTTATACTCTCTCTCGAATTGTTAGAGTTAGAGTGATGGTGGTTGTGTCATTTACTTTATTGCTCCCTCTACACTCTATTTTTCAAGAGCTGGAGTGCGCTAATATTAATTTTGTTTTTTAGACTCTATTCAACGTTCCTCGGGATCATCACATGACCTACGATGAAAATCATGAGCATAATAGCATATATGAATAAAAACAAAAGAATAAGCATGAAACAGTGCGGTAAAAGTAAATGACACGCGATATTTTTATAGTGGTTCGGTCGAATCATGACCTACTTCCACTTCATAATCTTTTGCTTATGCAACCAGATTGTTCTAGGCAAGTCATGCCTTTTTACATGGTCCTAAAAACAAAAGGGTAAAAATGACAATTCATGTCAAGTAATGCCACAAATGCTGGGCGTTCCACACTCTGGGGATTTCACTACCGTTCACGGTCGCTAGCTTGAAGGATCCATTATCAAGCTTCCGTCGAATGGTATATAGTCCTTCCCATTTTGGACCCAAGAAGAAATGGTCTGGGAAGGCACGTTTTGGAACCATGTCACCAGGTTCAAAAGTTCGATTCCGAACTTTCCTATTATAATATCAGGCAACTTGTTACTTGTGCCTCGAGGCATGTAGATCCACTTCATCCCTCTTTTCCTCAATCATGTCCAAAGACTCGAGGAGTATCTCGTTGTTAGTCATCAGGTCGCAATAAGTTGTCTGATGGGATGGTACTTCCAGTTCCACTGGAATGACCGCTTCTGATCTGAATGTGAGGGAGAAGGGGGTGTGACCCGTCGTCGATTTGTAGGTCGTTCTGTAGGCCCATAATGCTAAGGGTAACTCGTCAACCCACATGGCTCTGGCTTGCTTTAATCACTTCTTTAGAATGGACTTAATTAACTTTTTTACCACTTCTACCTGCCCATTTGACTGTCGTGTGCTACGGTGGTGTATCTTTTCTCAATATTATACCTCTAGCAGAAATATCGAAATTCTGTGCTATCGAACTAGGTCCCATTATCGGTTATAATGACTTTCGGGATCCCAAACCGACATATGATATTTCTGACGATGAAGTTTATCACTCGCTTTGTCGTGATCGTGGTTAATGGTTCTGCTTCGACCCACTTCGTGAAGTAATCCACGGCCACGATTGGAAATTTTGCTCTACCTTTGGCGATTGGTAGACTTCCAATGATATCAATTCCCCAGATAGCAAATGGCCACGGCCTCACCATTGTCTTTAGCTGACTAGGGGGTGCTTTTGGAATCTTTGCAAGTTTCTGGCACCTATCGCAATATCGTGCGTAACTAGCCGCATCTTTGTTGACAGTAGGCCAGAAATAACCATACCGCAGTATCTTTTTAGCTAAAGTTTGGCCTCTGGTATGGTAGCCACATTCACCTTCGTGTACTTCTTTTAGTACCTACTTGATGTCGTCATGAGCTATACACGGGAGGAGTGGCATCGAAGATCCTTACCGATAAAGGACTTCGCCTTGCATAATATATCTGGAGGCTTTACGAATAACGGCACGCCTTTTGCTTTTCTTGGTTGGAAGCATTCCATTTATCAGGAAGTTCTTTATGGGTGTCATGCACGATTCCTTTTCTGGTTCAGTCTCCAGTATCAAATCAACTTCCATCTGACCAATACTTGGAGTCTCTAATGTTTCAATCAGGACCATTTTCGTGTCCTCAGGGTTGTCAGAGCTAGCCAGTTTGGCCAATCTATTTTCCATCTGATTCTCTAACCGAGGAATATAGGAGAAACTGTAGTGTTCAAAACCACCTAGCAGCTTTCCTACCTCTCTTAAATATGATACAAGTCTTGGCTCCTTGGCTTGAAACTCCTTTCGAACTTGGTTCACGACTAACTTGGAGTCACAGGAAATGTCCAACCTTGCTATTCCCAACTCTCTTGCGAGTTTTATCCCGGCAATTAGGGCCTTGTACTCTTAGTCGTTGTTTGTTGCATGGAACTCTAATCTTAGAGCATAGTAGATCGACCGTCCTTTAGGAGTAGTCAGGACAACTCCGATGCCAGACCGTCTATCATTCTTAGCACTGTCGGTATATAGCTTCCAAGTGCTGGATTCGAATTGTCGTTCTAAGGGACTAGCTTCTTCACTTAGTACACCCTCATCAGGAATGGTGAAATTAGCTATGAAGTCATCCAATGCTTGCCCCTTATTAATCTTCGGGGATGGAAGTTTAAATCAAATTGACTTAACTCGATATTCCATTTGAGCAGCCTTCCGGACACTTCCGGTCTCTGCAAGACTTGTTGAAGCGAATGGTAGGTGTATATGGTGATAAGATGAGCCTGGAAATAGTGATGAAGTTTTCTGGATGCGATCAGCAGGCTATACGCAAGTTTTTCTATCCCCATGTAGTTTCGTTCTGCTGCCTCTAGCTTCTTACTCACGTAGTACACCGACCTATGGACTTTATCTTCCTCTCTTACTAAGGTTAAGCTTATTGCATGAGATAACACTGCCAAGTACACGAATAAATCCTCGTGGTCGACTGGCTTGGATAGTATCGGGGGTCTCTCCAAACAAGTTAGAAGGTTCTGGAAAGCCTCAACACAACACTACAAGAAAATGCTGATTTAGCGTCATATATTTAGAAGCAGAAATTTTCGTCGCTAATTTGCGAGGAATTTCAATGTGATCTGCAAGGGATTGATTTTTGTTTTTTCAACTTTTTTTCTTTTACTTATTACCGTCGTCTTCTGTCATCCCTCACTAAGCCGCTGCAAATTGCGTCAAATTACTGACGGAAAATTTCTGCCGCTATTTTCCGCTGCAAATTCAGGCAGAATACCGACAAATATTTATCGAAGCTATTTTGCAGCAGAATTCCAACAGATTTGCAAGAGATGTTTATATTATTTTTCTAAGATATACTTTAGAGTTATTTTTTAATAATTATTAACATGTTCAATAATTAATAATTAATTTGTTCTAATTAATGATTTGTACGTAATAATAAATAATAATTTACGTTCTATAATAAATAACTTATAATTATTGCTTATTTAGAATTAGCAAAATAATCTTTTCTCATAACCAATGCAATTACTAAATTCTTAATTAAGTCCTCTGCTTTCATCACAAATTTCATTCAGTATGCCAGTATATTTTATGCTAAATCCTAAAATTTTAAATTGTTCTTTTATAATTATTCCCTAAATAATGAAAATATCGGTTTATTATAATAACTATTTAATAATTAATAATAAAATTTGATACTTATGAAATGATATCTAGTATTCAATAGTTAATTTTAAATAATTGTATTCAATAATTATAGTTGATACTTATATTTTATAATTATAGTTAATAGCTATATTTTATATTTTAAAAAATTAAAAATTTGAAATCATCTTGAATAAATTTTATGTATTAATTCAAAAAAATAAAACTTTCTATTTTCTAAAATAAATATAAAGTTTAAATATAAACTTTTGAAGTTTTCGTAATTTACATTTATATTAATATAAATTAATATTAAATTCAATACTTAATTTAATGTTAAATGATAAATCAATAATGTAATTATTTAATAAAATTTAGAAAAAATACAATAAAAAATAGAATTTTTCAAAAATGATACATCTCGTTGAATTTAAAATTGTATCTCGTTAAATTTAAACATTAGCAACTATAATTAATTAATAATTAATACTAAATATTTATTTAATATAATAAATAACACTAGACTAATAAATAATAATTATTAGTTTATTAAGTAATTGATAAATAATAATAATTAATAATAATTAATTTTTAATAATGAATAATTAAGAAGTAATAATTGAGAACCAATAATTAAGAATATTAACTAAAAAGTTGCGTTTAATATTTGGTAATTAATAAATTATAAGTAATGAATAATTAATAGTTTATAAATAATCAACCATTGAATACTAGTAATTAATATTTAATATTAAATTATTGTTTTAAATTATGTTATTAATTAGTAATTAATATTAGATATTAAATAAGTAATTAATATTTAATATTTAGTGATTAATATTAGTAATTTACATTCAAAATTTAATTAGTAATTATTATTTATTATTTAATACTTAATAAGTAATTGATATTTAATATTAATTAAGTAGCTAATATTTCGTATTAATAAACAATATTAGCAATTATAAATGAAACAATTAATATTTAATTATGAATGACACAATTAATAACTAATTATAATTTCATAATAAATAATAGTTAATTAATAATAGTTAAAGTCCATTTTTGATATTCAATAATAATGGTAATAAATTTAAATAGATAAATAAATAAATTTGAGTTGTTATAAATCAAAACTAGTACTAAAAATATGACAAGTAAGAAAAATAATTTCGAGCATTGATCTTGTACAATTTTTTTTTACTTATATAAGATGGTTAAATACAACCATTTTTATCTACTTAAATACATGAAAATTTAACTGTACTTTTTATTATACCTAGATAGATAACTTTCAGATGCGCGTGTGACCATAGCCGTATTTGAATTTGTTTTACAAATGTAGAAAATTTATTATATTTCCAATACGAATACATGATGAATTCCAAAATTTTCGAATGCTTTTATTATATAATGTGATATGGTTGGACGTACAATCCTTGCTGTCCTTTGTCTTCAAAACCAAATTTTATTTTTGGCCCCAAAACCAATTTTTTTGGCTCCAAATCCAAACTTCGCTTCGCTCCAAAACAAAATTTTCAGATTCCAAAAACGTCCTCACATGTATTCATCGGTCCCTTTCTGTCTCCTTCTTCCCTGCAAACTTAATCTCAACTAATCTCTAAACGATCTTCCTTCAAACCCAGTCCGCTAAAAATTAAACTCAAACCCTTGTTAAAATTGCAACGACATCGCAAATCAGGAGGCGTGACGGCGAACACTTAGCGACGACGATGGTGTCTCAGTTGTCAGCGGAGATTCCAATTCCGCGGTAAGGAATCAGGTTCCATGAGGCAACAACTCTAATTTGTGAATACTTCTCTAATTTTTCAAGGTAGGGACTTGATTAATAGCATCAGCATAAGCTCATCTTGAAAAGGCATGATTTCTGATAAGAATTCTAGGTTATTTTGATGTTTTAGTATTTTGCTATAAATTGTATTATACTCTTTGTAAGACTTAGCAATCAGATTAGTCATTTATCCATGTTTGAGTATTTTGAAACAATTCCTGATTAGTCATTTATCCATGTTTTTAGGATAGTTTTGTAAGACTTAGCAATCAGATGTTGCCGAAACCTGTCATGTTGAGTTCATATCGAAACCCACGGTCCACGTCTTGTCGTGCTGCTTCGCGCTTCCGATCATGTATAAACTATAAATCCTAAAATTAATTTAATTTTCTCCACATTATTTATTCTTGAAGTGCCACTTGTTCTTTAAGTTTTCTACTTCCTATTTTGTGACCAAAGCAAAAATAAAGTTTGTTTATGGTTTCTTTTATTCCAAAAGATGATAATAAAGTGAGATATATAGGGTACTGGAAACATAAACTTATTTAGAGAGACCGAAAGTTATAATGGAGGAATAAGTAATATCATATTCTATCCTTATACCTCCCATGATGGATTCAAACCCCATGATTGTTTTCCAGTTTTAGTAAAATGTCCATGATAATCATTGGCCACTAAGAAAACTATGTCTGCATTATCATCGATGTCGGCATCAAGTTTGGATTATGATGTATGTTTATTCTGCATGAACAGACTATTATAAATTGATTCATGCATAAATGACTATTGTGAAAATTCTTGATGATTTTCTAAAAGACTGTTAAGCGCCTGATCACATAGATGTTGCCAAAACGGTTGCCAAAACAGTTGCCATTACGATTTAAAATTGTTTCGGTATGTCCGTCATCAATATTTGTAGTATTCAAAATCGTACTACTTCACTTTCCTTTTCAACATCTCTGGCCTTATTCGGGTAGGTGCGTCGGCAATGGATGGCGGGATAGCTCGGTTGAAAGAAGGAGGTCAGGTACATTTATTCCATTTGCATGCTTGATGTCGAACAATTGGTTATTTACTTGATGTGGTTCGTATGTAGGTCGGTATATTTGATGCCACAAATTGCACAAGAGAAAGAAGGAACATGCTAATGAAAATGGCTGAAGGAAATTGCAAGGTACCAAATAATATTTTTATCCATGAATTTGGTTGAAGTATGACGTATGATATTTCAACGATCCTTGGTAAATTTGATATTCTGATTTGAAAACATGTTGTCCATCATGCAGAAAAATTTTCTCGAAATTATTTGTAATGATCGGGCCATAATTAAAAGGAATATTCGTCTAAAAATTCAACAAAGCCCAGACTATGCTGAAAAATGAGTTTTCTTATTCATATTTGACATCCTCTTTTCTTTTTTAGATTATTAAGTCTAATTTTTCTAATGACACAACTTTTGGCATCGTTTTCAGACCAGATTTTGATGCAAGACTACAGGATTTTAAGAATCACTTAGCTAATTATGAAAAGGTCAAGAACATGGTTACTATGTAAGTTTTCTTTTGGTTGATAGTTTACTCAATAATTATGTGTTTATCAATAGGTCAATGAGCCCGTCTAGAAGGTTCGTATATTAAAATGATTGACATGGTCAGTGGACATGGTGGGCAAATACAAGTAAGTATTTACTCGTCATATCTATTATGTAGTTGAAACCAAGTTTGAGGTTTAGGCTGAAGTGTCAAAATTCTTACTTCTCAGATTAGTTCCAGCGAGGACTGACCCACAACGATGTATGTTACAAATGTTTATTACTTCTTGACGGAAAAAAGTAAGAGCCTGTGTCAGTGTTTGATTGAAGTACCAGCATCTATTTGTGGTTGAAAAAAGTACCAGCACCGTGGTTATTCACGAATTTCTGTATCTATTTGTGATTGTAGTACCAGCATCTATTTGGGGATCACTAACAAATTTTAAGATAGTGCTGGAGGCAACAGGGCCTCTTTTTATATGCATTTTAGTTTATATGGTTGACACAGCAAAATGATGATAAGCTCGGTTATTTTAGTTTATGTTTTTGACACAGCAAACTTGGTCATTTTAGGTTATATGATTGAATTTATGCCTCTTTTATAGGCTTATTTTTTGGAAGCTTCAAACAATTCATGGAGTAAAAGAATGCAGTACTTTAATTTGTATGTGTGCCATTAAGATAAATTATGGTATTTGCTATAATTTAAAACATGTATGATACATTTGCTTTATGGTAATGTTTTCTATGCTTGTGTGATTGATAAAGCGTACAGATTATATGATGAAATATTATTGTATGAATTTTATGTGATCGGATTAAATATTGTTAATTTGATGTATTTTATGTATTATTACAAAAATTTCAGCTATTGTTCGAAGTCAAATGAAATATGCATAATTGCATTATACTGAATTAAGTTTCGGATATATTTTAAATTCGAACGCGGATATTTTTGGATATTCAAAAATATTCGTATTCGTTAAGGCGGATATAGATGTTTTCGGATATCAGAAATATTTGCGGATATGGATATGAATATTATTAATAGGTATTCGTGGATATCGGATACGGATCCGGATACGAATATGGATACAGCACTATCCGTATCCGTTTGCATTCGTTTATAGATTTAGTAACATTTACCGACGGAATAGAAAGGGAATACAAGTGGGTTTTGCAAATCTGCGTGTGATTGCCGACGGAAATAAAAACAACTATCACCAATAACTTTGCTAAAATGTTAGCTTTTTGTGACGAATTACCGACAGATTTCTAAGGTGAAGCAAAAGTTGAAATTATCCGCTTCTAATCCCTTGCTGTTTAGCAAGGGATCTCCAACGGATTTTTTTAAAAATATATATTAAAAATATATATATCCGTCAGTAAAATGTCGGTAAATTTTTTTAAAATAAAATTGAAATATATTGATAAATGACGGTAAAGTGTCGGAGAATTGACGTTAACTTCCGTCGCAAAATGGTCACTAAAATACCGACGTGAAATTTAGCGACCAATGTTATCCGTCATAAAGTCGTCGCTAATATATGTTTAGCGACGGATTTGCGACAAATTTGTCCACTGCAAAATCAGCGTTTTCTTGTAGTGCAATCAAGAGTCCACTGGAAGTTACGCTTGCCTCGCTTTATTAGGTCAAAGAACGGAATGCACTTATCTGTAACTTTAGAAATGAATCTACTTAATGCAGCAACTTTTCCGGCAAGGCTCTGCACATCTTTGATCTGTCTTGGTTCTTGGATATTCCTGATTGTCGCAATTTGATCTGGATTAGTTTCGATTCAACAAGAACTAACGATAAAACCCAGGAATTTTCCAAAGGCAACTATAAATGAACACTTCATGGGGTTGAGCTTCATTCCATATTGTCGGAGAATATCGAACACCTTAGCTAAGTCAGTTGTATAGTCGGATGATCGCCTGGATTTCACAAGCATATCATCAACATATACTTCCATCGTTTTCCCTATCTGATTGTAGAACATCTGATTCACTAAGCGTTGGTATGTCACTCTGGCGTTCTTTAGGCCGAATGGCATCACCATATAGTAGTATAGTACCAAATCAGTGATAAACCCGGTATGCTCCTGATCCGGAATATGCATGGGGATCTGGTTATGCCCTGAGTATGCATCCATAAAAGAGAGAACCTCATGACCCGCCGTCATGTCTACCAGTTGGTCGATTCTAGGGAGTGGAAAGCTGTCTTTCGAACAAGTTTTATTTAGATCCGAAAAATCAATGCATGTGCGCCACTTCCCATTAGCGTTCTTGACCAGGATGGGGTTTGAAATCCATTCTGGATAAGTTGAGTCCCTAATGAATCTGTTGCTCTTAACTTCTTAATTTCATCTTTCAAGGCAGCCGACCTCTCTGGGCCAAGCATTCGCGTTTTCTGCTTAATGGGTGGATGCTTTGGGTTGATGCTCAATGAGTGGCTCATGATTGAGGGGGATATCCCACATATGTCAGCGTGGGTCCAAGAAAACACGTCCAGGTTTTCCTTTAAAAGGTCGGTCAGTTCCTTTGCTCGGAGAGGGTCCAACTGGGATCCAATCTTTAAGACCTTCGCTGGGTCATTGCCATCGATCGGAATATCCGCAGTTGTTTCATTAGGTGTCGCCATTCTGCCCTCGGGCTCCTCATCCTCTCTGGGATCTATGTCGTCGGGTAGGTCTCTGGGCGAACCCTTCAACAATGTCTCCTTTAATTGCTATGCACAAATCTTCCTTTGCAGGGGAGGAAGTACCCTTGGTCTCGACATTCTTTCCATTGCGGAGCATTTTAAGTTCTGCCATATAGCAGGCTTGTCCGGTTACTTGATCAACCTTAATCACTCCCACTCCTGCTTCAGTTAGGAAATCAATAGTAAGCACTAAGGTTCAATACATGCCCTGAACTCTACAAGGGCTGGTCGACCCAAAAAGGCATTATAAGGTGAATCAACATCCATAACTACGAACGGGAGAATTCTCACTCTCCGGCGGTCTCCTTCACCAAGAATTACTGACAATTCAACATATACCATCGGAGCTGTTGAGGCTCCGTTGAAGCCGCGTATCCTACCTTCACAGGGCTTCAAGTGGTTCGCTTCGAGCTTCATCTGGTCGAATGCTTTCTTGAATAAAATGCTAACATAACTCCCGTTATCTACTAGGACCTTGTGAACCAGGGCAGGACCGATGGTGGTAGTGATTACCAAGGGGTCTTTGGTAGGGTCTTGAACTCCGATACTTTTCTGTCACGGAATATGACATCATCTGACATCGTTTTCTGATGTTTTACCGGGGCAGTACCTTTAGGATTGATGCATTCTCCCACCTCAGGGCGCTTAGCTGCGTTGACATACTGATCCATTGCTCGATTGCTATGCCCAGCTGGATGGGGTCCTCCGACTATAGTATTGATGACGACCCCTTTACCTTTTTGTTCAGCAGTGGCTCTTTGAGGTTGCTGCCCCTTATTTCCCTTTGGACAGCCTTGCCCCTGGTTTATCGGGGTTGCCTTATATTCATCCAACTTTCCTTCCCTAAGAAGTTTCTCTACCAAGTCTCTCAATTGACGACATTCATTTGTCGAATGCCCATAGGTTTCATGGAAAAGACAGAATTTTCCTGTTTCATGCTCCTTTTCCGTTGAATCCCTTGGTGGAGGCTTCTTGTATTGGAGAATATTGTAAGTGTCCAGGTAGATATTCTCTAAAGTGTCGTTCAAACGTGTGAGGTTTTCAAATGTTCTGAGCCGAGGTCTCTTCTACAAGTCGTTCCTCCGATTCTTTTTCTTGTTGTTGTTTCCAGTTTAGCGGTCATTACCCTGGTTCTTATTTCCAACATTAACCTTTACTTTCCAGAGCCGACGCCATACTGCTTGATGGCCACATTACTCTGTATATCTTCCTTATCAGCGGCCTTCCTCTTTCGATTAGCATACATCTCTTCATGACGTATGCGAATATTGGCTTTCTCATAGAATATCATCCTGGTCAATGGTGGTTTTCCATCTAAGTATTTACCAAACTCAATGTTTTTATCTACTCCGTCAATTAATGTCATCAAGACAGACTGGTCGTGAGGGTCTCTTACTTCCGTGATTGTTAGATTAAAGCGATCCAAGTACGACCTCAAAGTTTCATCCGGGCATTGCTTAATGAGGGATAGTTCAATGACGTTCTTGGAACTCTGAGCATGAAGTCGGAATTGATTTATAAACCTTTCGCTCAATTCTTTGAAGTTGGAGATTGATCGTGGCGGTAGCCGAGTAAACCACATTAATGCCACATCCTATAGGAAGATCGAGAATTCTTTGCAGTTCACCATGTCTGGAGCAGTAACGATATTCATATACCATGAATATATCATCAAGTGTTGAGCCGGATCTGTCCTACCCGCATAACGGTTCATAATCGGAAGATTAAATCGTCTTGGGAATCGAACGTCTAGTATGTCATCAGTGAAAGGCGTTTGACTGCGGTCTACACCCCAATCCTCATTTCTTTGTCCTCGGTTGTCTGCCATGATTTGCCTCACCATCGCCTCAACATCAGCATTAGTCAAGGTGGACTCAGGGTCAGCACTTCTTGCTCTATGGGAACCTCCAATTTCTCTTTGGTGTATCGCCGCCCGGTCTAGGGCCTGAGCAGAGCTTCCTTGCCCCCTTTGGTCACAGTCAGTCACGCGACGAGGGGGTTGTAGTGGTTGATTCTGAGTAGGATTAACAGTGCCCTGACCCCTGGGTAACATTTGGGATCCCTCCATTGGTAATAAAGCATGATTATTTAAATTACGATTGTCATGTCCCAGATTAAGTGTCGTTTTTTCTCGAGAAGGAAGTGACCCAAACCGAAGTTGTTCCACGTTTTCAGGCCTTTCTAATGGCCGTCGTTGGGTCTTGGAGGCTCCTCTGATGAAGATGAGTAATCTACGGTAAAGCGATGAGTTGGTGAAGGTGTTCTCTACCTTCGGAGTTCATCTATTTGCGTACTTATTGCAGTCATATTCTCGCACATCAAGGAACTCTCGTGTCTTTGAGCCTCTAAAGCATCGTTTGTCCTTTCCAACATGTCGAGAATACGAGAAAAATCTCTTTCCGTTACTGGAGTAGAGGCATGTAGTTGGTCAATAACATTCGCAGTAGGGTTTGGAGCACTTGAGCCATGTCGACCAGAAGCAGCAACATAGGTGGAGCGGGTCACAATTTCCTTTTCGGTTCGGGTTGTGGTCTCTTGTTGGGACCGGTTCGTGACCCCTTCTTGGGACCGGTTCATGACCCCTTCTTGCGACCGGGTCATGACCCCCTTCTGGGGGCGGGTAGGCCCCTGAGAGCCGTGAGCCGGGGAGACCACCCTGGCCTGCTCCTGGACATTCTCTTCGTTAGCTTCATTCGCTCGAGAGGATCGTGAATCCTTGGATTTCTTTGCGGCCATAATGTTCAGACTTTGAAGTCTTCAAAAATAAAGCAGTAGGAATGCGGACTATCTACTTCGTACTCGAAAATCCAAATAGTAAATTAACAATTCGATAGGCTGAGAATTCAGTTCTCAGTGAAAGCACCAAAATGTTAGACCAAAATATGGTTCTAACACCCAAATTGTTTTGAATCATAGAGAATTATAACAAGAAATAAAATGAAATGTAGCAAACACATCAAATTTATAGTGGTTTGGCATTAAAGAGCCTACGTCCACTTCCGATTATACGACTGAATACAAATACAGTCACAATCTCCTCTCAATTTCACTTTTACAATGGTAATTCACTTAGCAAATTAGAGATATTTTTTATTCAAAATGGAAGAAGTACGATAATGGTGGAATAAGAGCTCTTAATTGCCAAAAGATCCCAAAAAATGCCAAGTGTTAGGCTATTTATACGCAATTTCTACAGGCGGTTCATGAGGACACGTGGCGTCCATCCTGAAGATCTCGGGGCCGTTCGTGAGTGAGTGGATAAGTGGTCAAAGTAACCGTTATAGACACGCATCACCAGATCCATGATTCTAGGTTCGTGGGAGACGTGGATCTTGACCACTTCCTGGACATTCTTTCCTGGAAGCAGGGTCGGTTCGGAAAAGTCGTTGTGTACGACTTAAGCAGGATCTGTACGGATATAGCGGAAATGTAGATGATATGCTAACTTGTTAATATGCAATAGTTGCGCAGGTAAAAATCTAAGTTATAGAGATATATCACAAGTAAATAAATGTGATAAATAAAGTAAAGTGAAACCCATAATTTTATACTGGTTCGGACTTCCCGCCCTACGTCCAGTCCCGAGGCTCCTCTTCGGAATTCATAACAACGCCCTCTCTTAACCCGGAGGAATATGTCAGTTCACCCGAGCCCCAATAAGGATGCCTCTCTCCTGAGCAACTATACAGGTCTTCAACAATTACAAGTATTTGACTTTTGATTTGTGTTCTCGAATCAACACGGATAGCCAACAATTTAAGTACAACCTTCCTATAATTTGATCCTCGAGTATATGTTTTGAATGCAAAGATTTAAGAAAGATAATTGCTTGTTGAATCAAGTGATATTAAAATCAAATCAAGGATTCAACAAGTATTTGAATTAGGAGAGCTGTTGTTTGCAAAGAATGTAAATGGATAGAATAGAATGATGATCAATAAAATCGATAAAATTCGGTAATTGTAAAACATGTTTGATGTTGTTTATATAATAGTAAAAGAGTAGCAATCCTTCATGAAGAGTTTCTATAAAAAGTAGTGTCATGAAAGATGGTGACTCTTCACAAAATAGTTTATGGGTCGAATAAGTCGACTAGTTAAAAATCATCAGTTGACTGGTTGAAATATATCGTATATATATAAAAAAATTCAAAACTAGCCCTTATATACAAAAACAGGCTGACCAGTCGACTGGTCCTTTTTCTACCAGCCGACTGGTAGGCCAGTTTCTGTATATATCTGGCTTTTGAAGGATTATATATATATATATATATATATTATACTTTGTTTTGCACATTCATGTATACTTGAGGACAAATTTTAACATAATTCTAACACGACTCAATGTGTGTGTGTATATATATATATATAACCTTATCTCTATGATATGATTTCCAATGCAACTTCATTCGTTGGCATCGATCAAAATATTGTTATCAACATTCTCCCCTTTTTGATTGATGACAACAGTTTGGATTTTCTCCCCCTGAATTTCTGCACAAATTCATTAGTTCATAATTTTGTAACCTTACCATTTGATTCCTGCATTAACAAATGTTAGCATAAATTTTCCAATAGTATGGAAAACATAAGAATATATTAGCATGGAACCATAAGAATGGTATATAACATAGATAGCATGAGAGATATTTCTCCCCCTTTGTCATCGATTAAAAAGAAATTAAGACATCATAACATAAGCACATAATAATCGAATATCGTTTTAGAGATCTTTGAAAGATACAATTCCTAGTTCTCGTCGGAGTCTAATGAAAGAATTCTCTAAAAGGGGTTTAGTAAAGATATCAGCAATTTGATTTTATGAGTTAACAAATTCTAAATTGATTGTTTGTTTTTCAATATTATCTATCAAGAAGTGATGTCTGATATCAATGTGTTTAGTTCTGGAATAGTTTACCGGATTCTTAGATAAATTTATTGCGCTTGTATTGTCACAATAAATTACTGAATTTGACAAATTTATGTTGAAATATTTTAGTGTTTGCTTCATATATAATACCCGAGCACAAGCTAGTGCAGCAGATATGTGTTCAGCTTCGCATGTTGACAATGAAACACAATTTTGTTTCTTGTTGAACCATGATATAAGCGATTTACCGATAAAATAACATGTTCTGCTTGTACTTTTGCGATCCATTCGTGATCCTCCAAAATCAGCATCACTATATGAAACCAATTCAAAGGAACAGTCTTTTGGATAAAAAAGTCCAAAATCTTTAGTACTACTAAGATAACGTAATATACGTTTAACTACTCTCAAATGTTATTCTTTTGGATTAGCCTGAAAATGAGCACAAAGACAAACACTCATTATAATATCCGGTTTACTTGCAGTTAAATATAAGAGTGAACCTATCATGCTTCGATATAACTTTTGATCGACACTTTTTCCATTTTCATCTTTATCTAAATGTGTTGATGTAGTCATTGGTGTAGGTTAACTTGACGTGTTTTCCATTCCAAAACGTTTTATCAAATTAGTACAAAACTTTTCTTGATTAATGAAAAATTCATCTGCCAATTGCTTTGTAATCCCAAAAAGTAAGAAAGTTCTCCCATATGTGTAATTTCATATTCATTGGTCATTATTTTTGAAAATTCTTGACATAATTGATCATTTGTTGATCCAAAGATAATGTCGTTTACATATATCTGTACTATTAAAATATCTTTATTATCCTTTCTGATAAAAAGTGTTTGATCAACTTTTCCAATTTGAAATCCTGAATCTAATAAATAAGTTTTAAGGTGTTCATACCAAGCACGAGGTGCTTGTTTCAAACCATATAATGCCCATTTCAATTTAAAAACATGATCAGGATATTTTTCATGAGCAAATAGTGGATGTTGTTCAACATATACTCGTTCTTTAATAAAGCCATTTAAGAAAGCGCTTTTAACGTCCATTTGATATAGTTAAAATTATGATGACAGGCGTATGCTAATAATATTCGAATTGCTTCTAGTCGTGCGACTGGAGCAAAAGTGTCTTCATAATCTATGCCTTCTTCTTGATTGTAACCTTGTGCAACAAGTCTAGCTTTATTTCTAGTGACATTTCCCAATTCATCTGCTTTATTTTTGTAAACCCATTTTGTTCCAATAACAGTTTGATCACTCGGTCTTGGAACTAGTTCCCAGACTTCATTACGTTCAAAGTGATTTAATTCTTCTTGCATAGCAATTATTCAATTTTCATTTGTAGATGCTTCTTTAGGATTTCTGGGTTCGATATTTGATAAGAAGGCTATATTACTTACCAAATTATGTTGACTTCTTATTCTAACATTTGAAGTTATTTCTCCAATAATATTTTGTGTAGGATGATCTCGTAATATTCTTGGTGGAGATCTGACTTCATTAACAGGAATATTTTGATTATTAATATTATCTTGAGTTTCTGAGGTATTATTCTCTATGTTGTTATGAACAATGTTTTCATCTTCTCTGTATATTATTAGATCATCATCATGAGAAGAGTTATTTGTTGTAATATTTGTATTTAAGGAATTTTGAATTAAGTTTTCGTCAAATGAAACATGAAGTGATTCTTCTATTTTATTGGTTCTTTTATTGAAAATACGATAACCCTTGCTATGTTCAGAATATCCCAAGAATATTCCTTCGTCAGATTTTGAGTCAAATTTTCCAAGTTGGACTTTTGTATTTAAAATGAAGCATTTTGATCCAAAAAAATTAAAATATGATATATCTGGTTTTCTACCAGTAAAAAGCTAGTATGGAGTATTTTTAGTAAGGGTTGAATGGAAACAAGATTCAACACATAACAAACTGTTGCGATTGCTTCAGCCCAAAAATGTTTTGGTAGTGTACTTCCATTTAATAACGTTCTTGCACATTCTTGTAAAGTTCTATTTTACGTTCTACAACTCCATTTTGTTGTGGAGTTCTAGAAAAAGAGAAATTATGAAAAATTCCTTTCTTTTGACAAAAAAAATCAAATTTCTCATTTTCAAATTCTCCTCCATGATCAATTCGTATGTTTTTTATTTTTAAATCAGTTAAATTTTGAATTTGTTTAACAAAATTCTTAAGGATATCAAAAGTATCACTTTTATTCTTTAAAAACATTACCCAAGTGTATCTTGAAAAACCATCAACAATTACAAGCACATATCTACTATGATTTATGGACTGAACTTGAGTTGGTCCGAATAAATCCATGTGTAGTAACTCAAGTGGTTGTAAGGTTGATATGACCTTTTTAGATTTAAAAGAAGATTTGGTTAACTTTCCGAGTTGACATGCATCGCATAAATTTTCAGTATTGAATTTTATTTTGGGTAATCCTCTTACAAGATCATTTTTAGATAATTTGTTTATTGTTTTAAAGTTAATATGGCAAAATCGTTTGTGCCACAACCAAGGATCATTGTCTTGGACTAATAGACATATGCTTGGATTATTATTAACTGTTATATTTAAAATATAAATATTTTTGTCTCGATTTCCTTCAAAAATAAGATTTTGATTTGAATCAAATATACTACATTTATTCTCATAAAATGATATTTTAAAACCTTTATCACACAATTGACTTATACTTAATAAATTGTGTTTTAAGTTCTTAAGTAATAAAACATCCGAAATAAGAGGTGAATTAGATATACCGTAATTGCTAACATTGCCTTTTCCGATGATGTATCCTTTGGAATTATCTTCAAATGTGACAGTTCCTCCTTTTGAGTAAATGATATTTGATAGCATTTCCTTGTCTCCTGTCATATGTTTTGAGCAACCAATGTCTAGTATCCATTTTCCTCTGTTTTTGTTGTGTGGGACCTGCAAAAATAATTAAAAAGATTTCATTGGTACCCACTTCCTCTGTTAGGGTCCTAAGGGTTAAGTCTTAGGAAAGCCAAACCCAAGAGGGCTTAGGTTCCTTTTTGAAAAATAATTACTATTATGATGAACAGAATCTATTTTTTTTAATATATTTATTCCTAATAAGAACATTATTTGTCTTCAGAATCCATACACTAATATTTTTTGAATATTTTTTCTTAGTAGAATCGTTTAATTTACTACTAGAATTTTCGGTTTAATATTAGAAATTTTTGAATTGGATTTCCTTTTTGAATTAATTGCTTTATCATACCCTAGTCCTTTTTTTTACTAAAAGCCGGTTGAGAATTTTCTAATATTTTAGATAAATTATCTCTATCTTTGTTAAAATTACTTACATTTTTAGAAATGCTTTCTAACTTAGTTTTTAAACTAGAGTTTTCTAACTCTATAATTTTAATTTTTGTGTTTAAATCATGATTTTTAGATGCTAATAAATCATTTTTATTCTTTTGAGTCTCGATTTCTTGACTCATCATAGAATTTTGAGAATTTGCAATTGAAAGAGAGTCTTGTAATTTTCTAATTTCTTCTTCTAAGATTTCTTTCTCATCTTTCAAAAGGTCTCTCTCAAATTCGGCTTTATTTTTATCTTCGTTAGCTTGTTTAAACTTTCGCTTAATTTTTTTTCTAGATTCTAAAATTTCAATATTGATTTCTACTAATTCATCAAAAGTAATCACTTACATCATTATCCTTAGCCTTGATGCACACATTTGATTGCTCACTATCACTGTCACTATCACTTTCAGAAGATGAATCCGAGTTGTCCCAAGTAACTGGAAATGCTCGTCTCTTTGATTTCTCATTTTTGCGATTTCTCTTTAACTCTGGTCAATTCTTTTGATAGTGTCCAGTCTTGTGACAGTTGAAGCATTCTACTAGAGCAGGGTCAGGTTATTTCGATGAATTCTTTTTCATACTCTTGCTCTGACCTTTTCTGTATTTTAGAGATTTTCTAAAATTCTTAGCAATAAATGCTATATCTTCTTCATCTGAATCGGAATCTTCTTTTTCAGCATGGAAAGCTAAAATTTTCTTATCTTGTACCTGTGCTTTCTTTGCCTGCAAATTCACTTCATAAGACATTAGATTACCGATCATTTCTTCTGGTTTATGGCAGAGAGATCATTAGCTTCTTCGATTGCTAATACTTTTCACTCCCATTCATCCGTTAAAGAATTCAAAATTTTTGATACTATATCAAAGTCGGAATACTTTTCTCCTAATCCTAGTAGTGAAAGATAAATGTTTTGAAAATGTGAATACATATCATTTATGGATTCATTTTCATTCATCTTAAAATTTTAAAACTAATTTTTGAGCATAGATATTTTGCTTTGTTTAACTTTGTTAGTACCTTCATGAGTGATTTTAAGTGTTCTCCAAATTTCATATGCAGTGTTGCACATACAAATCCTATTGAATTCATTTCTATCTAGAGCATAGTGTAACATGTTCATGGCCTTAGCATTTGCAGTAGCTTCATTTTTCTCAGTATTTGACCATTCAGTGTATACAGTAGTAGGTGATGTATACTCTTTTTGAACAATATTCCATGCATCATAACTATTTGCTTGCATGTATATTCTCATTTGTGTAGCCCAGTAACTATAATTCATACCATTAAAGAAAGGTGGTCTAGCAGTGGATTGGCCTACAGAATATCCGGTGTTATTGCTAGTGCTAGTGTTACTATCCATAATGTCTATGTATCAATTAACGGTTTTACGATTAAATGATTGTCTAGCTCTGATACCAATTGAAAAGTCGATGTGTACGACTTAAGCAGGATCTATATGGATATAGCGGAAATGTAGATGATATGCTAACTTGTTAATATGCAATAGTTACGCAGGTAAAAATCTAAGTTATAGAGATATATCATAAGTAAATAAATGCGGTAAATAAAGTAAAGTGACACCCGGAATTTTATACTGGTTCGGACTTCTTGCCCTACGTCCAGTCCGGAAGCTCCTCTTTGGAATTCGCTAACAACGCCCTCTCTTAACCCGGAGGAATAGGACAGTACACCTGAGCCCCAACAAGGATGCCTCTCACCTGAGCAACTACACCGGTCTTCAACAATTACAAATATTTGACTTCTGATTTGTGTTCTCGAATCAACACGGATAGCCAACAGTTTAAGTACAACCTTCCTATAATCTGATCCTCGAGTATATGATCTGAATGCGAAGATTTAAGGAAGAAAATTGCTTGTTGAATCAAGTGATATTAAAATCAAATCAAGGATTCAACAAGTATTTGAATTTGGAGCACTTTTGTTTGCAAAGATGTAAATGGATAGAATAGAATGATGATCAATAAAATTGGTAAAATTCGGTAATTGTAAAAAATGTTTGAAGTTGTTTATATAATAGTAAAAGAGTAGCAATCCTTCATGAAGAGTTTCTATAAAAAGTTATGTCCATTTCCTTTGATTAATGAAGAGGAATCTCTTCATGAAAGATGGTGACTCTTCACAAAATAGTTTCTGGGTCGAATAAGTCGACTGGTT
Source organism: Allium sativum (assembly GCA_030737875.1). Lineage (NCBI taxonomy): Eukaryota > Viridiplantae > Streptophyta > Magnoliopsida > Asparagales > Amaryllidaceae > Allium > Allium sativum. The sequence continues at coordinate 830,571,758 of CM060913.1, forward strand.
AAAAATCATCAGTTAACTGGTTGAAATATATCGTATATATATATATAATTCAAAACTAGCCGTTATATACAAAAACAGGCTGACCAGTCGACTGGTCCTTTTTCTACCAGTCGACTGGTAGGCCAATTTCTGTATATATCTTGCTTTTGAAGTCTTATATATATATATATATTACTTTGTTTTGCACATTCATGTATACTTGAGGATAGATTTTAACATAATTCTAACACGACTCAATGTGTGTGTGTGTGTGTATATATATATAAAACCTTATCTCTATGATATGATTTCCATTGCAACTTTATTCGTTGGCATCGATCAAAATCTTGTTATCAACAGGTTCGTGACCCATATGCACGAGTCGGGTCGTGAGGTCAAGCATGAGTGGTCTATCACGAGCCAGGTACACGAGCCAAGTTCAAAAGCTTAAGTCCACGAGCCGGATCTTAGGTATCACGAGCCGAACCACTAAGCTGCATATTTCGAACGATGATTTCCCTCTTGAGTTTGTGAGTTTAAGAATCTCCCTTCGTATGATCGCAAGTGTTTAAGTCTCTGGTGGCTTAGTCAGAAAGCTAGCCAACAGAAGCAATCACACACAAGTTTATAGTGGTTCGGCCTTAACGAGCCTATGTCCACTTTATAATTTCTTATAGAATTTGGAGAAACTAAGTACAATGGTTGTTAAAACCAGAATACATGATAGTTGTATAGAGTGTCAAAGAGATAAAAATGCAAAAGTTCTTTTTTTAGCTTTGAGGGACTATTTATAGATGAAGTTGGCTCCGAGTCGACAGGGCCACATGCCAGTTGATCTAATGTTGTAAGAGAAGGTGGGCTTGGTCACATTGTAGGAGAATGAGTCTTCACATGAGAGTATACGGGTCGATAGGATTCTGGGTCGGTATTCGTCTGGACCGATGTATGCCCAGATCAGTTTACTGAGCCCGCTATATATGATACCTCCATTGTCTTTGCTAAGCAGGAAATAGGCCGAGCCAGAGTAGCCAATATCAATACCGAGACGGAGATCGAAATGAACATATGTTGCCCCCTTCGTCTTAGCGGTACATAGAAGTGTCTGATCCAAACTTGAGTGTTCTATCTATGGATCTTGACAGCCTTGAAAAGAGGCAAGTCCACACTTTACCCCTAAAGTATATTACGCCATAGATGGGATGTGCTTTGAATTTATTGATTTGGAATTTCTTTTCTGTATAAATAGCAAGTCATTCTTCATAATGTGCCTGACGGTACTTGTTAAGTCAAAGTCATTGACTGAAGCAATCGGCGGATATAGGTAAATAGTCATACCTCGTTGAGTAAAAAGGTTGAGTATGCTAGTCACATAGCAGAGTTGTGTCGAGTCGTTGGTTCCCATGTGTGATGGCCCATATACAGGTCGTTACCAAATAATGTCGTCCTTCTGCGAAAGTCGAACGTAAGACAATTTTAAATTCATGATCATACATGAGTCAGCACATACAGTTGTTGATCAAGAAATAGAGAGTCTTTCAATCTTCCGCTTTCTCTCTTATATATATATATTATAAAAGCTCGGCTCAGCTCGATATATGAGCAGGAGTCCAAGTCGGTATGACTTCGGGTTGGTATACTTACCCGGACCGAGTCAACTAGTCACATCAGTTGGGAGACGAGGGGACTCTGGTTTTTGTTGAACCTGTGATTTTTTGTTGGATGATAATAAACATATTTTATTTAAATGTGTTTTAAACTGTACTATTCACTACTCTCCACATCATACTAAAATAAAAATAATTTTATTTAATAATACTTCTACACAAGAATTGAAAATTCACACAAGTATTCATTGTTCAAGAATAAATTTTTAAAACAGTACAATTTTTCAGAACTCTCAGCTATACAAGTATTTACTCATTAATTCTCTACATTTGGACCTCACTACATTCTTTCTCTCACACTCAATTACATATATCTATACACTCTTACTGTCCCTTCAACCTGTTTTGCTCCTGCTACATCATCCTGAAGCCGGTCACAAAAATGAAATACACATAGTAGACTGGATCTAAAATGAACACTGAACAAATATAATGTTTTTTAATTTTTGATTTGCCTCAGATTTTCTGTGTGTTTTTCTCATCGTCTTTTTGACTTGATCAGTCTCAACATAACCACACTGGTTTACTAATCAGAACTAGCATTACACTTAGCTGATTCTGACCACTACAACAAAATGACCCTATTACAACGGTGGAAAACAGTTGTAAAAGACTTTTTACAACGGTGGAGCCACCGTCGTCTCTTAAGAAGTTGTAATAGACTGAAATCTTTTACAACTTTTATACACCGTTGCGACACCGTTGTTAAATGTATATTTTACAACTGTTTTCCACCGTTGTAGTAATACATATTACAACATTTTTGCACTGTTGTAGTAATACATATTACAACTTTTTTTCACCGTTGTAGTAATTCCTACTACAATTAATTATAACAATATGATTTTTGTTTCTTTATACATTACATTTCATATAAAAATAAATATTTATATTGAATAAAATGATACTACACTGAACTGAAATAATCAATTAAATATTTTATTTCAATATTTGAATTAGTACAACTTTGTGATCCACTATCGTACAACTCACTTTTACATAATACAGTCATAACAATACATACATTCCTCACTACAAACCGATCGCTCAACAAATCTGAGGTAGACGGTCTAGCTCTAGGCTTAGTAATGCATCGTTCTATGAAGGCCTTGATTTCTAGGTAAACCATCTATCATTCCTCCATTACCCTCTGCAAATTTTAGTCATTTAAACATAATGGAGAAAACAGTAAAGATTAATGAAGTCATATTACCTCTTTTACATGTAAAATGACGTTCTGGATCAAATTTTGACATAAAACATATGATGTTTCGAAAGTCTGACTTATATTAATATGAAACTATGTCAAAAGTAAAATTGGCGATTGTTATTTTCCATAGAAATTGTGTCCTTGAAAATTTTGTCCAAAACTTTGAACAACTTTCTTTGTGGGTAGAGTACAGTAAAGCCAAAGCATCCGAAAATAAGCCATATCAATGCAAATGAGTATACACATTTGCAGGTATCATAAACACAAATCTGTTGTTTTGATTGCTGTTTTGAAAAACTGAAGTAAGACCATGATTGAAATATGTGCTAAGATTGTGTACATTGATTCTCCATCACATATGCCCATTCAAATGCATGACAATGAAGCATACAAATGATTTATTGCTTAATGCTGGAATAGACTAGTAGACTTAGAAATGTTGCCAAAACAAGGAAGTAAACCAAAGGGACAATACGCATATATTGTGCCACAACTTAACTATCAACATGCAATGGTAGAGAATCACTAAATCAATGTAACCAACTGTGCATGCAAGAAATACAGTGCCTATTATAACTTGGATCCACACGTGAGACATATATAAAACAAGAGGTGCTATTATAAGGAACATGCCGAAGTATATATGCATAGGAAGAGGAATTGTTTCTTTTTTCTTTTTTTCTTTTTTAGTTCGACAACACTGGTGTGCCAAAGTAACATGGTATCATCCTAATATGAGTGTATTATGAAATCTGAAGGTCAGGAATCAAGTATGGCTTCGCAGCAGGATATTTAAAAGCATGCCACTAAAATGTGTACTTATTTAAATCAAGTCAAACTTAACATAAGACATGCATTCACTTCAAAGGTGAACAATAACCAGAAATCGATGACAATCAAGGTGACGGAAAAGCAGTTGCCAAACAGTGTGAATCAGTATGATGTAGTCCTGATTATCATATTATAAGGAGCACCATTGCAAATACTAAAATCAACCAATAACCGAATTTAAATTTATACAACCCCAGGACAGTAGGAAAGCAATTACCGAAAAACTAATGATATTAGTGCAAACCGAAGTCGTACGCTTGAAACATGTTTAATCGTAAGAGAACTTACATTTAATCGGTGAAGGAAGCGCAGACAATGGCGGACGGTTGGCGTTGGCTGTAGAACAGTGAGGAGGTGTTGCTACAAACGGCGGCGCTCGACTGCTGGAGGGGAGAACAGGTTGTCGGATGCGTTGTTCGGATCTGAGAGATGCTGAGGCGATTTGGTTTTCTGGCTTCAAGGAGGGCAGCACTGCGCGATGGCTGTCGAAGGAGGTGACGCGGCTTCACTGGACTGGAATAAGGGCACGCGTGATTGGGGAGCTCAGACGATGGGTGGCACGGCCCTTGTAGTTGGTGGCGTTCGCGGTTGAGCTCGTGGGTTGACTCCGGTGGCGAGCGACGCCTGGTGACAAAGCCTTGTCGGCGGAGAGGGATTCAATGGCGAATGAAATGGAAACCGACGGCCTATTTTTGGTTTTTGGATGTGAGACGTTGGTCGATTTGTTGATTTCCCCAATTCGATTTCTAGGGCTTCGGCCATTTTTAAGTTTTTTTTAGAACGAGAGAATGAAATGGAAACCGACGGCCTATTTTCTTTTATTTGCTTCATATGGCTAGGGTTTCACCATTGCCAATGTCCATTTTGCCCTTAGATTTAATGTTAACCCTTATAAAACTTAAGCCCTAAATCATAACACTTAAACAAAATTTTCATGTCACATACACAACAAACAAACAAATGTGTGTTTATTCACCATTTTAATCATGCACAATTTCACATATTCATCATGTACATAGCACAAATGATTTATTTATTTATTTATTCACCCCAAATATTATGGATTTAATTGAAATCAATATAATCTAGGATCATCAAATTTGGGTTCTCACATTATTAATCTCTACTTCTTAATTATTAATAGCAATCATTGATTATTCATGATTAGCATTAATTATTATATTTTAAGTATTAACTGTTTAATAGTAATTATGTAATATTAACTATATTTTTTAATTATTCTTCTTAATTGCTAAGTATCAAATATTATGAATTGATTATTAATTATTACTTCCTAATTGATTATTAATAGTAATTATTAGTTATTAATTATAAATAATCAACATAAATGTATTAAATATTAATTATTAGTTGTTAATTATATTAAACTATAGTCATATATTACAACAATCAAAAAATAGAAGTTGTTAATTATATTAAACTATAGTTAATATACATTTTAGTTAATTATAAATTATTATTATTATTTACTACTAGTTTTTAACTTACAATTGTTACTTAATTAACGATTGTCGAACCCCGTTAGCGGGGGCGTTGCCCTCGCACCCCCACCTTGGGGGGTTGCCACCCCCCTGGACCCCTCCTCCGTAGGGATCATATTTGACAAAAGATTTTGGTAAAACTTTCAACAACGATTACTTATTAAAAAATATTATATAGTAAATATTAATTAGTACTAATAGTCAGGATTAATTATAAATTAAATATTTATTAATTGTACTTATTGATTATTAATTAATTGATTATTAACCGCTCATTAGTTATTACTTACTAATTAATTACTAGTACTTAATAATGAAGTAGTTATAAATTAATTATTTTTAATTAAATATTTAATATTTATATATTGATTATTATTAAATAATTACTAATTGGTTGTTAATTAGTAATTATTATTAGGAATTATTTATTTATTGATGTATTTTTAATTAAATATTAAATATGTATTTATTGATTATTAATTAATAATTACTAATTGGTTGTCAATTACTAATTATTAGCATGAATTATTTATTTATTGAAGTATTTTTAATTAAATATTTAATATTAATATATAGGTTGTTAATTAATAATTACTAATTAGTTGTAAATATTAATTATTAAAAATTATTTAATGAAAATAATTAATAGTAAAATATAGTCATATATTACAACAGTCAAAAAATAAAAGTTGTGATAGGCTTTTATTACAACTGTCAAAATAACACAGTTGTTAAAAATAAATTTATTACAACTTTTCTGGAAAAAAGTTGTAATAATCATTTATTACAACGGTGCTTTAACCACCGTTGTAAAATTAAAGTTGTAATATGGTGTTTTTGTTGTAGTTACAACGGTGTTTATACCACCGTTGTAAAAAACCATTTATTACAACGGTGATTTTACCACCGTTGTAAAAACCCATTTATTACAACGGTGCGTTTACCACCGTTGTAAAATTAAAGTTGTAATAGGGTCATTTTGTTGTAGTGGACCAGCCTCAACACAATGTAGTCAGTCTGCTGATGAGTATCAATATGCACATACATGCACTCTCATACACAAAACAGCTTAATGGTAAGTGAGCAAAATCAACTAGTGTAGCAAAAATGATAAGTAGCATGGAGTAAATGGTCAAGTCAAAGCCAAATCAAAAATCAAGATACAAGGAAAGTGTGGTCGAGCATGTTCTCAACATACAAACAAGTGGTGTACAAGTGATCAAGTCAGGATGCAAACTCATGGACCGGTATAATCATGAATGGTTCATCAAAATGCTTCAGCAACAACATGAAGTGGCATATACACACAGCAACAAAATGGAGCAAAGCTTTGGTCAACATGTATGCATGGTTCAACCCAGTGTCATTGCAAAACTTGTCAAAGGGAATGCAGCATGGATATGTAAGAATGGTATTGTCAAGACAACAGGGTGCACAAGCAAGAAAACACAATGCATGTGTACAGCATTAAGCATGGGCTTATGTAAACACATTCAGTGATCAACGAACAAATACATGGAGCAGATGAGCAAAGCAAATATGGTTCAGCATACATGGATCAGAGAAGGTACAGATACAATGGTGCATACACATGCACAGACTTATGAAGAACAAAGCCAAGGCAAAATGAACATACACAAGTGTACAACATATATGACTCAAGCAGACAGCGCAAAACATGTAAGCAACATGGCAGTGCAGAAATAAGTGAAGCATGGTGGTGATGCACAGCAAACAAACAGCTCAGTGGTACAACATGCAAGCAGTTCAAATACATCAGTGTGTGCTTTCAGCATGAACACGGTCATATAGTTATAACATGAAAGTGCATCAGTGCTCAAGTGCATTCAGTGACAAAGAGTGGTTAAATCAGAAAGCAACAGAGGAAAGTGGAAGTGTCTTGTGCAGGCCAAAATCATTTCAACTGGAATTAATAAGTTAGGGGATTTCTAATGTTTCAGAAATTTAGCCAAGAGTGTTTTTCATCAATTAATTCGAAATCTGGTATGAAAGTAGTAGGGACAATCCAGTGTGATTCAATCATACTAATTCATGTTTATTTCCAGTTTTGATCACATTTTGTTTGGCAATTACTAAATGATTTATGAAAAATAAATCGATCATTTCCTGAATTATTCAATCATGCTGTGAATCAAAAGAAAACATGGATATTGCAAATATGTTCATATATAGCATGATGATTCAGCATGGGTCAAATTGGGAAATTAAGTAATTTAAAGAAATTTCCTCAATACAACAAAACCGACCAGATTCATGAAAAAGGAAAGGATTGTGTACAAATTCATCAGGAGGGATTCTCGCTGAATTTAAATTCAAAGATTCAAAAAGCAAATGATTCTTTTTCATTCAAAGTTTCCAGTTTTGATCGACACGGTTTCACAAATCAGCAAATCAAATAAAAGAATTCCTTAATCAAATCGGGCATGCCATTGAATTGAAATCAGAGGATAAGGGTCTCGAATCCCCTATATAAACACACTATTCCTCACTGGCAAATTTATCCAACCCATTCGATATCAGTTCATACTCTAAAATCAAATCAGAGAACTTACTTGTTGGTTCGAGGTAGAGAGATCATCTCAGAATCGAGCTAGAAGATAGATTCAAGATTTTGGAGTGATTCAAAGCCATGGAGATTCAGATTTAAAGGAAACCCTAGCCGTTGTTTTTTCTTGGAGAAATATCAAATGAGGATGGCCAATTTCCATTGAAGATATAAAGGGTTTTTTTTTTAAAAGGCTTTATTTCATTTTTAAGTGTTGTAACTTCTATTTTTGTGTTTAAAATCTTGTCTTATTTTTCTAGTTTTATTCAAAACTAGGGTTTACAGATTACTGGTCTGTAGTCTAGGAAAATCTGGTCTAGAGTACACAGATCAGTCTAGGATTTTGAGCTTAGGGTTAAGACAGGAGCAGGCATTGCAAGTTTACATGTGATTATAAGCGGGATCTGTTTATAACACCTAGTAGAAATCTTAGGAATGCAACAGTAGCCACAATTTGCCGAAGCTGGGTATTTATGTGCTTGTGATATTCCTTTACTGCATTTTTATTATTCTGTGATTGTTTAAAATATCGAATATACCCTATTCACCCCCTCTAGGGTTAATATTGATCCTACAACTGGTATCAGTGCCAGTGTCTAATTAACTCTAGAGTCATAAGTACAATGAATAATGCTTTTTCTATGGGACAATCTATTGCTAGACCACCTATGTTCAATGGTAGTAGTTACGCTTATTGGCTAGGATGAAAATCTATCTAGTGTCTGTTAATTACGATGTTTGGGATATCATTGAAACTGGATATAAAAACCCTACTGTAATTATTAACGAAGCTCAAATTCCAAAACCAAAAAATAAATGGGATGCGAATGATAAGAAACTGTACTCTACTGATTCTAAAGTCATGAATGCTTTGATTTGTGCTCTTGATAAAACTGAATATAACGAATTTCTCATTGTAAAACAGCTTAGGAAATCTGGCATACTCTGGAGGTCACTCACGAAGGAACGTCTCAAGTAAAAGAATCTTGTCTTGCTTTATTCAGCAATGAGTATGAAAACTTCACTATGCAGAAGGATGAGAGTATCAAGGACATGTATGGTCGTTTCTCTGTGATGGTTTACAATGCTAGAGCTATTGAAAAATATACAGAATTTGAACTTATGAGGAAGATTCTGCATGTTCTGCCAATGAATTTCGAAGCAAAGGTCATAGCCATTCAAGTATCAAAGGATCTGGGTAAGCTGAGCATGGAGGAGCTTATTGGAAATCTAATGACATATGAAATGGAGCTAAAAGCATGAGAAGATCGCAACAACTCTGATCTAAAGAAGAAGTCAATTGCTTTGTCCAATACTGTCAATAGCGATGGCGAGACCCCATCGAACAGCTTGCTGTGGCCGCCAGACAACTCACAAAGTAGAGCAAATTCAAACCTCGAAGAAACAAACCAAAATCCAACAAGCTGAAGAACTCTGACAATTCAGATGAGGAACCACTTTGCTATAACTGCCAGAAGCCTGGACATCTGAAACCAAACTATCCACTTTTTCAGCACAAAAGAAACAAGAAGAAAAAGAAAGCTTTTGTTATAACTTGGGATGATGAGGAAGGAGAAGAAGACTCAGACAGCAGCGAGGAAGAAAGTAACCTATGCTTCATAGCAAAATCAAATTCAGAAGATGGTACAGAGGAATCGACTGTGGTATACAATTACGATGATTTGATTTTAATGTGTAAACATCTTTCTGAAATCATTGATACACTAGAATCAGAAGTAGAAAAACTAAAAGCAAAAAAATATGGAACTTATTCACAGTAATAATAGGTTGGAATATGAACTGGAAAATGTTTCAAATACACGAAACCTAGATTGTGAAAACTGTAACCATGTGAATCTAGAACCGTCGACTCTCAAGTCCACCACTGAAAATCTTGAGAAATAAAATTTGTCTTTGAAAGAAACAAATGAGATTAAAAGAGAGAATTTCATTAAACGATGCACTTCACTTGTGAATGAAAATACAACACTAAGAACCAAAGTCCAGGATCTTGAAGCTACCTTGAATAAGTTTTCAGTTGGTCAAACATCTTTCAAAATGCAGCCAGGAAACCAATTGTTAGCCAACAATAGAAAAGGACTAGGTTTTGGGACGATACAAAATGATGTGACTGTGATTGACAATGCAAAAGGTAGAAGCATCTTTCCTAAATGTGTTAAATGTGGGGTAATTTTGCATAATCTTTAAAATTGCAAGAATAGGAAGAAAATCAGAAAATTCACTAGAATTTGGGTTCTTAAGCACTTGGCACACAATTACCATAATTTTTGGAACACAAATAAGAGGACAAAATAAATGTGGGTTCCAAAAGATTCTTGTTTTCATCATGCTTCAGTCACTGATATTCTTGGACCTTGGAGCTTCTCTGGGTCATCCTCTTCTCTTCTTGTGTAGGTACGTTGGCGGGCTAAGGAGCAACAGAAATGGTATTTGAATTCAGGTTGCTCCAGACATATGACAGGAGACAAGAGACTGTTCCTTAGCCTAGAAAAATATAAAGGTGGGAGTGTGACATTGGGTGACAACAGCAAATGTAAGATTATTGGTAAAGGAAAAGTAGGTAACAACATTTTTGCCTTAGCCGATGTCCTATATGTTGGTAATTTATATCACAATCATATCTCTATAAGCAAACTATGTGATAAAGGAATGAATGTAGTTTTTGATAGTGAGATTTGCAAAATTATTGAAACATCCACTGGAAAAGTTGTTTTTACTGTCAAAAGAAAAGAAAATATTTACACAATTTCATTCGATGATGTAACTGTTTCTAGATGTTTGGTAGTCACAAAAGAAGAGGCAGTTTTATGGCATAGAAGACTAGCACATGCTAGTATGGGTCTCCTTGAAAAACTAGAAACAAATGACCTTGTTAGAGGTTTACCACATCAAAAATTTAAAAATAACAAACTGTGTAAATCTTGTACCATGGGCAAACTTAGTCGTTCATCATTCCATCCAAAAAATGTTGTTAGTACTTCACATGTTCTTGAATTAATTCATATGGATTTGTTTGGACCAACTGATACTACTAGCTTAAATGGTAAACGTTATTGTTATGTATTGGTTGATGATTACTCTAGATTTACATGGGTTTATTTTCTAGCCAAAAAGTCTGAAATGTTTGATTATTTTTCAAAGTTTTCAAAACTTGTTCAAAATGAAAAATATGTTTCAATTAAAACTTTGAGAAGTGATCATGGAGGTGAATTTGAAAACTTAGACCTGAAAAAATCTGTGAAGAAAATCGTTTTAAACATGAATTTTCCTCCCTTCGAACACCTCAACAAAATGGGGTGGTCGAAAGGAAAAATCGAACATTACAAGAAATGGCTAGATCTATGTCGTGTGAATATAAATTGCCCTAAACCTTCTAGGCTGAGGCTGTTAATACTTCATGCTATGTAATGAATAGAGTCATGATTAGACCAATACTTAATAAAATGTCTTATGAACTGTAGTCTGACAAAAACCTAACATCTCATATTTTAGAGTTTTTGGATGCCCTTGTTATATTCTGAACATAGGAGATCAGCTTGGAAATTTTGAACCAAATCTAGTTGAAGGTATTTTCTTGGGTTATTCTTCAAGGAGCAAAGCTTGCAGAATCTTCAATAAACAGTCAAGAACAATTGTGGAGACCACTAATGTGAAGTTCAATGAATCAGACTTGGAGATGGCTTCTGAAAATGATAAAGATGAAGGTGGTGTGCAAGAAGGCGAAAAAGAAAGCAATGAAGTTGAGGCAAACAACGAAGAAGTCGCAGAAGCTGAAAGACTGAAATTCAAACCCAACCGTCCTCCAAATTTATCAAACAATCCTGCACATCATTCACGCACAAAACACATTGATGTGAGACACCATTTCATTAGAGATCATATTGGTAGTGAGGACATTTGTATTTAATTTATTCCAACTGAATCTCAACTTGCTGATATTTTTACTAAACCCCTTCCTAAAGAAAGATTTTGCAGATTATGATTGGATTTGGGGATTATAGAAATTAATTAATCTCTCTCCATTTCTAGATAAATTTTTTCTTAAGGTGCTCTGTTATCAATTTCATTTTCAAACAAATCAAACAAATCTTCAAATCATCAAGAAAAGAACAGTTTATTTTGGACGTTTATAATAAAATTGTGACTGTGTTAGACTTCAGAATATGAGACGGTTGAAAGTTTCTCAATAACCCTGATTTGATTGAATATATTTTGTAATATGAGTAATTTAGGATTTTTGTTTCACATCCATCTCTATCACTATCACTCTTCTATCATCCATTATAGTTTTATATATTAAGGGGATTTTATGTATACAAAAGGTGTGGTTAACAATAATAATAATAATAATAATAATAATAAGTGTTTCTCTAACCTCATTTAAACATCCAAGCTCTGGTCATGCATGGTTATGAGATTACTTATTTATTTTCATGCTGGAACTAATCCCATTTAAAAATCCAAGCTCTTGTTATGCATAATTAGTGTGCTCTTGACATATATATATATATATATATATATATATATATATATATTAAAAAAACTAGTATATGTATATAGATATAATAATATTATATATAAAATCATCCCTGATATATAATAACTATCTCTCCAATCCATCTTCTAAATTGTGAAATGTGTTCCTATCTTACGGGTTATAATGATTTTTTGTTTGATTGGTTGGAGTTTGTGGTTTCTGATTATGTCAAATGACTTGATTTCTTACTGTGGTCCATATCCTTTGCAAATGTCCAGCCCTGTTCATCTTTTGATGATTACAAAGGGGGAGAAAAGTTAAGATTTTGATACGTATGCAGACATCTATCGAATTTGTTTTGCCATTAATGCTAACTGTTTAATTATTTTCTATTTTTTTCAAATATTTCTTTCATATTTGTTATGTCAGTCTACATTTGTAGGGGGAGCTGTGTTATAGGGGGAGCACATATATAGGGGGAGTTCTCATAATTTCAATATCAAACACATATGCTATACTCAAAATCTTAAGTATGTTTGTCATTATCAAAAGGGGGAGATTGTTTAACCTGTGATTTTTTGTTTGAAGATAACAAACATATTTTATTTAAATGTGTTTGAAACTGTACTGTTCACTACTCTCCACATCATACTAAAATAAAAATAATTTTTGTCTAATAATACTTCTACACAAGAATTGAAAATTCATACAAATATTTATTATTCAAAAATGAATTTTTGAAACAGTACAATTTTTCAGAACTCTCAACTATACAAGTATTTACTCATTAATTCTCTACATTTGGACCTCACTGCATTCTTTCTCTCTATAACTATACACTCTTACTGTCCCTTCATCCTGTTTTGTTCCTTCTGCATCATCCTGAAACCTATCACAAAAATGAAATACACAAAGTAGACTGGATCTAAAATGAACACTTAACAAATAAAAAGTTTTTTATTTTCTATTTGCCTCAGATTTTCTGTGTGTTTTTCTCATCATCTTTCTGACTTGATTAGCCTTAACATAACCACACCGGTTTGCTGATCAAAACTAGCATTACACTCAGCTGATTCTGACTAGCCTCAACGCAGTGTAGTCAATCTGTTGATGAGTATCACATATGCACATGCATGCAATCTCATACACAAAACAGCTTAATGGTAAGTGAGAAAAATCAAGTGGTGTAGCAAAAATGATAAGCAGCATGGAGTAAATGGTCAAGCAAAGCCAAATCAAAAGTCAAGATACAAGGCAAGTGTGGTTGAGCTTGTTCTCAACAAACAAACAAGTGGTGTACAAGTGATCAAGTCAGGATGCAAACTCATGGACCAGTAAAATCATGAATGGTTCAGCATAATGCTTCAACAACAACATGAAGTGGCATATACACACAACAACAAAATGGAGCAAAGCTTTGGTCAACATGTATGCATGGTGCAACTCAGTGTCTTTGCAAAACTTTTCAAAGGGAATGCAGCATGGATATGTAAGCATGGTATTGTCAAAACAACAGGGTGCACAAGCAAGAAAACACAGTGCATGTGAATAGCATTAAGCATGGGCTTATGTAAACACATTCAATAGTCAACCAACAAATACGTGGAGCAGTTGAGCAAAGCAAATATGGTTCAGCATACATGGATCAGAGAAGGTACAGATACAATGGTGCATACACATGCACAGACTTATGCAGAACAAAGCCAAGGAAAAATGAACATACACAAGTGTACAACATGGATGGCTCAAGAGGACAGTGCAAAACATGTAAACAACATGGCAGTGCAAAAAAAAGTGAAGCATGGTGGTGATGCACATCAAACAAACAACTCAGTGGTAGAACATGCAAGTAGTTCAAATACATCAGTATGTGCTTAATTTCAGCGTGAGCATGGTCATACAGTTATAATATGAAAGTGCATCAAGGCTCAAGTGCAGTCAGTGACAAAGAGTGGTTAAATCAGCAAGCAACAAAGGAAAGTGGAAGTGACTTGTGTAAGCCAGAATCATTTCAACTGGAATTAATAAGTTGGGGCAATTCTAATGTTTCGGAAATTTAGCCAAGAGAGTTTTTCATCAATTAATTCAAAATCTGGTATGAAAGAAGTAGGGACAATATAATGTGATTCAATCAGACTAATTCATGTTTATTTCCATTTTTGATCACATTTTGTTTGGCAATTACTAAATGATTTGTGAAAAATAAATCGATCATTTCCAGAAATATTCAATCATGCTGTGAATCAAAAGAAAACATGGATAATGCAAATATGTTCATATATAGCATGATGATTCTGCATGGGTCAAATTGGGAAATTAAGTAATTTCAAGAAATTTCCTCAATACAACAAAACCGACCATACTCATGAAAAAGGAAAGGATTGTGTCCAAATTCATCATGAGAAATTCTTGCAGAATTTAAATTCAAAGATTCAAAAAGCAAATGATTCTTTTTCTTTCAAAAAATTTCCAGTTTTGATCGACGCTGTTTCACAAATCAGCAAATCAAATAAATGAATTCCTCAATCAAATCGGGCAAGCCATTGAATTGAAATTAGAGGATAAGGGTCTCGACTCCCCTATATAAACACACTATTCCTCACTAGAAAATTTATCCAACCCATTCGAAATCAATTCATACTCTAAAATCAAATCAGAGTGGTTCGAGGCAGAGAGATCATCTCAGAGTCGAGCTAGAAGATAGATTCAAGATTTTGGAGTGATTCAAAGCCATGGAGATTTAGATTTGAAGGAAACCCTAGCCGTTGTTTTTTTTCTTGGAGAAATATCAAATGAGGACAGCCAATTTCCATTGAAGATATAAAAGGGGATTTCTTTTCAAAAGGCTTTATTTCATTTTTAAGTATTGTAACTTTTTTTTTAAACCTTGTCTTGTTTTTCTAGTTTTATTCAAAACTAGGGTTTACAGATTACTGGTCTGTAGTCTGGGAAAATCTAGTCTAGAGTACACAGATCAGTCTAGGATTTTGAGCTTAGGGTTAAGACAGGAGCAGGCATTGCAAGTTTGCATGGGATTGTAAGCGGAATCTGTTTATAACACCTAGTAGAAATCTTAGAAATGCAGCATTAAGCATAATTTGCCGAAGCTGGGTATTTCTGTGTATGATTTTCCTTTACTACATTTTTATTATTCTGTGATTGTTTAAAATATCGAATAAACCCTATTCAGCCCCCTCCAGGGTTAATATTGATCCAACAGTTTTGACAATATATACCGAGCTACCTACCACTATCTCCTCTCCAACCTTTTCTGGTATCGAGCCAAGACTTTTTGAAATCGTCCAATATCCTAGCTAATCCTTATCTCCTCGATCTTAATCATTTATTTGGGTCTTAATTTGATGAAATCTATGTAAATTCGCACGAATTGACCCTTAAACTCACACCACTGCGTTAATCTTGTCTCCGATTTGAAAAATCTGGCTATGGCTTGCATCGCTGCCGCTGACTACGAGGGTGGTGGTACGGTGATCGTGGTGTCTTGAGTGGGGATGTCGAAGAGGCAATGATTCAAGAATAGGTGGGATTTGCCGAGGAAGATTGGATTTGAGGTTTTTTCCTTCTGACTGGGTCTGCCTGGACCTTTGGGGAAGAGGATGAATAATAATGGGACTGTTGTAAGACCCACGATGGATAGGAAAGGAGAAAAGTTGTGGCTCACGGGAACTTTCGGGTCGGCATAGGCCTTATTCGAGCCAGAATTTAACATGAGCTGAATATTCATGAAAAAATTCTAAGTACATGGAGCTCCAGTTGTTATGGCCGAACCAGAGTAGGCCGAGTCGGAAATACTGGCCCGGATAAGGTCGATCTGAATCAACTTTCTGTCCTATAACACTTCAATTGAACGATAGCTATAACTATGAGCTTGAAGATAAAAAACTAAATTCAAATAAGCATCTAGACAGTTAGGATAGATCCTATCGGGACATTTAGACTTGCACAAAAACTTGACTGCATATGACTTTGAATAGCGGCCTGCAAACTTCTAATGCTTTATCCTTATTTCTGTATGTAAACAATCATTGCATGCACTGCACTAGAACACGCATGGGGGATTTGCGTTACTCTCTCGAACCATAAATGATTTTCTTAGATTGCACAACGAAGATGTCTAGACGATACGAAACAAAAGTTCTGAAGCTGGGAGAGGCAATACATCTCCGAAGGACCCCGAACCAGAGTCCAATTCTGATTCTTAGTCGGATCCACGGTTTCAAGTCCAGGAACATGAAGAATAAGAAGCAACCTCATCGTTCAAGGAAGAATCTACGTCAGGGGAGGAAGCCGAGGAAGTGGGAGCACCCGATACCTTCGTTGAGGTTGTATTTCTGAACAATCCATCGGATTCTTTTCCTTCTAGCATGGATGAAACAAAGCTATGACAACTATATGCGAAGCATATGATACCGTTCGACCAGGTCCGAGTGCCGACTCCAAGCAATACTGTGCACAACCTTACCGAGGGCTTTATGGCCATCAGTCGTTAGACATGCACGGTGGGGTGCATCCCACCTCTCAGTCTTTTCATCGTCAATTTACTTCGCCACATGGAAATAGCACCCATGCAACTGCACCCAACCGCTTATGCATATTTCTTCTCCTTGTATATCATCGACAAAGAACACCTACATCTTGATCTTCCTTCAATGACATTGCCTTCCTCTACAACTTTAAACACCGGAAAGATAATCCATCCGTCGTAGGTAGACAAGTGATGATGGAAGGATTCAACCAATGCGCAACATAAAAACTGATTGATTTTATGTCCTACAACAAAAAAACTGCTCCCAACGATCGATACAATATCGTAAGTGCCCATTCCCAACCTATCTCTTGGAATTTTGTAGAAGAGATTCTAACTGTTAACCCTATTCTAAAACACGCTTCAAATAAACTGAATTGTTCACGATTAATATGATGGATCGAGCCCATTTTATATGATGGGTCGGCATGGTTTATAAGTGATGGATCAGGCTGAAGTTCAGTCGTGGATCACTGGAAAATAATTGGATCGGCCACATTCTAAATAATAGATCGGTAACAGTTTCAGTTGAATGGATCGGTTGCAGCTTTGGATTTATGGATCAGTGATAATATGTGCTAAAGCAATCGTGGGTCATGCTACTTTAATGTTGGATCGTACATAATATATATATGCATGAAACACGATGCTGAAAGTGAAAAGTGGATCGTTTTTAACTGTAAAGCGTCACATGAATTGATGGAGTGCACGTGGCATAATATAAATATTAATGGAGCAGCAACATTAGAAAATATACCACGTTGGACTGCCAGCCTTCATGGGTCGGCTGTTTGTCAGCTATGCACAGTTTAACGTATTGCATGTGAGGCCAGCCATCGAACATGGATCGACCTATTTTTGTGTGGATCGTAAATCATGAATGAAAGGAGTATGACCTGCACAACATGAATAAAAGAAATGCTGCAAAGCATGGTTCGGTATAAATATATAATGGATCAGTTCTATGATAACACTCAAGTAGTGGATTGGTTGTAGTTATTTATCACGCAAGATATATGGATCGTGGCATTTAAAGTATAGGTCGCCTGTACCTTAAACACATGTGAAGCAACTTTCATAGATCGAGCAATTTACATCCCATGGATCAGATGAAAGTTATTGCTTGCAAATGCCAGCAGTAATGATAAAACGCAAGTGCTTGTGGATCATTAATTATAATGCATGGGATATGATGTCAAGTGGCAAAGAAGGCAAAAGCCAGATCGCTATAATACCTGATGGGTCATTTATACACATATGGGTCGGTTGCAATTTAAGAGGAGGATGGATGGGTCGGTCCATACACAAAATGTGACAATGCATAAGTGATGGACCGCGTACACTCCACACCACTCCGCCTATAAATACACCACCTCCTCGCACATTAAAATAGGATCGAATTTTTCTATCCCGAAGGGCTGCCATTTTCAATCTCCAACATTGCTACAACATCTCAAGCTCTATTAAAGCATCTTCAATCGAGATTCAACCATCTCCATTGACATCTCCATCTAGAGTTCAAGTATTTCTCCAAAGAAATCAAGAGATAGAGAATCATTGTAAAGTTGTGAAGAGAGAAGGGAGATTTATTGTAAAAGTGATAGAAATTGTATAAAATGAAGAAAATCATGCACCTTGTAATGAAGATCGTAATAAAATTATCGATTAAAGTGGACGTAGGCTAAGTCTGAGGCCGAACCACTATAAACGTTCTCTACTTTTACCGCTTTCCACATTTACTTGCTCTTAACCTTGTTTTTTTTACAGAATTAAAGTGTTAATACACCTTCTGGGATGTTAATACCATTTTTGGTATTAACATTTTTGGTGCCCACCGTGGGGCTTGAACCCACGACCACAAGGTTAAGAGCCTTGATCCGGAAGTTGTAGAGCCTGGGCTTTTACGATAGAACTGCAAGGTCTAAAAGTCGGGCCTTATAAAAAGATATCTCGGAAGATTAGAAGATTATCTGATATCATGGAACTTTCAGAAAACATCGATAACTCCACAAGAGCTTCTGGAAATATTGTAGGAGATGCCTCCGCTACTTCTCAAACTATAATCTGACTGTTGCTCAAGCTTCAAAAGATGTTGTAACTCGGGAAGAATTGGATGTTGTTATAGATGGATGGAATCGGAAAATGGAAGCTTCGAATGAAACGTTGATGGATAAGCTAGATGCTCTCCTAGCGGCTAAATCCAATCTTGCAAATCGCAAAGTTCGCATCGATTTGGAAGAAAACGCACATTCCTCTACTTCGGACCTTTGCAGAAAGAATCGTGGTTGCCATGATGAAGAGGTAGATAAGCCCAAGCATCCTTTCTTCCTCATATATCCAGAAGGCAATAAGAAGAATGTCAAGGGGCAAAAAAGGAAAAATGAAGGCAAAGGGAAAGAAAAGAAGAATAGAAAAAAAGCTCGCTATTTCAAGACCGAAGAGTTGACCCTACTAAATGACACCCTGGAGAACATCTTCTTTGCTACTAAAGACGCATGGTACTACCCGATTCCACGACTGTTGAGGATAAATGACTGGGTAGCAATGTAACGACCCGAAAATCCGTACCTTTTGAATCGACAATAATCCACACATGTCTAACTCAAAACTGTACGTATTTACATATTGTTAAATTACGATCCACATCTTTAACCATTATAGTCAAAAATATAGATAATCAAGGGGATTAATTAGAATTAGAAAGAAAGAAGAAAACAAGCACAGAATCTCGCAACGGAATGAACAAAATATAATAATCAAATAACAGTTCATGAAGCTGTTTAAAATAAGCATTTGATCATTTTACAACATTTATCAGAGTTATACATTTATATACATAACTGATAATACAGAGTAATGCAACAGAATAGTAGTGGAATACAATAGTAATAATAGTATACCGTCTTCATCTTCGTCTTCATCCTTCAGAAGATAACCTTTGAAACTGGAATGGTCAAGTCTGACCCGAGCGTAATAGCGTGAAAATAAAACAAGCTCGAATCAGGCAAAAATATTCTTATCTAAGTCAAATCGACATCATATGAACATGCACACACATAACTCAAGAGATGTTATGGGAATTTCCATCTCCTAAGGATCCATCAAACTAGATACTATATAATATAATTTCGCTATTATAATAATGTCTATTCACAAATACTTGTCAGAAAAATAGTGTAAGTGGGGCTACATTGATTACCCTTACACAGTTTACAAGCACATGGTCTATGCAGGTCCTGTAACACAACCAGTAAAACGTTGGTAGCCAGTGAGTCCCCTATAGACCTATGCCAATATCAAAATCGTAGTTGTCACGCATGAGGATAAACGTATGACAAGGCACATGAGGCTATACCCAAGGTAGTATGTTACCAGTTAGCTTGATCCAGACTGGTGGTTACCCCTAACGGCCCACCGTAGACATCCTCCCCATATCGAAACAAAGGGAAATACATCCCATCAAGGGTGCGCACCAACAAAACAACAACAACTGAATAATAATAGTATGGACCCGAGGCCCAGGAAAATCGAAGAGCAGATGTCCACTAAGAGGTAGTCAAGCCTCATTTGGTCTGGCACGGCTCCTGTTTTAGTCATTTCAAATCAACACAAGTGTCGAGGTCATCCATTATCGTTCACTTTCTTCAAATCCAGTAATCGCCTCCAAATTCATCCTACTTCATTTCTGGAACTCCAACGCGTACATAGTTGTTAAAGTGGTTCCAACATTGACAGAGAGTATGTCAATAAGAGGCCCCGGTCTCTTTAACAACAAACGTCATGTTACACACCTATTGGTACTTTTATATTTCAAAAGTGAATCATTATGATATCGAAATATCATATTTAACTAAACCAATTTTCACTTTAAAATATCATATTATTTTAATCATTTACTTTCAAAATTCATATTCACTTTGAGATAAATTTCAAATTCAATAATCTATTATAACTTCAATTAACCACATTTCCTTCGAATCATTCAGTTTATGTAACGACCCGGGAAAAAGCGACCTTGGTTATCCGATATATAACACCTATCGAACAATCAAAAGTCGAAATTACCGGATAGTCCAAGAAAGAAATTAGAGGGTGAGGATAGATAAGATAGAAAATTAGAACAGAAGAAGAAGAAGAACACAACAACATCAGAGTAACACGGATCTCACAGCGGAACGAATAAAATATAATAGACAACATATCTTGAAATCAAAGTAGTATATGTATATCATACCATTATCAGAGTACAACACTTTCATCACAGCGGAATAATCAATAGCTAGAAAAATCTTGAAGCCTCCTGCTCCAAGCTCTTCAAGCATACCTGTAAATCCTGACTACTTGACTGCCCGTACAAATTTGGGCACCCAAGAGTTTAGGGAAAACAAAACAAAATAAAACTCTGGGTCAGTCATGGGACTGGTGTGAGTAAACTCCAATCATTTGGTTTAACTTTTCAAAATCCTTTTTAAAAGAAAAGATAATCGTAAGACCAATCCACTCATAAATACGGATGGCTTTTACCTTACGATAACCCAAAACACTTTGGAAATCATATATTATCTGATATTATAATAATGTCTAATCACAAGTAATTAAAATCTAGTAGAATGCTTGCATCTCACGCTCTACATATATAATATACAATCAAACTCGCAGGCACTTATTGGAGATTGGATTCCAACTTGACAAGGTATGGGACCACCTTCCGAACGTGTATCTCTAGAGGCAAATACACTGGGTTCAACAAGAACATCTTGCAACCCGGCCCACACATGACCGACCACTCATTTCGCTTGAGTGTATCGAATGTATATCACCAACGGTTGGGATCAACAACCGTCTCCCAATAAGGGACAGCATCGATAGATTTAAGAACAAAAGGAATTTCTCTAGATAGGTGATCATACATCCTAATGGGTGCGACCCACATAGCCATGCTGCCTGCCCGATTTTTGTCATTTCCCGGTGGATGAGGCTTGAGGTCATAACGTATCTTTTGACAGATCCCACCTCCATTACTTTGAATGCCACATCGTCATACCCGCCAAATCACAAATTGATTTCACCAAAAATACCACGGGTATACAGCTAAGAGAAACGAATTCCTCCGCCACCAAACGTAAGTACGTTTGAAGAGATCAACTTACGCGATCCTTTGAATATACTCTGTCAGACATTCGTCCATTCACGTTTGTCCTGGGACTGGACAAACCGAAGGCACTATTCTGTAAATAGGATAGCCCTTGCATAACTCCGTCTTCAATATATTCAGCATACTTGATTCGTAACGCTTATGCCAATACGGAGTGGTTCTCTGGATAATAATCCGACCGGTTTCTCCATATTAACAACGTTAAAATGGTCAAAACTTTGATAGTCGGTGATTTAACTATCAAATAAAAACATGTCGGTGTGCAAACAACGATATTATTTTTAGATGGAAATTCTATCGATCAATCATCATTCATCATCAAATTATCATAAATTTACCCTTTTCCTTATTCTTGTTTTCCTATATTTCTTATTTACTATATTTAGAAAATATACGTTATTAACAATGGAAAACAATTCCATTTCTCATTTTCTATATTCAGAAAACATTTCTGATTTTCATTTGGAAGACATTTCCAAATCTCCTTCATTGGGTTTAAACTGATGTTTGAATAAACATCGCTATGCCAACACCAACCATTTCGCTCATTAACTAAATTCACTTAACCCCTTTCACTCTCGAACCTTATCCACTACTTAGTTAAAAACGAAGTCAATCAAGTTGGGGTATAATTACCTCTCAGATCTTAACTGAACAACATTTCTAACTTCAAAATAGACAAAGTTCAAACTTTACTCTTTAAGAAACTTCCTTGCGAACTCTCGGATTCTATTTATGAATCCACTTCCTTTATTGAATCATTTGATTATAACTATAAATGTTATAATTCCATGCTTTCAAAATATGTTAACTTAAATATATTTCCATATCTTAATTTGGATAAATAAACAACCAACTACTTTATTAACAGATAATTAAAACTTGATTTGAAATGGAAAGTAAACATTACTTCCCTTGATTCGATATAATCGAATTTCCATGTATGATTCACTCTCGAATAATCACTATCCGATAATTCTCTTTCGAATAAATTATATTCGATTCCCCTGTTCGAATAACTAATATTCGATAATCCTTTCCTTCGAATAACTAGTATTCGAAAAATCTCACTTCGAATAAACCATATTCGATAATTCTCTCCTTCGAATAACTATATTCGATTTAACACACTTCGAACGAACTATATTCGATTACTCTTCTCGAATAAACTATATTCGATAACTCTACTTCGAATATGTGATATTCGATTAATTCCCTTTTTGACTAACCCTACTTAATTTACTAATACTCGACTAACTCGACTTAATTAACTTCTATTGATTAATTACTATTTGATTTAACACCATTTGCTTGACTCTAGATCGCAGCGATCACAATGGTTACGCCTGATTCCCTCAGGAAACATCCGACCGCCGTAGGCTATCTGCAGCCCTGTGAATTACGCTAGCAGTCGTGCTAAATGGAAATTCATCCTTAAATAACTTTGCCTATTTTTAACTCTATCTCGAATAATTAGATTTGATCAATTCTAATTGAATAACTAATATTCAATTAACCCTTATTCGATTACTATATTTGAATAACTCTAGTTCGATTTGACTCAAAACGATTAACTCTAACTGATTAACTCTAACTGGTTAATTCTAACTGAATAACTCTAACTGAATAACTCTAACTGGTTAACTCTAACTAACTAACTCTAACTGTTTAACTTTACGGTTTAACTCTGACAGTTTAACTTCAACGGCTTAACTCTAACAGTTTAACTCCAACTGTTTAACTCTAACAGTTTAACTCCAACTGTTTAACTCTAACAGTTTAACTCCAACGGTTTAACTCTAACAGTTCAACTCCAACGGTTTAACTCTAGTTGATTAACTCTTTTGAATTAATCCCTTTGACTTTTCTCTTTTGAATAATTCCTTTGGAATAATTCCTTTGAATTACTTCCCTTGAATAGATTCTTTTTCTATTCGTTTACTCAACAAATAACTATTCTCTTTTCGCTTCTATTTATTTAACAAATAAGTATTCCCTTTAACTTTTCTATTTATTCAACAAATAAATATTTCTTTTAACTTTTCTATTTATTTAACAAATAAGTACTTCTTTCAACTTTTCTTTATTCCCTACATGAATATTCCCTTTTCAATTCCATTTGTAAATACTTTTACGAATGTTTCCCTTTTTATTTCTAGTTGTAATCGTTTCACAAATATTTCCCTTCTATTTGATTTCACCAATATTTTCCCTTCTATTTGATTTCACCAATATTTTCCCTTCTATTTGATTTCACCAATATTTGTTTTTTTTACAAATGCTTTGATTCTATAATCATTTTCTCTCATGAAATTCTCTTCCTTTTATATATAAAATCTATTGATTTTATATAAATAATTTATTTTCAAAATAAACTTTGAAAATCCCTTTTCACTTTCTAGTATCACTTATGGTATAAAAATACCAAATCAAAAGGTTCAATCATCATCCAAACACACAGGTTCAACAACAGATGATATAGCACATCATATATCAGAATATATGAAAAAACGATAAATAAATGTTGAGGAATCCAGTTGGATTCCTCCGACCTGTTTCCCTGCATCCACAGATGTTACACAATATAATTCACATCAATTTCATTTCAATATGAGGTATTCTGATAAACAAAATCAACATCGGTTAACGATATATATAACTATATCGGTATTTTCAATCAATTGACTAGCAGTTCAACCAAACAATCAACACTCAGCAATTCAACCAATAATTATCAGTTCTAAAAATACTTTATAAAAATATAAAGTGTTCAGAGTTAGTGAGATTTACTCACCTTGGACGGTTTATCGTTGAATAACGATAATCGATCATTGATTTGGTTCAGACGTTAAATTTCACCATAAATCCAAACGAGCTCCAATCCACTTGCGGTCAGTTCCATTGCGTAGTGCTCGTCCATACGATCCCAACGGATCCTGTTTCGTTAAATTTCGTTAATGTATGCAAAAGTTATGCTATTTACAATATTTACCTAATTTAAATGAATATATATTTAATTAAATTAATTAAATTATTTTTATCTTAATTAATTTCTAATTGCGTTATTAGCCAAATTACCTTCCCTGCCCTTCTAAAAAATCATACTTTCCCATCTCTAGCCATATCCAAATTTTTTTAAAATTGAAAAACCATTTTAATATTAATTAAATTTAATTTTCAAATAAAATATTTAAAAATATTCATTTAATTATAACTTAAAAATTTTAACCCGGATCAAAAATCTGCTTCCACTCATTTTAAAGTATTTTTCGATAAGAATCTAACGGTCCTTGTTTCGTGGAAATCCGACTTGTTTTGAAAAAGTTATAAGCTTTTAAAGTTTATGGTTAAAAATTACGAAAATGCCCCTGGTCTGTTTTAAATTCAAATTAAATTCAAATTAAATTTTAAATTTAAATTTAAATTAATCATCCCATCCGTCGGATCAGTTAGGGATAGCCAGGGAGAGCAGGAAACTATATTTTCCAAACTCAAGCCTTAGACACTATCCTCTCTGTCACCCTTAGAATGTTCTGATATTTATTTTTACAAATTCTATTATATATATATATATATATATATATATATATTACACAAATAAATAAATAAATAAATATTATTTAAAAACTTACCCAGTGAAGCCCAAGCCTCTGCCTAAGAGTCTCTAGCTCCCCGTCTTGCCCTCCTTTCTCTCTTTCTTCCCCTTTCCCTATTTCCTAATATTTTATTATTATTTCTGCCATTGCCAAAGCTTGAAAGAGAAGGAGGAGAAGTGAGTTTAAAATGAAGAGGGGGGGCTATTTATAGCCGAAGGAGTCACATGGATTGCTGAGGTGGCGCGAATCCAACGGTCGAAAATGGATGGCTAGGATTAATCCTTAAATTTATTAAATTATAAATAAATTTAATAATTTATGAATAGTAAAGTGTGTTTTCTCAACCCTATTCGGACGTTAATTTGACTTACTTATTGATACCTTATCCAAAATCTTTTTCAACCATGCTGTTCAATTTTTCTTGCTCTTCAATAATATATAAAAATATTTAAATTTTGAATTCGTTTGAACTTTCAAATAATTTAAATTCAAATTCAAAATAGTGTTTTGTGTTAGTTTCAACACCTTCCGGTCTCATGTTGGAGTATCAAACGATAACGGTTTTCAGAAATTCTTCCACCATCTGGTCCGGTTTTTAACGTACTTCAATCCTATGTATTCAAATCAAAAATCGGAGTTTGTTTAGATTTTCAAATAATTTATTTAAATTTTGTTTCCTTAATAACTTTCTATATCCGTTATAGGATTTTCCCAGATTTCATATATAGCTAATATCCTATGTTTAGAATTTTCCTGAATAGGTCTCAGGTTCCAGTTTTGCCGTTAGCATTAGCAAATTCCAATTACCGTCAAAATTTAGTTCAAATTTTGGCCTTTTATTTTTTCTTTTCCACATACGGATGCCATTTTTGACGTAACTTGGTTGGTTACCTAATTTCATCATTTCGGATTTAATGAAACTGATTTCATCGAAATCCGAGTTCGTTAGCTACTACATCCTTTGTAAACGTACTATTTTAAATTAAAAATTTATCCTTTTATACCGCCAGTTCACATTATATTGCAGATCCACTAAATTTCTACCATTTCGGAATAAAATAAAATATTCAAAATTATTGAAATTAAACCATTTAAACTTCCAAAACAATAAAAAAACATTTTTAAATAATAACTAAATGGTCAAAAAATCTGGGCCGTTACATTCTTTCCCCCTTAAAATAATTTCGTCCTCGAAATTGCTAAGGTAGAAAAATGAACTTTATAACTAGGTTAAAATTATTTATTTACTCCGGCTTCACTAAACCAATTAATTCTAATTAATTTATTTCTATAAACGAAAATTTCAAAAATTCTGAAAATTTTCTAACATTCGAAATTTCTGAAAAATTTCGCCAGCATCTCCTTTGTATTGGTCAATAGCTCAAACTCCAACTCGCCTCTCTAGGCCTTCTTCAACCCAAAAGAAAATCAAACAGCCAAGTGGCTTGCCGAACAGGCTCATAAATCTCATCCAACTCATATGAATATGTACGTGTACCTTTTTGTCGGCATTCAATTCTGCTATCAATTTAGCATATACCACTATCATCCCAATCAAACTCCCATACACTTTTATCTTCAACATGACCATCTGCTTATAACCAAGCCAAATTTCAATCAAACTGCAATTCCAATCTCAATTCAAATTTCTTGCTCGACCATCCATTTCTATCCTAGATTATCTCTAATCTAGTCCAATTCTACTTGATACCATTCTATTTCAATTCAACTCAATTTCCACTGAACTGCCTTCAATTCAATTTCAAATTTTCTTTCACAAATTTCTATTTAATTTGTGTTTATTTCAATATTCTGTACCTCGGAATTTCAAATAGCTTTGCCTTTTCCAAAAATCAAATATCCCTTTGGAATATCAAAACAACTCGGTTTCTCAAAACAATTCAAAAACAAAATCTTTGGTAGTAATCCGTCACTTACAAACTCGAAAATGAGCACCGATGATGTCCGGATCAACATCGGAATTTATTTTCCAGCTATCGAAGTGAGTTCAATACTATAGCACTTTCAAAACCCATTTTTAAACATTTTCATTTTGAAATTCATTTCAAAATATCCCTTTTCAATGCTTGTAACAAATTTAAAATCTCCCAGGATTTTAAAATTCACATATATTCAATTTAATTCCATTTACAACGCTTATTCAAATTTTAGCAATTTTAATTCCAATTCTGAACTTAAATTCAGATTTAATTCATCTGATTTCATATATTTCACTTATATGAATTTTGATTTGTTATTTACATAACCATTCCACATTTTATAATCTTATTCGATTATAATCACAACCAACACATTCAATATACTATAATAATTTCAAATATCTATACTTTGCTTATATCAAAATATAATTTGGGTAAAATCATTTCATTCACCCTTTTTCAAAACATACTGTGTCGGTTCATCGTATTCAAGCGTTTAGAAACCCCTATCGATACAGTGGATTAAACTGATAGACCAGAATTCATAAACAACTCAACCAATAAATCTCCAAAATATAAAATCATTTTATATCAAATAACAAATACGTTCACTCGTATATATACACTCAAACTCAGTCTAGGGTATTACTAACCCCATCTCTACTGAATCACGCCACAGAGCCAAGGTAATACTTAACCTTCAGCTCTGATACCACTGTAACGACCCGGGAAAAAGCGACCTTGGTTATCCGATATATAACACCTATCGAACAATCAAAAGTCGAAATTACCGGATAGTCCAAGAAAGAAATTAGAGGGTGAGGATAGATAAGATAGAAAATTAGAACAGAAGAAGAAGAAGAACACAACAACATCAGAGTAACACGGATCTCACAGCGGAACGAATAAAATATAATAGACAACATATCTTGAAATCAAAGTAGTATATGTATATCATACCATTATCAGAGTACAACACTTTCATCACAGCGGAATAATCAATAGCTAGAAAAATCTTGAAGCCTCCTGCTCCAAGCTCTTCAAGCATACCTGTAAATCCTGACTACTTGACTGCCCGTACAAATTTGGGCACCCAAGAGTTTAGGGAAAACAAAACAAAATAAAACTCTGGGTCAGTCATGGGACTGGTGTGAGTAAACTCCAATCATTTGGTTTAACTTTTCAAAATCCTTTTTAAAAGAAAAGATAATCGTAAGACCAATCCACTCATAAATACGGATGGCTTTTACCTTACGATAACCCAAAACACTTTGGAAATCATATATTATCTGATATTATAATAATGTCTAATCACAAGTAATTAAAATCTAGTAGAATGCTTGCATCTCACGCTCTACATATATAATATACAATCAAACTCGCAGGCACTTATTGGAGATTGGATTCCAACTTGACAAGGTATGGGACCACCTTCCGAACGTGTATCTCTAGAGGCAAATACACTGGGTTCAACAAGAACATCTTGCAACCCGGCCCACACATGACCGACCACTCATTTCGCTTGAGTGTATCGAATGTATATCACCAACGGTTGGGATCAACAACCGTCTCCCGATAAGGGACAGCATCGATAGATTTAAGAACAAAAGGAATTTCTCTAGATAGGTGATCATACATCCTAATGGGTGCGACCCACATAGCCATGCTGCCTGCCCGATTTTTGTCATTTCCCGGTGGATGAGGCTTGAGGTCATAACGTATCTTTTGACAGATCCCACCTCCATTACTTTGAATGCCACATCGTCATACCCGCCAAATCACAAATTGATTTCAGCAAAAATACCACGGGTATACAGCTAAGAGAAACGAATTCCTCCGCCACCAAACGTAAGTACGTTTGAAGAGATCAACTTACGCGATCCTTTGAATATACTCTGTCAGACATTCGTCCATTCACGTTTGTCCTAGGACTGGACAAACCGAAGGCACTATTCTGTAAATAGGATAGCCCTTGCATAACTCCGTCTTCAATATATTCAGCATACTTGATTCGTAACGCTTATGCCAATACGGAGTGGTTCTCTGGATAATAATCCGACCGGTCTCTCCATATTAACAACGTTAAAATGGTCAAAACTTTGATAGTCGGTGATTTAACTATCAAATAAAAACATGTCGGTGTGCAAACAACGATATTATTTTCAGATGGAAATTCTATCGATCAATCATCATTCATCATCAAATTATCATAAATTTACCCTTTTCCTTATTCTTGTTTTCCTATATTTCTTATTTACTATATTTAGAAAATATACGTTATTAACAATGGAAAACAATTCCATTTCTCATTTTCTATATTCAGAAAACATTTCTGATTTTCATTTGGAAGACATTTCCAAATCTCCTTCATTGGGTTTAAACTGATGTTTGAATAAACATCGCTATGCCAACACCAACCATTTCGCTCATTAACTAAATTCACTTAACCCCTTTCACTCTCGAACCTTATCCACTTCTTAGTTAAAAATGAAGTCAATCAAGTTGGGGTATAATTACCTCTCAGATCTTAACTGAACAACATTTCTAACTTCGAAATAGACAAAGTTCAAACTTTACTCTTTAAGAAACTTCCTTGCGAACTCTCGGATTCTATTTATGAATCCACTTCCTTTATTGAATCATTTGATTATAACTATAAATGTTATAATTCCATGCTTTCAAAATATGTTAACTTAAATATATTTCCATATCTTAATTTGGATAAATAAACAACCAACTACTTTATTAACAGATAATTAAAACTTGATTTGAAATGGAAAGTAAACATTACTTCCCTTGATTCGATATAATCGAATTTCCATGTATGATTCACTCTCGAATAATCACTATCCGATAATTCTCTTTCAAATAAATTATATTCGATTCCCCTGTTCGAATAACTAATATTCGATAATCCTTTCCTTCGAATAACTAGTATTCGAAAAATCTCACTTCGAATAAACCATATTCGATAATTCTCTCCTTCGAATAACTATATTCGATTTAACACACTTCGAACGAACTATATTCGATTACTCTTCTCGAATAAACTATATTCGATAACTCTACTTCGAATATGTGATATTCGATTAATTCCCTTTTTGACTAACCCTACTTAATTTACTAATACTCGACTTAATTAACTTCTATTGATTAATTACTATTTGATTTAACACCATTTGCTTGACTCTAGATCGCAGCGATCACAATGGTTACGCCTGATTCCCTCAGGAAACATCCGACCGCCGTAGGCTATCTGCAGCCCTGTGAATTACGCTAGCAGTCGTGCTAAATGGAAATTCATCCTTAAATAACTTTGCCTATTTTTAACTCTATCTCGAATAATTAGATTTGATCAATTCTAATTGAATAACTAATATTCAATTAACCCTTATTCGATTACTATATTTGAATAACTCTAGTTCGATTTGACTCAAAACGATTAACTCTAACTGATTAACTCTAACTGGTTAATTCTAACTGAATAACTCTAACTGAATAACTCTAACTGGTTAACTTTAACTAACTAACTCTAACTGTTTAACTTTACGGTTTAACTCTGACAGTTTAACTTCAACGGCTTAACTCTAACAGTTTAACTCCAACTGTTTAACTCTAATAGTTGAACTCCAACTGTTTAACTCTAACAGTTTAACTCCAACGGTTTAACTCTAACAGTTCAACTCCAACGGTTTAACTCTAGTTCATTAACTCTTTTGA
Source organism: Allium sativum (assembly GCA_030737875.1). Classification (NCBI taxonomy): domain Eukaryota; kingdom Viridiplantae; phylum Streptophyta; class Magnoliopsida; order Asparagales; family Amaryllidaceae; genus Allium; species Allium sativum. Next base: position 830,602,965 of record CM060913.1, read on the forward strand.
ATTAATCCCTTTGACTTTTCTCTTTTGAATAATTCCTTTGGAATAATTCCTTTGAATTACTTCCCTTGAATAGATTCTTTTTCTATTCGTTTACTCAACAAATAACTATTCTCTTTTCGCTTCTATTTATTTAACAAATAAGTATTCCCTTTAACTTTTCTATTTATTCAACAAATAAATATTTCTTTTAACTTTTCTATTTATTTAACAAATAAGTACTTCTTTCAACTTTTCTTTATTCCCTACATGAATATTCCCTTTTCAATTCCATTTGTAAATACTTTTACGAATGTTTCCCTTTTTATTTCTAGTTGTAATCGTTTCACAAATATTTCCCTTCTATTTGATTTCACCAATATTTTCCCTTCTATTTGATTTCACCAATATTTGTTTTTTTTTTACAAATGCTTTGATTCTATAATCATTTTCTCTCATGAAATTCTCTTCCTTTTATATATAAAATCTATTGATTTTATATAAATAATTTATTTTCAAAATAAACTTTGAAAATCCCTTTTCACTTTCTAGTATCACTTATGGTATAAAAATACCAAATCAAAAGGTTCAATCATCATCCAAACACACAGGTTCAACAACAGATGATATAGCACATCATATATCAGAATATATGAAAAAACGATAAATAAATGTTGAGGAATCCAGTTGGATTCCTCCGATCTGTTTCCCTGCATCCACAGATGTTACACAATATAATTCACATCAATTTCATTTCAATATGAGGTATTCTGATAAACAAAATCAACATCGGTTAACGATATATATAACTATATCGGTATTTTCAATCAATTGACTAGCAGTTCAACCAAACAATCAACACTCAGCAATTCAACCAATAATTATCAGTTCTAAAAATACTTTATAAAAATATAAAGTGTTCAGAGTTAGTGAGATTTACTCACCTTGGACGGTTTATCGTTGAATAACGATAATCGATCATTGATTTGGTTCAGACGTTAAATTTCACCATAAATCCAAACGAGCTCCAATCCACTTGCGGTCAGTTCCATTGCGTAGTGCTCGTCCATACGATCCCAACGGATCCTGTTTCGTTAAATTTCGTTAATGTATGCAAAAGTTATGCTATTTACAATATTTACCTAATTTAAATGAATATATATTTAATTAAATTAATTAAATTATTTTTATCTTAATTAATTTCTAATTGCGTTATTAGCCAAATTACCTTCCCTGCCCTTCTAAAAAATCATACTTTCCCATCTCTAGCCATATCCAAATTTTTTTAAAATTGAAAAACCATTTTAATATTAATTAAATTTAATTTTCAAATAAAATATTTAAAAATATTCATTTAATTATAACTTAAAAATTTTAACCCGGATCAAAAATCTGCTTCCACTCATTTTAAAGTATTTTTCGATAAGAATCTAACGGTCCTTGTTTCGTGGAAATCCGACTTGTTTTGAAAAAGTTATAAGCTTTTAAAGTTTATGGTTAAAAATTACGAAAATGCCCCTGGTCTGTTTTAAATTCAAATTAAATTCAAATTAAATTTTAAATTTAAATTTAAATTAATCATCCCATCCGTCGGATCAGTTAGGGATAGCCAGGGAGAGCAGGAAACTATATTTTCCAAACTCAAGCCTTAGACACTATCCTCTCTGTCACCCTTAGAATGTTCTGATATTTATTTTTACAAATTCGATTATATATATATATATATATATATATTACACAAATAAATAAATAAATAAATATTATTTAAAAACTTACCCAGTGAAGCCCAAGCCTCTGCCTAAGAGTCTCTAGCTCCCCGTCTTGCCCTCCTTTCTCCCTTTCTTCCCCTTTCCCTATTTCCTAATATTTTATTATTATTTCTGCCATTGCCAAAGCTTGAAAGAGGAGGAGGAGAAGTGAGTTTAAAATGAAGAGGGGGGGGCTATTTATAGCCGAAGGAGTCACATGGATTGCTGAGGTGGCGCGAATCCAACGGTCGAAAATGGATGGCTAGGATTAATCCTTAAATTTATTAAATTATAAATAAATTTAATAATTTATGAATAGTAAAGTGTGTTTTCTCAACCCTATTCGGACGTTAATTTGACTTACTTACTGATACTTTATCCAAAATCTTTTTCAACCATGTTGTTCAATTTTTCTTGCTCTTCAATAATATATAAAAATATTTAAATTTTGAATTCGTTTGAACTTTCAAATAATTTAAATTCAAATTCAAAATAGTGTTTTGTGTTAGTTTCAACACCTTCCGGTCTCATGTTGGAGTATCAAACGATAACGGTTTTCAGAAATTCTTCCACCATCTGGTCCGGTTTTTAACGTACTTCAATCCTATGTATTCAAATCAAAAATCGGAGTTTGTTTAGATTTTCAAATAATTTATTTAAATTTTGTTTCCTTAATAACTTTCTATATCCGTTATAGGATTTTCCCAGGTTTCATATATAGCTAATATCCTATGTTTAGAATTTTCCTGGATAGGTCTCAGGTTCCAGTTTTGCCGTTAGCATTAGCAAATTCCAATTACTGTCAAAATTTAGTTCAAATTTTGGCCTTTTATTTTTTTCTTTTCCACATACGGATGCCATTTTTGACGTAACTTGGTTGGTTACCTAATTTCATCATTTCGGATTTAATGAAACTGATTTCATCGAAATCCGAGTTCGTTAGCTACTACATCCTTTGTAAACGTACTATTTTAAATTAAAAATTTATCCTTTTATACTGCCAGTTCACATTATATTGCAGATCCACTAAATTTCTACCATTTCGGAATAAAATAAAATATTCAAAATTATTGAAATTAAACCATTTAAACTTCCAAAACAATAAAAAAACATTTTTAAATAATAACTAAATGGCCAAAAAATCTGGGCCGTTACAGTTTACTTCAAAAAAATAGTTTTGAAATCATTTTGATTTTAACATCAAAATAATCATATTTACTTTTAAATCAGAGATTTAAATGTAAATAATTTCACTTCTAAAACAGTTTATAAGTTTGAAATATTTTTAGGGTTTAAATAAATTTTTGAATATATGTAAATAGTTGGGAGATTTGGAATAGTTTGGAAATCAAAACAACTTGAGTATTGAAAATGGTTATGTATATATAAAATATTTTATAAAATAACTATTTAATATATATACAGAAAGAATAGGCTTTGGAAACAATTTATATAAAACACCCCATATATCAAAGGAATAAAATTTAGAAAATAGTTTATATATAAAATAATTTGTATAGAAATAATTTCAAATCAGCAGTTTCTTCCATTTTCAATAAATATGAACCTAAGTTCAAATCTCAAAACAAACCAAATCGATTTCCAATATCCAATCCAAATCGATTCCCAAAATCAAATTTATTTGAGAACAATCCATTTTAAAGGATAACTTCCAATTTCGAAATATTATTTGAATCTATTCGATTCAAATCAAATCCAAGTTCAAGTTCAAGTTCATAATATTTATTTGAGCCATATAATTCGAATTTAATTTCAAAGTTTAAATAAAGATTTAAACCTTTGAAACAATTCAAATTATAATCAATTTTAGTACAAATTTCAAATAATAAATTTAGATCATTTCAATTTCGAATTTAATTTCAAAGTTTAAATAAAGATTTAAACCTTTGAAACAATTTAAATTATAATCAATTTTAGTTCAAATTTCAAATAACAAATTTTAGATTATTTCAATTTGAATTTAATTTCAAAGTTTAAATAAAGATTTAAACCTTTGAAACAATTTAAATTATAATCAATTTTAGTTCAAATTTCAAATAACAAATTTTAGATTATTTCAATTTGAATTTAATTTCAAAGTTTAAATAAAGATTTAAACCTTTGAAACAATTTAAATTATAATCAATTTTAGTTCAAATTTAAAATAACAAATTTAGATTATTTCAATTCGAAATTAATTTCAAAGTTTAAATAAAGGTTTAAACCTTTGAAACAATTTAAATTATAATCAATTTTAATTTAAATTTCAAATAACAAATTTAGATCATTTCAATTTAAATTAAATTTCAAAGTTTAAATAAAGATTTAAACCTTTGAAACAATTCAATTTCAACATTTTAATTTCAATTTGGAATGATTTCAATTCATAACCAATTTAGTACAAATTTCAATTTAACAAATTAGATCATTTCAATTTGAATTAAATTTCAAAGTTTAAATAAAGATTTAAACCTTTGAAACAATTTAAATTATAATCAAGTTTAGTTCAAATTTCAAATAACAAATTTTAGATTATTTAAACTCGAATTTAATTTCAAAGTTTAAATAAAGATTTAAACCTTTTGAAACAATTTAAATTATAATCAATTTTAGTTCAAATTTCAAATAACAAATTTAGATCATTTCAATTTGAATTAAATTTCAAAGTTCAAATAAAGATTTAAACCTTTGAAACAATTCAATTTCAACATTTCAAATTCAAATGTATAATTCAATTTATATAATTTCAATTTATTTCCAATGATGCCGCAACATCCAAGGTGATAACACTGATATAAAAATATAAACAACATCCGTACAGTTCAATATATCCATAGATAAACACCCATCACAACCATCATCCAAAACAGTTCAATTTGCAATAATTAACTGATATATGTGTTGGGGTTTAGCTAGCAATTTAATTCAAAAATAAACTAAACGACAATTTAATTTCTAACAGTTTAAATTTGATGTCCATCTAAAATAGCAGTCAACAAACAAATAATCAAATCAATTACAGAATTTAATTTCACAAAAATGTGAATATTTTGCAGTGTGAGAAAACTCACTTTGACTAGTTTTGAAATCGCTTTAAATAACGATTGCTTTTAATTAAATTAAACAGAAGATTTAATTTAACCAAAATTCCTACAAGCTCCAAATCTGTTATGGTCAGTTTCATGCCAAAGCTCTTGTCATCACGGTTTCGTCGGAACCAGTTTCGTCCTATTCTATTTAGATTTAACCAAGATATAGACGTTTTAAATGCCGAGTACATTAATTATATAATTTAATTATGTTTACACTAATTTCATTGGCTTAATTACATGAGGAAGAATCGGGTCGCCTTCCTCTTCTTCTCCGTTCCCTCTGTAAACTGTTCTAACCCATCATCGGAAAGAAGAATCATCGTGCGCTGCCACATCCAAGCCCTGATCGACGATCTGACGTGCTCACGTGAACCACCGGAAAGCCACCTCCCTACTCGCCAACCACCGACGAACTCGAACCCCTATACCCGCCTAAAACCTCGTCTGAACCCACCGCCTTCATGGCCAAAAATCCGCCCCCACACCGCTCGCTCGTCCATCACCACCGTTGAGAACATCCAGCTCGGAGAGACGAAGACTTTCCATTTATGAGTTTAAAATTTTATTGAGTAGATGGTTCATAAATTGGAGAGGAAGGATCGACGATTTTTGATCGTCGAAGTCCCCTGGAGGCGCGATAGAAGCTTTGACCCGCGGAAATTCCTTTGACCGATTACTAGGGTTTAGAGATCCTTTTATATACATTTAAATTAATATTTAATTCCTTCTTTAGTTGATGATCGCTCCGAATTCCAAACGAAACCCAACGAATGTCACCCCTAACCAAATACCCCTATTCTAGACACAATGGGATATGTTTCGCAGGCTAATTCGATTGTTACAATTAGTTTTCATCAAAATTAAAATATAAATCAGTATATATTAAATTTAAACGCACATTTTAAATTACCGGGGCCACATACTGACTTTAAAAATTTCAGAAAAATTAATCTAGCTATGTTTTAACGATACGGTCCCAACAAAACTAATTTCATCGAATTTGAAGACCGTTTGAAAAATGGTCATTTTCAGGTCGATCCAATTTGACTGAAACTGAACAAACATGTTTTCTTTTGCCACGCTCATATATTAATTTCAAAAATTATGAAAATTGAAACCTAACAATAATTTGACATTCAGAATCCAACAAAAGTGGTTTCATCGAAAACGGAGGTCGTTTGCAAAATGGCTATTTTTAAGGGCTATATATTATATTAAAATATATATAAATTCCACAACGACTTTTCTAAATTTTAAACTGGACATTACTTTCAGTTTATAAAGTTAAATCTCAGTTTCTTTCATTCTTAGAAAGATATGATTAAACAGATTCAAATATTTCCGGTTTTACTGAAATCCGATTTATTTTGAATCCTGTACATTCATTTGAAATTTTAAATCGAATTTTCAAACTACCGCGCCATTTCAGGCTCGTTATATAATTAAAATAAATTTATACGTTCTAACTTCGATTAAACTAAACTTTTATTCGTTATTATTTAAAATAATCATTTTAAATATTCAAAATTCATTAAAATAACTAAAATAAAAATTTTAAACTGGTTCTGAAAATCAGGGTCGTCACAAGCAAACTCTGGAAAATTCTACCACTACCACAACCAGCCTGATCACAACACCAATGGTTGTAGACATCTGAAGAACCTGATTGAGGAATTGATTAGGAAGAATAAGCTGCAACAATATATGAGAAAATAGCTAGCGAAAAATCCTCTGCCAACTCATCAAGGGAAAAACATACTCGCAATCAACCAGACCCGAATTGCAAAGCTCTAGCATGGACTAATGCAGGACCAGTAGCCAATGTAATATCTAGTGATTCTCACTCATCTAATGAAGATTGGGGGGAAATGGTAAATTATGCGGATTCTCGGGAATACAGTCCGGGAGAAGCAATGATCCCTGCAAAATTGGAAGTTCCCATTCATCCAAGGATAGCCAGACACTTTGACACCAAGGTCCAACAGAAAACTTTTAAAGTCCAAGATCTTGTATCAATGTGGGAGCAGACTGGTAGTGGAAAGTCTGGGTCTAATTGGAACGGACCTTATATCATCAACCAAAAACTCTGGGATGGCTCATTCACTTTAACAACGGTCGATGGAGTTCAGATACCCGGGCTTTGGAATGGCGACCGCTTGCGTCAATATTTTGCTTGAAGCACTGCTCGGTTCTTATAAAAAATTGTTATAATTTCTTTTACAAATATAAGCCTCCCGTGGGAAAGGGGGCATTATAATTGAACGTCATCTCTATTGCTAAAATCATGCCTTCTTATGTCAATAATATTTTTGCAAATTTTTATTAAACAATTCAAAACTTTCTTAAACTCAATTTAATATTGCAGGCTACCAAAAGAGCGCTTGATTCCTCAAAATCCGACAAGATCTAGTGACCCTTACAATAACACATCCCAAAAGAAACAGTTCAAGTGTCGAGTGTCGTAAACATCAATCTGCACAGTGTGAGAATGTGATGCACCACCTTGAAGATCGAAAGAGGGAACCACAAGGAGTCAAATCGAAAAGCATGACAAGCAAATGGAAGGCAACAAATTGCAAGTTCCACCAAAGGGGTACCTCTCTAAATGAGAGGCATAGAGCCATGGTTCTCTAACCTTGATAGCTTGCCAAGTCAAGCATCTAGCAAAAGGATCGGCGTCCTCCCCGTGGAACAATACAATGAAGTATGCTTCCCAACTAAAACCAAAGACCTCTAGGGGCACCCAATCTAGTCTACCAACGCTTGAATTTATCAGTTTAATTGTAGACGAAAGCCTTCAATGCCTGAATTAACTAGCTGGATAATAGACGAACGTTGGGCCTAAACCAAAGACCTCTACGCGGGCACCCTGTCAATTCGTTTAGCACTAGATTTAGACGGTTTCGACAAATGATGGGCTTAAACCAAAGAACTCTACGGGGGCACCCAATTAATTCGTTAGCGCCTGATTTACTCGGTTGCAGCAGATGATGGGCTAAAACCAAAGACCTCTACGGGGCACCCAATCTAGTCTACTGAAGCTTGAATTAATCAATTTAATTGTAGACGAAAGTCTACAATGTTTGAGTTAACCAGTTGGATAGAAGACGAACGTTGGGCTTAAACTAAAGACCTCTACGGGGCACCCAATTAATTCGTTTGCGCCTAATTTACTTGGTTGCGACGGAAGATGAGCTAAAACCAAATACCTTTATAAGGGCACCCAATCTAGTCTACTGATGCTTGAATTAATCAGTTTAGTTGTAGAGAAAGTCTTCAATGCTTGAGTTAACTAGTTGGATAGTAGACAAACATTGGGCTTAAACCAAAGACCTTTGTGGGAGCATCCAGTCAATTCAGTTAGTGCCAGATTTATTCGATTGCGATGAATGTTGGTCTTAAACCAAACACCTCTACGAGGGCAATTAGTTAATTCGTTAGGGCCTGATTTACTTGGCTGCAGCGGATGATGGGCTAAAACCAAACACCTTTACGGGGGCACCCAATCTAGTATACCGACACTTTAACTAATTAGTTTAATTGTAGACAAAAGTCTTCAATCCCTGAATTAACTAGCTGGATTGCAGACGAACGTTGGTCTAAAACCAAAGACCTCCACGGAGGCACCCAATTAATTTGCTAGCACCAGATTTACTCTGCTGCGATGGATGTTGGGAAAAACCAAAAACCTCTACGTGGCCATCCAATGAAGTCTCTGACGCTTGAGTTGATCATTCTAATTGTAGACGAAAGTCTTCAATGCCTGAATTAACTAGCTGGATAGTAGACGAATCTTGGGTCAAAAATATAAGACCTCCCACGCGGGGGCACAGGTACTAAAGATTTCTCCAAGAAGAAGCACAGGATCAACCCACAAATCCGGGTTTCCTAGATGCAGTGGCAAGCTCAGAAGCTCTCAATGCACTGGTAGAAGCGAAAAAGCTTCAACAACAAATTTGAAGCCTCGACTGCCCTTTCAAAATCAAAGAAACTCGGCAACGGTGATCACATCCAGCTTATGCAATTCATGACGACTTATGGTATAGGGGCAACACAACCACCTTAAGATGGAACATTGCTCTGAAAGCATACCACAACTCATCATGACATCACAACAAATTAAAGACTTGTATTCGACAAAGAGATGAAGATACAAAAGTATGACAAAGCTAAAGAAAGAGCTAAAGTACAACAATTCAAAAGCATAATTATTACATCAAAGAAAGTTTCAGAAAAAAGCCTTTACAAATTTAAAAGCGAGGGTCGGCACTCGCACATCATCTGGTCAAAGCAAACTTAAAATAAGAAAGCTATATAAAGCAAAGTAAATAGCAAAGATCCCTAATCCTCCTTTTTTTGCCGCCCTTAGAAGCGCTGCTACATCTTAGTTTTAGTTTGAGAACTCTGGAAGAAGGAGGCGTAATGGCAGACTGGCCTTCGTCCTTGGCTTGTTCATCATCATGTAGACCCTCGGGGGAGGAAAAAGCAAGTGTCTTTTTATGAGCACTGCGTTTCCCCATGCGTTTCTTTGATGAAGATTTAATCTTTTCCCTGAGCAGCCCTTAGCATCCTTCTCCGAGTTCTCATCTATATCCTCAATGTCTTCTGTTTCTCCTTCTAGTGAGTAGTTCGGGTCTTCCAAATAAGCAAGAGAAGCAATTTTATCTTATTGTGACCCAGGCTACGAAACAGAGGTAGGAATAGAGGCAGTAGCTAAAGCAGGATCGCCCGGAGGAGGAGTGTTAGTCAAAGCAGTTGTCGCCACCAGGGTTGAAGAGGTAAAGATGGCTTCAGTTCCCGTTACTCCAGGCATAACGGGAGAAGGCTTTGGTGTAACCAGGCCTAATGCAAATAAATGATAAGCAAGAAGCCCATTATACCCATGTGGAGTGCAAAAGAGATCCAAGTCAGATAAGACTTGATCTATGTCAATATCACCTGAGGTGTGATGGCTTCTGAGCTCAACTTCATATTTATCTAGGTTTTCGTCGTTGCCTTCGTAATCTTCCGAATGCTCCTCAGCAGCTTTCTTCTTTTCTACTGGGCTAGCAGGAGGATCAGTGGAAGGTGTAATATCAGTCTTGGGATGAGAAACGTTGATTTCAGTGGAAACAAGGTCAGCAGTGGTAGCAGTTGTGTTAGGGGCATGCTCCCCAGAAGATCCAGCACCAACTGCTATGTCTCACTCCCTCCCGAGTTCTTCTTTTCCCTTGGCCAGAGCAGCACAAGATTCATCTTCCAGGTAATGCTAAATGAGCTCCTCCTCTGGATAACTGCCGCCCTCAAACTACACGAGAACTTCCTCCCAAACTTCAACCAAAGCGATTAGAGATTTGTCTTGGAGAAATGATAAATTCCCTCGCCCCATAACACAAAACACGTAGAATCTGAATAGGGTGGAGTTGAGGTCAGCCTTGCTTTTAGCATGTGCCTGTTCAACAACTGCCTTGCCTAAAAGAGCCTGGTTCTTCTCTCGCTCCAGTTCTTCTACCTTAGCTCTTAACAAGGAAATTTTTGACTCTTGAGAAGCATTCTTTTTCTATTCCACGGACAATCTATCCTTAGAAGTTTTTTGAGTTGAGTGAGCATCTTTAACTTGGGTAGTTAGTAAAGCTTCCTTTTGTTCATGAGAAGAAGTAGCAGCAACAAGCTCATTCTTAAGTCCCGTATTTTTAGCCTCTAGCTCAGTCTTCTTCTCGGAAAGAGATTTAATGCTGGCATCATGAGCCTTAAGAGTTCTATCCCATTCAGCTTTGTCATTCTCCATGGTCAGAATAGCTTGAATGTTACACTTGTTGACCTTTTGGAGCTCATTAGCTAGCTTCTTCCATTGGGTTAGCTTCTCAATGTTGCTCTTCAACTTCTTCAAATCCTTAAGCATTTCGTCTTGGTCTATCGGGCTTATGTCTAATTCGAAGCAGACTCCTTTCAAGAACTAATGAGGAAATCGCTCAGCAAGTGCCTTTGGTGCTGGATCAAGAGTGTATTTTGGCCTCTGGATAATTTGTTGTATATCAGCAGGAGTGGGCATAGCAGATGGAAGTGCAAGGGGAATAAGACTCGAGGAAGTTTGAACGACATGGGAAGGATCTTTATCTGCCCTAGAATGTTTATGAGAATCACCTCTGCCTTGATCCTTATCTCTGTCATCTCTATCTCTTTTCTTCTTCCGGTTATCCTTATCCCGCCTATCTCGGTCATAGTAGTCATCATGAGATCTCCTGTTCCTCTCATCTCTATCCCGGTGATCTTGTTCCTCCCGAGCTTTTCTCACTCTCCTCTATTCTTCAGTCTCTCCAGATAATGGGGTGTCGCATTACGCCACGGGTTATAAGAACCTCCGTAGCATTTAAATTCATCTCCATATGAACAATTCATGATTTGACCTGAAACAAAAGAAGACGAGAGTTTAGTGTTTAAAGCAGGAAGTACTGGGGCAAGAAAAAAGGTATATGCAAGATATTGAAAGCTCTAAGTGTGTGTTGTGTGTGCTATAACGTGCATCGAGCAACGAACCACTCGTCGTTTTAGGAATTGAAGAAGCCACAATCTCAAAGGTCGGTTTTCAAGGCAGAGGGGTAAGAGCCAACTCGGAATACATCTTTGAAACCAATGTTGAAAGTTTAGATATTACAATATCCCGCGGGAAGAGCTCGCTAGAAGTTACAATAATGTCACTTAAGCCCCCAAATACGTCATCATAATCGCCCTTAGTTGTGATTGGATCAATGAGGTTAGCGTCGCCTTCCTCAACATTTGAATCGCCTTTGCCTTCGATCTCTCATTCTTCGATTTGTTCACTAGTTTCTATGGGAGTCTTTCCTTCTCGATGAGTAAAAAAACTTCCTCCTCGATAATGGAAGGCAATGAAGGTTGAGCAGGTGATCGAGCCCCTCCAGCGAGTTCCAAACACTTCTTGAATGCAGGCTCTTCGATAGAACTTTTCGATGCAGCATCTTCTCCAAAGTCTGGGGCACCCGATACTTCTGGCGTAGAATGAGGAGTGGAAGAAATTTATCGAGAAGGAAAGGTCCAAGACAAGTCGAGCAACCTGAACTGACGAAGAAACTTTTCTTTGATTAAGAGCCTCCTAGTCCTCTCCTTACCATTAACTGCCTTCAGGGTCTCGAAAGTAAATTTACAGCCACTGGAGTCTTTGATAGGAGACGACGGTTCCGCAAAGAAAGGGAAAATGTAATAACCGAGACTTAGGGAAAACAAAACGAAGAGATTTGAGAAGATATATTCACCTCCTTCCATTTAGATTCCATGAAAGTTCTCCAGGCATCGAACAAAAAAGAACTGACTCAAAAATCCTGAAGCGTTGTCTTATAAATCGAGGACTAGCCGATGGTTTCGGGTACTCTCAACAAATATGATATAAGGATGATGTTTTCTCCTTTTAAATACGCATAGATAGCAGATATCCTGAAGAGGAGGCACCGAATGCATCGTCCTTATAAAAAGCACACAAAGCCACATTAAAATGGCATAGCCGTTCGGGTGTAGCTGAAAGCGGGAGATAGCCAAATATCGAAGGACCCTCTGCAAAAATGCGTTGAAGGGAGGAACAACTCCACTCATTAACATATGGCGAATAACTGTTACAAAGCCAACGGGTGGAAGATCAGCAAAATCGTTCTTCCCCGGTAATCTCGCATCAGCTTTGGGGATGCCAAACTAGGTGCATAACCGCTTAAAAGTACGTTGTGCATGTACTGTAGAGCATCTCCCTGAAGGCAATTTGTTAAGAGGACGGGGGACAGAAAAAGATTGGCTTGCTTCCAACCCGGGATCTGCAGTCGTCAAAGCTCCAGGAACTTGAGCAGAAACTCCGGTTTGAGTAGACATAATTGTTCCCTCAGACTGGTGACGAGATTTCTGTCGGGTATCAGTTCTACACAAGGAATCGTGTTTTTAAATAAATCACAGGTACGTATTTCCTAAGTGTGAAGTGTTGTCCAAAGGTATGTAAGTCACTAAAAAAATCAAAACTTAAAATTTATAGTCGGCGTGTGTCGATTAGTTAATCTTAAGCATCGTTGCGAATTTGGATTAGAATGTCATATCTATGTAGAAGATGTTTGACAAGTTATAAACGGCTGAACGAAACAGTTCTGTATAGGCACGTCATTCATTTCTAGTCATAAAATCTGCTGTAGTTAAATTTTTAATGATTAGCTAATTTGTTGTCGAGGTGGGAAGTCAATGAAAAAATATTGGCCTAGAAGCGTGCAAGTGTTTTTTTGTTGTTATAGGACAAGTAGAAGTGAAAAGGCATGCTCAGTTTATAAGCTGCAAGTTTGAGTTGTTGATCGCTTTAAAACTTGGATTGCGTCAGAAAAACTCAATGACCAAAAGGATCTCTAAGACAATACAATTCCACAATGGATGAGATGCATGACCAATGAATGGATCGACAACATCCGATCTACCATGGATCGGCAGCGTCCGATCTACCATGGATCGGCAGCTTCTGATCCGTCATGGATCGGCAGCATCCGGTCCATTCAAGTCATGGCCAAATTCCAAGGGTGATGCAGGGGCCTAATTGATCGAGTCCAACAATTGGCATGCCGAAAAATCATGATTAACAAAAACAAATTCACAGTTCAGCGCAACATCAAACGTCTAAGAACTAAGTTGGATTTCTGGCATATTTAGCAACAACATTGGTAGAAAATTCAATGCCGGGTTCTTCAAAAATACAAAAATTTCAACCAAGTTCCATCGTCGCAAGAAACAAATTATCAAAAATCAAGTCAGTTTGTACATCAATACATAAAAGATGATCAACACGGCAAAACCGATGACCCATAGAAAGCATGATTGTATTTTGGTATTTTAGAGGCATGGATCGTTGATTTTGTGATCAACGAAAAATCACAATCAAGTCACGTAATTGCAAACTTAAAATTGCCAATCCAAATCAATATGCTAATTGTCGGCAAAAATCACAAGCCTATGTATAGGAAATTCAAATTGCAATTTCATCAAAGCACACAATTATCAACAACAATCGCCAAAATCAACTCGAAGATTAATGCTGAGAGACAATTTCAATTACAAATCATTACACAAATCGTCAAGTCAAAAGTTAACAAATGGCTTACTTCAGAAAATTCAAATTGCAAGGTTATGGTTGAATTCAACAACATCAAATGGCATGTTATCAAACGTGAATTGAAACACAAAGTGCGTAGAAATTACAATCAGATTTTAACATCACAAATCCCAAAATCACCAAGTATGAATCTAGACACAATCAATATACAGGATGTCAAAATCAGTTCAGCAAAACTCTAATTGCCTAATACTCAATGTCGGCCTGAAGCTCCAACGCCCAAAGATGAATTCGAGGCAAATTAGACGTAGATGCCAACTTATGTTGACCAAAGATATACAACAAGTCGGTGATGAATTCGAGACATCATGTCGATTCAGATCAGAAAAAACTTACGTTTGAAGTAAATTTGGGTAGAATTGGTGAACGGATGGGGTTCAAATTGGATAGATGAGGGGTTTCTGATCATCAGCAATCTCAGATCGGACTGGCAATGGCATGAATGATTAATGGTGACCTAGGGAATTTTTATTTAGCATGAAACATCCATTAAAATATTCTTGAGAATATAAAAGGGATGAGAGAAAAGTGAAGGGCCTGAAAAGTTATAAAGTGGAAATATGACAGATCTTAAAATATATGGAGTGATGCTAAAGGGAACCTATGCAATCCGTTGAATGGGGCATAACGGCCCATTATAACTTAAGCATATTGAACCATCTAAGGCCGCCAATGATGATCCATCAATATATATTGAAATGAGTTGTGTTAAAGTCAAAGCCCGTATTTCTTTCAGAAGACATAAGCTTCGCGGGGCAAATGTTAACCCTGTTCTAAAACACGGTTCGAATATAATGAAATGTTAACCCTGTTCTAAAACAAGCCTCTATACTTTCCATCGTTGTATCATGTTAGAGCTGCGGGTCTAGCAACCTTAGCTGGCCCAAGTCGATTTATACCCTCTATCGAGTTAGTGAGAGTTAGGGTGGAATAAGCAAATGGTTGAATCACATTTGCTTTGGTGTCACCCATTTACTTTAGTCAAACAATGAGGATTGCCTCATCAAGCATCAGTGAACTTAGTTGCTCTTATCTGGTTAGCCGCGGAGTTGAGTAAGCTCGTAAAATTGCAAGCAAATGAATAATGTTAGGGAGTTAATCGATCAGCTTCGTTCGTCTTCAGCAAAGTCGAAAATAGTCATCACACTCTTGTTGAGTTTATTCCTCATGCTCGGTTCCATTGGGCTTAACAAACAAGATTGCAGACTTGATCGCTAAACTAGTTCCCTCCGGAACCGTAGATTCCTATCATTCTTTTTTGGGGTTCTTCCCTTGCCCTGATCATTCCAAAGTTGGATGGTCCTTTATCCTTTGTCATGAAAGCACCAAGATCATTCGTCTCGACGTTATCATCCTCTTGTTACAAGAATCTGTCTGCCTTAAAGTAGAATTCACCAAGATCTCTGGGAGAATCTCGTTGTAGAGAGATTTTGAAGTCCATTTTGTCCAAGATGCCAGACATAGCAGCGGTCGATCCACTGATGCCACCGTCTCATTAAATCTTCCCATAGATTAGCGTAGGGCCTCAGCGGACCACTACTTAATAGAAGTACGACACATCATGCTTTTGGGCGAAGCTATGTGGACTCTGAATTGCTCAATGAAACGGGTGACCAACACGTTCCAACTGTTGATCAATTCAAATTCCAACCGCTAAGACCACATTGCAAGAACGTCCGTCAAGAGTAGAGGTAAGCACTTAGCCATGACGTTGTCCGATGCTGATAGAACTTCTATGTGGAGCATGTAGCGCATCAAATGCATGGTAGGATAAGTCATATCGTCATTAGCCTCGAAAGAAGACAATTTAAAGTACGAGGGATTGCGGAAATCCCTGATGTCGCATGTGAAAGGGCTATGATTGATGTTATCCACGTCGTCTTGAGATGTGTCACCTTTGGTGAAGCATAGAATAATGTTGGTAATCTGACCTCCATCTCCGAGATGTTGTTGCCAGTTGTCTAATTCAGCTCATATGCCCTCAGCGTAAAGTCCTGAAGTGGGTGATAGCCGGCCTCGGGCATCTTGGCTCCGCATATGGAATAGACATCATTCAGGCTTATGGGTGTTGCGTTTTCCATTAAATGTACTTGTGGTTTGTCACTTTTCATTTAATTCTGGATGACGATCTGTTGCTCAGATGTATGTGTGTTAATCTTGAGGAATCACCCTTTTGGCTACAGTCTAGGATCCTGCGAAACTCTAAGGATAATAAATGTGCATAGAGTAGTCGGGTATTTGAATCATGTTGCTCGAAGCTCGTATCCCATGCCTCCATCCATGGGGGTATTGCTGAGTAGTGAGCGTCAAATCCATGTCTTCTCTGAATTCATGCTCCCTCATCAAGTCGTGAGTTAGAGTTGGATACAAGATGATTTGTTAGTGTCCAGCCCATACTAGTCTTTGATCCCCCATTGTTAACCCTGTTAAAACACAGTTCAAAACACCGAGTCGGTTTATTCTTCAATGCACTGGATTGGGTCGGTCAATATCGAAGAACCGGGTCGGTCAGTAATAATGGACCGGGTCGGTCAGTACCAACGGATTGGGTTAGTCAGTTGCAAGACATCGGATCGGTCACTACACTGGGTCGGCACTAAGCTTAGAGCATGCAATATAAACTGATGTGTAGTGCATGGAGTGAATATGTGTATGGCAAATAATCAACATCTGCTAAGTGAATGACATGCCACACGAAAAACACGGAATTGATGCCATATGTCACATATCAACTCCACTGACCTTGGTATTGAAATGGACACGTTATGTGTAAAACGGAATCCGGGTTGACACCAAGTTTTGTAACATGAAGGAAAAGCAAACGTGATTATATTTACATGTAAATAGATAGTCCATATAGCTACATGACGAATGTAGGAGGCAACACACGTTGGCATCATTTATGAAACAACAATGAACTAAAGTGGATTTGCCTCAACAAAAGCAAACGGATCAGTCTTATATTTAGTACTTTGGGTAGGTCCATGCAAGGCTGCCATGTGGCGCACTCATGAAATATAGTTTGGATCGGTGCAAAGAAAAAACCATGTCAACACGCCGAACTGGGTCAGGCGTATTATATATGCGGTGGCATATTGGTAAATGTTTGAATCGGCCCCATTTTATAAATCTGGATCAGTGCATAGCAGAAAGTGGATCGGTACTAACATAAAGAACTGGATCGGTCCCATTAAGTAGAAGTGGATCGGTACATTTGAGCAAAGTGGATCAGTACACAAGCTTTAAACTGGACCGATGCATTCAATTAGGACTGGATCGGTGCATTACCATGTTTTGGATCAGTTATGTACAAAAAGCGATGGCAGAACTGTAATTATGGGACATGACAGCTGTACACAGCTGTAAAGTGGACCAGTGGCGTTTCTGCAATTAGTTTTAGCCCGATCCAAATTTACGCCCGACCCAAACTCTGCACCCCCTAATTACGAGACTGCCACTACCTTCAAACTTCATCTATAAATAGCCCCTTGCTCCACAATTCAAGGGACCGATCCCACGACCCCGAAGGGCTGCCAAAGTCATTCCTTGACCGTTCTAAAGCTTCTAAAAACTTGTTTAAAGGCCGCCAAACTTCTCTCCTTCTTCCTCCTACATGGAATGAATCTCATCTTCCCCGAGCACCATTAATTCACACTCCGATCTACTCCGAGTGATCTCCAACCGCCATAGCTTCTCTTCAATGCACGGATCTAAAATCATTTTCATGATGGAATAAAGGAAAAGTATATAATTACACAATCCAATCCGTTCCTTCTCGAATCTAAGTGTGATCTAAAGCGGAAAGAGAGCAAAAGGTGGAGAATTATTACAAAAGTGGTCAAGTGTAATTAATGCGATGTATGAGATGATAAAATTTGTAATCCTCTCCATAATGATGAAAAGTGATTGAAAAGTGGACGTAGATTCACATTGAATCGAATGACTACAAAAATTCAGTGTCCTTTACTTTTTTTTCTCCATTTATTTTTTGATTGTGGCCCTTTTAATTTCTAACCATAATTGGTGAAGTGTGATTTCACACCATTGGTGTTTGAATCATTTTTTATCCAAACATTTGGCGCCCACCGTGGGGCCGTGTTCGCATCTTCTACCTTCACATTGAAGTTCTAAGCCTACTTCTACCATGGATTCCACAAATCTAAGATTTAGGCCAATCGATGAACTATCTTCCAAATTCAAGGCCTTATCCCAAATAATGGCTAAATCAAAGAAGACCGCAAGTAAAGCCGGCGAAGAAAATGACAACATTGCAAACAACGAGACTACTTCACTCACTAACCGCTTCGAGGTTGGAGAAAATTCAATATCCGGAGCAGGAATGACTAAAGCTGAATTAGATGCCATCGTCGCTAACTTGAGTCAATGCATGGAAGCCTCCAACAAAGCTCTAATCGATGCTAATAAAACTCTCATAGATGATAATCAAGCTTTGATGGATAAAGTGAGTGCTCTCCTAAACGCTCAAGCAAATCCCGCTTCTCGTTCGCAAATCCATGTCAACCTTGAAGAGAATGCAAATTTATCGGCCTACGATCCTCATAATGATAACATGGAAGGATTTGTTAGCAAAGACAACACTAATGTCGAAGGCTCAAAGTTGAAAGCTATAGACCATTCCGATCGAAATAACCAACGAGTTGCAAGTCCCGTCAAGGGGCACCTTCCCATAGTGGAAGTAAAAGACCTAGATCCTCTAAACGCGATCGCTCGCCACGACGAGCATCTGGAAAAGAGATCGAAGTCTGCTCCCCGGAACGACACAACTCAAAGGAATATATCGCGGATGTGGTAAAGCAAATCATGAAAGACAACATGCTTCGCAAGGATAGTGAAAGGGAATGAGACTTCTCGCTCGGCAAAAATCCATTCACAAAGAGGATCCGCAAGGTCGAGTTCCCCAAAAAGTTCACTCATCCTACTCTGCCTCCATACAATGGGACTTCTGATCCGAATCACTTTCTATACAAATACGAATGGTATATGAATGGAGCTAAAGCAACAGACGAGATCAAATGCCTATGCTTCCCTCTCTATCTAGAAGGTGTCGCATCGCTATGGTTCACGAGGCTCCCGCCCAAATCCATCAACCAATTTGATGATTTGATCCTGAAATTCAAAGAGCAGTTCAGGTTGCAAGCTATGAAGGAGAAGGACTTATTTCTCTTACATCAATGAAACAAAAACCAGAAGAATTTGTCAAAGCTTTCCTAAAAAGATTTGATGCTGCTATATCTGAAGTAGGAAATCCCGAGCCTTGTATGATCTTAATGTCTCTAATCGGCGCCATAGATGAGAATAACAAATTTGGCAAATGGATCAAAATGAAAGAGCCAAGCACGCTTGACAAATTCTATAAAAAGATAGAGGAGTACATGAGATTGGAGAATAAGGCTGCACCTCTTCAGATTACTAATTCAAAGCAATCCCCTGAAGCTTCTAAAAATGCTGCTTCTCGGTATAATCAAAATAACATTCAGGGGCAGAAGCGCGCTAATGATGGGAACGTAAACAATGCTAATAAGAAGTCTCGCCTTTTCAACTCATCAGAACTAACGACTTTGAACGACACTCCTGAAAACATCTATCTTGCGACAAAGAATTCTGAAGAGTATGCGGAACCAAATCCGATAAGGATAAGCGATAAAGCAGCAAACACAGGAAAATTCCGCAGATTCCACAACCAGCCTGGTCATAACACTAATACGTGCCGACACCTGAAGAACCTCATTGAAGAGTTGATTTGGAAAAACAGGCTACAGCAGTATGTAAAGAATCCGCAAGCCATGAATCCTTCTACAACTCCCCAGGGGCAAGGCGCATCAAGCGATCAGTTTGGTCCAAGCAACGTAGCTTCTGTTCAAATCATGCCAAGGCTGATTATCAACTGATAACCGCTAATGGAGCTCCAGTTCCAATGGATCAGAATAAGCGGTCAACATCGCCACCGCTTTACTTCATGCTCTATTTCATGCTTTAGTTCATGCCTTACTTCATGTTTTACTTTCTGTTATATTCAAAACTTCTTGTATATAGTCTGTAATAATTTGCAAGTGATGCACTGAACATTAGCTCTATGATTAAGAGCATATCTGTCTGAATGAATTTCTTGCTTGCAAAATTATATGTCAAATCAAAACTTTCTTAAAGGATGATTTCATATTGCAGGTCATCTGTCGAGCGCTTGTTCATGTAACATCGCGACTCCAACAACGCTAGTTCAAGAGAAAAATGCTAGAAATATTGACATGAATAATTACAAAGATAGAAAAGCATCGCCTTAAAAAGCGAATGGGAAAGTCACAAAGATCTAAACAATGAACAAGCGCCACGATAAACAAATGCGAGGATGGTAGCTTTTATCGGAGGGGCATGGGAAGGTCACAGCACCAGTTTCTAAACAGAAATATCCTGCCAAGTCGAAAATCCGACAAAGAAACTGATAGCTGCCATGAAACGATATAATAGCTGCTCAAACCATTTGCGTAGCATCTGGAATCCCCGGATGTGAAGAATGAAAACCGCTTGCGTAGCATCTGAAATCTCAGATGTGAAGAGTGTCAATCCGTTAGCATAGCATCTGGAATCCCCGGATGTGAAGAATGAAAACCGCTTGCGTAGCATCTGAAATCTCAAATGTGAAGATTGTCAATCCATTTGCATAGCATCTAGAATCCCCGATGTGAAGAATGAAAACCTGTTGCGTAGCATCTGAAATCTCATATGTGAACAGTGTCAATCCATTTGCATAACATCTGGAATCCCTAGATGTGAAGAATGAAAATCCATTTGCGTAGCATCTGGAATCCCCATATGTGAAGAATGAAAATCCATTTGCGTTGCATCTGGAATCCCCAAATGTGAAGAATGAAAATCCATTTGCATAGCATCTGGAATCCCCAGATGTAAAAAATGAAAATCCACTTGCGTAGCATCTGGAATCTCAGATGTGAAGAGTGTTAATCCATTTATCCATTTGTGTAGCATCTGGAATCCCCAGATGTGTAGAATGAAAACCATTTACGTAGCATCTGAAATCTCAGATGTGAAGAATGTTGGACACCCAACTGATCGCCAGGATCAGGAACCACCTGATCCGATAACGAAAAAAATTGGGGATATAACTAGAGCCCTCCCTGGGAGAACTCCTACTGAACCTTCTGATGCTTGGATTAATCAATATAGTTGAGTGACGAAATTCTCCAACATCTGAATTAACCAAGCCGGAATGTGGATGGAGTTCGGATTTAACCAATTAACTTGTGTCATGTTTGAAGATCTCAGAAATAACAAGTATTAAATTTTAGCCCAAGCAAAGGCAACAAATCCAAATTACTTCCCTAGACGAAGGCAGATAACGATCTTCTAAACCAGGGAAAAAATTTCCCAGCCTTCTCCAAAGGGAAGCAAGGAATAAATCATGAATATGCATTCCAATAAATATGAAATGATGTCCATCATTATGTAATTCATTAAAATGGTAGCATTTGAAATCCACGGTCGACCTTAATCGATTAGTTGATTTCATGCGTTAATGCGGATTCGAATTCAAATATCGTATTTGTGCAGACAATATTTGACGAGTTATAAGCCGTCGAATAGAACAATTCTGTGCAGGCACTTTATTCAATTCAAAATAAAATATGATATAAGTAATTTTTAATGATTAATTAATCCGCTATCGATATGGACAGTCGATGGTGAGTATAAGTCCAAAATTGTGCAACCGGTTGTTTTGATTACAGAACAGGTAGCATGAGGCATATGAATTCAATGTGTAATTCGCAATAGCAAACAAAAAGCTATAACTGGATTTCAATGCAAAATATGTTAACGACAATGTTCATCTCGAAGCCCGCATTTCTCGCAAGCAAAAATACAAGCTTCAAGGGGAAAATTTTAACCCTGTTAAAACACAGTTCAAAACACCCGGTCGGTCTATTCTTTAAAGCACTTGATCAGGTCAGTCAACATCGAAGAACCGGGTTGGTCAGTAATAATGGACCGAGTCGGTCAGTACCAACGGATCGGGTCGGTCAGTTATAAGACATCGGATCGGTCACTACACTGGGTCGGCACTAAGCTTAGTGCATGGCGAGCTAAACTGATGTGTAGTGCATGGAGTGAATATGTGTATGGCAAATAATCAACATCTGCTAAGTGAACGGCATGCCATACGAAAAACACGGAATTAATGCCATATATCACATGTTAACTCTACTGACCTTGGTATTGAAATGGACACGTTGTGTGTAAAACAGAATCTGGGTCAACACCAAGTTTTGTAACAGGAAGGTAAAGCAAATGTGATTATATTTACATGTAAATAGTATAGTCCATATAGCCACCTGACGAATGTAGGAGGCAACACACGTTGGCATCATTTATGAAACAACAATCAACTAAAGTGGATTGGCCTCAACAAAAGCAAACAGATCGGTCCTATATTTAGTGCTTTGGGTCAGTCCATGCAAGGCTGCCACGTAACGCACTCATGAAATATAGTTTGGATCGGTGCAAAGAAAGAAACTATGTCAACACGCTGAGCTGGGTCGGGCATATTATATATGTGGTGGCATATTGGTAATGTTTGGATCGATCCCATTTTATTAATCTGGATCAGTACATAGAAGAAGGTTGATCGGTACTAACATAAAGAACTAGATCGGTCTAAGCAGAAGTGGATCAGTACATTAGCTTTAAACTGGACCGGTGCATTCAATTAGGACTGGATCGGTGCATTACCATGTTTTGGATCGGTCATGTACAAAGAGCGGTGGCAGAACTCTAATTATGGGACATGACAGTTGTAAAGTGGACCAGTGGCATTTCTGTAATTAGTTTTAGCCCGATCCAAATTTACGTCCGACCCAAACTCTGCACCCCCTAATTACGAGACTGCCACTACCTTCAAACTTCGCCTATAAATAGCCCCTTGCTCCACAATTCAAGGGACCGATCCCACGACCCCGAAGGGCTGCCAAAGTCATTCCTCGACCGTTCTAAAGCTTCTAAAAACTTGTTTAATGGCCGCCAAACTACTCTCCTTCTTCCTCCTACATGGAATGCATCTCGTCTTCTCCGAGCACCATTAATTCACACTCCGATCTACTCCGAGTGATCTCCAACCGCCATAGCTCCTCTTCAGTGCACAGATCTAAAATCATTTTCATGATGGAACCAAGGAAAAGTGTATAATTACACAATCCAATCCATTCCTTCTTGAATCTAAGCGTGATCTAAAGTGAAAAGAGAGCAAAAAGTGGGGAATTATCATAAAAGTGGTCAATTGTAATTAATGCGATGTATAAGATGATAAAATTTGTAATTCTCTCCATAATGATGAAAAGTGAATGAAAAGTGGATGTAGATTCACATTGAATCGAACCACTATAAAAATCTCGTGTCCTTTACTTGTTTTTCTCCATTTATTTTGCGATTGTGTCCCTTTTAGTTTCTAACTATAATTGGTGAAGTGTGATTTCACACCATTGGTGTTTGAGTCATTTTTTATCCAAACACCCATCCAAGCTCTGAGGATCGAAGTCGGGTGGCGATAATGTCAGATTGTAATCGCCTCAAATGCTCCCATTTGCCCCCTGAATTAAGGGAAAATTTGAAGACAAAGTGGTCGCGTCACATCCAATAAGTGTATGAGATAGGACAGTCAATCCATGTACGGTCTTATGTGACCCTTCCAATCAAGAAGTCAATGGGATTAGCAAATGGGCGTTCACTCTGCATTTGTTTCGTGGTCCTTAAGCGGTCTGTCAGGATCTAAGCATAAGTTAGATACAGATAAATAAGTTATGTCATTTGCAAATACTTTCAATAGTTATGCCCCAGTTCGGTGGTAATAACAAAAGACATGTGGTTGGATCACACCCCTTTCGAATTTAGACATGTATGCATAAAAAAGAGACACTGCTTTCAAAACTTAAGTGATTGTGTTATCCAAGTGCTCGAGCCATTGCATTTTCGATTCAACGTACTCACAAGGTGATACTCGTCATTGCACTTGGGCTATAGTCAGTTACACATGGGCATGTCTGTCGATTTGAGATATCACTCTATAGCTTTCTTTCGATCGTCTCCTTAGGTCGCGTGATATGTTATTGAACACTCCACTTTCAAGGCCTCCTTTCGGTCGTTGCCTTGAGTCGTGTGGGAAGTTTAGCATTAGGCATCGACATCAACCCTTCGAACGCGATCTTTTATTGGTGTATGCGAGTGCGTCCCTCACGTCTGTGCTTTGTATCTGTATATGAACCTGCAATTCAAATAGAATAATCCGCTTAGTCTTGCAACCTACTAAGTTGATCTTTTAAGTCACAAGCGATTCTAGCTTGAAATGAAAACATGTTAAGCGCCAAGCTATCTAGCGTAGAATGATTAAATGTCAAAGTATCAAAGGTTGTATTTTAGGGGTATAATGTTTATAGACCCCATTTAACTTTGAATCACGAGTCGCGTCTGAAACGTGTTCGAAGTTAATTTAGAAGTTTATGCCTGTGCCCTCCAGCATCAGTAGGAACCAGGTTAAGTCATTCGGACGTCTGATCGATAAGTCTTTTATTCCTATCCTTGGCCAGAGGATGATGGAGTTTGTGTAGACATCGTAGTGTCGTCCTTTATACTCTCTCCTAAGTCATGAGAGTTGGAATTGTGGACGTCATGGTTCGTCCTTTATACTCTCTCCCAAGTCATGAGAGTTAGAGTTATGGACGTCGTGGTTCATCCTTTATACTCTCCCTTTGTCAGTCAGGATTAGAGTTTTGGATCGAGTGATCTTAAATCTTGGCGCGCCCATCACACTCGTCCTAGGTTTATACTCCTATCCAAGCTCTGAGGATTAGAGTTAGTCGAGAAAACAGTCGAGTCACATTTGCCTTGGCGTCATTCCCTTTGCCTTCGCGTCGAAGGAAAAGATCGCCTTGAGGATGGTTGGGTCACATCCAACCTAGTGTCATTCTCTTTCCCTCACGTCAAGGGCAAAAAGGTCATTGTGAGGTTCATAGGATTGCGCCCTTATCACCACTGCGCTCTTTCCATCGGATCAAGGGATGGTGTTTCTAATCTACTGGGTAGTCATGTCACACCAGAATACATCTCTATGTCTTCCCTGGTGAATCTAAGGCTAGAGACCGAGGAGGACTCATTTGTATGCTCATGCATGGATAGCACACATCAAACTAATGCGCGTTTATTCTCTTGCCCCCGCGTCAAGAGAAAAAGGCCAGTAGATGAATGGTCAAACTCCATCTATGTCAGATTGTTGGCGTCAAGCCAAGTGTAAGAAAGTGAACAGTCGAATCGCATTCGCCAAAGTTTTACGTTCCTCCGATCAAACCATGGGACGACTAATTGGCACCAAACTTTAGGTGCTTGCTTCATTCATATACAAATTTACACAAGTTAGTCATGTCAATAACTCACGAAGCATGTAAAGGTAAGATGCATCATTGGAAAGTAAGTATGTTGATGGGCAGTGCTGCCTCCTTTATTTGGATTTATGTAATCTGATGGCGTCTAATGCGGGACCTAGCCATATGGACGTCGAACTTCATCCATCTATAATCGAATTCCAACTTTGAAATGCATAGATCGATGCACAATTGTCTTGAGATCTTCCTCGCATGAGCCAAGGAGTGGATTGTCTGATCAGATCCACCTTGAGCTATACATATTTCCTCAGGCGGAGGGCATGGTTTTATAAACAAGTGGTTCAGTTGGGCTCGCTAGGGCAGTGCTCCGTAATTCTGTATGCAAGTATTAGAAGTCTGATCGATACCAGACTATGGGTACCTACATCAGTCACGCATAAATACATATGAGTTAGTCACATTAATAACTCATAAAGCACGTAAAGATAAGAGATATGGGTAAAAAATAATCCTGTTAAAGGAATGCTAAGTGAAAATGGCATCGCATATTCTTGGCCAATCTATTTTTCTTCGTCCTATCTCAGTTAGGAGATGACTGCCAAAGTTTTTAGCTGATAAAGGATATCTTTTCATATTATTGTGGGGACAATAGTGCCCGAAACGAAGAGACCTTGCTCGAGGTCTTGAAATGACAAAGGCAGTTGGTTGGATTCTGCGAGCGAATGATGAGATCGCATCTCCTTTGAATTGTATCCCTGTCCCCACGTCAAGGGTAAGGGATGCGAGTCAAACAATCGGATCAAGGCCATTAATGGTAGTATCTCATCTTGTCGATGCCAGGATGGTAACTGGCGAGAGAACAATAGGTCCATGCATACAGAAGCTTCACACTTTTCATGTTAAGAAGTGGGATATGAGGTAGGAAGATAGTCATGTCTCGTCCATCCATAGCTATGTCTTAGGTCCCATGTCAGGAATAAGAGCTGACGTGTAGGCAATCAATCAACACCCAAGCTTAAGTGCTGCAGATCCTTGACTTGCTAATCTTTGGGAAGGACAACAACAATCGGCCATACTCTGGATACAAATACGATCAGGCAAGACGATGATATATCAACTTTGGATCATAAAATGGAATCGTGAGCAATTCATGCTAGGATTTCCGAGTTTCCCCTACGTTTAGGTCATGAGTCAATTGGCAGATGGTCCATAAATGGGTTGAATTGTGAATCTACACATTTTATTGTCAAAACGCTAGCCGCTAGAAGTCCCATTCGTGTACATCTTCCATCAAACAGGAAATTGATTAGTGCTTTTGTCGAATCATCTAAGGCAGTGGATTCAGCAATGAGATTCGTTGATGTCTATCCCGGGATGATCTTTTAAGGGAAATAAGTAATGTCTAATTAGTCTGATTCAATGTTCCATTTAGATAATCTTCCAGATCCCTCGGTTCGTTGCAAGACCGATCGTAGTAGCTAGTTGGCCTAAACTTCGATTTGGCAACCCTGAATATGATAGATAACTTGTTAGGCTCTGATTGATGTTCACATGTTCTGCCACAACAAGAGTCTAATGTAGAGTGCAGATGGCTGAGGAGCAGTCAAGTTGCTATTATCTTAATAAGGATTCATAGGCTTGATCATGGCCGATGGAGGTTTTATTGGTACCTGACTCTGGGCAACTAAGTATGTTGCTTTAGCACTCATCAGGTGGAAACCAATCGTCATCAGTGCGGTTGATAACAAATGGTCATTGCAAAGGTTAGCTAAGTTCCTTGGGTAGTAAGACGCTAGACATATGTCCTTTATCATGTCACATGAGTAGCTTTGTAATGTTGGGATCCTTAGTTGCTTTCCAGTATCCCGCCAAAAAAAATTATTTTCACTAAGATTATCCGAGTTATCTTCAGAACAGGGTCCGGACTGCTCCATATCGAAGTTATTTGATTTTGTCAGCTAGGAAAGTTTATGTCGTGTAAACCAAGTGGTCGCCACTCATTCAGGAACAACATCAGTTGCATTGATGAGGTCTATACAACATCGGAATCCTTAAAAAAGAGGCTGTCGGAGCAGCCTTTCGCACATATGCTATCATGGTCAGCATGTTGAACTTGCATAGAAACTCTCAATGTTGAATAACACTAGTAAATAGGGGGTCAATGCTTTGGGAAGAGTCCCAGTTGTTTCCATTTTGTTGTTGATATTCTCGGACTAACCGCCATGTCCCGAGTCGATGTAAGGGAGTTTAGAAATGGCTAGTAGCTCGGGTCGGTATGAGTTGGGCTGGTCGGGTCGAGTTCAACCCGAAGCCCTGTCGATTCCAAAAGTTGTTCGGTCCGGAGTGAGTTCGAATCGCAAGCATTTTCAATCTGATCCGGGTGCATTCTCAACCCGATCCGATCCGAAAGCAACTCTGGACTTCATTTCTGTTCTATTGTTGCTGCTAGCAGGCATGGAGGTAGCTTCATGGCTGGCGACCTCCATGATTATAAAGCCAATGGAAAATAGAGAATTTGCAGGATTTCCTCTTCGGACTTGACGATCCAACAAGTTGACTGAAAAATCCTTAGATGTTGAGAATCTTCTTTTCCCAGTGAAAGCACCAAAATGTTAGACCAAAAAATGGCACTAACACCCAAAACTCGTGTATAGAGCATGAAATGTGAGAAAATAACTAAAAAATGCAAGAAATAGCAAGACAACAACATTTTTAGTGGCTCGATGTTAACAATCCTACATCCACTTCATAATTCCTTAATTCGTTAGGAAATTACAATTACAATGATCATAATCTTCAGATACTCAATTTACGATGAATTTATCTCTCTGAATTCACTGATTTGATCAAATAAGAGTATGATTATTTGTTGTTGAGCGATGACCATGGTGTACATGAACCATAGGATTGCCCAAAAGTCCCTGAAATCTCCCTAAAATGTTGTATTTATAAACAGAGCAACAAACCGGTTCTCGAGTCGAACACGTGGCACCCGGCCTTGCTTTTCAAAGGGAGTGGCTGCAGTTATGAGGCGGTTATATAGAGATGGTGGAAAAAGCCATGGACACATGGCGCAAATCTCGCGGCTTTAGGAGAAAGTGGGAATGTGGGTGGAAGAAGTGGTAGCAGTTGCAGGTCTGGGTCCCATCCGACTCGACCCGGATTTCACTCGATCCGACATGGGTTCCACTCGAACTGAGCTTCATTCGATCCGGGGCTCTGTTCGTCCCGAAGCTATGTTTTCACTAAAGTGCGGTCTTCGACCCGAACTGGGGCTTCATTTAATCCGAGCTGGAACCCTATTTAAGCTAAGATAGTAGGAAGGATCTCCTTCAATTCAAGACTTCACGTACCCTCTTCTTCGACTCCGGTAGGCTATTGATGTTGCTGGGCTTGGACGAGCCCAAAGGTGATCGAACTTGAGGTTAAGCCAACAATGTCCAGGTTTGTTCAGGCCCATCCCCGAGCCCTGGTTGGCTCTAGTAGTGGTAGCTTATGGGGTGACGACCTTGCCAAAAGACGGGTCAACAAGCTTCATCCCATATCTACGGAGAACACTAAACATCTCTGCCAAGTCCCGGACATGATCGGTGGATTGCTTCGATTTCACTAGCATGTCATCTACATGAACTTCCGTCGTAGTTTTAATCTAATCATGGAACATGCAATTGTCCAAACGCTGATATGTTTCTCCCGCTTTCTTTAGTCCAAACGACATAACCGCATAACAATATAGCCCAGGATCTGTTATGAAAATGGTATGCTCCTGATCTGGAACATGCAACGCGATCTAGTTATATCTTGAATAAGCATCCATGAAAGAGAAGTTCATGTCCAGCCGTAGAGTCAACAAGCTGATCAATCCTTGGAAGTTGATATTTTTCTTTGGGGCACGCTTTATTCAAGTCCAAAAAGTCAATGCACGTTCACCACTTCCTGTTGAATTTCTTCACAAGAACTAGGTTTGATATCTAATAGGGATAGGTCGTGTCTCGAATGAGCCCATTATTCTTTGGTCTTTCGACCACTTCTTTCAAAGCTGCCGATCTCTACTGGCCTAGAAAACGCCTTTTCTGCTTACAGGGACGTATTTCCAGTCAATATTTAGTGAGTAGTTCATGATGGATGGAGATATTCCACACATGTTAGCATGGGGCCATGCGAGCACGTCATGGTTTGCACAGAGAAATTCAGTCAACTCCCTCATCCGGAGGGGGTCTAGATGTGATACGATCGTCAAAACCTTGGTCGGGTCATCATTATCAATCTGAATCTCTACCATTATTTCATTAGGAGTCGCCCTTCTGCACTCTGGCTCTTCATCTTCTCATGGATCAATATCCTCGAGATGGTGACTGGACAGTCCTGCCTGGGTTGTTTCTTTATTTGCTATGTTGTCGCCTCCTTGTCAGGAGGAGGATTGTCTTCAGACTCCTCGTTTTCTTTGTCGCAGACTTCTTTCCATTTCGCTAAATAGCAAGCTTACTCTGCTAACTAGTCTCTCTTCCTACAACTCAGACTCCACCTTTCGTCGGAAACTTCAAAAGCAAGCACCAAGGAGCTATGCATGCTCTAAACTCAGCTAGGGTCGGTCGGGCCAAAAAGGCATTGTGTAGAGTTTATTTCCATCACAAGGAATGAGTGGGTCTGTACTCTCCTACGATCCCGCTTACCCAAATCTACCGTTAACTCAACAATTCCAACCGGTTTATTTGTTGAGCCATTAAAGCCACTTATCCTTCCTTTACATGGCTTTAAATCTCTTTTCTCAAGCCTCATCTGATCATAGGCTCTTCTGAATAATATATTAACGGAACTCCCACAGCAGACAAGGACTTTTCGTACGGTGGTTGGACTGATGATGGTTGTTATCACCAATGGGTCGATACTCGGGGTTTCCACCCTTTCAGGCTCTCCATCACGGAAGACAATGTTGTCGGTCATTGTCCTCCGCTGCTTCATAGGAACGTTCTCTCCAGGACTACTGCACTCCCCAACTTCTAAGTGTTTTGCAGCATTCACATACTGCTATATAGTCTTTGCACTGAAACCCATCGGATGTGGTCCTCCGACGATGGTGTTAATTACAATAACTTTTGCTTTTTGTTGGGTAGTGGCTCTAGAAGCCACCTGACCTTGTTTAGGGGCCAAGTCCCTTTCCCTTGTCGTTCAGGGCAACCTTGTACTCATCAAGTTTTCCTTCTCTGGTAAGATTTTTGACGATATTTCTGAGATGAAGGCATTCATTTGTCGTATGACCGTAGATTTCATGAAACAAACAGAATTTTCTAATCTCACATTCTTACTCGGTGGATTCTCGAGGAGGCGGTTTCTTATACTGCATAGTACTACAAGTATCCAAATAAATATTCTCCAGTGTATCGTCAATGGGGTGTGGCTGCCAAATTTGGAATCGGGGTCGTTTCTTAGCATCCCCCTTCTTATTATGACCTCCACCATTGTTTTTACGCTGGGTATCATTATGTTTGTTACGGTTTCCAACATCCACCTCCACCTTAGCAAAATTATCTTTAGACTGCTTCACAGCCACGTTACTCTATATTCCATCATCAAATGTGTCGTCTACTCTCCTCTTTCTATTATTCCTAGCTACCTCAATACGCAAGTGAATGTTCGCCTTCTCATAAAACACGCCAAGGCTTATGGGAGGCTTTCCAGTTAAATACTTTCTGAGTTCAGTCTCGGAATCGACTCCGTCCACCAATGCCATCAATACTGACTCTGGATTAGGGTTGGTGACTTCTATAACGGCTGTATTGAAGCAGTCGAGATAGCTTCTGGGAGTCTCTCCTCGAGCTTGAGTTATTCGGGAGAGTGACATCACATTCTTGGACTTGGCAGCATGTAGGCGGAATTTATTTGAAAACTTTATGTCCAAGTTTTCAAAATTTGGTATTGATCGCGAAGGCAACCGAGTAAACTGCATTAGCGCAACCCTATCGAGGTAGACATGGAATGCCTTACATTTTATGGCGTCTAGCCTTGTGGCCGAGTTCATAAACCAGATATATCAGATAAGATGATGGCTTGGGTTTGTTCTACCGGAGTAGTGATTCATCTGTGGCAAGTTGAATCTCCTTGGGAGCTGGGCTTCTGATATGTCATCAATGAAAGGAGTGTGGCTACAATCCAAGCCTAATCCTCATTGGTAAATCCTTTATTGTTGTTCATGATCTTCCTCACCATGGAAGTCAAGTCTAGAACATTGAGGATGATGGGTTCTGAGCTCTCGCTCCGCTTGGCCCTGTCTGCTCCCGCAGTAGGCAAAATTATCCGAGCTGTCGTCCGGACAGTGCTTCCTTAACCCTTGTTGTCCCGGTCATTCACAGGACACAAGGGAGGAAGAACTAGAGCGTGAGAGGTGCCAGGAGCGTCGCGAGCTCTGGAGGACTCTGGGTCGGCAAGGACGTGGGATCGGCAATATTAGGGGTCGGCTCCACCAAGCCAAACCAGATCGGCATGCCGAGCCGGGATTCTTCCGAACTGGAGCTCATCTACACTCTGGGCCATAGTGAACTACTGTGCTGCCCCTCCACTTCTGCTTGATGATGACGAGTTCTCGGCTTCTTAGTGATGTGCCAATGGAGAAGCTTGTTGATTCCTAAAATCTTCCCATTGTCTTGCCATTCATTCCATATCTCTCCTCATCGTAGCGTTCTCATGCGAATGAGCGTTCAATGTCGCGGTGGTCACTCTAAGTTGGTTCATCAGCAACATGAACTCATCCCGAGTGGAAAACGTTGAAGTAGGAGCTTGGTTGGAAGTGGTAGAGACATGAGGATGGTTTGGTACCAACCCAACAGTTGGAGATAATCCAGCTCTTCCTACTGCATGTTGGTTGTTGCTAGTTGATGGCCTGGAGGCAGCCCTGATCTCGTGGGCTTGGCGGAAACCACTATTGCAGAATAGTTGAAGAAAGTATGGATTTTTACTCTTGGCTTAATGATCTAAAAAGTAGGCAAAAATCCTTAAGCGCTTCGAATTCTTTCTCGGTGAACGCACCGAAATGTTGACACCAAAAAGTAGCACAACACCCAAATAGAAAATACATAGAGAATAAAATGAAGAAATATAAATGAAAACGAGTAAGAAGCAATCACACACAAGTTTATAGTGGTTCAAGGTTAACGAGTCTACGTCCACTTTATAATCTCTTATAAAATTTAGAAAACTGAGTACAATGGTTGTTAATCTCTCGAAAAACGCGAATACAAGACAGTAGTACGAGTATCAAAGATATAAAATGCAAAAAGTCCTTTTCTTTGAGCTTTGAGGGACTAATTATAGATGAAGTTGGCTTTGGGCCGGTATGGCCACGTGGCAGTTGATACGATGTTGTAGGTGCATGTGGGTTTGGTCACATCGCAGGAGAACGAGTCTTCACATGAGAGTAAGTGGGTTAATAGGGCTTCAGGTCGGTATTCATCCAGGTCGGTGTACGCCCAGGTTGGTATACCGAGCCGGCTCCATATGATACCTCTGTGTCTTTGCCAAGTAGGAAATAGGATGAGCCAGGGTAGACCGAGCCAATTTCAATATCGAGCCAGAGATCGAAATGAACATATGTTTCCTCTTTCAACTTAGCGGTACATATCAGTGTCTGATCCAGATTTTGAGTATTCAGTCTATGAACGACATTGATAAGAGGCAGTTCAACACCTATTGACATGAATGCAGATATTCTGATTATCAAAGATAAGTTTTCTAACATATCTAAAGAGAGAGATCTTGCCGCATCGCAACTACTATAACTATTTATCACATTTGGAAAGAGCATAACAACATACATCATGACAACAAAGCTCTTAATAAAGATCAAAAATGGATTCTTATCAGCAAGGATATACATATTATTTTATTCAAATCGAAGAATACACGCAAAAAATACTTATCTGGAGACAACCAACGCGGTATCTTTCAGAGCATTGAAGACTATTTGAAATCCCCAAAGCTCCATCATCATAATAACACAATCAAATCCAAGTTTTTCCATGTAAGATCTGAAGCCAAAGACTGCAGATTTATTATCTATTCAATCCCCGAACTTAATCAAACGATTGATGACGTAGCTATTACTGCTGAGCCTCACCGAGCCTCACCATCAACTCTGAAGCTTCATCAATTTATAGATGAGATCTGAGTTTAGATCGAAGAGATTTAGATCTAAATCCAAATAACCTCAACGATCAAGTTGTAAGAATGCTATTGAACCACGATCTTTCTTACTGGGAAAGAGGTGAAGTCAATGACAGCAAGAGAGAAGAAAGTAGTGAAGAAATTATCGAAGATTTTTGAACTTTCATTCCGCAATTTTTGTTTGAGTCTCATTTGTTTTGAGCTTTACCAAGCTTGTCGTGTTGTAATTTTAGCAACGGTAAGTTTGTGCCTCGTCTTTTTGTTGTTATGTTTGGATAATTTTTCCCTACTGTATTGGGTTTGGCCCATTTTTTCGCTCATTTTCTATATAAAAAAAAGGTATTGCTTTTTATGTATGCTCCATTCTTGATTACAGCATCTTAGTTTGAATTTTGTTTTCTGCTCCAACGGTTTTTCCCTTTTTCTATTTTTTGTACGTATAGCTTTTACAGTATGACAAGTTTGTTGACATCTTCATAAAAGTACAATAAAATTATGTGGAGTGCTATGTTCATCAGCACTCGTAGAGCCCTCAGAAAAAAAAATCCAGGGGCCATGCAAAAAAAATTAAAATAAATTTGCAGTGGGCCCCACGTTTTTCCTTTTGTATGGACCCGCGAGTGTAATCCACATTCTCCTAAAATTATGACTTTTCTTCTCTTTTAGAGGACCAATCGTTCTACAATATAAAAAAAGAACAGAACTCCACTTCCTCGTCGCTCCGTTATAAACCACTCGAAATGAATATTTTCTTTCAAAAATTCTACTTTTTATGCTCAAACATAATTAGCATCAACCAACTTCAAAATGACAAAACCCAATTTTGGGTTGAATTCGAATGGAAAAAAAAGGAAGAAGGAGATTTTATTGTGAAGGACAAACTTCATACCTTTTTCAAGTCCAGAAACAATCCACTAAAAATTTATTTTCAAGGACAATACACACTGTAAAACCGATATCATATACATCGTAAAACTGATAGCTAAATTCTGGTACCACACACTGTAAAACTAATACTTAAAAGCTGATAGTCAAATTCTGATACCATGCAGATTAAAACTAATACCTAAAATCTGATGTTTTGTTCTTTAAAATAAAATTTCAACGGACCGTTTTTACGGTTAAAAAAATCTGTAACTTTGTCTTTAACATAGGGTTGTCAACGAATACTTTCAGATATGGATAGTGCTATATTCGTATCCGCATCCGAAATCGTTTTCGGATATCCGTATTCGCTGATACGGACAGATATCAGATAATTATTTTATCCGTCAACGATCGATAAATCAAAAGATAAATGAATTTTTTTAGTTTAATATAAATGTTTTTCAATTATATTGATTATAAAAGTGTTAAAAATAAACAATATGATGAAATTAAATAGACTTAAGAAGTTAATATGCATTTATTACGTATAATATAAACATTCAACTTAATAAAACACTAAAAAATCTCATTCATTGTACTAAAATACATATATTTCTGAGTATAGTATTAAAAAAAATCGAACGAATAATTTTCAGATGCGGATATCAACATATCGTTATCCACATTCGTTTTTTCGAAAATCGAATATAATCCATTTTTCGGATACAAATATGGGATTTCATATTCTCGAGTATTCATTAACAGTTTTATTTAACAGTATTTTTATGAAGGGAGAATCATATAGACCTCCTAACAAACAAATCGTGACTAATTCCGATATAAATGGAAGGCAGGTCAAATTAGTACTAAGAAGCATCAGTACCACTAGGGCTGTCAACGGATACTTCCGAATACGGATAGTGTCATATCCGTATCCGTATCCGAAATCATTTTCGGATATCGAATATCCGTATCCGCGGATACGGCCGGATATTGGATAATTATCCTATCCGCCAACGATCGATAAATCATGAAATATAAATGAAAATTTATAGGTGGATACCCAGTGCCAAAGGCTTCCGTACTCAAGCGTGAGAGGACTTCCCAGGCAGTCCCCCGTCCTAGTACTATTCTCATGGCTTTCCGGGCTCTGGGGGTGGTCGATTAGTGCACATAGCCTTTCCATCACATATGTGAAAAGGTCGGGATTCGAACCTGCGCGCTCCAGATTACCAGCCGGGTAAACTTACCGTTGCGCCAGACACCACCTTATAAATGAAATTGTTAAATTTATAGTTTAACATAATTGTTTTTCAATTTCTTTGATCACTAAAGCGTTAAAAATAAGCATTTATGATGAAATTAAATAGATTTGAGTAATTAATATGCATTTAGTGCATATGATATAAATTTTCGACTTAGTAAAGCAATAAATAAATCTAATTCATTGAACTAAAATACGTATAATTTTGAGGATAATGTTAAAAATATTCGAACGGATAATTTTCGAATGTGGATATCTATGTATCCATATCTGCATCCGTTTTTTCGGATATCGGATAATCATCCGTTTTTCGGATACGAATGCGAACGGATATTTCGGGTATCCGTTGCCAGCCCTTAAGTACCACTACAGAAATTAGGTTTGGAAATTCAGCAGAGACTTTGTGCCACGGAGGCCCTCTTGAAATCAAGGAACACAATACGATGGTGCTATTTCTCGCACAGAAACTTGACAAGCAGTGGCAAGTTTTGGAAGTACAATAATTATCGGATAAGTATCTATTTGCTGTTTGTTACGTACACATTTCAGAGTGCAAACAAAAATAAACATCTATCTGTCAAGCATGCCAATGATTAAACACCAAAGTCATAAAATAACCTTCTTTTTCTTATTAGTGCTCTAGAGAAGCTTCTTTCACTTGAATCATACATCAACCTCTCCATCCAACCCAGATCATCATAATATCCTCCCTAAAAAAACTGAGTTTAATTATGACAACAGTTTTTGCTGTGGTTCCTTCACTGCTGAAGATGTTGATACTCATGATCATCAGTGGCTGTACAGCGCAAGCACTGAACATTCCATCAAAATACGATGGATTTGCATACGGAAACGCTGCTGAAATATGGGGGGATTCATCAGTGATAATAGAAGCCTTCTATGACCCCATGTGTCCAGATAGCAGAGATTCATGGCCACCTCTCAAACAAGCCTTGATTCATTATTCCGGGACGGTTTCCCTATTACTGCATCCTTT
Source organism: Allium sativum (assembly GCA_030737875.1). NCBI lineage: Eukaryota > Viridiplantae > Streptophyta > Magnoliopsida > Asparagales > Amaryllidaceae > Allium > Allium sativum. Next base: position 830,639,592 of record CM060913.1, read on the forward strand.
TCCTCTGCCGTGAGTTTTCATATTTACCTTTCCTTTTGGCTTATTTTTCTTCCCATGGTATAGTAGCCTTTGTCCAGGGTTGGGGTTCAGAAAACTGTATATTATTAAAAACATCACCTGATGAAGTACAACTTTGAATTATAAGCAAACAAGTATGTATGTATGTATGTATGTATGTATGTAAGAACTATTGACATTCAGATACAGCAAAATTGCTTTATTTCTTTAAAAATAAACAAATTAACAGTAAATTGTTTTATTTCTGAAAAAAAAATGCAGGTACCACAGCAATTCCTATATTTCATGCAGAGCACTGCATATAGCAAACAAACTAAATCCATCTTTCACATATCCTCTGCTTGAGTTGCTCTTCAAGAATCAGGTAACACGCTTATTATTTAATACTGACAATTCCAGTTAGGTATCTTAATATAGACTTCATTTACACAAACGAATGGCCGGCAGGAAAGGTACTACAATGCGCCCACTTATAACATGTCAAGAGCACATATCATTCATAGCATAGCCAAACTTGCGGCTATGGCAGATGGAAAAGATTATTGCCATTCTGCATTTATGTCTGGTTTTAATGATTCAAAGACCGATCATGCAGCCAGGATTTCTTTCGCGGTAACATAATTAAAATTTTATCTATAGTCTTCTTTTGGGTATTTGTTTTTTTGGATAATAGTTTAATGTATCAAAAATAAAATTACCAGTATGGATGTTCAAGAGGTGTGACTGGAACGCCTTTCTTCTTCGTGAATGGCATTGCCCTGCCTGATTTTGGTTCAACCATCGATTTCAAGAAATGGAGGAGCATACTCGATCCACTCTTCCTCAAAGCGTGATGTGTTCAATACAGTTAATTGTAGCTTTACCGATGCATATAGTTTCTGGCAAGGAAGAAGAAAACTTGTAAGAGAAATAAATTATGCCTATAATAAATTGTATGTCACATCTTCATACCAATAATATAAAATATATGACTGGTATATTCAAGTTGTTGCTGTTGAGTTGATTTAAAATCAAATATCATACCCATAAGTCCTAAGTTGCTATTGATGAGCATACTCCGTCTTTTCTAATTGTGTTGGTACTTGTAATGTATAAACATTTGAGGTTGAAATGGTTATCAATTTCACTGATAAACAAAAACAAACAAAATATAAAATTTCACATTGTTCCAGCATTGAGCCTTGTTGGGAAACAATGACTGAGTCGCGAATTAGGTCGCTTTCTTGAAGACGATTCGGCGATCTGATCGGTGGTGCAAACCAGTTCGTACTTGTCGCCGCCGCCTCTGGGATAAAACAGCATTCTGAGAAAAATAATTGATTTGTTTGCACAACAAACCAATTCAGATTTGCACTTTCGATTTAAATTTAACTGCTCGTTCTGATTTTGTTTTTAAAGAACTTTTAGTGGTGGAGGGAGAGATAAAAATAAAAAAGTTGTTTTTTTCTAAGTAGTTCGGCAAAAAATAAACGTGGTAATACTTGTAGAGGAAGTCGGTTCAGATCTAAAAAAATAGATCTTATAAAAAATAATTCATCTTTATAAAACGTGGTAATACGTGGTAATACTTATCCAATTTTTTAAAATAATTCATCTTTATAAAAAATGAATTATTTTTCCAACAAGCCTTCATAGGTTCAATCAATATTTTAAAAAAGGGATTCAAATCGTAAATCCTATATCCAAAATTATTTTGTTTGGCCAACTACATATGATGTATTTTGCTCCAATTAAGTTATCAAGTAACATTTAAGTTTGAAAGGCATTTATCGTTTGATACGTACTACCAATTTGTATTTCAATAACAAATTGCATCGAATTTCTAATCTAATATTATTTTTCTTTTTAATATTTTTATTCTTTCTAAGTGTCACCCTTTTTTGTCTTAGAAAACAATGAAACTCAATTTTACAATCAAATACATCACTTGATTTGTTTTTTCCGTACAACATGAATTGGATCATTCTTCTCAATTATGACTTTAACTAAGTTTTAAATTGTACTTGAGAACCAAAAACCAAACGGTAACTGAAAGTGTTTGATTGGGATTTATATTGTAGGATTTTTGTTTAAAGAAAAAATAAATAAATCAACGTACTCAGTACGCATAACTTAGGTATGAAGAAGGAAATAGTTAGTTCCAAAGGTTAATTTTTTGTCCTTTAATTTATTTATGTTTGTTTTGGTACATGTTCTTCTGGTAGGATTATTGATATTGCCAGCACTGGTAAAGCATTAGCATATCCAGCGTAATGCGATACAACAGTAGAACAGAATATTGTATACCGCATCAAAATAACACACATCTTTTGACCACCAATGCATTAAGTTATCTACAGCAATTCACATACAATAAACGAACGCATACTGATTATCATGTGCAACCATGCCCTAACACAGGTAGAATAATTTACCATTAGTCTAAAAGTCATGACTGAGTTCGCTATGCGATTGAAACGACACCACATAAACTTCATAATGCATCTGCTGTGCATATTTGTTAACATGCAGGATTATTTTTAACTAACATTGATTAGCAGACATCATATTATAAGTATACCTGCTAACAAACAGATACCATTTTCATATCTCCATATCCTATAAATACTGCTAATAGCTCAATAGCATTCACGACCCATTTAATATTTGTTGTTCAGTTTTCTTTCAAGCATGATTACCAAGCCAGATAAGATACTGCCTGATCCAAGCAAAGTCGGCTTGGTTAATCTACAACCCGCCCTCTCATATCAAACCAAACTCAAGCTGGCCTGGCCCCAAGCCAGCTCATCGACTCGGTAGCACATCTGGCCGACAGCCGGCCAGTTTAACCCGAGGTATATAATTGAAGGAAGTCCAGGCATGCTTAAAATAGACTACTTAGTTTGCATGGTTACACGCAGGTGACGCTAATAGATGTAGAACATTATTTCATTACATAGTCAATAAATATGAGGAAGTGAAGAAAGCAGAGTTCATATTGTGCAACTCACACAAGCTTAGACCACAAGTGTTCTCATACTAACTTGAAATGAAATGATCTACTGGCCTGCTGGGAACGAAGCAAAAGAAAATTTTGGTCTGAGGATGAAGCTTGTGTTGATTAAGTGGCTAGGCCAGACAAACAAGCCATAACGTGCAATAAATATCACAGACAATAGCGAATTCAGATAAGGTTAATGATTAACATAACAAATTTAATAAAGAACGTAATTTCCATCAGAAAACAAGCCTGATATCAGCTGTAACTAAAAAAAATGAATAACCAATTGTTCTTCCAATGAATTCTAAGCAAATAACTGCAGTAAACCAGAAATCTATAGTACGAGTGCTAAGCGACTGAACGCTGGATTGATGGTAACCGTGCAAATCGAAGATGCAATTGATTAAAGCAGAGTAAAAAAGGAGCAGCTGCGATATGATTAAAACAGATGGCAATAGAACTTACCTCCAAATCCGCAGAGTAGCTTCTAGATCCGAAAAGACGAAATTGGGAAAAAAAAGAAAAAGAGACGAGAGAATGGAGATGCGGGGTATCGATCCCCGTACCTCTCGCATGCTAAGCGAGCGCTCTACCATCTGAGCTACATCCCCGAGATGACGACGGATAGATGGTCTAATTTGTCGAAAACAACACCGATATGTTCAATTTTAACATCGCGCTGCTTGTGTTTATGGCCATAAAGATGAGATGGGAACATGGTCGACGGTGTGAACCCAGGCAGCAGTGATTGCCAGAATAGAGATCGAAGGAGATGCAAAAATTCTCGGAAAACCCCCGCTTTAGGAAATATTTGCCGCCTACTGAATTATTCACAAAAAAGCTTATTAGGTACCTGTGAACCGCATGATTGCATAATGAAGAAGGGTAGAGTTACGAGGCCCGAATGGGGAAGGTGGAGGTCTGCTGCGCGGAGGCGGAGTGGAGGGAGAAGTACAATTGAAACGCGAATTCGGAATGAGCACTGCTATACGATCGAAGCTTTTTCGGTCTGATAATGCGATTCAGTTGGTATTCATTCAATTCAGGGGAGATAAACGTATAATTTCGACGTATATGTGTGGGGACCCGAAATAATTGTTTGTGTCGCACATTTTGACCGATTGTCTGTCGGTTCATTTAGCATTTCTGATTCGGAATTCACCCTGCTCCGTTATTTTTCGGCACAAATTTCTTGTTTTATTTTGGGACCCGTAGTATTGTGTTTATGGGACACGCTTTTGCAACTAAAGCTTAGGTACTGTTTTTGTTTAGGTCACTTACTTGTGAGAGGCTATTTCTATTTGCACTCTGCTAATTATTTTTCACCCACCGTTTAAAATATTGAATTAATCATTCCAATTTTAACTTTAAATTATTAATTATGCATTTTTTTTAGGATTAATTGTCAAGAATAATCCAAAGTTTAACGTGTCTTCCCATAATAATTCGAAGTTTGGATTATTTCTAATTAATCTGAAGTTTAGGGAGTGTCTTTCCATATTAATCTCATTTACTTGGTTCTTCCCATATTAATCCGAAGTTTAGGGGTGTCTTCCCATATTGATACCAAAATAACATGTCAAGGGGTCATCGGGATCAATATGGGAAGACACCCCCAAACTTTGGATTATTCATAAATAATCCAAACTTGGGATTATTATGCAAAGACACGTTAAACTTCGGATTATTCTTGACAACTAATCCTTTTTTTTAAATATAATTAATAATTCTAGTTGCTTTTCACGTGACTTTGATCGAAATCAATCAACATTTTAATAGACAGTTGATTTAATCGACCTATCCTCGAATGCAATTCAGCGAAATCATTGCCTAATTTTTAAAATCTATTATGATGCAGTTGTTTTGATTATTTTTTCATATATTTGTTTCCTTGATGTTTGCATCTTTTTCATCGCAGATAATAAATTGTAAATATTACTAAGGTTTGGATGGAGAAAACGAAAAACTGCAAAAAGAAGTAAAAAAGAAAAACAAACATAGATAATAAAAAAAAAGGTAGTTAAGGAATAAACGGGGTAGAAGAAGAAAAAACTGGTGTGAGGATTATTTTTTAAACTCACCGGGGTGGAAGAGTAAACTGCGGGGTGAATAGACGGAGCCTACTTCTGAACGAGCTTCTAAACGCTGGTTCATTCAGCATTAAGAAACTGCAACGCTATTTGTATTTCCCTGCCATTCAGTGCAGCTACCTCAATTCAGCGATCTATTATTAAGCGAAAAAATATCGCTTAACTAGGGCTCTGGATCTGGATTAGCTGAACATACAAATAATACCCCTGTTTTTCCGCTATATAAAAAGCTTTTGTAAAACCCACCTCAGCAGAGAGCAGCAAGCTACTGGAAAACTTCATTCGAGAACAGCAAGGAAGAAGAAAGTACATATTATTATTATAACATAATATAATTTATGGTGAATTGTTTACATTATTTCTGTTGATGCGTGTAGCTGGCCTTTTGCCTTTTAGATGTATGCATTTATTACATCCAACTATTGTATCTATAGTTGCTTTACAGTTGCATGATTTCCTATTAGTTTAATATATTTTTGGGTCCATTCACCACCGAATAGTCCTTTTGGTTTTTAAAGGCATTAGAGCTTTTATTTTACTATATGTTTCTCCCTTGCCTAATTTTTTGCCTGTCAAAGCTGACCATCATATTACACAATGACACAAATTTTGTAAATGTTGAAACACTAATGTTTTGAAGGCATTATGGTTATGATTTTATTTGTCGTGTTGGCTATTAAAATGTGAGTGTAATAGGTAGAGTATTTAATTATGCAGCAATTCTTTGGGTATTGCATGATTTCCTAATATTGAAGTGTTTTCATCTAAACCTCAAACTTTCATGACGAATTTACATGATGAAATTATTTCGTCTTTATTTTAAATAATACTTATCAATAAACTAGCGAATGTATGCATTTGAGGCTTTTTTTGGGGATATTTCATATGTGTGCATGACAAGTATTTAGTTTGATTGAATTATAAACAGACTAAGGGTAATTTTGTCAATGGAGTACTCGTTTTAAATAATCAATTTTCTACTCAGCAAAGAATCAAACAATGTTTCTTTTATTCAGCATCTAGCATTTAACACTTAGCATTCAGCATTCAGCAGTCAGCCTTCAGCATCCAGCACTCGGTGTTCAGCGTTCAGCATTCAGCATTTTCAACCAAACGAAGCCTTAGATAATAGACGAAGGTTTAGTTGTCATTGAGCAAAGAATGGATGAATGAGAGCTCATGTCAAGCACATGATTGTGCCAATTTTTACCATGTACGGACATACCACATGCTTTGTGCATCTTAGAGATTGATGCGTTACCCGACAATTGCACGTGATAATATTGTGAAATCATGTTAATTCAACTTTATAATATAATCTTTTTTTAAATGTTGGTTTTATATTGTTAAGGATAAATTTTCAAAATAGACTTGTTTTTAAAACTTATAGCATGTTTAGGCCACTTTCAAAACTATTTGCGGAAGTAGTCGCGCTTGGCAAGTGCGCCTTTGAAAACATACAAGGGTGCACTTGCCAAACGTGCCCTTGTATTTATATAAGGGCGCGCCTTGCGAGTGCACCCAAGCCAGAGGCCTGACTACTGGCAGCTACCTCTTTACTCCTCACTTCTACCCATCTTCCTCTTACTCTAAAATCCCCAAAAACCCAAAAACCTAAATTTCTAAACTTTCAAATAATTAAATTCTTCAAGGAAAATACATCAAATTACTTCAACAATGGAAGGATCTTCATCACCTTATCAAGTTAGAGGTAGATTGTTAAACAATTTGTGCTTATTTTTGTTTGTGTTACATACAATAGATTTGGCTTGTTCATTACTTGTTCATTTCAATTCCTAATTCAAGTATATGGTGATTGAATACCTAGCTAATTCCTAGTTCAACTATATGGTGAGTTAAAACCTAGCTAATTCCTAGTTCATATGATGTAGTAAAAACACATTTTTTTTCTTTCAATTGTTAAAACTTGTTCACTACTTGTTCACATTTTATTCTTGTAGAGTTGGCACCCGGTCCTGTAAACACAAGTGTGTTGCATCTTCAAAATGAACATAGAAGCAATAATCCAGACTTGATGAAGGCATTTCAAGAAAAACAAATGGATGAACTCAATACTATGTTCATTTTTCATGCACTAACTACTTACTTTCATTCCGTTTTAAATTTGTAGAGCGACGGGTAGATTGATTGTCAAGATCATTCAATCAAGTTAGGATTGATTACACCAAATATGCCAAGAGTTTAACTAGCATTACAACGAGTTGGACTCAGAGAAATATCCAGATTAGGCTTTTTTAAGATAGATCATGCACTAATTACTTCACTGGTAGACATGTGGAGACCGGAGACTTCCACCTTCCATTTTCTCACAGGTGAAATTACCATCACGTTGCAAGATGTCAGTTTCCTTTTGGGTGTTGTAGTGGAGGGTAATCCTGTTACTACTACACAACCTAGTAACCATGAGGATGTTTGTTATGAGTATTTGGGCATGGCCCAAAATCGAAATGAGATAAGAGAGGTGCAACAGTTAAGTTGATTTGGCTTCGTTGTATGTTTCAAAATGAGCCATCACAGGATGCGTCAGACGAAAAAGCTGAACATCATGCGAAAGCCGTTATTCTACACCTGATATATTTTCGTCTATGTCTCAATCATTCTAAAGGACGACTGAACCTTTTTTTGCTATTATTTATGAGAAATTTGGAAGATTTTGCGCGATATTCATGGGGTAGTGTTGTATTGACAACATTACACACTGAGTTAACAAATGCTGCACTCGGTATCCAAATCGATAGCGGACTGTCTTTCTCCTCTAAAGGTAGGTAATAGTATGTATAATTGTTAATGGTCATATGTAATATGCAATCCTGCCATTTTTATTTTTGTATATACTTTACAGCTTTGGTCATGGACACATCTTCCTATCGGTCGTCCAAATGTGACTTTATCTATGCAGATCGATAGGACATTACCTCTAGTGCAAGGTAGTTTATTTACATTTACATATTTTTATTCCTTTTGGGATACAAATTAAATCATTGGAATTATTTACTTTTATATATTATGAATTTGTTTATAGATAATAATTCACTATTTCATTTTGCATCATTTACTACTTAGTAGAAAAACCATATCATATCTTAGATATACGAAAAGATATCACTTTATATTGCAAAAATATTATTAACCACGATGTCCAATAATGGTGCTTATGCTATATTATTTACATTTACAAACTCTATTTACATTTACTTTATGTCGCAGGTGGTTTAGAAATAGGAGTTGGATTGAGTCTCCAAAGTAGGTTAACCTACTTATTATCGAGATCAGCTCGACATGCTAACAGATGGGGCTGTTGTATGGAATCCCTACACATTAGATGTGCTAGTTGATCTTCCCCAGATATGTCTAAGTGGCATGTCTAGTTGGCTTTGCAAGACACTGATCATATGCATAAGAATTGTAGACATGTATAATCCTGATCGAGTGATGCGACAATTTGGTCTTCAGCAACACATCCATGAGCCATGCGAAGAAAACCCAAATTTGGATTTTGATGTCATTCTATGGAACGATAGACATAACCGTATCATTCGTCAACAAATTCCCAAATCCATCGCTAAACATGTATTAGCGACGGATTTGTGACGGATAGCACTAGTCGGTAAATTTCACGTCGGTATTTTAGTGATCATTTTGCGATGGAATTTAACGTCAATTCTCCAACGCTTTACCGTCATTTGTCAATATATTTAAATTTAATTTTATAAAATTTTACCAACATTTTACCGACGGATATATATTTATATTTTAAAAAATTGTACCGGCCTGCCCCGCACCAGCCAACATTTCCAATGAAGGTACGCTGCGCCAATGTCCAACCAGTAAGGGACGGTCGCCAAAGAAAAGAAAGAAGGAATTTTGAACTAACAAGGAACCTGTAGTATATCTCACAGCGCATGGAATAAAATATAATAATAACATAACTTGACATAAAACAGGCGAGACAGTGCATAAGCTGAAAACTTATCGTAGCAGCGGAAAATCCAAAATTACAGCTTATGTTCCACATCATCTTTATTACAACTTTTTAAAAACTGTCTCTAAAGCAAAGTATATCATACATGGAAGCCTCCTGCTCGTCTCCGGCACATCTATTTGCGTACGACATCCACCGCCGTTTTGATCACCCATATCCTTGCTTTGATCACTCTGGCCCATGGAGTCATGGAGACTCCACTGCACTGATCCATTGCCACTAGTCTTTGCTATGTCCACTCTGCCCCATGAAGTCATAAAGACTCCATTGCACTGGCTCATAGCCATGCTACGATCACTCTGCCCCATGGAGTAATAACTACCCCACTTCACTTATCTGTAGCCTAACTATCGTCTCTCGGTGGTGAATCAAAGCTATGGACGTCGACAACTCCTTAGCACATGTCCCGCAGCAAAGCCCAAGTCATAAAGTTAACCCGTTGGTTACCAACTGGATCCTGAGTTCTACTTCCCATTTGGACTACCTTTGCATCTCGGGTTTAGTCATATCCCGTTCGCACCTCAGTTTCCATTCGTGTCCATACTTCAGCTCAGATATGCTCGATTCGTGACTCCTTCATTCATGGCGCTACGGTTCGTGACTCATGGGCAGCTCGTGATGAGCATCTGGGTCGTGGTCCTCCTCCAAGCATGGATCGTGGTCCTCCTCCAAGCATGGATGGTGGTCTTCCTCCAAGCACGGATCGTGGTCCTTCTCCAAGCATGGATCGTGGTCTTCGTTCATCGTCATTGGCCTGTGAAGGGGTGGTACGACTCGTGATGGTCCTTCACTATCAGAGATCGGTTCGCCATATGTGTTCACGAATGGGGTCGGGTCGCTATGGTGCTTCACGAACGGGTCCATGACCAATTCCTTCAACTTTTCCAGCAAGCTATTTACGCCATACGACGGCGTTTTCGACCAATCTAACTTTTCTATGCAATCACAAATCATTCGAAATAGTCATAGCAACATGTATAATTATCCATAAACACTAAAATAACAACATAACAAGTTTATACGGATCAAACATACTCAAAACCCATATTTTCCCCTTAATCCCCCTTAATCATGTTTAAGCATACAACTAGCAAAACTTATCCAAATTACCCCAAATTTTTAATAGAGGCTTAAAATAATGTTTAAGAATTTCTAGACATTTTTCCAGAATTTAATCTTGTATAATTTCGTTAATTAACACTAATCACCCTAATTAACTGCAGGTAGTGTAAAAACAATGCTAATCACTTACCTTAACCACAAATAAACTCAGATCTGAAACTTTTGGACAAAATGGTTCGGATTCCAATACACTCCAGCAGCTCTACCTTGATTTTTGTGCTAATCGGCTTTGATTTGATATCGATTTGGCTTAATTAGCGATTAGAAGGTGATTTAGGGTGTTTTAGCAAGTGGAGGTCATTGCTAGGGTTCAAAGGTTGTAAGTGGCGGCTAATAAATGAAATAAAAACTGGTTTACTAACTCATCTCAGCCCTCCCATAACCCTAATCCCGAAATGGGTTATGGGCCCTCTTGCTAATCACCCTAATTAGGCCTGATTAAGCTGTTTTTCATCTTTTAAACCTTGTTTCGGCCATATCTCCCAAACGGTGAGTCCGTTTAGCTAATGTGACCACTCTACGGAAAGGTAAACCATCATCCAGACCTAACGAAAGTGGTTTCAGGTCCAAACTCCTTACCAATAAAAAGTTATGGCCGAAACAAGATCAGCTAGGGACAAAACGGTCATTTAATAATCGGCAAAAATCATGAACATCGGAAATGACCCCAGTAGTCGTCTCTGAAAGTTACATGGCTATACGACTTCGCATGAGAAAGAAATAAATATTCTACGATCCCTTATGCGTAGAATGCGGGTCGTTACATTCTCCCCCCTAAAGAAATTTCGCCCCTGAAATTCCTTAACTAAGAAACAAGCAAAGGATCCCGCATGCCTACCAACCATTCACAACAATCAAACTTACAAAAACAAACAAGTCTATCCTAGCATGCAGAAAACTAAATCGCAATTAAAATCTTACCAAGTAAAGAGTTCTGGATACGTCTTCTTAATGCTCTCCTCTGTCTCCCAAGTACTTGTCAAGTGCGCCCTTATTTATTTTAATGGGCACACCTTAAAGGTGCACCGCGTATTTAAAAAAAAAAACAATGCCACCTCAACGTCGAGGTGACAAAAACTAGTCTACTTCTGCAAATAGTTTGGAAAGTAGCCTAAACATTCTATTAGTTTTAAAAACAAGCCTATTTTGCAAATTTGTCCTATTGTTAATTAAGTTTTGTTGAAATGATTTAAATATTAATGCAAATGTGTTAATTCGAACTAAAATTTAAAAATCATGGAATTTTTAAATATTAAATAAAATAAGAGAACTAAGAAAATAAAATCAGTTATGTTTTTTTTTCTATTTTACCATTATTTAATAAATAAATAAATAAATAAATAGCGAGGAATAAAAATTAAATAAATAGCTTTGAGATTTGAACTTGTAACCTCTAACTATTTAGACAGACATAGTAAGTATTAAGGGGTACAAATGAATATAACTTTCTAAGATTCAAACTTGTGGCTGCCAACATTACTATAAGATAAACCGATCAAATCATTTAATATTTCATATCCCTATAAGACACCTAAATTGAATATTCCATAATATCATCAACATTACTATAGTTTAATGAATAGTAACACAATTTAATCCAGATTTCGAAAAATTAAGTGGATTTCGGATTGACTGGGATTTTCCTCACTATTCATTCCCAAATGCGATCCAAAATACGCATTCTCATTGATCAATTTTGCTAGCGAACTACTTTTTAAATAAAAGATAGAATTGGGAATTATAGTAAAAACGATACCACTACTAACAGTTTTAGGGAGAACGAGGAGAAAAAGGCGAAATGCTAGAAAGAAAATAGAGAATGATGCGAACACAATGGAGGCATAGAAAAGTTAAGGGGGAAATGTGTAACAACGCACATCCCAATGGGTCCGGTTTTTTCGGTAGTAACTAAAATCCAAGTTAATTGAAGCATAAGTTGGGTGCTTGGTACCCTTCGAATAAGCCAAAAAAAAAACCCAGAGATTAAGCAAATAACACACAGCGGAAATGATTTAAAATATGTTGGTGAATAAATACTTACGTAGAGAATGACACTTTCTAGATCAACTACCTTTAAGCTGAACAATCACTGTCTTCTATCTAACCTGCAGGTTGTTTTAACTTTTAAGTATGGTCAGAAATAATATTTTGGTGATTGGTAAATTATATATTTTTAAGCACAATACTACATATATCGCTTCATTATCATCTTTGTTATATTAGGTCCATACAAGGGGTCTATACCCTCATCTCTACGCTTGAATCGCACATTTCCACTCCCAATAGATTTAACCTACTATATATATATATATATACACACACACACACACACACACAGTTGTATGCCCTTCGACAACCTCGAACCTAGGTACTTCCACTACACCATAATGACCATTTGGCAACCCTTATTTTTTTCAATTGCCAACACTTATTTGTGTTATAAGTTAGTCACAGTAATAAGCGGTTGTATATTAAAAATGTGTTACCAAAAATAAAATTTTATAATTTTTTTTATTAGTAACGCTTATGTACGTTGGTAATTAAGGTTTTCTTGGGCAAAAAGGTAAACAGCCTCATGCTTTTTGCCCGTAACCAGTTAAACTTATGTTCCTTCCTCTCAACACTTTTAGTTCCCTCCGCCGCTAAATTAATTATTACCAGTCCATACTAATCGCAAATTGGAAAACTTCAAGGTTCATTTCCGCGATTTGAAGACCTCGCAGATTTGAAGAATCGACTTTGCCTTGCTCTCCTCCAGTTCGACATTGGCTTCAGGTGATTTCCGCAGATTTTTAGCTTTCGATTATGTTAAATGATTTTTTTTATTAACTATTCTCCTATTTTCTAATTTCGACTGTCTGTCGTGGTTGAAATCGTTCATGTTATCCTTGAATGATTCATTGGTAATTAAACAACAAATAAGATTTATATTTGACTAGATTGAACTAATCCTTCAAAAATACGCAATTAAAAGATAGAAAAAAATATCTGGAACCTGCGATTTGGAATTCACAATTATGCTCGGGGAAACCGTGAGGGAGGGGTACAGGTTGCAGTTGCTTTTCCGATTTTGATTTCAGCGTTTGAGGCATAGCTTGTTCAGGTTATTGGGGGTGATTGTAGAAAGGAGGTTGCTTGAGCGACTTTGCGGCTTGTGTTGTCGGTCCGATTATGGAGGTTAATTGAGCTTTCCGATTGTATAAAAGTTCAAGCTTTTTTGGCTGTTGAGATACTGTGTATAAAAGTTCAAGCTTATTTTCCATGCAAGTGTACTAGGCGTGGACGTTCTATTACCTCAGAAAAATATCTACTGTGTATCTATTATGTTTTTTGCTGTGACTTTCTCAAAACAAATTCGCACTTATTATTATTATCAGAAATTGAATTATCTTGAAAATAGTTCAACTTTGGCACCTTATGCATGACAATCCCTGTGATCATTGATGGTGATAATAAAGGGGCAACTTTTCCCGATAGGACAATGTCTTTACAATTGTCAAATGTTGAAAATTTGTTCTCCTCCAAAGAAATTATTGGCCTTCAGGAAGTTGAGCTTAAACTTCCAAATAATGAATTATATACTGGAATAGTCTTAGGTAACTTACCTGAAGGAAATGGTAAATATGTATGGTCTGATGGATGCATGTATGATGGTGAATGGATGAGAAGAATGAGACTTGGAAATGGGAAGATTACTTGGCCATCTGGCTCTATGAATGATGGAGAATTTGTCAGTGGATATATATGTGGAAATGGCACCTATGTTGCAGCGGATAATTCAACATGCAAAGGAAGATGGAAATTAAATCTTAAACATTGGCAAGGGGTGCAAACCTATCCAAACATGGATTCTTTCGAAGGGTCTTGGATTCAAGGATCTATTGAATGTCCGGGAAAACATGTTTAGGCTAACGAGAACGTTTATGTTGGAAACATGAAAGGGGGTAAAATGAGTGGGAAAGGGACTCTTACGTGGAAAAATGGGGATGCATTTGAAGGAAACTGGTTGAATGGTATGATGCATGGATATGGTATTATCAAGGGAAGATAACCCCAAATCAAAGATGCAAAGTACCCTCACCAGATTCTGGTCCTAAAGCAAGTTTTTGGATAGATTTTTCCTAAAGCTGGATCACAGCTTACACCACCACATACTTCAGAATTGATGTTTATAAATATGCAGGATGCATTTGTGTAACAACCATTTGAAACTGAAAGTAAGCATCAAACTGAGAATTGATGAAGGCTGCTACAAAATGGAAGTCTTTTCAATGTCCCGGACTGTAATAGAATACTATTTTTCTGAGAATGTGTCTTGCTTTATTAAGTACTTCAAACTTATCATTCAAGTTTGAATATAATTATTCATTAACAAATTAATTTTTGATATATGACTTCATAGTTATTTAGAAAATCTCTTAGATTACATCTTGAAATTCGAGTCTTCTTATTATTTCTCAGGACAACTCAAAGTATTGGGCTCTTGTCTTATACCTTTCTAAGAAAAACTGGGTCTGATGATATTGTAGTGCCTATGGTAAGCTAAACAATCCTTTTATTTTGGCCTTATTGCAGTTAAAATAATTTTATACACGCATTTCTTGTAGGTGGATTATGAGTTTGATCGATCATTGGTGCATATGCAAGACGATTTCGAGGTGATGAAAAACAGTTCTTGACCAATTTGTCTACTATCTTAAGTTGGCCACCTTTTTCTTCAAAATCAGAGCTATTTGATCAAGTACGCATATTTTTACTTGCTAGACAATGTAATAACTTCAGTTGCTCATTTCTTTGGTGTATTACTGAATCATGTTGATTTGGTTCGGAGTCATAAGACAATCAATGAAGATCCCGATAGTTGGGGTTATATGTTGTTGGTTAAGGAAAATACTTCAAAATTTGAGTGCGCAAACTGAGTGCGCAACTCAGTCTGGCAAATTGAGTTTGCGCATCTCACTCTGGCAAACTGAGTTTGCGCAACTCAGTCTGGCAAACTGAGTTTCCGCAACCAAGTTGCGCCAACTCAGTTTGCCAAACTGAGTTTGTGCAAACTCAGTTTGCGCAAACTCAGTTTGCGCATACTGAGTTGCGCAAAATCAGTTTGCCAGACTGAATTGTGCAATAAGATTATAGAGCTTTATAGCTATTGTTAATTTTGCATTTCTAGCGATTCTTGTGCATTTTCACTTTTCTGTTACCTGTTTAATGCACATCTGCTAAAACACACAACAAAAGTGATACTTTAGTCTGCAACTCCTTTTCTCAGGTGAGGCAAAGCCCTTATCATTGTAATTTTCATCAGTTTTGACTTCTTGACTTCAACATAATTCTTCTAATCTTCATTATCATCGTATCTTCTCTATTTTAGTCGCTAGGTAATGCTTGCTGGTTTCTTCCATTTAGACAGTTGGTTGGCTGATTTACACCACCAAACAATGGATTCAGTGACATTTTTTTTTTTGGTTTGGTGACACTTATTACGGTGGAAGCATAATGACCCATATAACCGCCATAAACGATAAAAATGCATCATTGAAAGTGAGAAAAATTTTACGATGGAAAGAAAATTATCGCCGACGCTTGTACCCATTATAGTACCTAGTAAAACTGAAAATACAATAAAGTGGAGCGATAACATGGTAATATTGAAACCATATTTTTAAATGTAATTTTTGTGCTTTGTAAGAATGGAAAGAAACCTTATTAGAGATATCTTACGTTATTGCTATTTCAATGGACCAGGTAACCATGTCTGTTTTCTATAGCTATGCACCAATTTTTATAGTACCCTGTAATTATGCATCATTTTATTTTTGTTTTTCCTGCTGGTTTTGAACATGCTTCTCGTTTTAAAATTTTCATTCAAACAAATATAAATAATTGGAAGGAATCCTAATTGAATGTAACATTATTATTGGTTAAGAAGAATTAAATATCATAAGTTTCTATTTTAGAACTATTCAACATGAAAATTAGTGTTGTTTATTGTATACCAAATTATATGTTTAGGTTATCATTTCCAATTGCAATTCTTTTATCCACTTTATAGTCAAACTGTTTTAATACAATTAAAAGTTGGGTGTATTATCGTTATCTTTGTCTTTGAAAAGCTATTGACCTATTGCTGTTTTTTGAATATTTTGAACTATTGTACTTATAATTGAGTGTAATTTTTCTGATATAATGTTGTAAATTTTTTATACATCAAGATTCAACATATTTATAAATCTGTTTTATGAAAAATCATTATCAAGTATAAAGTTATATAGTTTAAGACACCGTTTAAGTTGATAAATTAAGTACATAGCAATCTCTATTGAGTGGAGAATGTAGTCTTAAAAAACAATTTACAGTAATAAAAATTAACAAAGATATTTAACCAAGTGACTGCAATTATGTTTTCAACATAAGTAAACTCATGTAGAACTAATAGTAGTGTGTTGTAGCTGTGCCATGTATACACTTTATCTTTTAGTTGGAGCTTGGAAATGTCTAACTTCAGTCGTTCCTTCAAGTATTTTAGAAGACAAATTTACTGTATCTATGATGTACGAAAGCTGATATATACTACTTCTTATGGATGTCATAGATCAAGCATGTTGATATATTTCAGACAGTTATGTTTGTTAGACAATATATCTTCTGCACAATTTTTTTGCGTGTATGTTACTCAGATTATTTGGTTATCAACAAATGATTGTAGGTGGTCGCAGACAAAGGACTTGAAGTTTTATCAACTACTTTTATTTGAAGCGTCTTGGGTAAGTTTTTGACAAACATTGAGCTAGCTTGATCAGAGTATAATATTAGTCAAAATGTCAAATACATATTTGAACTTACATATAAATGTACATGAATAGCAACATCAGAAAATTAGTTAAAACAAATATCGGTACTTTTTAATTTTCTATTTTTTTTAGTACATGCATCTAATATTTGCTTATTTAACAAGTAGAAACAAACAGACAAACAAATAAAAATCATGAAAAATAACACATCATGTAAAAATCTGTGCAGCAGTGGTAAAGAATCAAGCATCTAATGTATCAGGGGAGACGTACGAAGGTGCAAGCAAAAATGGGAAGGGAGCAACTGAGGCAAAAGCAACAGGTGTGCGCACACGAGTATGTGCAGAATTTCTGTTTTTTGGACTTTGAATAGTGTTATTCTCATCATTTAGAACTCGAGCTTCTCCATCGGAGACTAACAGCTCTTCTCTGTTATTGCTTACAGCCATATTTGACATGGTCTGTTCCTGCACAATGGGTAGCCTATGCACTAGCATTCCTGACATAAATACTGGAAGGTATAATAGACTTGCATGGAACATTTTTCTTGAATTTTTTGCTGTTCGGTAGTTCACAAATGATAGAGCTGCAGTAGATACGCGTAGAGTGAGCAGCAATGATTCAAGCACGAACCATTCTGATGTCATCTCCCAATTATATGCTAGGAATCCCGATGGAAGTAGATAGAGAAAGTTTCTAAAAGAAACCAGTGCAGTTCGTCGACCATACGGATCTGCAAATGATAACATGTGAAACCCTCCAGAAAGATAGTCATTCCGACATAAATAGGCAAGAGCCATGAAATCAGGTAACTGCCAAAAATATAGTGTGGCAGGAAGGACCATTGTGTTCGTTGAAACCTCACCACAAGCAGCTGTCCAACCAAGAAGCAGAGGAATGGCACCAACAATTTCTCTAACCCATGTATTAATTGGATGTATTTGTTTTAGGGGAGTGTAAACGAAGACATACAAGCATAGGTTAGAAGCTGGAAGACTTGTTGTCAAGTAATTTTGCCTACCAAGCCAGCAATGATGTACCAGCAAGCCCAACAGTAGATGCCCATACAGCTTCATGAGGAACGGTGATACGACCTAAAGGTAACGGTCTCTTTGCTGTTCGCTTCATTTTGACATCATTTTGCACCTCAAAAACCTGGTTTAGAGTGCTAGCAGATGCAGCTACCATCATTGTGCCAACACAAGAACAGGAAAGCCTAGCAAAATTTATAACGTTGCCACTACCAAGGATATAGTCAGCTCCAGACGTAGCAACAACAAGCATGCTGAGCTTGTCTTTAGAGAGCTCCCAATAGCATGTTCCATAATGACGGAGCACATCAGAAACATCTCTAGCCTTCATTAGAGATCCGATCACTGTTATCGAAGCATCAGCCGTAGATGCAGCTGCTGCCTCATCTACGGTCGTCAAAGTAGGAGACGATTTATATGATAGTCTGTTTATAGATAGAGGAAAATAGGGGTTTGAAGATAGAAGATTAGAAGACAGCCGTCTACTCGTGGCGTGAGTTCCCCACGTATAATTTTCTAAATATGATATTATTTTTCAGGTATCTTCCATGTTGTACACCACTGGCCGTAAATCACGACCATAGCTCCTCTTTTAAACCTCATGTATCAGGAAACATTCTTGATGATTGGTATGAGTTTTGCATATATCTTCAATTATTATGAAAATAAAAAATATTGGAGTATTCATTTTATTTTATTTTTGGAATGTAGAAAATAACTGCCAGTCACTTATTGCGATAGATGACCAGTTCCTATCACGTGCGCTTTGGTGTTTTTTTTTTTGGCATAATATTTGTTGCACAAACTGAGTTGTGCAAACTCATTTTGCCAGACTGAATTGCGCAAAGTTGCGCAAACTCAGTTTACACAACTGAGTTGCGCACTTAATTTGGCAAAATGAACTCAGTTTGCCTAACTGAGTTGAGCAAACTCAGTTTGCCTAACTGAGTTTGCGCAACTCAGTTGGGCAAACTGAGTTTGTACTACTTTGCGCAACCCATTTTGGCAAACTTATGTTTTTTATACTTGATGTGTACTCATGTTTTTAACAAGGAACTGAAATTTTCAATTTAATGTGATATTAAATGAATGTAGGCAGTTCTAAAGGCAGCAGAAGAAATGATGAAATTGGATGGTAGTTCTAATGGTGCAGTAGATCTTGAACCGGATGCACCAATTTATGATGGTCCTTAAAATGGAATGTTCAAGTTATGTGAATTTTCAGATAGAGACTTCGTTATATGGCCGGAGTTTCGTATTCAGTATTTATAAAATTTCATTTATTTATTGAATTTAGCAACTTAATTATGTATTGTACTTGTCTGTTGTTAACTGATATTCTATGTCGATACTTGATTATGAATGTTTTGTATTGATATTCATTGAGTTATACTTTTTAAATTGAGAATAATATTTGTTTTGGATTCATATTAAATATTGTCTATATTATAATCATGTTAGTTATTAATTGACTATTAATGCTTGATTATAGGAATTACTAATACATATTTATGTTACTATTAAAATTTATATTTGTTATGAATGAAAATATTGCAACATGTATAAGCGTTGCAACCAAAAATCTACCAACGCTTAGAAGTGTTGGAAAGGAAAATCTACCAACGCTTATAAGCGTTGGGAGGGAAAATCTACCAACGCTTATAAGTGTTGTAAATAAATTGTCACGCCCCCAAAGCAACACTAATAAGCGTTGCTGAAAATTTTTGCGACGGTTATACTCGTTGGGAATCACCTGTTTTGGTGCAGTGTTCCCTTAATACCTTTCGTGTCCTCCTCGTTATGGTTCCATCAATTCACTGCGAAGGCATTGAAACTACATCTTTAATAGACCGTCCAAGATTGTCTGTACTACAGATGTTCCGTCGTTTGGTACGAAAGACGTAAACTGCATCCGCAATGGATCACTCCTCAATGTCTACATTGTGGATATCCACAATGGACCGCCTTGTTATGCCAACATTGTGAACCTACATGTGATCATTCTGAGTATACTTCTGAATTCCACTCATAGAAGGTGCTAACGATTACTCGATATGGAACTCGGTCGAGGATTTACTGAAAACTGTAGTTTGTCCCCTTCAATTGTGGCTAGGCTACGCAAAGCTCCCCCAAACTATTGGAATATATTTCTAATTGATTAATAAACTTGATCTAAAATAAAAACAAACTAAAACAACCATGTCCATTGCATAACCTCAGTCCAATGTCTCGATAGTGAAATATTGTCTGGCCTATCAAGGTCTAACCCATGCCCTTTCCTATGTTAGCCACAAATTGATAATGATTTGAACTCATGCAACAATTATTTAGTTTTATCACTACAGGCGCAAACCTATGGGCCACATGACTACCTAACCATCCATCAGTCTTTAGACAACCTAATGCAGTCAAGACAATACCCTGTTGATGAGCACTACACACCTTGACTCTGATGAACCATTTCTATGCCTACATCGATGGGTCATCCTATAGTACCCTCTACGTTTGTTTGAAGTCGATTATTTACTACTTCGAAAGATATCTTGTTCGTTGTTGGTATGAGATTCCACTATTCGTTTTCTTTTATGGAGTCATTTATTTGCCGATTCGACGAATAACATGTTCGTCATTAGTACGAGCTCCCTTATATTCTAAAGGATCTGTGATGGACCGCACATGACTGCCTACATTCAAATTTACTTTAGACCTCTCCAGATGCATTTTAAGATGTTACCGTTGTAATTTCATTATGCATTAGCTCATGTGTCTAATTCATTTTTTATGTGCTTAACTTACCATTCTTTTTCTCTTGCTTACCAGGTTCTATTAATATGGGTCACATATTTACCAATCCGACGATTGGTATGGGCCCCGACTATGATGATTCAATCGTTATGATATTTAATTCCTTTTAGGCATTTCACTGTTTTATGATAGAGACTATTTAAAAATATGCATCTATCTATCATGAGCTAATATCGTAATAGTTTAATTTTCTTCTTTCTTGGTATATACACCATAAAGATAGATTTTAATTCTTTTATTTGCCCTTCGTTTGTCTTTACATCTATTACCTTTTAGGTTTTATCTTTTCTCTAGCACACCAAGTATTCAATTTGGTTACTACATACCTTTTCTTTTAATCTTTATCTTAACTGTTACGTCTTCCACTTCTCTTGTGATTATCCTAAGTCTTATCCTTATGGGGGTTAGTCATATTTTAGTAGGTTGGCTATTGAGATTTTATTGAAATCTATTTCCACATTTACAATAAAATAATCTCTTGCGCATTGGTTCTATTAATTACAATATATCTTTACTTTTCATCTTGGTAGGCAAAACATAATACAGTAATCACCTCTATTTTTTTGATCATTTTTCTTCTGTCTCTATTCTTGTAATTACATTCACTTCATTTTTTTAAAACTGCAGTATGGAAATATATTCTTTTCAACGAACTAAAATATTAAAAGTTTCCAAAATCAGGCTATGAGTATATTTCATTTGGCTTACTTTATACATTTAATATAATTACTTTAAATTCTTTTTTATTAAGGCTTATGCATTCATATTTAAGCCAGATTTACTTATAGATTTAATTATTCCTATTTGGACAACATTTGCACCTAAGTACAAATACACTTTATAATTTATTATCTCATATGAATAACTTTAGATCAACAATTTTTATAACTAGTTTAAACATAATAGTTTCTATTGAATAACTGAACGGGATTTTAACGATAATGTTAATCATTATCATAAAAGATACATAAATTAGTCCATTCTTTTGTCAAAGCACTCCAAATTCTAGATACTATCCAAATCCAGTCCTATTATCCAAGCTCTTCCTCTTTGTAGTCTTTATTTGGAATCACAATTTGGAATTCATATGGATCTATAAATCCAGATCTAATTAATCTAAATTAACTCAATGTAAAATCAAACCTAAAGCCTTACCTTGCATAAACGACCTTTTATAGTAAACACCGCCCTAGATTTACAATCTTCTTCCTTCAATTTGCTAAGAAGACGACCTAAATCTAGATTATATAATTTACAAGGAATTATAAGAGAAAGAAAAGTGATAGGGCTTTCGTGCCCATTCAAAATAAAATGAGTTTGGAGGCAAGCTTTGCACGTTTATTTATAGGAACTTAGACTAACATCGTACATTCGATTCACAACGAAGTAAATACATTCATTCATAACATCATGAGCAAATAGTTTTTGATCGTGTTCGTGTCAACCACTAATGTGACCACTTGTTATACACTACCAGTGCTCATATAACAAAATATTGCATTGTACAAACTCTCGATTGATATATAATTATTGTCAAGAGAAAGAAATAGCTAAAATAATAGAAAGGGGAAAGAAAAGAAGAAAATAGAAGAGAAAAGAAAGGAATATAACACAACATAACCACAATCATAAAACCTACCGTATATCTCACAACATATGCAGTAACATATAATAGTATATAAAACAAACAAGACAGTGATAACTATATAAACCATATAACTAGAGTACATTGGTCATATAGTTACACAGAACAGTAATATAGTTAAAAAAAAGTGATAAACAAACTCAAACTGATAATCCGTCTCTAAAAGAATGAATAACGCTGTCAAGGCTCTATAGTGTCACACAACCAAATAAAAAAAATGTTAATATAAGTAAATATGAAATACATCATCTCCTGCTAGTCCACCGGTGCAGATCCAGATAATACTCAAACCTATTACTTTACCTACTCACCAGCATCGTCGATGACCACTCAAGGTAAAAAGAGGGAACTAAAAGCTTGAGTCAGACAACAGTCTGGTGTGAGCGATAAACATATCTCAAAGTACTATAAGAGTCATAATAGTGTATATGGCATGGAGGGTATGGAGAATCATACTTGTCATGACCTTGCATCCACAGAGTTAGCACATAACGATTGATATCTGCTACACTATGTTAGACATCAGATGAAGAGAGTGCGATAAATGTCTAAGCACTAAGTGGTGACAAACGAATAAACAACAATAACATCCATCCTTATATTCGCTCATTCAGTGCGTAAAGCATATGGTACTTAGTACTGTGGCAACTCAATCCATCAATGCAACAGTAGGCTAAAGCATCGACAAACTCTACCAGACTATCGACCCGTCATAACGTAACAGATTGAGGACAATACCCCTACCCAGTCTTAGACGTCAACAGGCTCTAGTAGGATCCAGGCATATCAGGTCTAAAACACCGACTGACTCTAATCCATCTTTGTGCCACTCTAACAAAGGTGTACCAATGTCTTGTTACCAATAACCCCTTAGTAAAAAGACGAGTATGATCGAGTAATATGGAAATATGTGTAGTATATTGAATGTGGAAGTAAATGATATACTAGTTTTGGTATATGCAAGTAAATATTTAATGATATAAATACTTAGAGATGATATCATAGATAAACAATATAAAAGCTGTAAATAAAGCAAAAAAAACCAGGAATTTTTATACTGGTTGAACCACTGCCCTACGTCGAGTCCCAGAGACTTTCTGGAATTTCAATAATCAATTCCCTCGCTTAACCCTAAGGAATAGGTATTACAACTCCTGAGAAATAGAACAAGAATTCGCCTCAGCAGTAGAAGAGGACTTCAACCAACACCTGAGCAGCAGAACAGGATTTCACCTCAACAGCCAAAGAGGACTTCTTGCCTGGGCAGCGAAGCAGGACTTCAACAAATACAAAAAGTTTGTTTGACTGTATAGGTATTCTTGATAACGCATATAAATCGCAATTGAGTACACCCTTCCTATAATCTTCTCCTTTGTTTATATGTATATATATAGTTGAAAGCAAGTGAAGAATAAAAAAGGAAAGTGATTTATAATCACAGAATGTTGAATATTAGTGAATTTAGAATAGAAATAGTTCAGAATCAAAGAATAGTTAAATCAAGAAAGTTTGGTTGTAATCGGTGATTAAAACAAGTGATTCTGAAGTATATTTATACTAAATAAAAGGTTGCAATTATTCTTGAAAATGTTTAATCAAAAGATATATTCATAGCTCTTGAATTAAAGAGTTATGACTCTTTAAAAAGCCGCAACCCTTCAGGTCAGCTAGCTGAATTTATAATTCAGCTGGCTGAAAAACGGTTAGAATTTGAAAAAGTGTGCATGTGCTCAGAAATAACAATATTCAGTCGGCTGAAATTAAAATTTAGCCGGCTGAATTCTGTTCAAAAGCAAAATTCACCATAGCTCATTTTGGTTAAAGCACACACCCTCTAAACTACTGACCCAAGCTGGAGTACCAACAACCCCTGTTTTTGAAAACTTGATTTTTATATAAAATAGAATGTATATATGACATATATATCTTAAGAGATATTTTAACATTGAATTTAAAAAATACCGACTCATATACACACTAATATATCAATTTATTATGTCTTTGAATCTTCTTGTATTTGAACCATAATCTCTAATATTTTTTCTGCAATAATCGTTAGTATATGATATTGTCGATATATAGTTGTCATAGTCAAAATATAGCTCGAGAATCGTGGTTCTAACCATCTCCCCCTTTTTGATGATGACAACTATATACGACATTATAGATATATATATGTATATATAAAGTAATGAATCAAAATATCCTTCTATATGCACTCTCTCTATGTATATTACTTCCCTTGTGTATATGCTTTGTATTTTGATCTTTCTCCCCTTTTGTCATCGATAAAAAAGAATTACAGCTAATGGGAACTAAAATACACGTAGTTCATGAAATTAAATATATATGAATTGAAAGCTAGTTTACATAACTGATTTAATATATGAAAAATATTTTGGTATATGATTGAACAACATATTGAATTTATCATTGAACTATATAACATTGCATATGTTTATAGGATATTATAGTGAAACATGAGATAATGCATATCAAAATATAGACTTTCTCCTAAATTTATACTCCCCCTATTGATATGACCTCCCGTTGTCGATATGATTGGATCTTCTTGCCTCCTTTTCATCAATAAGAAAGTAGATGAATATCAATATGAGAAATATAAGATTTTAATTTGGGAGAATAGAGTAGGATTTACATAGAAATGAAAATATATAGGTTTACAGATTCTTTGATCATTCCTTCATTTTTAGATCTGTTTCCGAAGATACCAGATATACTGAAATAACCTTCTGTTTTTTGTGGTGTACCTGCAATATATATATATATATATATATATATATCTATGTATGTATGTATGTATGTATATGTATATATATACACACACACATATACATATATATACTTTGGCACCCCTTTCCTATATTAAGGTCCAGGGGTTAGATGGAAGGTAACCACACCCTAAAGGGTTTAATGGAACCTTTAAAAATAAAATATTCATTATTAACTACTCACTCAAAATAATCATTGATATATTTTTATCTGTTTTTCTAATTTTCAGGAACCCAAATACTTAAATAATTTCCTTTTGTACTTCTAGAATTATTATAAATATTTATGGTCACATGTATTCGAATTTTTATTAAACTTGGATCTTGGATTTACTCGTGCTTTTGTACTAGCAGTGATATTTTTATTATACATAAAAAAATATATGGTACTATTTCTATGATTAGTTTATTATATCCTAAACCACTTTCGTCGTGTAAAGGTCTAGAACTAGATTAAATCACATTTAAATCATTTTGACATTCATTAAATTCGCGAACTTACTTTTACATTTTTCAAATTTGATTTAAAGTCGTGATTGATATTATTAAAAGATAATTTTCTATTTTTAAATCATCAATTTCTTTATTTAATTCAGAATTCTTCCCTTTTAAAGTACTATTCCGATTTTCAAGACGACAAATTCGAGATCCAAAATTATCTAAAGATGATTGTAAATTTTCAATATTTTCATTTAAATCAGAAATGGCTTTTTGCAAAATATTATTATTAACTTTAAAAATCTCATATTCTTTAAATAACTGTTAACCCTTTCTAGATAAAATTTCATTCTCTTTTTCAAGAGACAAAATTGAAGAACTAGAATTATTTAAAAAATCTTCTGAAGATGTATTTTTATTTTTTAAAATGTCGATTTCCTTTAAAAGATCATTGTTTTTATCTTCTGGCTGCTCATTTTCTTTTTAAAGGAAATCCTTTTGAAAAATAAGCTCTTATAAGGTATTTTCAAAACATTTAGTTTGTATTACTAAAAATTCATTTTCCTCTTTTAATTTGGAATTTTCTTGCTCAAAATCATTTGACTTAGCTAAAATAATTTGTGGCACCCTACCTCTATACTCGCGTTATCCAAGGTCATTATAAGTAATGATGTCAAAAAGCCCGAAGAATAAGGCTGTTTAGGAGCGACCATCTGTATATTAGCTTTGAACGTGTGTTAAACATGTCGGATAATGTGGTCTTACTTTTCAATTTTCATGTGGAAATCCAGCACGTCTAATTCAAGTTTAAATCCGCTACATAGTGGCTATGTATAATTCAAAAGTAATATACAATAACGTCAGAGTTAGACACAAAAGTTCATGTTACAAAGGCAAAAATAGACATGAATACAATGCATAAGTCTATAGACAAAGGTAGGATCAGACAAGATCCACTATGCAACATAAGAGTAGATACAAATGTTATCCAAAAAAATATTATACAAAAGGAGTCATTGTCTCGTACACATATCAACAAAAAACTACAATTCTAGTACAGTGAGCCAAAAGTCAAGAATGGGATCCTATTTGAAATCATGTGGATGATCAGTCTAACTGTAGTTATCTCATATTCTGAAATAAAATAAGAGATACATATAAATGTAGAGCTACAAAAAGTAATAATAGTGCCACATACATGGTTGAGGCTCGGAAAAGGCTATAATATATCTCAAAAATCTGTATCAAAGCTATAAAATAATATCTCATTCAAAGTTATATGGCTACTCATGGGAAAATGAAAACTCATATCAAATCAACTTAAAAATTGATAACACAATATCAATCAACTCAAATTCCAGAAATCAACAATAAGAAATCCAGAAATCTCAAAGGGAGAAGTAAGGACTATCTCGAATTGGGAGCCCGGAAACTCACCGACACATGTATCTAAATTGAAATGTGATCTCCAGGAAGCTAGCATGTAATATTGAGTCGAAGCTCCTTGGATGGACCGAAACCGCAGGTCGTGACATCGCTAATGTTAAAATAAAGTTCCTCGAATTGATCCAAAGATCATCAAAAAGCAAAAAATCATGAAAAGATAAGAATTGATCCCAAGTAGTGTAAATTACTCCAAGCTAGTAATTATAAGAGTTGAGCTACATGTCCCATAACCACTCTCTCTAACCGAATAGTTACAGACGAGTTGTATAGTCCACTAAAAACATAAAATGAACCTTGCCAGAGTTTTCAATTGAACGAGTCCAAGAACTAACCATCAAAACAAATATAAGGGTTCATAGTCCTTGTTATTACTAAGACATTTAATTGGATTTCTATTACGAGTGAGAGAAAAGAGTTATACAAATATATACTAATAGATTGGAAGACGGTTTATAAAATAACTTCGCATAAAGAAGTAGGATTGGAAATCGTTTGAGAAAAATGTTTGGTATCTACTAATAATATCAAAACCTTTTATAGTTTGAAGTGGCAATTCCGGTTTGATCGTAAATAATGATCGAACTCAAAATTCATGTTATAGCACGTAAATTAAATCTCAAGAATAATGATTATAGAAATCTGTACACGACGAATGATTTAAAAATCCAGAAAAGAGACCATGAACTCATAAATAGCAATAAAAAACCATCTAGAGAGAAATAAATCGATAAAACTCGAAATATCGTTAGAAAAAGGCAAGCTAAGCATTTATAACAATTCAGCCATTTGAAACTATAATTCAGACGTTTGAATTTAAATAACGGAAAACATGTTTCTGCTCTGAGTTTCAAATGTCTAAGTTGGGGTAAACAGCCATTTGAATCTGTATTCAGATGTCAGTTTTAGCAATTCAGACGTTCGATATACAAAGGCACATTTTTTTTTTAATATTCATAGCAGGTCAGACGTATGAATTATATAATTCAAATATTTAAATTAAGGCTTGGGCAATAGTTTGCCTTGGTAGCATGCTTAAAATGATTTCGACAGACACGTGAAGGCTTATAGCATTATATACATAAAAAAGAGGCTTCTACGACTTACCGAAACAACACGAAAACCCAAATTTACATGCACACAAAGAATCACATGTGAGATCATCGAAATTCATAAACTGGAAAATGTTAAAACACAAACCAATCAACACAACCAAATATATTCAACACACACATTCACAATACAAACATGTCATAGGCACACTACATAAGAATATAGCTTGAGGCATAGATTTGAGTTCCCCAAGAACTCATGGTTGTTGCAAGCAAGAAAGTGATCCAAAAGGTTAGCTAGACAATCCTCTTTTCCAATATTACTCACAAATCTTCAATCTAAGCTCATATAAGAAGAATTCATAAGAGTTTAGTTTTGGAAAAAATTCCCAAAAATTGAAGAGGGATCAATTTGGGGAAGATGGAGATAATATTACCTAAGTTCTCTTCGAATTAACAAAGCAATCACCCAATTTCCTAAGAGATTAGGCTTTGGAAATTAGATTTCCATCTTCCTTAAGTCATAGGAGTTTACTTAGGAAGTAAAATTAGAAGTAGTGATCGAGTTGGAGGAGTTAGAGTGGCTATGTAGGCAATCTTCATTAGGTTTGTGGCTAGTTTAGCCAATCTAAGTCCAACTAAAAAGTTCCAATTTTCACTTACTTCAAACATATCGATGTTTATAGTTTTAAAAATCATAAATGACATTTTGAACTCAATGGAAGTGGTTTCGAGTCCAAATTCTTCCATATTTAAAAAGTGACTTTTTGGACTAATATTCACTTAACAATGTTATGTTTAAACAATTCATTTAAATGTATTTTCATAAATTCGCGGGTTGTTATAGACTTCTCCTCTTAAGGAAATTGCGTCCTCGCAATTACTTAAGGGAAAACTCGAAAGTAACAACCGCGCAAGAAGTTAGAACTTATTTCAACGTTCAAAACCACTATATTACTAAATAAATAAATTTTAAATTGCGAGCTATCATGCATTGATTTTACCAAAAATTTGATTTGGACATTCATCAAAATCCTCAAGATGGAATTGAAATATTTCTTTTCCAATAGAAAACTATGATCCAATAGGTTCAGATAATTGTTGTTTCGAGGAATTCTAGCTTACATTGGATAATTTATGCTTATTTGAATTTCAAATCTCAAAATTGCGAACTACCACTATGCGACAAGCTCATTTTAAATTTAATTAATTCGTTTATCGTTCAATAAGTTTATAAGTTATAAACTCATTATCGATAGAGATAAAAATAGATTAAATCAAGAAATTCACCTTTGGAAGCATGGGAGAGTAAGTCCGGATAATTTCGCTCGATAGACTCGCTGGATTCCTTAGAACAATCCTTAGGATTAGAAGACCATTGAACTTCCACAAGAGGTATGTTTTTATTGCGAAGACGTTTATCATTCGTTGCAACAACACGAATTGCTCATAGGTTAAATTTGGTGAAATCTTGATTTCTTCCACTATATTCGGCAAGAATGGATTCGGAATCCTTAAGGCACCTTCCGAGTTGAGAAATATGAAAAACATCATGGATTGCTGAGAATTGAGCCGGTAATGAAAGACAATAAGCTACGGAGTCGACATGTTCGGAAATTGGAAAGGGCCAATATACCTCGGTGCTAATTTTCCCGATCGACAAAATCGCACAACACCCTTCATGGGTGAAACACGAAAAAACACAAGATCTCCTACATAAAATTACAATTTCCTTCTCCGGTTATCATCATAGGATTTTTACCGATTTTGAGCCTTTCATTTGATAGCGAGTGAGATCATTCTTTTCTGTGAAATCATGAATAAAATATGGACCTAGAACTAGTTTCTCTTCGGCTTCAACCCAACACGAAGGAGATCGGTACAGCCTTCTATAAAGAGCTTCGAAAGTTGTCATATCAATCTCGATTGGAAGTTATTGTTGTATGAAAATTTAGCAAGGGGAGTATGATCATCCAAATTCCACCAAAATCAAGCATACAAGCACGAAAGAGGTCTCCAAGTAGGGCTGCACACGACCTATATCCAACCCGACCCAACCCACATAAACCTAACCCATCCTAGTTCGGATCGGATATGAGACACAGTTTGTAACCCATGCTATATATGAGTCGGGTTTAATACTTTGTTCCACCCAACCTTGTTTTAACCCAACCCTATTTTAGAAAACTAATTTAATATCAGCCCACTTAAAATTAGAATAGTACAATCCTAGAATAATGTTGATGTATTCTATATTAAGGGTAAAAAAAACATATTTTATGTTAATCCAAGCTAGATAAAATTTAGCAAATATATTTTAAAGAGTATTTTAATGTACTTTAAAATGACATACTTGTTCTTCCATATAGTAAATTAATTACATATAATGTGTTTTACAATGAAATTTTAATAAAATGTATCTCATAATGAATTAGTTATTTTAAATGCATTATGCTAGCTAAAATATTATATATTATGTTGAATATCTTAATACTAAATTTTGAAAAAATTCGCTCATATTCTCATTTTTTTATTATACTCAAGCAACCCAACCCAACACAACCCATATCCAACCTCATATAGGGTCGAATGCGGGTTAAACTATCTTAACCCATACCTATGCGGGTCGGATGAAGTATTTGGTCTAACCCAATCCAATCCATACTTTGTGCAGCCCTATCTTCAAGAATTTGATTCACACGCTCTGTTTGTCCATCGGTCTAAGGGGGATAAGCAGTTCTAAAATTAAGCTTCGTTCCCAAAGCTTTTTGAAGACTCTTCCTAAATCCACTAGTAAACAATGGATCACGATCACTAAAAATTGAATTGGGGACCCCATGTAATTTAACAATCTCTTCAACATAGAGTTTGGCCAAGAGAGGCATGGTTCAGTTAGACCGAATAGAAATAAAGTGTGCGGATTTAGTAAGTCTATCCACAATTACCCATTGACTATTATGGGTAAATCAAGAACGAGGGAGACCGTCCATAAAATCCATGGACACACGATCCTACTTCCACACGGGATGTCAAGAGGTTGCAATAACCCACCAGGCTTTTGGTGTTCAGACTTAATGAGTTAATATGTAATGCAGCATTCAACAAAGTTAACGATATCAGATTTCATTCCATCCCAATATTAAAGTTGCTTCAGGTCCTCATACATTTTTCTACTTCTAGGATGAATGGAAAATTTAGAAAGATGAGAATCCTCTAAAATATCCTTGCGGAGATTATCATGGTTTGGCACTATAAGTCGTCCGAATTTTTGAACGCCTCCACAAGAATCAATATCGAAATCTTTCAACTCATCATCACAAGATTTATTCCTAATACTTTAGCTTAGGTGAGCCAATTTTGGGATTTGTTTTTTGAGCTTCACGAATGCGGTTTAAAAGAGAGGGACGAGCCTCAAAGATACATAACATAAGAGTGAAACTCAGATTGGAGTCACCACTCTGAATCTCACAAGTGGATAAAACTTCAAGACCTTTCCACTTGGACATCATCATAGATACTATCACTTGATGCTTTCGATTAAGGGGATCGACAAATTGATTTCTCTTATCGGGACTATATAGAATATCAAGATCATAAGAAGCTAGAAACTCAAGCCAATGTTGTTGTTGCAAATTAAGATCCTTTTGCGAAAACAAATATTTTAATGACTTATGATCGGTGTAGAGAAAGAACTTCTCAGCCAAAAGATAATGATACCAAATATGAAGTGCGAAAGGATAGCCGCAAGCTCTAAATCAAGAGTGGCATATCGAGTTTCGATCGGTTTTAATTGCCTAGAAGCATAAGCGATAACACGCTCTTTTTGCATGAGAACAACGCCCAAACCAACACGACGAGCGTCGGTATAAACAACCAAGTCTTAGTTCCCTTCGAGAACTACAAGAATCGGGGTATTGGAATGGAGTTCCTTAAGTTTTTGAAAAGCGGTTTCACATTTGTCCAATCAAATGTACTTGACTCTCTTCTTAGTTAAACCAGTCAGAGGTAAGGAAATATTTGAAAAGTCTTTCATGAACCGATGGTAGTAACCCGCCTATCCAAGAAAGCTACGAATTTCTATTGCATTCTCGGTTCTCTTCCAATTTTGAATCGCCTCTATCATTGAAGGATCCACAAAAATTATGGATTCGGAAATAATATGACCCAAGAATTTCACACTAGATCACCAAAAATGGAACTTGGAAAATTTATCTTTCAATTGATAGCTCCTAAAAGTTTCCAACACAATACGAAGACGGTTTCATGTTCTTCCTCAGTTTTAGAATACGTAAGAATATCCTAAACGAAGACGAGCATAAATCGATCAAGAAAGTCCTTGAAAACACGATTTATAAGGTCAATGAAATAAGCTGGAACGTTCGTCAAAACAAAAGGCATTATTAGTCATTCATATGATCCATACGGAGTTCAGAACGATGTCAATGGAATACTATCCTCCGCAATGCATAGTTAATGAAATCTGATAACTAAGTCCAATAGGGAAAAAACCTTAGCACCACTAAGTTGATCAAACAAATCATCGATCCACGGTACAGGATATTTATTCTTGATGGTGAGGTCATTGAGCTTGAGATAATCAACACAAATCCTAAGTGCACCATCCGACTTCTTTATAAAGATCGTGAAAGCTCCCCAAGGAGAAGAACTAGAGCGAATAAACTGGTTCTCTTCTAATTCGGATAATTTCTTTTGCATCTCCTCATTTTCCTTTTTGGACATATGATAAGGAGGACGAGTGATGGGTAGAGCTCTGAGGGCTAGATTGATTTTGAACTCAATTGCTCACTTAGGCGGTATTCCTAAGATGGGATTAAATATGTTGGAAAATTCTCAAACAACACAGATTCTAGAAATAACCTCTTCCTCACCGTCATTATCGTCTTATCTTGGATTTAAAGTATATAAAGAGGCCAATAAATCGAAGCTATAACCTGTAGTATGATGAAAATTTGATCAACGGATTGAGGATGTCGAATATCAATAGTTCTTTTAAGACATTGGATATGAGCCTCGTAATGGTGAAGCCAAACCGTTCACAGTATAATTCTAAAGCTTAAATAGCGTATCATATACAAATCAGCTCGAAAAGAATAATCACAAGATAGTCTCGATGTCTTCACATAATAAACTAAGTGTTGCGGACCCACCGACCTTATTCATGATCCTTAGTGAAGTCATCAAACATAAGGCATCCAAAGAATAAGCATCAACAATTTTGAGATATAAAAGAACGGGGTGCACTCGTATAAAAAAGAACTCGTGTAGGATGTCCATGAAACTCAATTATTTACGTCAAGGATAGAATGAAAATTACCTTGGCCGAGTCACCGAAAAAAGTGTTGCTAGGGGTTTGCACGACATTAGCTTTCCCTCTTTCCTATTCTGAAGTTTGGGACACTAAGAAATTGGGTAACCCTTTGTTACAAGCATGAGGCTTGGGACATTTGTTGGCATAATGATCTTTTGCTCCGCGATTGAAACATCCCCCCTTACCAAAGCTAAAGGTCTTTGCTTCGGAAGCCACTTGCTTTCCTTTCTTAGAAGGATAAGACTTTGATTTGTTACTGGAATCTCTCTTCTTGTTGAAATTCTTTTTAGAATTCTCGACTACAACATCACTTTTTTTTTATCGGCTTCTCGAGACTAAGTGCGATGTCTACTGGCTCATCAAAAGGCTCAGTCAATATAAGTAAGGGTTTGATGAGGTTCTTAGACAGCCCATGAACAAATTTTTTATTCTTCTTCTTTGCAGTATCGATATACTCAAGTCCATATTTGGATAGAGTCAAAAGATGTGGCGTACTTTTCCATGGAAGAGCTACCTTGAACGAGGTCCATAAAGCGATGAGCTAATGCCACTTTCACACTATCCGGTATGAATTTTGCTTCAAACTTTTCTCGGAATTGCTTCTAAGTAAGATCTTTCTCTTTAATTTCTGCGGTCACAAGCTTACACCAATCCAATACTCGTTCAGGAGCATACTAGAAGCTACCTGAACCCGATGCACGTCCACTAAATTCATGCGGGTAAAGATGCATTTGCATGATTTGATCCAAGCTTGTACCTCAACAACGCCTTCAACACCCTTGAACGACTTTCCATCAAGCTTAGTAAAATCGCTACATAATCTGGAAAACCCATATTTGGGATGCATAGGAGAACAAGGAGTTCATGTTGCTTGGGCATTGGTCACAAGATCAAGAAGTTGCTGAGTTGTCATATATACTCCCCCAACAGGAATGACACTAGATTGAGCAGCATTCGAGCCGAAATGCCTCGACATTTTTCTTAAGAAAGAAGGAAAAATGCTATTCTCAAAAGAATTTTGAATGAATTCAAGTCAACAGACAAGGAATTATAATATAAGATAGGATATGATGGGTCCTAAGACTAGATTTAAATCCTAAACAAGATTTCCTAAGAGAGACTTAGGACAATGATCCTAGCCATAATATCTTATATTGTTCCGAACTTGGCTCTGATACCAAATGTGACACCCCACCTCTATACTTGTGTTAGCCAAGGTCATTGCAAGTAATGATGTCAACTAACCCGAAGAATAAGTTCGTTTATGAGCAACCATCAGTATATTAGCTTTGAACGGGTGTTAAGCATGTCGAATAATGTGGTCTTTCTTTTCAATTCTCATGTGGAAATCCGGCACGTCTAATTCAAGTTCAAATCCACCATATAGTGGCTATGTATAATTCAGAAGCAATATAAAATACATAACACTAAAATCAGAGTCAAACACAAACATTCATGTCATGAAGGCGGAAATATACATGAATAAAACGCATAAGTGCCCACACAAAGATAGTGATCAGACCCGATCCACTATGCAACATAAGAATAGATACAAGTGCTATCCAAAAGAATATTATACATAATGAGTCACTGTCTCGTACACATATGAACAAAAAAAACTACAATTCTAGTGTAATAAGCCAAAATTCAAGAATGGGATCCTGCTATAAATCATGTGGAAGCACCTGCAACACCTCGGTATGACCCGAGTATTATTTATAAGAAAATAAACAATAAACGGATCATTCTACCTGTACTTATCTCACAAAATGAAATAAAATAAGAGATACAACTAAATGTAGAGATATAAACAATAGTAATAGTGTCACACACAAGGCTGAGGCTCGGAAAATCCTTCAATATATCTCAAAAATCTATATCAAAGCAATAAAATAATAACTCACTCAAAATTATATTGCTACTCACAGAAAATGACAATTCATATAAGATACACTCAAAAATTGATAACATAATATCAATCAGCTCAAATTACAAAAATCAACAAATAGAAATCCAGAAATCTCAAAGGGAGAGGGTAAGGGATATCCCGGATCGGGAGCCCGGAGACTCACCAACACGTGTATCTAAAACGAGATATAACCTCTAGGTAGCTAGCCCATAATATTGAGCTGAAGCTCCTCAGATGGTCCGAAGACCGCATGTAGCGACCCCACTAATGTTGAACTAAAGTTCCTCGAAATGATCCAAAGATCATCAAAATGCATAAAGTCATGAAAATATCACAATTTATCCCGAGTAATGTAAATTTCTCCAAGCTAGTAATTATAAGAGTTGAGCTACATGTCCCATAATCACTCGCTCTACTCGAATAGTTATGAACGAGTCGTATAGTCCACTAAAACCATAAAACGATCCATGCCACAATTATCAATTGAACGAGTCCAAGAACTAGCCGTCAAAACAAACTCAAGGGTTCATAGTCCTTGTTTTTATTAAAACGTTTAATTGGATTTCTCATACCAGTGAGGAATTTTTTTATATATAAATATATAATAGTAGATCGGAAAACAATTTATAAAATAACTCAGTATAAAGAAGTAGGATTGCAAATCGATTTAGAAAAAGGTTTCCTATCTGCTTACAATGTAAAAACCTTTTATTGTTCAAAGTGGAAATTCTAATATAATATCGATCGTAAATTACGATCGATCTCAAAATTCACGTTATAACACGTAAATTAAATATCAAGAATATCAATTATAGAAATCTGTATGCAAAGAATGATTCGAAAATCCAGAAAAGAGATCATTAACTCATAAATAGCAATACAAATCCATTCGGAGAGAAAGGAATCGATAGACTTGAAAGAACACAAAAAAGGCATGGTATGCATTTTATAGCAATTCAGCCATTTGAAATTATAATTCAAACGTTTGAATTGTAATAACAGAAACCATGTTTCTGCTCTGAGTTACAAATTTCCGAATTAGGTAAAGCAGTCGTCTGAATCTGTATCCAAATGTCTATATTACCATTCAGACGTCTCCTATACAATGAAACTTTTTTTTAAATATTCATAGCAGGTCAGACGTCTGAATTATATAATTTAGACGTCTGAATTATGGCTTCGACAATGGTTTGCCTAGGCAGCATGCTCAAAACGATTTTGGCAAACACGTGAAGGATATATACATAAAAACGAGGCTTTCATGGCTTATCGAAATAACATGAAAACCCAAATATACATGCACACAAAGAACCATATGAGAAATCATCAAAATTCATAAATTGGAAAATGTTAAAACACAAACCAATCAACATAACCAAATACATACGACACATTCACAATACAGACGTGCCATAAGCACACTAGACTAGCATATAGCTTGAGGTATAGATGTGAGTTCTCCATGAACTCACCTTTGGTTGTTGCAAGCAAAAAAGTGATCCAAAGGTTAGCTAGACAATCCTCTCTTCCTATATTACTCACAAATCATCAATCTAATTTCATATAAGAAGAATCCTTAAGAGTTAGGTATAGGAAAATAATCCCCAAAAATTAAAAAGGGATCAAGTCGGGGAAGATGGAGAAAATCTTACCTAAGTTCTCTTCGAATTAGCAAAGCAATCACCCAAATTACTAAAAGATTAGGTATAGGAATTTAGATTTCCCTCTTCCTTAGAGCTTAGGAATTTACTTAGGAAATAAAATAAGAAGTAATGAAGAAGTTGGAGGAGGTAGAGAGGCTATGTAGGAAGTCTTCATTGTGTTAGTGGCTAGTTTAGCCAATTTAAGCCCAACTAAAAAGTACCAATTTTCACTTACTGCAAACATATCGATGTTTATAGTTTAAAAAATCATAAATGACATTTTTTAACTCAATGGAAGTGGTTTCGAGAGCAAATTTGTTCGTACGTAAAAAGTGACTTTTTGGACTAATATTCGGTTAATGATATTATATTTAAACAAATCATTTAAATATATTTTCATAAAATATGCGGGTTGTTACATAATTGTATTAAGTTTATTCGAAGTTTTAAAATCTTATAATAATTTTTCATAGTCTAACCAAAGATCTTTATATAATGAATTTAAGCATAGCAATTGTGGTCTGACTTTAACCATGAGACATTTGCTTGCTTGCTCCTTTGATTCTGCTTTGTTGCTCTTTCACTTTCTAATGCCTTGACTTGATTTCTTTATCGCCATTTTATTCTAGGATGTTGCTGCGATCTCTAGAATCCCAGGCACCGATCCAAATGAAAAGACGAGTAGGATCGAGTAATATGGAAATATGTATCATATACTGAAAGCCGAAGTAAATGATATACTAGTTTTGAGATACGTAAGTAAATATTTAATGAGATAAATACTTAGAGATGATATCACAGATGAGTAATATAAAAGCTGTAAACAAAATAAAGGACACCAGGAATTTCACACTGGTTTGGAGCACCATTCTATGTCCAGTCTTAGACTCCTTTTGGAATTTCAATAATCACTACCCTCGCTTAACCCTGAGGAATAGGTATTACAACACCTGAGTAGCAGAACATGGACTAGAAAAACATAATAGGATTTTGTCTCAGTAGTAGAAGAGGACTTCAACCAACACCTGAGAAATAGAATAGGACATGAGCAGCAGAACATGATTTCGCTTTAGCAGTCGAAGAGGACTTCTTTCCTGAGCAGAGAACAGGACTTTAACAAATACAAAACATTTGTTTGATTGTATATGTGTTCTTGATAACACATATAAGTCACAGTTGAGTACACCTTTCCTATAATCTTCTTCTTTGTATATATATATATATATATATATATATATATATATATATATATATATATATATGAAAGCAAGTGAAGAATAAAGAAGGAAAGTGATTTATAATCACGAAATGTTGAATATTTGAGAGCATAAGTGAATATAGAGTAGAATAGTTCAGAATTAGAGAATAATTAGATCAAGAAAGTTCAATTGTAATCGGTGATTAAAACAAATTATTCTGAAGTATATTTATAGTAACTAAAAAGTTGCTTTTATTTGTGGAAAGGTTTAATCAAAAGATATAATCATAACTCTTGGATTAAAGAGTTATAACTATTTAAAAATTCACAACCCTTCAAGTCATCCAGCTGAATTAATAATTTAACTAGCCGAAAAACAGTTAGAATTTGAAATAGTGTGCATGTGCACAGAAATAACAATATTCAGTCGACTGAATTCTGTCTTAAAGAAAAAGTCACCATAGCTCATTTGGTTAAAGCACATTCCCTCTAAACAAGTGACCCGAGTTGAAGTACCAACAACTCCTATTTTTTAAGTTTTGATTTTTATGTAAAATGAAGTGTGTGTGTGTGTATATATATATATATATATATATATATATATATCGAGAAATTTAAAATTGAATTTAACTAAATACTAACTCAAATACACACTAATATATCAATTTATCCTGTCTTTCGATCTTCTTATATTTAAATGATAATCTGTAATATTTTTCCTGCAATAATCGTTAGTATATGATATTATCGATATTAGTCGTTATAGTCAACATATAGCTCGAGAATCAAGGTTTTAACACTTAGCATGTGTTTTCCGTAGCAGAATTCATCTCTAGACTGACCATGAGACTATTGTCTGAAGTCATCATGATCTGGGAACTATCTCCAACAGTCATCATATATCGTAGGATATCATTCTGTATCCCCCATCTCTTTATCTCCGATAGTCATTCTAATACAACTTAATATCTTTCTTTCTTTTTATGCATCTCGGAGAAAACTATCCATCGCTGTAGCCTTGCTTCCCATCCTGAAACCACCATCGTCGAATGACAAATCACTGCTTAAGCACAACATCCTAGCTTCACGCTGAAGTCATTGATCGAAGAGTCATCATGTCGAAATTACCATTAAACAAACCATTATCTTTTGCTCCTTGAAATCACACCATCGTCCATGTCAAATTGACCAATAATAATAGTAGTTGATATCGACCTCTCCATAGTAATTGATAATGTCTAATCGGATCATATTATTAACAAAAATTGGTTAAATGCATATTCTGGGAAAAAGTCTGGCACTCGTAGCGAAATTCAGCTCGTCTCCTAGTCCATCCTCCATCTTCAGATCGGCCACCAAGCTTTAGAGTCGCTTCGTCTTCAAATCCGTCGCCGAGCTACAACCGTTCCTTCGTCAAATCCATCCATGCGCTATGAAGTTGCTTCGAGAAATTATCATATCTATTTGAGTCTCTCATCGTTTTTCAAGCAATATACATCGATGTATTCATTTTATCGATAAGCACCCTAAACTCGAACAAACGAGATTTCTAATATTATATACCCTACGAACAACGTTTTAAGCTAAACTAAACAAACAATTCAAGCATGCAACCAATAGTCATACAAATTCCTAAAGTCGCATACAAGCATCCAGATCGCAATGGTAAATTAAGAAGAACTTATCTATAACAATCAAAGTGAAATAGGTGTCAAAATAACCAAAATCTAACAGTGTGGTCAAAAGATTACGTATTAGAGCGTAAATAGGTAAATAGCGCATAATAGTGAGAAAATAGGTAAATATATGGTATCCAAGTTAAAATATTCAAACAACTTTTTAATCTTTTCATTTATTATTTAATAGGTTTAATTATCATAAAGATTGCGTTTTATAATTAGAAATCAGTATAAAACGTCAAATTTATACAATAGGAACGAATACAGTACAATCAGAGATAATATCGCTCATCTCAACCAAATCAGTCTAAATCACCTCTAATGCATAGAGTTTGCCAATACGAATTTATTGGAAGAAAAGGCGTCCAATTTTGATCTTACATGCAAAAGTTATAGTGAATATAAGTTTGTGGATTATTAAATGATTAATTAAATAATATAATTACCTTAACAACATGATTAACCCTAATTATAT
This sequence comes from Allium sativum, assembly GCA_030737875.1. Taxonomy (NCBI): domain Eukaryota; kingdom Viridiplantae; phylum Streptophyta; class Magnoliopsida; order Asparagales; family Amaryllidaceae; genus Allium; species Allium sativum. Next base: position 830,680,035 of record CM060913.1, read on the forward strand.
TACCTATTATCTTCTTCCCTTTGTGCAATATTGATGAGTGCATATCGCTTTCGGCAAACCCATCATAATCGAACATTGAATGTTCGATCCTCGCCTCATTCCTATGTTAAATTGAAATCCATAGATTCCAGTGAGTTCCTTTTTACGAGACCTCCCCCGCCAGCCCTACATCATAACGCTCGGTTGCTTCTCCAAAATTCAACCCGAGGCAGTCCCTCATCCAGGCAGGTGATGCAATTCGAATCCCTAGGTCAAAGCTCCGACTACTGGCGCAGTTCGGTGCGTTTCAACATGAGAAACGCGATGATATCGTCGAACTCATCCAAATCCTCCTCCATGCGCCGTGAATTTGGACCCTACGGTGGTTGTTCCAAAAATTTGACCAAGACATTGATGGTCACACACAATAAAATTGGTAGGAACAATAGTTCTTGCCGTCCTGGGTCCGATGAGCTTGACTTTGAGATTTCTAGTTGAAAAAATTGTTGTATCTTAATTTTTGAAATAAAGATAGGGTAAGCGGCCAATGTGTCTCATCACACAATGTAATAGTGATTCACGAAGAGGAGAGATGAATGAATGGTGATGTGTCCAATGATATTCTAGAGTTTAGGATAATTTAATATTATTTTATTCGATTCCAATATGAATTCTCAACTAATAATCAACGTGCATTTTATTTTCGCACGACCAAGCGATACATTTGATCGCTACGAAACTTGATGGGGTATATCTTTACAATAGTACGGTCTGGGTGGTATAAACTTAAACGAATTTCTAGATTGTGCTCCGTAATGGAAAATTTACATGTACAACTTTTATCAATTCAAAGTGAATCAAGAGAATTTAATTTTTGAAGTGTGTGACTACGTTAACCCTCTTATTGTAAATTGGCAATACCGTTGATACCCAAAATGAAGCTCAGGCGATCTCTTTTAATAAAATAATTGAGGTTGTAACGAACAACTTTCATGTTGACACTTTTGGCTAAATATGAATAGATTGGTAGATATAGATTTGTAAAGAGTTGGAAATATTCATTTTTTATTTTCTAAAGAAGGAAAAAAAGAGAAGGAAAATTAGTGGATAACTCTTTGTGTTGTCTTACCTTTGCTTTTGTCCATGTATGAAGAATAGATTGGCTAAGGTATTTTTTAGAATAAGTGATCACTTGTCTGACCACCTATCGCTGAATAAGGACCTTAATATTATTTGTTTTATATAAATATTCAGGTCTAAAACACTGATTAAGTGGAAAACTGTTAAAAACACTTTCATAGTGCTTTTTCCAATGTTGAATGCTCAATGTCATTTTTCTTCTAAATATAACCTTAGTTATATTTTTACATTATCTTAAAAAATTTACAAAAATTAAAGAAAATAAAAATAATTTTTTATTGAAAATCTACTATACCAAAGGTTTCAAACATTTTAAATTGTATCTTTTTATAAAATTTAAATTTGGATTTTCAAACTTAAAATATATAGAAAACAAGTCAAATTATATTTAAATATTTGAAAAAAGATCTGAATATACAAAAATTTTAATTACGTAATTTTCAAATAATTTTCAAATTGGACTTTTGGAAATTTAATTCATTGTTTTTGTATTGAAAATCGAAATCTTGAAGCTAACAAAAAGAAATTTAAATGATTTAAAATGAAATATTTTAAAATAATTATACAATATTAGAGTTTCTGCGAACTCAAATATTTTCAAGATTAAAAATTACAAATTTCAACCTATTAAAAATAAATTCACGATTCAAAATTTGTATTTTAATATTTATTGCATGAATAAACAAATAATACAAAGGGCGGTATAGTCAAATAGACATTCTCATTAATTCCAATCAAAAACTTAAAAATCATAAACAAGCAACCTGTTTCAATTCAACTATCAATGTTTAGTTTACATCATTCAGTGTCTAGTATTTAGTATTTAAAGCAAACAAAGCCTAAGTTTTTAGTTTCAATACAATGAATGGAAAAGGGTATTTAATGGAAACATGGTGTTGTAGGCACTAAATAAAAATATGGGATTGTAAGACATTAAATGTAGAAGTTGGGTGTTAGCAAAGAAATAAATGATGCATAGCAAACAGCTAAACTACGTGTATAGGCTTTGTTTTGGAAAAATATTAATTAGGGTACCTCGTTACACAAAATTCCATTCGTGTGCATGTTACGCACGACAATAATAATAATATGACAATATCAAGCAATTCTTTACGATTATAGAATGATAATAAAGTAGTTAAGTTATTTTATGAAATTTCAAAAATGCTAACATTTGGTGTAAAATACATCAAATGGAAGTTGATTGTTTTCAAATTTAAATTTATGGAAAAATACTATAAATTAAATTAAGAATACGTACTTTAAAATCTTATGTAAATTTAAAGCCTATACTTTATCATATTTAGATTCAAATTCAATGACTCAAAAATTCGGGATGTTGCATTCTCTCCTCTTTAAAAGGATTCGACTCGAAATAAAACCAAGAAAATGCAGGTTGTTACATTCTCCTCTCCTTATCATTCTTAACTAAATCAAGCTTGTACCCAGTCTGCATTCTATATATATCATCATATTAAGCCTAAATTCAGTAGCATCTCCTGCAAATTACTAACTAACTCTTGTAAAAAGTAGGTTGATTAAATCATTTCTCAATAATCGCCTTAACTAAATATTAGAATCACCAGTACTAGCAAATGAATAATCACTACTATAAGAAACATAACTCGGCCTTATATTGCTCACTGAAAAACTAGTAGGAACATTATGAATAAAAATAACATAGTAATCCTCTTGATTATGTGTAGTCAACAACAAAATAGATTCACTACAACAAAATATGATATTGATAACGCCATTTTATAACATGTTATTCTGAAGTGTTATTATTTATACTTAATTATTTGTTTTCCAAGTCATTTTGATTTGACAATCGCTTGTAACGCACACTTTCTAATGCCTCACAAATTATTGGTCTCCCTCCAACTTCATGAATTCCTTTCCCTCTCCCTCCAAAACCACTTCGCCTCCCTCCAAAAAGCAGAAGGTCGATTCGCTCCAATCTCCTCACCTGATCCAAGAAAGCAAACTCCTTCCGTCTCCTTACCCAATCTATAGAAGCCACGGCAGTTCACTACTTTACCTTTTGAAACCGTAATCTTCAATTTTGATTCTGGTAAGCAATTTCCATAACTGTATGGACATGCAAGTGTATTGGTTATGGTAGATAGCTAGACGGGTAGGAAGATAGGATTGTGAATTAATATAGATGAGATCCGGACCCCATTTTTAACGTCAAGCTTTTTTTGTTACTTCTGTCAAGTGACTATTTTTTGGCTTTGTTGTCAAGTGATTTTCTTTAGGGAATCAACGTCAAAATTTTGGAAGGACGCTAGATTTGATTATTTGATAAGCTTTTGTTGTAGCACTGGAAGGAATGCTAGATTTTGATTTTGGGGAACGATCTGAAAACATTAGAGCAAGCCAAGGAGATTTGATTACATTCCATATTCATTTTGTATTTGGTAGCTAGAAACATTATTTTTAAGTGCTTGTATGATACTACTTATTGTGTAGTTAAAGGTAGAATTCGGAGAAGAGTTTGGTTGATGCAACTAATTTGAACACCAATCTAAATAATCAATTTAACAATGGTTCAAGCAATGGATTAAAGATCAATTGAGCATTTTCTTAATTTTTTTTCTACATCTCCTGTTCTGCTAAGAGAAGTATATGCACCGTTTAGCTCATGTTATGTTTTTTCCCAACCCGGGAAAGACAATATTACCAGAAGTGTTAATCTATTGAAAGAGCATGCACCTTATATCTGATAATAAACCTTATAGTAGAGTTTTCCATTTTTCTCTCTAGATTTATCTTGCCTTATTTTGAACTAATATGCAACAATGCAGCAAAGAAAGGCATACGCATGCCCGAGTTTAGCTTATAGTGCATTAAAATTTTCATTCTTTTGCTGCTACATTAAAATCACATCTGATTTATGAAAATAAACTTCCAGGGTTCCAGTGATTAAGTAGGTTGTGATAGAAAACATTTCCACTGTATACAGGAAGTCAGGTATGCATTTCCGTCTAAACTTTCATCAAATTCATGCATAGATTTTTAGTTCAAAATTTTATGTGGTTAATTATGAAATCACTAGGAATTGACTACTTAAATGTAGTAGAGTAATTTAAATATGTGCATCATATAGCTTTAATGGTGGTAACTTGAGGTTTATTGTTTTGATGAACATGACTACATTTTAATATATGCTTAATTTGAGTAGATTCTTAATGTTGTTCATTGTTTTACTTTTCTTTAATGACATCAACGATCACTTTTCTAAAGGAGATAGACAATGGAGTAATTAATTCTCCTATAATCATTTTTAGTATATATTTCCTTTCTTTGAACGTTGTGTCTATCGTATTTGTATATAGTATAAATATAGCCGCAAGGCTTGTCTAGCTTCATGTGAACATTCAATTATAATAGTTCAATACAAAGTAGATTACAATATAACATAGCATGCTTTACCAGTTTTTCATAAATGAGTGGTTGGAGCTTTCTTAATTCTTATTCATATTTCAGGCAACTAAGCTGTTATTTTGATAGGTTTTGAACAATATAGTGATTTTTGTATATGATCTATATATAACAGGAAGGCATGTCTAGCCTCATCTGCACATTCAATTATAATAGTTCAATACAAATCTATGGTGAAAAATACAGTATAGTGTTTCAAATGCTAAAAGTAATTGTTTGGATATGGTAGCTCAAGTTAACTTGCTTCTCTGTGCATTGGCTTGGGCTGCAGTGCACTATTTTCCCCAAGCCAATGGATTTTAGGAGCATCACAGTTTCTTCAATAAATTCGTATTGTAGATCTAAACTTTTGGCATATCCTCCCATCTTATTGAATATGGAGTTGAATGGTTACTGTTAATATTATTACTAAGAAAGATACTAAAGTGTGTTGAAATTCTACCTTTATGGAAAGATTTTGTTAAAATTTCACTTATTTGGATGCTATACCATATATGATCCCTTATCTACTGAAATAAGGTGCAGAAACCGTTCTACGATAATAACAACGTAAGGTTTCCATCTTATGTTACCAGTGATAAAATATGACATCAACTCTTATGTTCCATACTCTTAAACCTTACTAACAAAAATCATAAAATCGATCGGAAGAACAGGGCAGTTAACCGGTAAGGATTTTTGTGTTTATGTTAATGTTTATTCAACAAGTAAGCAGTCTTGTAAAAGTTTAATCGTATGGTGGTACCTTGATTTACCTATCATTATTGTTAGGGCACACAATTTTTCATGTTTATATTTGATTGTACAGTTATTTTCAATCAAATATTGGGATGATTGTGGGATCATGGTATCCCTTTTTAGGACTGTCAATGGATACTTGGAAAATTTGAAATTCATCTGCATCCATATCCGTAAAGCAGATGTATATTCAATATTCGAAAAAATACAGGCGGATACAAAGACATCCACATTTAAGAATCATCTATCCAGTTTTTTGAAGACTATAGTTTAAATTATGCATTTTAGCATGCCGAAAGAGACTAATTATTTTATTAACTTTGAAGTTTATATTATATGTCGTAATGGCATTAATTGTTCGAAATTATATATTATCATTATTTTTAACACTTCAATAAATGGGACTGAAAAAGTTTATATTAAGGAACATAATTTCCTTTTATGTTTCTTGATTTAACGGTCATTGGTGGATAAGATAATAATCTGATGTTTGTTCGTATTCATGGATGCAGATATTTGATATTCGTAAATGATTTTCGTATGTGGATACAAATATTGATACTATCCAATCTGAGAGTATTTGTTGGCGGTGCAACCTTTTAGTGATACTTGATATAATATGTTATTTATCTTTGGGTATATTGGTTGCAGTGGACTGTTGTATTTTTTTTGTTAAAACAAATCTTAGCTAGAATTTTTCTCCTCAATCATTTTGCAGTATATGAAATTTTATCGTGTTACATGATTTATGGTAACTTCAGAAGGCTAGGTTAAGATAGGACTATTGTCCATTGGTGATCCAAAGAAAAATAGTAATTTCTGTAATTTCTTATTTGTTTGCATACAACAAGCTTTGGTGTGCGATGTCTCTGACAAAGAACAGTGATTTTGCTGTGAAAATGATACAGTAAAAGATGGCGTGGATAGCGGAATGGGAAAAAAAACTTCCAAAAATTCAAGGTCCATTTTATTTCTCTTCAGTCTTTTTTGCTTGTTATCAATTTTTTTTGAAAATTTAACTAATAATGAAAATGTTATTGTAAAAATTTGGCTAAACTAGTATGTGGTGCTTTTCTTTTGGCCAATTTTGTCATGTAGATACCTTGACAGTAAACTGAGCATCTGGCTTGGTTTTACAAACCTAAGCTGGCTCACTAAAGTTGAGCACCAACACTCAGTTTTACGGACCCAGACATCAGTTTTACTGAGCTAAGTTTCGCTCAAAACACAACACAGTAATAGTTACATTGGCATTCAAACAAGGTAAACCTGTTCGTGAACTTGTTGGTGACGATGACTGGTATATAACTTTTTTTTTTACTTGATACCTTATTTCCTTTTTGTCTTCCCTTGTTTTACCGTGGTCCTTTGACTTATCTTGTGTGAAAGCTTAAATTTTCACGTTGTTATCCTCAAGTACGTTTTCCCATCTGGTTCACTTGCATGTTCACTGAACAAGAAAAAGTTCCCTTTATTAGTCTAATGCATATTTTCTTCCTTTTGATATCATGAAGGCTAAGAGAAGAGTTCATCACAACTATTCAACAAAGAGGTGCTGCAATTATCAAAGCTCGTAAGCTTTCAAGCGCATTATCTGTAGCCAGCTCTGCTTATGACCCCATTCGTGATTGGGTGCTAGGAACTCCAGAGGTAATAATTATTCTGATACTTGTATTTTGGTCAAAAATCAAATGTGAATATAATGCTAACAATTGCAATGAATACTTCTAATAGGGCACTTGGGTTTCCATAGGCGTATATTCTGATGAGTCCTACAATGTGCCTGCTGGTCTTATCTACTCTTTCTCAGTAACATGCCGCAATGGTGAATGGAGTATTGTTCAAGGTTTATTTATCACTTCACATTTATGTTTATATATTTTGCAAATTGTACTGCTTCTCGCAATCCATCTATATCTTTTGTTGAAATCACTCATAAAAACCTTTGTTGGTGATATAATCGATATGTGGAACATTTATATGATTCATGGATATCTCTAAGTTGACAAATTTAAACATAGTATCATCCCAGTAGGTCCTTTATTTTAAAGTAGAAAAATGGAAGCTATGAGGTAAGTTAAATGTTGAAAGATTCAGATTTCAATTTAGGTTTGTAAATCTGCCAACCATTAATTTTGTAGATTAAGTTTCATAACTAATATTCACCAACAGGAACTGTTTTTCTAAGTTTTGTAATGAAATACGAACCAAAATAACATGAGAAAGTGGATAAAACATTTCTAAGTTTATCAAACATGTGACTGTGTTACCTCAGGAAGCTAAGTTGTGTGCATTTGTGTAGGAGATTACACTTGTGAGGAGGGGACTGTTTAGGCGGTCCGTGGTGGAATTTAATGCTTATATGGGACAGTGTATTTGATTGAACACATGTTGTCTTATTGAAATGATGTTGAACTTCAGTTTCTTAGTCAAACAAATCTGGCTCAAAACAGATATTTCGAAGACAAGGCTTTTATTGGATACTTAAAATATCTTCAGTACTGGAAGCAACCTGAGTATATTAAATTTATAATGTAAGCGGTGTACCAATATTTTGATTTAGAATATATTAAGCAAAAGCTCTTGATTTATTTGGAACAAGTACTAGAAATCGATAATTTATTTTTTCTTATAGGTATCCACAATGTCTTTTCTTTCTGGATCTTTTGCAAAATGCAGACTTCCGAAATGCAATGGCACATCCTGGAAACAAGGTTTGTCTTCTTTATTCAACAAAAATTGGTGGTTGATTCAGCTGTATAGTATTAATTTCTACCAGTCTGTCATAATTCGTACCTTACATGCTGTCATTTAAGGTTCTTACGTTATTAGATAATATGATCACTTGTTGGTATTTTGTATTTGTTATTTATTTGTTATATATACTTTTATCATAACATAATATTTAAACTGAGGACTAACCGTATTGTATATTAAGTTTCACTAGAAGAAATTTAAAGTTAAAAAAACTGCATGCTTAGTACTATATAATTTTGAATAAGAATTCTTGTTATTTATTGATTTTAAATAGAAGAGTTGAAAGTCAAGATCTACACGTGTTTAGTGTTCTGTATAGTATTTTGCCATTTTAGTAGCGTTATGAACTACAATTTTGTAGCTTTTTCTTAAGCGATTGGAATGTGACATCTCAATAATAATGCATTGAGTTTATTGTTCTCGCCATTTTCCAATTTTTATTGTAAACGAAATTCAGCTAAGGTCTTAGTGTATCTATTGGCCTCACCATTTTCCCATTTTAATTGGTTGTCGTACTCCATGGATTAAATTCATTCTTTGCTAGGCAGTTATAATATGGCAATTCAAATTGTAGTGATTGTAACTTGTAAAATACTTGTAGGAATTAACACATATGCAACAGTAATTCTTCTGGAAAAATTACATATACAATGGACTAAAGCATATAGTATCCCCGACCTCTCCCTGAGCCAGAACCACCAGTTACATATAGCAAGAGAAAGTATGCTTTTAATATTAGCATTAAGATTTTCTTATTTTATATTGAAAAATAATTTGTTGTACCTAGCTTTCAAACGCTTGCAAGTAAGCTGCATTTGTGCTTTTGTGTTCTGGTAGCACCAGAACAGTGACAGTAAAAAATGTAGATTAGATTGTTAACTTACACCATTGTACATTTAGCTTAAATGTTTCGCTGCATCTGTGCTTTTTTGTTCTGGTAGCACCAGACAGTGACAGTGAAAAATGTAGATTAGATTGTTAACTAACACTATTGTACATTTAGCTTACATGTTTTGCCCATGTGTGATCACACGATAATTAAAATTAAGAATAAATCTCAATCTCCAGAACTCTAGTTTAGTGACCATTTTCTTCAGACATTACAATGATGTCCATACAAGCTTATTTATAGTAATCTAATGTAATGTCAGTCATTGGATCAAAAATATGTAGAGATCTATGGTTCAAATTCAAAAAAGAAAGAAAAGAAAAGGCCCAGAAAAATTCGAGGTTCTATTATCCACAATTTGCCGATCCAATCAACCGGGAAACCCATTAGTCGATTGGTATTAGTCATTTGAAAAAGGTTTCCAATTGACAACAAAAGGACGTTCTCACCGGGTCCTTCCTTTAAACTCTTGGCCTGTATATTCTGCTTCTTGCATCAGTTGTTTCATCGAATGTCTGATCATTGGGCACTTGAATTCTTCACTCACTCTCCATAGCTGCATGCAACACTCTTGTGGAACTTGTTTGGTGTTCTCTTCATCATCGATATCTTCTACACCTGCCATTAAAAGGCTCCGTCGTCTCCCAGATTCAAAGAAAGGATGACATTTGCTAAGCGAATAGCATTTGGTGATGCTTCTGCTTTGGCAAAGATAATTGCAGAAGCTCTATATGTGGGTGCTGATATAGGAGAGCAATCTATATTGAAAAAGTACGAAAATGAAAGAAAGACTGCAAATATGGCTATGATGGCAATCCTCGATGGCTTTCAGAAAGCTTACTCTGTTGATTTGGGACCCATCAATATATTGAGAGCTGCTGCCCTACATGGTGCTCAGTACATTGTGTCTCTCAAGAGAAATATAATACAGTATGCGATGGGGGATCGAAGCTGGCCAATATTCTCGTAAGAAGAATAAATTCTGCTTCCTTAAGCTCCTAACGTAAACTTGAAAATCTTAGTTTAAGTAGCTAAGCAATAAACAAGCAAGAAATTCTAAGGAAGAAAGCTATGGTCTACCAGCATGCATTTAGAGTTTTATCCTGTTAGCAGTTATTTTACTTTTTACATGATGTCTTCGGCGAGCAATCAGAAGACATTCTTTCTTACAAAACTGTTATGTGGTCCGTGCTACACACAGGATGAAGATATCAATGTTTCATGTTCGACTTTTCAACTGGTAATTCTCTGTTTGTTGAATGGAAAATACATTAGCTTAGCAGTTGGGTCGCATGGCAGCACATGTAGTAGCAGGGCCAGTGGCTTATATTTCTTCAGAACATAGTTTACCCTCTCTTTTTAAAATAAAAATAAAGTGAATAGCATTTCACTTCCTGTCTGCATGAGGCGTTTACTCCTCTGCAGTGGTAGCAAAAGCAAAGACCAAAACGAGGAAAGCATAATTTATTACATGGATGGCTGGCATGCATGGTTTCAGTAATTTGAACCCTAATCAAATATGTTGCCTAATATTTGTAAAATTAATTGTATATATTCAAGGATCATGACTATTGATCCATATAATCTGTTTTTCTTGATACTAAATAGCATGTCTTAAGCATCATTCAAGGTATAATTATCTCTTGATTATTCATGAACCTGAATGGTGTATTCCCTCCAGATATTATAGTTGTACTAATTTTTTTTTTAGAATTTACTCATTAATAATCCCAGTTGCTAATTTTGTTGCATTTATTAAGCAGGTAAAATGGTTGAGCCACTAGCGATGGTTTTATTTTTCCATGGATTGGAGAGCCTTAAGCTAATTTACAGACTTGTTTGCAAAGTCGTGGAATGAAATCACGCCTGCAGCCTTTGTATTCTCTGGGTGGGTCTATGAGAATGTTGTGAGGAGGATAAGGAAGGCATTGTCAATTTGTTGATGTTTGAAGCTCGTTGTTGTACTATATCTTGGAATTGTTATCTGAGTATGTATCTTTGGATTGTACATTGTACTACGGTTAATGTAACATTCTTTAGCCCCTTAGAACGTATATTAGAAAAATTTATTTAGCCTTTTCAATTGTGTGTTTTGTTGAGTCGAAGCGTCGATGGTTATTTTGATTTATGACAAGAAGAAGCTTCTACATCGACAAAAAGAAGACAAGATGACTTCATAGGTTAGAAGTCGATTATTTAGAGTTATAAAATGTTAAAATCTATCCTCAAATAATCATACTTCTAATTGTTTGAAAATACTACTCATGAAGACATTTTTTATGCATATGACCGAAAACATGTCGACCTACAATTTTTTATAGGTCAACAGGTTTTTAAATTGTAACGGTCAAAAATAGGTCGACCTATAAAATTGTATAGGTCAACAGGTTTTTGAATTCCAACGGCTAAAAACATGTCGACCTATAAAATTCTATAGGTCAACAGGTTTTTGAATTTTGACCGTTATATTGAAAAGTCATCTTCTTTCTTCAAGAGTTGCATCCATTTCTCTTCATGAATAATCACTTATTTTAGATGCAACTTTTCATCAACAATTGCAACCTCTCGATTTCTATAAATACATGAGTTTGCAATCATTCAAATCACCGAAATTTCTCTCTATTTTCTGATCTATCTTGCAATATTCTTCTCGTTCAAAAAGCACTCAAAAAGCATTCATTTTATCGGTTGAATCTCCAAGCATATTTCATACACTTGTGATTCAATTCGATATTATACTTCCTAATCTTTCTAAACATCAAATTTCATTTGAGGATAAGATTATAGGAAGGGTGTACTCAATCGTTGGCTAATCAGTGTTGAAAGAAGAACACAGTCAGAAGTCAAACTCTTGTAATTGTCCTGTGTGGGTAAGCTTGTAGCCCGTGAAATCAAGTGGGTAAGCTTGTAGCCCGTGAAATCAAGTGGGTAAGCTTGTAGCCCGTGAAATCAAGTGGGTAAGCTTGTAGCCCGTGAAATCAAGTGGGTAAACTTGTAGCCCGTAAATCAAGTAGTGTTGTGAACCTGTTCCTCCGGGTGAAGAGAGGGCATTGTTTAGTAAAAAGCCGAAGAGGAGCTTCGGGACTGGACGTAGGACGGGAGGTCCGAACCAGTATAAAAATTCTGGTGTCGTTACTTAACTTTACTCTACTTACTGCATTTATATTTGTTAGTGATATATTTCTTGTTTGCGAATTTTTACCTGTGTAGCTATTGTATAATTTAGATTATCATATACTTCCGCATAGCCATATTTTAGATCCTGCACAAGTCGTACACACCCGACACATTTTCATTTGGTATCAGAGCAAGGTTATCTTATAACCGTAACACAGTTATTTGATATATTCTAGTAATATGGCAAATAACGCAAGCACTAGCACTAACACTTACACTGAAGGTCAATCTACACAAAGACCTCCTTTCTTTAATGGCCTAAACTATAGTTATTGGGCAACACGTATGGCTTTCTATATGCAATCAACAAGTTATGATGCTTGGAATGCTACTCAGAAAGAAATAGTTAATCCAACTACTGAGTATGCAGAATGGACTTCTGCTGAGAAAACAGCAGCAGCAGTAAATGCAAAAGCAATAAATATGTTGTTTTGTGCATTAGACCAAAATGAGTATAACCGTGTTAGTATCTGTACCACTGCTTATCAAATTTGGCAAACGCTAAAAACAACTCATGAAGGTACTAACAAGGTTAAACAAGCAAAAATAGCTTTGTTGAAAAGTCAATTCCAAAATTTCAAAATGAAGCCAAATGAAACAGTCAATGAGATGTATTCAAGGTTTCAAACTATTCATCATGCTCTTATTGGGTTAGGACAAAAATATTCTGACTTTGATGTAGTTTCAACAATCCTACACTCACTGACTAATGAATGGGAAGGAAAAGTATTAGCTATAGAAGAAGCTAATGATCTTTCTACCATGAAGCCAGATGAGTTGATAGGAAATCTAATGTCCTATGAAGCAAATTTACAGGCTAGAAGAGAACAAAAAGAAGAAAAGAAAAATGTTGCTTTTCATGCCGAAAAAGATGAAGACATTTCAGATTCTGAAGATGAAGACTTAGCACTTATTGCAAAAGGCTTTAAGAAGTTTTTGAAGCAAAGAAAAGCTAGTCGATACGACAAAAGGAAGTTTGGATCAAATAAACCATCATCTTCAAATATGGAATGTTTCAATTGTCACAAAAAGGGACATGTGCATAAAGATTGTCCGAATAAAAAGAAGAATTCCGAAAAATTCAAGAAGGACAAATCAAAGAAGAGAGCTTTCTCAGTAACCTGGGATGATTCAGACTCATCTTCATCTGATAGCGAAAGTGACTCAGACACTGAACAAGCAAATGTATGTTTTATGGCAACAGAGGATGAGGTACGAATTCCTACTCTTGAGGATATGCTTGATATTTATGATAAAGTTATGATTAAACTTAAAGATACAAAATATCAGTTAAAAGAAGTCAAGACAATGTTGAATAGATCCGAATTAGAACGAGATATGTTAAAAGATGAGAAGAAAATATTAGAAGAAGAACTTGAAAAGGCTCAAGAATCGTCTTCTAATTCTAATTCTCAACTATCTCTTTTGACTCAAGAAATTGAAGTTCAAAAAGAGAAGAATGATATTCTCATTACTGAAAATCATGAGCTTAAAGCAAAAGTTAAAACTCTAGACCTAGAAAAAGTTAGTTTACAAAATAAGTTAGAAAATATTACTCAAAATGTTTCTAACTTTAACAAAGGTCGAGAAAATTTGACAAAGATCATTGAGAATTCACAATCTACTTCAAATAAGCAAGGTTTGGGATATAAAAACCAAGAAATTAAGAAGCATCTTGGTTATGGAAAGAAGAAAATAGTGCAAAAGAACAAAGCTAAGAAAAATCTTAGCTTATCTTTCAAACCAAAATCGGTTGTGAAATCTCGAAAGAAAAATGTCAATAGTGACTTTGGAAATAAATTTGATAAAAGTGCAAATAAGTTCGCAAAATTTAATAAAGGTCAAAATGATTTAAATATGATTTTATCTAGATCTCGACCTTTACATGACAAAAGTGGTTTAGGATATAATAAAACTAATCTTAGAAATAGTACTGGATATGCTTTCATGTACAATAATAATATTACTGCTAGTACTAATGCTCATCCTAGATCCAATTATTATAGAAATTCGAATACTTCTATGACTAGAGATCTATATAATAGATCTAGAAGTACGAAAAGGAACATCAATAGAGATTACTTAAGTATTTGGGTTCCTGTAAGTTGGAAAAACAGAGAAAAATATATCGATGATTATTTTGATTCGGTAGTTAATAACGAAAATTTTATCTTTAAAGGTTCCGTTAAACCCTCTTGGGTTTGGTTACCTTCCATCTAACCCATGGACCCAAACAAAGCAAGTGGGTACCAAATGTATATACATCATATTCTTTGCAGGTACACCACAACAAAAAGAAGAAAATTTCGATATTTCTAAATATCTTTGAATACAAAATTCAGTTTATCAAATTGCACATGATCTCCCGAAGAGTGTGAAAATGTTCAAGAGAAGCCAGAAAATGCAAAAGTGTTCAGAACCTGTCGACTGCCATATACTAAGCTGTCAACCGGTCAAAGTTTTTTTTTGTTATTTAATTTTCAATCAGAAAGTTAAGCTGTCAACCGCCCAATAATGCTCCTGTCGACCGGTCAAGGCAAACTAGTAACTACAATTCCTACCAGAACTTTAAACGGTCGACCGCTCAATTAAGTCTTGTCGACCGGTTGGGCTAGAAAATACATTCGAAAATCTTCTAGAACTTTGACCTGTCGACATGCCAATATACACCTATCGACCGCTACATTTAAAAATTTACATTCCTTTTCAAACAGAACTTTTAACGGTTGACCGCCCCTTTATTTCCTGTCGACCGGTCCAATTCAAAATTGTTTTCGAATATCATCCAGAACATTTTTCTATCGACCGCCCTAGTTCTCCCTGTCGTCCGATCAATGATTATAATGTTTTTTCATTTCAGACAGAAAATTAATCTGTCGACCGACCTTTCCTCACTGTCGACCGATTACATATACTATTTAAAAATTATATGCTTGATATGGTAAAAGTATATGTATGCTAACATTTGTTAATGCAGGAATCAAAAGGTAAGATTATTTATATTATAACAAATGTTGCAGAAATTCAAGGGGAGCTTGTATCCAGAGGGAGAAAACCTTATAGTAATATTGTTGTTACTATCATTTTTGCAATACTATATACCCTTTTTGTCGATGACAAAGGGGGAGAAAATGTTACTAACAAGTGCTATGCAGATTATATAATTCAGGGAAGTGCTATGCAGATTATATAACTCAGGGGGAGCATATATACAGGGGGAGCAATATACAAGGATCAATACCTTTATTATGCCAAGTTGTCATCAATCAAAAAGGGGGAGAATGTTGAGTCGAAGCGTCGATGGTTATTTTGATTTATGACAAGAAGAAGCTTCTACATCGACAAAAAGAAGACAAGATGACTTCATAGGTTAGAAGTCGATTATTTAGAGTTATAAAATGTTAAAATCTATCCTCAAATAATCATACTTCTAATTGTTTGAAAATACTACTCATGAAGATATTTTTTATGCATATGACCGAAAACATGTCGACCTACAATTTTTTATAGGTCAACAGGTTTTTAAATTGTAACAGTCAAAAATAGGTCGACCTATAAAATTGTATAGGTCAACAGGTTTTTGAATTCCAACGGCTAAAAACATGTCGACCTATAAAATTCTATAGGTCAACAGGTTTTTGAATTTTGACCGTTATATTGAAAAGTCATCTTCTTTCTTCAAGAGTTGCATCCATTTCTCTTCATGAATAATCACTTATTTTAGATGCAACTTTTCATCAACAATTGCAACCTCTCGATTTCTATAAATACATGAGTTTGCAATCATTCAAATCACCGAAATTTCTCTCTATTTTCTGATCTATCTTGCAATATTCTTCTCGTTCAAAAAGCACTCAAAAAGCACTCAAAAAGCATTCATTTTATCGGTTGAATCTCCAAGCATATTTCATACACTTGTGATTCAATTCGATATTATACTTCCTAATCTTTCTAAACATCAAATTTCATTTGAGGATAAGATTATAGGAAGGGTGTACTCAATCGTTGGCTAATCAGTGTTGAAAGAAGAACACAGTCAGAAGTCAAACTCTTGTAATTGTCCTGTGTGGGTAAGCTTGTAGCCCGTGAAATCAAGTGGGTAAGCTTGTAGCCCGTGAAATCAAGTGGGTAAGCTTGTAGCCCGTGAAATCAAGTGGGTAAGCTTGTAGCCCGTGAAATCAAGTGGGTAAACTTGTAGCCCGTAAATCAAGTAGTGTTGTGAACCTGTTCCTCCGGGTGAAGAGAGGGCATTGTTTAGTAAAAAGCCGAAGAGGAGCTTCGGGACTGGACGTAGGACGGGAGGTCCGAACCAGTATAAAAATTCTGGTGTCGTTACTTTACTTTACTCTACTTACTGCATTTATATTTGTTAGTGATATATTTCTTGTTTGCGAATTTTTACCTGTGTAGCTATTGTATAATTTAGATTATCATATACTTCCGCATAGCCATATTATAGATCCTGCACAAGTCGTACACACCCGACACATTTTCATGTTTTTTATTATTTTATGATAATATTTATTTTGATCTGTAAATTTATAGGAATTGCAGCTATATATTTTATAGGTGTCACATCTATACATTTTATAGCGGCATATACAGGCTATTGAATTAATATTTTATAACAACCATATAGTGTTATAGAAATTCATTATTTTCATGAAGAATGACATGTTTTATAGCGGCAATAATGAACTATTATCCTTACGTATAATAGCGGCATATAGCCGTTATAAAATTAGACACTTTTATAGCGGTAGTTTCTGTGTTATAATTATTCAACTGTTTTTTATAACATGTCGATATACATCGCTTTTCGGGCCGCTATAGTGTTGTTTAATAGCGGCTATATGCCGCTATAAAAGACTATTTCTGTTGTAGTGATTGAAGTTCATAATTAGTTTTAATATTTCTTCTCTTACCCTCTTTGAAACGGTATGATTCAAATATTGACAATGGATTTAAATCAGTCCATTCACCACAAAAGCATTTCTCAACATAACAACTAAACTATGTAAATGAAGACGTAAAGAAAAGCTATCATGTCCAAACTTCAACAACACTGGTAAACCATCATCACCAGGAACACGGTAACGTAAAGAATACAAAAAAAATTACAATTAAAAAATAATAAACAACAAAGCCCTAGAATAAACATATTTTAGTTGACTTATCAACAATAATCATAAAAAATTTGCAGATAATTCAGCTTATAACCATAATTTATAAACAACTAAATGCAGTATCTCCAACATGTATATTGAAAATAATTGCAAACAAGTCTATAAAATATAAACAATAATAGCAATTATACAAACCTGAAAAACCGTCGAACATTTCTAGAATTTATATTAAATATAATTGCGGATAGTCTGCAAAATATGTACAATAATTGCAAATAAGTCGGCAATTATTCAATGCTAACAAAATCTACCATAAAAATTTTCAGAATATATATTGAAAATAATTGCGGACAAGTCTCTAAAATATATATATATATATATAATAATTTCAGATAGGTCAGCAATTACTCAAAGCTAACAGAAACTCAAATCGAACATTATCCTATAAAAACACATTAATTTTTCCATAGAAATAAACACGAACATCGATCAAATTTCCTTCTATTTAAAACAAAAAAGAAAATATTCAAAATAAAATCGACTACAAATACGAACAATCATCTACCTGCAAGAAGAAAGAGCCATGAATCCGAAATAAGGAACTTGAAACAACAATCGAACTGAATCTAAATAAAAAAATGGGGAATCGAAATGTTGACTGCCATAAAGCAAGCGTGAGATGCAAACGAGTGTATTTACAAAATAATTTTATCTACAAATAAAAATAGGGATCGGGTGGTCATTACGTTTTTCTTGAAATGGCGATAACCCCACCCTTTTATCTTCTTCTTCCTCCCTTTGTTTCATAAACGCCTTTCTTCATCTCTTCTTCTCCTACAGATCTTGATTCTGCTTTCGCCGTGCTTGGTCATCTACAATGATACTCCACTGAAACCCCTCCGCCTATTTCCCAGCTTCGATTATTACTTCAACCGTTTTGGCCTCGACTTTGCCTTTGGTTTTTTTTAGGCTACTGATCTTGCGTGGTGACGTAGTACTCTCTATAATGCATCTAGGCCAAATATTAACTTTACTGACCCTCACATGGGACTGGCAACATCCAGTAAGGGTTCGGATTTATCAGGTGATGTTTTCTCAGCGTTATATCTATGTTGACGTCTGGTGATGGTAGTGGCGGATCTAGAAAAAAAGTTCAGCAGGAGCAAAAAAAATATACCATAGAAAATAATATTGTAAAAAGGCATATTTTCAGCGGATGAAAAGATATACTGCTATATTGCAAAGAGACGTGGTTCCCACTAGTCTATAATGTAAAGCAGCTCTATTAAGTAATAGTATTCCTTTAATGTTAGTGTTATACTATAGGAATACTATTTTTTTATTGAAAGTGGGTAAATCACCTCGCTAAAAACCTGAACTAGATCTCAATGTGAGATTTAATTAGGAAAAAAGAGTGTGATACTTTATTGATATTGCATCAATAAAATGTATAATGTAGTACAAATAGGCCACCAATGCAACATAACATCTGCTGCCTACCCAAAAGTATTAAATACAAAATCAAAACTGGCAGTAACAAGTAAAAGACATCAAGCAAAACAACATGTGCCACTTTGCAAATAAGGTAACCTAGAGGAATAAAACAAAAAGCACTTTAACACCAGTTCTTCCCCAAAATGAAGCTCCAATTCCCCAAACTGCTCTACAACAAACTCCATCTTCAGCCCGCATCAAGAAGATTTACTCTCCACCGTATCAAGTAGAGTGCTATACTATAGGGATACCATTTCTTACAAAATTCTCAGTAGGGGCAGCTGCCCCCACTGGTCTCCATGTGGCTCCGCCACTGGGTGATGGTTGGCTGGTTTCTCATTTGTATTTTATCCCCATGACCAGTGAAGCCCTGTTTTTGTTGTATGTAGTGGTGTTTTACCTTTTACTGCCAACCATCTTCGCCCTATGTCATGCATGTTGCCTTGCTGGTATGAGCATATGTCTTATGCCTTTTTTCTTTTGTTTGGGTGTCCCTTTTCTCGCTTCATCTGCTGATTTCCATGGAGATAACTTAATGCTAGTGGTGTATTAGTGTTTTGGGTGACTATGCACTGACGTTGGGTCCGTCTTGTCCTTCTTTACAGTAGAAGCTTTGTGTTTGTCCCTTGTCAGGCATCTAGTTATGTTTTTATGTCAAGTTGCCTTGTCATAGTGCCAAGTCGCTTGGTCATAGTGCCAAGTCAAGTTTCTTCTAGTTACCTTATGCCTACTGCCGAGCTAGTGGTTGGGTATGCTACGCTTCGATGTGATGTATCCTCTTGGAGACACAGTGCTTTCCGTATCTGCTTTGGTTTAGCTATGAAATACAAGGATGTGATGTTTTTTTTGTGTAAGGCTAATTCTATTTTAACCCAAAAAAATACTGAGTATCCCCCCATTTCATCAAAAAAATACGAGGACGAAAATACCATTTCTCTATTGTATTTTTTTCTTCAGTTTTTTACCTCGTAGTTGCTCTATGTGGTTTTATTGTGTACCTCATACTAGCCCTATGTGGTTTCTTAGTGTACCCTACAGAGCATCTACGTGGTACAGTAAGAAACCCCGTAAGGCTACTACGAGGTACACAGTAAAACCACGCAGTCACCTTATGTGGAAGGATATTTTTGGCATTTTTTTAAATTAGCGGGGGGACACTCAACAAAATTGAGGGTATGTCAGTTTTTTTCAACTTTTGGGGGGCTACTCAGCGCATTGTTGGGTTCAAATAGAATTTTCCTTTGCGTAATTTTTGTTGTACTTGTGCGGCATGTGATTTTGTGCTGGGTCAATATATTTTGGCCTTTACTTTATGTTAATTTTTCCACGGTAGATGTAATTTTATTCCTTGCTAGGAGATTAGTTAATTTGACCCTCCCTTCATAGAGATAGTTATGTAATGAGAAGTCTAGTCGTATTTGGCTAGCTCCTGTGCTATAAGCTAGGATAATTGAAGTGGTTGGACCGCTCTAAAAACCGATAGTGGTGGATGGCCCACTATAAAAACCGAGTAGCAGCTAGACAAAATGTCTAACTCCTGTAAAAATATATTTATTATTTATTTTAATAAAAAATGTTATGCATCACTATAAAAACTGGTCGACCTTGCCAAAAAAATAGGGATCGGAAGTGTATGTTTTGGAACATGAAGAGTTTATGTGGATTAAGCTTAATTATAAGGATATGGGCCTAGTTTTCAAGTCAACAAATTAGTATTAAAAAGCTTATATCAGGATCTTGGTCACTCAAATCACAAAAAAGATAATTTACTTGAAAATAAGACAGAATTGAAATTAAAACACAATAATATAAGATATTCCACCCAAGCAACCTCTTTATTGATTTACCCAAAATTTATTTGCAATTAAAAGAACAAAGTTAAAATAAAAAAATATAATTGAATCAATAACCAAATTGAGAAAGGAAAATAATATCTAAACGACTAATATTGTTGGAGAGGAAGAACCATGACGAACAACAGCTAACCCTATAGATTATCTTAAGATTAAGATACTCTAATTTAGTGCCTTTGATTCGGTAAAAAGTTCCAATCCTAAAAGTAGCTTATATAGAAGAATAGAAAATATCGGCAAATATCCAAATTGCTCCTTGAAAATATCACAAATCAGATCTGATATGGTCCAGACAAAACATATATTTTGCCAACTCAAACGTCTGGCATTAGGGGCTGGATTTTTGACCGGATGTATGAGTTAAGTTTCTAAAAATTATAGACCCAATTACCGAGACGTCTGCTTTCACCCTAATATGTCTGAGTTGAGTTTGGAAATTCTAGAGACACTACTCAAATGTCCGGTTTCATCCCCCAAAAGTATGAGCTGAAGCAACTCAACAATTCTGGCTTCTTCTACCATATCTTACTCCTTCGAGTTTCGATTTGCAAGTCGCCTTTTCCGTCACGAAGCTACTTCCATAACTAACACACATAGCTAGCTTTAATGGACATGTGATTTAATATCACAAATCTAAGCAATCCACCTTGATATGAAATCACATCAAGAGCTCCAACAAAAACAAACATGTCATCACTATCTCTTTCACAAATCCCCATATCTCAAACATACTACATTACAAACCTCAACCACCGATGCAGGTGATGCATCTCCCTCGTGAGGTGTACCACACAAAACCGGTCTTAAAAACGTTAGTAATACCACAAAGATCTCCATCTTATCTTTGTGCATTTTGTAACTCGACACTTGTCTATCACTCGATCTGAGCTTCTGATCACTCTCGATCCCTCGAGCATCATCAACATGAAGACCTATTTCTGAAATATGATCCTCAATGCTAAAATCATAAGCAGTGACCACATTTACCTCTCCACCTTGTTGTGGACTAGGTTCTTCAACCGTCACTCGCTTTCCACAGTCGACTATAAAACCAAACAATCTATAAAGGTTACATTCTTCCAGCACTCCTCTCATCCTTACATGACCACCTTTTTTCACTCTCAAAACTCCATCTTGAGTCTCATAAGTACAACCATGACGATCCAACTGATCGAGAGAAATAATGTTATGCGAACAAGTAGGTATATGTCTGACTTCATAGACTTCCCTAACTGCACCGTCATGCGTTCGAAACCAGATAAATCTAATACACAAATCGTTAGCTCTACTCCATTGATTCTTTTAATCATGCCAACATTTTTCTCATAACAAGAAAAACAGTTTACGTCACTACAAATGTGAAAATTGGCTTTCGAATCCATCTCCCAAGACTTACTTTAAATAAAGAGGACATCACCAGAAGTATCACTATTGGTAATTTCATCAAATTCTACTTGTACATCATCACTATTATCACCGTGCATAGCATTCCTTTTATCTCTTTTATAAGCTTAACACTTGTTGTGTACAATATTGATAAGTGATAGCACATTTACCATCAGCTTCTTTCTTCTTTCAAGTTGTATATTTCTTCGAGTCCCTTGCCACCATAGCATCGCTATGAACTGCTTTCAAACCTGAGCCTTTCTCCTAAGCTTCTCATTCAAAAGGCTGATTCTAACTACCAGAGAGATAGTTCTATTTGCATTGGAATTACTCAATGAAACAACCAAAGTTTTCCAATTTTCTGAAAGTGAAATGCAATTCATCATCAAAATTAACTTTTACATTTGACAATTGATTTATTACATCTTGAAATTCATTTAAATGCTCTACAACATATTTTTCTTCATCTAATCTCAGTTATAACAACTTTCAAACCAGAAAAGTCTTACTAGTAGCACTCTTTGACTCATACAAAGATACTAACTTGTCGCACAAATCCTTCGTGGATTCATGACTAGCCATCATCGAAAACGAAATCATATCCGACATCAATAACTTCTCAAAAATCAAAATTACTTTAAGCTTTGTGATGATCTGCTCTAATACCAACTGTTGTGTCCAAAATAGGGGTAGAGCTTTGCAGAAGCTTACACCGAGATCTTCGTCACCCGAATCACAAAGAGATAGCTTAGGCTGAAACCAAGACGAACTTTAAATTAAAACACAATAACGCAAGATATACCGTTCAACCATCCTCTTTATTAATTCATCAAAGTTTTGTTTACAATTAATATAACAAAGCTAAAATAAACAAAATACAATCAAATCAATAACCAATTGAGGAAGGAGAAGAATATCTAAATGACTAATATCGTTGGAGAGGAAGAACCATGAAGAACGACGTCTAATACTAAAGATTATCTTAAGAGTAAGATCCTCTAGTTCAGTTCCTTCAATTAAGTACAAAGTTTCAATCCTGAAAGTAGCTTATATATGAGAGTAGAAAACGTAAAAAAATATCCAAATTGCCCCCTTGAATATATCACAGATTAGATCTGATATAGCCCAATCAAAACATATATTTCTCCGACTCAGAAATCTGGTATTAGGGGCCAGACGTCTTAGTTAAGTTTCTGGAACTCCCAGAGCCAATCGCTCAGACGTCTAGCTCCACCCCCAAACGTCTAAGTTGAGTCTCTGAAAATCCCAGAGACATTTCTCAGATGTCTGGTTTCATCCCCTAGATGTCTGAGCTATAGCAACTCAGCAGTCCTAACTTCTTCCACCATATCTTCCTCCTCCAAGTTCCGATTTGCGAACCGTCCTCTCTATCACGAAGTTATTTCCAAAACTAACACACATAGCCGACTTCAATGCACATATGATTTAATATCACAAATCTTAATAATTATATGTTGTAGGAATTAATTTTTTGTTAATATAACCTAAAATTTTGAAGGTAGCCGATTAACAATAAAGGTTGTCAGAACGTGATGAAGCTTCGCTTGTAACACTACGAAGGTGGAAAAATAAATGTATATGGACATCAAAGGAGATTTTCACTCAAATGACTTATCAACTTAGGATAATTTATTTTAAGGATAGCATTTCTAAAAAAAAAAAATTAAAGGATAATTTGTAAAAAAAAAAAAGTATTTATCATTTATAGTTACAGAGGAATAATGGTAAATGAATTTATCATTTTTCTGCATAACCTAAAAAGATAAATGAATTTATATTTTTTATATTAAATTGTTCTTAAAAACTAGTTTTTCAGAAATGACGTGCCCAAATTTTATTATGTTGCAGTTAAAACTGTTCAAACTAATTTCAACTGCATCAAATAAGTTTTGAAAGTACAATAATTATCGGATAAGTATTTATTTGTTGTTTGTTACACATATATTTAGAGTGCCAACAAAAATAATCTATCTGTTAAGCATGCCAATGACTAAATACCAAGGTCATAAAATAACCTTTTTTATTAATGCTCTAGAGAAGCTTCTTTCACTTGAATCATACATCAACTTCTCCATCCAACCCATTTCATCATAATATCCTTCCTCAAAAACCGAGTTTAATTATGACAACAGTTTTTGCTGCTGTTCCTTTAGTGATGAAGTTGTTGATACTCAAGATCATCAGTGGCTGTACAGCGTAAGCACTAAACATTCCATCAAAACATGATGGATTTGCATCCGAAACGCTACTGAAATATGGTGGAATTCATCAGTAATAATAGAGGCCTTCTATGACCCCATGTGTCCAGATAGTAGAGATTCATGGCCACCTCTCAAACAAGCCTTGATTCATTATTCCGGAACTGTTTCTCTATTATTGCATCCTTTTCCTCTCCCCGTGAGTTTTTATTTTTACCTTTTCCATTTGTTGTGCCTTTCCTTTTGGTTTATTTTTCTTTCCATGGTATTGTAGCCTTTGTCCAGGGTTGTGCTTCAGAAAACTATATTTGATTATAAACATCACCTGATAAAGTACAATTTTGAATCATAAGCAAACAAGTATGTATGTATGTATGTATGTATGTAAGATATATTGACATTTGGATACAACAAAATTGCTTTATTTCTTTAAAAATAAACAAATTAAAAGTAAATTGTTTTATTTCTGAAAAAAAAGCAGATACCATAGCAATTCCTATATTTCATGCCGAGCACTGCATTTAGCAAACAAACTAAATCATTCTTCCACGTATCCTCCGCTCGAGTTGCTCTTCAAGAATCAGGTAACATACTTATTACTTAATACTGACAAATCAAAGGAGGTATCTTAATATGGGCTTCTTTTACGCAAACGGATGGACTGCAGGAAAGGTACTACAATGCGCCCACTTATAACATGTCGAGAGAACATATCATTCATAGCATAGCCGAACTTGCTGCTACAGCAGATGGAAAAGATTATTCCCACTCTGCATTTGTGTCTGGTTTTAATGATTCAAGGACCGATCATGCTGCCGGGATTTCTTTCGCGGTAACATAATTAATTTTTTTATCAATAGTCTTTTTTGGGGTTTTTGTTTTTTGGATAATAGTATAATGTATCAAAAATAAAATTACCAGTATAGATGTTCAAGAGGTTTGACTGGAACGCCTTTCTTCTTTGTGAATGGCATTGCCCTGGCTGACTTTGGTTCAACTATCGAATTCAAGAAATGGAGGAGCTACTCGATCCACTCTTCCTCAAAGCGTGATGTGTTCAATTCAGTTAATTGTAGCTTTACTGATACATATAGTTTCTAGCAAGGAAAAAGAAAACTTGCAAAAGAAATAAATTATGCCTATAGTAGATTGTACGTTAAATCTTCATACCAATAATATAAAATATATGACTAGTTATTCGAGTTGTTATTGTTGAGTTGATTTAAAACTTAAATATCATACCCATAAGTCCTAAGTTGCAATTGATGAGCATATTCTGTCTTTACTGATTGTGTTGGTACTTGTAATGTATAAACATTTGAAATGGTTATCAATTTCACTGATAAACAAGAACAAACAGAATTTAAGGCCCTGTTTGGTTAGCCATTTTCAAGAAATTTTTGGTTTTCAATTTTGGAAAATACTGAAAACTTGTTTGTTTTATCATTTTCTAAAATTCATTTTTAAAAACAATCCATTTTTCAAAACTGATTTACTAAAGAAATTTAAAAACAGTTTTTCTCTATTTTCCCGGTTTTCAGCCCACAATGAAAAGCCCAAAAACCCAAAACTCAAACATAAAACAAACACGTTTGATTGTCCAATTCTATTCGACGGCCGCAAGTTTCGAAATTCCAAACCCTACGAAAATCGCCTTCATCTCCTGATATCATTCAATATCAGGTAAATCTGATTTCTATTTGTTAGTTATGTCGTTTTCTTTAAACCAATAACATCTAGGTTAAGTGGAATGATTTTACGTTGATTTTCCTTTTTTGTGAATTAGGGTTAGTGAATTTAATAGATATCGATTTAGGCGTTTTGCTGAGTTTCTACTGCATATTTTCCAATCTTTGATTTTGTTTTTTGATTGCATTTGATAGCATTATAATGTGATAACTTGTGTATTTGGTTGTAGGGGCTGAAGTTTCAAGGGTTTGTGCAACCAAGATCATAAGTGTGGATCGCAATCGGGACAAGTTTGATATGGGTAAATTTCTTTATTATTTTGACAATATATAAATTGGGTATGCTGTCATTGTTTTGACAATATTTCTTCATTGTTTAAATTGGGTATGCTGTCATTAAAAATGAGTTTTCATCTGCTAATAAGTGAATTATTTTAAAAATATATGAAAAGCAAAAATGATGCTTGATAATATACTGCTAAAGACCTAAATTTGATGTTTCAGACTTTCAACAATTAGACTTGTTGACTTATTAAATCTGCTTTACATTGAAATATATATACTGCAGTATTTTGAGTTATACAGTAACATGATGTTTAGTCAAACTTGCATTAAACTGAAACATGAAACATATATACTACAACTTTATAAGCATGCACTGCCAATGGATGCAAAGGAATATTTTTGTATTTTTCAGTATAATGCAGTCATATTTTTTTATACAATAGTACGAAATTAATACAGATAAGTGATTATAGCTATTGCTTTCTATTTAAAGACAAACAGCTTGTTCAATTGGAAACATTTGTTATCTAGGACTGTAGTTACCATTCAATATCGTTTATTGTTAACTTAAACAAACACTAAAAAGGGAGAATTCAACTTATCCAACAAATTGAACAATGAACCAATGATGCACTTTGATATTCAGTATTTTATTAAGCTTAGTCATATAACGTATCTTTAATCATTGTTTTGTGATAAAGAGAAATTTGTTCAACAAATAAACAATAATTTGATTATTTAGTTTTGCCTACTGTTTCATGTTTACTAAAATAACATGCCATGTTGCATGAGGCATTCGTCATTGAAAATTGTCAAACGCTGTGGAGCAGCCTTGATCACACAGCTAGAGAAATATTCAAAACACACCAAACTCATGTACTTCTTTTATAAAAAAATAGATATACCAAACTCTGATTGCATATTTGGGGGAACATATCAAAATATAAACTCTGATTGCATATTTGCTATATGAAGGTAGATTTATTTTTATAATTAGTTTTGGAGTAGCCCTGCAATATGTTTTTTATTCAGAAGCCCATGTCAAATATTTGTCCTTAGTACATTGATTTATTTTCATATATAAGGCAGTGGAAGCTTCTTTTGTTATTCCTTTACTATGTCTGCTGTAAAAAAAAATTCTGTTTACAACGCACGATATAAACGGATTTAGTCATCATTTTTTGATATGTGCTCTGTTTAGGATATGTATTCATTTACACTAAGTGTATCTAATGAAAATTTAAGGCCAGCTGGATACGTACATTATTCAACTAGGAAAATATATGGATCAATAATATTGGTTGCAATGTTATTCAAAAGACATTGCCAATTCTAATAATTTTTTATACCTTTATTCGAACTGAAAGTTAAACTAAAAATAATGATGAACTGCATATTTCTGAAAGAAATCAAATAAATATGGAAGTTTAAAATGCAATTTACCGTATGTGCTTTTTTTTTTTGTGAAAGTGACTTTACTGTATATGTTTTCAGTAACATATTATACATTATATTTTATTATTTAATGTAGTAACACGTAATTTCAGTTTCGTTTTGAGTATTTTATGGATATAGCTTGTTAATACATAATACTTTTTCACATGGTTACTCGTTACTGTAGTTGGTAATAATAATGGATTATATACCAAAGTGTTTGTTGGATGCACAGTCATATATGGACTTATCATATCCAGAAAGATCCTACTCATTACACAAGACCATTGAAGCATACGTCAGTAACAAATGAATAATCCAAATCCACAACCTATTTCTCCTAATTGTGATGTATGTGAATGAATTGTCTGCATGTCCATATTAATGTACTCACTCCAAAAATAGAAGCAACACATGAATTGTCTGCATGAATTGTTTTCAATAATGATAAAACTCGATTGTTTGATCTGGTCTAATGCAAGTTAAAAAACCGAAACTCTGAATAGGATACTATCATTAATTCTGATTTGTCCACGAGTTCCTAAAATATTTATCTGGTCTAATGCAAGTTAAACTACTTACTCTTTCTTAATCGGTCAAGTTTCTCTTATTTGCTTTTATGTTGTTACTTCATTTACAGTCAACTGATATTATTGTAACTTTTTAATTGTAGCAGTCAGTGGAATCAAACTACAGAGCTTGTTTGGATCAACTTTCTCTATGGC
Organism: Allium sativum; assembly: GCA_030737875.1. NCBI lineage: Eukaryota > Viridiplantae > Streptophyta > Magnoliopsida > Asparagales > Amaryllidaceae > Allium > Allium sativum. Next base: position 830,708,372 of record CM060913.1, read on the forward strand.
CAGTGAAATATAGGCTATTTAGAAGTAGTGTCGTATGCTTTTTTAATTGTTCAGTTTAGATTACATATGTTTTATCGTAAAAGTAGTATTGTTTTTAAGAAAATAGCATTGTTATAGCAGTTGCAAGACTAATTTAGATATAGGTGTTGATGTGATTGTAGTAAGCATGTAATTATTATTATTTTCTGCTAATACAATTAGTTCCTTCTTATAATTTGTTGTGTATTCATAGTGGGTGCGTTTTTTATTTTCTATAGTAATTAAGAAATGAGTTACTAGTTTGAATTGCTACTTTGTTGATTATTGTTTTGACTTCTATATATGTATCTGCATTAATTGCTTGTCGTTAACTGCATATCATATTAGTATGTTATTCATTTACAACCAAATTATACATAGATTCGAAACTTTCACTTTTATTTTGATATCTCATTTTTAATTTTCAACTAAAAATCGGTTTTTCAAAATAGTAGAACCAAATAGATTTTCCAAAATGTTAAAAACATTAAAAATGAAAAACCGAAAATAAGCTTCAAAAACTAAAAGTTAAAAGTTAAAAATGAAACCAAACAAGGCCTAAGATTTTACATTGTTCCAGGATTGAGCGTTATCAATATTCTAAGTAGAGGATTCAAATCATAAATCCTATAACTAAAATCATTTTGTTTCTCCAATTACATATTATGAATTTTGCTCCAAGTAAGTTATCGAGTAGCATTTAAGTTTGAAAGCATTTATTGTTTGATATGTATTAATAATTTGTATTTCAATAACAAATTGCATCAAATTTCTAATCTAATTTTTTATCCCTTTTAATATTAATATTCTTTCTTAAGTGTCACCCTTTTCTGGCTTAGAAAACAATGAAACCCAGTTATAAATTCAAATACATCACTTGATTTATTTTTTCAATACAACATGAATTGGATCATTCTTCTCAATTATGACTTTAACTAAGTTTTAAATTGTACTTGAGAACCAAAAACCAAACCTATCTGGAAGTGTTTGATCGGGATTTATATTGTAGGATTTTTGTTTAAAAAAAATCAGCGTGCTCGGTACACATAACTAAACTTAGGCATGAACAAGGAAATAGTTGGTTCCAAAGTATATGTTTTTTGTCTTTTTTTTTATTCATGTTTTGGTGCATGTTCTACTGGTAAGATTATTGATATTGCACACTTCACACTAGTAAAGTATTAGCATATTCAGCTTAATGCAATATAACAGTAGAATTGAATATTGCATACCGCATCAAAATTACACATCTTTTGACCGCCAATGCATTAAGTTATCTGCAGCAATTCAACTACAATAAATGAACACACACTCATTATCATGTGCAAGTGCAACCACATAAACTTCATAATGCATCTGCTCTGCTGTGCATATTTGTTAACATGCAGGATTATTCTTAACTAACATTGATTAACAGACATCAAATTATAAGTATACCTGCAAGCAAACATATAACTTTTTTCATTTCTCCATATCTTATAAATGAATAATAGCTCAACAGCATGGACTATTGTACCAGTGATACCATTTCCAACGTGAGGAACTTCCAGATTCTTTATATGTCTATGCCTTTCAGTATTACTTATATCAACTTTAATTCAACCCATTAACTATTGGTTGCTCAATTTTCTTTCAAGCATGATTACCAAGCCAGATAAGATACTGCCAGCTAAACCTGAGGGATGATCGAAGCAAGTCCAGGCATGCTTAAAATAGGCAATTGATTAAAGCAGAGTAAAAAAAGAGCAGCTGCGATATGAATATAACAGATGGCAATAGAACTTACCTCCAAATCCGCCGAGTAGCTTCTAGATCCCAATAGACGAAACTGGGAACAAATTCCGGGAAAAAAGAAGAGGAGACGGGTGGGTAAAAATTAAAACAAGCGAAGAATGGAGATGCGGGGTATCGATCCCCGTACCTCTCGCATGCTAAGCGACCGCTCTACCATCTGAGCAACATCCCCGAGATAACGGAAGGTCGATGGCCTAATTTCCCCATGAAAAAAGCCAACAAGTTCAATTTTAAGAACGCTTTCGTGGTTTTTATGGCCAGAAGTTTTCGCCTTAAGCTACAAAGATGAGATGGGAACATGGTAGACGGTAGGGAGCAGCGATTGCCAGAATAGAGATTGAAGGAGATGCACAAATTTTCGGAAAACCCCCCTTTGGGAATATTTACCGTGTGGTGCCAAGGTACCCCAATATGTTCTTCCTAGTACCCCAATATTACGGTGCCCTTAGCACCATATTATTTGCCGCCTACTGGATTATTCGCAAAAAGCTTATTAGGTATCTATGAACCGCATGATCGCATTATGAAGAAGGGTAGTGTTACGAGGCCCGAATGGGGAAGGTGGAGGTCTGCGCGGAGGTGGAGTGGAGTGGAGGGAGAAGTACAATTGAAACGCGAATTCGGAATTCACCCTGGTCCGTTATTTCAGCACAAATTTCTGGTTTTATTTTGGAACTGGTTGCTTATTTCTTTCATACTGATCGTAAATTTCGACCATGGTTTCGTCATCGTATTCTCGAGCAGACATGTTGAACTACTTGAAAAGTGGTAGGTAGATAAAATAAATAATTTGAAAAGCCTAAGTCTTCGAAAGTGCGAAATTTAAAGGTAGAGGACTGAGATTTAGTAACGGTCTACAAGTCGTCATATTTCTTGCTTTATTAAAGCAGCGGTCAAGTCATCTTTAATCAGTACGAGTTGTCAAGTCATGTTGTTTCTATTCGTTGGACAACCTATAGCACATACCCAAGTGTTGCAGAGTGTAGTAACATCAACTGATCTAAGGCAGAGCCATAGCAACTCAACTGTTGAGGACAAAGGGTAATCATGTCATATTTCTCTATCCTACTGCTCAACTAATGATGACAGAGCTTTACCAAAAAGCAGCCCCCTTGTTTGAATAGTTTAGACTTCGTCCCCCAACCATATCCAAAATTTGCTCGTTTTAGATCAACCCCGACATTAAGGTGAGAAAATAATAATCCTGTCATATTTTTTTCTCCTTGTTTAAGTACTTCTTTGTGTACGTAATACGTTTTTTGTTTCTATGTAGCTTAAATGGACGATTGGAGACTAAGTGATGAACTTGTAGATAAAATGTTTGATGAGTATGAAAGGAACAAGAAGGAGGAGAAAGAGGGTGGATTCGTTCCAGATACACAAGTAGAAGAGGCGGAAGAAGCAGTTCAAAATGAAATCGTTCGTGGTACGCAACAAGTAGTTGAAGTTCAAAAACCAAAAGCACGTTCACACAAAAACATAAGGAGGCAAGTGATTAACCGTAATCATCACAACCAAAGTAATGCAAGCTCCAGTGCTACTACAACAAAATTCTCTCCTAACTACTTACTTATACTCGTGAAACCCTATATCGAAGTTGATAAAAGATATTTGTTGTCGATGCAAAATGAAGGAGGGCTACCCCATGAAGAATTTTGGTCCATTATAACAAGATTACATAACAATTATCGCAACTGCACCACTACACGAACTTCTGATGAAATTCATATGGTTCATCGACATTTCGTTAAAACTTGTGAACGATACCAAAGATTATACAAATAGTTGAAGATGAAGACATATTTAAAACGACTCGGGCAACTTTTGATTCTCGTTACCTTGCAGAGTATGGAACTGATTTTGTTGGTTACGAAGCCTATAAACTGCATTATAGTTGCCTAACTCGATATGGTGCTGAAGAGGCTAATGGTTTTGCTTAGTGTTTGTTGAATCTTTTAGTTATTTAATGCTTCTACGTAAACAATTTGAGATTTCATCTAATTTGATACTTTATTTAAGTTAAACTATCAGCTTACGGAAACAATAATGATATAAAAAAACCACACAGTCTGTTTATTAGAAAATCGTTACTACAACAAGGAATATAATATTACTACAACAACATAATACAAGTAACTAGTAACACAAATAGTGGTGAACAATCAACTTATAAGTGAGGAAACCTTGACGTTAGAATACGGTGTTTCATCGCCATCCAAAATTCCTGCTTCAATTGAGGCATTCCACTCAGATCTTTGTTCATGATAGCAATCTCGCCTTGATCTTTCTTATACGCATCTCGCTCTTTCTTGTGCGCTAATTCCTCCGCTAGAATTTGTAGCTTCTTCTCTTCTAGATCAGCAATCCTTTTCATAACTTGTATTCTTTCCTCGGCTTCTACATGTCTTTTTTTAGCTCTTCGACTATGTTCTTCGTGGCGTGCGTTCACTTTTGCTCCAAGCTCAACCGCTGCTTTGCTCCTTCTTTTCGCAGCTTTGACTCCCTCGGGTGTAAAATCTTCATCAATTGTGACATTGAACTCATCGAGTAGGTTTTCCCTTCACATTGAGAAATTTGGCAATTGACTCGCATGGACTGAAAGAATACCCATATTTAAAAGCTTTTTTCTTGTTTTTGCTAGCCGTTTGAGCATCGCGGAGGCTCTTAGCAAGTCCTAAGTTCCATTTAGGTTGACTAGTAAGCAGATCATAACAATGCATAAATTGATAATATTGTGGCCTTTTCGTTCCATTTTCTCTAGGAAAAAGCTTCTTAAACTCCTCGTTCGCCATTCGTTTTTGTTTAAAAAGGGGAATACGAAACATTAAAACAATCTACGAAACACTAATGTAAGTAGTAAAAAAATATACCAGATTATCTTCCCCTCCCATGCCACTTGGATTTGCTATCTTTATTTTGTACACTTTCGACTCATAACTGGGTTTGACGACTTATTTTGGAAAAACGGCCTTGAATCGCCGATAACGTCCGTCTGCATTCTGGATGCTTCTCAACGAACACGGTCTTAATTTTTTTCCAAAACGTAACGGCTGATTGGTCATTCCCCGTTGCCGGATCTTGTGAGAAATGAAAATAGATAGTGCATAGATCGATATCCTCTTGGTTTGTCCACAGCACGACTCCTTGTCTACTTGACTGAGTTCTCAAAAAATTGCTCGTGTTGCCTTGGGAAAACTAGCTTCCTTCCATCGTCGGATATGAGAATTCTCCAAATGGTGACGCCATTGCAGAGTCAGAGTTTGTTTAGATTATAGAGATAGAAGAGAATTGTGAATAGTTGCGATGTAAAATGGTAGAATGGAACCAGTTTATAATTTAAAATATAGCCATTTGAAAATTTATAACCGTTTTAGAGCCGTTGGTGGAATATGACCCTTTGAAAATTTAGGACAGTTTCTTGCCGTTGGTGTTGAGTAGCCGATTTTTTCGGCTCCTAACATGGCGAGCTGATTTTATCAGCGCGCGCCGAAAAAATCAGCTCGCCACGGCAGGAGCCGAAAAAATCGGCGTGCTGGGCCAATTCTTGATTCAGGATTAGCCCCGTAATATTTACCTTAATATTACGTTGCGTAATTTCAGTTGGGACCAAAATTCAAACCCTTATTACGAGTTACAGATACGAATACGCGTCTGTTGGAGATGCTCTTATTTCAACACAAATTTCTGGTTTTATTTTGGGACTTATTTTATGAGGTACACTTATGTAACTAAAGCTTAAGTAAACATATATTGTTAACTCCACAATTGGATAAGAGGGGATCAATAATTTAGTATGTAATTGTTATGGGAGATACAAAATAAATTAGCCTCCCTTTGAACAAATAAATTAAATTAGCCTTCATAATGGTAAAATCAAGTTTTTATTTATTTATTTTTCCATTGTGTTTGGCGCCCTCTTAACAATTTAATTTTTAATGGAGTGAAAATAAAATATGACCCTCCCTTGTTCGTTTTTGGAGTGTCATTAGCAGCCCTTACCTTGGTAATTGAGGCATGTGTTTATCAGTTGTTACCGACACTCCACTTTCGGTTAAGGCAGATTTAGTTGAAATTTGGCAATGTGCTACCGAATTTATCAGTGAAATTCAGGGGGGACGTTGAGTTTAGGTCTGAAAATCAGAGAAGAGCCGCAGAAAATGATTAAAATGAAAAACAGTGAGGGTATAACGAAATTTCGTTTTTGGACGTGAAGCCCCTTCAACAAAACTGAAGTGTCAATAACAATACCCAAGAGATAAAGTAAAGGTATTTTCATATAGTAATTTTTGTGTTCAGTGCGCCTTATGACAATTCTAAATATGACTGGAGTTCCCTTATAATTGATCGCCTCTTCACCAATTTTGGAGTGCGGATAACAATGCCCTTTGGGACTCATAGTTAGGTACACAAACAATAAATAAATTAAATAAAATAGAATTTTGGAGTGAGAATTTACCTTACCCGTTTGAGTATTTCATCATTAAGTCTTCAGGCAATATACATCGACGATCCATTTGATCGACAAGCACCTTAAACTCGAACGAACAAGATCTAATATTAGATAGCCTACGAACGGCGTTTTAAGCTAAACTAAACAAACAATTTAATCATACAACCAATAGTAGTACAAATTCCTAAAGTTACATGTAAGCATCCATAATCGCAATAGTAAATTAAGTAGAACTTATCTATAACAATCAAAGTAAAATACATGTCAAAATAACCTAAATCTAATAGTGTAATCAAAAGAGTACATAATAGAACGTAAATAGGTAAATAGCGCGTAATAGTGAGCAAATAGGTAAAAATATGATATCCATGTTAAAATATTCAAATAACATTTTAATATTTTCATTTATTATTTACCAGGTTCAATTATCATAAAAATTGCATTTTATAATTAGAAATCAGTTTAAAACGTCAAATTTACATAGTCGGAACAAATACAGTCCAGTGAGAGACAATATCACTCATCTCAACCAAATCAGTCTAAATCAGCTTTAATACATAGAGTTTGCTAATATGAGCTCATCGGAAGAATAGGCGTCCAATTCCGATCTTGTATGCAAAAGTTATATTGAATATAAGTTTGTGATTATTAAATGATTAATTAAATAATATAGTTAGCTTAACAACTTAATTAACCCTAATTATATTACCTAATTATCTTTTTCCCTTTGTGAAGTACTGATGCGTGCATCACTTTGAGCAAACCCATCATAATCGAACATTGAATCTTCGATCCTCACCTCATTCGTTAGTTAAATTGAAATCTGTCAATTCGAGCGAGTTCCTATTTGCGAGACCTCCCCCGCGAGCACTACATCGTCACGCTCGGTTGCCCTCTCCAAAATCTGACCCGAGGTAGTCCCTTGTCCAGGCAGGTGATGCAATTCGAATCCCTAGGTCAGAGCTCTGACTACTGGCGCAGCTCGGTGCGTTTCAACATGAGAAACGCGATGATATCATCGATTTCATCCAAATCCTCTTTCTTGCACCGTGAATTTGGACCGTACCGTGGTTATTTCAAAATTTTGACCAAGACAGTGATGATCAGACACAATAAAATGGGTAGGAACATATAATTCTTGTCGTCCTGGCTCGAACTAGCCCAACAGTAGGATTTCTAGTGGACATAATTGTTGTATCTCAATTTTTGAAATAAAGATAGGGAAGGCGGCCAATGTTTCTCATCACGCAATGTAACAGCGATTCACGAAGAGCAGACATGAATGAATAGCGACGTGTCCAATGATATTCTAGAGTTTACGATAATTTAATATTATTTTATTCAATTCCAAATTAAATTCTCAACTAAAAACAGATGTGCGTTTTATTTTCACACGACCAAGTGACACATCCAATCACTACAAAACTTGATGGGGTATATCATTACAATGATATGGTTTCGATGGTATACATTTCATCAAATTTCGAGATTGCGCTCTGAAATGGCAAATTTACGTGTACGACATCTATCGACTCAAAGTGAATCGAAAGAATTTAATTTTTGAAGTTTGCGACCACTTTGAACCTCTTATTGTAAATTGGAAAAACCGTTGATACCCTGAACGAAACTCAGGCGATCTCATTTTATAAAATAACTTAGGTTGTAACGGACAATTTTCATATTGACACTTTTGGCTAAATGTGAATAGAGTGGGAGATATAAATTTTAAAAGGTTGGAAATTGACATTTTTTATTTTCTGAAGATAGACAAAAAAGAAGGAAAAATAGTGGATTACTCTTTGCATTGTCTTCCCTTTGCTTCTGTCCATGCATGAAGAATATATTGGCTAAGGTATTTTTTGGAATACGTGATCACTTATTTGACCACTTATTGCTGATTAAGAACCTTAATGTTATTTGTTTTTTATAAGTATTCAAATCTAAAACACTTACTAAGTGGAAAAGTGTTAAAACACTTTCATAGTGTTTTTTCCAATTTTGAATGTTTAATATCATTTTTCTTCCACATACCTTACTTACATTTTTACATCATCTTAAAAACATAACGAAAATTTAAAGAAAAATAAAATTAAGTTTTTTGAAAATCTACTCTACCAAAGGTTTCAAACATTTAGATTGTATCTTTTTTATAAATTTTAAATTTAGATTCATTTTCAAACATAAAATATATAGAAAAAGTGTATTTAAATATTTGAAAAAAGATCTGAAATACAAAATTTTCAAGTACGTAATTTTCAAATAATTTTTAAATTAGACTTTTGGAAACTTAATTCATAATTTTTTTATTGAAAATTGGAAATTAAAATCTTGAAGCTAACAAAAAGAAATTTAAATTATTTAAACGAAATATTTACAAATAATTATCCAATATTAGGGTTTCCACAAACTCAAGTATTTTCAAGATTAAAATTACAAATGTCAAACTATTAAAAATTAATTTACGATTCAAATTTTTTATTTTAATATTTATTTCATGAATAAACAAATAATACAAAGGGCGGTATAGTCAAAATAGGCATTTTCATTAATTCCAGTCAAAAGCTTAAAAATAATAAATAAACAACCTGTTGCAATTCAGCATTCAACGTTCATGATGTTCAGTTTTCATCAGTGTCTAGTATTCAGCATTTAAAACAAACAAAGCCTAAGTTTTTAGTTTCAATATAATTGTAACGACCTAGGGAATTCAATTCCCAAATTCCAATAATAATACATAACCTGTATTACGTACCAGAACTCAAGTATCAAAAACATCAGATAGTTATTAGAGGGTGAGATAAGAAAGAAAGAAATATTAGAATAGAAGAAGAAGAAGAACACAACAACATTATAGTTTAACATTGTAGCAGAACAAAATATAACATAGAAATAAAACTTTACCGAGAGTTTTGAAATAAATACTTACAATCATCAGAGTACATCAACACATCTGGACAGTTACAATAATCTGTCCTCGTATACAACACACAGTGGAATAAATATATATCATGCATCTGAACATCTCCATCACATCTTCTTGAAATTCATAGCATCCAAACCTAAACCTGTACAACCCTGGCTAACCCGAGCATTTCAAACGTCGGATCAGTCCAGTGAACCAGATCGCTAAGTTTATGATATCATCCAACTTGATTTTAAAGTTAAAATCTTTTCTAAAAAAATGATAATTGTATGACCAAATCCACACATAAATACGGACGGTTTTTACCTTACGGTAACCCAAACAGTTTTGAAATCAATATTATTTTGATATTATGATAGTGTCAAAATACAAATAAATAGAATCTAGCAGAACGCTTGCATCTTACGCTCCACATATATAGTATACAAATCAAAACCGCGGGTGCTGATTGGAGATTGGATTTCCAACTATGACAAGATATAGAACCACCTTCCGATAGTGTATCTCTAGAGGGCATTAGGGAATACACTGGGTTCAACAAGAACGTCGTGCAACTTGGCCCACACATAACCGACCACTCATTTCGCTTGAGTGTATCGAATGTATATCACCAACGGTTGTGAGCTACCCACCGTTTCCCGAAAAGGGATAGAATCAAAAATAGATAAAAGAATGAAATGGATTTTCTCTAGACAGGTGATTATACACTCTAATGGGAGCGTCCCACATGGCCATGCTGCCCGCCCGATTTTTGTCATTTCTCGGTTGAAGAGGCTTGAGGTTTAACATTACCTTTAGAACAACACAATATCTTTGAATGCCACATCGTTAGATCCGCCAAATCAGTAATTGACGCCCACAAAAATAGTCTGGGTGTTATATGCTAAGAGAAGGTGTCTTCTTTGCCACCTACAGAGATATGTTTATAAAAATCAATGTACGTGATTCTTAAGGAATACTTTGTCATACATTCGTCTATACACGTCATCTAGGAACAAGATGAACGAAGGCACCCTCCTACCACATCATAGGAATCACCCTATAGATCAGTAGCGAGTAGTTCTTGCAAATACGTAGATTTCAACCACGACAGAACTACAATACATCTCTGCTTGTAAATTAAGTTAATATATGATAGACTTTGAAAACTATTGGAGTTAACCAGACATATAAGTAATCCTTTCGTTTTATGAAGATCTATTGTCTTCAATGGCTTCGTCTTGATCAACATATGATATCTTCTTGAATTCGTATTTGTTGGTTGGAATGGTTTTCGAATATAATTCGATCTCGGTCTTTCCATACCAACAATCGTATAGGTCAGATTTGATAGTCGGTTATTTAACTATCAATAAACAAATATTTAACCATAAAAAATGGATTTACTGGTTCAGTACTCAGCATCACTTGGCCTTTTAATTAAAACTAATATAAAACTTCTTAAATATACAATATTTTAAAACACGTTATTTATTTCTTTTTTATTATAAGAATGTTCGCAAAACCCTTTTTAAACACTTTAGAATTAATTCATATATATATATATACATACTCCAAACATTTGAGTTCAATTAAATCCCACGTAAAAACATTGTTATGAAATCTCTTTGATTTTCGTTGCTGGGAAACAAAAACAAACACTCATCCCCATTTTAACAAACCCATTCAACTTATCCATTAATTCATTTACTTCATAAATTTCGTTATATTTTTTCCAAATCTCCTTTTATTTCCTTTACATTGGAAATATTACTTATATATATATATATATTCTCTACTTCCTTTTTAATTTCATTTACTTAACTCCTTATAGATCCATACTATTCCCCTCAAACATTTCATGGTTAGAAGATCCCATTTTCAATCCCATAAATTTCACTTAATCTCATTGTTAAGTTTCATCAACTTAAAATCTACGTTTTAGCCTCATGCCCTTTTATAAACATTATTTATAAACTCGGTTTAATATAAACTCGTTTCTATCTCAATTTCTTTTACTTAATTCAAATAATAAATAAAACATTTATTAAATCCATCACATCAGTTCAAACCTCTTTTATAAATCCATCACATCATTTCAAATCTCTTTTAACTTTGTTATAAAAATTCGGGGTTTACCATGAAATCCGATCATCACTCTTTTCTAATTCAAGTAGATTCATTCCACGCTCGATTATTGACACAAATGGATTTCCTTTAAGTAATAATCACTTAGATCCTTATTAATTAAGGGAATAACTTATTTCATTACTTACTACGGTATAAGTAGTTAAATTATTTATTACTAAAATAAATAATAATTCCTCCTATTAAAAAATCTGATTAACATTTACAAATATTCGTTTAAACAATTTCATTAGATTTATTTAGTAATAAACTAATTTAATTATCAATCCCAGTTAAAGCAACCGACTCATTTAACTCAAAATACGGTTATCTCGTTATTAGTCTCAATTACTTCTTCCTTTAAATTAATTAATAATATAATTAATTTAAATAATTTCATTTAATCCAACTCTTAATGTGTTAGATTAATTTCTGCTCATTTATAAACCTTATCAATGATTTGCTTTATAAAACTATTTAATAATTACATTATAAACTTAAATAATAAATATTTATTTCCTTTTTAAATAACCTTTAATTCCAATTAATAGATTAAAAATCTATTTTTAGTTATAAAAATAAATTTTATAACTTCATTACCGTCGATTCATCTGATGGTAAATCAATATTCATAAAACGATTGATTTATAGGCCATATGCTGCTAATTACCCCCACCAATACTGTCTATTGGTTAATAACAAAACAAACGTTGAATTTAGATTCAACGATCAATAATAAAAATATGATCTTATCCAGCAATTCGTTACAATTATAGAAGGATAATAAAATAGGCAAGTTAAGTTATTTGGTAAAATTTCAAAAATGCTAACATTTGGTGTAAAATACATCAAATTAAAGTTGATTGTTTTTCAAATTCAAATTTATGGAAAAATACTATAAATTGAATTAAGAATACGTACTTTAAAATCTTATGTAAATTTAAAGCCTATACTTTATTATATTTAGATTCAAATTCAATGACTTAAAAATTTGGGATGTTACATTCTCCACCCATTAAAAGGATTTCGTTCCCAAAATCAAACCAACAAAATGCAGATTGTTACATTCTCCCCTCCTTATCATTCTTATCTAAATCAAGCTTGTAGCCCAAATTCTGTAGCATCTCCTGGAAATTGCTGACCAACTCTTGTAAAAACATATCAATTAAATCATTTCTCAGTAGTCGCCTCATCTAAATATTAGAATCACCAGTACTAGCAAATGAATAATTACCGCTATAAGAAACAGAATATGACCTTATATTGTTCATTGAAAAACTAGTAGGAACATTATCAACAAAAATAACAAAGTAATCTCCACGATTATGTGCTGTCAACAACAAAATAGATTGATGATCATAATTTTAATGTTCCTTCTCTTACCTACTTTGAAATGGTATAATTCAAATATTGACAATGGACTTAAATCAATCCATTTACCACAAAAGCATTTCTCAACATAACAACTGAACTATCTAAATGAAGACGTAAAGAAAAGCAATCATGTCCAAACTTCAACAACACTAACAAACCAACACCATCAGGAACACCGTAACGTAAAGAATAAAACAACATTACAATTAAAAAATTAAAAAACAACATAACCCTAGAATAAGTATATTTTTGTAGACTTATCAGCAATAATCATTAAAAAGATGCAGATAAATCAGCTTATAACCATAATTTATAAACAACTAAATGCAGTATCTCCAGCGTATATATTGAAAATAATTGCAAACAAGTCTATAAAATATAAACAATAATTGTAGATAAGTCTGTAATTATACAAACCTAAAAAACAATCGAACATTTCCAATATTTATATTAAAATAATTACGAATAGTCTGCAAAATATGTACAATAATTGCAAATAAGTCAGCAATTATTCAATGCTAACAAAATATACCGTCAAAATTTTCAGAATATATACTGAAAATAATTGCGGACAAGTCTCTAATATATATATATATATATATATATATAATAATTTTAGATAAGATAGCAATTGCTCAAAGCTAACAGAAGTACAAATCAAACGTTATCCTATACAAACGCATTAATTTTTCCTAAGAAATAAACATGAACATAGATCTAATTTCCTTCTATCTAAAATAAAAAAGAAAATATATGAAATAAAATCGACAAAAAGAATGAGCAATCATCTACCTGCAAGAAGAAAGAGACATGAATCCGCAATAGGGAACTTGAAACAATAATCGATTTGAATCCCAATAAAAAAATTGTGGAATCGAAATGTTGATTGCCATAAAACAAACGTGAGATGCAAACGGGGGTATTTATATTAAGAAAAATAGCCGCAAATAAAAATGGAAAATTTTATTTATAAACCGCAAGTTACTTAACATACATCGTTATTTTTCTATAAAATTCTATTACTAAATTACCCTTTTCTCACAGTTTCTTTTCTAAAACTTTTGTATATAAATAGTCAAATTATTCTTAGAAGTATTGAAACTCGATGCAAACTAAATATGTTAATGAATTATTTAATCATGAAATCTAAAATTTCAACTAAGAAAACATTCAGAAATAATGGTCTAATTTAAAAGTGTAGATTTATTTTGTAAAATTAGAGTAATTTTATTGAAATTAATTTATTTTTTCAAAAAGTTTATAAAAGCTACATTATTAGTACAAGAAGTAAATTTCATTTTGTTAAATTTTGCTCAATTTAGTGCAAAGAATTTCTAATTTTAAGCAATTGAATTTTAAGTTTGAATGAGGAAAGAAAAAGAAGATGAGAACATGGATAATTTAGTAAAAGAAACAGTGTATGTAAAGTAATATATGGTGTATAGTAGTTTATTATAATTCTTGGTGTATGTTTATCAATTTTTGTTGTATAAATAGAATTAGCCAATAAAAATAGGGATCAAATGGTCATTACGTTTTTCTGTAAATGGCGACAACCCATTTTCCCTTTCCATCCCTTTTTTCTTCTTATTCCTCTATTTATTTCTTAACCGCCTTTCTTAATCTCTTCTCCTACAGATCATGGGTCTGCTTTCGCCATGCCTGGTTATCTACAGTCACGCTCCACTGAAACCCCTCTGCCTATTTCCCAGCTCTGATTATTACTTCAACCATTTCGGCCTCGACTTCGCCTATAATTATTATCTTTAGGCTAATGATTTTGCGTGGTGACGTAGTACTCTCTGTAATGCATCTAGGCCAAATATTAACTTTACCGACCCTCACATGGGGCTGGAAACATCCAGCGAGGGTTTGCATTTATCAGGTGATGTTTTCTCAGCATTATATCTATGTTGATTGTGAGTTTAGCAGTCCTTTGGTATGCGTCCTGGTGAGATTGGGTTTTGATCTTTTTTGTTGTAATTGGAACTGTTTTATTTTGGCGGGAGTGGTGTTTTTTTTTTCTTTTACTTTTTTCTTTATTTTATTAAACCAGTTTTAATGCATTTAGAAAATCAGTTTTTATATATTCTACCAAGTTGAAAGGAAGAGACTTTTGCAATAAAAAGATTTGATTTTTAATTCTATAAAGATTTGATTCTTAGTGAAGTAAAGATGAGATTTTTATAGTGTTAAAGACGAGATCTTTATAATGTTAAAGACGAGATTTTTATTCGTATAAAGTTGGGATTTTTATTCGGATGAAGCTATGGTTTTATTCGTATGGAAAGGGGATTTTTATCCATATAAAAATGGAATTTTTTATATGAATAGCATAATAAAAATATGATTTTTATATTAGTAGAAGATAAAAATATGATTTTTATATAGTGGCAATAATAAAAATATGATTTTTATATTATATAGATAGTAAAAATATAATCTTTATATGTGTAGCGAAATAAAAATCTGATCTTTATTATATATATGTTGAAATAAAAATGTGATTTTTATAGCGATGATAATAAAAATACGATCTTTGTATACGAAGTAGAAATATAAAAATATAATCTTTATATAGAATGAAGCATTGTAAAAATATATGAAGAAGAAATAAAAATACGATTTTTATTTATTGAATGAAGTGATAAAAATATAATTTTTATTTGAACAGCGTGAAAAGAACTGCATTGGAATTTCAAACAGATTCAATCGATTCAGCAGTTCAAAAGCAAAGCACGACGAAGTGGAACCCTCTGTGAGAACTTCTCACTTTTAATTTTTCTTTTCTAGTTGAAATATATACTAGGATGCAGACGGTGTTTAGTAGCACCCGACACCCGTCGTCCACAGACCATGGACAACTTGTAAGCTTGGTTGTTTGATTTTGATGTGTAGTCGATTGTGTGATGTGATGTGAAATGAAATAAAATATTTATATAGTTAAAAATATTTTATAGTTGAAAATAGAATTTTTAACGTATATATAAAATAAATATTTATAAACAAATCAGAGATTTGTTTATATACACTGATTTGATTGATATTGATTGGGACGATAAATTTTACACATCGCCCAACTGCACAAATAAAATCTGTGTTTGATTGTTTGAAAACCCCACACGGATATTGGGGTGATATATGACATACATTAATTCCAATAGTTAGTTGTATGTTGATCGATTGATTGACAGACTGTTATAAGCGTTAAATATTTATATTCGATGCTTATACAGTGTAGAATGCACTTTGGATGATGGTTGATTATTCATCGTTGTTATACATGTATTGTAGAAAATCCATATAATTAACATAATATGGTAATTGATTGGGCCTCATTCCAATTTTGAAAAAGAAATATTTGAAATAGAAATATTTGAAAAGGAAATATTTGAAATAGAAATATTTGAAAAAGAAATATTTGAAATAGAAATATTTGAAATAGAATATTTGAAAATAGAAATATATGTAGCCGTGTTGATTAGATTGACGCCATTTTGACGTGAATGATATTTATATCGATTTTATTCATTTTATAATGAATATCGAAAGGGATTTCAAAATCTGATATTTTGAAAAGAATTGAAATTCGAATTAAATTGAATAGAAATGAATTCGAATTGAAATCGAATATAAATGAATTCGAATTGAAATTGAATATAAATGAATTCGAATTGAAATTGAATATAAATGAATTCGAATTGAAATTGAATATAAATGAATTCGAATTGAAATTGAATATAAAGGAATTAAAATTGAAATTGAATTGAATTGAAAACGAACTGAAATTGAATTAGAAATCAATTTAAATTGAAATCAATTTGAAATGAATTTAAAACGAATTTATAAGGAAAAATTCAATTTTGATTTGAATTAGAAATGAAGTTGAAATCGTTTTGAAAACGAATTATAAAAATACGTTTTTAAAAGGAAATCGACGAAGTATATATTATATATATAATATAATGGCCTGAATACAACGCGCCGCGCCGCGGCAGTTCGCGAATTTCGACCATTGACTTCGAATGGATATTGTGGGAGATCCGACCGTCGGATTCTCCTAAAACCGGAACCGTTGGGTTCGTATCGAAAAGAGCTTTCTAATGAATATTAGAAATTAGAAATCTAACGGTTGGATTTAGAATTATGTCCAAATCAAATTTGGAAAAGGTCGCTGTAAGTGCAGTTTAATGGCCGTTGATGGAAATCGACTGTACGGGCCTTGATAAAACAATTAAAAATATCCATAATTTGTGTAAAATCATAAGAAATGATTTGGGAAGAATTGGGATGAAAAATTCCATATTTGAAAAGATAAAAATAGATATTTATCGAAATGAACTAGTTTTGAACTAGAATTATAATTCTATTTATTTTTAAATAAATAAATTGGATTTGAAATGGTTTTGAAAATAACCAGAATTTCCAATAATTATATTGGAATGGATTTGAATCGAAATTGTCTTCGAAATATTTCGATGTTGGATTTCGTGATGATACAGATATTGTTATGGGAATTTGAAAGATATATTAATATCGTTGTTTCCGATACGATATTTGTTGGTCGTAGAATTTGATACTGAATATAAACCGATATATTTTCTATTCAGAGCCTTGTATTTAATATCAAATGTGATTTGGGTTTGTCGTGAATGGTGTCTTCATTAACACTATTCTTAAGCCCAGTTGAGAAAAAGATTAAATCTTTTTATTTAGATTTAATGAAGTGTACCAATTAAATAATATTTAATTGGAATTGAATTGGTATTGATTTTTGGGTTTATCGTGAACAGTGTTTTATATAACACTTGTTCTTTAACCCGATAATTAATGAAATGTGATTTTGGGTTGTCGTGAACGGTATCTTCAATAATATTGTTCTTAGACCCAAAGGAGTTAAGAAAATCAGAAGTTAACTGGAGGTTAGTTAAGTTGAATGGTTTCTTGGGTATTGATCTGATGTTGGTTTCGGCCTTCGGGGTTAATACTTAGGGAATTAGCTCACTTGCTAATATACGGTTAGGGACTGATTGAAATGTAATGTGATTTTAGGTTTATAGTGAACCGTGTTTTAAATGACACTGATTCTTTAACCCAATCAAAGATTAAAACTAAGTGGAGTTTTAATGAATCTTTAATTAGATTGAAAAGATCGAGAATGGAGTATCACCAGTTTTACTCCAGGCGGTAGTTAAATCTTTAACTAGATTTGAACGTGAAATGGTAATTGAATTTACCGATAACACCGTAGTGTTAGATATGAAGTATTACCAGTATTACTTCATGGGATGAATAGGTTGGGATTGGGAAATAAAAACAAATGATTACTTCGGTAAGGTTCGCTAATCCCGACTAATCTGAATTGATATTCAAAGGAAGATTAAAGAATAAATTTAAAGGAATTTATCTTTGATAAAATTAATGGGAAACTTTCCCTAAGAATGTGAAATTTAGAAACTAACTGTAGGTTAGCTAAGCAGAACGGTTTCCTGGGTATTGATCTGATGTTGGTTTCGACCTTCGGGGTTAATATTTGGGGATTTATTCTCTTGTTAATTTACGGTTAGTGACTGATGAATTGGAATGAGGCGTATGTTATGTTTGTGTAACACTTATTTATTATATACGCGAGTTATTCGGAAAGACCGGGTTTATCCCATTCTGAATAACTGATACGACGATAAGTCGAAGATGAAGACGATGGTAGAAGACCGGAGGTCTTCACGTCGTTTGGATAATTACTGATGATCTTGATTGGGCTGTACACCCAAAAGGAGGGAATCAGTTGGTGGTCGTTCAGACGTACTTGGAGATCGATGGATATGCGGAGTACTAGGTGCCTCCGGTTTCGTTCAGACCCAGAACGGACTTGTAAATGGACTGTGTGCCTGACATTGGATATCATTCTGTGTGATTGATGGATATCGATTGCATGGAGTGGTTTGCCTGTGTGGCATTCTAAGATGCAAATGATCAAGGCTTCTGTTGAAAAGCAAAGTCTTGTGTTTGATGATCAAAGCACGGCCTTTGTGGCGTAGCTTTGTGTAGCGTTGATTCGCGAGCCTCACACCCCGGTTGTGAACCAAAAACGGGAAAGGACCTCATGGAGGGCATGCGTTTCTTTCTAGCTAGAAGTGACGTCAATGGTTTTACACGCCCTGACGAGTTTGACTTATGTGGTTGTTGCTGTTGCGAAGCGCCTCGGTTTGATCGGACGATCCGGGTCCAATGGAGTCATTCGTTGGCTCATTTACGCCCCAAAGGGCGGGGAAACGCAGTGTTTAGGCATTTTAATCCACATCGGTGGACCGGCCCTGACGATCCAAGTGGCTTGACTGAGTACTTGCCCTGAGACTCGGGCTAGACAGTCTTGAACAGTGAGGACTATCTTTTGCCTCGGTTCACAGATGGAAATCCAACTTCCAAATACGTGACTTTGCGGTTTTATTTGTAGAGCCTAGTATGGCGACATAGTGGAATGGGGCGCTTATGCCGTCTATGATTGATACTTATGATTTGAAGCTGTTTTATACACTATGCACTTATAATAATATCAAATGATTTGTTTTAAACGTATCAAGCATTCTTGGCTATTATAAGATAAAAACCCTATCCTTCGGCTTGCGATGCATTGTGTGATGGGAACTAGGTCTTATAATAGCTTCATTTTTCTTTATTTAGCATTGCGCTGTTGTTTTATGCACTGGTGTTCTTGGGAGGAAACTCGTTCCGTGTTATACGGCGTGGTCCCTTGATTTACCGAACTTTAAAACAAAGAATAATAACTGTTTTAGTTCTCACACCAGTCCCATGACTGACCTGGAGTTTATTGTTTTAACCTAAACTCTGGGTGCCCTTATTTTGACACGGGCAGCCAGTAGTTTTGGTTTTGCAGATTTATATTCACAGGATCCTGGTTTACAGCTGGAACGATACTCGGAAAGCTATGTATCCGCGTATTACTTCTAGTTGTGTATTGTATTATTTTCCGCTGCTGTGTAATTTATTGTAATCTCTGATATTTTATGAACTGTAATATTTATTTATACTCTGTATATATTTGTATTTTGATGGAATTGTTGTAATAAACAATGAAATGTTCTTCCGTCTTCGTTCTATTTTGTCTTGTCCTCACAGTAATTCGTTCTTTCTCTTCTCTTCGGAGACCGGGGAAGTTCGGGTCGCTTCATTTGGTATCAGAGCTTTGGTTTACAAAGCTCAGAGAACAAGGCACATTAGAACCATACGAAAGAATTCATCAGATATTGGATTAGTAATATCCAATGAGAATGACTCGTTAGAGATGGGATCAGTAGTATCCTAGAACGAGTGTGAAGAGCAATGTTTTTAAAATAAAAATTGAAAACAAGTTTTGTTTTGAAACTTTAATTCAATTATACGTATTTGAATTTTTATTTGTATTGATTTTGGACAATCCAGTATATAAAGAATTTGCATATACGCCTTGCAAACGTATATTCGAAGTTTTAATATATTGGATAGATATAACATCACACTCTAGTCACCCGGAGATGATATTGATGATAGCGATCGCATCATCAACATTTATGTTCGAGTTTCGAAGGTGGGATTTCTATATATTTCCATTAGACTGATGTGAGAACCAAAACTAGATAGGGATTATTTGTTGTGATTTGGCATCAAAAATCTATTTTTTTGACTATGTATTAAAGTTATAAGTTTGAAAAGCTAACCAACTAATTGATTGTTGGATGTGTTGTTTGATTATTGTATGATTAATAAAATGTTGAGCCATATAGCCAAATTGAATCAAATTGTGAGTTATATTGAAAATTGGTCGCATTTGCTTGCATATACACTTACTTACATTGAACAGGTCATAGCAAGGAGGCTAGAGCAGAAGAATAAAATTTGTTTGCCCGACAAATAGGTACATGTTTACCATAATTTACTGTTTTGTTTGGATGATGATGATTTTATGAGCCGATTGGCTAGCCGCTTGGCTTTTTCCTTTTCTTTTTGAGATCAGAGGGCCTGTATGGCAATTTCGGGATTTTCCCGGTGCTCCCGGTGCAGGGGAGGTTATGGCAAAAATTTTCGAAAATTTAGGGTGTTAGCCAAATTTATGCAAAATTTGAAAAGTTCTTAGAAACTGAAAATTTGAAGAACTTAAGCCATAGTCAAAATATTGAAAGTTAAGTTGATTAGTTAAACAACTTTCGGCTTCGTTCCTTTTCGAGGACGAAAAGTTTTAAGTGGGGGAGATTGTAATAACCCGGCAATCTGAGCCAATTTAAAATTTTTATTTTGGCAATTTTAGCGAATTTTGATTATTTAAAATGAATTATTTCAAATAAAAACGACAAAAATTTTATTTTGACTAGAATTCGAACGTATATATTATATAGATCGTCGTTAGAATATAAATAATTGTTTATATATATAAAAGGAATTGAAAATGGTGCGGTAGTTCGATAATTCGATTTCAAACTTCAAATGAATGTACAGAATTCAAAATAAACCGGAATTTAATGAAACCAAAAATATTTGAATCTAATTGAGGATATCTTTCCAACGAATCAGAAAAACTGAAATTTCATAGCGAGGATAAAAAGTTATGTCCAGATGAAAATTCAGAATAGTCGTTATGGAATTCTGGCCCTTAAAAATGGAAATTTTGCAAACGACCTCAGATTTCGACGAAACCACTTTTGTTGGATCCGTGATGTCAAGTTATTGCTAGATTCCAATTTTCGTAATTTTTTGAATCAATATGTGAGCGTGGCAAAGGAAAACGCGTTTGACCAGTTTAAGTTGATTTTAATCGACTGGAAAATGGCCATTTTTCAAACGGTCTCAGAATTTGACGAAATTAGTTTTGTTAGGACCGTATCACCAATACAAGCTACAAATAATTTTTCTGGAATTTTCTAAATCAGTATGTGGCCCCAGTAAATTGAAATGTGCGTTCAAATTGAATATATATAGATTTACCTTTTGATTTTGATAAAAACTGATCGAAACAGCCGAACTGGCTTACGATACATATCACATTGTGTTCGGAATGGGGGGTAATTAGCTAGGGGCGACAGTCGTTGGGTCTCGATTGGTGTTGGAAATAAAAGCCAACAGTTTGGAGAATAAAATAAATAAAATAATATATATTTTCCTTCAACTCCCTTACACTCATTTCTCTCTCTCTCACTTCCAGATCAGATAATCGATTAAATTAAAAAAAACAAAATAAAGACGCTGGATCTCGCTCCCCCCACGACCGCTCCCTCCTCCACCGTCGAAGTCGCGACCCCCCCTTTGGCCCCGACGCCTCCGCCCAGACTCCCACCTCGTCCACCTTCATCCGCGAGCCCCCCTTCCACAAATCGAGCACTGCAAACCCTAGGACCACCCCCCACCACCACCGAGAACCGCTAGCTACCCTCCCCTCGCTAGCGCTGCAACCACCCACCTTCCCTCCATTCGAACGCGCAGAAGCCTCCGCCCCCTTCCTCCCTAATCCGAGCACCCTCCTTAGACCGATTAAGGTATTTTTTTTAATTTAATCGATTATCTGATCTGGAAGTGAGAGAGAGAAATGAGGGTAAGGGAGTTAAAGGAAAATATATATTTTATTTATTTTATTCTCCAAACTGTTGACTTTTATTTCCAACAACAATCAAGACCCAACGACTGTCGCCCCTAACTAATTACCCCCATTCCGAACACAATGGGATATGTATTGTAAGCCAGTTCGGCTGTTTCGATCAGTTTTTATCAAAATCAAAAGGTAAATCTATATATATTCAATTTGAACGCACATTTCAATTTACTGGGGCCACATACTACCTTAGAAAATTCCAGAAAAATTATTTCTAGCTTCGTATTGGTGATACGGTCCTAACAAAACTAATTTCGTCAAATTCTAAGACCGTTTGAAAAATGGTCATTTTCCAGTCGATTAAAATCAACTGAAACTGGTCAAACGCATTTTCCTTTGCCACGCTCACATATTGATTCAAAACATTACGAAAATTGGAATCTAGCAATAACTTGACATCACGGATCCAAAAAAAGTGGTTTCGTCGAAATCCGAGGTTGTTTGCAAAATTTCCATTTTTAAGGGCCAGAATTCCATAGCGACAACTCTAAACTTTCATCTGGACATAACTTTTTATCCTCGCTATGAAATTTCAATTTTTCTGATTCGTTGGAAAGATATCCTCATTTAGATTCAAATATTTTTGGTTTCACTAAATTCCGGTTTATTTTGAATCCTGTACATTCATTTGAAGTTTGAAATCGAATTATCGAACTACCGCGCCATTTTCAATTCCTTTTATAAATATAAATAATTATTTATAATCTAACGACGATCTATATAATATATACGTTCGAATTCTATTCAAAATAAATTTTTCGTCGTTTTTATTTAAAATAATTCATTTTAAATAATCAAAATTCACTAAAATTGCCAAAATAAAAATTTTAAATTGGCTCAGATTTCCGGGTTATTACAGGTGATGTTTGGCTGGTTTCCTCGTTTGTATTTCATCTCCACGGCCAGTGAAGCCCTACTTTTGTTGTATCTAGTGGCGTTTTACCTTTTACTTCCAGCCACCTCCTTCCTATGTCATGAATGTTGCCTTCCTGCTATGAGCATCTGTCTTATGCATGTCCCTGTTCTTGCTTCACCTGCTGATTTCCACGGCGATAGCTTAATGCTACGGTGGTGTATTAGTGTATCTGGTGACTATGCACTGACGTTGGGTCTACCTTTTCCTTCTTTCTGGTAGAAGCTTGGTGCTTGTCCCTTGTCAGGAATCTAGTTATGTTTTTATGTCAAGTTGCTTTGTCATAGTGCCAAGTCAAGTTTCTTGTAGTTACCTTCTTCCTGCTGCCGAGCTAGTGGTTGGGTATGCTATGCTTCGGTGTGATGTATCCTTCTGGATTTATAGTGCTTTCCATGACTACTTTGGTTTAGCTATGAAATACTAGGATGTGATGTTTCCTTTTGTGTAATTTTTGCTGGACTTGTGCGGCATGTGATTTTGTGCTGGCTCAATTTATTTGGCCTTTAGTTTATGTTAATTTTGCCAGGCAGATGTAATTTTATTCCTTGTTATAAGGAGATTAATTAGTTTGACCCTCCCTGCATGAAGAAAGTTATGTAATGAGAAGTCTAGTCGTATCTGGCTAACTCCTGTGCTATAAGCTAGAATAGTTGAAGTGGTCGGGTCACTCTAAAAACCGATAGTGGTGGATGGTCCACCATAAAAACGGAGTAGCAGCTAGACAATTTGTCTAACTCCTGTAATAGTTTATTTATTATTTATTTAATAAAAAGTTTTATGCATCACTATAAAAACTGGTCGGCCTTGCCAAAAAAATAGGGATCAGAAGTGTATGTTTTGGAATAGGAGGAGTTTATGTGGATTAAACTTAATTATAAAGATGTAGGCCTAATTTTCAAGTCAACAAATTAGTATTAACAAGCGATTATTGCACCCAACAAACGGGTAGCGCTTTGCGAAAGCTTATATCAGGATCTTGGTCACCCAAATCGCAAAGAGATAACTTAGATTGAAAACAAGACGGAATTGAAACTAAAACATAATAATACAAGATATTCCACCCAACCAACCTCTTTATTGATTCACCCAAATTTTTTTTACAATTAAAAGAACAAAACTAGATTAAACAAAATACAATTGAATCAATAACAAAATTGAGAAAGGAAATAATATCTAAATGTCTAATATTGTTGGAGAGGAAGAACGATGAAGAACAACGACTAACCCTAGATTATCTTAAAATTAAGATACTCTAATTTAGTGCCTTTGATTCGGTAAAAAGTTTCACTCCTGAAAGTTGCTTATATAAGAGAGTAGAAAACATCGACAAATATCCAAATTGCCCCTTGAAAATATCACAAATCAGATCTGATATGGTTCAGTTAAAACATATATTTCACCAGCTCAGACGTCTGGCATTAGGGACCGGATGTCTGAGTTAAGTTTCTAAAAATTATAGACCCAATCGCTTAGACGTCTGCTTTCACCCTAAGATGTCTGAGTTGAGTCTTTGGACATTCTAGAGACACTGCTCAGACGTTCGATTTCATCCCCCAAAAGTCTGAGTTTAAGCAACCCAGTAATTCTGGCTTCTTCTACCATATCTTCCTCCTCCGAGTTTCGATTTACAAATCGCCTTCACCGTCACAAAGCTACTTCAATAACTAACACACATGGCTAGCTTTAATGGACATGTGATTTAATATCATAAATCTAAACAATCCACCTTGATATGAAATCACATCAAGAGTTCCAACAAAAACAAACATGTCATCACCATCTCATTCACAAATCCCCATATCTAAACCATACTACATTACAAACCTTAACCCCCGATGCAGGTGATGCATCTCCCTCATGAGGTGCATTACACAAAACCGGTCTAAAAAACGTTAGTAATATCAAAAAGATCTCCATCTTACATTTGTGTATTTTGTAACTCAACGCTTGTTTATCACTCGATCTGAGCTTCTGATCACTATCGATATCTCGAGCATCATCAACATGAAGACCCATTTTTGACATATGATCCTCAATGCCAAAATCATAAGCAGTGACCACATTTACCTCTCGACCTTGTTGTGGACTAGGTTCTTCAACCATCACTCGCTTTCCACAGTCGATTACAAAACCAACCAATCTATAAAGGTTTCATTCTTCCAGCACTCCTCTCATCCTTACATGACCACCTTCTTTCACTCTCAAAACTCCATCTTGAGTCTCATAAGTACAACCACGACGATTCAACAGATCGAGAGAAATAAGGTTATGCGAACAAGTAGGTATATGTCTGAGTCCAGAGACTTCCCTAACTACACCGTCATGCGTTCAAAACCAGATAAATCCAATACACAAATCGTTAGCTTTATTCCATTGATTGTCTTAATCATTTCGACATTCTTCTCATAAGAAGAAAAACAGTTCATGTCACTATAAATGTGAAAATTGGCTTCCGAATCCATCTTCCAATGCTTATTTTCACTAAAGATGACATCACAAGAAGTATCACTATTGGTAATTTCAGCAAATTCTACTTGTGCATCATCACCATTATCACTGTGCGTAGCCTTCTTATTTCTTTTATAAGCATAACACTTGTTGCGTACAATATTTATAAGTGATAGCACATTTACCTTAGCTTCTTTCTTCTTTCAAATTGTATCTTTCTTTGAGTCCCTTGCCACCATAGCATCAGTTTGAACTGCTTTCAGACATGATTCTTTCTCCTGAACTTCTCATTCAAAAGGCTGCTTCTAACAACTACCAGAGGGATAGTTTCATTTGCATTGGAATTACTCAATGAAACAACCAAAGTTTCTCAATTTTCTGAAAGTGAACTCATCAATAAAAGAGCATGTAGCTCATCATCAAAATTAACTTTTACAATTGACAATTGTTTTATTACATGTTGAAATTCATTTAAATGCTCTACAACTTATTTCCCTTCATCTAATCTCAGTTGTACCAACTTTCAAACCAGAAAAGTCTTACTCGTATCACTCTTTGACTCATACAAAGATACAAACTTGTCGAACAAATCCTTCGTGGGTTTAGAACTAGCCATTATCGAAAACGAAATCATATCCGACATCAATAACTTCTCAAAAATCAAAATTACTTTAAGCTTTGTGATGAAATGCTCTAATACCAACTATTGTGTCCAAAATAGGGGTAGAGCTTTGCAGAAGCTTATACCGAGATCTTCGTCACCCGAATCACAAAGAGATAGCTTGGACTAAAACCAAGACGAACTTTAAATTAGAACACAATAACACAAGATATTCCGTTCAACCATCCTCTTGATCAATTCATCAAAGTTTTATTTACAATTAATATAACAAAGCTTAAAGAAATAAAATACAATCGAACCAATAACCAGTTGAGGAAGGAAAAGAATATCTAGATGACTAATATCATTGGAGAGGAAGAACCATGAAGAACGACGCCTAACACAAAAGATTATCGTAAGAGTACGATCCTCTAATTCAGTTCCTTCAATTCAGTACAAAGTTCCAATCCTGAAAGTAGCTTAGATATGAGAGTAGAAAACGTAAAAAAAATATCCAAATTGCCCCCTTGAAAATATAATAGATCAGATCTGATATGGCCCAATCAAAACATACGTTTCTCCGACCCAAACATCTAGTATTAGGGACTATGTAACAACCCGTATTTTTGAATAACATGTTATAACATAAATCAAGGCAGAATTAAATGTTAATATCTGAATCAAGGGAAACGGGCTGAGCCATTGCGTTTGTCTCGGAAAAATACGCGAAATAGAGTCCGAGTTTTCGAAAATCGGAGTCCGCATGACTAAGTTATGGTCCGTCAAAGTTTTCAAAAAAATTTCAAGTTCAAAAACAGTTCAAATTTGAATTTAGAATTCAAATTCAGCCAAAACAGACTGGGCGGGAAAATTCCCGCCCAGACAGGTCGACAGGGGGGTCGACATTAGGGTCGACCTCCCCCCCAACCAGGTCGACACTAGAGTCGACCTGGGGGTCGACCTCCCTGGTCGGCCAGGTCGGCCTGGTGCACTTAATTGGGCTATTTGGACCTGTTTTGTTGTCTAGTGACGTGATTTGATGGCTCGGATTTGCTTTAGGGTTAATCCTATGGCTAAAACTAATCCTAAACTCTATAAAAAGACCCTAATACCTAGCCTAAATCATCATAAATCAATCCTACAACTAAACTATGCCAAAATATTTCTTGACCATGGCCTCCATCTTCATAACATGGCCTCCATCCTCTTCATGAAAATTTGAGTGTCCTAAGCTAGTAAAAGAGCCACCTTTCTTCATCAAAACAAGGATCTTTCTTCATACAAATCAAAGGGAGCTTCTTGTTTCTCAAGACAACTTGGAGCTTATATTCATTTGGGGCTTTTAGTGTTGCTTGTGTGGCTTCGTCTCAATCTTGTTTTATTTTATAAGTTTTCATAGCATTGTAAGCCCTATACTACTCTTAGATTCTAACCATGAAGTTAAATATGACATGTTGCAAATTTGAGTTTGGGCCTAAGTATGATTTGTGCTTTGATTTTATCATGTTATGCATAGATTTATTCTATGCATGTTTGTAAAGCTATCACCTTGACTTTGTGCATAGAAAACTATGAGCTTTGATCCTATCATGTTATGCATAGATTTATTCTATGCATGTTTGTAAAGTTATCGCCTTGACTTTGTGCATAGAAAGCTATGAACCTTGATTTGAAATGTTGCATAAAGCAACATAGAAACTCTCATAAACCTTATGTTAACTTGCATATGATGTTATATGCGAATCACTTGCTATCATCCCATGTTATTTATGGCCATGTTTCACCTATTTTGCTAAAGTTGATATCATGCATGTTTTGAGGCTTATAATGTAATATGCAAGTTTATGAACACATTCGCCTCATATGCCACCATGTTTAACTTGTGGCAAAACCTTAACCCCTCATGTTCCTTAATATGCTTGTGGCCAAATCACCCTTATGCTATTATGCATGCTAGTGGCGAAATCACCCTTATGCTATTTGATATGTTTGAGGCCAAGACACCTTTTATGCTATCATACATGTTGAGGCCATATGCTAGTATGTTGAACCCCTTTTGGCCTCAAATATCACCATGTTTGACTTGTGATAAGCTTTGCACCCTTATGCCCACCTTGTCATATTGTTATGTTCCCTCTTTGATCTATTTGCGTTGATGCGAATTTACGTGCGATGGGAATACGTTATGGGTAGTTGGGCAAACTTAAATAACATGAAAACATGACTTGAAAATATGACATGAAAGTTTGACATGTGTTTATGCTTGAAAACACGAACGTGGACATGACATGTAGAAAACATGAAAGTGGCCAACTCGAGGTTGGGTTGAGTTTGTAGCATAAATCTACCCGGAACCGACCGGCTTAACTAGTGGCTACAAACAATAGGACCCAATGTGAGTAGTTGGTCATATCGCACTTAAAACCCGAGGTTAGACTAGGTTGTGGTGTAAAGCTACCCGGACCCGCCCGGCTTAACTAGTAACCACAACAAAGTCTAATGTGAGAGGTTGGGGTGCATTAAGTTAATTAAATGCCACATGGTAGGGTTAAGTCATGGACTACTTGAATACTTAACCAATTAAACACGACGGCTTGGTAAGGTTAAATCATGGACTACTTGAATATACTTAACCAATTAAACACGATGGATTGGTAGGGTTAAGACATGGACTACTTGAATACTTAACCAATTAAACACGACGGATTGGTAAGGTTAAGTCATGGACTACTTGAATATACTTAACCAATTAAACACGATGGATTGGTAGGGTTAAGACATGGACTACTTGAATACTTAACCAATTAAACCCGATGTATTGATAGGGTTAAGTCATGAACTGCTTGAATACACTTGACCAACTCAATAGATGGTTAGGATAGGGTTAACCACACTTAACCCGCTTGAAACCCTAGTTACGTGGTCCTTTTCAGCAGTAACCTACTTGGAAGTATCATGGGTACCCTGGACTAGGCTAGGGTGGGGCACGATTACTGGACTGATTGTAAGAGATCAAAAGAGACGGCTGAAGGGTGCACCGGTTGTTCAGGCGGACCATGGTCGTGCACATTAAGTCCGGAGTTGAACATGGGCGCTAGTAGGTTTAGACTGTGCGTGCTTGAATTGTGTCTGTGGTTTACACCTTAGGGCTGGATACACCCTGGGGTGGACCTTGCACAGTTAACTACATTCCACGATTAAGCCGTATAACACCGATACACGACGAGTTAGGCTTATAGGGATCCGATCGACTAGACCGAGTAGTTGGACCTTGATTTAGGTCACCTCATGATATTGGGCCAGCTTTGGGCCAAGGGATCATTTCTCGTTGATACTTGACATGGATTGGAATACTAGTACACACCTGGTGCAACTTAACCTTGTATATGCGATGCCACACTTGATCTATCTTGTTAACTTTTCACCATGCCAGTTATCACCCTACATCTCGTCTCTGTTTTACATGTTCAGTTAACTTTATTAGTTTTAATACTAATAGTAGATAGGACATACCAGTCTTTTTGACTGACCCGTTTTCTTTCGTCTCTTTTCTTCCGTTTCCCCCCTCAGGTTTACAGGGTGGGAACACTGGTACCTAGCTTGGATCTTTAGCTGCTTTTCTGGATAGCTCATGTACGGTTTGGACTTGAGCACGCTATGGCTTTATTCTACCTTGGGGATAGTTACTTTATGATTTTCTTTCCAGTTTTCAGTTGATGTTTCTAGACTATGTTTTGTGGAAAATAATGACCAAGTACTTTGATGTAACTTGACTATGGTTTTGAAATGTTAGTTTTTATCCGCTGCTTTACTTACTCTGTTTTTGGCTTATATGTTCTGTCTTGTGATATCTGCATGCATGTTTACCTTGTTTAACGCCCCTCTAAAGCTAGTGTGCTTGCAAGAGTGGCATTGGCGGAGGTGGGGTGTTACATTTGGTATCAGAGCATAAGGTTTACAAGATTTGAGCAAAAGGTTTTTAAAACTTACCTTTTGAAAAACTATTTTCAAAACCAATTAAGTATTTTCCAAGAAAAGTCTAGTTATTTTAAAAGGCTATTCCCCAAAAGCCATTAACACTATCCTTCGTTTCCTCGTTCTGAATCTATCTTTTTCAGTATGGCCGATCTTAACCTTCCCGAGGGAGTAACCATTCTCGGATGGTTCCGGAGGTACTTGGAAGCTAGGGCCAACGATGTGGGCCCAGCAAACACCCCCACCGTAATTGAGGTCCCTCCTCCTCCTCCTCCTCAGTATCCACAAGAGGATTTCGCGAAGATTTGCAAGGACTTTAAGGCGATGGGTGGCAAGAATTTTATTGGGACAGAGACTTATGTTGAGGCAAGAAACTGGTTAAAGGAAACTGAAGACCTCTTTGCTATCTTTGATATAGAAGACCGTAGGAAAGTTCTGTTAGCGGTATGGCTGTTGAAAGGGGAAGCTGCATATTGGTGGGTAGTCACCACCACTACTAGACCAATTCAGACTTGGGATGACTTTAGGAGAAGGTTCAGATTGAGGTTTCTATCATCGACATAAGAGAACCTTCGGATGGAGAGGTTCCTATCTCTAAAGCAAGGGGACATGACAGTTAGGGAATACGTGGATACGTTTAATCAACTTGCTCGGTTCGGTCTAGACTTGGTTAACACAGCTCAGAAAAAGGCCCTACGCTTTGCTCTAGGATTGAATGAGCCATTGCGCAGTTTGGCCATGTCTCATATACCCATGGGGGCGACTTTCGAGAGCTTGGTGAATATGGCCCTGCTTCAAGAGGAAGATAAGAGGGGCAAGAAGGAGGTCAAGGCAAATGAGTCTCAAGGCAAGAAGGAAGATTCCGAGAAAGGAGACAAGAACAACAAGAAGGGAAACAAGGCCAACAACAACAAGGCAAAGGACACAAGAAAGTGCAACTTCTGTAGGATCACTGGGCACATAGTCAAAGACTGTAGGAAGAAGAAGAGGAAGTTGGACAAATGCTTTCATTGTGGAGAGTCTGGACACTATAGTAAGGATTATCCAAAAAAGCGAGGACAAGGGAAAAGGCAAATTCAGCAAGCAGGACCCTCTGGAGGGTAGTTGCAGGCTCTCCTCGCTCTTCCAGCTTTTGATCGAGGTAGTGTTTCTATAGAAGGTCATGTTTACATTTCTGATTTCCCTGTTCATACCTTATTTGATTCTGGCACATCGCATAGTTTTATTTCTGATCTTGTTGAAAGTTTGCACCTAAGTACTAGTCTAGTTGAGAATCCCGTTGGTATTTCAAATCCAATTAGGGGTTCCGCCCATCTACCTGTGATTTGTATGGATTTGAAAATCTCTAGCTTGAGCGTAGAATTCATGTGCAATGCTTATGTTCTCGGGTTTATGGGATACGGGTTGATTTTGGGCATGGGTTGGTTGTCCAGTTATGGAGCCATTCTTGACTTCGAACATAGGGTTGCGAGGCTCATGACTCGCCTCGGTAATACCCTCGAAAATCTCGTGTGACCTTTAGGGTTCCGTCATGATTAGTTATCTAGAATCCCTTGGCACTTTTATTGGAAATTTGTAATCCAATCGAGTAGTGTTCGCCACTAAGGCGGATAGTCCATTCCGCTTAAGCATGGGTTATAGAAATCACCCTAGTAAGAACATTTGGCAACGTGGAGTGGCATTTGTTTTCAAGGGATAGTTTTTTTTGCGTGGAATACCATATGGTATGTAAACGAGATCCAGGATTCACTAACGAATTTTGTAAAGCTTGCATGAAACCATGAGCACGCAGTTGTAGCCAAGTATTTTTAGGAAAAGAGTAAGTGGATGTGGAACGAGAGGCAACGGTGAAATGAGTTCTAACTCATATTTTGGAAATAAGAATTAAGAGCTACGAAATTGTGAAGTTAAAAGACGGTCAAGGCACGATGGGATTAAGCACAAGAAAATGCGGCTTAGAAGATTGAAGACTAGATACGCGCATTATATCTCTTTCTAAGAGTATATCCTTGATCCCTATTATTTTGTAGAGCTTACTCGCATGCTATCTTTTAAGTATATCCTCTCGGTCCTATTCTCGATCTTAGCTCTGTTGCAAACCCCATAAGAAGTATGACTCGCCTGTTTGTGATTTATAGTTGGGGTGAAGATGTCCATTAAGATGACCAAACTATTTGGGCTTTATGGGATATGGGTCATAGTTGATAGACTTACGAAGAGCACCCATTTCATTCCAGTAAAGAACAAGAGGACTGTATCAGGTTTAGGATCTGTTTATCTTCGAGAGATAGTGCGATTGCATGGAGTTCCTTCCAGCATAGTTAGCGGTCGCGACCCAATCTTCACCATCCAGTTCTGGAATAGTTTGCAAGAAGCGATGGGTACACGATTAAATCTAAGTACAGCCTATCACCCCCAGACAGATGGCCAAACCAAAAGGGTGAATAGAGTGCTAGAAGATCTCTTGAGGCTTTGTGTTCTTGACTTCGGTGGTACTTGGGAAGACCACCTCCCTCTTGTAGAGTTTGCTTATAATAATAGCTATCAAGCTAGCATAGGGATGACACCATTTGAAGCTCTGTATGGGAGGCCGTGTAGGCCACCATCTTGTTGGTGGGAGACAACGGATAGGCTTATACTTGGGCCCGATATGATACGGGACACATCCGAGAAAGTTGAATTGGTGAGAAGACGGATGAAAGCGGCCCAAGACAGACAGAAATCCTATGCCAACAGGCGAAGGACAGATTTGGAATTCGAGATTGGAGACATGGTTTTCGTGAAGGTCTCTCCGTTGCGTAATGTGGTTCGCTTTGGAGCAGTAGGGAAGCTGGCACCAAGGTTCGTGGGACCCTTCCCTATCATAGAGAGAATTGGGAAGACGGCTTATAAGGTGCAATTACCCGAGAAGCTGGCCGGAGTGCATAATGTCTTTCATGTCTCGCATCTCCGAAAGTGCCTACATGAGTCCGCTGAGGTGGTTGAACCTAGCATTCTTGAAGACATGGAGGTGGAGAAAGAGACAACCCTGAGGCGAGATCCGATTCGTATCATGGAAACGGAGACAAAGAAGCTAAGAAGTAAAGAAGTTAAGCTTGTTAAGGTGCAATGGAGTGAAGCAGAGGAAGACACAACTTGGGAAACTGAGGAGAAGATGCGTGGGCTTTATCCATTTCTTTTTTAGGGTACATTTTCAATCTCTTTTCCTAGTTGGCATATCTTTCTTTTGCTATCCATGTTTATCTAGTTTATCTTGTTTCGTAAATCTTGTCATGAGAACCTTAGGTAGAAACCCTTGGTTGAAACATGTATTTGAAACATGTTATGCTTGATGTTTGTCAGTGGTTGCAAGTGTTTGCAAGTGGATACTCGTGGATGCATGATACACGTTAGGCACTAAGATCGGCTCACACACTTTCATATCGCATATGCATGAGTGTTTATGCTTATTCATGGATGAAACTTGTATGCTATCACATGGATGTTGCATATGGATGGATGTTATGTGCACTCATATAGAGACTATGGATTATATTAGGAATTCGCATACATATGGACTCATTACACTAACATATTTTGCATTAAGGAGGTTTACTGAATCAGTAACCGCCTGATTTTCGCATTAGATAAGTACATATACACACACCTTTGCATATGTTCATACAGCATTTAGAATCTTTTAAGGACAATGATTACTTGTGGATGATGTTTTGAGTAGATGGATGATGGATGGTAGGATGCGTTCTTCCTAACTTGAAGATTTCGGGGACGAAATCCTTTAAGGTGGGGAGGATGTAACAACCCGTATTTTAGAATAACATGTTATAACATAAATCAAGGCAGAATTAAATGTTAAAATCTGAATCAAGGGAAACGGGCTGTGCCATTGCGTTCGTCTCGGAAAAATACGCGAAATAGAGTCCGAGTTTTCGAAAATAGGAGTCCGTATGACTAAGTTATGACCCGTCAAAGTTTTCAAAAAAAATTCAAGTTCAAAAACAGTTCAAATTTGAATTTAGAATTCAAATTCAGCCAAAACAGACTGGGAGGGAAAATTCCCGCCCAGACAGGTCGACAGGGGGGTCGACACTAGGGTCGATCTCCCCCCCAACCAGGTCGACACTAGAGTCGACCTGGGGGTCGACCTCCCTGGTCGGCCAGGTCGGCCTGGTGCACTTAATTGGGCTGTATGGACCTGTTTTGTTGGCTAGTGACGTGATTTGATGGCTCGGATTTGATTTAGGGTTAATCCTATGGCTAAAACTAATCCTAAACTCTATAAAAAGACCCTAATACCTAGTCTAAATCATCATAAATCAATCCTACAACTAAACTATGCCAAAATATTTCTTGACCATGGCCTTCATCTTCATAACATGGCCTCCATCCTCTTCATGAAAATTTGAGTGTCCTAAGCTAGTAAAAGAGCCACCTTTCTTCATCAAAAAAAGGATCTTTCTTCATACAAATCAAAGGGAGCTTCTTGTTTCTCAAGACAACTTGGAGCTTATATTCATTTGGGGCTTTTAGTGTTGCTAGCGTGGCTTCGTCTCAATCTTATTTTATTTTATAAGTCTTCATAGCATTGTAAGCCCTATACTACTCTTAGATTCTAACCATGAAGTTAAATATGACATGTTGCAAATTTGAGTTTGGGCCTAAGTATGATTTGTGCTTTGATTTTATCATGTTATGCATAGATTTATTCTATGCATGTTTGTAAAGCTATCACCTTGACTTTGTGCATAGTAAACTATGAGCTTTGATCCAATCATGTTATGAATAGATTTATTCTATGCATGTTTGTAAAGCTATCACCTTGACTTTGTGCATAGAAAGCTATGAACTATGATTTGAAATGTTGCATAAAGCAACATAGAAACTCTCATAAACCTTATGTTAACTTGCATATGATGTTATATGCGAATCACTTGCTATCATCCCATGTTATTTATGGCCATGTTTCACCTATTTTGCTAAAGTTGATATCATGCATGTTTTGAGGCTTATAATGTAATATGCAAGTTTATGAACACATTCGCCTCATATGCCACCATGTTTAACTTAGGCAACACCTTAACCCCTCATGTTCCTAAATATGCTTGTGGCCAAATCACCCTTATGCTATTACGCATGCTAGTGGCGAAATCACCCTTATGCTATTTGATATGTTTGAGGCCAAGACACCTTTTATGCTATCATACATGTTGAGGCCATATGCTAGTATGTTGAACCCCTTTTGGCCTCAAATATCACCATGTTTGACTTGTGATAGGCTTTGCACCCTTAAGCCCACCTTGTCATATTGTTATGTTCCCTCTTTGATCTATTTGCGTTGATGCGAATTTACGTGCGATGGGAATACGTTATGGGTAGTTGGGCAAACTTAAATAACATGAAAACATGA
Source organism: Allium sativum (assembly GCA_030737875.1). Lineage (NCBI taxonomy): Eukaryota > Viridiplantae > Streptophyta > Magnoliopsida > Asparagales > Amaryllidaceae > Allium > Allium sativum. The sequence goes on from CM060913.1 coordinate 830,744,018, forward strand.
CTTGAAAATATGACATGAAAGTTTGACATGTGTTTATGCTTGAAAACACGAACGTGGACATGACATGTAGAAAACATGAAAGTGGCCAACTCGAGGTTGGGTTGAGTTTGTAGCATAAATCTACCCGGAACCGATCGGCTTAACTAGTGGCTACAAACAATAGGACCCAATGTGAGTAGTTGGTCATATCGCACTTAAAACCCGAGGTTAGACTAGGTTGTGGTGTAAAGCTACCCGGACCCGCCCGGCTTAACTAGTAACCACAACAAAGTCTAATGTGAGAGGTTGGGGTGCATTAAGTTAATTAAATGCCACATGGTAGGATTAAGTCATGGACTACTTGAATACTTAACCAATTAAACGCGACGGATTGGTAAGGTTAAGTCATGGACTACTTGAATATACTTAACCAATTAAACACGATGGATTGGTAGGGTTAAGACATGGACTACTTGAATACTTAACCAATTAAACACGATGGATTGGTAAGGTTAAGTCATGGACTACTTGAATATACTTAACCAATTAAACACGATGGATTGGTAGGGTTAAGACATGGACTACTTGAATACTTAACCAATTAAACCCGATGTATTGATAGGGTTAAGTCATGAACTGCTTGAATACACTTGACCAACTCAATACATGGTTAGGATAGGGTTAACCACACTTAACCCGCTTGAAACCCTAGTTACGTGGTCCTTTTCAGCAGTAACATACTTGGAAGTATCATGGGTACCCTGGACTAGGCTAGGGTGGGGCACGATTACTGGACTGATTGTAAGAGACCAAAAAAGACGGCTGAAGGGTGCACCGGTTGTTCAGGCGGACCATGGTCGTGCACATTAAGTCCGGAGTTGAACATGGGCACCAGTAGGTTTAGACTGTGCGTGCTTGAATTGTGTCTGTGGTTTACACCTTAGGGCTGGATACACCCTGGGGTGGACCTTGCACAGTTAACTACATTCCACGATTAAGCCGTATGACACCGATACACGACGAGTTAGGCTTATAGGGAGCCGATCGACTAGACCGAGTAGTTGGACCTTGATTTAGGTCACCTCATGATATTGGGCCAGCTTTGGGCCAAGGGATCATTTCTTGTTGATACTTAACATGGATTGGAATACTAGTACGCACCTGGTGCAACTTAACCTTGTATATGCGATGCCACGCTTGATCTATCTTGTTAACTTTTCACCATGCCAGTTATCACCCTACATCTCATCTCTGTTTTACATGTTCAGTTAACTTTATTAGTTTTTATACTAATAGTAGATAGGACTTACCAGTCTTTTTGACTGACCCGTTTTCTTTCGCCTCTTTTCTTCCGTTTCCCCCCTCAGGTTTACAGGGTGGGAACACTGGTACATAGCTTGGATCTTTAGCTGCTTTTCTGGATAGCTCATGTACGGTTTGGACTTGAGCACGCTATGGCTTTATTCTACCTTGGGGATAGTTACTTTATGATTTTCTTTCCAGTTTTCAGTTGATGTTTCTAGACTATGTTTTGTGGAAAATAATGACCAAGTACTTTGATGTAACTTGACTATGGTTTTGAAATGTTAGTTTTTATCCGTTGCTTTACTTACTCTGTTTTTGGCTTATATGTTCTGTCTTGTGATATCTGCATGCACTTTTACCTTGTTTAACGCCCCTCCAAAGCTAGTGTGCTTGCAAGAGTGGCATTGGCGGAGGTGGGGTGTTACAGACTAAACGTCTTAGTCAAGTTTCTGGAACTCCCAGACCCAATCATTCAGACGTCTGGCTCCACCCCCAAACGTCTGAATTGAGTCTCTGAAAATCCCAGAGACATTGCACAGACATCTGGTTTCATCCTCCAAACGTCTGAGTTGAAGCATTTCAGCAATCCTAGCTTCTTCCACCATATCTGCCTCCTCCAATTTTTTTGTTAATATAACTTAAAATTTCGAAGGCAGCTAATTAACAATAAAGGTTGTCAGAACGTGATGAAGCTTCGCTTGTAACCTACATTGGCGAAAAAATACATGTATATGGATACATTAAAGGAGATTTTCACCCAAATGACTTATCAATTCAGGATAATTTATTTTAGGAATATCATTTCTTAACAAATAATTTAAAGGATAATTTGTAAAAAAAAAAAAATGTATTTATCATTTATAGTTATAGAGGAATAATGTTAAATGAATTTATCATTTTTTCTGTATAACTTAAAAGAATAAATGAATTTATAATTTTTTGATTAAATTATTCTTAAATACTAGTTTTTTAGAAATGACGTGCCCAAATTTTATTATGTTGCAGTTAAAACTGTTCAAACTAGTTTCAACTGCATCAAATAAGTTTTGAAAGTACAATAATTATCGGATAAGTATTTATTTGTTGTTTGTTACGTATATATTTAGAGTGCCAACAAAAATAATCTATCTGTTAAGCATGCCGATGACTAAATACCAAGGTCATAAAATAACCTTTTTTATTAATGCTCTAGAGAAGCTTCTTTCACTTGAATCATTCATCAACCTCTCCATCCAACCCAGTTCATCATAATATCCTTCCTCAAAAAACCGAGTTTGATTATGACAACAGTTTTTGCTGTGGTTCCTTAACTGATGAAGATGTTGATACTCATGATCATCAGTGGTTGTACAGCGCGAGCACTGAACATTCCATCAAAATAAGATGGATTTGCATACGGAAACGCTGCTGAAATATGGGGGGATTCATCGGTGATAATAGAAGCCTTCTATGACCCCATGTGTCCAGATAGCAGAGATTCATGGCCACCTCACAAACAAGCCTTGATTCATTATTCCCAAACTGTTTCTCTATTGCTGCATCCTTTTCCTCTGCTTTGAGTTTTTCTTTTTACCTTTCCATTTGCTTCGCCTTTCTATTTGGCTTGTTTTTCTTCCCATGGTCCAGGGTTGTGGTTCAGATTGCCCAAAACTACACATAAACATCATCTGTTAAAGTACAATTTTGAATCATAAGCAAACAAATATCCATCTATTTATATGTGTACGTATGTAAGATGTATTGACATTTGGATACAGCAAAATTGTTTTAGTTCTTTAGAAATAAATAAACTAGCAGTGCCTTAAGCTTGCTTTACTTCTGAGAAAAAAATGAAGGTACCACAGCAAGTCCTATATTTCATGCCGAGCACTGCATGTAGCAAACATACTAAATCCATCTTTCACTTACCCTCTGCTCGAGTTCCTCTTCAAGAATCAGGTAACATACTTATTATAATACCGACAAATCCGATTAGGTATCTTAATGTAGTCTTCTTTTACAAAACGGATGGACTGCAGGAAAGGTACTATAACGCACCCACTTACAACATGTCGAGAGCACATATCATTCATACAATAGCCAAACTTGCGGCTACAGCAGATGGAAAACATTATTCCCACTACGCATTTATGTCTGGTTTTAATGATTCGAAGACTGGTCATGCAGCCAGGATTTCTTTCAAGGTAACATAATCAATTGTCTTCTTTTGGGTTTTTTTTAGGTAATAGTATAATGTATCAAAAACAAATTTACCAGTATGGATGTTCAAGAGGTGTGGCTTTTCTTCTTTGTGAATGGCATTGCCCAGCCGGATTTTGGTTCAACAATCGACTTCAAGAAATGGAGGAGCATACTCGACCCGCTCTTCCACAAAGCGTGATGTGTTCAATACAGTTAATTGTAGCTTTGCCGATACATATAGTTTCTAGCAAGGAAGAAGAAAACTTGTACGAGAAATAAATTATGCCTATAATATATTGTATGTCAAATCTTCATACCAACAATATAAAATATATATGACTGGTATATTCAAGTTGTTGCTGTTGAGTTGATTTAAAATTAAATATCATACCCATAAGTCCTAAATTGCTATTGATGAGCATACTCTGTCTTTTCTAATTGTGTTGGTACTTGTAATGTATAAACATTTGAAATGGTTATCAATTTCACTGATAAACAAAAACAAACAGAATACAAGATTTCACATTGTTCCAGCATTGAGCCTTCATAGGTCCAACCAATATTTTAAAAAAGGGATTCAAATCGTAAGTCCTATATCCAAAATTGCTTTGTTTGGCCAACTACATATGATGAATTTTGCTCCAATTAAGTTATCGAGTAACATTTAAGTTTGAAAAGCATTTATTGTTTGATACGTACTAACAATTTGTATTTCAATAACAAATTGCATCGAATTTCTAATCTAATATTATTTTTCTTTTTAATATTTTTATTCTTTCTAAGTGCCACCCTTTTTTGGCTAAGAAAACAATGAGGTAATAAATTCAAACACATCACTTGATTTAATTTTTCAGCACAACATGATTGGATCATTCTTATCAATTACGACTTTAACTAAGTTTTAAATTGTACTTGAGAACCATAAACCAAACCGTGACTGGAAGTGTTTGATTGGGATTTATATTGTAGGATTTTTGTTTTAAAAGAAGCGGAAAAAAAAATTAACAACCGCGTGCTCAGCACACATAACTAACCTTAGGTATGAACAAAGATATAGTTGGCTCCAAAGTTTTTTTTTTAATTTATGTTTTAGTGCATGCTCTTCTGGTAAGGTTATTGATATTGCACGCACTAGTAAATGTTGGAAATTTATGTGAATTATTTAAAATATAGAAATAAGTGTATGATGGCTCCTATATGTGAATAGTCCCACATCATGGGATTATAAGAAAGATGCAAGTATTTATACTTGTTTCTAAGAAATCTTGTTGGGGCCTTGGGCTCCCAATGCATGCTTTGTTGTGAGGAGGGAGACCATGCATCATGACCACCACACACGCGCGCGACCGACCGACCCGGTTCGGGATTGGGCTTGGGCCTTGGCTATGCGGTGTAGACACTTATATTTTTGAACCAGAAAAAAATTGTTTTTTTTTTTTCGAACTGAATTTTAAACGGGAGATTTTTTCTGAGCCGACTTTCCCATGAAGCGGTAAACTGTTGACCAAGTATTTCGCAGATCCTATTTTCCTCCACTGACAAGTATTTTCGTTCAGCCCTGATCCCGTCTATATATTATCATCAGTTGTAGACGAGACTGATATATACAGAAAAAAAAACTGTTTTTTCTCTTCCTCCGCAATTAAAAAATTATTCTTTCAGAAATCTTCGAGTAGTAAAATTCGAAAGTGCAAATCTGCACTGATTTGTTCGTGCAAAGCAAATCGGTTATTCATTTTAGAGAGGCTGTTTTATCCTAGAGGCGGCGGCGGAAGTACGAACTGGTTTTGCACCACCGACCAGATCGCCGAATCGTCTTCAAGAGAGCGACCAGGTCCGCGACTCAGCCATTATTTCCCAACAATTTGAAGACGATTTCGAAGCAATGGCTTATGCAACCCTAGATGAACCGTCCCCTCTTTCACAATCAATTGATTCCAAAGGACAATTCTAAACTTGCCATAAATCGATGGAATAATGGCAGATCAAATCAGATCTTGCGCAGCCTTGATTGCACGCTGGTAGATCCAAAGGCAATGAGTCGATTGAAAAAATGAGGCGAAGGACGGCTCTATAACAAACGCGAAGATAAGTATTTTTCTTTTGATTATTGATTCTAATCTCGCAGAAATAGGATATCAATTTTTGTGCATAGAACCTCAGACCTCACAGTAACATGACTATTTTTTGAATGCTTGCTTATTTCTTCCAACCCAGATATGCCGAATAGTGGCTATAGTATATATATTGATAAGGTTGAGGTCGCTTTTACTGAATTTGTTAGGAGTAGAATTTTTTGAAATAATCACTGATAGCTTATATGTGTAAAATTTGGAACTTTGAATGACCTAAAAATGTTATACCTCAAAGCCTTGAAGAGCAAGCGATCTAAGCTTAATGTAAGTCAAACTGGTGAATCCAGTTTTATGCGTTTTAAGAACTTAGTAGGTCTGTGATGTGTAGGCACAATTTGAATGCAAACTTTTGAAAATGTCTTTATTATAAATTGACAATAATTAAGTGCATACTTATTTGGAAAATGTCATTAAAATTTTGGCATTAGTGAAATGCATATGATTATATGGAAATGTCATTAAAATTGAAATTAATAGAACACATATAATATTGGGAAATGTCACTAAAAATTTGACATTAATAGAATGTGTATGTTATTTGATAATGTCATTAAGAATAGACATTAATTGGATGAATAGGTTTTTTGCATCAAATAAATTGACATAGTTTATATGCATACAAGTGAAAAGATAGAATATAAAACATTTTTGTTGCATACATGTGAATAACCTATGTTAGTCTATGAGATTGGATATATTTTTCTATAGGAAAAATATAATTTTTTCAAACATATTGACATTCAAAATAGTAAGCATTCACAACCGGTCAGTAAATAACAGAATGGAATCCGCAAGGAAACCAGAAATTACAGCAACAACTAACCCAAAAGAATGATTCTGAACAGTTATTTCTATGTTACAACTGTAAAAAACCAGATCATATGACACGAATGTATTTGAACAGGCTAAGCCATGCACCGCAGGCAAACCTGACTGAGGAGCCTCTAATGGTTATAATTACTGAGATTCACCTTATTGGTGGATCAGAGGGTCGGTGGTTAGACATTGGTGTTTCTCGCCATGTTTGCTATGATCGTGATATATTCACAATATACATGGTTGCTGACGATCAGAAAGTGTGTTGTGAGATCTTCGCACCACTTAAGCTGTAGAGACTGGTAATATGAAAATAAAGCATATGATTGGAAAGACATTGATTCTTAAAGATGTGATGCATTCGATATGTTTGAAACATTAAAAATTGAAATCAAGCAAATAGGAAAATTAAGAGGAATTATAGTGATAGAGAAACAGAATATGAATCCAGTTTATTTTGATTTTTTATAAATGACATGATTTTGTACATGATAGAACTGCACCTTATACACTTGAAATGAACGGTAAAGTTGAAAGAAAATCAGGATCTTTACCGAATTAATAATTGTCATTTTTATTAAATTTTGGTGTAGCAAAGCATTAGTGGGGGGATATTTTATAGACTGTATGTTATGTTCTGAATAGAATCCCCAAATCCAAGAATAAAATTTCGCATTATGAAATTTTGAAGAAATATAAATACAATATATCATACTTTAGAACTTGGGGTTGTTTAGCATATATTCGCATTCCAGACCCTAAGAGAATAAAATTGGCAAAGAAAATCATACGAATGTGTATTTATAAGCTATGCTGTTAATAGCAAAGCATACCGAATTTATGACCTAAATACACTTAATATAATTTGAATCAAATGATGCCAATTTTTATGAAACAAAATTTCCTTTTAATTTAAGGAATAGTGGGGGCACAACAAGTATGCCTATTGGAACAGAACTTAATAAAAGTTCTAAAGTTGAACCTAGAAGAAGTAAAAGAGCGAGAACCGTAAAAGATTTGGTTCAGATTTTTGTGCTTTTACTATAGAGGAGGATCACTTAAACCTCCAAGAGGCCTTATCTTATTTAGACGCCGAATTTTGGCGAGAGGCTATAAATGATGAGATGGATTCTCTGGAATCCAATAGGACATGGCATTTGACAGATTTACCTTCTGGTTGTAAATCCATAGGCTGTAAATGAGTACTTAAAGGAAAATTAAAACTTGATGGCACTGTTAATAAATATAAGGCACGATCAGTAGCTAAAGGTTTTTAAACAAAAAGAAAATATAAACTTCTTCGACAATTTCTCACATGTAACTAGAATAACATCCATTCGGGTGTTAATCTCACTTGCTTCCATTCATAATTTATGAATACACCAAATGGAAGTTAAAACCGTCTTTTTAAACGGTGAATTAGACGAAGAAATTTATATGGACCAGCCTAAAGGATTTGTAGTACATGGTCAAGAACATAAAGTATGCAAATTAGATAAATCATTATATGGTTTAAAACAAGAACTTTAACAATGGCATGAAAAATTTGAGAACTTTAATCATTTCACATGGTTTTAAAGTTAATGAAAGTGACAAATGCATTTATTACAAATCTGAGAATGACATTTGCACTATTATATGCCTTACGTAGATGACCTACTCATCTTTGGGTCAAACATTCATGTCATAAATTTAGTCAAATCTTTAGTAAGTGCCAATTTTGATATGAAAGATCTAGGTAAGGCGAGTGTAATCCTTAGTATTAAGATTACTGGGTCAAAAAGGGGATTTTCTTTGGATCAATCTCATTAAATTGAGAATACTCTAAAGAAATACAATTATTTTGACTGTAAACCTGCATGTACACCATATGGTCCCAGTGTAAAGTTATTTAAGAATACTGATGAAGGTGTAAGACAGTTTGATTTTGCGAGCATCATTGGCAGCCTACGGTATGCCACTGAATGTACTAAACCCGACATTGCCTATGTCGTGGGATTATTATGCAGGTTTACCAGTAGACCTAGTATAAAGCATTGACATGATATTGAAAGGGTCATGAGATACCTTAAACGAACCATGAACCTTGGATTACATTATGAAAAGTTTCAAGCTGTACTTGAAAGATATTCCGATGCTGACTGGAATATTTTATCTGATGATTCTATTGCGACCAGTGGTTATATATTTAGCATTGCTGGAAGAATTGTTTCTTGAAAATCTAAGAAACAGAATATCTTGACTCAGTATACTATAGTGACTGAGATAATAGCACTAGCTACAGCTAGTTAAGAAGCAGAGAATTAAAGAAATCTGCTATTTGAGATCCCTATAAAAGAAAAAAAGACACCAGTGGTGTAATCGATTGTGATAGTTCCGCGGCTATTACAAAAAGTATAGAACTGTTATAACAACGGTAGAAAATGACGTCGTAAGCACAATACTGTAAAAGAACATCACATATATAGTGATGAAAGATTTGACAACTATTGAGAAAAAAAAGAACCGATAATACAACGGTAAGAAATGACAGTCGTATGCACAGTATTGTTAGAGGACATCACATATGAAGTGATGATAATTTGGCAGATCCTTTGACGAAAGGACTGACTAGAAAGAAAGTCCTTAATAATTCTAAAAGAATGGGACTATTGCCCTGAGATTGTGGAATCACTCACAATGGTAACCCGACCTAAATGACTGGAGATCCCAAGAAATAGGTTCAATGGGTAAAAACAAGTTGTGTAGTGATAGAAGTAGAACATGCTATTTAATAAACTAAGAAGCATGTATTCCTGAAGTGATTAGAGGATGAGTTAATAGAAACTCTTAATGAGATCTATACTCTATTTGGAGTGGAGTACCTACCTTCGGGAGTACTCTTGATAGACTCACCTGTGTGAATGTGGAAATGTGGCCGTTTCCTATGGAGTTTTGGGCAGAACTTCTAGAGCGTTCACTAAACTGGGATAGACGTGCATGGCCATAAACACACGGGCTTATTTGATTGCACTATAGAAAAGGTTGTGTGTGGTTTGATGTCAGGAATAGAGTTCAAGACTACGTGTCACTCTAGTAAAAACTGAATCTTACTCACTATGCAAAGGTTCAAGTCGGATGACACCTTTGTTTATGCACAGTCTTATGTTTTTAGAAACTACTCGATAATATTTAAAAAAAATTCAAGTGGTGGATTGTTGGAAATTTATGTGAATTATTTAAAATATAGAAATAAGTGTATGATGGTTCCTATATGTGAATAGTCCAACATCATGGGATTATAAGAAAGATGCAAGTATTTATACTTGTTTCTAAGAAATCTTGTTGGGGCCTTGGGCTCCCAATGCATGCTTTGTTGTGAGGAGGGAGACCATGCATCATGACCACCACACACGCGCGCGCGACCGACCGACCGACCCGACTCGGCCCGGCCCGGCTCGGTTCGGTTCGGGATTGGGCTTGGGCCTTGGGCCTTGGGCCTTGGCTATGAGGTATAGACACTTATATTTTTGAACCAGAAAAAAATTGTTTTTTTTTTTCGAACTGAATTTTAAACGGGAGATTTTTTCTGAGCCGACTTTCCCATGAAGCGTTAAACTGTTGACCAAGTATTTCGCAGATCCTCTTTCCCTCCACTGACAAGTATTTTCGTTCAGCCCTGATCCCGTCAATATATTATCATCAGTTGTAGACGAGATTGATATATACAGAAAAAAAAACTGTTTTTTCTCTTCCTCCGCAATTAAAAAATTATTCTTTCAGAAATTTTCGAGCACTAAAATTCGAAAGTGCAAATCTGCATTGATTTGTTCGTGCAAAGCAAATCGGTTATTCATTTTAGAGAGACTGTTTTATCCTAGAGGCGGCGGCGGAAGTACGAACTGGTTTTGCACCACCGACCAGATCGCCGAATCGTCTTCAAGAGAGCGACCTGATACGCGACTCAGCCATTGTTTCCCAACAGTAAACTATTACCATATCCAGCGTAATGCGATACAACAGTAGAACAGAATATTGTATACCGCATCAAAATAACACACATATTTTGACCACCAATGCATTAAGTTATCTACAGCAATTCACATACAATAAACGAACGCATACTGATTATCATGTGCAACCATGCCCTAACACAGGTAGAATAATTTACCATTAGTCTAAAAGTCATGACTGAGTTCGCTATGCGATTGAAGCGACACCACATAAACTTCATAATGCATCTGCAGTGCATATTTGTTAACAAGCAGGATTATTTTTAACTAACATTGATTAGCAGACATCATATTATAAGTATATCTGCAAACAAACAGATACCATTTTCATATCTCCATATCCTATAAATACTGCTAATAGCTCAATCGCATTCACGACCCATTTAATGTTTGTTGTTCAGTTTTCTTTCAAGCATGATTACCAAGCCAAATAAGATACTGCCTGGTCCAAGGAAAGTCGGCTTGGTTAATCTACAACCCGCCCTCTCATATCAAACCAAACTCAAGCTGGCCTGGCCCCAAGCCAGCTCATCGACTCGGTAGCACATCTGGCCGACAGCCGGCCAGTTTAACCCGAGGTATATAATTGAAGCAAGTCCAGGCATGCTTAAAATAGACCACTTAGTTTGCATGGTTACACGCAGGTGACGCTAATAGATGTAGAACATTATTTCATTACATAGTCAATAAATATGAGGAAGTGAAGAAAGCAGAGTTCATATTGTGCAACTCACACAAGCTTAGATCACAAGTGTTCTCATACTAACTTGAAATGAAATCTACTGGCCTGCTGGGAATGAAGCAAAAGAAAATTTTGGCCTGAGGATGAAGCTTGTGTTGATTAAGTGGCTAGGCCAGACAAACAAACAAACCATAACGTGCAATAAATATCACAGACAATAGCGAAGTCCAGATAAGGTTAATGAATAACATAACAAATTTAATAAAGAACGTAATTTCCATCAGAAAACAAGCCTGATATCAGCTGTAACTAAAAAAAATGAATAACCAATTGTTCTTCCAATGAATTCTAAGCAAATAACTGCAGTAAACCAGAAATTTATAGTACGAGTGCTAAGCGACTGAACGCTGGATTGATTGTAACCGTGCAAATCGAAGATGCAATTGATTAAAGCAGAGTAAAAAAGGAGCAGCTGCGATATGATTAAAACAGATGGCAATAGAACTTACCTCCAAATCCGCAGAGTAGCTTCTAGATCCCAAAAGACGAAACTGAGAAAAAAAATTGGGGAAAAAGAAAAGGAGACGGGTGGGTAAAAATTGAAACAAGCAGAGAATGGAGATGCGGGGTATCGATCCCCGTACCTCTCGCATGCTAAGCGAGCGCTCTACCATCTGAGCTACATCCCCGAGATGACGACGGATAGATGGTCTAATTTGTCGAAAACAACACCGATATGTTCAATTTTAACATCGCGCTGCTTGTGTTTATGGCCATAAAGATGAGATGGGAACATGGTCGACGGTGTGAACCCAGGCAGCAGTGATTGCCAGAATAGAGATCGAAGGAGATGCACAAATTCTCGGAAAACCCCCGCTTTAGGAAATATTTGCCGCCTACTGAATTATTCACAAAAAAGCTTATTAGGTACCTGTGAACCGCATGATTGCATAATGAAGAAGGGTAGAGTTACGAGGCCCGAATGGGGAAGGTGGAGGTCTGCTGCGCGGAGGCGGAGTGGAGGGAGAAGTACAATTGAAACGCGAATTCGGAATGAGCACTGCCAGAGCCGGTACTTGAGGTTTTGGTACCTAAAGCGAATTGCAAAACAAATGCCCTTATATAGAAACTAATGCTATTATCATTAGTTACTTCATCAAAATAATTTATGTTGTTTATAAATAATTAGAAGAGAAAAAAAGAACTTTATTTGTAACAATAATTCGAGTATGCAACAAAATTATAATTATCGTTGACGAACATTTTTCTAGCATTCCGACTTGGAAAATTACTAATAAAATTACATATTAAAATTTATTGACAATATCTTGTTCAATTTATTGAAGTATTAAACCATTTAATCTTTTTTATGACATAGTGACACAAAGATATGTCAATATACGTGTATCGTCTTAGATATAAAAACTGAACACATATCATGAATTTGTAACTAAAGCTAACTAGACATTATCTAAAGAAAATATCACATTATATATAGAATCATAGAGAAAGTCAAAATATATCAAATTGTTTTGTCCTAGTATAATGAACAATTCTAAAATATTTCAGCCAGCTAGCAGCTTTGCACAAAGAATAAGGATTTCAACTGCGTGTTATCATATTGTACCATCTTCTCCTTCATATTACAAATTAAATTGCAAATTTTCACACTGGACATATTGGAATCGAATGTACTGCAATCTAGCCTAAGGGATAAAAAAGAGCAAAGAGGATAGCCATAAGGTATAAGATGAATGAGTTCACTGTCATTGAATTATTAATAACTTTGAGAAAATCAAAGTTGTCATAAATAAAAATCAAAACAATTTGAGCAAAAAAATTGTGAACTTTTGTTGATAAAAAGTTATAACTACCGATTGGAGTCTTTGCAGATGGAGTCACTACCGATTGTAGTCTGCAATTTCCACTTTCCCATGTTATTGCGCTCTAGTTGTTTCGAGGCAGCAATTTTCACTTTCCCATCGATTGGAGTCTCTACAGATGGAGTCATTACCGATTGATTTTGGAGATGGAGTCATCGCTTCGCCATCTCGATGAAGTCGCCAGTCGCCAAGTTGTACCATAGAGTCTCAATCGATGATTGCAATTCCTGATGTCTTCTTCTTCCACGGGTCGCGATTTTGATTTTCATTTTTTTATGACTGCATTGGTATCTGGAGCGTGGAGGAAGATCGACGATGGTGCCCTAGATTTTATGCGGCCCTAAGCTATCGCTTTAGCAGCTTTGGTAAAAGGCCGGCCCTGAGCACTGCTACACGACCGAAGCTTTTTCGGTCTGATAATGCGATTCAGTCGGTATTCGTTCAATTCAGGGGAGAGTAAACCTATCATTTCGGCGGATATGTGTGGGGACCCGAAATAATTGTTTGTGTCGCACATTTTGACCGGTTGTCTTTCGGTTCATTTAGCATTTCTGATTCGGAATTCACCCTGCTCCGTTATTTTTCAGCACAAATTTCTTGTTTTATTTTGGGACCCGTAGTTTTGTGTTTATGGGACACGCTTTTGCAACTAAAGCTTAGGTACCGTTTTTGTTTAGGTCGCTTACTTTGAGAGACTATTTCTATTTGCACCCTGCTAATTACTTTTCACCCTCCGTTTAAAATATTGAATTAATCATTCCAATTTTAACCTTAAATTATTAATTATGCATTTTTTTTTAGGATTAGTTGTCAAAAATAATCCAAAGTTTAACGTGTCTTCCCATAATAATCCGAAGTTTGGATTATTTCTAATTAATCTGAAGTTTAGGGGTGTCTTCCCATATTAATCTCATTTACTTGGTTCTTTCCATATTATTCCGAAGTTTAGGGGTGTCTTCCAATATTGATACCAAAATAACATGTCAAGGGGTCATCGGGATCAATATGGAAAGACACCCCCCAAACTTTGGATTATTCATAAATAATCCAAATTTGGGATTATTATGGGAAGATACATTAAACTTCAGATTATTCTTGACAACTAATCATTTTTTTAAATATAATTAATAATTCTAGTTGCTTTACACGTGACTTTGATCGAAATCAATCAACATTTTAATAGACAATTGATTTAATCGACCTATCCTCGAATGCAATTCAGCAAAATCATTGCCTAATTTTCAAAATCTATTATGATGCAGTTGTTTTGATTTTTTTTTCTTCATATATTTGTTTCCTTGATGTTTGCATCTTTTTCATCGCAGATAATAAATTGTAAATATTACTAAGGTTTGGATGGAAAAACGAAAAACTGCAAAAAGAAGTAAAAAAGAAAAAAGAAAAACAAACATAGATAATAAAAAAATAAATAAGGGTAGTTAAGGAATAAACGGGGTGGAAGAAGAAGAAACTGGTGTGAGGATTATTTTTTAAACTCACCGGGGTGGAAGAGTAAACTTCGGGGTGAATAGACGGAGCCTACTTCTGAACGAGCTTCTGAACGCTGGTTCATTCAGCATTAAAAAACTGCAACGCTATTTGTATTTCTCTGCCATTCAGTGCAACTACCTCAATTCAGCGATCTATTATTAAGCGAAAAAATATCGCTTAACTAGGGCTCTGGATCTGGATTAGCTGAACATACCAATAATACCCCTGTTTTTCCGCTATATAAAAAGCTTTTGTAAAACCCACCTCAGCAGAGAGCAGCAAGCTACTGGAAAACTTCATTCGAGAGCAGCAAAGAAGAAGAAAGTACATATTATTATTATTATAATATAATATAATTTATGGTGAATTGTTTATATTATATCTGTTGATGCGTGTAGCTAGCCTTTTAGATGAATGCATTTATTACATCCAACTATTGTATCTATAGTTGCTTTACAGTTGCATGATTTCCTATTAGTTTAATATATTTTTGGGTCCATTCACCACCGAATAGTCCTTTTGGTTTTCAAAGGCATTAGAGCTTTTATTTTACTATATGTTTCTCCCTTGCCTAATTTTTTGCCTGTCAAAGCTGACCATCATATTACACAATGACATAAATTTTGTAAATGCTGAAACACTAATGTTTTGAAGGCATTATGGTTATGATTTTATTTGTCGTGTTGGCTATTAAAATGTGAGTGTAATAGGTAGAGTATTTAATTATGCAGCAATTCTTTGGGTATTGCATGATTTCCTAATATTGAAGTGTTTTCATCTAAACCTCAAACTTTCATGACGAATTTACATGATGAAATTATTTCGTCTTTATTTTAAATAATACTTATCAATAAACTAGCGAATGTATGCATTTGAGGTTTTTTTTTTTTGGATATTTCATATGTGTGCATGACTAAGGGTAATTTTGTCAATGGAGTACTCGTTTTAAATAATCAATTTTCTACTCAGCAAAGAATCAAACAATGTTTCTTTTATTCAGCATCTAGCATTTAACACTCAGCATTCAGCATTCAGCAGTCAGCCTTCAGCATCCAGCACTCGGTGTTCAGCGTTCAGCATTTTCAACCAAACGAAGCCTTAGATAATAGACAAAGGTTTAGTTGTCATTGAGCAAAGAATGGATGAATGAGAGCTCATGTCAAGCACATGATTGTGCCAATTTTTACCATGTACGGACGTACCACATGCTTTGTGCATCTTAGAGATTGATGCGTTACCCGACAATTGCACGTGATAATATTGTAAAATCATGTTAATTCAACTTTATAATATAATCTTTTTTTTAAATGTTGGTTTTATATTGTTAAGGATAAATTTTCAAAATAGACTTGTTTTTAAAACTTATAGCATGTTAAGGCCACTTTCAAAACTATTTGCGGAAGTAGTCGCGCTTGGCAAGTGCGCCTTTGAAAACATATAAGGGTGCACTTGCCAAGCGTGCCCCTCACTTCTACCCATCTTCCTCTTACTCTAAAATCCCCAAAAACATAAATTTCTAAACTTTCAAATAATTAAATTCTTCAAGGAAAATACATCAAATTACTTCAACAATGGAAGGATCTTCATCACCTTACCAAGTTAGAGGTAGATTGTTAAACAATTTGTGCTTATTTTTGTTTGTGTTACATACAATAGATTTGGCTTGTTCATTTCAATTCCTAATTCAAGTATATGGTGATTGAAAACCTAGCTAATTCCTAGTTCAACTATATGGTGAGTTAAAACCTAGCTAATTCCTAGTTCATATGATGTAGTAAAAACACATTTTTTTTTCTTTCAGTTGTTAAAACTTGTTCACATTTTATTCTTGTAGAGTTGGCACCCGGTCCTGTAAACACAAGTGTGTTGCATCTTCAAAATGAACATAGAAGCAATAATCCAGACTTGATGAAGGCATTTCAAGAAAAACAAATGGATGAACTCAATACTATGTTCATTTTTCATGCACTAGCTACTTACTTTCATTCCATTTTAAATTTGTAGATCGACGGGTAGATTGATTGTCAAGATCATTCAAGCAAGTTAGGATTGATTACACCAAATATGCCAAGACTTCAACTAGCATTACAACGAGTTGGATTCAGAGAAATATCCAGATTAGGCTTTTTTAAGATAGATCATGCACTAATTACTTCACTGGTAGACATGTGGAGACCGGAGACTTCCACCTTCCATTTTCTCACAGGTGAAATTACCATCACGTTGCAAGATGTCAGTTGCCTTTTGGGTGTTGTAGTGGAGGGTAATCCTGTTACTACTACACATCCTAGTAACCATGAGGATGTTTGTTATGAGTATTTGGGCATGTCCCCAAATCGAAATGAGATAAGAGAGGTGCAACAGTTAAGTTGATTTGGCTTCGTTGTATGTTTCAAAATGAGCCATCACAGGATGCGTCAGACGAAAAAGCTGAATATCATGCGAAAACCGTTATTCTACACCTGATATATTTTCGTCTATGTCCCAATCATTCTAAAGGACGACTAAACCTTTTTTTGCTATTATTTATGAGAAATTTGGAAGATTGTGCGCGATATTCATGGGGTAGTGCTGTATTGACAACATTACACACTGAGTTAACAAATGCTGCACTCGGTATCCAAATCGATAGCTGGCTGTCTTTCTCCTCTATAGGTAGGTAATAGTATGTATAATTGTTAATGGTCATATGTAACATGCAATCCTGCCATTTTTATTTTTGTATATACTTTACATCTTTGGTCATGGACACATCTTCCTATCGGTGGTCCAAATGTGACTTTATCTGTGCAGATCGATAGGACATTACCTATAGTGCAAGGTAGTTTATTTACATTTACACATTTTTATTCCTTTTGGGATACAAATTAAATCATTGTAATTATTTACTTTTATATATTATGAATTTGTTTATAGATAACAATTCACTATTTCATTTTGCATCATTTACTACTTAGTAGAATAACCATATCATATCTTAGATAGACGAAAAGATATCACTTTATGTTGCAAAAATATTATTAACCACGATGTCCAATAATGGTGCTTATGCTATATTATTTACATTTACAAACTCTATTTACATTTACTTTATGTCGCAGATGGTTTGGAAATAGGAGTTGGATTGAGTCTCCAAAGCAGGTTACCACTTATTATCGAGATCAGCTCGACATGCTAACAGATGAGGCTATTGTATGGAATCCCTACACATTAGATGTGCTAGTTGATCTTCCCCAGATATGTCTAAGTGGCATGTCTAGTTGGCTTTGCAAGACACTGATCATATGCATAAGAATTGTAGACATGTATAATCCTGATCGAGTGATGCGACAATTTGGTCTTCAGCAACACATCCATGAGCCATGCGAAGAAAACCCAAATTTGGATTTTGATGTCATTCTATGGAACGATAGACATAACCGTATCATTCGTCAACAAATTCCCAAATCCATCGCTAAACATGTATTAGCGACGGATTTGTGACGGATAGCACTGGTCGGTAAATTTCACGTCGGTATTTTAGTGATCATTTTGCGATGGAATTTAACGTCAATTCTCCAACGCTTTACCGTCATTTGTCAATATATTTAAATTTAATTTTATAAAATTTTACCAACATTTTACCGACGGATATATATTTATATTTTAAAAAATTGTAACGGCCTGCCCCGCACCAGCCAACATTTCCAATGAAAGTACGTTGTGTCAATGTCCAACCAGCAAGGGATGGTCGCCAAAGAAAGGAAAGAAGGAATTTTGAACTAATAAGGAACCTGTAGTATATCTCACAGCGCATGGAATAAAATATAATAATAACATAACTTGACATAAAACAGGCAAGACAGTGCATAAGCTGAAAACTTAAACCATCGTAGCAGCGGAAAATCCAAAATTACAGCTTATGTTCCACATCATCTTTATTACAACTTTTTAAAAACTGTCTCTAAAGAAAAGTATATCATACGTGGAAGCCTCCTGCTCGTCTCCGGCACATCTATTTGCGTACGACATCCACCGTCGTTTTGATCACCCATATCCTTTCATTGATCACTCTGCCCCATGGAGTCATGGCGACTCCACTGCACTGATCCATTGCCACTAGTCCTTGTTATGTCCACTCTGCCCCCATGAAGTCATAAAGACTCCATTGCACTGGCTCATAGCCATGCTACAATCACTCTGCCCCATGGAGTAATAACTACCCCACTTCACTGATCTGTAGCCTAACTATCGTCTCTCGGTGGTGAATCAAAGCTATGGACGTCGACAACTCCTTAGCACATGTCCCGCAGCAAATCCCAACTCATAAAGTTAACCCGTTGGTTACCAACAGGATCCTGAGTTCTACTTCCCATTTGGACTACCTTTGCATCTCGGGTTTAGTCATTATCCCGTTCGCACCTCAGTTTCCATTCGTGTCCATACTTCAGCTCAGATATGCTCGATTCGTGACTCCTTCATTCATGGCGCTACGGTTCGTGACTCATGGGCAGCTAGTGATGAGCATCTGAGTCGTGGTCCTCCTCCAAGCATGGATCGTGGTCCTCCTCCAAGCACGGATCGTGGTCCTTCTCCAAGCATGGATGGTGGTCTTCCTCCAAGCACGGATCGTGGTCCTTCTCCAAGCATGGATCGTGGTCTTTGTTCATCGCCATTGGCCCGTGAAGGGGTGGTACGACTCGTGATGGTCCTTCACTATCAGTGATCGGTTCGCCATATGTGTTCACGAATGGGGTCGGGTCGCTATGGTGCTTCACGAACGGGTCCATGACCAATTCCTTCAACTTTTCCAGCAAGCTATTTACGCCATACGACGGCGTTTTCGACCAATCTAACTTTTCTATGCAATCACAAATCATTCGAAATAGTCATAGCAGCATGTATAATCATCCATAAACACTAAAATAACAACATAACAAGTTTATACGGATCAAACATACTCAAAACCCATATTTTCCCCTTAATCCCCCTTAATCATGTTTAAGCATACAACTAGCAAAACTTATCCAAATTACCCCAAATTTTTAATAGAGGCTTAAAATAATGTTTAAGAATTTCTAGACATTTTTCCAGAATTTAATCTTGCATAATTTCGTTAATTAACACTAATCACCCTAATTAACTACAGTTAGTGTAAAAACAATGCTAATCACTTACCTTAACCACAAATAAACTCATATATGAAACTTTTGGACAAAGTGGTTCGGATTCCAATACACTCCAGCAGCTCTACCTTGATTTTTGTGCTAATCCGCTTTGATTTGATATAGATTTGGCTTAATTAGCGATTAGAAGGTGATTTAGGGTGTTTTAGCAAGTGGAGGCCATTGCTAGGGTTCAAAGGTTGTAAGTGGCGGCTAATAAATGAAATAAAAACTGGTTTACTAACTCATCTCAGCCCTCCCATAACCCTAATCCCGAAATGGGTTATGGGCCCTCTTGCTAATCACCCTAATTAGGCCTGATTAAGCTGTTTTTCACCTTCTAAACCTTGTTTCAGCCATATCTCCCAAACGGTGAGTCCGTTTGGCTACTGTGACCACTCTACGGAAAGGTAAATCATCATCCGGACCTAATAGAAGTGGTTTCCGGTCCAAACTCCTTACCAATCAAAAGTTATGGCCGAAACAAGATCAGCTAGGGACAAAACGGTCATTTAAAAATCGGAAAAAATCATGAACATGGGAAATGACCTCAATAGTCATCTCCGAAAGTTACATGGCTATACGACTTCGCATGAGAAAGAAATAAATATTCTATGATCCCTTGATGCGTAGAATGCGGGTCGTTACATTCTCCCCCCTAAAGAAATTTCGCCCCTGAAATTCCTTAACTAAGAAACAAGCAAAGGATCCCGCATGCCTACCAACCATTCACAACAATCAAACATACAAAAACAAACAAACAAGTCTATCCTAGCATGCGGAAAACTAAATCGCAATTAAAATCTTACCAAGCAAAGAGTTCTGGATACGTCTTCTTAATACTCTCCTATGTCTCCCAAGTACTTGTCAAGTGCGCCCTTATTTATTTTAATGGGCACACCTTAAAGGTGCACCCCGTATTTGAAAAAAAACAATGCCACCTCAACGCCGAGGTGACAAAAACTAGTCTACTTCTGCAAATAGTTTTGAAAGTAGCCTAAACATTCTATTAGTTTTAAAAACAAGCCTATTTTGAAAATTTGTCCTATTGTTAATTAAGTTTTGTTGAAATGATTTAAATATACATGCAAATGTGTTAATTTGAACCAAAATTTAAAAATCATGGAATTTTTAAATATTAAATAAAATAAGAGAACTAAGAAAATAAAATCAGTTATGTTCTTCTTCTTTTTCTTTCTATTTTACCATTATTTAATAAATAAATAGCGAGGAATAAAAATTAAATAAATAGCTTTGAGATTTGAACTTGTAACCTCTAACTATTTAGACAGACATAGTAAGTATTAAGGGATACAAATGAATATAACTTTTTAAGATTCAAACTTGTGGCTGCCAACATTACTATAAGATAAAGCGATCAAATCATTTAATATTTCATATCCCTATAAGACACCTAAATTGAATACTCCATAATATCATCAACATTACTATAGTTTAATGAAAAGTAACACAATTTAATCCAGATTTCGAAAAATTAAGTGGATTTCGGATTAAATGGGATTTTCTTCACTATTCATTCCCAAATGCGATCCAAAATACGCATTCTCATTGATCAATTTTGCTGGTGAACTACTTTTTAAATAAGAGATAGAATTGGGAATTAAAGTAAAAACGATACCACTACTAACAGTTTTAGGGAGAACGAGGAGAAAAAGGCGAAATGCTAGAAAGAAAATAGAGAATGATGCGAACACAATGGAGGCATAGAAAAGTTAAGGGGGAAATGTGTAACAACGCACATCCCAATGGGTCCTGTTTTTTCGGTAGTAACTAAAATCCAAGTTAATTGAAGCATAAGTTGGGTGCTTGGTACCCTTCGAATAAGCCAAAAAAAACAGAGATTAAGCAAATAACACACAGCGGAAATGATTTAAAATATGATGGTGAATAAATACTTACATAGAGAATGACACTTTATAGATCAACTGTCTTTAAGCAGAACAATCACTGTCTTCTATCTAACCTGCGGGTTGTTTTAACTTTTAAGTATGGTCATAAATAATATTTTGGTGATTGGTAAATTATATATTTTTAAGCACAGTACTACATATATCGCTTCATTATCATCTTTGTTATATTAGGTTCATACAAGGGGTCTATACCCTCATCTCTATGCTTGAATCGTACATTTCCACTCCCAATAGATTTAACCTACTATATATATATATATATATACACACACACACACACACAGTTGTATGCCCTTCGACAACCTCGAACCTAGGTACTTCCCTTAGTACCTTCCGTGTCCTCCTCGTTATGGTTCCATCAATTCACTACGAAGGCATTGAAACTACATCTTTAATAGACCGTCCAAGATTGTCTGTACTACAGATGTTCCGTCGTTTGGTACGAAATACGTAAACTGCATCCGCAATGGATCACTCCTCAATGTCTACATTGTGGATATCCACAATGGACCGCCTTGTTATGCCAACATTGTGAACCTACATGCGATCATTATGACTATACTTCTGAATTCCACTCATAGAAGGCGCTAACGATTACTCGATATGGAACTCGGTCGGGGATTTACTGAAAACTATAGTTTGTCCCTTTCAATTGTGGCTAGGCTATGCAAAGCTCCCCCATACTATTGGAATATATTTCTAATTGATTAATAGAAAACTAAAACAATCATGTCCATTGCATAACCTCAGTCCAATGTCTCGATAGTGAAATATCGTCTGGCCTATCAAGGTCTAACCCAAGCCCTTTCCTATGTTAGCCACTAATTGATAATGATCTGAACTTATGCAACAATTATTTTTTTAGTTTTCTCACTACAGGCGCAAACCTATGGGCCACATGACTACCTAACCATCCATCAGTCTTTAGACAACCTAATGCAGTCAAGACAATACACCGTTGATGAACACTACACACCTTGACTCTGATGAACCGTTTCTATTCCTACATCGATGGGTCATCCTATAGTACCCTCTACGTTTGTTTGAAGTCGATTATTTACTACTTCGAAAGATATCTTGTTTGTTGTTGGTACGAGATCCACTATTCGTTTTCTTTTATGGAGTCATTTATTTGCCGATTCGACGAATGACATGTTCGTCATTAGTACGAGCTCCCTTATATTCTAAAGGATCTGTGATGGACCGCACATGACTGCCTACATACAAATTTACTTTAGATATCTCCAAATGCATTTTAAGATGTTACCGTTGTAATTTCATTATGTATTAGCTCATGTGTCTAATTCATTTTTCATGTGCTTAACTTACCATTCTTTTTCTCTTGCTTACCGGGTTCTATTAATATGGGTCACATATTTACCACTCCGACGATTGGTATGGGCCCCAACTATGATGATTCGATCATTATGATATTTACTTCCTTTTAGGCATTTCACTGTTTTATGATAGTGACTATTTAAAAATATGCATCTATCTATCATGAGATAATATCGTAATAGTTTTATTTTCTTCTTTCTTGGTATATACACCATAAAGATAGATTTTAATTCTTTTATTTCCCCTTCGTTTGTCTTTATATCTATTACCTTTTAGGTTTTATCTTTTCTCCAGCACACCAAGTATTCAATTTGGTTACTACATACCTTTTCTTTTAATCTTTATCTTAACTGTTACGTCTTCCACTTCTCTTGCGATTATCCTAAGTCTTATCCTTATGGGGGTTAGTCATATTCTAGTAGGTTGGCTATTAAGATTTTATTGAAATCTATTTCCACATTTACAATAAAATAATCTCTTGCGCATTGGTTCTATTAATTACAATATATCTTTACTTTTCATCTTGGTAGGCAGAACATAATACAGTAATCACCTCTATTTTTTTGATCATTTTTCTTCTATCTCTATTCTTGTAATTACATTCACTTCATCTTTTTAAAACTGCAGTATGGAAATATATTCTTTTCAACGAACTAAAATATTAAAAGTTTCCAAAATCAGGCTATGAGTATATTTCATTTGATTTACTTTATACATTTAATATAATTACTGTAAATTCTTTTTTTATTAAGGCTTATGCATTCATATTTAAGCCAGATTTACTTATAGATATAATTATTCCTATTTGGACAACATTTGCACCTAAGTACAAATCCACTTTATAATTTATTATCTCATATGAATAACTTTAGATCAACAAATTTCTATAATTAGTTTAAACATAATAGTTTCTATTGAATAACTGAATGGGATTTTAACGATAATGTTAATCATTATCATAAAAGATACATAAATTAGTCCATTCTTTTGTCAAAGCACTCTAAATTCTAGATACTATCCAAATCCAGTCCTATTATCCAAGCTCTCCCTCTTTGTAGTCTTTATTTGAATCACAATTTGGAATTCATATGGATCTACAAATCCAGATCTAATTAATCTAAATTAACTCAATGTAAAATCAAACCTAAAGCCTTACCTTGCATAAACGACCTTTTATAGTAAACACCGCCCTAGATTTACAATCTTCTTCCTTCAATTTGCTAAGAAGACAACCTAAATCTAGATTATATAATTTACAAGGAATTATAAGAGAAAGAAAAGTGATAGGGCTTCCGTGCCCATTCAGAATAAAATGAGTTTGGTGGCAAGCTTCGCACGTTTATTTATAGGGACTTAGACTAACATCGTACATTCGGTTCACAACGAAGTAAATACATTCATTCAAAACATCATGAGCAAATAGTTTTTGATCGTGTTCGTGTCGACCACTCATGTGACCACTTGTTATACACTACCAGTGCTCATATAACAAAATATTGCATCGTACAAACTCTCGATTAATATATAATTATTGTTAAGAGAAAGAAATAGTGAAAAGAATAGAAAGGGGAAAGAAAAGAAGAAAATAGAAGAGAAAAGAAAGGAATATAACACAACATAACCACAATCATAAAACCTACCGTATATCTCACAACATATCCAGTAACATATAATAGTATATAAAACAAACAAGACAGTGATAACTATATAAACCATATAACTAGAGTACATTGGTCATATAGTTACACAGAACAGTAATATAGTTAAAACAAGTGATAAACAAAATCAAACTGATAATCCGTCTCTAAAAGAATGAATAACACTGTCAAGGCTCCATAGTGTCACACAGCGAAATAAAAAAATGTTAATATAAGTAAATATGAAATACATCATCTCCTGCTAGTCCACCGGTGCAGCTCCAGATAATACTCAAACCTATTACTTTACCTACTCACTAGCATCGTCGATGAGCACTCAAGGTAAAAAGAGGGAACTAAAAGCTTGAGTCAGACAACAGTCTGGTGTGAGCGATAAACATATCTCAAAGTACTATAAGAGTCATAATAGTGTATATGGCATAGAGGGTATGGAGAATCATACTTGTCATGACCTTGCATCCACAGAGTTAGCACATAACGATTGATATCTGCTACACTATGCTAGACATCAGATGAAGAGAGTGCGATAAATGTCTAAGCAATAAGTGGTGATAAACGAATAAACAACAATAACATCCATCCTTATATTCGCTCATTCAGTGCGTAAAGCATATGGTACTCAGTACTTTGGCAACTCAATCCATCAATGAAACAGTAGGCTAAAGCATCGACAAACTCTACCAGACTATCGACCCGTCATAACGTAACAGATTGAGGACAATACCCCTACCCAGTCTTAGACGTCAACAGGCTCTAGTAGGTCCAGGCATATATCAGGTCTAAAACACTGACTGACTCTAATCCATCTTTGTGCCAATCTAACAAAGGTATACCAATGTCTTGTTACCAATAACCCTTTAGTAAAAAGACGAGTATGATCGAGTAATATGGAAATATGTGTAGTATACTGAATGTGGAAGTAAATGATATACTAGTTTTGATATATGAAAGTAAATATTTAATGATATAAATACTTAGAGATGATATCATAGATAAGCAATATAAAAGCTGTAAATAAAGCAAAAAAAAACTAGGAATTTTTATACTGGTTGAACCACCGCCCTACGTCGAGTCCCAGAGACTTTCTGGAATTTCAATAATCAGTTCCCTCGCTTAACCCTAAGGAATAAGTATTACAACTCCTGAGAAATAGAACAAGAATTCGCCTCAGCAGTAGAAGAGGACTTCAACCGACACCTGAGCAGCAGAACAGGATTTCACCTCAACAGCCAAAGAGGACTTCTTGCCTGGGCAGCGAAGCAGGACTTCAACAAATACAAAAAGTTTGTTTGAATGTATAGGTATTCTTGATAACGCATATAAGTTGCAATTGAGTACACCCTTCCTATAATCTTCTCCTTTGTATACATGTATATATATAGTTGAAAGCAAGTGAAGAATAAAAAAAGAAAGTGATTTATAATCACATAATGTTGAATATTAGTGAATTTAGAATAGAAATAGTTCAGAATCAAAGAATAGTTAAATCAAGAAAGTTTGGTTGTAATCGGTGATTAAAACAAGTGATTCTGAAGTATATTTATACTAAATAAAAGGTTGCAATTATTCGTGAAAATGTTCAATCAAAAGATTTATTCATAGCTCTTGAATTAAAGAGTTATGACTCTTTAAAAAGCCGCAACCCTTCAGGTCAGCTAGCTGAATTTATAATTCAGCTGACTGAAAAACGGTTAGAATTTGAAAAAGTGTGCATGTGCTCAGAATTAACAATATTCAGTCGGCTGAAATTAAAATTCAGCCGGCTGAATTCTGTTTAAAAGCAAAAGTCACCATAGCTCATTTGGTTAAAGCACACACCCTCTAAACTACTGACCCAAGCTGGAGTACCAACAACCCCTATTTTTGAAAACTTGATTTTTATATAAAATAGAATGTATATATGACATATATATATCTTAAGAGATATTTTAACATTGAATTTAAAAAAATACTGACTCAAATACACACTAATATATCAATTTATTATGTCTTTGAATCTTCTTGTATTTGAACCATAATCTCTAATATTTTTCCTACAATAATCGTAAGTATATGATATTGTCGATATATAGTTGTCATAGTCAAAATATAGCTCGAGAATCGTGGTTCTAACCATCTCCCCCTTTTTGATGATGACAACTATATACGACATTATAGATATATATGTATATATAAAGTAATGAATCAAAATATCCTTTTATATGCGCTCTCTCTATGTATATTACTTCCCTTGTGTATATGCTTTGTATTCTGATCTTTCTCCCCTTTTATCATCGATAAAAAAGAATTACAGCTAATGGGAACTAAAAGACATGTAGTTCATGAAATTAAATATATATGAATTGAAAGCTAGTTTACATGAGCTGATTTAATATATGAAAAATATTTTGGTATATGATTGAACAACATATTGAATTTATCATTGAACTATATAACATTGCATATGTTTATAGGATATTATAGTGAAACATGAGATAATGCATATCAAAATATAGACTTTCTCCTAAATTTATACTCCCCCTATTGATATGACCTCCCGTTGTTGATATGATTGGATCTTCTTGCCTCCTTTTCATCAATAAGAAAGTAGATGAATATCAATATGAGAAATATAAGATTTTAATTTGGGAGAATAGAGTAGGATTTACATAGCAATGAAAATATATAGGTTTATAGATTCTTTGATCATTCCTTCATTTTTAGATCTGTTTCCAAAGATACCAGATATACTGAAATAACCTTCTGTTTTTTGTGGTGTACCTGCAATATATATATACACACACACACACACACACACATATATACATATATATACTTTGGCACCCCTTTCCTATATTAAAGTCCAGGGGTTAGATGGAAGGTAACCACACCCAAAAGGGTTTAATGGAACCTTTAAAAATAAAATATTCATTATTAACTACTGAATCAAAATAATCATCGATATATTTTTATCTGTTTTTCTAATTTTCAGGAACCCAAATACTTAAATAATTTCCTTTTGTACTTCTAGAATTATTATAAATATTTATGGTCATATGTATTCGAATTTCTATTAAACTTGGATCTTGGATTTACTCGTGCTTTTGTACTAGCAGTGATATTTTTATTATACATAAAAAATATATGGTACTATTTCTATGATTAGTTTATTATATCCTAAACCACTTTCGTCGTGTAAAGGTCTAGAACTAGATTAAATCACATTTAAATCATTTTGACATTCATTAAATTCGCGAACTTACTTTTACATTTTTCAAATTTGATTTAAAGTCGTGATTGATATTATTAAAAGAAAATTTTCTATTTTTAAATCATCAATTTCTTTATTTAATTCAGAATTCTTCCCTTTTAAAGTACTATTCCGATTTTCAATACGACAAATTCGAGATTCAAAATTATCTAAAGATGATTGTAAATTTTCAATATTTTCATTTAAATCAGAAATGGCTTTTTGCAAAATATTATTATTAACTTTAAAAATATCATATTCTTTAAATAACTGTTAATCCTTTCCAGATAAAACTTCATTCTCTTTTTCAAGAGACAAAATTAAAGAACTAGAATTATTTAAAAAATCTTCTGAAGATGTATTTTTATTTTTTAAAATGTCGATTTCCTTTAAAAGATCATTGTTTTTATCTTCTAGCTGCTCATTTTCTTTTTAAAGGAAATCCTTCTGAAAAATAAGCTCTTATAAGGTATTTTCAAAACATTTAGTTTGTATTACTAAAAATTCATTTTCCTCTTTTAATTTGGAATTTTCTTGCTCAAAATCATTTGACTTAGCTAAAATAATTTCTGGCACCCTACCTCTATACTCGCGTTAGCGAAGGTCATTATAAGTAATGATGTCAAAAAGCCCGAAGAATAAGGCTGTTTAGGAGCGACCATCTGTATATTAGCTTTGAACGTGTGTTAAACATGTCGGATAATGTGGTCTTACTTTTCAATTTTCATGTGGAAATCCAGCACGTCTAATTCAAGTTGAAATCCGCTACATAGTGGCTATGTATAATTCGAAAGTAATATACAATAAAGTCAGAGTTAGACACAAAAGTTCATGTTACAAAGGCAAAAATAGACATGAATACAATGCATAAGTCTATAGACAAAGGTAGGATCAGACAAGATCCACTATGCAACATAAGAATAGATACAAATGTTATCCAAAAAAATATTATACAAAAGGAGTCATTGTCTCGTACACATATCAACAAAAAAACTACAATTCTAGTACAGTGAGCCAAAAGTCAAGAACGGGATCCTATTCGAAATCATGTGGAAGATCAGTCTAACTGTAGTTATCTCATATTCTGAAATAAAATAAGAGATACATATAAATGTAGAGCTATAAAAAGTAATAATAGTGCCACATACATGGGTGAGGCTCGGAAAAGGCTATAATATATCTCAAAACTCTATATCAAAGCTATAAAATAATATCTCATTCAAAGTTATATGGCTACTCATGGGAAAATGAAAACTCATATCAAATCAACTTAAAAATTGATAACATAATATCAATCAACTCAAATTCCAGAAGTCAACAATCAGAAATCCAGAAATCTCAAAGGGAGGAGTAAGGACTATCTCGAATTGGGAGCCCGAAAACTCACCGACACATGTATCTAAATTGAAATGTGATCTCCAGGTAGCTAGCATGTAACATTGAGTCGAAGCTCCTTGGATGGACCAAAACCGCAGGTTGTGACACTGCTAATGTTAAAATAAAGTTCCTCGAATTGATCCAAAGATCATCAAAAAGCAAAAAATCATGAAAAGATAAGAATTGATCCTAAGTAGTGTAAATTACTCCAAGCTAGTAATTATAAGAGTTGAGCTACATGTCCCATAACCACTCTCTCTAACCGAATAGTTACAGACGAGTTGTATAGTCCACTAAAAACATAAAATGAACCTTGCCAGAATTTTCAATTTAACGAGTCCAAGAACTAACCATCAAAACAAATACAAGGGTTCATAGTCCTTGTTATTACTAAGACATTTAATTGGATTTCTATTACGAGTGAGAGAAAAGAGTTATACAAATATATACTAATAGATCGGAAGACGGTTTATAAAATAACTTCGCATAAAGAAGTAGGATTGGAAATCGTTTGAGAAAAATGTTTGGTATCTACTAATAATATAAAAACCTTTTATAGTTTGAAGTGGCAATTCCGGTATAATATTGATCGTAAATAATGATCGAACTCAAAATTCATGTTATAGCACGTAAATTAAATCTCAAGAATAATGATTATAGAAATCTGTACGCGACGAATGATTTAAAAATCCAGAAAAGAGACCACGAACTCATAAATAGCAATAAAAAACCATCTAGAGAGAAATAAATCGATAAAACTCGAAATATCATTAGAAAAAGGCAAGGTAAGCATTTATAACAATTCAGCCATTTGAAACTATAATTCAGACGTTTGAATTTAAATAATGGAAAACATGTTTCTGCTCTAAGTTTCAAACGTCTAAGTTGGGGAAAACAACCATTTGAATTTGTATTCAGACGTCAGTTTTAGCAATTCAGACGTTCGATATACAAAGGCACATTTTTTTTTTAATATTCATAGCAGGTCAGACGTCTGAATTATATAATTCAAATATTTAAATTAAGGCTTGGGCAATAGTTTGCCTTGGTAGCATGCTTAAAATGATTTCGACAAACACGTGAAGGCTTATAGCATTATATACATAAAAAAGAGGCTTCTACGACTTACCGAAACAACACGAAAACCCAAATTTACATGCACACAAAGAATCACATGTGTGATCATCAAAATTCATAAACTGGAAAATGTTAAAACACAAACCAATCAACACAACCAAATATATTCAACACACACATTCACAATACAAACATGTCATAGGCACACTACATAAGAATATAGCTTGAGGCATAGATTTGAGTTCCCCAAGAACTCATGGTTGTTGCAAGCAAGAAAGTGATCCAAAAGGTTAGCTAGACAATCCTCTCTTCCAATATTACTCACAAATCTTCAATCTAAGCTCATATAAGAAGAATTCATAAGAGTTTAGTTTAGGAAAAAATCCCCAAAAATTGAAGAGGGATCAATTTGGGGAAGATGGAGATAATCTTACCTAAGTTCTCTTCGAATTAACAAAGCAATCACCCAATTTCCTAAGAGATTAGGCTTTGGAAATTAGATTTCCATCTTCCTTAAGTCATAGGAGTTTACTTAGGAAGTAAAATTAGAAGTAGTGATCGAGTTGGAGGAGTTAGAGTGGCTATGTAGGCAATCTTCATTAGGTTAGTGGCTAGTTTAGCCAATCTAAGTCCAACTAAAAAGTTCCAATTTTCACTTACTTCAAACATATCATGTTTATAGTTTTAAAAATCATAAACGACATTTTGAACTCAATGGAAGTGGTTTCGAGTCCAAATTCATCCATATTTAAAAAGTGACTTTTTAGACTAATATTCACTTAACAATGTTATGTTTAAACAATTCATTTAAATGTATTTTCAAAAAATTTCGGGTTGTTATAGACTTCTCCTCTTAAGGAAATTGCGTCCTCGCAATTACTTAAGGGAAAACTCGAAAGTAACAACCGCGCAAGAAGTTAGAACTTATTTCAACGTTCAAAACTACTATATTACTAAATAAATAAATTTTAAATTGCGAGCTATCATGCCGTGATTTTACCAAAAAATTGATTTGGACATTCGTCAAAATCCTCAAGATGGAATTGAAATATTTCTTTTCCAATAGAAAACTATGATCCAATAGGTTCAGATAATTGTTGTTTCGAGGAATTCTAGCTTACATTGGATAATTTTTGCTTATTTGAATTTCAAATCTCAAAATTGCGAACTACCACTATGTGACAAGCTCATTTTAAATTTAATTAATTCGTTTATCGTTCAATAAGTTTATAAGTTATAAACTCATTATCGATAGAGATAAAAATAGATTAAATCAAGAAATTCACCTTTGGAAGCATTGGAGAGTAAGTCCGGATAGTTTCGCTCGATAGACTCGCTGGATTCCCAAGAACAACCCTTAGGATTAGAAGACCACTGAACTTCCACAAGAGGTACGTCTTTATTGCGAAGACGTTTATCATTCGTTGCAACAACACAAATTGCTCATAGGATAAATTTGGTGAAATCTTGATTTCTTCCACTATATTCGGCAAGAATGGATTCAGAATCCTTAAGCACCTTCCGAGTTGAGAAATATGAACACATCATGGATTGTTGAGAATTGAGCCGGTAATGAAAGACAATAAGCTACGGAGTCGACATGTTCGGAAATTGGAAAGGGCCAATATACCTCGGTGCTAATTTTCCCGATCGACTAAATCGCACAACACCCTTCATGGGTGAAACACGAAAAAACACAAGATCTCCTACATAAACTTACAATTTCCTTCTCCAGTTATCATCATAGGATTTTTACCGATTTTGAGCCTTTCATTCGATAGCGAGTGAGATCATTCTTTTCTGTGAAATCATGAATAAAATCTGGACCTAGAACCAGTTTCTCTTCGGCTTCAACCCAACACAAAGGAGATCGGTACAGCCTTCCATAAAGAGCTTCGAAAGGTGCCATACCAATACTCGATTGGAAGTTATTGTTGTATGAAAATTTAGCAAGGGGAATATGATCATCCAACTTCCACCAAAATCAAGCATACAAGCACGAAAGAGGTCTCCAAGTAGGGCTGCACACGACCTATATCCAACCCGACCCAACCTACATAAACCTAACCCATCCTAGTACGCATCAAATATGAGACACAGTTTGTAACCCATACTATATATGGGTCGGGTTTGATACTTTGTTCCACCCAACCCTATTTTAGAAAACTAATTTAATATCAGCCCACTTAAAATTAGAATAGTACAATCCTAGAATAATGTTGATGTATTCTATATTAAATGTAAAAAAACATATTTTATGTCAATCCAAGCTAGATAAAATTTAGCAAATATATTTTAAAGAGCATTTTAATGTACTTTAAAATGACATACTTGTTCTTCCATATAGTAAATTAATTTCATATAATGTGTTTTACAATGAAATTTTAATAAAATGTATCTCATAATGAATTAGTTATTTTAAATGCATTATGCTAGCTAAAATATGATATATTATGTTGAATATCTTAATACTAATTTTTGAAAAAATTCGCTCATATTCTCATTTTTTTATTACACTCAAGCAACCCAACCCAACCCTATTAAACCCAACCCAACCCATATCCAACCTCATATAGGGTCGAATGCGGGTTGAACTATCTTAACCCATACCTATGCGGGTCGGATGAAGTATTTGGTCTAATCCAATCCAATCCATACTTTGTGCAGCCCTATCTTCAAGAATTTGATTCACACGCTCCGTTTGTCCATCGGTCTAAGGGGGATAAGAAGTTCTAAAATTAAGCTTCGTTCCCAAAGCTTTTTGAAGACTCTTCCTAAATCCACTGGTAAACAATGGATCACGATCACTAAAAATTGAATTGGGGACGCCATGTAATTTAACAATCTCTTCAACATAGAGTTTGGCCAGGAGAGGCACGGTTCAGTTAGACCGAATAGAAATAAAGTGTGCGGATTTATTAAGTCTATCCACAATTACCCATAGACTATTATGGGTAAATCAAGAACGAGGGAGACCATCCATAAAATCCATGGACACACGATCCTACTTCCACACGGGATGTCAAGAGGTTGCAATAACCCACCAGGCTTTTGGTGTTCAGAATTAATGAGTTAATATGTAATGCAGCATTCGACAAAGTTAGCGATATCAGATTTCATTTCGTCCCAATATTAAAGTTGCTTCAGGTCCTCATACATTTTTCTACTTCTAGGATGAATGGAAAATTTAGAAAGATGAGAATCCTCTAAAATATCCTTGCGGAGATTATCATGGTTTGGCACTATAAGTCGTCCGAATTTTTGAACGCCTCCATAAGAATCAATATCGAAATCTTTCAACTCATCATCACAAGATTTATTCTTAATACTTTAGCTCAGGTGAGCCAATTTTGGGATTGGTTTTTGAGCTTCACGAATGCGGTTTAAAAGAGAGGGATGAGCCTCAAAGATACATAACATAAGAGTGAAACTCAGATTGAAGTCACCACTCTGAATCTCACAAGTGGATAAAACTTCAAGACCTTTCCACTTGGACATCATCATAGATACTATCACTTGATGGTTTCGATTAAGGGGATCGACAAATTGATTTCCCTTATCGGGACTATATAGAATATCAAGATCATAAGAAGCTAGAAACTTAACCCAATGTTGTTGTTGCAAATTAAGATCCTTTTGCGAAAACAAATATTTTAATGACTTATGATCGGTGTAGAGAAAGAACTTCTCTGCCAAAAGATAATGACGCCAAATATGAAGTGCGAAAGGATAGCCGCAAGCTCTAAATCATGAGTGGCATATCGAGTTTCAATCGGTTTTAATTGCCTAGAAGCATAAGCGATAACACGCTCTTTTTGCATGAGAACAACGCCCAAACCAACACGACGAGCGTCGGTGTAAACAACCAAGTCTTAGTTCCCTTCGAGAACAACAAGAATCGGGGTATCGGAATGGAGTTCCTTAAGTTTTTGAAAAGCGGTTTCACATTTGTCCAATCAAATGTACTTGACTCCCTTCTTAGTTAAACCAGTCAGAGGTAAGGAAATATTTGAAAAGTCTTTCATGAACCGACGGTAGTAACCCGCCAATCCAAGAAAGCTACGAATTTCTATTACATTCTCGGGTCCCTTCCAATTTCGAATCGCCTCTATCTTTGAAGGATCCACAAAAATTATGGATTTGGAAATAATATGACCCAAAAATTTCACACTAGATCACCAAAAATGGAACTTGGAAAATTTAGCTTTCAATTGATGGCTCCTAAAAGTTTCTAACACAATACGAAGACGGTTTCATGTTCTTCCTCAGTTTTAGAATACATAAGAATATCCTAAACGAAGACGAGCATAAATCGATCAAGAAAGTGCTTGAAAACATGATTTATAAGGTCAATGAAATAAGCCGGAACGTTCGTCAAAACAAACGACATTACTAGCCATTCATAAGATCCATACAGAGTTCAGAACGATGTCAATGGAATACTATCCTCCGCAATGCATAGCTGATGAAATCCGATAGCTAAGTCCAATAGGGAAAAAACCTTAGCACCACTAAGTTGATCAAACAAATCATCGATCCACGGTACAGGATATTTATTCTTGATCGTGAGGTCATCGAGCTTGAGATAATCAACACAAATCCTAAGTGCACCATCCGACTTCTTTACAAAGATCGCGAAAGCTCCCCAAGGAGAAGAACTAGAGCGAATAAACTAGTTCTCTTCTAATTCGGATAATTTCTTTTGCATCTCCTCATTTTCCTTTTTGGACATACGATAAAGAGGACGAGTGATGGGTAGAGCTCTGGGGGCTAGATTGATTTTGAACTCAATTGCTCGCTTAGGCGGTATTCCTAAGATGGGATTAAATATGTTGGAAAATTCTCAAACAACACGGATTCTAGAAATAACCTCTTCCTCACTGTCATTATCGTCATATCTTGGATTTAAAGTATATAAAGAGGCCAATGAATCGAAGTTATAACCTGTATGTATGATGAAAATTTGATCAACGGATTGAGGATGTCGAATATCAACAGTTCTTTTAAGACATTGGATATGAGCCTCGTAATGGTGAAGCCAAACCGTTCCCAGTATAATTCTGAAGCTTAAATAGCGTATCATATACAAATCAGCTCGAAAAGAATAATCACAAGATAGTCTCGATATCTTCACATAATAAACTAAGTGTTGCGGACCCACCAACCGTATTCACGATCCTTAGTGAAGTCATCAAACATAAGGCATCCAAAGAATAAGCATCAACAAGTTTTGAGATATAAAAGAACGGGATGCACTCGTATAAAAAAGAACTCGTGTAGGATGTCCATGAAACTCAATTATTTACGTCAAGGATAGAATGAAAATTACCTCGGCCAAGTCACCGAAAGAAGTGTTTCTAGGGGGTTGCACGACATTAGCTTTCCCTCTTCCCTATTCTGAAGTTTGGGACACTAAGAAATTGGGTGACCTGTTGTTACAATCATGAGGCGTGGGACATTTGTTGGCATAATGATCTTTTGCTCCGCGATTGAAACATCCCCCCTTACCAAAGCTAAAGGTCTTTACTTCGGAAGCCACTTGCTTTCCTTTCTTAGAAGGATAAGACTTTGATTTGTTACTGGAATCTCTCTTCTTGTTGAAATTCTTTTTAGAATTCTTGACTACAACATCACTTTTTTTTATCGGCTTCTCGAGACTAAGTGCGATGTCTACTAGCTCATCAAAAGGCTCAGTCAATATAAGTAAGGGTTTGATGAGGTTCTTAGAGAGCCCATGAACAAATTTTTTATTCTTCTTCTTTGCAGTATCGATATACTCAAGTCCATATTTGGAGAGAGTCAAAAGATGTGGCGTACTTTTCCATGGAAGAGCTACCTTGAACGAGGTCCATAAAGCGATGGGCTAATGCCACTTTC
Organism: Allium sativum; assembly: GCA_030737875.1. NCBI lineage: Eukaryota > Viridiplantae > Streptophyta > Magnoliopsida > Asparagales > Amaryllidaceae > Allium > Allium sativum. The sequence continues at coordinate 830,780,113 of CM060913.1, forward strand.
GCACTATCGGGTACGAATTTTGCTTCAAACTTTTCTCGGAATTGCTTCTAAGTAAGATCTTTCTCTTTAATTTCTACGGTCACAAGCTTACACCAATCCAATGCTCGTTCAGGAGCATACTAGAAGCTTCCTGAACCCGATGCACGTCCACTAGATTCATGCGGGTAAAGATGCATTCGCATGATTTGATCCAAGCTTGTTGTAAAGACCCGTAACTTCCCCGGTGAGGAAAGCGCGGATATTTCGAGGACAAGCCACAACAGAACGCAGGCGGGAGAACATTTCATTGTATATTACAACAATCCATCAGAATACAAGAATATACAGAGTATAAACAAATAATGTACATCATAAAAATATCAGAGATTACAATACATTACATAGCAGCGGAAAATAATACAATACACAACTGAAGGAGATATACGGATACAAAACTTTCCGGATATCCTTCCAGCTGTAAACCAGGATCCTGTGAATATAAATCTGCAAAACCAAAACTACTAGCTGCTCGTGTCAAAATAAGGGCACCCAGAGTTTTGGTTAAAACAATAAACTCCAGGTCAGTCATGGGACTGGTGTGAGAACTAAAACAGTTATTAATCTTTATTTTTAAAGTTAGGTAAATCAAGGGACCACGCCGTATAACACGGAATGGGTTTCCTCCCAAGAATACCAGTGCATAAAACAAACAACGCAATGCTAAATAGAGAAAAAAGAAGCTATTATAAGACCCAGGTCCTATCACACAATGCAATGCAAGCCGGGGGATAGGGTTTTCCCTTATAATAGCCAAACATGCTTAGTACGTTTTAAACAAATCATTTGATACTATTATAAGTGCATAGTGTATAAAACAACTTCAAATCATAAGTATCAATCATAGACGGCGTGGGTACCATATATCATGTCGCCATACTAGTTCTACAATTAAAACCGCAAAATCACGTATTTGGAAATTGGATTTCCATCTGTGAACCGAGGCAAAAGATAGTCCTCTACCGATTCGAGACGCTATAGTCCGCCCCTCAGGCAAGCGCGTAGGCAAGCCTTGGATCGTCAAGGCCGGTCCACCGATGTGGATTATTATGCCTGAACAATGCGTTTCCCTGCCCTATGGGGCGTAAATGAGCCAACGAATGGCTCCTTCGGCTTCACATATTCACCGGTATATCCGAGGCGCCTCGCAACAGCAACAACCACATAAGTCAAACTCGTCAGGGTGTGTAAAACCACTGACGCCACTTCTAACTAGAAAGAAATGCATGCCCTCCCTGAGGTCCTTCTCCCGTTTCTGGTTCACTACCAGGTGTGAAACTCGTGAAGTAAATGTTACACAAAGCTACGCCACAAAGGCCGTGCTTCGATCATCAACCACAAGACTTTGCTTTTCAACAGAAGCCTTGATCATTTGCCACTTAGGCATGCCACACAGGCAATTCACTCTATGCGTTTGATATCCATCAGTATATAACCCCTGAGCTCGTACGTCTCAGAGAAGGGCGTTAAGCAAGAGAATAAATTCTCCGCCGCCAAACAGATATATATTTAATAGAAATCAATCACACAGACTAAAATACAATGTCAGACACACAGTCCATTTACAAGTTCATTCTGGGTCTGAACGAAACCGGAGGCACCTAGTACCCCGCATATCCATCGATCTTCAAGTACGTCTGGGCGACCACCAACAGATTCCCTCCTTTTGGGTGTACGGCCCAATCAAGATCATCAGTAATTATCCAAACGACCATCGTCTTCATCTTCGACTTATCGTCGTATCAGTTATTTAGAATGGGATAAACCCGGTCTTTCCGAATAACTCGCGTATATAATAAATAAGTGTTACACAAACACAACATACGCCTCATTCCAATTCATCAGTCACTAACCGTAAATTAACAAGAGAATAATTCCCCAAATATTAACCCCGAAGGCCGAAACCAACATCAGATCAATACCCAGGAAACCATTCATCTTAGCCAACCTACAGTTAGTTTCTAAATTTCACATTCATAGGGAAAGGTTCCCATTAATTTTATCAAAGATAAATTCTTTTAAATTTATTCTTTAATCTTCGTTTGAATATCAATTCAAACTAGTCGGGATTAGCGAACCATACCGAAGTAATCATTTGTTTTAATTTCCTAACCCCAACCTATTCATCCCATGAAGTAAAACTGGTCATACTTCATATCTAACACCACGGTGTTATCGGTAAATTCAATTACCATTTCACGTTCAAATCTAATTAAAGATTTAACTATCGCCTGGAGCAAAACTGGTGATACTCCATTCTCGATCTTTTCAATCTAATTAAAGATTCATTAAAACTCCACTTAGTTTTAATTTTTAACTGGGTTAAAGAATCAGTGTCATTTAAAACACAGTTCACGATAAACGCAAAATCACATCACATTTCAATCAGTCCCTAACCGTAAAATAGCAAGTGAGCAATTCCCTAAGTATTAACCCCGAAGGCCGAAACCAACATCAGATCAATACCTCTGAAACCATTCAACTTAACTAATCCCTAGTTAGTTTCTGATTTTCTTAACTCCTTTAGGTCTAAGAACAGTATTATTGAAGATACCGTTCACGACAACCCAAAATCACGTTCCATTAATTATCGGGTTAAAGAACGAGTGTTATTTAAAACACTGTTCACGATAAACCCAAAAATCAATACCAATTCAATTCCAATTAAATGTTATTTAATTGGTACACTTCATTTAATCTAAATAAAAAGATTTAATCTTTTCTCAACTGGGTTCAAGAACAATGTTAATAAAGACACCATTCACGACAAACCCAAATCACATTTGATATTAAATACAAGGCTCTGAATAGAAAATATACCGGCTTATATTCAATATCAAATTCTACGACTAGCAGATATCGTATTGGAAATAACGATATTAATATATCTTTCAAATTCCCATAACAATATCTGTATAATCACGAAATTCAACATCGAAATATTCCAAAGACAATTTCAATTCAAATCCATTCCAATTCAATTATTGGAAATTTTGGTTACTTTTAAAACCCTTTTCAAATCCAATTTATTTATTTAAAAATAAATAGAATTGTAATTCTAGTTCAAAACTAGTTCATTTCGATAAAAATCTATTTTTATCCTTTCAAATATGGAGTTTTTCATCCCAATTCTTCACAAATCATTTCTTATGATTTTACACGAATTATTACTATTTTTAATAATTTTATCAAGGCCCGTACAGTCGATTTCCATCAATGGCCATCGAACTGCACTTACAGCGACCTTTTCCAAATTTGATTTGGACATAATTCCAAATCCAACCGTTAGATTTCAAATTTCTAATATTCGTTAGAAAGCACTTTTTGATACGAACCCAACGGTTCCGGTTTTAGGAGAATCCGACGGTCGGATCTCCTGCAATATCCATTTGAAGTCAATGGTCGAAATTCACGAACTACCGCAGCGCGGCGCGTTCTATTCAAGCCATTATAGTATATATATAATATATACTTCGTCGATTTCCTTTTAAAAACGTATTTTTATAATTCGTTTTCAAAATGATTTCAACTTCATTTCTAATTCAAATCAAAATTGAATTTTTCCTTATAAATTCGTTTTAAATTCATTTCAAATTGATTTCTAATTCAATTTCAGTTCGTTTTCAATTCAATTCAATTTCAATTTGAATTCATTTATATTCAATTTCAATTCAAATTCATTTATATTCAATTTCAATTCGAATTCATTTCTAATCAATTTAATTCGAATTTCAATTCTTTTCAAAATATCAGATTTTGAAATCACTTTCGATATTCATTATAAAATGAATAAAATCGATATAAATATCGTTCATGTCAAAATGGCGTCAATCTAATCAACACGACTTCATATATTTCTATTTTCAAATTTTCTATTTCAAATATTTCTATTTCAAATATTTCTTTTTTCAAATATTTCTATTTCAAATATTTCTATTTCAAATATTTCTATTTCAAATATTTCTATTTCAAATATTTCTTTTTCAAATATTTCTATTTCAATTATTTCTTTTTCCAATATTTCTATTTCAAATATTTCTATTTCAGATATGGAATGAGGCCCAATCAATTACCATATAATGTTAATTATATGGATTTTCTACAACACATGTATACAATAACAACGATGAATAATCAACCATCATCCAAAGTGCATTCTACACTGTATAAGCATCGAATATAAATATTTAACGCTTATAACAGTCTGTCAATCAATCGATCGACATACAACTAAACAATCGGGATTAGTGTACGTCAAATATCATCCCAATACCCGTGTGGGGTTTCAAACAATCAAACACAGATTTTATTTGTGCAGTTGGGCGATGTGTAAAATTTATCGTCCCAATCAATATCAGTCAAATGTGTGTATACAAACAAATCGTCCGATTAGTTTATTTTTATTTCATTTCATATACACGTTAAAAATTCTATTTTTAACTATAAAATATTTTATTTCCACTATATAAATGTTTTATTTCATTTCACATCACATCACACAATCAACTACACATCAAAATCAAACAAACAAGCATACAAGCCGTCCATGGTCTGTGGACGACGGGTGTCGGGTGCTACTAAACATCGTCTGCATCCTAGTATATTTTTTAACTAGAAATAAAATAAAATAAAGGTGAGGAGTTCTCACCGAGGGATCCACTCCTCCGTGCTTTGCTTTTGAACTGCTGAACTGCCTGGATTGGTCTGAAATTCCTATGTAGTTCTTTTCACGCTGTTCAAATAAAAATTATATTTTATCCTTCATTCAATAAATAAAAATAAAAATTTTATTTTTATTTCATATATTTTTACAATGCTTATTTATATATAAAAATTATATTTTTATATTTCTACTTCTTATATAAAGATCGGATTTTTATATCATCACTATAAAAATCACATTTTTACTTCAACGTATATATAATAAAAATAAGATTTTTATTTCGCTACATATATAAATATAATATTTTTACTATCTATATAATATAAAAATTATATTTTTAATCTTTCTATAATATAAAAATCATATTTTTATCATCGCCACTATATAAAAATTATATTTTTAATATCCCTACATTATAAAAATTATATTTTTAACTATATAAAAGTCCTACCTTCGATTATATAATAAAACCTTAAATTTTAAAAAATAAAAATAACCAGATTTTATAGAATAAAAGAATGACCAGATTTTATATAAATAAATCGATAAACACTCACTGCTCCTTTTTACTCGAAGGCCGGAGTAAGGATGCAGGCGCAGTCAGAGAGGGCGGAGAATGGAGCGACGGTGGCTGCCTCCAGTCAGGCGCGCGAGGTCCAATCGAAGGGGGGAGGAGAGGAGAGGGGAAAGGCGTCGGATCTGGAGGGGGTGGCGTGGGCATGGCGGTGCGGCGGGCTGTGGGGGGTTCGGCGCGGGTTTTTCGTTCAGGAAAGGGGGAGCGAGAGGGAGGGGGAGGCCCTGGTGGCGGAGGCACGGCTGGGGGGAGGCGCGATGGCCAGCGCCGGCATAGGGGGGGTTCGACGAGGCAAGCGGGTTTTTTTTTCTTTTTCTTTTTTTATTTCTTATGAAAATTGATTTGGAAATGAGGGGAGAGAGAGAGAGATTAAAGAAGGGGGGCATATATAAAAATATTTATTTATTTATTTTCAAAAAGGTACTTTTTTATTCGACCTCTAAACGAGGCCCACCGCCTGTCGTCCATAGCACATTACCCCCATTCCGAACACAATGGGATATGTATCGTGAGTTGATTCAATCGTTTCGATCAGTTTCCGTCAAAATCAACATATAACTCTATATATTGAATTTGAACGCACATTTCAATTTACTGGGGTCACATACTAACTCGAAAAATTCCCGGAAATATTTTCTAGCTTCGTATTGACGATACGGTCGTAACAAAACTAGTTTCATCGAATTTTGAGACCGTTTGAAAAATGACCATTTTCTAGCCGATTAAAATCAATTGAAATGGTCAAAACACGTTTACCTTCGCCACGCTTACATATTGAATCGAAAAATTATGAAATTTGAAACCTAGCAATAATTTGACATCGCGGATCCAACAAAAGTGGTTTCATCAAAATCCGAGGTCGTTTGCAAAATGGTTATTTTCAATGGCCAGAATTCCATAGCGACTATTCTGAAATTTCAACTGGAGATATCTTTTGATTCCCGCTATGAAATTTCAATTTTCTGGATTCGTTGGAAAGATATTCTCAATTAGCTTCCATTATTTTTGGTTTCGCTAAAATCTGGTTTATTTTGCACCCGGTACATTCATTTGAAAATTGAAATCGAATTATCGAACTACCGCGCCATTTTCAATTCCTTTTATAATTTAAAATAAATATTTATATTTTAACGACGATCTATATAAATATATACGTTTGAATTCTAATCAAAATAACTTTTTCGTCGATATTATTTCAATTAATTCATTTTAAATAATCAAAATCCACTAAAATTGCCAAAATAAAAATTTTAAACTGGCTCAGAATTTCGGATTGTTACAATCTCCCCCACTTAAAACTTTTCGTCCCCGAAAAGGAACGAAGCCAAAAGTTGTTTAACAATCAACTCAACTTTCTCTATTTTCATTATGGCTTAAGTTCTTCAACTTTTCAGTTTCTAAGAACTTTTCAATTTTTTCAAAAATTTGGCTAACACCCTAAATTTTCGAAAAATTTCGCCATAACCTCCCCTGCACCGGGAGCACCGGGAAAATCCCGAAATTGCCATACAGGTCCTCTGATCTCAAAAAGAAAAAGAAAAAGGCAAGCCGCTAGCCAATCGGCTCATAAAATCATCATCACCCAAACAAATCAGTAAATTATGGTAAACATGTACCTATTTGTCGGGCAAACAATTTTATTCTTCTGCTCTAGCCTCCTTGCTATGACATGTTCAATGTAAGTACATGTATATGCATGCAAATGCAACAAATTTTCAATACAATTCACCTTTTGATCATTTTGGCTATAGGGTACAAATTTTAATTAATCAACCAATAATCAACAACACAACCATCAGTCAATTAGTTGATTAGCTTTTCAAATTCATAACTTTGATATATAGTCAAAAAATCACATTTTTGATGCCAAATCACAACAATATGCCCTATCTAGTTTCGGTTCTCACACCAGTCAATTGGAAATTTATAGAAATCTCACTTTCGAAACTCAAAAATAAATATTGGCGATGGTGCCCCGTCACCAGAATTATCCCCGGGCACTAGAGTGCGATTCTATAACTATCCAGTACATTAAAACTTCGAATACACGTTTGCAAGACATATATGCAAAATCTTTATATATTGGATTGTCCAAATCAATATATAATAAATAATCAAATACAAATAAGTGATTTAAATTTCAAAACAAACCTTGTTTTCATTTTAAAAATATACTCTTCACACTCGTTCTAGGATACTACTGATCCTATCTCTAACGAGTCATTCCCGTTGGATATTACTAATCCAGTTTCTGATGAATTCTTTCGTATGGTTCTAATGTGCCTTGTTCTCTGAGCTTTGTAAACCAAAGCTCTAATACCAAATGTAAAGACCTGTAACTTCCCCGGTGAGGAAAGCGCGGATAGTTCGAGGACAAGCCACAACAGAACGCAGGGGTATATCATTTGATCGTTACCCTCTTATTGTAAATTGGCAATACCGTTGATACCCAAAATGAAGCTCAGGCGATCTCTTTTAATAAAATAATTGAGGTTGTAACGAACAACTTTCATGTTGACACTTTTGGCTAAATATGAATAGATTGGTAGATATAGATTTGTAAAGAGTTGGAAATATACATTTTTTATTTTCTAGAGAAGGAAAATTAGTGGATTACTCTTTGTGTTGTCTTACCTTTGCTTTTGTCCATGTATGAAGAATAGATTGGCTAAGGTATTTTTTAGAATAAGTGATCACTTGTCTGACCACCTATCGCTGAACAAGGACCTTAATATTATTTGTTTTATATAAATATTCAGGTCTAAAACACTGATTAAGTGGAAAACTGTTAAAAACACTTTCATAGTGCTTTTTCCAATGTTGAATGCTCAATGTCATTTTTCTTCTAAATATAACCTTAGTTATATTTTTACATTATCTTAAAAAATTTACAAAAATTAAAGAAAATAAAATAATTTTTTATTGAAAATCTACTATACCAAAGGTTTCAAACATTTTAAACTGTATCTTTTTTATAAAATTTAAATTTGGATTTTCAAACTTAAAATATATAGAAAAAAAGTCAAATTATATTTAAATATTGGAAAAAAGATCTGAATATACAAAAATTTTAATTACGTAATTTTCAAATAATTTTTAAATTGGACTTTTGAAAATTTAATTCATGATTTTTTTATTGAAAATCGAAATCTTGAAGCTAACAAAAAGAAATTTAAATTATTTAAAATGAAATATTTTAAAATAATTATACAATATTAGAGTTTCTGCGAACTCAAATATTTTCAAGATTAAAAATTACAAATTTCAACCTATTAAAAATAAATTCACGATTCAAAATTTGTATTTTAATATTTATTGCATGAATAAACAAATAATACAAAGGGCGATATAGTCAAATAGACATTCTCATTAATTCCAATCAAAAACTTAAAAATCATAAACAAGCAACCTGTTACAATTCAGCTATCAATGTTTAGTTTACATCATTCAGTGTCTAGTATTTAGTATTTAAAGCAAACAAAGCCTAAGTTTTTGGTTTCAATACAGTGAATGGAAAAGGGTATTTAATGGAAACATTGTGTTGTAGGCACTGAATAAAAATATGGGATTGTACGACATTAAATGTAGAAGTAGGGTGTTAGCAAAGAAATAAATGATGCATAGCAAACAGCTAAACTATGCGTATAGGCTTTGTTTTGGAAAAATATTAATTAGGGTACCTCGTTACACAAAATTCCATTCGTGTGCATGTTACGCACGATAATAATAATAATATGACCATATCAAGCAATTCTTTACAATTATAGAATGATAATAAAATAGTTAAATTATTTTGTGAAATTTCAAAAATGCTAACATTTGGTGTAAAATACGTCAAATGGAAGTTGATTGTTTTTCAAATTTAAATTTATGGAAAAATACTATAAATTAAATTAAGTATACGTAATTTAAAATCTTATGTAAATTTAAAGCCTATACTTTATTATATTTAGATTCAAATTCAATGACTCAAAAATTTGGGATGTTACATTCTCCCCTCTTTAAAAGGATCCGTCCTCGAAATAAAACCAAGAAAATGCAGGTTGTTACATTCTCCCCTCCTTATCATTCTTAACTAAATCAAGCTTGTACCCAGTCTGCATACTATATATATCATCATATTAAGCCTAAATTCAGTAGCATCTCCTGCAAATTACTAACTAACTCTTGTAAAAAGTAGGTTGATTAAATCATTTCTCAATAATCGCCTTAACTAAATATTAGAATCACCAGTACTAGCAAATGAATAATCACTACTATAAGAAACATAATCCGACCTTATATTGCTCACTGAAAAACTAGTAGGAACATTATGAATAAAAATAACATAGTAATCCTCATGATTATGTGTAGTCAACAACAAAATAGATTCACTACAACAAAATATGATATTGATAACGCCATTTTATAACATGTTATTCTGAAGTGTTATTATTTATACTTAATTATTTGTTTTCCAAGTCCTTTTGATTTGACAATCGCTTGTAACGCACACTTTCTGATGCCTCACGAAATTATTGGTCTCCTTCCAACTTCATGAATTCCTTTCCATCTCCCTCCAAAACCACTTCGCCTCCCTCCAAAAAGCAGAAGGTCGATTCACTCCAATCTACTCACCTGATCCAAGAAAGCAAACTCCTTCCGTCTCCTTGCCCAATCTATAGAAGCCGCGGCAGTTCACTACTTTACCTTTTGAAACCCTAATCTTCATTTTTGATTCTGGTAAGCAATTTCCATAACTGTATGGACATGCAAGTGTATTGGTTATGGTAGATAGCTAGACGGGTAGGAAGATAGGATTGTGAATTAATATAGATGAGATCCGGACCCCATTTTTAACGTCAAGCTTTTTTTGTTGCTTCTGTCAAGTGACTAATTTTTTGGCTTTGTTTTCAAGTGATTTTCTTTAGGGAATCAACGTCAAAATTTTGGAAAGAACGCTAGATTTGATTATTTGATAAGCTTTTGTTGTAGTATTGGAAGGAATGATAGATTTTGATTTTGGGGAACGATCTGAAAACATTAGAGCAAGCCAAGGAGATTTGATTACAGTCCATATTCATTTTGTATTTGGTAGCTAGAAACATTATTTTTAAGTGCTTGTATGATACTACTTATTGTGTAGTTAAAGGTAGAATTCGGAGAAGAGTTTGGTTGATGCAACTAATTTGAACATCAATCCAAATAATCAATTTAACAATGGTTCAAGCAATGGATTAAAGATCAATTGAGCATTTTCTTGATTTTTTTTCTGCATCTCCTGTTCTGCTAAGAGAAGTATATGCGCTGTTTAGCTCATGTTATGTTTTTTCCCAACTCGGGAAAGACAAGATTACCAGAAATGTTAATCTATTGAAAGAGTATGCACCTTATATCTGATAATAAACCTTATAGTAGATTTTTCCATTTTTTTCTCTAGATTTATCTTGCCTTATTTTGAACTAATATGCAACAATGCAGCAAAGAAAGGCATATGCATGCCCGAGTTAGCTTATAGTGCATTAAAATTTTCATTCTTTTGCTACTACATTAAAATCACATCTGATTTATGAAAATAAACTTCCAGTATTCCAGTGAATAAGTAGGTTGTGATAGAAAACATTTCCACTGTATACAGGAAGTCAGGTATGCATTTCCGTCTAAACTTTCATTATTCAAATTCATGCATAGATTTTTAGTTCAAAATTTTATGTGGTAAATTATGAAACCACTAGGAATTGACTACTTAAATGTAGTAGAGTAATTTAAATATGTGCATCATATAGCTTTAATGGTGGTAACTTGAGGTTTATTGTTTTGATGAACATGACTACATTTTAATATATGCTGAATTTGAGTAGATTCTTAATGTTGTTCATTGTTTTACTTTTCTTTAATGACATCAACGATCACTTTTCTAAAGGAGATAGACAATGGAGTAATTAATTCTACTATAATCATTTTTAGTACAAATTTCCTTTCTTTAAACGTTGTGTCTATCATATTTGTATATAGTATAAATATAGTCGCAAGGCTTGTCTAGCTTCATGTGAACATTCAATTATAATAGTCCAATACAAAGTAGATTACAATATAACATAGCATGCTTTACCAGTTTTTCATAAATGAGTGGTTGGAGCTTTCTTAATTCTTATTCATATTTCAGGCAACTAAGCTGTTATTTTGATAGGTTTTGAACAATATAGTGATTCTTGTATATAATCTATATATAACAGGAAGGCATGTCTAGCCTCATATGCACATTCAATTATAATAGTTCAGTACAATTCTATGGTGAAAAATACAGTATAGTGTTTCAAATGCTAGAAGTAATTGTTTGGATATGGTAGCTCAAGTTAACTTACTTCTCTGTGCATTGGCTTGGGCTGCAGTGCACTATTTTTCCCAAGCCAATGGATTTTAGGAGCATCACAGTTTCTTCAATAAATTCGCATTGTAGATCTAAACTTTTGGCATATCCTCCCATCTTATTGGATATGGAGTTGAATGGTTACTGTTAATATTATTACTAAGAAAGATACTAAAGTGTGTTGAAATTCTACCTTTATGGAAAGATTTTGTTAAAATTTCACTTATTTGGATGCTATACCATATATGATCCCTTATCTACTGAAATAAGGTGCAGAAACCGTTCTACGATAATAACATCGTAAGGTTTCCATATTATGTTACCAGTGATAAAATCTGACATCAACTCTTATGTTCCATACTCTTAAACCTTACTAACAAAAATCATAAAATCAATCGGAAGAACAGGGCAATTAACCGATAAGGATTTTCGTGTTTATGTCAATGTTTCTTCAACAAGTATGCAGTCTTGTAAAAGTTTAATCATATGGTGGTACCTTGAGTTACCTGTCATTATTGTTAGGGCACACAATTTTTCATGTTTATATTTGATTGTACAGTTATTTTCAATCAAATATTGGGATGATTGTGGGATCATGGTATCCCTTTTTAGGACTGTCAATGGATACTTGGAAAATTTGAAATTCATCTACATCCATATCCGTAAAGCAGATGAATATTCAATATTCGAAAAAATACAGGCGGATACAAAGACATCCACATTTAAGAATCATCTATCCAATTTTTTGAAGACTATAGTTTAAATTATGCATTTTAGCATGTCGAAAGAGACTAATTATTTTATTAACTTTGAAGTTTATATTATATGTCGTAATGGCATTAATTGTTCAAAATTATATATTATCATTATTTTTAACACTTCAATAAATAGGACTGAAAAAGTTTATATTAAGGAACATAATTTCCTTTTATGTTTCTTGATTTAACGGTCATTGGTGGATAAGATAATAATCTGATGTTTGTCCGTATTCATGGATGCAGATATTTGATATTCGTAAATGATTTTCATATGTGGATACAAATATTAATACTATCCAATCTGAGAGTATTTGTTGGCGGAGCAACCTTTTAGTGATACTTGATATAATATGTTATTTATCTTTTGGTATATTGGTTGCAGTGGACCATTGTATTTTTTTTTGTTAAAACAAATCTTAGCTAGAATTTTTCTCCTCAATCATTTTGCAGTATATGAAATTTTAGCGTGTTACATGATTTCTGGTAACTTCAGAAGGCTAGGTTAAGATAGGACTATTGTCCATTGGTGATCCAAAGAAAAATAGTAATTTCTGTAATTTCTTATTTGTTTGCGTACAGCAAGCTTTGGTGTGCGATGTCTCTGGCAAAGAACAGTGATTTTGCTGTGAAAATGATACAGTAAAAGATGGCATGGATAGCGGAATGGGAAAAAAAACTTCCAAAAATTCAAGGTCCATTTTATTTCTCTTCAGTCTTTTTTGCTTGTTATCAATTTTTTTTTGAAAATTTAACTAATAATGAAAATGTTATTGTAAAAATTTGGCTAAACTGGTATGTGGTGCTTTTCTTTTGGCTAATTTTGTCATGTAGATACCTTGACAGTAAACTGAGCGTCTGGCTTGGTTTTACAAACCTAAGCCTGGCTCACTAAAGTTTAGCACCAACACTCAGTTTTACGGAGCCAGACTTCAGTTTTACCGAGCTAAGTTCTGCTCAAAACACAACACAGTAATAGTTACATTGGCATTCAAACAAGGTAAACCTGTTCGTGAACTTGTTGGTGACGATGACTGGTATATAACTTTTTTTTTACTTGATACCTTATTTCCTTTTTGTCTTCCCTTGTTTTACCGTGGTCCTTTGACTTATCTTGTGTGAAAGCTTAAATTTTCACGTTATTATCACCTCTCTGTTATCCTCAAGTACGTTTTCCCATCTGTTTCACTTGCATGTTCACTGAACAAAAAAAAAGTTCCCTTTATTAGTCTAATGCATATTTTCTTCCTTTTGATATCATGAAGGCTAAGAGAAGAGTTCATCGCAACTATTCAACAACGAGGTGCTGCAATTATCAATGCTCGTAAGCTTTCAAGCGCATTATCTGTAGCCAGCTCTACTTATGACCCCATTCGTGATTGGGTGCTAGGAACTCCAGAGGTAATAATTAGTCTGATACTTATATTTTGGTCAAAAATCAAATGTGAATATAATGCTAACAATTGCAATGAATACTTCTAATAAGGCACTTGGGTTTCCATAGGCGTATATTCTGATGAGTCCTACAATGTGCCTACTGGGCTTATCTACTCTTTCTCAGTAACATGCCGCAATGGTGAATGGAGTATTGTTCAAGGTTTATTTATCACTTCACATTTATTTTTATATATTTTGCAAATTGTACTGCTTCTCGCAATCCATCTATATCTTTTGTTAAAATCACTCATAAAAACCTTTGTTGGTGATATAATCGATATGTGGAACATTTATATGATTCATGGATATCTCTAAGTTGAAAATTTTAAACACGGTATCATCCCAGCAGGTCCTTTATTTTAAAGTAGAAAAATGGAAGCTATGAGGTAAGTTAAATGTTGAAAGATTCAGATTTCAATTTAGGTTTGTAAATCTGCCAACCATTAATTTTGCAGATTAAGTTTCATAATTAATATTCACTAACAGGAATTGTTTTTCTAAGTTTTGTAATGAAATACGAACCAAAATAACATGAGAAAGTGGATAAAACATTTCTAAGTTTATCAAACATGTGACTGTGTTACCTCAGGAAGCTAAGTTGTGTGCATTTGTGTAGAAGATTACACTTGTGAGGAAGGGACTGTTTAGGCGGTCCGTGGTGGAATTTAATGCTTATATGGGACAGTGAATTTGTTTGAACACATGTTGTCTTATTGAAATGATGTTGAACTTCAGTTTCTTAGTCAAACAAATCTGGCTCAAAACAGATATTTCGAAGACAAGGCTTTTATTGGATACTTAAAATATCTTCAGTACTGGAAGCAACCTGAGTATATTAAATTTATAATGTAAGCGGTGTACCAATATTTTGATTTAGAATATATTAAGCAAAAGCTCTTGATTTATTTGGAACAAGTACTAGAAATCGATAATTTATTTTTTCTTATAGGTATCCACAATGTCTTTTTTTTTTTGGATCTTTTGCAAAATGCAAACTTCCGAAATGCAATGGCACATCCTGGAAACAAGGTTTGTCTTCTTTATTCAACAAAAATTGGTGGCTGATTCAGCTGTATAGTATTAATTTCTACCAGTCTGTCCTAATTCGTACCTTACATGCTGTCATTTAAGGTTCTTAAGTTATTAGATAATATGATCACTTGTTGGTATTTTGTATTTGTTATTTATTTGTTATATATACTTTTATCATAACATAATATTTAAACTGAGGACTAACCATATTGTATATTAAGTTTCACTAAAAGAAATTTAAAGTTAAAAAAACTGCATGCTTAGTACTATATAATTTTGAATAAGAATCCCTGTTATTTATCGATTTTAAATAGAAGAGTTGAAAGTCAAGATCTACACGTGTTCAGTGTTCAGTATAGTATTTTGCCATTTTAGTAGCGTTATGAACTACAATTTTGTAGCTTTTTTTTTAAGCGATTGGAATGTGACATCTCAATAATAATGCATTGAGTTTATTGTTCTCGCCATTTTCCAATTTTTATTGTAAACGAAATTCAGCTAAGGTCTTAGTGTACCTATTGGCCTCACCATTTTCCCATTTTTATTGGTTGTCGTACTCCATGGATTAAATTCATTCTTTGCTAGGCAGTTATAATATGGCAATTCAACTTGTAGTGATTGTAACTTGTAAAATACTTGTAGGAATTAACACATATGCAACAGTACTTCTTCTGGAAAAATTACATATACAATGGACTAAAGCATATAGTATCCCCGACCTCTCCCTGAGCCAAAACCACCAGCTGCATATAGCAAGAGAAAATATGCTTTTAATATTAGCATTAAGAGTTTCTTATTTTATATTGAAAAATAATTTGTTGTACCTAGCTTTCAAACGCTTGCAAGTATGCTGCATTTGTGCTTTTGTGTTCTGGTAGCACCAGAACAGTGACAGTAAAAAATGTAGATTAGATTGTTAACTTACACCATTGTACATTTAGCTTAAATGTTTCGCTGCATCTGTACTTTTTTGTTCTGGTAGCACCAGAACAGTGACAGTGAAAAATGTAGATTAGATTGTTAACTAACACCATTGTACATTTAGCTTACATGTTTTGCCCATGTGTGATCACACGATAATTAAAATTAAGAATAAATCTCAATCTCCAGAACTCTAGTTTAGTGACCATTTTCTTCAGACATTACAATGATGTCCATACAAGCTTATTTATAGTAATCTAATGTAATGTCAGTCGTTGGATCAAAAATATGTAGAGATCTATGGTTGAAATTCAAAAAAGAAAGAAAGAATAAGGCCCAGAAAAATTCGAGGTTCTATTATCCACAATTTGCCGATCCAATCAACCGGGAAACCCATTAGTCGATTGGTATTAGTCATTTGAAAAAGGTTTCCAATTGACAACAAAAGGCCGTTCTCAACGGGTCCTTCCTTTAAACTCTTGGCCTGTATATCCTGCTTCTTGCATCAGTTGTTTCATCGAATGTCTGATCATTAGGCACTTACATTCTTCACTCACTCTCCATAGCTGCATGCAACACTCTTGTGGAACTTGTTTGTTGTTCTCTTCATCATCGATATCTTCTACACCTGCCATTAAAAGGCTCCGTCATCTCCCAGATTCAAAGAAAGGATGACATTTGCTAAGTGAATAGCATTTGGTGACGCTTCTGCTTTGGCAAAGATAATTGCAGAAGCTCTATCCGTGGGTGCTAATATAGGAGAGCAATCTATATTGAAGAAGTACGAAAATGAAAGAAAGACTGCAAATATGGCTATGATGGCAATCCTCGATGGCTTTCATAAAGCTTACTCTGTTGATTTGGGACCCATCAATATATTGAGAGCTGCTGCCCTACATGGTGCTCAGTACATTGTGTCTCTCAAGAGAAATATAATACAGTATGCGATGGGGGATCGAAGCTGGCCAATATTCTCGTAAGAAGAATAATTTCTGCTTCCTTAAGCTCCTAACGTAAACTTGAAAATCTTAGTTTAAGTAGCTAAGCAATAAACAAGCAAGAAATTCTAAGGAAGAAAGCTATGGTCTACCAGCATGCATTTAGAGTTTTATCCTGTTAGCAGTCATTTTACTTTTTACATGATGCCTTCGGCGAGCAATCAGAAGACATTCTTTCTTACAAAACTGTTATGTGGTCCGTGCTACACACATGATGAAGATATCAATGTTTCAGGTTCGACTTTTCAACTGTAATTCGTTGTTTGTTGAATGGCAAATACATTAGCTTAGCAGTTGGGTCGCATGGCAGCACATGTAGTAGCAGGGCCAGTGGCTTATATTTCTTCAGAACATAGTTTACCCTTTCTTTTTAAAATAAAAATAAAGTGAATAGCATTTCACTTCCTGTCTACATGAGGCGTTTACTCCTCTGCAGTGGTAGCAAAAGCAAAGACCAAAACGAGGAAAGCATAATTTATTACATGGATGGCTGGCATGCATGGTTTCAGTAATTTGAACCCTCATCAAATATGTTGCCTAATATTTGTAAAATTAATTGTATATATTCAAGGATCATGACTATTGATCCATATAATCTGTTTTTCTTGATACTAAATAGCATGTCTTAAGCATCATTCAAAGTATAATTATCTCTTGATTATTCATGAACCTGAATGGTGTATTCCCTCTAGATATTATAGTTGTACTAATTTTTTTTTTTAGAATTTACTCATTAATAATCCCAGTTGCTAATTTTGTTGCATTTATTAAGCAGGTAAAATGGTTGAGCCACTAGCGATGGTTTTATTTTTCCATGGATTGGAGATCCTTAAGCTAATTTACAGACTTGTTCGCAAAGTCGTGGAATGAAATCACGCCTGCAGCCTTTGTATTCTTTGGGTGGGTCTATGAGAATGTTGTGAGGAGGATAAGGAAGGCATTGTCAATTTGTTGATGTTTGAAGCTCGTTGTTGTACTATATCTTGGAATTGTTATCTGAGTATGTATCTTTGGATTGTACATTGTACTACGTCGAATGTAACATTCTTTAGCCCCTTAGAACGTATATTAGAAAAATTTATTTAGCCTTTTCAATTGTGTGTTTTTTATTATTTTATGATAATATTTATTTTGATCTGTAAATTTATAGGAATTGCAGCTATATCTTTTATAGGTGTCACATCTATACATTTTATAGCGGCATATACAGGCTATTGAATTAATATTTTATAACAGCTATACAGTGTTATAGAAATTCATTATTTTCATGAAGAATGACATGTTTTATAGCGGCAATAATGAACTATTATCCTTACGTATAATAGCGGCATATAGCCGTTATAAAATTAGACACTTTTATAGCAGTAGTTTCTGCGTTATAATTATTCAACTGTTTTTTATAACATGTCGATATACAGCGCTTTTCGAGCCGCTATAGTGTTGTTTAATAGCGGCTATATGCCGCTATAAAAGACTATTTCTGTTGTAGTGATTGAAGTTCATAATTAGTTTTAATATTCCTTCTCTTACCCTCTTTCAAACGGTATGATTCAAATATTGACAATGGATTTAAATCAGTCCATTCACCACAAAAGCATTTCTCAACATAACAACTAAACTATGTAAATGAAGACGTAAAGAAAAGCTATCATGTCCAAACTTCAACAACACTGGTAAACCATCATCACCAGGAACACGATAACGTAAAGAATACAAAAAAAAATTACAATTAAAAAATAATAAACAACAAAGCCCTAGAATAAACATATTTTAGTTGATTAATCAGCAATAATCATAAAAAATTTGCAGATAATTCAGCTTATAACCATAATTTATAAACAACTAAATGCAGTATCTCCAACATGTATATTGAAAATAATTGCAAACAAGTCTATAAAATATAAACAATAATAGCAATTATACAAACCTGAAAAACCGTCGAACATTTCCAGAATTTGTATTAAATATAATTGCGGATAATCTGCAAAATATGTACAATAATTGCAAATAAGTCGGCAATTATTCAATGCTAACAAAATCTACCATAAAAATTTTCAGAATATATATTGAAAATAATTGAGGACAAGTCTCTAAAATATATATATATATATATATATATATATATATATATATATATATAATTTCAGATAGGTCAGCAATTACTCAAAGTTAACAGAAACTCAAATCGAACATTATCCTATAAAAACACATTAATTTTTCCGTAGAAATAAACACGAACATAGATCTAATTTCCTTTTATTTAAAACAAAAAAGAAAATATTCGAAATAAAATCGACTACAAATACGAACAATCATCTACCTGCAAGAAGAAAGTGCCATGAATCCGAAATAAGGAACTTGAGACAACAATCGAACTGAATCTAAATAAAAAAATGTGGAATCGAAATGTTGACTGCCATAAAGCAAGCGTGAGATGCAAACGAGTGTATTTACAAAATAATTTTATCTAAAAATAAAAATAGGGATCGGGTGGTCATTATGTTTTTCTGGAAATGGCGATAACCCCATCCTTTTTTCTTCTTCCTCCCTTTGTTTCATAAACGCCTTTCTTCATCTCTTCTTCTCCTACAAATCTTGATTCTGCTTTCGCCATGCCTGGTCATCTACAATGATGCTCCACTGAAACCCCTCCGCCTATTTCCCAGCTCCAATTATTACTTCAACCGTTTTGGCCTCGACTTCGCCTTTGGTTGTTTTTAGGCTACTGATCTTGCGTGGTGACGTAGTACTCTCTATAATGCATCTAGGCCAAATGTTAACTTTACTGACCCTCACATGGGACTGGCAACATCCAGCAAGGGTTCGGATTTATCAGGTGATGTTTTCTCAGCGTTATATCTATGTTAACGTCTGGTGATGGCAGTGGCGGATCTAGAAAAAAAGTTCAGCGGGAGCAAAAAAATTATACCATAGAAAATAATATTGTAAAAAGGCATATTTTCAGCGGATGCAAAGATATACTGCTATATTGCAAAGAGACGTGGTTCCCACTAGTCTATAATGTAAAGCAGCTCTATTAAGTAATAGTAGTCCTTTAATGTTAGTGTTATACTATAGGAATACTATTTTTTTATTGAAAGTGGGTAAATCACCTCGCTAAAAACCTGAACTAGATCTCAATGTGAGATTTAACTAGGAAAAAAGAGTGTGGTACTTTATTGATATTGCATGAATAAAATGTATAATATAGTACAAATAGGCCAGCAATGCAACATAACATCTGCTGCCTACCCAAAAGTATTAAATACAAAATCAAAACTGGCAATAGCAAGTAAAAGACTGCACGCAAAACAACATGTGCCACTTTGCAAATAAGGTAACCCAGAGAAATAAAACAAAAAGCACTTTAACACTGGTTCTTCCCCAAAATGAAGCTCCAATTCCCCAAATTGCTCTACAACAAACTCCATCTTCAGCCCGTATCAAGAAGATTTACTCTCCACCGTATCAAGTAGAGTGCTATACTGTAGGGATACTATTTCTTAAAAAATTCTCAGTAGGGGCAGCTGCCCCCACTGGTCTCTATGTGGCTCCGCCACTGGGTGATGGTTGGCTGGTTTCTCATTTGTATTTTATCTCCACGGCCTGTGAAGCCCTGTTTTTGCTGTATGTAGTGGTGTTTTACCTTTTACTGCCAACCATCTTCGTCCTATGTCATGCATGTTGCCTTGCTGCTATAAGCATTTGTCTTATGCCTTTGTTCTTTTGTTTGGGTGTCCCTGTTCTCGCTTCATCTGCTGATTTCCATGGAGATAGCTTAATGCTACAGTGGTGTATTAGTGTTTCGAGTGACTATGCACTAACATTGGGTACGTCTTGTCCTTCTTTCCAATAGAAGCTTTGTGCTTGTCCCTTGTCAGGAATCTAGTTATGTTTTTATGTCAAGTTGCCTTGTCATAGTGCCAAGTCGCTTTGTCATAGTGCCAAGTCAAAGTTTCTTCTAGTTACCTTATGCCTACTGCCAGCTAGTGGTTGGGTATGCTACGCTTCGATGTGATGTATCCTCTTGGATACACAGTGCTTTCCGTATCTGCTTTGGTTTAGCAATGAAATACAAGGATGTGATGTTTTCTTTTGTGTAAGGCTAATTCTATTTCAACCCAAAAAAATGCTGAGTAGCCCCCCATTTCATCAAAAAAATACGAGGACGAAAATATCATTTCTCTATTGTATTTTTTTTTCAATTTTTTACCCCGTAGTTGCTCTACGTGGTTTTATTGTGTACCTCGTACTAGCCCTACGTGGTTTCTTAGTGTACCCCATAGAGCATCTACGTGGTATAGTAAGAAACCCTGTAGGGCTACTACGAGGTACACAGTAAAACCACGCAGTCACTATATGTGGAAGGGTATTTTTTTAAATTGGGGGGGGGGGGACTCAACAAAATTGAGGGTATGTCGGGTTTTTTCAACTTTTGGGGGGCTACTCAGCACATTGCTGGGTTCAAATAGAATTTTACTCTGCGTAATTTTTGTTGTACTTGTGCGACATGTGATTTTGTGCTGGCTCAATTTATTTTGGCCTTTAATTTATGTTAATTTTTCCACGGTAGATGTAATTTAATTCCTTGCTAGGAGATAGGTTAGTTTGACTCTCCCTTCATGGAGATAGTTATGAAGTGAGAAGTCTAGTCGTATTTGGCAAGCTTCTGTGCTATAAGCTAGGATAATTGAAGTGGTTGGACCACTCTTAAAACGATAGTGGTGGATGGTCCACCTTAAAAATTAAGTAGCAGCTAGACAATATGTCTAACTCCTGTAAAAATATATTTATTATTTATTTTAATAAAAAATGTTATGCATCACTATAAAAACTGGTCGACCTTGCAAAAAAATAGGGATCGGAAGTGTATGTTTTGGAACATGAAGAGTTTATGTGGATTAAGCTTAATTATAAGGATGCGGGCCTAATTTTCAAGTCAACAAATTAGTATTAAAAAGCGTCAGTGACATTATTGTTGCACCCAACCCACGGGTAGCACTTTGTGAAAGCTTATATCAGGATCTTGGTCACTCAAATCACAAAAAGATATTTTAGTTGAAAACAAGACAGAATTGAAATTAAAACACAATAATACAAGATATTCCACCCAACCAACCTCTTTATTGATTCACCCAAAATTTGTTTGCAATTAAAAGAACAAAGTTAAAAAAAAAAAATGAATCAATAACCAAATTGAGAAAGGAAAATAATATCTAAACGACTAATATTGTTGGAGAGGAAGAACCATGAAGAACAACGGCTAACCCTATAGATTATCTTAAGATTAAGATACTCTAATTTAGTGCCTTTGATTCGGTAAAAAGTTCCAATCCTAAAAGTAGCTTATATAGGAGAATAGAAAATATCGATAAATATCCAAATTGCCTCTTGAAAATATCTAAAATCAGATCTGATATGGTCCAGACAAAACATATATTTTGCCAGCTCGGACGTCTAGCATTAGGGACTGGATGTCTGACCGGACGTCTGAGTTAAGTTTCTAAAAATTATAGACCCAATCGCCGAGACGTCTGCTTTCACCCTAATATGTCTGAGTTGAGTTTGGAAATTCTAAACGCCCGGTTTCATCCCCCAAAAGTATGAGCTGAAGCAACTCAGCAATTCTGGCTTCTTCTACCATATCTTCCTCCTTCAAGTTTCGATTTGCAAATCGCCTTCTCCGTCACGAAGCTACTTCCATAACTAACACACATAGCTAGCTTTAATGGACATGTGATTTAATATCACAAATCTAAGAAATCCACAATGATATGAAATCACATCAAGAGCTCCAACAAAAACAAACATGTCATCACTATCTCTTTCACAAATCCCCATATCTCAAACATACTACATTACAAACCTCAATCACCGATGCAGGTGATGCATTTCCCTCATGAGGTGCACCACACAAAACCGGTCTTAAAAACGTTAGTAATACCACAAAGATCTCCATCTTATCTTTGTGCATTTTGTAACTCGACACTTGTCTATCACTCGATCTGAGCTTCTGATCACTATCGATCCCTTGAGCATCATCAACATGAAGACCCATTTCTGAAAAATGATCCGCAATGCAAAAATCATAAGCAGTAACCACATTTACCTCTCTACCTTGTTGTGGACTAGGTTCTTTAACCGTCACTTGCTTTCCACAGTCGACTATAAAACCAACCAATCTATAAAGTTTCATTCTTCCAGCACTCCTCTCATCCTTACATGACCACCTTTTTTCACTTTCAAAACTCCATCTTGAGTCTCATAAGTACAACCATGACGATCCAACTGATTGAGAGAAATAATGTTATGCGAACAAGTAGGTATATGTCTGACTTCAGAGGCTTCCCCAACTGCACCATCATGCGTTCAAAACCAGATAAATCTAATACACAAATCGTTAGCTCTACTCCATTGATTTTTTTAATCATGCCGACATTTTTCTCATAAGAAGAAAAACAGTTTACGTCACTACAAATGTGAAAATTGGCTTTCGAATCCATCTTCCAAGACTTACTTTCACTAAAGAGGACATCACCAGAAGTATCACTATTGGTAATTTCATCAAATTCTGCTTGTGCATCATCACTATTATCATCGTGCATAGCATTCTTTTTATCTCTTTTATAAGCATAACACTTGCTGTGTACAATATTGATAAGTGATAGCACATTTACCATTAGCTTCTTTCTTCTTTCAAATTGTATCTTTCTTCGAGTCCCTTGCCACCATAACATCACTTTGAACTGCTTTCAAACCTGAGCCTTTCTCCTAAGCTTCACATTCAAAAGGCTGATTCTAACTATGAGAGAGATAGTTTTATTTGCATTGGAATTACTCAATGAAACAACCAAAGTTTCGCAATTTTCTGAAAGTGAAATGTAATTCATCATCAAAATTAACTTTTACATTTGACAATTGATTTACTACATCTTGAAATTCATTTAAATGCTCTACAACATATTTTTCTTCATCTAATCTCAGTTGTAACAACTTTCAAACCAGAAAAGTCTTACTAGTAGCACTCTTTGACTCATACAAAGATACAAACTTGTCGCACAAATCCTTCGTGGATTCACAACTAGCCATCATCGAAAACGAAATCATATCCGACATCAATAACTTCTCAAAAATCAAAATTACTTTAAGCTTTGCGATGATTAGCTCTAATATCAACAGCTGTGTCCAAAATAGGGGTAGAGCTTTGTAGAAGCTTACACCGAGATCTTCGTCACCCGAATCACAAAGAGATAGCTTGGACTGAAACCAAGACGAACTTTAAATTAAAACACAATAATGCAAGATATTCCGTTCAACCATCCTCTTTATTAATTCGTCAAATTTTTGTTTACAATTAATATAACAAAGCTAAAATAAACAAAATACAAACAAATCTATAACTAATTGAGGAAGGAGAAGAATATCTAGATGACTAATATCGTTGGAGAGGAAGAACCATGAAGAATGATGCCTAACACTAAAGATTATCTTAAGAGTAAGATCCTCTAGTTCAGTTCCTTCAATTCAGTACAAAGTTCCAATCCCGAAAGTAGCTTATATATGAGAGTAGAAAACGTAAAAAAAAATCCAAATTGCCCCCTTGAAAATATCACATATTAGATCTAATAGGGCCCAATCAAAACATGTATTTCTCCGACTCAGACATCTGGTATTAGGGACCAGACGTCTTAGTTAAGTTTCTGGAACTTCCAGATCCAATCACTCAGACGTCTAGCTCCACCCACAAACGTCTAAGTTGAGTCTCTGAAAATCCCAGAGACATTTCTCAGATGTCTGGTTTCATCCCCTAGATGTCTGAGCTAAGGCAACTCAGCAATCATAACTTCTTCCACCATATCTTCCTCCTCCAAGTTCCGATTTACGAACCATTCTCTCTATCACGAAGCTATTTCCAAAACTAACACACATAGCCGACTTCAATGCACATATGTTTTAATATCACAAATCTCAATAATTATATGTTGTAGGAATTAATTTTTTGTTAATATAACCTAAAATTTTGAAGGTAGCCGATTAACAATAAAGGTTGTCAGAACGTGATGAAGCTTCGCTTGTAACCCTAAGAAGGTGGAAAAATACATGTATATGGACATCAAAGGAGATTTTCACTCAAATGACTAATCAATTCAGGATAATTTATTTTAAGGATAGCATTTCTTGAAAAAATAATTTAAAGGATAATTTGTATAAAAAAATGTATTTATCATTTATAGTTATAGAGGAATAATGATAAATGAATTTATCATTTTTCTGTATAATCTAAAAAGATAAATGAATTTTTTTTTTATTATTAAATTGTTCTTAAAAACTAGTTTTTCAGAAATGACGTGCCCAAATTTTATTATGTTGCAGTTAAAACTGTTCAAACTAATTTCAACTGCATCAAATAAGTTTTGAAAGTACAATAATTATCGGATAAGTATTTATTTGTTTGTTACGCATATATTTAGAGTGCCAGCAAAAATAATCAATCTGTTAAGCATGCCAATGACTAAATACCAAGGTCATAAAATAACCTTTTTTATTAATGCTCTAGAGAAGCTTCTTTCACTTGAATCATACATCAACTTCTCCATCCAACCCATTTCATCATAATATCCTTCCTCAAAAAACCGAGTTTAATTATGACAACAGTTTTTGCTGCTGTTCCTTTAGTGATGAAGTTGTTGATGTTAGGATTTCAATGTATATTAACAGCAGACAGTAATGAAACCCTAGATCCAAAATGTAACCATATTGATTTAATTGAGAACAAGTCAGAAAATAGATAACTTGATTAGCGGAAGCGTACCTGAATCTGTATTTAATCAGTGCAATACCTGAATCCGTAGTCGGTTGTTAAACGAGAAGATGAATTAGGTTTGGTCTTCCAAATTGACACAAACCCTAGATCTGAAATCAGCTCTCCATAGAAGAGGTTAGAGAGTTTCTAAGGCTTGTGTAATTCGGGGACCATAACCCTTTATTTATAGAGTTGGCATTTTGTAATTCGGCCCTTCAACAAATTATAAAATGCCCCGGTATCTACACATTAGGCCCATGATAACTTAAACTTTAAGCCTATTAATTCTAATCCAAAATTAGATCACTTTAATTAGGCTTTACACCAAAATAGCACAACACATTTTATTTTACATATGTGACCCAATTGTCGAAATATTCCAACAATCTCCCCCTGGGCCACATATGAAATAACCTTAAAATGTGTTTAACTTTATGAGCTCCAAAATTTGCTATTTATAACATACGGTGTATCTGAAACAATCTCGTCCATTAATTGGGTTGACAAAGGATCAAAGCGGCATTCGTTACATTTATCGTAACTATACCCATCAATGGTCACATATATCAATACAATCAAACGACATAGATCAATCATGGATGCATAGCATGGAAATTACATGAAATGTGATCTATACATGTCTATTTCCAACTGGTCCTTCTTTAGTGAGATCAAATGTTTAATATTTAAACAACTTGAGTGCAAAGAAAAATTCATTACTTTATTTCTGATCAGAAAAAGAACTTGATATGCATATATCTGTAACTGAAGTATAGAGCAATAAGTCATATGACAATACCAAATACAAACTCCCCCTGAACCAAAATATCCTTACATAAAAGTTACACCAATTGAGCTACATACTCATGAAAGACCTTAGGTGATAACCTTTTGGTAAGCGGATCCGCCATAATGGAGTTTGTTTAAATATGCTCTATGATTTACAATATATTTTGCACTCTTCCCTTATTGGAAAATAATATATACTTTACTGTCACAATATTACTTGGTCTTTCAATTCTTTATCAATAACTGGAGTCTTGTGACAAAATTTCATTATTATTTTCCATATTTGGATGTCTTATAATTAACCAAAGACGATATTTTCAAAGTGGTGAAAACTATAAGTGCCTAAGTGACACTTTTCCCTTATATAGTTTCACCCATAAAATATATTATCATTGCTAGAAGTGGATCTTTTACGGTAATGACATTCAAAATATCTGGATCGTAATTCTTTATGATCTCCAACCGATCCGATCTTTTATCTATGAGCATATGATCTTTTATTTTATTCCTTAAAGATATCTCATAACCATTTTGACTACTAAATCAGTGATCCACTTTTAATATCAGTAAGGTATCTGTCAAATAAAATAATACACGCATATCCATATGTGTATATACATTAGTATGCATTGGAATTCAAACTGCAAATGCATGAAAAATCTTTTGCATTTCTTTAGTTTCAAGGATGACAACATTTATCTGTTTTGGTAAAAGAAAATCAACTGAATCACAGTTTACATACCAAATCTTTTAAGCATTTATCTTCCTAATTCTTTTGTAATAATCCAAATATCACCCCATGAAAAATAATGGTGTATTTGAATCCCAAATACAAAAGACTAATCCATAAATGAGTTTCTTAAGTAGTTTCACCAATGTCTCCATTGAAACATAACTTTAATCTCCATCAGATAATGCTCAAAAGTACAAACTGTAGTAAGCTCCAAAGATCGATTCTAAAGAATCGTTTACTAAGTCCAAAATGAAACATTCTTTAAAGAAAATAAAATTTCCTTTTAATAATAGCGATTTCAATAAAAGTGCCTTATAAAATTCAATATTACCCACTTGATCCCTTTTGGCTTTGAATAGTTATTCATAACCGATGATCTTATTACTTAAGTTAGAGGGAGATTTCAAACTTTATTATCCATATAGATTTAGCTATATGTTCATTTCTTAAATCCACATTTTCAATTAGTACCTTACATGGATTGATGTAAGTCCATAGCATTATCTTTATCAATCCATTATTTATCTTTATGAAGAAATACTACACAATAATCTGAAATAGCATTTCTTCCCATTTAGGTAGATTTCCATAGTGATCTAGCATTTTGAGGTTGTTGAGTTTGTTTTCTTGAAACAGTAACCTTAGCTTATAGAAAAAAAAAATTATCTTCAACATCGTCTTATTATGGTTCTTAATTTACTTCTTCCTAATAAAAGAAAACTAATCTTAAACTTTAAGCGAAGAAGTAACCGTAGTTGAATCAAAGATAATGGTTCTCTTTAAAGACAATGATATTACTTTATTTCTCCCCCCAAACTCAACATTCTCAAAAAACTATTGCATTTCCCGCATTAAAACTTTCCCTTAGTGTGGGTTCATAAAGATTATAAACTTTAAATGCCTTAGAATATTAATAAAGTATTTTCTATCCTTATAATATCTCAATCTATAATCCTCAGTAAACTGAAACAAATAATTATATTAGTCACCAAAAAAAACAAAATTTGAGATATCATTACACGCGCTATTTAGCATAAGTAGTCATAACTTATATATCAGACATCGATAGCTTCATTTACTTCAAATTTTGAATTTATTCATAAATTAACATTACTATTTCTTGATGAACAATAATAACCTAATATGTTCATGGAAATATGAAACCGAAATCTGTCTAAATGACAACATAAAAAAAAATCAAATAAATCCAAAAAATTTGACTTAAACCTCAATAATAACTATAAAATATCATGTATATTTTACTTTATATGTCTGTATATCTCATTAAAGAAACAACTATATATATAAAAAAAAATCCGTATGTTATTTCTTTTCTTTGAGATCCTTAGCGACTTCTTAATCCTTATTCATACATTTATTTATAATGTATATCAAATGAGTACTTTTCAATCATAAAAACTTCAATCTCTATTTTAGTTACCAAAGCGCTAAATTAGCCCAATAAGATAACATATTATTCTTAAAATAATTTTAATCTTTAAATGAATATACTGAAGATAGCACCAAAAATAACGATAACTTGAGTGTCTTTAGCTTTTGAAGCAATATCTTTTTCCGTATAGTATTCATTTATATTTCTTTTACTTTGACTTTATGTAATCAAGCACCACAAAGAGTGCTTGATTTCCCTTATTGTTTTCACAAAAAACCGTTTCAATTCTCAGTAGATAACTTATACAAAATTAGTTATCGTTACCTATAGCACATCCTTGAAAATTTCTGAAGTATTTACTTAATGATCATTTAACTCTTGCCTTTGAATTCTATCACCTTTCAATATTCTTCATAACATTATAAGAATATTTAACCGTAGTAGGGTTGGTTGTAACCCTCTTAGTTACAAGAGTTAAATCTATAAAGTCGAGAACAAATAACTTGCTCTCATACAAATCCTTATATTTATCCCAAAACAAGATGGAAATATTCTTTAAATTGACAGATAATTCAGTTAAATTAGCTGAAAATGAACAAAAATAAAATGAAGATTAACCGTATATGCTCATAGCCAAATATCAACCATAGTAAATTCAAATAATTGGTAAGTCTCTTCTCAAGATACCTAGTACACATTAATATCAAGTCTTTGGACAGTAATATTAACTGTAAGTGGTACTCTTGTTGTAATGATCAAACACTGACAATAAATTCAAGTCAAATAACAACCTTCCTTTGGGCCGATTAATTCTTCACTCGAAAAACTTTATAATTGTCACGTATTTATCATCACACATGTGTAAGTGATTCGGCCAAACATTAGCCTTCCTTTGGGCCGACTAATATTCGCATGAATAACTACACACAAATATTAAACATTTTCATGAACCACCAAAATATAGAGGTCACTTTGGTGACATATTATTTTAAAGTTAATTCACTACTAATGTAAAATATTTACAGCTGTAAAGAGACGCCAAAATTATATTTGAATTTATCTCTTTATGTTTGTATAATGTACATTGAGTGCTATAAAACACTCAAAAAGAAAAAAAAAACTTTAGGTATTTGAGATACTTGAAAATCTCAAAATTATAACTGGATCATAACATGATTGAACAATTACTGTAATCACTTGCTTTATATAATTACATTCATGACATTTTCTTAATTGATATAATGAAATGAGCCATCATAAATAAATTACTTAACAATGTCATAAATAAATGTCAGAATTAAGTGCCACATAAATAAAAAATACATACAAATGATATAACTGATGTCGCACTGAATAAAATGAATGAATTAATAGCTATGATAAACATATATGAGCCTTAATATAGCTATAGAATGACACTGTGTGACTTTACCTTTACTTTATCATGTGAATGCTTGATTAATGCCATGAACCATGCATTTTGGTTAAAACATGGAAACTGCCTTTTTCTTAAAAAAATGCACTATATGTGCCAAAAAAAAAATCCTTATTCATGTATTGCGGTTGTACCAAAATTTTTTTTTTTTTTTTTTTTTTTTAAAGCAGCGTATACTGGACTTGATGGATAAAAAATTACTTCATCACATTCGTTGTGTCATATGAAGTCAGCTCTGTTTCCTTAAATTAGTGCGACTACTGTTCCCAAAGGGCCAAAATTAATCTGTAATGAATAGCAGCAGCGAAGTACCAACAACGAATATCAACTTGTATCCATCGTTTCATTTCGTTTAAAATAAATGAATAACAAACCATTAATCATCGCTGTACACATATATAGTAATAATAAACTATATGATAAGCACAAAGAAATAGAATACGTAATACGAGAAGCATAAACAAACAACAGATGTACAGTAATAATCAATGAAGAGAAAATAATTGCCTTATTACTTTATACATGATAACTAATAATGATGAGGGGCTTCCTGAATCACATATCCATGAAGTGGAGAGATGTACCATATAATAATTTTGCCTATTTTAGAAGAAAAAAAAAAAAAAAATTGACTGGGTCCTCTCATTGAATATATCAATGATTCAAAAGTTAAAATAATCTAATATATATTATGTGTGTGTGTCTCGTGAAATATATACAGAAGCCAAAGTTCCCTTATTTTATTTTTAACTTGAATGACGTCAGTTTGTAATCCATAATTGACTAGCAATAAGCAACAGTGAAAAGAATAAAACTTATATTGAGATCATTAAGGCTTATAACGGAAAAATAGTTATCAGATCCTTAAAAAAAAAAAATATCATAAACATACAAAAAAAAAAAAAAAAAAAAAAAAATGACCAAGTCATCCATATTTGAACCGTAAATCCTGTGCACAAGTCATCACCGTATACTTTCATGTTTATTAGGAGATATATCAACCAATATGAAAGGAAATTAAACATACAGGTGCCTTCATATTGAAGAGAATATGTACACAGCAATAAAACTATATATCATCCAAATTTGACTTGGTACACGAAGTATATTAATTTTGTTTCATCGTTAAAACCAAAACTGAAATAGATATTTAATCGCCAATGATAGGCGACAGATGAATCAGCAAAAGGTTGTAAACCTCAGAAACCTAATTTCGTTTTAAAGTCTTAAAAAGTAAAAGAAAAAATTCCTCGATAAAATCATTTATGGGTGGCTCCGATACCACTTGTTAGGATTTCAATGTATATTAACAGCAGACAGTAATGAAACCCTAGATCCAAAATGTAACCATATTGATTTAATTGAGAACAAATCAGAAAATAGATAACTTGATTAGCGGAAGCGTACCTGAATCTGTATTTAATCAGTGCAATACCTGAATCCGTAGTCGGTTGTTAAACGAGAAGATGAATTAGGTTTGGTCTTCCAAATTGACACAAACCCTAGATCTGAAATCAGCTCTCCATAGAAGAGGTTAGAGAGTTGCTAAGGCTTGTGTAATTCGGGGACCATAACCCTTTATTTATAGAGTTGGCATTTTGTAATTCGGCCCTTCAACAAATTATAAAATGCCCCGGTATCTACACATTAGGCCCATGATAACTTAAACTTTAAGCCTGTTAATTCTAATCCAAAATTAGATCACTTTAATTAGGCTTTACACCAAAATAACACAACACATTTTATTTTACATATGTGACCCAATTGTCGAAATATTCCAACAGTTGATACTCATGATCATCAATGGCTGTACAGCGTAAGCACTAAACATTCCATCAAAACATGATGGATTTGCATCCGAAACGCTGCTGAAATATGGTGTAATTCATCAGTAATAACAGAGGCCTTCTATGACCCCATGTGTCCAGATATCAGAGATTCATGGCCACCTCTCAAACAAGCCTTGATTCATTATTCTGGAACTGTTTCTCTATTATTGCATCCTTTTCCACTCCCCGTGAGTTTTTATTTTTACCTTTTCCATTTGTTGTGCCTTTCCTTTTAGTTTATTTTTCTTCCCATGGTATTGTAGCCTTTGTCCAGGGTTGCGCTTCAGAAAACTATATTTGATTATAAACATCACCTGATAAAGTACAATTTTGAATCATAAGCAAACATGTATGTATGTATGTAATATATATTGACATTTGGATACAGCAAAATCGATTTATTTCTTTAAAAATAAACAAATTAACAGTAAACTGTTTTATTTCTGAAAAAAAAAAATGCAGATACCATAGCAATTCCTATATTTCATGCTGAGCACTGCATATAGCAAACAAACTAAATCATTCTTTCACGTATCCTCCGCTCGAGTTGCTCTTCAAGAATCAGGTAACATACTTATTATTTAATACTGACAAATCAAAGGAGGTATCTTAATATGGGCTTCTTTCACACAAACGGATGGACTGCAGGAAAGGTACTACAATGCGCCCACTTATAACATGTCAAGAGCACATATCATTCATAGCATAGCCAAACTTGCCGCTACGGCAGATGGAAAACATTATTCCCACTCTGCATTTATGTCTGGTTTTAATGATTCAAAGACCGATCATGCAGCCAGGATTTCTTTCGCGGTAACATAATTATTTTTTATCAATAGTCTGTTTTTGGGATAATAGTATAATGTATCAAAAATAAAATTACCAGTATAGATGTTCAAGAGGTTTGACTGGAACGCCTTTCTTCTTTGTGAATGGCATTGCCCTGCCTGACTTTGGTTCAACTATCGAATTCAAGAAATGGAGGAGATACTCGATCCACTCTTCCTCAAAGCGTGATGTGTTCAATTCAGTTAATTGTAGCTTTACTGATACATATAGTTTCTGGCAAGGAAAAAGAAAACTTGCAAAAGAAATAAATTATGCCTATAGTAGATTGTATGTCAAATCTTCATAACAATAATATAAAATATATGACTGGTTATTCGAGTTGTTATTGTTGAGTTGATTTAAAACTTAAATATCATACCCATAAGTCCTAAGTTGCAATTGATGAGCATATTCTGCCTTTACTGATTGTGTTGGTACTTGTAATGTATAAACATTTGAAATGGTTATCAATTTCACTGATAAACAAGAACAAACAGAATTTAAGATTTTACATTGTTCCAGGATTGAGCCTTCTCAATATTCTAAGTAGAGGATTCAAATCATAAATCCTATAACTAAAATCATTTTGTTTCTCCAATTACATATTATGAATTTTGCTCCAAGTAAGTTATCGAGTAGCATTTAAGTTTGAAAGCATTTATTGTTTGATATGTATTAATAATTTGTATTTCAATAACAAATTGCATCAAATTTCTAATCTAATTTTTTTCCCTTTTAATATTAATATTCTTTCTTAAGTGTGACCCTTTTCTGGCTTAGAAAACAATGAAACCCAGTTATAAATTCAAATACATCACTTGATTTATTTTTTCAATACAACACGAATTGGATCATTCTTCTCAATTATGACTTTAACTAAGTTTTAAATTGTACTTGAGAACCAAAAACCAAACCTATCTGGAAGTGTTTGATCGGGATTTATATTGTAGGATTTTTGTTTAAAAAAAAATCAGCGTGCTCCGTACACATAACTAAACTTAGGCATGAATAAGGAAATAGTTGGTTCCAAAGTATATGTTTTTTGTCTTCTTTTTTTGTTTTTATTCGTGTTTTGGTGCATGTTCTACTGGTAAGATTATTGATATTGCACACTGTAACAACCCGTATTTTCAATAACCTGTAATAACATAAATCGAGGCAGAATTTAATTCTAAAATGGGAATCAAGGGAAACGGGCTATGCCATTGTGTTCGTCTCGGAAAAATACGCGAAATAGAGTCCGAGTTTTCGAAAATCGGAGTCCGTATGACCAAGATATGGCCTCGCGAAGTTTCACGAAAATTCCCAAATTAAAGTATACTCAATTAAGTGAAATGGGTTGTGTAGATATATATATATATATATATATATATATATATATATATATATATTGATATATATATATATATATATATAATTGAAAATTTAATAAATAAATATGCAAAAATGCTCAAAACAGCGAATTGGGAGAGGGGAATAACCGAACCGGCCGATTTTTGAAGTCGACCCGAGCCCGCTGGGTCGACTAGGGGTTAATCCAGGGTGTTTGGCTGTCAACCCGTGGGCCGATTCGCTCAAGTGCAGATTTTGCATTTGAATGGTTCTCATGGTCCATCTTTAATCTAAAGGCCCTAGATGGTTCCTACACTTGACTTCTTCCCCAAGACATGCTTTGATGGCTTGGATTGAATCTAGGGTTAATCCTATGGCCTAAAACACTTGCCTAATCTATAAATAAGACCCTAACCTACCCTAATTCATTCATAATTAAACCTAGTGACTAAACTATGGCAAAATGCTAGCTCTCATGGCCTCCACTAATTTTATGAAGAGGGTTGCATACTAATCACTCTCTAATCAACTTCTAATCCCTTCTTAGCATCTTAATCTTCTTCATTTGGTGTTCAAAGTTGCTAGTTGTGAGTTTCTATCACTTTGATGATCTTTTGGTAAACTAATTAGATGAGATGTGATGAGATTTATGGTTTTGTATGTGGGTTAATGAGCTTTGAATCATATGATATGATGTTAGCATTAATCTTATGTTTATGCATGTTGAGTATGTAAGCTTATGCAAGTTTAATATGATGTATGTTATGTTTGCATGATGCTAAATATGCAAGTTGTGGGCTATGTAATCATATGCATGTTATGCAAGTTCATGGTAATATGCTATGCAAGTTACATGTTTGTTAATATGCAAGTTACATGTTTGTTAATATGCAAGTTACATGTATGTAAATATGCAAGTTACATGTTTGTTAATATGCAAGTTACATGTTTGTTAATATGCAAGTTACATGTATGTAAATATGCAAGTTACATGTTTCTTTATATGCAAGTTACATGTTTGTTAATATGCGAGTTACATGTATGTAAATATGCAAGTTACATGTTTATTAATATGCAAGTTCATGATGACACATTATGCAAGTCTATAAGCTAATATGCAAGTTTGTTATGCAAAATGAATATGTAAGTTATGTGACATATTATATGCAAGTTATGTGACATGTTATGCAAGTTCATATGCAAGTTATGTGTTTGTTAATATGCAAGATGGCACCTTTGAAACATGTTCATTCATATGCAAGTTGACACCTTTTATATGTGTTATATCATGAACGAAATTACGTGGGAACGATGGGGTAATTAAATGCATAAGTTAATAAGATTGTGTGAAATTAATATAATTATGCATAACACAAAATAAATAAACATAGTATGGGAATTTGCCTATTTGGTTAGGTGTACCCATACTATGTGTTGGGAATTTACCTATTGAGTTAGGTCTACCCCATGGGAATTTACCTATTAAGTTAGGTCTACCCATGTTAAGAAAACTTGATTAATTAGGGATAATTAATATAAAATTATGAGGGTGATTAATTAGGTGTAATTAATTGACTAAGACACGAGGTTGGACTCAGTTGTAGCGTAAAACTGCCCGGACCCAACCGGCTTAACCAGTTGCTACAAATGTTAGCCCAATGTGAGAGGTCTTAGGCACAAACTAAATACGTAATTAATGTAAAGACACGAGGTTAGACTCTGTTATGACATAAGGCTGCCCGGACCCAACCGGCTTAACCAGCGGTCATAAAAGACAGTCTAATGTGAGAGGACTTTACAAAGGTTACGTTCTTAATTAATTAATTAAGAAACACTTAACCACATTAGCATGTAGAGGGACATGAGGGGTTAAGTGGGTGCCTCGGGTGGCATGAGAAAATCTAGTGGTTGCCTTGGGTGGCAATAGAAAATACGATTAGAATACTTAACCAAAATAGAACATGTAATTAAAACATGATTAAAGGGTTAAGTGGGATATACTAGAAAAAGGGACAAGCTTAGGTGGGTAGCTTGTGGAGGCCCATTTCAACCAGTAACCCATACGTATCTTTGTGGGCTCGACCCATGTCGAGGACGGGACACGCATACTGGGCTTGACTGTAAGAGGCAAACAGGTTAGCGGTGGCAACGCAAGTCCAACGGGCTTCATATGCGTGAGTGGGCCCGGGCTGGTAGGTAAGCCGTTGTTGCATCGAGTAGATATAAGCCGTGCACCTTTAGTTTCATCAGGTTGCCACATTGGGGAATGATACATCCCACGGTGGGGCCAGCACGGGTATCTACGTTAGGGAGCCGATCGAATGGGAAGTAGTGTGTACACCTAGTGGATTGTAGGGCCCCGTGGCGCCTACTTGGTCACCTAGGGGTACGCAAGTACTAATTAGTAAATTTTATAAGTCCTTGGGTGGGATCAACCTTTAAGTTAGGAACGACTGGTGTGGTGCAGTTTAGTAATTTACCTTAGGGAGGGTAGATGCGTCTTTATCCTTTATCTTCGTTTAGTTGACTGCTTAGGGTAGCCATTCATCCCTATATGTTACCGTATATCAGTTTATGTCTTCTCTGGTTACTTTAACGATTGTATTGTTAAAGTTATAGGACTCGCTCAGACTTATGTCTGACCCTGTTGTTTTTATCTTTTTCCCAACCCTCAGGTCCTACGGTGGATCCTAGCAGTAGTGGAGCTTGATCGGATTGCTGTTCCAGTCTTTAGGAGCTTGGATAGATGTAAAGCTCCAGTTATCCAGTTATCTTTTCTTTTGTTTGGCTATTGTATGAGAGTGGGATTATGTACTTCTTTATTTTGATGGATATTGTACTTGACCTTTATTGTGGTTTTATGATGTAACCAGACATGTTTTACTTCCGCTGTTATGAGATGATGTTTTAAAATTTCAAGTACTATTTATATCTGTCTTGTTGTAATTTTTCTGTTCTATATTCACTAAAATACTCCACCGATGCTATGGCATTCCCTTAGTGAGTGATCATAGCGGGAGTGGGGTGTTACACGTGGTATCAGAGCTTAAGGTTACCAGAACAGATAAATTTTTTGAGAAAAACTACTTTCTAAGAGTATTTTCGAAGAAAGTATTTTTAAAAGCATGTCTTCTAAGAGAAAAAGTTTTTGAAAAAGAAAAGCATAATCCCTAATAGCCATATCTTTATCTTTCGGAATCTCCTTTTTGAATCTTTCCTCTTTCGTTTCAGCATGGCTGAAGATCTTAACATCCCGGAGGGTTTAGTTATACCACTATGGTATAGGAGGTTGCAAGAGGCTAGGGCCGCGGCTGCGGGTCCGGCCAATGCTACTACACCAGAGACAACCGCTCCTCCTCCTCAGCCTAGAGTGGATAATTTTGCTAAGGTTTGCAAGGAGTTCAAGGCTATAGGAGGAAAACCTTTTCTTGGTTCAGAGACTTTCGTAGAGGCTAGAGATTGGCTTAAGGAAGTGGAAGAGTTGCTAGATATCTTTGAAGTGGAAGAGGGAAAGAAAGTCAAGTTGGCGGCTTGGTTAATGAAGGGAGAGGCCTCATTCTGGTGGGAGGTCACTAATGGAGAACGCCCTGTTGACTCTTGGGCAGATTTTAAGCAAAGGTTTGGGGCTAAGTTTCTCTCAAGGGCGGAAGAGAATCTGTTTATGGAGAAGTTCTTGAATTTGAAGCAAGGGAATCTCACGGTGAAAGAATATGTCAACAAATTCAATCAATTAGCAAGGTTTGGCATAGAGTTGGTGAATACACCGGAGAAGAAGGCTTTGAGGTTCGTTAGAGGCTTGAACGAACCATTGCAAGGAATAGCTATGACTCACATTCCTATGGGGGCCACTTTTGAGAAGCTTGTCTACATGGCACTTATGCATGAGGATGATAAGAATTCTAAGGCACCAGAGAAAAAGGGGGATCAGAAGAAACCGCAACAGCAACAACAAGGCAAGGGCGGAAAAGGCAATGGTGACAAAAAGAAGACGAAGAAGAAGTGCTTCAATTGTGGAACACCAGGACACCTCAGTAAGGATTGTCGCAAAAAGAAGAAGACCGGTTGCTTTCATTGTGGTGAAGCAGGGCATCTTGTGAAAAACTGCCCAAAGAAGGGGCAGAAGACGGGGTCTACCTCAGGAGGCCAGGTGCAAGCTCTTATAGCACCACCTCAGTCAGGGGGGCAAGTTCAGGTTCTCTCAGTTCCACCGATTCAGCAGAGAGGTAGAACTATTTCCGTTGAAAGTCTGGTTTTTCTGTTTGATCATCCAGTTCGTACTTTGTTTGACTCTGGCGCATCGCATTCTTTTATCTCATCATCGTTAGTTGAGTCACTGCACTTAGACACCAGTCTAGTTGATGATCCCTTGGTTGTCTCAAACCCAATTGGGGGCTCCATATATCTGTCTATGATATGTTTGGGTTTGAAGATTTCTATACTTAGCGTTGAGTTTAGATGTGATGCTTTTGTATTGGGCTTCACGGGCTATGGGTTGATCTTGGGCATGGACTGGTTATCCAGTAATGGTGCCGTTCTTGATTGCGAAAGGAGAGTTGTCAGGCTCATGACCCGCTTGGGTAACACTCTCGAGATCTCTTGCAATCCCATGGAATCTGTTTTGCTAAGTTATCTTGAATCGCTCGATGCTTCGGTCGAAAGTTTGTGTTCTGTCAGAGTAGTCCGGGAATATCCGGATGTGTTTGAAGAAGTAAAGGGTTTGCCTCCGAAGCGGGAGATAGATTTCCGAATTTATTTGGTGGATAATGCCAAACCAGTGTCTTTGCCAGTACGCCACATGGCTCCTCGTGAGAGAAGAGAACTTCATAAGCAAGTAGGGGAGTTGCTTGAGAAGGGGTTCATAAGGCGAAGTATATCGGAGTGGGGAGCTCCAGTAGTGTTTGCCACGAAGGCGGATGGGTCCCTCAGACTTTGTGTGGATTATAGGGAACTTAATAAGCTCACGAAGAAGAATAGACACCCATTACCGAGGATAGATGATCTCTTTGATCAGTTGGTTGGCGCGTCAGTATTTTCGCAGATGGACTTAGCTACAGGGTTTCATCAGTTAAGAGTGGCGGAGGACAGTATAGAGAAGACTGCTTTCCGGACTCCGGATGGTTTTTATGAGTGGCTAGTGATGCCATTTGGGTTGACAAACGCCCCCGCATACTTTGTTGATCTCATGAGTAGAGTGTTCAGAGAGTATCTGAATAAGTTTGTAGTAGTTTTTGTGGATGACATCTTGGTCTTTTCCAAGAATGAAGAAGAGCATGCCTTACATCTCAAGGAAGTGTTGGAGACTCTTCGAGCGCATAGTCTTAAAGCTAAATTCTCTAAATGCCATTTTTGGAGAAGAGAAGTGCGATTCTTAGGGCATGTGGTCTCTAAGGAAGGGATAGCTGTGGATCCCGCAAAGATAGTATCTATCCAGGATTGGAAAGTTCCTAGAAATGCTACCGAGGTAAGAAGTTTCTTGGGGTTGGCAGGATATTATAGGAAGTTCATCAAAGACTTCGCGAAGATATCAGCCCCATTAACCCGCTTGACGAAGAAGAATCTGGTTTTCTCATGGGATGTAGATTGTGATGATGCTTTCCGACGGTTAAAGAGAGCTTTGACCACCGCTCCAGTTTTAGTGCTTCCAGATGGGAGTAAGCCGTTTGTTGTTTATACCGATGCTTGTGGAACAGGATTAGGCGCAGTCTTGATGCAGGAGGGAAGGGTAATAGCCTATGGAGGGAGACAATTGAGAGTGCATGAGAAGAATTACCCTACCCATGATCTAGAGTTGGCCGCGATTGTTTTCGCACTTAAGTCTTGGCGCCATTATCTTCTTGGTGAGAGATTCGAGTTGTTCACCGACCATAAATCATTGAAGTACTTATTCTCTCAGAAGGATTTAAACTTAAGACAGCAAAGGTGGATGGAGTTCTTAGCATCCTATGATTTCGAGATAGCGTATACCCCTGGTAAGGGTAACGTGGTGGCAGACGCCTTAAGTAGAAAAAGGCTATCTTTGAGTCCATTGTTCGTGGAACGACGAAGCTTGGAGTTTCTTTCTTTGTTTGACTTCAGACCTTCTGTTGATTTTGTACCTGGTTTGTTGGCATCCTTGGAGGTTAGACCTACTCTTTTGAGACGGATTGGCGAGGCTCAGCGAGACGACCCACAGTTGGTTGTGTTGGTAGAGAAGCTTATAAGAGGGGAGTCGTCCAGCCATTTGGGTAGATACACCATAGATGATAAGGGATGGTTGCATAGAGACGGTAGACTTTGTGTACCGCAAGATGAGGGTTTGAAGAAGGCTATTTTGGATGATGCACATCGTTCAAGAATGACTATTCATCCCGGTGGAGACAAAATGTACCAAGACATGAAGAGAGTTTTCTTTTGGGCCGGTATGAAGAAAGATGTGGCCGAGTATGTGGCTAGATGCTTAGTGTGCCAACAAGTTAAAGTGGAGCAAAGGAAACCCGGTGGGTTGCTACACCCATTGGAAGTTCCACAGTGGAAGTGGGATAGTGTCTCGATGGATTTCATCGACGGGTTACCGAGATCGAGGAAGGGCAATACGGGAATTTGGGTTGTGGTAGACAGACTTACAAAGAGTGCCCATTTTATACCCGTAAAGAGTAAGAGGACCGCTCCATGGCTTGCTTCAGTCTATGTTAGAGAGATTGTTAGATTGCATGGCGTACCATCCAGCATTGTGAGTGATCGAGATCCTATTTTCACTAGTGAGTTTTGGAGAAGTTTGCAAGAGGCGGTAGGGACTCAGTTGTGTTTGAGCACCGCATATCATCCTCAGACGGACGGTCAGACCGAGAGGGTGAACCGTATCTTAGAAGATCTTTTGAGGCTTTGTATCTTGGATTTTGGAGGTACATGGGAAGAACATCTTCCTTTGGTGGAGTTCGCATATAATAACAGCTTTCAGTCCAGTATTGGTATGGCTCCTTTCGAAGCTCTTTATGGAAGGCCTTGTCGATCTCCTACATGTTGGTGGGAATCTACGGATAAGATCTTGCTTGGGCCGGATATGGTTAGAGAGACTTCAGAGAAGATTGATTTAATTCGAAAAAGGATGAAAGCAGCGCAAGATAGACAGAAATCTTATGCGGATCGGAGAAGGACGGATCTTGAGTTTGAGGTTGGGGACATGGTTTTTGTCAAAGTATCTCCATTGAGAAATGTTGTTCGCTTTGGGTCCGTAGGGAAGTTAGCACCGAGATTTGTTGGGCCGTTTCCTATTAAGGAAAGGATTGGACGGATGGCATATAGGGTGGAGTTGCCCGACAGACTTAGTGGTGTTCATGATGTATTCCATGTATCACATTTGAGGAAGTGCTTACATGAGACCGCGGAGGTGGTAGAGCCGAGCTTGCTTAGAGATGTAGAGGTAGAGCGTGATGCGACGATTCGACGAGCTCCTACTCGCATCCTTGGGTCAGAAACTAGGAAGTTGAGGAACAGAGAAGTTCAGCTAGTTAAAGTGCAATGGGGAGATGACGAAAGCAATGCTACTTGGGAGACGGAAGCAAAGATGCGTTCTTTGTATCCATTTCTTTTTGAGAGTATGTCTTTTAACTTCTCCTTTATTGCTTGTCTAGTACTTATCTTATCTTTAGTATATCCTCTCGCTAATACCTATGACCTTTAGATAGGGTAAAACCTATGGTTGAGACATGTGTTTGAAACATGTTATGGTTGATGGATGCATATGGATGCAATTGTTTGCTAGTGGTTGCTCGTGGATGCATATACACACACATTAGGCACTAGATCGGCTCAGTCACTTCATGTTGCATATTGCATAAATGGATGTGGTAGTTAGATTGATGGATGTATCATGGCTGTGTTATCATATGGATGATGCATTTTTGTGTATGGTTGTGCACGCATGTAGAAATTTGTATGTGTCAATAGGGTTTCGCATACATATTGGATGCATGGCACTATCATGGTTTGCATTAAGGAGGTTTACTGTATCAGTAACCGCCTGATTTTCGCATTAGGTAA
Organism: Allium sativum; assembly: GCA_030737875.1. NCBI lineage: Eukaryota > Viridiplantae > Streptophyta > Magnoliopsida > Asparagales > Amaryllidaceae > Allium > Allium sativum. Next base: position 830,822,039 of record CM060913.1, read on the forward strand.
GTACATATACACACACTTTTGCATATATCCATCCAGCATTTAGAATCTTGTAAGGACAATGATTGCTCGTGGATGATGCTTTGAGTAGATGGATGATTGGATGGTAGGATACGTTCTTCCTAACTTGAAGATTTCGGGGACGAAATCCTATAAGGAGGGGAGAATGTAACAACCCGTATTTTCAATAACCTGTAATAACATAAATCGAGGCAGAATTTAATTCTAAAATGGGAATCAAGGGAAACGGGCTATGCCATTGTGTTCGTCTCGGAAAAATACGCGAAATAGAGTCCGAGTTTTCGAAAATCGGAGTCCGTATGACCAAGATATGGCCTCGCGAAGTTTCACGAAAATTCCCAAATTAAAGTATACTTAATTAAGTGAAATGGGTTGTGTAGATATATATATATATATATTGATATATATATATATATATAATTGAAAATTTAATAAATAAATATGCAAAAATGCTCAAAACAGCGAATTGGGAGAGGGGAATAACCGAACCGGCCGATTTTTGAAGTCGACCCGAGCCCGCTGGGTCGACTAGGGGTTAATCCAGGGTGTTTGGCTGTCAACCCGTGGGCCGATTCGCTCAAGTGCAGATTTTGCATTTGAATGGTTCTCATGGTCCATCTTTAATCTAAAGGCCCTAGATGGTTCCTACACTTGACTTCTTCCCCAAGACATGCTTTGATGGCTTGGATTGAATCTAGGGTTAATCCTATGGCCTAAAACACTTGCCTAATCTATAAATAAGACCCTAACCTACCCTAATTCATTCATAATTAAACCTAGTGACTAAACTATGGCAAAATGCTAGCTCTCATGGCCTCCACTAATTTTATGAAGAGGGTTGCATACTAATCACTCTCTAATCAACTTCTAATCCCTTCTTAGCATCTTAATCTTCTTCATTTGGTGTTCAAAGTTGCTAGTTGTGAGTTTCTATCACTTTGATGATCTTTTGGTAAACTAATTAGATGAGATGTGATGAGATTTATGGTTTTGTATGTGGGTTAATGAGCTTTGAATCATATGATATGATGTTAGCATTAATCTTATGTTTATGCATGTTGAGTATGTAAGCTTATGCAAGTTTAATATGATGTATGTTATGTTTGCATGATGCTAAATATGCAAGTTGTGGGCTATGTAATCATATGCATGTTATGCAAGTTCATGGTAATATGCTATGCAAGTTACATGTTTGTTAATATGCAAGTTACATGTTTGTTAATATGCAAGTTACATGTATGTAAATATGCAAGTTACATGTTTGTTAATATGCAAGTTACATGTTTGTTAATATGCAAGTTACATGTATGTAAATATGCAAGTTACATGTTTCTTTATATGCAAGTTACATGTTTGTTAATATGCGAGTTACATGTATGTAAATATGCAAGTTACATGTTTATTAATATGCAAGTTCATGATGACACATTATGCAAGTCTATAAGCTAATATGCAAGTTTGTTATGCAAAATGAATATGTAAGTTATGTGACATATTATATGCAAGTTATGTGACATGTTATGCAAGTTCATATGCAAGTTATGTGTTTGTTAATATGCAAGATGGCACCTTTGAAACATGTTCATTCATATGCAAGTTGACACCTTTTATATGTGTTATATCATGAACGAAATTACGTGGGAACGATGGGGTAATTAAATGCATAAGTTAATAAGATTGTGTGAAATTAATATAATTATGCATAACACAAAATAAATAAACATAGTATGGGAATTTGCCTATTTGGTTAGGTGTACCCATACTATGTGTTGGGAATTTACCTATTGAGTTAGGTCTACCCCATGGGAATTTACCTATTAAGTTAGGTCTACCCATGTTAAGAAAACTTGATTAATTAGGGATAATTAATATAAAATTATGAGGGTGATTAATTAGGTGTAATTAATTGACTAAGACACGAGGTTGGACTCAGTTGTAGCGTAAAACTGCCCGGACCCAACCGGCTTAACCAGTTGCTACAAATGTTAGCCCAATGTGAGAGGTCTTAGGCACAAACTAAATACGTAATTAATGTAAAGACACGAGGTTAGACTCTGTTATGACATAAGGCTGCCCGGACCCAACCGGCTTAACCAGCGGTCATAAAAGACAGTCTAATGTGAGAGGACTTTACAAAGGTTACGTTCTTAATTAATTAATTAAGAAACACTTAACCACATTAGCATGTAGAGGGACATGAGGGGTTAAGTGGGTGCCTCGGGTGGCATGAGAAAATCTAGTGGTTGCCTTGGGTGGCAATAGAAAATACGATTAGAATACTTAACCAAAATAGAACATGTAATTAAAACATGATTAAAGGGTTAAGTGGGATATACTAGAAAAAGGGACAAGCTTAGGTGGGTAGCTTGTGGAGGCCCATTTCAACCAGTAACCCATACGTATCTTTGTGGGCTCGACCCATGTCGAGGACGGGACACGCATACTGGGCTTGACTGTAAGAGGCAAACAGGTTAGCGGTGGCAACGCAAGTCCAACGGGCTTCATATGCGTGAGTGGGCCCGGGCTGGTAGGTAAGCCGTTGTTGCATCGAGTAGATATAAGCCGTGCACCTTTAGTTTCATCAGGTTGCCACATTGGGGAATGATACATCCCACGGTGGGGCCAGCACGGGTATCTACGTTAGGGAGCCGATCGAATGGGAAGTAGTGTGTACACCTAGTGGATTGTAGGGCCCCGTGGCGCCTACTTGGTCACCTAGGGGTACGCAGGTACTAATTAGTAAATTTTATAAGTCCTTGGGTGGGATCAACCTTTAAGTTAGGAACGACTGGTGTGGTGCAGTTTAGTAATTTACCTTAGGGAGGGTAGATGCGTCTTTATCCTTTATCTTCGTTTAGTTGACTGCTTAGGGTAGCCATTCATCCCTATATGTTACCGTATATCAGTTTATGTCTTCTCTGGTTACTTTAACGATTGTATTGTTAAAGTTATAGGACTCGCTCAGACTTATGTCTGACCCTGTTGTTTTTATCTTTTTCCCAACCCTCAGGTCCTACGGTGGATCCTAGCAGTAGTGGAGCTTGATCGGATTGCTGTTCCAGTCTTTAGGAGCTTGGATAGATGTAAAGCTCCAGTTATCCAGTTATCTTTTCTTTTGTTTGGCTATTGTATGAGAGTGGGATTATGTACTTCTTTATTTTGATGGATATTGTACTTGACCTTTATTGTGGTTTTATGATGTAACCAGACATGTTTTACTTCCGCTGTTATGAGATGATGTTTTAAAATTTCAAGTACTATTTATATCTGTCTTGTTGTAATTTTTCTGTTCTATATTCACTAAAATACTCCACCGATGCTATGGCATTCCCTTAGTGAGTGATCATAGCGAAAATACATCACTTGATTTATTTTTTCAATACAACACGAATTGGATCATTCTTCTCAATTATGACTTTAACTAAGTTTTAAATTGTACTTGAGAACCAAAAACCAAACCTATCTGGAAGTGTTTGATCGGGATTTATATTGTAGGATTTTTGTTTAAAAAAAAATCAGCGTGCTCCGTACACATAACTAAACTTAGGCATGAATAAGGAAATAGTTGGTTCCAAAGTATATGTTTTTTGTCTTCTTTTTTTGTTTTTATTCGTGTTTTGGTGCATGTTCTACTGGTAAGATTATTGATATTGCACACACTTGACACTAGTAAAGTATTAGCATATTCAGCTTAATGCCATATAACAGTAGAATTGAATATTGCATACCGCATCAAAATTACACATCTTTTGACCGCCACTGCATTAAGTTATCTGCAGCAATTCAACTACAATAAATGAACACACACTCATTATCATGTGCAAGTCCAACCACATAAACTTCATAATGCATCTGCTGTGCATATTTGTTAACATGCAGGATTATTCTTAACTAACATTGATTAACAGACATCAAATTATAAGTATACCTGCAAGCAAACAGATAACTTTTTTCATTTCTCCATATCTTATAAATACGAATAATAGCTCAACAGCATGGACTATTGTACCAGTGATACCATTTCCAACGTGAGGAACTTCCAGATTCTTTATATGGCTATGCCTTTCAGTATTACTTATATCAAATTTTAATTCAACCCATTTACTATTGGTTGCTCAATTTTCTTTCAAGCATGATTACCAAGCCAGATAAGATACTGCCTGGTCCAAGCAAAGCCGGCCTGGTTGATCTGCAACCAGCCCTCTCATATCAAACGAAACTCAAGCTGGCCTGGCCCCAAGCCAGCTCATCAACTTGGTAGCACATCTGGCCGGCCAGCTAAACCTGAGGGATGATTGAAGCAAGTCCAGACATGCTTAAAATAGGCCACTCAATTCGCATGGTTACATGTGTTATGTAACGACGGTCGGAAACAAAGTCCCATTCCTTACACGCATATGAGCTGACACACAACTCCTATATAGCAAAAAGAATTCCTAATGTTACGTGTCTACCAACTCATATTTGTACACAATTCCTTTAATATATTCCGTGATGTGGGACTATTGTATCCAAACCATCATTAATCCTCCTTAACAACATGCGAGGAAAACCTAACAACATGCAGGTGATGCTAATGGATGTAGAACTTTATTTCATTACATAGCCAATAAATGTGAGGAGGTGAAGAAAGCAGACTTCATATTGTGCAACTCACACAAGCTTAGATCACAAGCGTTCTCATACATGTCTATTGCCTAACTTGAAATTTACTGGCCTGGTGGGAATGAAGGGAAAAAAAAAATTGGCCTTCTGATGAAGCTTGTGTTGATTAAGCGGCTAGGCCAGACAAACAAACCATAATGTGCAATAAATATCGCAGACAATAGCAGCCCTTACCTTGGTAATTGAGGCATGTGTTTATCAGTTGTTACCGACACTCCACTTTCGGTTAAGGCGGATTTAGTTGAAATTTGGCAACGTGCTACTGAATTTATCAGTGAAATTCAGGGGGGACGTTGAGTTTAGGTCTGAAAATCAGAGAAGAGCCGCAGAAAATGATTAAAATGAAAAACGGCGGGGGTATACCGAAATTTCGTTTTTGGACGTGAAGCCCCTTAAACAAAACTGAAGTGTCAATAACAATACCCAAGAGATAAAGTAAAGGTATTTTCATATACTAATTTTTGTGTTCAGTACGCCATATGACAATTCTAAATATGACTGGAGTTCCCTTATAATTGATCGCCTCTTCACCAATTTTGGAGTGCGAATAACAATGCCATTTGGGACTCATAGTTAGGTACACAAACAATAAATAAAATAGAATTTTGGAGTGAGAATTTACCTTATCCGTTTGAGTATTTCATCATTAAGTCTTCAGGCAATATACATCGACGATCCATTTGATCGACAAGCACCTTAAACTCAAACGAACAAGATCTAATATTAGATAGCCTACGAACGACGTTTTAAGCTAAACTAAACAAACAATTCAATCATACAACCAATAGTAGTACAAATTCCTAAAGTTACATATATGCATCCATAATCGCAATAGTAAATTAAGTAGAACTTATCTATAACAATCAAAGTAAAATACATGTCAAAATAACCTAAATCTAATAATGTAATCAAAAGAGTACATAATAGAACGTAAATAGGTAAATAGCGCGTAATAGTGATCAAATAGGTAAAAATATGATATCCAAGTTAAAATATTCAAATAACATTTTAATATTTTCATTTATTATTTACCAGGTTCAATTATCATAAAAATTGCATTTTATAATTAGAAATCAGTTTAAAACGTCAAATTTACATAGTCGGAACAAATACAGTCCAGTGAGAGACAATATCACTCATCTCAACCAAATCAGTCTAAATCAGCTTTAATACATAGAGTTTGCCAATACGAGCTCATCGGAAGAATAGGCGTCCAATTCCGATCTTGTATGCAAAAGTTATAGTGAATATAAGTTTGTGATTATTAAATGATTAATTAAATAATATAGTTAGCTTAACAACATAATTAACCCTAATTATATTACCTAATTATCTTTTTCCCTTTGTGAAGTACTGATGCGTGCATCACTTTGAGCAAACCCATCATAATCGAACATTGAATCTTCGATCCTCACCTCATCCGTTAGTTAAATTGAAATCTGTCAATTCGAGCGAGTTCCTCTTTGCGAGACCTCCACCGCGAGCACTACATCGTCACGCTCGGTTGCCCTCTCCAAAATCTGACCCGAGGTAGTCCCTTGTCCAGGCAGGTGATGCAATTCGAATCCCTAGGTCAGAGCTCTGACTACTGGCGCAGCTCGGTGCGTTTCAACATGAGAAACGCGATGATATCGTCGATTTCATCCAAATCCTCTTTCTTGCACCGTGAATTTGGATCGTACCGTGGTAATTTCAAAATTTTGACCAAGACAGTGATGATCAGACATAATAAAATGGGTAGGAACATATAATTCTTGTCGTACTGGCTCGAACTAGCCCAACAGTGGGATTTCTAGTGGACATAATTGTTGTATCTCAATTTTTGAAATAAAGATAGGGAAGGCGGCCAATGTTTCTCATCACGCAATGTAACAGCGATTCACGAAGAGCAGACATGAATGAATAGTGACGTGTCCAATGATATTCTAGAGTTTACGATAATTTAATATTATTTTATTCAATTCCAATTTAAATTCTCAACTAAAAACAGATGTGCGTTTTATTTTCACATGACCAAGTAACACATCCGATCACTACAAAACTTGATGGGGTATATCATTACAATGATATGGTTTCGATGGTATACATTTCATCAAATTTCGAGATTGCACTCTGAAATGGCAAATTTACGTGTACGACATCTATCGACTCAAAGTGAATCGAAAGAATTTAATTTTTGAAGTTTGCGACCACTTTGAACCTCTTATTGTAAATTGGAAAAACCGTTGATACCCTGAACAAAACTCAGGCGATCTCATTTTATAAAATAACCGAGGTTGTAACGGACAATTTTCATATTGACACTTTTGGCTAAATGTGAATAGAGTGGGAGATATAAATTTTAAAAGGTTGGAAATTGACACTTTTTATTTTCTGAAGAAAGACAAAAAGAAGGAAAAATAGTGGATTACTCTTTGTATTGTCTTCCCTTTGCTTCTGTCCATGCATGAAGAATATATTGGCTAAGGTATTTTTTGGAATACGTGATCACTTATTTGACCACTTATTGCTGATTAAGAACCTTAATGTTATTTGTTTTTTATAAGTATTCAAATCTAAAACACTTACTAAGTGGAAAATTGTTAAAACACTTTCATAGTGTTTTTTCCAATTTTGAATGCTTAATATCATTTTTCTTCCACATACCTTACTTACATTTTTACATTATCTTAAAAACATATCGAAAATTTAAAGAAAACTAAAATTAAGATTTTTGAAAATCTACTCTACCAAAGGTTTCAAACATTTAGATTGTATCTTTTTTATAAATTTTAAATTTAGATTCATTTTCAAACATAAAATATATAGAAAAAAGTGTATTTAAATATTTGAAAAAAGATCTGAAATACAAAATTTTCAAGTACGTAATTTTCAAATAATTTTTAAATTAGACTTTTGGAAACTTAATTCATGATTTTTTTTATTGAAAATTTGAAATTAAAATCTTAAAGCTAACAAAAAGAAATTTAAATTATTTAAACGAAATATTTACAAATAATTATCCAATATTAGGGTTTCCACAAACTCAAGTATTTTCAAGATTAAAATTACAAATGCCAAAGTATTAAAAATTAATTTACGATTCAAATTTTTTATTTTAATATTTATTTCATGAATAAACAAATAATACAAAGGGCGGTATAGTCAAAATAGGCATTTTCATTAATTCCAGTCAAAAGCTTAAAAATAATAAATAAACAACCTGTTGCAATTCAGCATTCAACGTTCATGATGTTCAGTTTTCATCAGTGTCTAGTATTCAACATTTAAAACAAACAAAGCCTAAGTTTTTAGTTTCAATATAATTGTAACGACCTAGGGAATTCAATTCCCAAATTCCAATAATAATACATAACCTGTATTACGTACCAGAACTCAAGTATCAAAAACATCAGATAGTTATTAGAGGGTGAGATAAGAAAGAAAGAAATATTAGAATAGAAGAAGAAAAAGAACACAACAACATTACAGTTTAACATTGTAGCGGAACAAAATATAACATAGAAATAAAACTTTACCGAGAGTTGTGAAATAAATACTTACAATCATCAGAGTACATCAACACATCTGGACAGTTACAATAATCTGTCCTCGTATACAACACACAGTGGAATAAATATATATCATGCATCTGAACGTCTCCATCACGTCTTCTTGAAATTCATAGCATCCAAACCTAAACCTGTACAACCCTGGCTAACCCGAGCATTTCAAACGTCGGATCAGTCCGGTGAACCAGATCGCTAAGTTTATGATATCATCCAACTTGATTTTAAAGTTAAAATCTTTTCTAAAAAAGGATAATTGTATGACCAAATCCACACATAAATACGGACGGTTTTTACCTTACGATAACCCAAAACATTTTTGAAATCAATATTATTTTGATATTATGATAGTGTCAAAATACAAATAAATAGAATCTAGCAGAACGCTTGCATCTTACGCTCCACATATATAGTATACATATCAAAACCGCGGGTGCTGATTGGAGATTGGATTTCCAACTATGACAAGATATAGAACCACCTTCCGATAGTGTATCTCTAGAGGGCATTAGGGAATACACTGGGTTCAACAAGAACGTCGTGCAACTCGGCCCACACATAACCGACCACTCATTTCGCTTGAGTGTATCGAATGTACATCACCAACGGTTGTGAGCTACCCACCGTTTCCCGAAAAGGGACAGAATCAAAAATAGATAAAAGAATGAAATGGATTTTCTCTAGATAGGTGATTATACACTCTAATGGGAGCGACCCACATGGCCATGCTGCCCGCCCGATTTTTGTCATTTCTCGGTTGAAGAGGCTTGAGGTTTAACATTACCTTTAGAATAACACAATATCTTTGAATGCCACATCGTTAGATTCGCCAAATCAGTAATTGACGCCCACAAAAATAGTCTGGGTGTTATATGCTAAGAGAAGGTGTCTTCTTTGCCACCTACAGAGATACGTTTATAAAAATCAATGTACGTGATTCTTAAGGAATACTTTGTCATACATTCGTCTATACACGTCATCTAGGAACAAGATGAACGAAGGCACCCTCCTACCACATCATAGGAATCACCCTATAGATCAGTAGCGAGTAGTTCTTGCAAATAAGTAGATTTCAACCACGACAGAACTACAATACATCTCTGCTTGTAAATTAAGTTAATATATGATAGACTTTGAAAACTATAGGAGTTAACCAGAGATATAAGTAATCCTTTCGTTTTATGAAGATCTATGGTCTTCAATGGCTTCGTCTTGATCAACATATGATATCTTCTTGAATTCGTATTTGTTGGTCGGAATGGTTTTCGAATATAATTCGATCTTGGTCTTTCCGTACCAACAATCGTATAGGTCAGATTTGATAGTCGGTTATTTAACTATCAATAAACAAATATTTAACTATAAAAAATGGATTTACTGGTTCAGTACTCAGCATCACTTGGCCTTTTAATTAAAACTAATATAAAACTTCTTAAATATACAATATTTTAAAACACGTTATTTATTTCTTTTTTATTATAAGAATGTTCGCAAAACCCTTTTTAAACACTTTAGGATTAATTCATATATATATATATATATATATATATATACACATACTCCAAACATTTGAGTTCAATTAAATCCCACGTAAAAACATCGTTATGAAATCTCTTTGATTTTCGTTGTTGGGAAACAAAAACAAACACTGATCCCCTTTTTAACAAACCCATTCAACTTATCCATTAATTCTTTTACTTCATAAATTTCGTTATATTTTTTCCAAATCTCCTTTTATTTCCTTTACATTGGAAATATTACTTATATATATATATATATATATATATATATTCTCTACTTCCTTTTTAATTTCGTTTACTTAACTCCTTATAGATCCATAATATTCCCCTCGAACATTTCATGGTTTGAAGATCCCATTTTCAATCCCATAATTTTCACTTAATCTCATTATTAAGTTTCATCAACTTAAAATCCACGTTTTAGCCTCATGCCCTTTTATAAACCTTATTTATAAACTCGGTTTAATATAAACTCGTTTCTATCTCAATTTCTTTTACTTAATTCAAATAATAAATAAAACATTTATTAAATCCATCACATCAGTTCAAACCTCTTTTATAAATCCATCACATCAGTTCAAATCTCTTTTAACTTTGTTATAAAAATTCGGGGTTTACCATGAAATCCGATCATCACTCTTTTCTAATTCAAGTAGATTCATTCCACGCTCGATTATTGACACAAATGGATTTCCTTTAAGTAATAATCACTTAGATCCTTATTAATTAAGGTAATAACTTATTTCATTACTTACTACGGTATAAGTAGTTAAATTATTTATTACTAAAATAAATAATAATTCCTCCTATTAAAAAATCTGATTAACATTTACAAATATTCGTTTAAACAATTTCATTAGATTTATTTAGTAATAAACTAATTTAATTATCAATCCCAGTTAAAGCAACCAACTCATTTAAATCAAAATACGGTTATCTCGTTATTAGTCTCAATTACTTCTTCCTTTAAATTAATTAATAACATAATTAGTTTAAATAATTTCATTTAATCCAACTCTTAATGTGTTAGGTTAATTTCTTCTCATTTATAAACCTTATCAATGATTTGCTTTATAAAACTATTTAATAATTACATTATAAACTTAAATAATAAATATTTATTTCCTTTTTAAATAACCTTTAATTCCAATTAATAGATTAAAAATCTATTTTTAGTATAAAAATAAATTTTATAACTTCATTACCGTCGATTCATCTGATGGTAAATCAATATTCATAAAACGATTGATTTATAGGCCATATGCTGCTAATTACCCCCACCAATACTGTCTATTGGTTAATAACAAAACAAATGTTGAATTTAGATTCAACGATCAATAATAAAAATATGATCTTATCCAGCAATTCGTTACAATTATAGAAGGATAATAAAATAGGCAAGTTAAGTTATTTTGTAAAATTTCAAAAATGCTAACATTTGGTGTGTAAAATACATCAAATTAAAGTTGATTGTTTTTCAAATTCAAATTTATGGAAAAATACTATAAATTGAATTAAGAATACGTACTTTAAAATCTTATGTAAATTTAAAGCCTATACTTTATTATATTTAGATTCAAATTCAATGACTTAAAAATTTGGGATGTTACATTCTCCACCCATTAAAAGGATTTCGTTCCCGAAATCAAACCAACAAAATGCAGGTTGTTACATTCTCCCCTCCTTATCATTCTTATCTAAATCAAGCTTGTACCTAGGCTGCATACTATATATATCATCAGATTAAGCCCAAATTCTGTAGCATCTCCTGGAAATTGCTGACCAACTCTTGTAAAAACATATCAATTAAATCATTTCTCAGTAGTCGCCTCAACTAAATATTAGAATCACCAGTACTAGCAAATGAATAATTACCACTACAAGAAACAGAATATGACCTTATACTGTTCATTGAAAAACTAGTAGGAACATTATCAACAAAAATAACAAAGTAATCTCCATGATTATGTGCAGTCAACAACAAAATAGATTGATGATCATAATTTTAATGTTCCTTCTCTTACCTGCTATGAAATGGTATAATTCAAATATTGACAATGGACTTAAATCAATCCATTTACCACAAAAGAATTTCTCAACATAACAACTGAACTATCTAAATGAAGACGTAAAGAAAAGCTATCATGTCCAAACTTCAACAACACTAACAAATCAACACCATCAGGAACACCGTAACGTAAAGAATAAAACAACATTACAATTAAAAAATTAAAAAACAACATAACCCTAGAATAAATATATTTTTGTAGACTTATCAGCAATAATCATTAAAAAGATGCAGATAAATCAGCTTATAACCATAATTTATAAACAACTAAATGCAGTATCTCCAGCGTATATATTGAAAATAATTGCAAACAAGTCTATAAAATATAAACAATAATTGTAGATAAGTCTGCAATTATACAAACCTAAAAAACCATCGAACATTGATTATACGTATTTGAATTTAATCGATTATCTGATCTGGAAGTGAGAGAGAGAAATGAGGGTAAGGGAGTTAAAGGAAAATATATATTATTTTATTTATTTTATTCTCCAAACTGTTGACTTTTATTTCCAACACCAATCGAGACCCAACGACTGTCGCCCCTAGCTAATTACCCCCATTCCGAATACAATGGGATATGTATCGTAAGCCAGTTCGGCTGTTTCGATCAGTTTTTATCAAAATCAAAAGGTAAATATATATATATATATATATTCAATTTGAACGCACATTTCAATTTACTGGGGCCACATACTGACTTAGAAAATTCCAGAAAAATTATTTCTAGCTTCGTATTGGTGATACGGTCCTAACAAAACTAATTTCGTCAAATTCTGAGACCGTTTGAAAAATGGTCATTTTCCAGTCGATTAAAATCAACTGAAACTGGTCAAATGCGTATTCCTTTGCCACGCTCACATATTGATTCTAAAAATTACGAAAATTGGAATCTAGCAATAACTTGACATCACGAATCCAACAAAAGTGGTTTCGTCGAAATCCGAGGTCATTTGCAAAATTTCCATTTTTAAGGGCCAGAATTCCATAGCGACTATTCTGAATTTTCATCTGGACATAACTTTTTATCCTCGCTATGAAATTTCAATTTTTCTAATTCGTTGGAAAGATATCCTCGGTTAGATTCAAATATTTTTGGTTTCACTAAATTCCGGTTTATTTTGAATCCTGTACATACATTTGAAGTTTGAAATCGAATTATCGAACTACCGCGCCATTTTCAATTCCTTTTATATATATAAATAATTATTTATATTCTAACGACGATCTATATAATATATACGTTCGAATTCTATTCAAAATAAATTTTTCATCATTTTTATTTAAAATAATTCATTTTAAATAATCAAAATTCGCTAAAATTGCCAAAATAAAAATTTTTAATTGGCTCAGATTTCCGGGTTATTACAGGTGATGTTTGGCTGGTTTCCTCGTTTGTATTTCATCTCCACGGCCAGTGAAGCCCTACTTTTGTTGTATCTAGTGGCGTTTTACCTTTTACTTCCAGCCATCTCCTTCCTATGTCATGAATGTTGCCTTCCTGCTATGAGCATCTGTCTTATGCATGTCCCTGTTCTTGCTTCACCTGCTGATTTCCACGGTGATAGCTTAATGCTACGGTGGTGTATTAGTGTATCTGGTGACTATGCACTGACGTTGGGTCTACCTTTTCCTTCTTTCTGGTAGAAGCTTTGTGCTTGTCCCTTGTCAGGAATCTAGTTATGTTTTTATGTCAAGTTGCTTTGTCATAGTGCCAAGTCAAGTTTCTTGTAGTTACCTTCTTCTTGCTGCCGAGCTAGTGGTTGGGTATGCTATGCTTCGGTGTGATGTATCCTTCTGGATTTATAGTGTTTTCCATGACTACTTTGGTTTAGCTATGAAATACTAGGATGCGATGTTTCCTTTTGTGTAATTTTTGTTGGACTTGTGCGGCATGTGATTTTGTGTTGGCTCAATTTATTTTGGCCTTTAGTTTACATTAATTTTGCCAGGCAGATGTAATTTTATTCCTTGTTATAAGGAGATTGGTTAGTTTGACCCTCCCTGCATGAAGAAAGTTATGTAATGAGAAGTCTAGTCGTATTTGGCTAACTCCTGTGCTATAAGCTAGAATAGTTGAAGTGGTCGGGTCACTCTAAAAACCGATAGTGATGGATAGTCCACCGTAAAAACGGAGTAGCAGCTAGACAATCTGTCTAACTCCTGTAATAGTTTATTTATTATTTATTTAATAAAAAGTTTTATGCATCACTATAAAAACTGGTCGGCCTTGCCAAAAAAATAGGGATCAGAAGTGTATGTTTTGGAATAGGAGGAGTTTATGTGGATTAAACTTAATTATAAAGATGTAGGCCTAATTTTCAAGTCAACAAATTAGTATTAACAAGCGTCAGTGGCATTATTGTTGCACCCAACAAACGGGTAGCGCTTTGAGAAAGCTTATATCAGGATCTTGGTCACCCAAATCGCAAAGAGATAACTTAGATTGAAAACAAGACGGAATTGAAACTAAAACATAATAATACAAGATATTCCACCCAACCAACATCTTTATTGATTCACCCAAATTTTGTTTACAATTAAAAGAACAAAACTAAAATAAACAAAATACAATTGAATCAATAACAAAATTGAGAAAGGAAATAATATCTAAATGACTAATATTGTTGGAGAGGAAGAACGATTAAGAACAACGGCTAACCCTAGATTATCTTAAGATTAAGATACTCTAATTTAGTGCCTTTGATTCGGTAAAAAGTTTCACTCCTGAAAGTTGCTTATATAAGAGAGTAGAAAACATCGGCAAATATCCAAATTGCCCCTTGAAAATATCACAAATCAGATCTGATATGGTTCAGTTAAAACATATATTTCACTGGCTCAGACGTCTGGCATTAGGGACCGGATGTCTGAGTTAAGTTTCTAAAAATTATAGACCCAATCGCTTAGACGTCTGCTTTCACCCTAAGATGTCTGAGTTGAGTCTTTGGACATTCTAGAGACACTGCTCAGACGTTCGATTTCATCCCCCAAAAGTCTGAGCTTAAGCAACCCAGTAATTCTGGCTTCTTCTGCCATATCTTCCTCCTCCAAGTTTCGATTTACAAATCGCCTTCACCATCACGAAGCTACTTCAATAACTAACACACATGGCTAGCTTTAATGGACATGTGATTTAATACCATAAATCTAAACAATCCACCTTGATATGAAATCACATCAAGAGTTCCAACAAAAACAAACATGTCATCACCATCTCATTCACAAATCCCCATATCTAAACCATACTACATTACAAACCTCAACCACCGATGCAGGTGATGCATCTCCCTCATGAGGTGCATTACACAAAACCGGTCTAAAAAACGTTAGTAATATCAAAAAGATCTCCATCTTACATTTGTGTATTTTGTAACTCAACACTTGTTTATCACTCGATCTGAGCTTCTGATCACTATCAATATCTCGAGCATCATAAACATGAAGACCCATTTTTGACATATGATCCTCAATGCCAAAATCATAAGCAGTGACCACATTTACCTCTCGACCTTGTTGTGGACTAGGTTCTTCAACCGTCACTCGCTTTCCACAGTCGATTACAAAACCAACCAATCTATAAAGGTTTCATTCTTCCAGCACTCCTCTCATCCTTACATGACCACCTTTTTTCACTCTCAAAACTCCATCTTGAGTCTCATAAGTACAACCACGACGATTCAACAGATCGAGAGAAATAAGGTTATGCGAACAAGTAGGTATATGTCTGAGTCCAGAGACTTCCCTAACTACACCGTCATGCGTTCAAAACCAGATAAATCCAATACACAAATCGTTAGCTTTATTCCATTGATTGTCTTAATCATTTCGACATTCTGCTCATAAGAAGAAAAACAGTTCATGTCACTATAAATGTGAAAATTGGCTTCCGAATCCATCTTCCAATGCTTATTTTCACTAAAGATGACATCCCAAGAAATATCACTATTGGTAATTTCAGCAAATTCTACTTGTGCATCATCACCATTATCACTGTGCGTAGCCTTCTTATTTCTTTTATAAGCATAACACTTGTTGCGTACAATATTGATAAGTGATAGCACATTTACCTTAGCTTCTTTCTTCTTTCAAATTGTATCTTTCTTTGAGTCCCTTGCCACCATAGCATCAGTTTGAACTGCTTTCAGACCTGATCCTTTCTCCTGAACTTCTCATTCAAAAGGCTGCTTCTAACAACTACCAGAGGGATAGTTTCGTTTGCATTGGAATTACTCAATGAAACACCCAAAGTTTCTCAATTTTCTGAAAGTGAACTCATCAATAAAAGATCATGTAGCTCATCATCAAAATTAACTTTTACAATTGACAATTGTTTTATTACATGTTGAAATTCATTTAAATGCTCTACAACTTATTTCCCTTCATCTAATCTCAGTTGTACCAACTTTCAAACCAGAAAAGTCTTACTCGTATCACTCTTTGACTCATACAAAGATACAAACTTGTCGAACAAATCCTTCGTGGGTTTAGAACTAGCCATTATCGAAAACGAAATCATATCCGACATCAATAACTTCTCAAAAATCAAAATTACTTTAAGCTTTGCGATGATATGCTCTAATACCAACTATTGTGTCCAAAATAGGGGTAGAGCTTTGCAGAAGCTTATACCGAGATCTTCGTAACCCGAATCACAAAGAGATAGCTTGGACTAAAACCAAGACGAACTTTAAATTAGAACACAATAACACAAGATATTCCATTCAACCATCCTCTTGATCAATTCATCAAAGTTTTATTTACAATTAATATAACAAAGCTAAAAGAAATAAAATACAATCGAATCAATAACCAGTTGAGGAAGGAAAAGAATATCTAGATGACTAATATCATTGGAGAGGAAGAACCATGAAGAACAACGCCTAACACAAAAGATTATCGTAAGAGTACGATCCTCTAGTTCAGTTCCTTCAATTCGGTACAAAGTTCCAATCCTGAAAGTAGCTTAGATATGAGAGTAGAAAACGTAAAAAAAATATCCAAATTGCCCCCTTGAAAATATAATAGATTAGATCTGATATGGCCCAATCAAAACATACGTTTCTCCGACCCAGACATCTGGTATTAGGGACTAAACATCTTAGTTAAGTTTCTGGAACTCCCAGACCCAATCATTCAGACGTCTGGCTCCACCCCCAAACGTCTGAACTGAGTCTCTGAAAATCCCAGAGACATTGCACAAACATCTGGTTTCATCCTCCAAACGTCTGAGTTGAAGCAACTCAGCAATCCTAGCTTCTTCCACCATATCTGCCTCCTCCAATTTTTTTGTTAATATAACATAAAATTTCGAAGGTAGCTAATTAACAATAAGGTTGTCAGAACGTGATGAAGCTTCGCTTGTAACCTACATAGGCGAAAAAATACATGTATATGGATACATTAAAGGAGATTTTCACCCAAATGGCTTATCAATTCAGGATAATTTATTTTAGGAATACCATTTCTTAACAAATAATTTAAAGGATAATTTGTAAAAAAAAAAAAAAATTGTATTTATCATTTATAGTTATAGAGGAATAATGATAAATGAATTTATCATTTTTTTCTGTATAACTTAAAAGAATAAATGAATTTATAATTTTTTGATTAAATTATTCTTAAATACTAGTTTTTCAGAAATGACGTGCCCAAATTTTATTATGTTGCAGTTAAAACTGTTCAAACTAGTTTCAACTGCATCAAATAAGTTTTGAAAGTACAATAATTAACGGATAAGTATTTATTTGTTGTTTGTTCCGTATATATTTAGAGTGCCAACAAAAATAATCTATCTGTTAAGCATGCCGATGACTAAATACCAAGGTCATAAAATAACCTTTTTTATTAATGCTCTAGAGAAGCTTCTTTCACTTGAATCATTCATCAACCTCTCCATCCAACCCAGTTCATCATAATATCCTTCCTCAAAAAACCGAGTTTAATTATGACAACAGATTTTCTGTGGTTCCTTCACTGATGAAGATGTTGATACTCATGATCATTAGTGGCTGTACAGCGCGAGCACTGAACATTCCATCAAAATACGATGGATTTGCATACGGAAACGCTGCTGAAATATGGGGGGATTCATCGGTGATAATAGAAGCCTTCTATGACCCCATGTGTCCAGATAGCAGAGATTCATGGCCACCTCACAAACAAGTCTTGATTCATTATTCCCAAACTGTTTCTCTATTGCTGCATCCTTTTCCTCTGCTTTGAGTTTTTGCATCCTTTTCCTCTGCTTTGAGTTTTTCTTTTTACCTTTCCATTTGCTTCGCCTTTCTATTTCGCTTGTTTTTCTTCCAATGGTCCAGGGTTGTGGTTCAGATTGCCCAAAACTACACATAAACATCATCTGTTAAAGTACAATTTTGAATCATAAGCAAACAAATATCCATCTATTTATATGTGTACGTATGTAAGATGTATTGACATTTGGATACAGCAAAATTTTTTTAGTTCTTTAGAAATAAATAAACTAGCAGTGCCTTAAGCTTGCTTTACTTCTGAGAAAAAAATGCAGGTACCACAGCAAGTCCTATATTTCATGCCGTGCACTGCATATAGCAAACATACTAAATCCATCTTTCACTTACCCTCTGCTCGAGTTCCTCTTCAAGAATCAGGTAACATACTTATTATAATACCGACAAATCCGATTAGGTATCTTAATGTAGTCTTCTTTTACAAAACGGATGGACTGCAGGAAAGGTACTATAACACACCCACTTATAACATGTCGAGAGCACATATCATTCATACAATAGCCAAACTTGCGGCTACAGCAGATGGAAAACATTATTCCCACTACGCATTTATGTCTGGTTTTAATGATTCAAAGACCGATCATGCAGCCAGGATTTCTTTCAAGGTAACATAATCAATCGTCTTCTTTTGGGTTTTTTTTAGGTAATAGTATAATGTATCAAAAACAAATTTACCAGTATGGATGTTCAAGAGGTGTGGCTTTTCTTCTTTGTGAATGGCATTGCCCAGCCGGATTTTGGTTCAACAATCGACTTCAAGAAATGGAGGAGCATACTCGACCCGCTCTTCCACAAAGCGTGATGTGTTCAATACAGTTAATTGTAGCTTTGCCGATACATATAGTTTCTAGCAAGGAAGAAGAAAACTTGTACGAGAAATAAATTATGCCTATAATATATTGTATGTCAAATCTTCATACCAACAATATAAAATATATATGACTGGTATATTCAAGTTGTTGCTGTTGAGTTGATTTAAAATTAAATATCATACCCATAAGTCCTAAATTGCTATTGATGAGCATACTCTGTCTTTTCTAATTGTGTTGGTACTTGTAATGTATAAACATTTGAAATGGTTATCAATTTCACTGATAAACAAAAACAAACAGAACACAAGATTTCACATTGTTCCAGCATTGAGCCTTCATAGGTCCAACCAATATTTTAAAAAAGGGATTCAAATCGTAAATCCTATATCCAAAATTGCTTTGTTTGGCCAACTACATATGATGAATTTTGCTCCAATTAAGTTATCGAGTAACATTTAAGTTTGAAAAGCATTTATTGTTTGATACGTACTAACAATTTGTATTTCAATAACAAATTGCATCGAATTTCTAATCTAATATTATTTTTCTTTTTAATATTTTTATTCTTTCTAAGTGCCACCCTTTTTTGGCTAAGAAAACAATGAGGTAATAAATTCAAACACATCACTTGATTTAATTTTTCAGCACAACATGATTGGATCATTCTTATCAATTACGACTTTAACTAAGTTTTAAATTGTACTTGAGAACCATAAACCAAACCGTGACTGGAAGTGTTTGATTGGGATTTATATTGTAGGATTTTTGTTTTAAAAGAAGCGGAAAAAAAAAAAAAAAAAATAACAACCGCGTGCTCAGCACACATAACTAGCCTTAGGTATGAACAAAGATATAGTTGGCTCCAAAGTTTTTTTTGTTTTTTTTTTCCTTTTTTTTTTAATCTATGTTTTTAGTGCATGCTCTTTTGGTAAGGTTATTGATATTGCACGCACTAGTAAACTATTACCATATCCAGCGTAATGTGATGTAACAGTAGAATAGAATATTGCATACCGCATCAAAATTACACACATCCTTTGACCACCAATGCATTAAGTTATCTACAGCAATTCACACACAATAAATAAACACATACTGATTATCATGTGCAATCATGCCCTAACACAGGTAGAATAGTTTACCATTAGTCTAAAATTCATGATTGTGTTCGCTATGCGATTGAAGCCACACTACATAAACTTCATAATGCATCTGCTGTGCATATTTGTTAACATGCAGGATTATTCTTAACTAACATTGATTAACAGACATCACGTTATAAGTATACCTGCAAGCAAACAGCTACCATTTTTCATATCTCCATATCTTATAAATACGAATAGTGGCTCAACGGCATGGACTATTGTAGTATTGATACTATTTTTAACGTAAGGAACTTCCAGATTCTTTAGCTTGCTATGCCTTCAGTATAAATTATATCAACTCTAATTCAATCACATTCATGATCCATTTACTATTTGTGGCTCAATTTTCTTTCTGCAACCCGCCCTCTCATATCAGACCAAACTCAAGCTGGCCACAAGCCAGCTCATCGACTCGGTAGCACAACTGGCCGATAGCCGGCCAGTTTAACCCGAGGTATAATTGAAGCAAGTCCAGGCATGCTTAAACTAGACCACTCAGTTCGCATGGTTACACGCAGGTGATGCTAATAGATGTGGAACATTATTTCATTACATAGTCAATAAATGTGAGGAAGTGAAGAAAGCAGACTTCATATTGTGCAACTCACACAAGCATAGATCACAAGTGTTTTCATTCATGTCCATTGCGTAACTAGAAATCTATTGGCCTGCTGGGAATGGAGCAAAAAAAAATTGGCCTGATGATGAAGCTTGTGTTGATTAAGTGGCTAGGCCAGACGAACAAACCATAAAGCGCAATAAATATCGCAATAAAGAACGTAATTTCCGCAAGAAAACAAGCCTGATGTCAGCTTTTAACTTAAAAATGAATATTCAACTGTTCTTCCAATCAATTCTAAGCAAATAGCTGCAGTAAACCAGAAATCGATACCACGAGCGCTAAGCGTTTGAACACTGGATTGATGGTAACCGTACGAATCAAAGATGCAATCGCTAAAGCGAGATTAAAAAGGTAGCAGCTGTGATATTAATAAAACAGGTGACAGTAGAACTTACCTCCAAACCCGCCTGGTAACTTGTAGATCCCAAAAGAGGGGAAAGTAATCTGTCTTATCAGCAGATCGAGGGCTAGGGTTCTGGGTGGGGGTAAGGCAGACGAAGCTGGGAACAAATCTTGGGGAAAAAGAAGAAGAGACGGGTGGGTAAAAATTAAAACACACGGGGCGAATGGAGATGCGGGGTATCGATCCCCGTACCTCTCGCATGCTAAGCGAGCGCTCTACCATCTGAGCTACATCCCCGAGATGACGACGGATAGATGGTCTAATTTGTCGATAAAAACACCGATATGTTCAATTTTAACATCGCGTTGCTTGTTTTTAAGGCCATAAAGATGAGATGGGAACATGGTCGACGGTGTGAACCCAGGCAGCAGTGATTGCCAGAATAGAGATCGAAGGAGACGCACAAATTCTCGGAAAACCCCCGCTTTAGGAAATATTTGCCGCCTACTGAATTATTCACAAAAAAGCTTATTAGGTACCTGTGAACTGCATGATTGCATAATGAAGAAGGGTAGAGTTACGAGGCCCGAATGGGGAAGGTGGAGGTCTGCTGCGCGGAGGCGGAGTGGAGGGAGAAGTACAATTGAAACGCGAATTCGGAATCCACCCTGGTACGTTATTCCAGCGCAAATGTCTGGTTTTATTTTGGGATCTATAGTCTCCAATTACCAGATTTAGTCAAAATTCTCACTGACGTGATCGCACTGCGGGTGAAGAAACCACGCAGCGTAATTGCGAAGGAGGCTAGTTTTGACCTAAAAAGAAAAAATGGTTGGGAAACTCAGCGAAAGAGGCGGTATTCTTAATTTTTTCAAGATAAAGGGGGCGACTCAGCATATATGGTGGTTCTAATAGAATTTGTCTTTTATGTCCCCTATCGGTGTAAATAAAGGATGCAATCCTCTATTTTCCACCAATAGAAAGCACAGTTTTGCAGAGACTGTTAAAAACAGTGTCAACAAACTTTTGTTTTATAGTTTTGTGCTTATGGAGTACACTTTTGTAACTAAAGCTTAGATGATAGACAAAGGTTCGGTTGTCATTGATGAAGGGGGTCAATGAGTGAGAGCCCATGTCGAGCACATGATTGTGCCAATTTTTACCATGTGCTACGTGCTTCATGCACCTTAAAAAATGATGTGTGTGACCCGAGAATTGCACTTGATGATATCATAAAATCATGTTAATTCGACTTTATAATATAATCTTTTATTTTATTTTTAATTGTTAGTTTCATGTTATTAATCGAGTTTAGTTGAGATGATTTAAATGTTAATGTAAATATGTTAATTTGAAAGAGAATAAAAAATCATCGGATTTTTAAATACTAAATAAAAGAAGAGAACTAAGAAAATAAAATCAAGTTGTATTCTTTTTATTTATTTTACTAATATAAAATAGATAAATAAACAATGAGGAACAAAAATTAAATAAATAGCTTTGAGATTTGAACTTGTAACCTCTAACTATTTAGATAGACATAGTAAGTATTAAGGGATACAAATGAAATAACTTACTCTAAGATTCGAACTTGTGACTGCCAGCCTTCGAGTATTCATGAAGCACTATATTTAAATACATTGAAAAAAATAAAGAAAAAAATAGAGTATTATGCCATCAAAAGACAGAGTGATCAAATCATTTGATATTTCATATCCTTTTAAGACACCCAAATTAAATATTCCTAATATCATCAACATTACTATACCTTAATGAAAAGTAACACAATTTAATCCAGATTTCAAAAAGTTGCATGGGTTTCCGGATTGGATGGGATTTTCTTCACTCTTCATTACCAAAAGCGATCCAAAATGCGCATTGTCATTGATCAATTTCGCCGATGAACTATATTTTAAATATAAAATAGAATCAGATATTAAAGTAAAAGTGATATCATTATTGACGGTTTTAGGGAGAACGAGAAGAAAAAGGTGAAATGCCAGAAAGAAAATAGAGAATGATGCGAAGACAAGTGGTGGGATAGAAAAGTTAATGGGGAAACATGTAATAATGCACATCCCAGTGGGTCCGAATTTTTCGCTAAAAGCTAAAACCCAAATTCACTGAAGCACGAGTTGTGTGCTTGGTACCCTACGAATAAGCAAAGAAAAATATACCAGAGCTTAAGCAAATAACACATAGAAAAAGTGATTTAAAATATGATAGTAAATAAATACTTACCTAGAGAATAACACTTTCTAGATCAAGTGTCTTTAAGCTAAACAATCATTGCCTTCTATCTAACCTGCAGGTTGTTTTGAGTAGGGTCAGAACTAATATTCTGGTGATTCGTAAATTATATATTTTTTAAGCATAGTACTACACATATCGTTTCCTTACCATATTTTTCAAACTAGGTTCATATAAGGTTGCTAAATCTTCATCTCTACGCGTAGATCGCACATTTCTACTCCCTAGTAGATTTAACATAATATATATTCCCTTTGACAACCTCGGTCTTGGGTAAACCCTTAGTACCTTTCGTGTCTTCCTCATTAGGGTTGCATCAACTGACTGTGAAAGCATTGAAACTACATTTGTAATAGACTATCCAAGATTGTCTATACTACATATGTTCCGCCGTTTGGTACGAAAATGCGTAAACTACATCCGTAACGAATTGCTCCTCAATGTCTACATTGCGGATATCCATAATAGGCCACCTCATTCACTAGTACAAAACAGTTACGTTGTTTCGGTTGTCTACCCCCTTATTGTATCGGTTCAACAACCGATGCAATTGCAGATGATGCAAAAAACTTTGTCTGTTGCATTGGTTATAAAACCGATGCAAAACCATTTATTTGCAACGAACTTTTAAAAGAAGCCGATGTAACATATAACTTTTTCGCATCGTTTTTCAGAAACATTCGATGCAAAAATGTCTTTTTTTGCTTGGTAAGGTCTTAATTTTTGCACTGGTTGTTTAAAAATCCGATGCAAAAAAGTTACGATTTTGCATCGAACTTAAGTTATAGCCGATGCTAAAAAAAGAATCATTTTGAATCCTTTATTTTTGCATCGCCTAATCTGACAACTGATACAAAATGTTTATCATCTACGAAAACATCTTTCCCCACCGGAATCACCAAAATTCTCAAATAATACAGTTATTACATATATATATATATATATATTAACAGACAAGCTGGTAATTGCATAATCATTTAAAATACAAATGACATACAAATTGAACATATAAAAATGGTAAAACATGTACATTAATTTCAAGTAATTAATGTTTTCATAATCCTTACAAAATAGTAATATGATTCAGAACAAGAACCTGAAATATAATGTTTTCAAGTACAATCACCAGGATGTAATATAGTTCGCATTGTTAGCCACACCAATATAATTACGTAGTAACCAATGTAATCCATAAATGCCATTCGTCCAAGCGACAACTTCAATGAAAACCAGAACCTGAAATGAAGTAACAAAGATAATCAGTGATGTCTAACAGCTAGGGAAAAAAAGAGATATTATTATCATTTAGTACTTTTGCCAACAACTTACAGCAGATCAGTATCAGTTAGTTGACTAAGAAATGTAAGAGAACCAATCGGATAGCCCAAAGGAATATGTAACCTGAGAAGCTTTATCTGACACTGCAACAATAAGAATTTGAGTTAAAAAATTTTGAGACTACATACAGCAATTTCTCACATACCTCAGACGAAGAAAGAAGCAATTTCATCTCTGAACTATATGCAACAACCACAAGACCTCATCCCTACACAAGCAAATCAGATCCCAAATAAACACTATCATAATGACTTATCCCCCCTCCATACATGGGAATATAACTTTAAAAAAGCCGGCAAAGTTCTTAAATTTACAAGTAAGAAGAAGCAATATTTCTAACATCGGAAGGCAAAACAGCTAACATCAAAAGTAAAGCAAGTAACCCAATTAGAATTAGCTTAGGCTAGCCAATTCAATTTCAGCAGTTTAGGTCTCATTTTTGAGCTAAAGCTCAACCAGTTATATAAAGTTCTAAACTGTTACTTGTTGATTAGTAACAAAAATAATTTAGGCTACCTGTCGCTATTTAGTACTTCCATGTACTCTAAACCTGCTAGCATATATCCATAAATTTACTTGGTTTATACAGTTGCTTCATAATATTATGCTCAGTAAACAATAAACGCTAAATAAACTGAACCGTACATGGGAATCTTATAGCATCTTATTCATGAAACTAACGAAAGAGAAGCTCTGAGTGCTTTTTTACTATGAGAAAACAAAACAAACAAAGTTAGGTACACATTTCGATAAAACTAAGCATGGGAAGCCATGTATATAAACCTGAGCTAACCATATTTAGCATTTGCCATGATAATAGTCAAATAAAAATAGGAAGAAAAGGGCAATGATATACGTGTGGTCTGTCCTAATAAATTTATGCAACAAATAAAAAAAAACTCTACTCTCGAAATGAGAACTTAAAAACATTGATACTGCGGTCATGTAACTGTCCTAATGTCACTGCATAGAAAAAATTCTTTGCTTTTACTGTTTTACATGTGCATAGAAGAAATTCTTTGCTTTTATCATTTATATTACTCTCCTACACATACATTAAATCATATAACACTATAGCAGAAGTTATGGTTTACCTCCAAATTTCATTTGCAAGCATGTTCATATCACTTATCATCTTCCATTTATTCTGCAGATATACAGTAAGAATGTCTATCAGTATTTTTATGGTCATTAGTTGTTCTTAACAGAATTGAAGAATCTAAAAGCATAAAAGATGTCTATGCATGAAAGATCTTATAGCTTTGAAGCGAATAAGATAAGCAAGTAACAGTGATTTGTCAACTTCCCTTTAGCAACAGTCGCAAACTGTGGAATATAACTAACAAAAATAGTCACATATAGCATGAAGCTATGAACAATTTATTAAGAGGTAATTTCGTGCAGACATCATAGCTGAATTGCCAGCTACTGGATTAAAATATCTTCCCATTCTGCAGTATATCATTAATTTAAAATATAACTCAAAAAAAAGGATTAAATGGATCTATTTAACACAACCAATTACAAACTACTTGCATACTTATATGAATATATCAGAATCTTAAATCAATCCTGAGATAGCCGACGAAATTCGGTAGGCTTTGCAACCATCCCTTCATCCCCCAAGCAGCGGGTAATACCCACCGTGGCTCCCACATGGTCCCCCAGTATCACTTGTTTAGTATCACTTGTTTTACGGCCAGCCTCTCGACTGTCAGCACACAGCAACCAACCCTCGCAAGGGACATGTAGGGGTAAGAGCCCACTATTCGCCACCAAACCACATGGTGAGAACCCCTCATCATGACTGCAACAAGAACAGGTGATACTCCATTCTCGATCACTTTATTCTAATTAAAGATTCATTAAAACTCCACTTAGTTTTAATCTTCCCACAAATCAATATCCTGTTTTTAACTGGGTTAAAAAACCAATGTCACCTAAAACACGGTTCACGATAAACCGAAAATCACATTCCATTGTTAATTGGGTTAAAGAACAGGTGTTATTTAAAACACCGCTCACGATAAACCCCAAAAACCAATTTATATTCAATTCCAATTAAATACTAATTAACTGGACAATTTCACTAAATCTTAATTAAAAGATTTATTCTTTTCTAAACTGGGTTCAAGAACAGTGTTATTTAAGACACCATTCACGACGAGCCCAAAATCCCATTTGATATTAAATACAAGGCTCTGAATAGAAAATATATCGGCTTATATTCAATATCAAATTCTGAAACCAACAAATATCGTATTGGAAATAACGATATAAATATATCTTTCAAATTTCCACAACCATATCTGTATAATTACGAAATCCAACATCGAAATATTCCGAAGATAATTTCGATTCAAATCCATTCCAATTCGTATATTGGAAATTCTGATTATTTTTAAAACCACTTCAAATCCGATTTATTTATTCAAAAATATTGAATTATAATTCTAGTTCATAACTAGTTCATTTCGATAAAAATATATTTTATCTTTTTAAATATGGGATTTTTCACTCCAATTCTTTCTAAATCATTTATTATGATTTTACACAAATTATTAATATTTTTAACAATTTTATCAAGGCTCGTACAGTTGATTTCCAATAACGGTCGTCGAACTGCACTTACATCGACCTTTTCCAAATTTGATTTGGACATATTTCCAAATTCAACCGTTAGATTTCAAATTTCTAATATTCATTAGAAAACTTTTTTCGATACGAACCCAACGGTTCCGATTTTAGGAGAATCTGATGGTCGGATCTTCCGTAACGTCAATTCGAAGTCAATGGTCGAAATTCGCGAACTTCCGCGGCGCGGCGCGTTCTGCTCAGGCCATTTAATATATAATATATATATATATATATATATATATATGTATTACATATTTCATCGATTTCAATTCTAAACATATTTTATAAATCGTTTTAAATTCGTTTTCAAAACAATTTCAACTTCATATTCAATTTCAAACCAAAATTGAATATTTCATATCATTAATATATAAATGATAATATTTTCAAAACGTTATATTTTGAAATCACTTCCTTTTCTATATTCATTATAAAAACGAATATAATCGATATAAATATCGTTCGCATCAAAATAGCGCATATCTAATCAACACAGCTTTATATATTTCAACAACTTCGTTATTCTATTCAACAAATGAATATTTTCTTCAACACATGAATTTATATTTTATTCAACACATGAATATTTATTCATTCTTACTTACAATAAAAATGTGAATTTTATTGTATAAATATTTTATTCAACACATGAATATTTTCAACACATGAATGGTTTCAACACATGAATATTCTCAACACATGAGTATTTTCAACACATGACTATTTATTCTATTCAACACGTGAATCTTTATTTTATAATATTATTTATTTTCCAAATTGGAATGAGGCCCAATCAATTACCATATAATGTTAATTATACGGATTCCATACAACACATGTATATAATAGCAATGATAAATAATCAACCATCATCCAAATTACACTACACAACTGTCTGTCAACCTATCGATTGACATTCAACTAAACAATCGGGATTAGTGTACATCAAATATTATCCCAGTACCCGTGTGGGGTTTTAGTCAACAAACACAGATTTTTATTTGTGCAGTTGGGCGATGTGTAATATTTATCGTCCCAATCAATATCCTTCAAATGGGTGTACATAAACAAATCGTTCGATTTGTAAATGAATATTTGTTTATTCACATTCACGTTAAAAATTATATTTTTAACAATAAATAATTTATTTCAACACATGAATATATTTCCATCTATTCCACATCACAATCAATTTTCACCACACAACAAAATCAAACAAGTCGTCCATGGTCTGTGGACAACGGGTGTCGGGTGCTACTAAGCACCGTCTGCATCCTAGTATATATATTTTTAACTAGAAAAGAAAATTTAAAGTGAGAAGTTCTCACCTTGGGGTTCTACTCCTATCTAGAAGGAAACACAGCCCTTCCTGCAGTCCTCTCTCGTTTCTGGTTCACAACCGGGGTGTGAGGCTCGCGAATTAACGCTACACAAAGCTATGCCACAAAGGTCGTGCTTTGATCATCAACCACAAGGATCTGCTTTTAAACAGAAGCCTTAATCATTTGCATCTTAGCATGCCGCATAGGCAAACCACTCCATGCAACCGATATCCACCAATCACACGGAATAATATCCAATGTCAGACACACAGTCCATTTACAAGTCCGTTATGGGTCTGAACGAAACCGGAGGCACCTTGTACCTCGCATATCCATCGATCACCAAGTACATCTGGATGATCACCAACTAATTCCCTCCTCTTGGGTGTACAACCCAATCAAGATCATTAGTAATTATCCAAACGATGTGAAGACCTCCGGTCTTCGACCACCGTCTTCATCTTCGAATTATCATCGAATCGGTTATTCAGAATGGGTGTAAACCTGGCCTTTCCGAATAACCCGCATATATAATAAATAAGTGTTACACAAACACAACATACGCCTCATTTCAATTCAGAATATATTTTTATTTAAATATTAACATTCTTAGGGAAATGTTCCCATTAATTTTATCAAAAGTAAATTCTTCTAAATTTATTCTTTAATCTTCCTTTGGATATCATTTCAAACCATGTTAAGGTTTTCCAAACTAGTCGAGATTAACGAACCACACCGAAGTAATCATTTATTTTATTTCCCAATCCCAACCTATTCATCCCATAGAGCAAAACTGGTAATACTCCCTATCTAACACCACGATGTTATCAATAAATATTAATTACCATTTCACGTTCAAATCTAATCAAAGATTTAAATATTCGTATTTGAATATTATTTTTATATTTATTTGGACAATCAAGTATATAAAGATTTTGCGTATACGTCTAATCCATGTGTATTTGAAGTTTTAATATACTGGATAGATAGAATCGCATTGTAGTCGTCTGGGAATGATTCTAATGATGGGTACCCATCATCAGTGTTGTGTTCGAGTTTCGAAAGTGGAATATCTATATATCTCCAATTGACTGGTGTGAGAACCAAAATATAGTTAGAATATATTGTTGTGACTTGGCATCAAAAATCTGATTTTTGGAATATGTATCAAAGTTATGAATTTGAAAAGCTAATCAACTAATTGATTGATGGTTGTGTTGTTTGATTATTGGTTTGATATTTTAAACCATTTAGGCCCAAATGAATCAAGTATTGGACTGTATTGAAAATTGTTTAACATTGCATGCATATACATGTGTATCCATTGAACAAGTCATTGCAAAGAGGCTAGAGCAGAGGAATAAAATTGTTTACCCGACAAATAGGTACATGTTTATTGTATTTCTTGGGTTTTGGATGATTTTATGAACCGATTGGATAGCCGCTTGGCTGTTTCTTTTTCTTTTTGGATTGGAGAGGCTTGTATGGCAATTTAGGGATTTTCCCCATGCTCCCGTGCAGGGGAGTTATGGCGAAATTTTTCGAAAATTTAGGGTGTTAGCCAAATTTTTTGAAAAATTTGGAAAGTTCTTAGGAACAGAAAAGTTGAAGAACTTAAGCCATAATGAAAAGAATGAAAGTTGAGTTGGTTTGTAAAACAACTTTCAGCTTCGTTCCTTTTCAGGGATGAAAAGTTTTAAGTGGGGGAGATTGTAATAACCCAGAAATCTGAGCCAATTTAAAATTTTTATTTTGGCAATTTTAGTGAATTTTGAATATTTAAAATGGTTTTTTTAAGTAATACGACGAGAAATTTATTTCGAATAAAAATAAAATGTATATATTTATTTGAATCGACGTTAAAATATAAATATTTTATTTTAAATATAAAAGGAATTGAAAATGGCGCGGTAGTTTTAAAATTCGATTTCAAAGTTCAAATGAATGTACAGGATTCAAAATAAACCAGATTTTAGCGAAACCAAAAATATTAGAATCTAATTAAAAATATCTTTCCAACGAATCCGAAAAATCAAAATTTCATAGCGGGGATAAAAAGTTATGCCCAGTTGAAAATTCAGAAAAGTCGCTATGGAATTTTGGCCCTTAAAAATGGAAATTTTGCAAACGATCTCTGTATTCGACGAAACCACTTTTGTTGGATCCGGGATGTCAAGTTATTGCTAGGTTTCAAAATTCATAATTTTCTGAATCAATATGTGAGCGTGGCGAAAGAAAACGTGTTTGGCAATTTTAGTTTGAATTTAATCGACTGAAAAATGGCCATTTTTCAAATGGTCTTCAAATTTGACGAAATTAGTTTTGTTAAGACCGTATCATCAATACGAAGCTAAAAATAGTTTTTTTGGGATTTTTAGAATCCGTACGTGGCCTTAGTAAATTAAAATGTGCGTTCAAATTTCAATATATAGATTTATATTTTGATTTTGGCGGAAACTGATCGAAACGATGGAACTGGCTTACGAAACATATTTCATTATGTTCGGAATGGGGGTAATTAGCTAGGAACAACAGTCGTTGGGTTCGTTTGGGATTCGAATGAAAAAGTTACTTCCTAGAGAATAAAATAATTAAATAAATTATATAAGTAAACCCCTCTTCCCCTTTTCCCTCTTCTTTCTCCTCTCATTACCCCGTTCAGAAAAAACCCGAAATCCCCTTTACCCCCAAATCAACTATCGCGCCACCACCCTAATCCTCCACCGCCCACCATGCCATCCGTCGCCGCTTCACCCCCCCCCCCCCCACTTCGCCGCAGCTCCGACGAGCTGCACCCCTCCATGTCAGCACCCAAACTCCGAAACCCTACCCCCTTAAACCCACCTGAAACTCCACCGCCGGCCATGCTAGGCCCCACCGCCACCACCTCGTCGCTGCACAACCCCATCAGCCACCCTCCGACGCCATCAGCCCTCCTCCTTCGAAAAATAGTAAGTTTCTTTAATTTTTAATAATAGAAAACTGATTTTTAATTGTAGAAAAAGCTTAGATTTATGTAGATAAAGATTTCAATTTTATATATATGAATGAATCGGATTTTTCTATGTACGAATGAAGTATAAAAATCGGATTTTTCTATATGTAAATGAAGTATAAAGATTAGATCTTTGAAAATAAAAGATTAGATTTTTATATAAGAAGTAGTGAAATAAAAATATGATTTTTATATCATAGAGAAAATAAAAATGTGATTTTTATATCAGTAGAGAAGTAAAAATATAATTTTTTTATATGTGGAGAGGTAAAAATCCGATTTTTATATATAGATTAGTGAAGTAAAAATATGATTTTTATTATTTGAATAACGAAATAAAAAAGTTCGATTTATATTTATATATATATTAGCGAAGTAAAAAATATGATTTTTATATTGAAAGTGAACAAATAAAAATGTGATTTTTATTTTAAAAGTAGCGGTATAAAAATATAATTTTTAGCGAAGTAAAAATATAATTTTTAGCGAGTAAAAATATATTTTTTAGAATTGAAATAAAGATGTGATTTTTACTATGAACACCGTGATGAAGGTTGCGATGGGATTTCAGGCAAGTTAGCGTTGTTCTGAAATTCAGAAATAAAGAATGGAGGAGTGGAACCCTCGATGAGAACTCATCACTTTTAATTTATTGTCTAGTTGAAATATGTACTAGGATGCAAACGGTGCTTAGCAGCACCCGACACCCATTGTCCACAGACCATGGATGACTTGTTTGTTTAATTGATGTGTTGTGAAAGTTGATTGTGTGAAGTGGAATGGAATAAAATATTTTATAGTTGAAAATATTTTATAGTTAAAAATATAATTTTTAACGTGTATATAAAATAAATAATTATAACCAAATCGGACGGTTTGTTTATGTACACCCACTTGACTAATATTGATTGGGATGATAAATTTTATACATCGCTCAACTGCACAAATAAAAATATGTATTTGTTGATTTGAAACTCCACACGGGTGTTGGGATGATATTTGGCGCACACTAATCCTAATTATTTAATTGTATGTCGACCGATTGGTTGACAGACTGTGTAAGTGTTAATTATTTATATTTTATGCTTATGTCGTTGTGTGGTGCACTCTAAATGATGGTTGATTATATATCGTTGCTATTATATACATGTGTTGTAGGGAATCCATATAATTAACATTATATGGTAATTGATTGGGCCTCATTCCAATTTGGAAAATAAAGAATATTCATGTGTTGAATAAAAGAAAATTCATGTGTTGAATAAAATATATATTCATGTGTTGAATAGAAGAAAATTCATGTGTTGAATAAAATATATATATATTCATGTGTTGAATAAAAGAAAATTCATGTATTGAAGAAAATATTCATTTGTTGAATAGAATAATGAAGTTATTGAAATATATCAAGCCATGTTGATTAGATATGCGCCATTTTGACGTGAACGATACCTATATCGATTTTATTCATTTTTATAATGAATATCGAAAATGAATTGATTTCAAAATATAATATTTTGAAAATACTATCATTTATATATCGATAATATGGAATATTCAATTTTGATTTGAAATTGAATATGAAGTTGAAATCGTTTTGAAAACAAATTTTAAAACGATTTGTAAAATACGTTTTAAAAGGAAATCGACGAAATATATATATATATATAATATATATATATATATATATATATATATATATATATAATGGCCTGAATAGAACGCGCCGCGCTGCGACAGTTCACGAATTTCGACCATTGACTTTGAATGGACATTACAGGAGATCCAACAGTCGGATTCTCCTAGAACTGGAACCGTTGGGTTCGTATCGAAAAGAGATTTCTAAAGAATATTAGAGATTTGAAATCTAACGGTTGGATTTGGAATTATGTCCAAATCAAATTTGGAAAGGTCGTTGTAAGTGCAGTTCGATGGTCGTTTAGGGAAATCGACTGTACGGGCCTTGATAAAATTATTAAAAATAGTAATAATTTGTGTGAAATCATAAGAAATGATTTGAAAAGAATTGGGATGAAAAAAATCCATATTTCAAAAGATAAAAATAGATTTTTATCGAAATGAACTAGTTTTAAACTAGAATTATAATCCATTTATTTTTGAAATAAATAAATTGGATTTGAAAGGGTTTTAAAAGTAATCAGAATTTCCAATGATTGAATTGGAATGGATTTGAATCGAAATTGTCTTTGGAATATTTCGATGTTGGATTTCGTGATTATACAGATATTGTTATGGAAATTTGAAAGATATATTCATATCGTTATTTCCAATACGATATTTGTTGGTCGTAGAATTTGATATTGAATATAAGACGATATATTTTCTATTCAGAGCCTTTTATTTAATATCATATGGGATTTGGGATTGTCGTGAATGGTGCCTTCATTAACACTGTTGATAAACCCAGTTGAGAAAAAGATTAAATCTTTTTATTTAGATTTAATGAAGTATACCAATTAAATGGTATTTAAGTGGAATTGAATTTGAATTGATTTTTGGGTTTATCGTGAACGGTTTTTTAAATAACACTTGTTCTTTAACCCTATAATTAATGGAATGTGAATTGGGTTTATCGTGAACTGTGTTTTAACGACATTTGTTCTTTATCCCGATTTACAATAAAATGTGATTTGGAATTTATAAATCTTTTGTTAAGATTTAAAGGAGATTTTCCAAAGTAAAGTTTTCCAATTCAATAAAATAAATTGGAATGGAATGGAATTTGATTTGGTAATAATCGAAGTGAATTTCTGTGGAGGAAGACAACTAATATATCTAGAATTTAAAAGGCTTTGCCGTTATTCCATTTATATTATTAGTCGGATATGGAAGTTTATATCGATTTGTTTTCCATGAAGATTCCACTGTAAATGGAATGTGATTTTGGGTTTATCGTGAACCGTGTTTTAAATGACATTGGTTCTTTAACCCAGTTAAAGATAGGATATGATTTCCCAAGTTAAACAATCACTAATATTGATTTTTGGGAAGATTAAAACCAAGTGGAGTTTTAATGAATCTTTGATTAGATTGAAATGATCGAGAATGGAGTATCACCAGTTTTGCTCCAGGTGATAGTTAAATCTTTAATTAGATTTGAACGTGAAATGGTAATTGAATTTACCGATAACACCGTGGTGTTAGATATGAAGTATGACCAGTTTTACTTCATTGGATGAATAGGTTGGGCTTGAGAAATTTAACAAGTGATTACTTCGGTAAGGTTCGCTAATCCCGACTAGTTTGGATAAACCATAATTTGGTTTGAATTGATATTCAAATGAAGATTAAAGAATAAATTTAAAGAATTTATCATTGATAAAATAAATGGAAACCTTTCACAAAGTATAAAAATATTTGAATAAAAGAATATTCTGAATTGGAATGAGGCGTATGTTGTATTTGTGTAACACTTGTTTATTATATACGCGAGTTATTCGGAAAGGCCGGGTTTATCCCATTCTGAATAACTGATTCGACGATGTGTCGAGGATGAAGACGGTGGTCGATGACCGGAGGTCTTTACATTGTTTGGATAATTACTGGTGATCTTGATTGGGTTGTACACCCAAGAGGAGGGAATCAGTTGGTGATCGTCCAGACGTACTTGGAGATCGATGGATATGCGGTTGAGTCAAGAACTTTTAATGTTCGTTTTGATTAATGACGAGAAGAAGCTTCATGATCGACAAAAAGAAGATACAATGGTTTCATAGGTTAGAAGTTGGTTATTTAGAATATTTTATGTTAAAATCTATCCTCAAATAATCATACTTCCCATTGATTTCAAAATTATGCATAAAAACTCGTTTTTATTGTATATTGACAAAAACAGGTCAACCTGTTAAAAATAACAGGTCAACCTATTTTTAAATATAACAGGTCAACCTGTTAAAATTAACAGGTCAACAGCTTTTTGAAATAACGGTCAAAAACCTGTCAACCTATTAATTTTTCCTGTCAACCTATTTTTGAATTTCATGAAGAGTCATCTTCTTTCTTGAATAGTTGCATCCATTTCTCTTCATTTAAAATCACTTCTTTTGATTGCAACTTTTCACCAACAATTGCAACTTCTCAATTACTATAAATACATCAGTTTTCAATCAATCAAATCACCGAAATTTCTCTCCATTCTCTTATCTATATTGTATTATTCTTAGCATTCTAAAAGCACTCAAAAGCATTCAATTATCGTTTGAATCTCCAAGCATATTTAACACACTTGTGATTCAACTCGATAATCCACTTCCAAATCTTTGCAGACATCAATATATATTTGAGGATAAGATTATAGGAAGGTTGTACTCAATCATTGACTTATCAGTGTTGAAGAAAGAACACATCCAAGGTCAAACTCTTGTAATCGTCTTGTGGGTAATCTTGTAGCCCGTGAAATCAAGTGGGTAAGCTTGTGGCCCGTGAAATCAAGTGGGTAAACTTGTAGCCCGTAAATCAAGTAGTTGTGAACATGTTCCTCCGGGTGAAGTGAGGGTGTTGTTTAGTGAAAAGCCGAAGAGGAGCTTCAGGACTGGACGTAGGACGGGAGGTCCGAACCAGTATAAAAATCTGGTGTCATTACTTTACTTTATCTACAGCATTTATATTTGTTAGTGATATATTTCTTGTTTGTGAATTTTTACCTGCGTAACTATTGAATAGCTTAAGTTATCACATACATTCCGCATAGCCATATTATAGATCCTGCACAAGTCGTATACACCCCGACTTTTCAATTGGTATCAGAGCAAGGTCATCATATAACTGTAACATAGTTATTTGATATATTCTAGTAATATGGAAAATAACGCAAGTACAAGTAACACCACTTACACAGAAGGTCAATCGACACAAAGACCTCCTTTCTTTAATGGCCTAAACTATATTTATTGGGCAACACGTATGACTTTTTATATGCAATCAACTAGCTATGATGCTTGGAATGCTACTCAGAAAGAGATAATAAATCCAACTACTGAGTATGCAGAATGGACTCCTGTTGAGAAAACGGCAGCTACTGTAAATGCAAAAGCAATGAATATGTTGTTTTGTGCATTAGACCAAAATGAGTATAACCGTGTTAGTATCTGTACCACTGCCTATCAAATTTGGCAAACACTAAAGACCACTCATGAAGGTACTAACAAGGTTAAACAAGCAAAAATAGCTTTGTTAAAAAGTCAATTTCAAAATTTCAAAATGAAGCCAAATGAAACAATCAATGAGATGTATTCAAGGTTTCAAACTATTCATCATGCTCTTATCGGGTTAGGACAAAAATATTCTGACTTCGATGTAGTTTCAACAATCCTACATTCACTGACTACTGAATGGGAAGGAAAAGTATTAGCCATAGAAGAAGCTAATGATCTTTCCACCATGAAGCCAGATGAATTGATAGGAAATCTTATGTCCTATGAAGCTAACTTGCAGGCTCGAAAAGAACAAAAAGAAGAAAAGAAAATTGTAGCTTTTCATGCTGATGAAGACATCTCAGATTCTGAAGATGAGGATTTAGCATTCATTGCAAAAGGATTCAAAAAATTCTTAAAGCAACGAAAAGCTAGTCGATACAACAGAAAGAAGTTCGGATCAAACAGACCGTCATCATCGAATGTAGATTGCTTTAACTGTCATAAGAAGGGACATATGCAAAATGATTGTCCAGAACAAAAGAAGAAGACAGAAAATGACAAGTTCAAACACAAAAAGGACAAGTCAAAGAAACGGGCATTCTCAGTAACTTAGGATGATTCAGATTCATCTTCATCCGAAAGTGAAAGCGACT
Organism: Allium sativum; assembly: GCA_030737875.1. Taxonomy (NCBI): domain Eukaryota; kingdom Viridiplantae; phylum Streptophyta; class Magnoliopsida; order Asparagales; family Amaryllidaceae; genus Allium; species Allium sativum. The sequence goes on from CM060913.1 coordinate 830,859,403, forward strand.
CAGATAATGAACAAGCAAATATATGCTTTATGGCTAAAGAAGATGAGGTACAAATTCCTTCTTTTGAAGAAGTTCTTGATATAAATGCTGAGTTAATATATATATTTAAAGATATGAAACGACAATGCAAACAAGCTCAAGCTGATTTAAGTAGAGTAGAATTTGAACGAGATATGTTAAAAGATGAAAAGAAAATATTAGAAGAGGAACTTGGAAAGCCCCAAGAATCATCTTCAAATATTGATTCTCAACTATCTCTTTTGACTCAAGAAATTGAAGTTCAAAAAGAAAAGAATGATACTCTTACTACTGAGAATCATGAGCTTAAAGAAAAAGTTAAATCTCTAGATCTTGAAAAAGCTAGTTTACAAACAAAGTTAGATAATATTACTAAAAATGTTTCTAACTTTAACAAAGGTTGAGAAAATTTGACAAAAATTATTGAGAGTTCTCAATCAGCTACAAATAAGCAAGGGTTGGGATATAAGAAGCAAGTTATCAAGAAACATCTTGGCAAAAGAAAAAAGAAAAATAAGGTAGTACAAGAAACTGAAGCTAAGAAAAATCTTAGTTTATTACATTCCAAACCAAAACCGATTGTGAAATCTCAAAAGAAGAATGTCAAATCTATAAAAGTATGGGTTCCTAAAGCAAATAACAATCTGATTAGGAACAAGTATATTCAAAAAAATTTGAGTACTGTGCATCATAATCCAAATTATTTGTATAAAGGAGATATCGGACCCGTATGGGTTTGGACTCCTAAGACCTAACTCTTAGGACCCTATAAAAAGTGGGTACCATGAACTTAACTTTATTTTTTGCAGGTCCCACTTAAGAAAAGAGGAAAGTGGATACTGGACAGTGGTTGCTCAAAGCATATGACTGGAGACAAGAGCCTATTAACAAATATCACGTATTCGGATGGTGGCTCAGTCACTTTTGGAGATAATTCAAAAGGCTATATCATCGGCAGAGGCGATGTGAGCAATTTTGGTACATCTACCTTACCTCTTATTACAAATGTCATGTTAGTTAAGAATTTGAAACATAATTTATTAAGTATCAGTCAATTGTGCGACAAAGGTTTTACCATTTCTTTTTCGGATAATAAATGTAGTATTTTAGATAAAGATCAAAATATAGCTTTTGAAGGACATAGAGATGGAAACATCTATATTTTGAATATGAATATAAATCATAATTCAGATATGTGTCTCGTGGCAAATGATAATGATCCATGGCTATGGTACAAACGTTTCTGTCATATAAACTTTAGAACTATTGACAGGTTAGCCAAAAATGAACTAGTAAAAGGTTTACCCAAACTTAGTTTTAAAGTTGAAAATCTTTGTGACGCATGCCAAGTAGGGAAATTGACAAAATCATCATTTAAATCTAAGAAGATAATATCAACATTACAACCACTTGAGTTATTGCATATGGATCTATTTGGACCTACTCAAATACAATCCATAAATTATAGTCGATATGTGTTTGTAATTGTTGATGACTTTTCTCGTTATACATGGGTAATTTTCTTGAAAAAAAAAAGTGACACATTTACTCAGTTCAAATCCTTCGTCAAGAAAATTCAAAAGTCAAAAGGACTTAAGATTAAGAATATAAGAAGTGATCATGGCGGAGAATTCGAAAATAATGAATTTGAACATTTTTGTACAAAGAAAGGTATTAATCATAATTTTTCGTTTCCTCGAACTCCACAACAAAATGGAGTTGTAGAACGGAAAAATCGGACATTACAAGAATGTGCAAGGACATTATTAAATGGAAATACTTTACCAAAACATTTTTGGGCAGAAGCTGTAGCAACTGCATGTTATGTTTTGAATCGTGTATCCATTCGACCTCTTACTAAAAATACACCTTATGAATTATTTAATGAAAGAAAGCCAAATATTTCATACTTCAAAGTTTTTTGGTGTTTTATTTTAAACACAAAAGATCATCTTGGTAAATTTGATTCAAAAGTTGATGAAGGAATCTTTATTGGCTATTCGAATCAAAGCAAGGCTTATTGTATATACAATAAGAGAACCAAAACTATTGAAGAATCACTTCATGTTTCTTTTGATGAATTCTTTAAACCATTTCATATAAAATCAGATGACGAAGAAACCATAGTCTCTGATAATCCTATCATCACAAATAATGACTCTGACTCAGAAATAGTTGATGATAATTCTCAAACTGATGTAATACCTTCTCCACCAAGATTTAGATCTCCTCCGAGAATTCTAAGAGATCATCCAGTTCAAAATATTATTGGAGAAGTAACATCACAAATTAGAACAAGAAATCAACTTAATCAAATGGGTCATGTTGCGTTTATCTCAAATATCGAACCTAAAAATCCTAAAGAAGCTGCTACTGATGAATACTGGATCATTGCCATGCAAGAAGAACTAAACCAGTTCGAACACAATGATGTATGGGAACTTGTTCCAAGGCCGACTAATCAATCAGTTATAGGAACTAAATGGGTATATAAAAATAAGGCCGATGAACAAGGGAACATTACTAGAAATAAAGCAAGATTGGTAGCACAAGGATATAATCAGGAAGAAGGTATCGACTATGGAGAGACCTTTGCTCCCGTAGCTCGATTAGAAGCTTTTCGCATCTTAATATCCTTTGCTTGTCATCATAATTTCAAACTTTATCAAATGGATGTCAAAAGTGCTTTTTTAAATGGGTTTATCAAAGAGAATGTATATGTCGAACAACCTCCTTTGTTCATACATGAGAAATATCCGAATCATGTATATAAACTTAAGAAAGCTTTATATGGATTGAAACAAGCACCTTGTGCTTAGTATGAATGATTAAGAAGCTATCTCATAGATTCTGGATTTCAAATTGGAAAAGTTGATCAGACTTTATTCATTAAACATTCTCAAAAAGATATATTAGTTATTCAAATATATGTAGACGACATTATCTTTGGTTCAACAAACAATGAACTTTGCAAAGAATTTGCAAAAATTATGACCAAAGAAATTTGAAATGTCACATATGGGAGAACTATCATATTTTCTCGGTCTTCAAATAAAACAGCTTTCAAATGGTATATTTATTAATCAAGAAAAATATTGCGGAAATCTAGTTAAACGCTTCGGACTAGAAAATACCTCTGGTAAACCAACTCCTATGAGTACGACCACAAATCTTGAAAAAGATGAACTTGGAAAGAATGTTGACCAGAATTTATATCGTAGTATGATAGGTTCTCTATTATATTTAACAGCTAGTCGTCCTGACATTATGATGAGTGTTTGTTTATGTGCACGTTTTCAAGCTAATCCTAAAGAATCAAACTTACGAGCAATGAAACGTATAATTCGCTATCTTTATAATACCAAAGATTTCGGTCTTTTCTATCCAAAAGAATGTACATTTGAATTAGTATCATATAGAGATGCTGATTTCGGAGGATCACGAACGGATAGAAAGAGCACAAGTGGTACGTGCCATTTTATTGGAAAATCACTTGTCTCTTGGTTTAGTAAGAAACAAAATTGTGTCTCACTTTCGACGTGTGAAGCGGAATATATATCAGCAGCACTAGCATGTACACAAGTTATATATATGCAACAAACACTTAAAGACTTCGGTATTAACTTTTCGAATTCTATTATATATTGTGATAACACGAGTGCGATAAATTTACCCAAAAACCCAGTTAACCACTCTCGTACTAAACACATCGATATTCGACATCATTTTCTAAGAGATAACGTTGAAAAGGGTAATATAAATCTCGAATACGTAAATACGGAAAATCAACTAGCGGATATATTTACAAAGCCTCTACTGGAATCAAGTTTTGTCAACTTACGTAGAGAGCTAGGGTTGGTTTCAAGAAAAGAACTCGAAGAGTAAAAATCTTTTTAAAATATATCAAGAGTTCGTACATTATTTTCAGAAACCAATTTTTTTTACTATATTTAGAAGAGAATTTTTCTATGGTTAAACAAATACGAACCATCAGTTTTCTTTCCCCAAATAGAAAATTCCTTCCATATATGATTATATTTTATTTTTGAGTGCTCTCAGACAACTCTTCTCTCAAATCTCCAATAAATAACGTATTATCATGGCTCATATCTGTGATGAATGTGCACGAAAATCGCACATCACCATAACAAGTTCCGAGTCCGAAGAACACTACTCTCCTAAGACACCGGAACACCCTCCTGGCTTTCATCAGAATTCTCGTACACCTGGAAATACTCCAACATCGAAACGATGCAAGAAGGCTCTTTTCTGTTCCCCACGAACCAAAGAAAAGATTGACGAGATACACCACTATCAAAAACACCAAGTCGATCTCCAAAGGGAGATGTACTACGAGCAGAGATTAACTTCTTCTCGCTTAACTTATCTCGAACAACTAGCTTCACTTTTCTGTGGTTCAAACAAGAATAATGTTCATGAACCCACGCAAATGCCATCATCATCAACAAGAACACCGAACTCATGGGATAAAATTTCAACAAAAATGAAGGCGCTAGTGGGAAATACTCTCCGTGGGAACCAAGGAAATAATGATTATATTGAGTTTAAGGAGATTTCTTTATATTCCGTTTAATAATGTTGTTAATTCATTTTTTTTATGAGTTTACTTCCTTTATTATAATAAAAATTTATTTGAGTATTGTTTTTATTCAAAATATAGCCAAATAAACAGTTTTATAAGTATCCTGTCGACCTAATATATTAAGCTGTCGACCTAAATAGATAAAATTCATTCCAGAGAGTTTATAGGTCGACCGGTCCAAAAATATAGGTTGACCGGTTTTGATATTCAAAATTCTGAGAGTTTCTCGGTCGACCGGTCATAAAAAATCATGTCGACCGGTTCTAGTTTTTCACTTTATTCAAAAAAATTAGGTCGACCGTTCATAAATATTATGTCGACCGTTTTTGTTTCAGGAAGATTTCGGTCGACCGATAGTAAAATTTAGGTCGACCGGTCTAACATTTTTTCAAACCCGAGACTTTTTAGGTCGACCGGTTTGTATTTCTTTTCAACCCGAGACTTTTTCGGTCGACCGCCTTGAATAAATAGGTCGACCGGTTTCTATTTTTTCCATTTTTTTTCTTCAACCCGAGACTTTTTCGGTCGACCGCCTTGATTTAATAGGTCGACCGGTTTCTGCTGAGACTGTTTTTTTATAAAGACATGTCGATTCACACATCTTTTAACCACCGCACCTTTTCATTCACTACTTCTTCAAAATTTTGAAACTCTCTCAAGCCCTAATTCCGTTTCTTCCATTCTCCAATGGCTCCAAAGTCAAAGAAATCAAAACCTTCTTCCTCCTCCACATCAATTCAACCCATTGATGCTCAAATCAAAAATTGGCTTATGGATCCAATAGCTGTAAGAAGATGGAACAAAATGAAAGATTATACCTTTCACCAAGGAGTGTTTATTAAATTCAACGATTTCTTCCTTTATAATGTTAGAGAAATAGCAAACAGAGCAGGAATCGAGTCTCTCCTTAGTTTTGAAGATAACAATGTTGAGATTAATCATATCATGATTAAACTATTCTATGCAAATCTCAACTTGGAAAAATTCAAGCCAGAAAACTCATCTGATTGCTTATGGTCAGTGGTCTGTGGCCAACATGTGTTTATCTCTAAAGATAGAATGGCTGAAGTTCTCCAATCTCCAAATGATGGTATATCCTTTTCAAATGACTTCTGTCCTGTTCATATTAGAGATGAAGTTAGTCACTTATTCATTGAAGACCATAAGTCAAGTGCAAAAGGAATTAATTTACGACCTACGCCGAGAATTCTTCATCATAGTCTTACTCATTCAATTTTACCAAGAACTGGAAACTTTGACGCAATTTACAGAGAAAATTTTAGAGCATTGTACGCCATCTATGGAAATATCAATATAAATTGGATTGAGTTGATATTTGATGAGATTTTAACGGTAAACAGACTTTCTCGTCCTCATATTTTTTACAACGAATACATTATGCGTCTTTTAATAAATTGCGGGGTTCCAACTCCGGAATCCAAAATTTCAAAGCCGAAATGTATAAATAAAGCTTCAAAGAAGAGAATGAAACTTCCAGAGCCATACCTGAATATTATTCCTTATGAGCAATACATACATCAAGGTCCCCCTGAACCTTCTACATCACATGTTCCTCCGTCGGGTCCTCTAGAACATTCTACATCACATGTTCCTACGTCGAGACCAGAAGATGTTAAGATTCCTTCACCCACCTCTACAACAAAGGAATCTCTTGAACAAATAGCAAGGAATTAGTTTCTTCTGGAAGCACGACTTAAGCGAACCGATAAAAAGCTTGATCGCTTAGATACCAAGATGGACAAACGATTCAACAAACTTAAGTCCTTTTTCGGCATTCTCTGGGGAGCAATTTCATGTGGAGCTTCTTCCTCAACCACACATGTTCAAAATCCAGGAAAACGACCAATGCCTCCTACTTTCACATGGTCTACTTCGGAGGAAACCACTAGCTCTGGAGAAAGTACTCAGCATAGTCGTGGTCATGAAATCTCATATGTTGAACCAAGTAGGCATGAGGGAGAAGAAGAACAATTTAATGATGATAAGGAAGAAGAAGAAGAAAAAGAAGAAGCGGGAGATGAGGAAGAAGAATCCTCAGAAAAGGAAACAGATGAGGAGGAAGGATCATCAGAAGAAGAAGGAGACGAAACCGACTCTGATATACCTCCTCAGTAGTTCTATCTATCTATAGTTATGATATTATTAGCTTTTCTATGTGTTATATATGCTACGAAAAATTTGGGTTGGTCATGTATATTTTGGTATGGTTTATACTCTGATGTGATGTCCTATGTTATTTAATCACTCTCTTGATTATTATACCCTTTTTGTCGATGACAAAGGGGGAGAAAGTTACTAACATCTATTCTTCAGAAACTTAATTATATTTTACAGGGAGATCATACACTCAGGGGGAGTTAGAGCATATATACAGGGGGAGATAGCAATGGAAATCATATTTTAAAACTATGTTGTCATCAATCAAAAGGGGGGAGAATGTTGAGTCAAGAACTTTTAATGTTCGTTTTGATTAATGACGAGAAGAAGCTTCATGATCGACAAAAAGAAGATACAATGGTTTCATAGGTTAGAAGTTGGTTATTTAGAATATTTTATGTTAAAATATATCCTCAAATAATCATACTTCCCATTGATTTCAAAATTATGCATAAAAACTCGTTTTTATTGTATATTGACAAAAACAGGTCAACCTGTTAAAAATAACAGGTCAACCTATTTTTAAATATAACAGGTCAACCTGTTAAAATTAACAGGTCAACAGCTTTTTGAAATAACGGTCAAAAACCTGTCAACCTATTAATTTTTCCTATCAACCTATTTTTGAATTTCATGAAGAGTCATCTTCTTTCTTGAATAGTTGCATCCATTTCTCTTCATTTAAAATCACTTATTTTGATTGCAACTTTTCACCAACAATTGCAACTTCTCAATTACTATAAATACATCAGTTTTCAATCAATCAAATCACCGAAATTTCTCTCCATTCTCTTATCTATATTGTATTATTCTTAGCATTCTAAAAGCACTCAAAAGCATTCAATTATCGTTTGAATCTCCAAGCATATTTAACACACTTGTGATTCAACTCGATAATCCACTTCCAAATCTTTGCAGACATCAATATATATTTGAGGATAAGATTATAGGAAGGTTGTACTCAATCATTGACTTATCAGTGTTGAAGAAAGAACACATCCAAGGTCAAACTCTTGTAATCGTCTTGTGGGTAAGCTTGTAGCCCGTGAAATCAAGTGGGTAAGCTTGTGGCCCGTGAAATCAAGTGGGTAAACTTGTAGCCCGTAAATCAAGTAGTTGTGAACCTGTTCCTCTGGGTGAAGTGAGGGTGTTGTTTAGTGAAAAGCCGAAGAGGAGCTTCGGGACTGGACGTAGGACGGGAGGTCCGAACCAGTATAAAAATCTGGTGTCATTACTTTACTTTATCTACAGCATTTATATTTGTTAGTGATATATTTCTTGTTTGTGAATTTTTACCTGCGTAACTATTGAATAGCTTAAGTTATCACATACATTCCGCATAGCCATATTATAGATCATGCACAAGTCGTATACACCCCGATTTTTCAGATGCGAGGTACAAGGTGCCTCCGGTTTCGTTCAGGCTTAGAACGGACTTGTAAATGGACTGCGTGTCTGACATTGGATATCATTCTGTGTGATTGGTGGATATCGGTTGCATGAAGTGGTTTGCCTGTGTGGCACGCTAAGATGCAAATAATCAAGGCTTCTATTGAAAGCAGAGCCTTGTGGTTGATGATCAAAGCACGACCTTTTTGGCATAGCTTTGTGTAGCGTTAATTCGTGAGCCTCACACCCCGGTTGTGAACCAGAAACGGGAGAGGACTGTAGGGAGGGCATGCATTTTCTTCTAGCTAGGAGTGGTGTCAGCGTTTTACATGCCCTGGCATTTTACTTATGTGGATGATGGATTGCGAGGCGCCTCGGTTATATCGGTTGATCTGGGACCGATGGAGTCATTTGGTACTCCCCATAGGGCAGGGAAAACGTAGTGTTCAGACATTTTAATCCACAGCGAGTGGACCGGCCCTGAAGATCCAAGGGTCGATGCGTTCTGATCCCGAGACATGGGCTAGATTATCTCGAAGTGGTAAGGACGATCTCTTGCCTCAGTTCATAGGTGGAAATCTAATTTCCAATACGTGACTTTGCGGTTTTGATTGTAGAGCCTAGTATGGCGACATAGTGGTATTGGGCACTTATGCCGTCTATGATTAATACTTATGATTGAAATTGTTTTGACACTATACACTTATAGTAATAATAAAAGATGAAATTTAGCGTATCAAGCATTCTTTGGCAATTATAAGGTAAAACCCTATCCTCCGGCTTGTGTTGCATTGTGTGATGGGACCTGGGTCTTATAATAGCTTCATTGTTCTTTATTTAGCATTGCGCTGTTGCTTTATGCACTGGTATTCTTGGGAGGAAACCCGTTCCGTGTTATACGGCGTGGTCCCTTGATTTACCGAACTTTAAAATAAAGATTTATAACTGTTTTAGTTCTCACACCAGTCACATGACTTACCTGGAGTTTATTGTTTTGACCTAAACTTATTTTAAATAATAATGGCTAAAAATTTATTTTCGACGAAGTTAGAACGAATAATTTTATTTTAATTATATAACAAGCCTGAAATGTTCTGTTTGTGTTCCGATGTGTGTTGTTCTCAAAGCAATCACGGGTTTCGAATGGTCTTGGTCGGTTTAGCGATCGATTCGGATTGAGCGAAATTCCCAATTGTTACAAATCCAGATCATACTAACTATGTACAGCAGACTAAGAAAAGAAAAGGAAAAAAGGAAACAAACAAACAAAATCGTTCTTCTTTGATTTATTTATTTTTTGGCAAAAAATACGTTTTTTCTTCGATCTTAGCTTAATGCAACTGTCCTTTAAACACTCAAAGATCCAATGGCTCACCAAAACGAACAAGGTATGCTACTTCTTAAACATAAGAATAACATTCAGTAGTTTGCACCTCATTAACACAACTGCAGTTTGAATAAAAAAAAGTTGCACAAATTTTATTTCATAATATATAGTATACACAAGTGCTACGAGTACATTAAGGAAGATGTGAATAGATGGAGAGACTAAACACATGATGTGTTACCAGTTTCAATGAATGAGGGAATGTAATGCATTTGCGAATTTTGATATAAAGTTGCACTCCCCTCTTCGGCTGTTAACATTCTTTCTTGTTGACTCCACAAATTTTGAGTAACCATTTGATTTAATACTGTACTCATTCAAGGATCATAATTTATCTTGGTGGTAGCGAGTTGAATAATATTTTATGGAATAATAGTAATACTTACATTGTTAATAAAAATTAAAGAAAAAAGCAAGGATTGATAATCCCTTACATTGTGTTTCAACAATAACCTACTAAGTATGTTTTACATGTGCATTATGTTTTGAAATTGGGCAAATTTGTTATGACTTTTGAAAATAACATAAATCGAAACCAATTAAACATTCAACTAACTAGGTTATAGCGCATATAAACACAACATTCGACGTAACCGAAACAATGAACATGCAAATGTACACATGAATAAACTCATCATATTGTAGCATATAAGTCTTCACATCTAATTGTGCATGATATATCTTGCTAAATTATCACGAACCTCGACCATGTCTTGTTGGCTATAAGAATCAATTTGTCCAAAGTACTGCAATTAATTTCAAACCATTAATTGTACAAATACTTAACATAAAGTATAAAGGAAAAAAAACAAAAATGGTACCTCATCTAAATTAATGCTTTGACGGTGGTTTTTTACTATATCATACATATAGCTCATCACATAATATACACAATCCATCGCTCTAAATTGTTGAGGACACTATAATATACAAGATTTATTAGTTTAAAATGTATTTATATCACTTATTACATACAAATTTTTTTTGGTCACTAAACAAATCAGCTTAACGGTATTCCATCTCAAGGTATTCCCCCGAGCCTTGCCGCCACATACCTTGTATGTTTTAAAGGCCCTACACATGCATGAAAAAAAATGTTAAATATAACTTATACTTTAACTGATATTATCATATATGCATCTAGCAAATAATTAAAGATATTGAAGAGCAAATAAATATAATGTATATGTTCACTTGTGGCTTAATTTCTAGTCTTTTGCGTTCAGCTTGGGGGTCCAAAACATAAACCTCATTCTTTTCAATACGAAAAACAAGCAATAGACATCTTTTCCTACATTGTAAGATTTATAGAAAGTTAAAATCAACATCAAAATTGTAAAATAGTTTCTAAAAGTGTAACGTTCAAATTCTTCGTGGTATGGGGCTAAGATTAAGGTCATAAATTGCAACTTAAGCAATGTATTCCAGATATATGTATTTGTCGCATCTGGATATCTCCGCACTTGGGAAAGCTTAATAGGGCACATAAATCCGATGGTCTCCACTTCAAGATCATTGCACATATGATCTAAGCACCTATACATTATTTAAACATATAATTATCATTAAAGACTGAATATAACTATGATATAAACCTGCAATTAAGGACATTATTTGTGTAATTAATTATATTATAACCCTTTAAAATATTGAATATATCCAAATAGCAATGAAGGAGGGGATGAAAAAAATACTTACATGATATAAACATATAACCATGACCCATTCAACCATGACATGCTAAGAAATTGGATGATGTCGTCCACTGTGATACGGATTTCAAAGTCGTCGTCGTACATAAATAAATCCTTGCTCACAAGAATTGTATTGATGGCAGTATCATCGGATGGTGCTTGAACTATTAGGTCATGTAAATATCTACGCTCATTCGTTAAATTTATAAGTATCTCTTCATACACGATTGGTTTCCGTTTTGTAGGCTCTTTTCTCATCATATTCATGACCTTTTCATTATTTTCCATGACCTTAGCAACATGCTCTTTCACTTTGTTGTTGTTCACAATTGTGGCCTGCATACACAAAAATAAAAAACATGAAATGAACAAATGAAAGCAGTAAAACTGTAAAAGTAGTAAATAGGAAAAATGAGTTATTGGCAATATTAAGAAAGAATCAGCGGGATAATGGAATGAAATTTTTGTAGAACTATATGGCAATTGTTGCAATTTAGTTTGCTTTCATGTGTTTGTTTATTGAATATGATTTTATTCATATACAAGTAGCAACATAGCCATTAAACTTTGATTCAAAATTGTTGTTTCATTCGGTGTTCCTAAGAATTTTACTAGGTGTTTTAGTCAATAACACACAGATCGCCTTCCATATGGTTTTTTTCCAAACAACAAAAGGTTTGTTGGATTATATAACACAACATATTTTATTATTCTCAACAAAGTAAAACAACACTAAAATTTACAGAGTACATTACTAAAATCCGACTTTGTCACCTATACCTTGTACATATACCTATTTTATTACCCTTAGTCAGTTTCAGTTTTCTTGTCCAGATAATTCGTTATTTTCATACCGTAAACGATTTAAAGATAAAACCTGTAGAGGTGGATTTTGTTGATCAAATTTTAATTGGCTATTGGGCATAAAGAAAGTGAAATACGAATCAACTATTTTAATGCAACTCAACATCCAATTCATATAGAAGTAATATGATATTTTATTATTTTCGATTTCTGATGTATGAACTAAATTCTATTATGTGAGTTAATTGCTTACCTTACAGAAGTCCAACATAAAGGCCTAAATGGTTTTCAACATTGTGAGAAAAAGCAATTGGAACCTTGTTGGACTCAACATATGAACATGGCGTGGAAATACCGTGTGACCGTGGCATATCTGGTATAATTCTTGTTATACAAATAATGAATTGTATCCATTGAGTGATTTTCTATTGAACTGTATATTTTATGTAACACTCTGATTTCTATCAGTATAGAATCAGGTCTATGGATTCATATAATTCTTGTGATTTGCTTCTTAGTCGTATAGATAAACACCAAGTCCAGATCTTAAGTAGTTGCGCTAGTTGATGGGTAACGATAGAACAATGATTAATAGGTTGAAAAAACAATCTGCCTCCTTATTTATTTTATTTTTACTGCAAAAAAGAAAAAAAACACGGGTATACTTGAAGTGATACGTGATGACTAAACATGCCTTTTTAATAGAAATTTTCGTTTACCTAAGACACATTTTGGTGATGGTAGAAGGAACCATTAAAAAAGAACAAAATTAATATGACATATTTTTCTCGATTGTTTGTTTTGTGTTGAACAATAGTAAGTTATAAGAATTTGTAACTCATGATTGTTGATGATTTTTTTAGATATTTATTTTCAAATCTTTTAATTTAACAATTCACATTTATATATTATTAGATTTCTCCCATCATTTTACATTTTGATACATAAATTTAGAAGTTTATACAATTATCGACAACTAGTTCATCTATTTGCAACTTTGAGAAGAATAAAACAGCATTCTCATACACAGTGAGTATATCTTGGAGTAACTGTTTTGCTAATACAAGAATAAAATTGTCTTACTTACCTTTTCATCGTCCCCTAAAAGCACAAGATTTTTGGGCCATTGAGAAAAATTTCCAAGTGCTTCTCCTATCGTAGTGTGGTATTTATTTGGAGTCGGCAGTGGGGTTGCTTTATAATTAGGCTCCACTAAATCAACCCTAACTTTTACATGATCAGCCAACATTGGTTGATTGTGACATTGGTCCCCGATCATAGAAGCAGGATATGTCATACCATGATCCACTACAACAATTTTTGAGCCGCAATTCACGGCTAAACGACATTTTGTTGGTTTCTAGAATAACAAATACAAAGCCAACATTTATCACACATGTGTCAAATGCATAAAACCGTTTACTTTTATAATAAAAAACCTTTAAATAGTTTACCAACAAATTTACATAGGGATCCATCATTTGAGCTTGGCTTGAAGCTTGACATTTATGCACTTGTACTGATTGACAGCTACTACGACGGCCAGTTGATGGTGTGTTGTTAATCTCCAAATTGTTGGGCATCCGCATACCAATCGTGCTCAAAATGTTCGCAACCTTATTCTCAACCGTAGTACTTACCATGGATTCGAATCTTTGGCTTACTTTTGTCTCTATTTCTTCAGTGATACGATATAGATCATTCGCTGATACAGAACTAGTTGGACCTTTATTTATTTTCCCTGCCTTCCCAAATACGTCTTTAATACCGATTGTGCCACCAATCCCTCTAACTCGTCCCGGATGCTCTCTCTTTTCAAGAGCACGACTTAAGACATCATCATGTCTATTAAGAACCCATGTTCCTTCGATAACTTTTTCTCTCCAATCATTCTGTCATCAAAAAAAAGTTGTTTCAACAATTCACTACTATGTTTTACAAGAGATTAATCAGAAGAGATAAAATGCGTAAAAACTAATCATACCACTTTATCTGCAATTATCTTAGCCTTCTCATTAGGGATTGTGTAATTTCCATCGGCTCCTTTTTTTGATCTTGCCAAGACCCAATCAATACTTTGATATCTAAAGCATTCTCCCCTTAGTAATGTGGTCGAGGAAGTATGTCCTTCGATTATCCATTTCACCTTCTTCCCCGCATATCCAGCTTGCCCCAAATAGTGAGGATGCCCATTGTGTGTCTGACTCTGCCTAGCCTTCTCACTGATTTTCTGTTTTATAACTAAGATGTCAGTCTTCATAAATAGAAACAATTGAAAACATTGAATAACTATGAAAATGAAAAATAAAAATATAATTTAAGAAAACAAAGACAATAAACATTGATTAACTGCAACTATTCAGTTGCATATGACAGCAAACTAAATTCAATCATTAAGAGTGAAATAAATAGTTTTCGGCATCATGAAAGTTTGCAAGACTAAGAAAGCATATTTTGTGGTAGTCTCGTACGTAATTCATAAAGGTAAGAATATCATGATAAGATCGTATGGAATATTTTGATGTAAAAAAGATAACGGTAATATTCAGTTCTTTCGACTTTGAATAGCTCCTTTAAAGCGATATTTCTGCTCCCATTAAATCACACTAAACCATTTATTAATTTCGGAATTAGAGTGTCTATAAGTCAACCAAAGAATGAGGAAGACTGCTTTTAATTCTTAGGAATACTATGTTGGATGCAAGTTGCACTTAATGCACTTCTCAAGTCAGCTCATATAAAACGAATTACCTAACAGCAGCACCAAACATTGTTGCGTAGTGTACGTTTCCTTTGGTTTAATGAAGTAGAGTTTCTATTAATTTATTCTAATTGCTGTTTTTTGTAGGTAGGCTTCGTTTGAAGAATAAAGAATATAAAATTTGACGAAGAATGCTCTTATTTTTATATGCTTTGTTGTATGAGATATGCAATACATAGAAATTCCAACTACAAAGAAAGAGATTGATTTTTCAGCTATGATTTTTGAAAATCTAGCATACGCTTATAAATGATGACAACATATCCCTAGACAAAGTATTGCTTTGCCAGTGAATTAAACATAATATTAAACATAAATCTTAATATTTAAAGTAATAAAGAGTAAGTACAATTTAAATGCACTTGCTGTCATATTAACAAAGATTGTTGGCCTTGTCTAACAGTAAATGTAAACCCACATGCAGAGACTTTTATGTATGTAATATTGTACTTTCGATGTGCATACACAGACAAATCAATCAATTATTAAGACATGATTGATTGCTAAAAAATTACCACTGTTCTGTAACATTTTTTTTATAATAATGCTGCTATTCAAATTCTAAGCATAAAATATAACCTTACATATTTCTTGTTTTTTTAGCCTTTGCGCCCCTCTAATGCCAATGATGCACTTATTATGATTAGTCATGTTATTGTCCTGAATTAGTTTGACATCCATTAACTTGATATTACATGTCTATAGACTTATATATTCAGAAAAATAAAGAGCAGCAAAAAGTTGCAATAATATTAAGCACAGATGTATAAAATTAAAAAGAAAAGTGGCATGTTCAATGTTTGTTTCTTAAACAGTTTTGCAATATTTGACTACTTGTTTATTCACTCTTTACTTGCAGTATTTTATAGTATATAACTTTATCACTTTCCTTGGCAATTTTATTACGATGTATCTGGATCACAGTCGAACTATATAAGTTTTCTTTGCAAACTATAATAGTTCAGTCATAGACATATTTGGCAATTATATAAGTTTTTAAAACAGGAAAATAGTGTGAAGGGCAAAAAGAACAAAAATTTATGTCAAAAGGACAAGAGGCAAAAATATTAGCCAAAAGGACAAAGTTTAGAGTAAACTATAAAATACTAATGGGCCCTTGAATTCCACTACCTAGTGTAAAATTGTCCTTGAGGATAAATTTTTTGTTGACCGTCCTTATGGATAAATTTTTGTTTGACTTTGTCCTTGTGCCTAAAAATTTATCTAGATAAAAAGTCAAAGTAACAAATTTAAAATTTATCTAGATAAAAAGTTTTCTCTGTAAAATTTCCTATAAAACAGTAACAAGCTGGTATTTGCAGTAATATAATTTCCCATAAAACAATAATATAATATTGAATAGTGGAAAATAGGTATAAGGACAAACTTTGGAAAAAAAATTAGTCTGAAGGACGTTAAGTTTTATTTTTAGGCTGAAGGACAAACTTTGAAAAAAAATTAGGCTAAACAACAATGCTAAATATAAATAGCATTTTCTACAGTGTAAAACTGAATAATGCTAGTTAAAACTAGCATTTTCGTGTAGTGTAAAAAACTAAATATAATGCTAATTACATTTAGCATTTTCCTTCAGCTTAATTTTGGTTCAAAGTTTGTCCTTCAGACTAAAAGTAAAACTTGGTGTTCTTCAGCTTAATTTTTCGGTAAAGTTTATCATTCTCCCTAATTACCTCTATTGAATACACACACACACACACAGACACACACACACACACACACACACACACACCCCTTAAATTCCTCAGTTTCGCAATTTTTATTAAATGCTTCCCGTTGTCCTTGTGAAATTCCATCATATAACTCGTACGGCTCTTTATGGTCATCCGGAAGTTTTCGTGTCTTCGTAATCCAACCACTAACCAATTTTGTTTTGAAATCCTTCCATCTTCCGAAAACGTACCTTAGCACAATGTCCTTCATTTTTTCCTCCATATGATACTCGGTCTGAGATAAAAAAAATATGAAACATAACAAGTTCAATGGACATTCAAAAGTAGTTTTATTTAGGTTACTTGAAAGCAGTTTTATTTGAAAGAACCAATGGTCTATTACTTGTAATAAGTGAACTGATGAATTTATAATATCTTAACATCCTCCCAAATAGTGTTCTTGAGTCCTTGACTAACGTTGTCCCAGTTTTTAATAGTAATATCAATTTTGGATCTAGCTGTATCGCCTACATCCACCTTAAAAGACTTCGCCCACTTTCCAATGGGTTTACTATTTTCACTCACTAAATGTATTTTGGCTCTTGTGTTCTATATTTATTTCCGGTGGTTGGACCTCTTCGCCTCTTCTTAATAGGCATCTGTGAAGCAGAAGAGTCATGCTCTTCATTATGTCCATATTGTTGCATTTCCATTGCTCCTGCTTATGGACATGCAAAAAATTTAATTATGTTCATTATATTAGTTCGGTCATGTATGTACACTGATTGTTAAGTTATAAAATACCTGTCACTTTCTGATGCGGTTGCAATAATTTTTGTCTAATGTTGCTAAAACCAACGTGCAAAGTTTCGGTTCTGATCTTCGCTGCTGCCAATGAAAATAAATAAAGATAAGTTATAAAAAGGAAAAAACATGAATAATGCTATGAAACATTGTTACTTTACAAGTTGTTGCTGATGCATACAATGTAAACATATTTGTAATCACGTCATTCACAAATACATTTGACTATGCTTTTTTACAGTACTGGTGTGAAACAATAAAAAAAATCTGACAATAAAAAGTTTGTAATACGAGGACATATTTTACAGTACGGTATAGCCGTTGTGCTCGTTCATATAACAAATTTTACAACAACTATGGACGTGAGATTTCGAGGCTTGAAATGATCTGATAATGGTGCTGTAATACTATTTATTCCTTAGTCCTACTGTGATAAGGGTATAATACTAATAATTGTAACAGTAATAGTAATAAACAAAACGTGATAGAAACCCGAAGTTCTCTTTTTTAATTTGATTCAATGGTCACAACTTGACTCAATCATATTCCCTAAGCATATGCTAACTCTAAGCAGGAAGCGTATCATAAAACTTGTAGATATAACATGACAAAAAATGCTTTTCCTAATAATGCATCTCCTTATTTCAGTGTGAAATGAAAATAAATAGTGAAATAGGTGAGTAACAAACTCATTCACCAAAATTTGTTTAAATTCACAGACTAGGAACTGACAACACTAAATAAATTGCTCAAAAGTTGGGATGATTTTCCAGATGAGGCAACCTTTGAGAAGGGACTAATTGCATCTAAATTGTTTTCTAATCTTATAGTTTAATTTTTGCAATTTTTAGGTTAGAAACAAACTCAAATTTTTTGATTTAATTTGATCAGGTAAAATATGAAATTGTCACTTTTTTGTGGATTGATCCGTACTATTGTACATACTATAATTATATGTCATTTTTATTACAATATAATTTGACAATTTTTTAGGTGATGGAATATCATTTTCAATAATCATATCGGCCTCAATCGATATCTGATTTTCAACTACTTTCTAATAATGTTTCAACACAGTCATAGTTGTTTTGATAACCATCTTTGTTAAGCTTGCTAGCGACATCGTATGGTTTTGATATTTTTTTTTTCCATTGGATAAGCTTTCTAGTTAGATGAGCCTGAAAGATTGCAGTTGGAACCTTCTTTTTCTAAGTAAAAACTGAATGAGTTGGCTGGATGTTTAAACATTTCTCTATTACCGTTTACTTGGAAGATATGAGAACGTATAATATTTGTTCCCTTCAATACGCGTAAAGTTGTAAATAATGTCTGTAGAGCTTGTTTTTCTTTTCTTACCACTGATTAATTTGTAAAAATTTGTTCGGGCTCAAAAGAACTCCATGGGAAAGGAGGAAAAGGAACAAAAATAGCGAAATTTGCTCGGGATCAAAAGAGAATAACAATGAGCCTATAAAGGATGAAATCAACATCAATAACCAAATACTTGGTGAGATTAATGCATCACTTGTGAATATTAACTTTTCTTCTTTCTACCTTTCGTGATGTTTAGCACATGGGTACCCACGATTCTCAATTGCAGCCAAGAATTGCTCTTCCAAACTTATGGAGTTCTTCTAAAGATTTTTCTCAGAATTGCAAGCAAACAAATATCTTAATATTCATTACTTAACGATCAGCATTTAGTTATATTTTTTAATTAGTTTAATAAAGGGTGTTCATTCAAAACTTCAAAAAACTAAATAAACGACTGTTTTAATACTTAGCATCCAGTAATCAACATTAGTTTTAAACAATTAGCATTATGAAGGAGTGAAAGTTTGAGTAAAATTTTTAGAAATATAATGCACAGGAAGTAGAAAAGAAATAAGGTAAAAATCTTTTATAACAGTAAAAAATGACAGAAGATAGGATCCACAACATCTACGTATCGATTTCTACCTCATATAATTAGTGCCGTAACATTGTTTCCTCGTAAAGATGCAGCTTTACTATGAAGTTATGGAGAGTAATTACCATGCAAGATGAAATGGAGCATAATGGAATAAAATACACATGCGCCACTCTGCACTTCAACAACATCGTATCTTATTCAAAACGGGATACATTAAGTTATTACTGGGTAAATTCATTCTCTCCACACACAATCATATGGATATTCCTTTAACGAAAGTACTTAACTACCCACATCATAGACATTTTGAGTTATTTCTTATATGGCATCTTGAACAAGCCTCTGCTCACTGGGCAGAAGTTGCTTATGTAGATTGGTTTAATATGCCACTCATCTGAACTATAATGAGATATCCGCTTCTCAACTAATCAATTTTTCCTTCCGGTTTTAAACGTGAGGCGATCCTTTTTCCCCGTATACTACAGTATACCGCCTTCTCCCTTAGTAGTTACCATTAGCAGTACGTTTAATTTGATAAAATCATGCCTATTGGCTAATCCAACTACAAATTATTATTATAGCATTAGCTCCCTAACTATATCCCAGGGAGATACCTGATACATGTATGTATAAATTACTAGCTTGAAGATATAATTAATGTTTGATAGCTAGTTGGAATTAGGTTGGAAGCGTTATACAATAGTGATATGCAACAAACACTAATCGACTTGCACCGATCATAGGTTGAACATACTAGTATTACCGCACAACGGTGGGAAAACCAACCGTTAATATGTTCAATATGAAATAAAAATAAAAATTCAGTTAAATTAAATTTTACTTGTAGTCTTGTAAACCAATTTGAGACTAATAATATACCATTAATGTGTCAATGTACCAACTTGGGACTAAGTATTCTGAAATTATCATTCAATGTGTATGTATAATTTAGAAAGGCAGTAGAACATAAACTGTAACATCCCAAGATTTTGCAATAAATCTTATTATTTAATTTAATATGATTTTGATATTTAATGGTTGTAAATAATATTTAGTGATTTAATTTGTGAAATTTGACAGTGAAAAACATAGTTGAATTGCTTAATATAATGATAATTGATGTCATAATAGTAAAATTATGGTTTATAAGTTTATTTGAATTTTATTTTGACTATATAAAATTTATAAACCGTTAAATTTGATTTGATGGTTAATTAGTGAATAATGAATATTTTATTTATGTTAATGAACGGGCAAAAACTGTCATTTTGCAAACGATGTCAAAATTCGATAAAATTAATTTTATTTGATCCAAATTTGTAAATTATTGTAATATATAAAATTCCATAGCCGGCGGAATTTTAGTTTGATTGTAAGAAGATAAACGCATATAAATTTATATGTACAATTCAGTTAAATAATCATGTTTTAAAAAGAAACTGTTATAGACTTCAGAATTGAGCTTCTCCACTAGTCCCGTTGCGTTCAGAAGGCCTTAAAACCTACTAGGCCTGATTTGGACAAAGTTCAGTTTTTGACTTTAAAACACGCTTAACGATGCAATTTATATTATTTTATTCATTTCTAAACCCTAAATAACTTCAGCCGCCGTATATATTTTAATGGCCTCGAACTCTCTAAACTTTAATCCTTAAATTCTCTCAATCCGTTCAATGAAATTCAACGATTCTTGAAGCAAAACTGTAGTACTCGGAAAGGTCTTCGAATCCGTATGGATGGATAGAATTAGAAGCTATTTGATTCACCAGAAATTGGCTTGGAAGGAGGCATGGTTTTAGGCTTTTTCCGGGTTGTGGGGACCACCGCGAGAGGCGGATTTTGGGGCGAAGGTGGAGTCTCGAACGGTGGTCTTTGTGGTGTATTCAGATCGGAGACCGGGCTTCATAAGAGGCTGCGAAATTCAAAAGTTAGCAACGATGGTGGGTTCATTTTCCTGGAAGCTAACGCGAAGATGAGAAGAAGGTGAGGGTGGATCTTCCAGTTGCTGATGTGGCAAGTTTGATTTTTTGTTCCCATTTTCGTTTTTTATTTTATTTAAAATTTCAACCACTAAAACTTGCATAATTTCTTCATACGAATTCAGAATGACACATAGTTTATTGCGTTAGAATCGTATCGATGAGCTCTTCGCGATGCCACTGGTTTGGGCTGATTCTGAAAACGTTGAATTTTGGGCTAAAAATTGGATTTCAATCTCGTTTGAACCGAAGGTGAGTGATTTAACCCACTCACGCTTAACTAAAGTATTCTAATATTAATTAAAATAATATTATGTTATGATATGATTGTTTGGATTGATGTTTGACAGTTTAAATTGCATATTTATATTGATTTGCATCGATAATGTAGTTTAATTTGACTATTAGATTAAATTTTACAGTTAAGTTAAAATTTGACAGTTAACTACTGTTTTAAAACATGACACCTGATAATTGGTAAATTTATATGATATTTGACTGTTTGTATGTATTGATGTGGTGAATGACTTGAATTTGATATGTTTGACATATTGATGTTAATTGTGTGAATTTACCAATTATTCATATACGACCGTTTGTTTGTGCTGATTAATCCCAATCATTACCCCAGATGTTACGGGCATCGAATAAACCCGGGATTAATCATTAAAATGAATTAAGAACGTAGATTGAAATGATAAATACCTATGACCCCGATTTGGATTGAAATGATATATATCCTTTCCCAAAATACTAAAATTAAAATTTAAGTATCACTTGGCCAAAGGATAGAAAATTATATACGGACACCGGTTGGTTAAATAAAATTTGTTTTAACCATGAATTTTGAAATATTGTTTTAAAGACAATATAAGCGATGTTTTATAATTTTATTTCCTTTGAACTTGAACCTTGAATTTTGAAATAAAAAAAAGGGAAATAAATTTGTATTGTAACTGAAGCTAAATAAAAAGTGAAATATAATGTAAATCGAATTTTTTGAAATTGAATGGTTTCACCTACCTTTGAATTTTATTATGAATAAACATTGATTTGAATTATATATGAATTGTGAACTCGATATTTGCCATAAACTGAAATTATTGAAAATGAGAATCTGATTTGGAATGTAACTAGTTGAATTAAGTTAATCGAATTGAAATGAATGTAAACTGGAAGTTTAATCGATGGAATTATTGAAAATTGAGTTGGTTGAATTGAAGTTGAAATTTGACTTCAGGTTTAATTGAAAATGTTAGAGAAATGATTCTAATTCCAACTATAGTATTTCAAATCATTTTATAAACTATTTTAATAATTATTATTTTTTTCTTTATAAACTATTTTACTTCATTGCTATTTTATTTTATAAATTATTTTAAATAAATCAATTTATAAATTATTTTAAATAAATCATTTTAAAATTTACTATTTATTTTATAAATTACATAATGTTTTAACTATATATTTTAATAAGTTTGATAAATTCTATTTTAAATTACAAACTATTTATTTTCAAGCTATTTCAATTATATATCTAAACTATTTTAAATGTACTGTTAACTATTTTAATATTCAAATTATTAAAGTTGGAATTGTTTCAAGATTTTAATTGGTTCAAATGGAGATTTTAGTATGAATAATATTCTATCTTGAATATTGAATGATTTTGAAAATCTGATATTTTGAGATGAAGTATGAACCTCTTCGAAATGTAAAAGAACCGACCGGTGTGAAAAATGTAATGGTTGGTTGTTAAAGAGACTGAGATCGGATATTGTCATACTCTCTGCCAATACCAAAAACCACTTTAACAACAGTGTACGCCGTGGAGTTCCAGAAATGGTGTTGGATGGATTTGGAGGCGATTACTGGATTTGAAGAAAGAGAACGATGATGCATTTCCTTGACCTTCGGGTCATAATTAAAACAACTAAAACAGGGATATACCATAACCAAGTGGGGTTAGCTACCTCCATCAGCAACACTTCTTCCTTTATTACTATAGTCTCTCAGTTTGATTGATTTGATGCGCATCCGTGATTTGGAAGTGTTGTCCGAGGTAGGCGGTAGTCACGGCTATGCGTTACCACCAGTCCGGGCATGCAACTAGTATATTCATACTTTGGGCATTCCTCGTGTGCCTTGTCATATTATACTAATCGAGCCCCCTACGATTTTGATTTAACGTTGTCGTATCAGGGCGCATCCCTATCCGCCAACGTACTAGTATGTTATATGCAAACTGTACGGCAACGGTATAAACGATGTAAGGGTAATAATGGTGATCCCGCTTACATTATTTTATTATGTTATATTTAACCATAGACATTATTATAATAGCGTATTATATTATATAGTATTAGTTTGACGGATCCTTAAGAGATGGAAATTCCCATAACATCTCTTAAGTTTTTGCACTCATATTATAACATGAAATTTGATTTAACTAATATGAGAATGATTTATTTCTGATCCGAGTGTTCGTTGTGTTTCTGTTTTTGCAATACGCTCAGGTCAGACCGAGTTGCAGTTAGCGAAGTTTCACTTGCTTTGAAGATACTATTATGAAGATGAAGATGGAGCTCAACAGACGTATTATTATTATTCTGCTGCTAATGCATTGGTATGTTGTATGTTAATTTACTCTAATAATCGTTGTAAAATATAATAAAATGTATGCTTTAACAGCTTCATGAACTGTTATTTATTTATTATATTTTGTCCTTCTGCTGCGAGATCTGTATTTGTTTTCTTCTTTCTTCTTTTTCTTATTTTAATCCCAATAACTATCCGTATTTTTGATCTGTTTATGTCGACCTTAAGGATCATTGTCGATTTGAACGGTCAAAAATCTCGGATGTTACATTTGGTATCAGAGCTTGTGCAACCACTACCGTAGTTAAAAACAATAAAAAACAATTTATACTTTATTAATCCAAAAGGGGCAGAATCTTTAGCAATAGTTGTTGGTTTATATTGTTGCATCATACGAATTTCACAGGTGAGGCAATCTTTGAGAAGTGTCGAGAGCAATTAATATATTTCAAGTATGTATGGCAAGTCTCATAAAAATCTAATAAATCATCGTGTAACTAAAATATACTAAAATCAGAGACAGAAGTTTATGTAAATTAAAACTGGCAAATATTTCAGAAGTTTTATATAAATTAAAACTGAAAAATATTTTAGAAATTTATGTAAATTAAGACTGACTAATATTTTGTTTATGTCATATCTAGATTTAAAGTTCTGTAGCACTTCAAGCTCAAGCAAATAGGCTAGTTTTGTCATGCCACCAACAACACATAGCGATGCTTCAAAATCCTTCGCATATATAACCCACACATAATATTTTAGAAGAACGTACTATGCAGAAAAGCAGATTCTGTCGGTTCATTTCAGGTAATGTCGACCATATTTAACTACTCCACAAATATATTCATTGAAGTATTTATGATATCAGAATAAATAATATACAATCAACATGTATACTATAATATTATGCGTAGACGAACATAATAATTTGCAACAACTACCTATTATTAATAATGATGGGTTGGACATGTTAACAAAACAATGTAACATGCAGTATAACCATCTGGACTGCCAATATACTTTGAGAAGCATCATTTTTATTACTGACATCCATTAATCGATGCAAGAAATGATGTTAATATATTGGAGTTTGTTTTATCAGGCAAAAATATTCGTAGTTTTGCTTTTCTCGAAATTTGGGTACCTTGTTATCAAGTTAATAGAAAACATAAGAGAACCTTTATCAATTTGAATAATGAACACCACTAACATGGAAAATCAAGACCAATAACACACCTGAAAATGATTCGATAGCAGCCGCTTTCTCAAACTTAGGATCAATCAAATATTCTTAAAAAAGGTAATATAGTAGTTATTCCCAAAATACTAGAAGTATCACAAAGCATGATGAGTAATAAAAAAATTACCCCATTATCCAAACCCCTTCCTCGTGATCTAAACGTGCATAATTAGCATTTAAATCAACTTCTTCTTCTGATGCACTTACGCAAATGGAGAAAGGTGGGTTCTCACCAAATTGATTATATTCTTCTTCATCTACCACATCATCAATCACAACAATGCGCCTTTTGTCAGAAAGAACAACATACCACTTACTGTTGGCTGGATCGGTCGCGAAAAAAACTTATTTTGCTTGAGATGCCAAGATGAGTGGCTCGTTATCATTACTAACTCGACCAAAGTCAATAAGTGTGAATCTGTGTTCATCTACTCATACAACACGATGGTTGTCAGCCCATCTACATCGAAATAGTGGAATCGTGAACTCCTTGTACACAAGCTCCCAAATATCCTCAATTATTCCATAATATGACATTGTTGCATTTAATGGCTAATTATCTTTAACACTAGCAAATTCACTTGAAGATGCCACGACACTAACTGTAGCGACCCAGACTTCCCCAATCTCCGAAGAGAAAGAACGAATTACTGTGAGGACAAGACAAATCAGAACGCAAACAGAAGAACATTTCATTGTTTATTACAACAACTCCATCAGAATACAAAAATATACAGAGTATGAATAAATATTACACATTTGATAAATATCAAAGATTTAAATTACATTTAAATACATAGCAGCAGAAAAATAATACAAAGCACGACTGAACGAAATACACTGATACAGAGCTTTCCGAGTATCGTTCCAGCTGTAAACCAGGATCCTGTGAATATAAATCTGCAAAACCCAACCACTAGCTGCCCGTGCGGAAAATAAGGGCACCCAAAGTTTAGGTTAAAACAATAAACTCCAGGTCAGTCATGTGACTGGTGTGAGAACTAAAACAGTTACTAATTTGATTTTAAAGTTCGGTAAATCAAGGGACCATGCGTATAACACGGAACGGGTTTTTACCCCAAGAATACCAGTGCATATAACAACAGCGCAATGCTAAATAAAGAAAATGAAGCTATTATAAGACCCAGGTCCCACCACACAATGCAACACAAGCCAGAGGGTAGGGTTTTACCTTATAATAGCCAAATAATGCTTGATACGTGAAATTTCATCTTTTATTATTATTATAAGTGAAGAAAACAACTTCAAATATAAATGTATCAATCATAGGCGGCATGGGTACCATATATCATGTCGCCAATATTAAGCTCTACAATCAAAACCGAAATATCACGTATTGGAAATTAGATTTCCGTCATGAGTCGAGGCAAGAGGCAAGCTCCTCTCCGTTCAAGACACTCTAGCAAATGTCTCAGGACCACACACAGCGATCCTGGATCTTCAGGGCCGGTCCTCTCTTACTTTTGAGGATTGGCAATTCCTGAATACACATTTCCCGGTCCTATCAGACCTATATCCGAGGCGCTTCGCATTCCAACAACCACACAGGTAAAAAGTATATAAATGTCAGGGCTGGTAGGTCACTGACATCACCCATAGCTAGAAAGAAACGTCGTGCTCTCCCTGTAGTCACGATCCCGTTTTTGACTCATACCGAGGTGTGAGGCTCGCTAATTAACGCTATACACAAAGCTGTAACACATAGGTCGTGCTTTGATCATGAACCACAAGACTATGCTTTTCAACAAAAGCCTTGATCATTTGCCACTTAGGCATGCCACACAGGCAATTCATGCCATGCGACTGATGTCCATCGATATACAACCTCTGAGCTCGTACGTCTCAGAGAAGGGTGTTAAGCAAGAGAATAGATTCTCCGCCACCAAACGGTTGTACATTTAATAGAGATCAATCAACACAGAATAAGATCCAATCTTAGACACACAGTCCATTTACAAGTTCGTTATGGGTCTGAACGAAACCGGAGGAACCTTATTCCTCGCATATCCATTGATCTCCAAATACGTCTAGTCGATCACCAACTGATTCCCTCCTCTTGGGTGTACAGCCCAATCAGTATCATCAGTAATCATCCAAACGATGTGAAGACCTCTGGTCTTCAACCACCGTCTCCATCTTCGACTTATCGTCGAATCAGTTATTCAGAATGGGTATAAACCCGGCCTTTCCGAATAACCCGCGTATATAATAAACAAATGTTACACAAACACAACATACGCCTCATTCCAATTCAGAATATTCTTTATTCAAATATTCACATTCTTAGGGAAAGGTTCCCATTAATTTTATCAAAGATAAATTCTTCTAAATTTATTCTTTAATCTTCCTTTGGATATCATTTCAAACCATGTTAAGGTTTTCCAAACTAGTCGGGATTAGCGAACCACACCGAAGTAATCCTTTATTTAATTTCCCAAACCCAACCTATTCATCCCATGGAGCAAAACTGGTAATACTCCATATCTAACACCACGGTGTTATCAGTAAATATTAATTACCATTTCACGTTCAAATCTAATTAAAGATTTAACTATCGCTTGGAGCAAAACTGGTGATACTCCATTCTCGGTCACTTTAATCTAATTAAAGATTCATTAAAACTCCATTTAGTTTTAATCTTTCCAAAAATCAATATCCTGTCTTTAACTGGGTTAAAGAACCAATGTCATCTAAAACACAGTTCACGATAAACCCAAAATCACTTTCCATTGTTAATCGGGTTGAAGAACAGGTGTTATTCAAAACACCGCTCACGATAAACCCCAAAAACCAATTTAAGTTCAATTCCAATTTAGATACCAATTAACTAGACAATTTCACTAAATCTTAATTAAAATATTTATTCTTTTCTAAACTGGGTCCAAGAACAATGTTATTTAACACACCATTCGCGATGAACCCAAAATCCCATTTGATATTAAATACAAGGCTCTGAATAGAAAATATATCAGCTTATATTCAATATCAAATTCTAAAACGAACAAATATCGTATTGCAAATAACGATATAAATATATCTTTCAAATTTCCACAGCCATATCTGTATAATCACGAAATCCTACATCGAAATATTCCGAAGATAATTTCGATTCAAATCCATTCCAATTCATATATTGGAAATTCTGATTATTTTTAAAACCACTTCAAATCCAATTTATTTATTCAAAAATATTGGATTATAATTCTAGTTCATTTCGATAAAAATATATTTTCATCCTTTTTAAATATGGGATTTTTCATCCTAGTTCTTTCAGAATCATTTATTATGATTTTACACAAATTATTAATATTTTTAATAATTTTATCAAGGCTCGTACGGTCGATTTCCAATAACGGTCGTCGAACTGCACTTATAGCGACCTTTTCCAAAATTGTTTTGAACATAATTCCAAATCCAACTGTTAGATTTCAAATTTCTAATACTCATTGGAAAGCTCTTTTCGATACGAACCCAACGGTTCCGGTTTCAGGAGAATCCGACGGTCGGATCTCCCGTAACGTCAATTCGAAGTCAATGGTCGAAATTCGCGAACGGTCGCAGCGCGGCGCGTCCTATTCAGGCCATTAATATATATAATATATATATTATATATATTTCGTCGATTTCAATTCAAAACGTATTTTATAAATCATTTTAAAATTCATTTTCAAAACAATTTCAACTTCATATTCAATTTCAAATCAAAATTGAATATTTCATATCATTAATATATAAATGATAATATTTTCAAAATGTTATATTTTGAAATCACTTCCTTTTCTATATTCATTATAAAAACGAACATAATCGATATAAATATCGTTCGCGTCAAAATGGCGCAAATCTAATCAACACGACTTTATATATTTCAATAACTTCGTTATTCTATTCAACAAATGAATATTTTCTTTAACACATGAATATATATTTTATTCAACACATGAATATATATTAATTCTTACTTACAATAAAAATGTGAATTTTATTGTATAAATATTTTATTCAACACATGAATGGTTTCAACACATGAATATTCTCAACACATGAGTATTGTCAACACATGACTATTTTTATTTATTCAACACATGAATATGATTTATTTTCTGAATTGGAATGAGACTCACTCAATTACCATATAATGTTATTTATATGGATTCTATACAACACATGTATATAATATCAATGATAAATAATCAACCATCATCCAGAGTGCACCACACAACTGTCTGTCAACCTATTGATTGACATACAACTAAATAAATGGGATTAATGTACGCCAAATATCATCCCAACACCCGTGTGGGGTTTCAAATCAACAAACACTGAATATTATTTGTTCAGTTGGGCGATGCGTAAAATTTATCGTCCTAATCAATATCCTTTAAATGGGTGTACATAAACAAATCGTTCGATTTGTAAATGAATATTTATTTATTCACATTCACGTTAAATTTATATTTTTAACTATAAATAATTTATTTCAACACATGAATATATTTCCATCTATTCCACATCACAATCAATTTTCACCACACAACAAAATCAAACAAGTCGTCCATGGTCTGTGGACAACGGGTGTCAGGTGCTGCTAAGCACCGTCTGCATCCTAGTATATATTTTTAACTAGAAAACAAGAATTAAAGTGAGAAATTCTCACCGAGGGTTCCACTCCGCCATTCTTTATTTCTGGACGGTGCGGACTTCGTTTTCCACCAGTTCCATTGCAATTCTTTTCACGTTGTTCATAGTAAAAATCATATTTTAATCGCTTTATCCCAACAAATAAAAATCATATTTTTATTTCTAGTTCATATATTTTTACAACGCTTCCGTCTATATAAAAATTATATTTTTATATCTCTACTTCTTATATAAAGATCGAATTTTTATATAACTAAAAATCAAATCTTTTTCTATTTCAAAATCAAATCTTTTTCTATTTCAAAATCAAATCTTTTCTTTTTCAAAATCAAATCTTTTTTATTATAAAAGTCTTATCTTTAAGCGAATAAAAATCTTATCTTTAAGCGAATAAAAATCTAATCTTTATATACATAAAGTCATAACTTTCATATGAATAAAATCATAATCTTCCCTTGCTTAAAAATCGTATTTTTATTTAAATAAACACCTTAACTTTCTTTAAATAAAAATTCAAACTTTCTTAGCCATTATATATATATCAAAATCCTATTTTTAATTTAGACATTTCGTATAAAGAATTATCATAAAAAAACAATGTTTTTAATATATAAAATCACTTACAGGTTTCAACGAGGGGGAGGGAGTTCCTGCTGCGCGCAGTGGAGGAGGAGGAGGGCTCAGATCATCGGAGGGGGTGGAGAAAGCGGTGGCGCGGGCGGTGGTGAGGGTGCGGTGGCGCGGGCGGTGGTGAGGGTGCGGTGGGCCATGGCTGATTTGGGGGTTCTCGAGCTTGGGGAGGGGCGAGGGAAAGGGGCGTCGGAGGTCTTCGATTGGAGGAGGGTGCAGTTGGGTGGGGCCCTGCCTGGACGGTGGCGCACGGAGGGGGCGTCGATGGGAGTAGGCGGCTGGAGGTCCCGTAGCTCCTTTTTTTATTTGAGTTTGAACGGGGAGAGAGAAATGTGAGGAGTTGACCTAGTTTATATAAATATTTATTTAATTTAATTTTTTTCCAAAAAGTAACTTTTTCTTTTGAACTCCAAGTCGAACCCACCAACTGTCGTCCCTGGCTAATTACCCCCATTCCGAACACAATGGGATATGTATCATAAGCTGATTCAATCGTTTCGATCAGTTTCCATCAAAATCAAAATATAAATCTATATATTGAATTTGAACGCGCATTTCAATTTACAGGGGCCACATACGTACTCTAAAAATTCCCGAAAAATATTTTCTAGCTTCGTATTGACGATACGGTTCGAACAAAACTAATTTCGTCAAATTCTGAGACCGTTTGAAAAATGGGCATTTTCTGGTTGATCGAAATTGACTGAAATTGTTAAAACACGTTTTACTTCGCCACGCTCACATATTGATTCGAAAAATTACGAATTTTGGAATCTAGCAATAATTCGACATCCCGAATCCAACAAAAGTGGTTACGTCGAAAAAAGAGGTCGTTTGCAAAATTTCCATTTTTAACGGCCAAAATTCCATAGCGACTATTCTGAATTTCAACTTGGCATACCTTTTTATTCCCGCTATGAAATTTTGATTTTTCGGATTCGTTGGAAAGATATTCTCAAATAGATTCTAATATTTTTGGTTTTGCTAAAATCCGGTTTATTTTGAATCCTGCACATTCATTTGAAATTTGAAATCGAATTTTCGAACTACCGCGCCATTTTCAATTCCTTTTATAATTAAAAATAAATATTTATATTCTAACGTCGATCTATATATATACTTCTAATTCTATTCAAAATAAATTTCTCATCGTTATTATTTAAAATAATTCATTTTAAATATTCAAAATTCATTAAAAATCGCCAAAATAAAAAAAATTATTTGGCTCTGATTTTCGGGTTGTTACAATCTCCCCCACTTAAAATCTTTTCGTCCTCGAAAAGGAACGAAGCTGAAAGTTGTTTAACTAACCAACTCAACTTTCATTATTTTAATTATGGCTTAAGTTCTTCAACTTTTCCGTTTTTAAGAACTTTTCAAATTTTTCAAAAATTTGGCTAACACCCTAAATTTTTGAAAAATTTCGCCATAACCTCCCCTGTCCCGGGAGCTTCGGGATATTTCAAATAGCCCTCCAGGACCCTCACCAATCCAAAAGAAAAAGCCAATCGGCTCATAAAATCATCCAATCCCAATAAATTTATAAACATGTACCTATTTGTCGGGCAAACAATTTTATTCTTCTGCTCTAGCCTCCTTGCTATGACCTGTTCAATGGATATACATGTATATGCATGCAATTGTAATCAATTTTTCAATATAGTTCAATATTCGGTTCAATTAGGCTAAATGGTTCAAAATTTTAACAAATGAAACCAATAATCAAACAACACAATTAGCAATCAATTAGTGGATTATCGTTTCAAATTCATAATTTTGATATATATATATATATATATATACAGAAAATCATGTTTTTGATGCCAATTTACAGCAATAAACCTATCTAGTTTTAGTTCTCACACCAGTCTGATGGAAATATATAGAAATCCCACTTTCGAAACTTGAAAACAAATACTGGTGATGGCATGCCATCATCAGAATCATGTCCGGGCGACTAGAGTATGATTCTATATCTATCCAATATATTAAAACTTCGAATATACGTTCATGACGTGTATATGCAAAATCTTTATATACTCAATTGTCCAAGATCAATACAAATAAAATATTCAAATACGTACCATTAGATATAAATTTTCAAAACAAAGTTTGTTTTCAATTTTATTTTAAAAATATGCTTTTCACACTCGTTCTAGGACACTACTGATCCCATCTCTAACGAGTCATTCTCATTGGATATTACTAATCCAATCTTTGATGAATTATCTCGTTTGGTTATAATGTGTCTAGTTCTCGAGCTCTGTAAACCAAAGCTCTGATACCAAATGTAGCGACCCGAACTTCCCCAATCTCCGAAGAGAAAGAGAAAGAACGAATTACTGTGAGGACAAGACAAATCAGAACGCAAACAGAAGAACATTTCATTGTTTATTACAACAACTCCATCAGAATACAAGAATATACAGAGTATGAATAAATATTACACATTTGATAAATATCAGAGATTTAAATTACATTTAAACATATAGCAACGGAGAAATAATACAAAGCACAACTGAAAGAAATACACGGATACAGAGCTTTCCAAGTATCGTTCCAGCTGTAAACCAGGATCCTGTGAATATAAATATGCAAAACCCAACCACTAGTTGCCCGTGCGGAAAATAAGGGCACCCAGAGTTTAGGTTTAAACAATAAACTCCAGGTCAGTCATGTGACTGGTGTGAGAACTAAAACATTATTAATTTGATTTTAAAGTTTGGTAAATCAAGGGACCACGCCGTATAACACGGAACGGGTTTTTACCCCAAGAATACCAGTGCATATAACAGCAGCGCAATGCTAAATAAAGAAAATGAAGCTATTATAAGACCCAGGTCCCATCACACAATGCAACGTAAGCCGGAGGATAGGGTTTTACTTTATAATAGCCAAATAATGCTTGATACATGAAATTTCACCTTTTATTATTACTATAAGTGAAGAAAACAACTTCAAATATAAATATATCAATCATAGGGGGCATGGGTACTAGGGTTGGAAATTTTTACCATATTACCACTTACTAACCATTACCAACCGCTACCAACGAAAGTGGTACCGAACAACCGGTACCAATTTGATTGGTACGGTATGTCAAACCACATGAAAATATGCGGTACGGTAATGGTAATTGAGCATTGAAAATGGTAATTACCATACCTACCACATACTCCCTCCAGTTCAAAATACATGTCGTTTTGCATTTTTTCACACAAATTAAGACAACCATTAACTGACTTATTAACCCTTTAATTAATCTTTACTTATTAAATGCACTCTAAGTTTTCATCAAAAAATGTGGTGTCCATGCAGCTTCCACCAATTAAATTTCAGATGGAGGTTCATGCATGCGTTGGAACCATAAAGGTAAAGCTGCATGAGTATTAATAAAGGATATGAAAAGTCTTATTTCTCTTAAACGTCTTATATTTAGCAAAATGATATCACCCTTAAAACGACATGTATTTTGAACTGGAGGGAGTATATGTTTATTACATAACGAAGAATTTTTAATATGTAATGATTTAATAAAATACCGAGAAAAATACTATTACGATACAAGATTGAATGCAATTTTTATTATATATCTTAGAAACAGTATAATTTAAATGGTACTTTTGTTCATCCATAAAATTTTCATGCATAGACTACGTAAAATAAGATATATAAATAATAATATAATAACAAAAAAAAATATTTAATATTTTAACGTGTTGTAAACAAAAAGATCTCATACTAATGAACGGTAAAAACTCATTACCGACCACTACCAACCATTACCAACCATAAACCGAACTATTGGTAATCGATTTTTTTGGCTGGTAATGGTATGATTTTTCTATTACCATATAAAGTCGGTACGGTAATGGTTTTGAGTAAAAAGTTCCGGTACCGAACCGATTCCACCCCTAATGGGTACCATATATCATGTCGCCAATACTAGGCTCTATAATCAAAAACGAAATATCACATATTGGAAATTGGATTTCCGTCATGAGTCGAGGCATGGAGCAAGATCCTCTCCGTTTGAGACACTCTAGCAAATGTCTCAGGACCACACACAGCGATCCTGGATCTTCAGGGCCTGTCCTCTCTTACTTTTGAGGATTGGCAATTTCTGAACACACGTTTCCCGGTCCTATCATACCTATATCCAAGGCGCCTCGCATTCCAACAACCACACAGGTAAAAAAGTATATAAATGTCAGGGCTGGTAGGTCACTGACATCACCCATAGCTAGAAAGAAACGTCGTGCTCTCCCTGTAGTCACGATCCCATTTTTGACTCATACCGAGGTGTGAGGCTCGCGAATTAACGCTATACACAAAGCTGTGCCACCTAGGCCGTGCTTTGATCATCAACCACAAGACTTTGCCTTTCAACAAAAGCCTTGATCATTTGCCACTTAGGCATGCCACTCAGGCAATTTATGCCATGCGACTGATGTCCATCGATATACAACCTCTGAGATCGTACGTCTCAGAGAAGGGTGTTAAGCAAGAGAATAGATTCTCCGCCACCAAACGGTTGTATATTTAATAGAGAACAATCAACACAGAATAAAATCCAGTGTCAGGCACACAGTCCATTTACAAGTTTGTTCTGGGTGTGAACGAAACCGGAGGAACCTTATTCCTCGCATATCCATCGATCTCCAAATACGTCTGGACGATCACCAACTGATTCCCTCCACTTGCGTGTACAACCCAATCAAGATCATCAGTAATCATCCAAACGATGTGAAGTCCTCCGATATTCAACCACCGTCTTCATCTTCGACTTATCGTCGAATCAGTTATTCAGAATGGGTATAAACCCGGCCTTTCCGAATAACCCGCGTATATAATAAACAAATATTACACAAACACAACATACGCCTCATTCCAATTCAGAATATTCTTTATTCAAATATTCACATTCTTAGGGAAAGGTTCCCATTAATTTTATCAAAGATAAATTCTTCTAAATTTATTCTTTAATCTTCCTTTGGATATCATTTCAAACCATGTTAAGGTTTTCCAAACTAGTCGGGATTAGCGAACCACACCTAAGTAATCCTTTATTTTATTTCCCAAACCCAACCTATTCATCCCATGGAGAAAAACCGATAATACTCCATATCTAACACCACGGTGTTATCGGTAAATATTAATTACCATTTCACGTTCAAATCTAATTAAAGATTTAACTATCTCTAGGAGCAAAACTGGCAATACTCCATTCTCGATCACTTTAATCTAATTAAAGATTCATTAAAACTCCACTTAGTTTTAATCTTTCCAAAAATCAATATTTTGTCTTTAACTGGGTTAAAGAATAAATGTCATTTAAAACACGGTTCACGATAAACCCAAAATCACTTTCCATTGTTAATCGGGTTAAAGAACAGGTGTTATTCAAAACACCGCTCACGATAAACCCCAAAAACCAATTTAAATTCAATTCCAATTAAATACCAATTGATTGGACAATTTCACTAAATCTTAATTAAAAGATTTATTCTTTTCTAAACTAGGTCCAAGAACTGTGTTATTTAAGACACCATTCACGACGATCCCAAAATCCCATTTGATATTAAATACAAGGCTCTGAATAGAAAATATATCAACTTATATTCAATATCAAATTCTAAAACCAACAAATATCGTATTGGAAATAACGATATAAATATATCTTTCAAATTTCCACAACCATATCTGTATAATCACGAAATCCAACATCGAAATATTCTGATGATAATTTTGATTCAAATCCATTCCAATTCGTATATTGGAAATTCTGATTATTTTTAAAACCACTTCAAATCCAATTTATTTATTCAAAAATATTGGATTATAATTCTACTTCATAACTAGTTCATTTCGATAAAAATATATTTTTATCCTTTTTAAATATGGGATTTTTCATCCCAGTTCTTTCGAAATCAGTTATTATGATTTTACAAAATTATTGATATTTTTAATAATTTTATCAAGGCTCGTACAGTCGATTTCCAATAACGGTCGTCGAACTGCACTTACCACGACCTTTTCCAAATTTGATATGGACATAATTCCAAATCCAGCCGTTAGATTTCAAAATTCTAATACTAATTGGAAAGCTCTTTTCGATACGAACCCAATGGTTCCGGTTTCAGGAGAATCCGACGGTCGAATCTTCCGTAACGTCAATTCGAAGTCAATGGTCGAAATTCGCGAACGGTCGCGGTGCGGCGCGTTCTATTCAGGCCATTAATATATAATATATATATATATATATTATATATTTCTTCGATTTCAATTCAAAACGTATTTTATAAATCGTTTTAAAATTCATTTTCAAAACAATTTCAACTTCATATTCAATTTCAAATCAAAATTGAATATTTCATATCATTAATATATATATGATAATATTTTCAAAACTTTATATTTTGAAATCACGTCCTTTTCTATATTCATTATAAAAACGAATATAATCGATATAAATATCGTTCGCGTCAAAATGGCGCAAATCTAATCAACACGGCTTTATATATTTCAATAACTTCGTTATTCTATTCAACAAATGAATATTTTCTTCAACACATGAATATATATTTTATTCAACAGATGAATATATATTAATTCTTACTTACATTAAAAATGTGAATTTTATTGTATAAATATTTTATTCAACACATGAATCTATTCGACACATGAATATTTTCAACACATGAATGGTTTCAACACATGAATATTCTCAACATATGAGTATAGTCAACACATGACTATTTTTATTTATTCAACACAGGAATATGATTTATTTTCTAAATTGGAATGAGACCCACTCAATTACCATATAATGTTGTTTATATGGATTCTATACAACACATGTACATAATAGCAATGATAAATAATCAACCATCATGCAGAGTGCACCACACAACTGTCTGTCAACCTATCGATTGACATACAACTAAATAATTTAGATTAGTGTATGCCAAATATCATCCCAATACGCGTCTGGGGTTTCAAATCAACAAACACTAAATATTATTTGTGCAGTTGGGCGATGTGTAAAATTTATCGTCCCAATTAATATCCTTCAAATGGGTGTACATAAACAAATCGTTCGATTTGTAAATGAATATTTATTTATTCACATTCACGTTAAATTTATATTTTTAACTATAAATAATTTATTTCAACACATGAATATATTTCCATCTATTCCACATCACAATCAATTTTCACCACACAACTAAATCAAACAAGTCGTCCATGGTCTGTGGACAACGGGTGTCGGGTGCTGCTAAGCACCGTCTGCATCCTAGTATATATTTTTAACTAGAAAACAAGAATTAAAGTGAGAAGTTCTCACCGAGGGTTCCACTCCGCCATTCTTTATTTCTGGACAGTTCGGACTTCGTTTTCCACCAGTTCCATTGCAATTCTTTTCACGTTGTTCATAGTAAAAATCATATTTTAATCGATTTATCCCAACAAATAAAAATCATATTTTTATTTCTACTTCATATATTTTTACAACGCTTCCTTCTATATAAAAATTATATTTTTATATCTCTACTTCTTATATAAAGATCGAATTTTTACATAACTAAAAATCAAATCTTTTTCTATTTCAAAATCAAATATTTTCTATTTCAAAATCAAATCTTTTCTTATTATAATAATCTTATTTTAAGAGAATAAAAATCTTATCTTTAAGCGAATAAAAATCTTATCTTTAAGCGAATAAAAATCTTATCTTTATATACATAAAGTCATAACTTTCATATGAATAAAATCATATTCTTTCTTGCTTGAAAATCATATTTTTATTTAAATAAACACCTTAACTTTCTTTAAATAAAAATTCAAACTTTCTTAGCCATT
Source organism: Allium sativum (assembly GCA_030737875.1). Classification (NCBI taxonomy): domain Eukaryota; kingdom Viridiplantae; phylum Streptophyta; class Magnoliopsida; order Asparagales; family Amaryllidaceae; genus Allium; species Allium sativum. Next base: position 830,897,595 of record CM060913.1, read on the forward strand.
ATATATATCAAAATCCTATTTTTAATTTAGACATTTCATATAAAGAATTATCATAAAAAAACAATGTTTTTAATATATAAAATCACTTACAGGTTTCAACGAGGGGGAGGGGGTTCCTGTTGCGCGCAGTGGAGGAGGAGGAGGGCTCAGATCATCGAAGGGGGTGGAGAAAGCGGTGGCGCCGGCGGTGGTGAGGGTGCGGTGGGCCACGGCTGATTTGGGGGGTCTCGAGCTTGGAGATGGGCGAGGGAAGAGGGTGTCGGCGGTCTTCGAGTGGAGGAGGGTGCGATTGGGTAGGGCCCTGCCTGGGCGGTGGCGCACGAAGGGGGCGTCGATGGGAGGAGGCGGCTGGAGGACCAGTCGCTCCTTTTTTTTGTATTTAAGTTTGAACGGGGAGAGAGAAAGGTGAGGAGTTGACCTAGTTTATATAAATATTAATTTTATTTTATTCCAAAAAGTAACTTTTTCTTTTGAACTCCGAATCGAACCCACCGACTGTTGTCCCTAGCTAATTACCCCCATTCCGAACACAATGGGATACGTACCATAAGCTGATTCGATCGTTTCTATCAGTTTCCATCAAAATCAAAATATAAATCTATATATTAAATTTGAACGCGCATTTCAATTTACCGGGGCCACATACGGACTCTAAAAATTCCCAAAAAATATTTTCTAGCTTCGTATTGATGATACGGTTCTAACAAAACTGATTTCGTCAAATTTTGAGATCGTTTGAAAAATGGCCATTTTCTGGTCGATCGAAATTGACTGAAACTGTTAAAACACGTTTTACTTCGCCACGCTCACATATTGATTCGAAAAATTACGAATTTTGGAATCTAGCAATAATTCGACATCCCGGATCCAACATAAGTGGTTTCATCGAAAACAGAGGTCGTTTGCAAAATTTTCATTTTTAACGGCCAAAATTCCATAGCGACTATTCTGAAATTTCAACTGGGCATAACTTTTTGTTCCCGCTATGAAATTTTGATTTTTCGGATTCGTTGGAAAGATATTCTCAAATAGAATCTAATATTTTTGGTTTCGCTAAAATCCGGTTTATTTTGAATCCTGTACATTCATTTGAAATTTGAAATCGAATTTTCGAACTACCGCGCCATTTTCAATTCCTTTTATAATTAAAAATAAATATTTATATTCTAACGTCGATCTATATAAATATATACTTCTAATTCTATTCAAAATAAATTTCTCATCGTTATTATTTAAAATAATTCATTTTAAAAATTTAAAATTCATTAAAAATCACCAAAATAAAATTTTTAAATTGGCTCTGATTTCCGGGTTGTTACACTAACTCCGCTATTATGTCATTTTTCTCTTCTCATCTTGGCGCTTCGTATAAAAAACATACCTATTGATATCATATCCTCCATAAGAGTTAACTTTAAATCGAGGTGCATACGCCAACCATTTAATTGTATCGGAAATATTATGCTCTGTTTTAGGTAATCGAATCATTACCGTGTTTTTAAACCATTCGATGCGGTTATGCTCGTTTGTCAACCACCTTTCGTTATTTTAAGGATTTTGTTAGACTTTAGGATTTCCATATGCTCCTCCAGGTAAGGATGAACCTCACTAAGATGTTATAAACCAAGTAGTTCTGCTTTATGAAACATTTCATCATCGATTGAAATCGATTTTAACCCAAGTGTGCCCTGACAATCAAGTCGTCCTACATGGCGAGATCTACGATCTCCAATAGGCTCAACATCTTTTAAGTATTGAGTAACAAATTCAATAACCTCCTCAACTAAAGTACCTTCTGCGATACTAGCTTTAGGTCTATATCAATTTTTCCTTTATCTTTTTAAAGTTCCCATGTGCATTTCGAATGGATACATATATTATTTTTTTGTTTTTTGTTTTTTCTTTTTAAAGTTCCCATGTCCTTTAAAAGGATAAATTTTTTGTATAGTGCAAGATACTAAATTATTTCAATTTTATAGCATACTTATCGTCCTATAATATTACTGCTAATGTTTTACCAATGAAGAAGTGTTGTGATAGAAATTAAAATTCCTTTACATCATATGACTTTTATAATTTTGCCTGACGAGTTGTTACTGGCCATGTTTCTGGTAAACATTGCCAAATTATTTTAATTTTAGAGCATATTTAATGCGCTATAACGTTATCACTATTTATTAACCGATAAAGAAATGTTACAATCGAAATAAAATTCCACGTGCATCATAAATAAGCCTTTTACAATTTTGCTCGCTAGGTTGTTATTGATGTGATTTCTGTTATGCAAAATTGCGCCTTTGCGGAAGAACAATAAGCAGGATCTAGATTTGCCAATTGAACATCAGTCTAATCTGATAGCAATTATTCTATTACATCAACAAAATAGTAAATAACTATAGCAGAGAAACAAAGAGACACTATATTTATACTGGTTCCACTATCATCATAGGGTACGTCCAGTCTAACAGAGAGAGATTTTATTCCACATGAGAGAATTACACGAGATTACAAAATAAGAGTTTACACATCCAAACCTCAATCAGGTTTAACAAGAAGAGACACCATTGGGGATCACTGGCTCCAAGCCAAGATGAGTTTACACTAAAGTCTACCCCTCAATATATAGCCAGTGCAAATCTATGTGAGTCATCAATTAAATTACCAACATATGGTAATAATATAATGGAGGCAAATTACCATAACAACAAATGTGCAAACATAGGAAGTAAATCAATCCGTTTCTTTAGCATGGATGGAAGAAATTAATCCCTTCATTTATTTCTCTACCACCTCATCAAATGCAATCAATGCATTCCCATTATAAAAATATTTACTTTCTATTCTTTGCAAATTTGTTCCAATCAATTTGTGATTTTTGTATCACCAAATTTAACACTCCACCTTGATGCAAAATCACATATCTGCAACACCCCATCTTCAATCAAATTCTCTTCATCCAATCTAGCACCAAATCTCTCCACAAAATATTTAAGATTATTTGTTGCCCAAAATTGTGATTTGCGTATCACCAATTTCAACACTCCACCTTGATACCAAATCACATCTCCTCCACTCAAACAATAGCCCCTTAGCTCTCACTTTCAACCTTTCTTTCTCAATTAACACTATTACAAACCTCCAACATCGCCCACTAATGATGCACCTTCCTTATCCGTGCATCACGCCACTAGCGATCTTCAAAAGCATTTGTAATACCACAAAGACTTCCATCTCGTCTTTGTGGATTTCACAACTCGACATCCGTCTTCCGCTTGACATGATCTCTTCATCTCCGGGATCCCTCGAGCATCATCAACATCTAGACCCTTGTCGATACCATGATCCTCTACCTTAGGACCATCAGCAGTGACCATATTAACCTCTCTACCTTGCTGCGGACTAGGTTCTTCAACCGTCACCCGCCTTTCATTATTGACCACCGAACCAACCAAACTATATAGGTTTCCCTCCTCCAAAACTCCTCGCATCATCACACGACCACCCTTCTTCACTCTTAAAACTCCACCTCGAGTCTCATAAGTGCAACCGCGGCGATCTAACTGACCGAGAGATATGAGGTTATGCGAACAAGTGGGTACGTATGTGCCTCACACCTGCCACTTCTCTCACCACTCCATCATGCATCTGAAACCTAACAGCTCCAACTCCACAAATTGGTAGCTCTACTCCATTGGCCGTCTTTATCATGCCAACACTCTTCTCATATGAAGAAAAACTTTTCACATCACGACATATGTGAAAACTGGCTCCTGAATCCATCTTTCAAGGCTCCACAACACTAAATAGGACATCACATGAAGAATCGCTTTCAGTACCTTCAGCAAAACCTGCATGTCCCAAATCATTATTATTATCAACTTGTGCCTTCTTCTTATCCCTGTGATAAGCATAACAATTATTGCGCTTGTGGCCTTTCTTACCACAATAATAACAAGCACCTTTAGCATTATCCTCTTTCTTCTTCCTTCTTGTATCTTTCCCCGAGTCTCTTGCTACCATCGCCTCAGTTTGAACCGATTTCAACTCCGACCTTTTTCTCCTTAGCTCCTCATTCAAAAGACTGCTTCGAACCGTTTCTAAAGAGATAGTTCCATTAGCATTGGAATTACTCAATGAAACAACCAAACTCTCCCAACTTTCCGAAAGAGAACTCATCAACAAAAGAGCCTGCAACTCATCATCAAAATTGACCTTCATATTTGGCAATTGATTGATGACATCCTGAAACTCGTTCAAATGCTCTGCAACAGACTTCTTCTCATCCAATCGAAGTTGCACCAACTTTCGAACCAGAAAAGCCTTACTTATAGCACTTCTCGGCTCATACAAAGATACTAATTTGTCCCACAACGCCTTCGCGGATTCACAATTAGCCACATGGTGGAATACAGAATCATCCAAATATTGACGAATCAACGCAATCGCCTTTTTGTCCATTTTCTTCCACTTTCCCTCATCCATATTCGAGGGCTTCACCCCATCTCCATCAATGGGATCATGCAAATCATTGAGATATAGAATGTCCTCCATCTTTGGCTTCCATATACCCCAATTCTTCCTATTTAAAATAGCCATCTTTGAAAACGTCATCATCTCCGACATCTCCATTTTTCAATCCAACAAACACTCCAAGCTATGTGATGATCTGGCTCTGATACCAATCTGTTATGCAAAATTGCGCCTTTGCGGAAGAACAATAAGCAGGATCTAGATTTGCCAATTGAACATCAATCTAATATGATAGCAATTATTCTATTACATCAACAAAATAGTAAATAACTATAGCAGAGAAACAAAGAGACACTATATTTATACTGGTTCCACTATCATCATAGTGTACATCCAGTCTAACAGAGAGAGATTTTATTCCACATGAGAGAATTACACGAGATTACAAAATAAGAGTTTACACATCCAAACCTCAATCAGGTTTAACAAGAAGAGACACCATTGGGGATCACTGGCTCCAAGCCAAGATGGGTTTACACTAAAGTCTACCCCTCAATATATATCCAGTGCAAATCTATGTGAGTCATCAATTAAATTACCAACATATGGTAATAATATAATGGAGGCAAATTACCATAACAACAAATGTGCAAACATAGGAAGTAAATCAATCCGTTTCTTTAGCATAGATGGAAGAAATTAATCCCTTCATTTATTTCTCTACCACCTCATCAAATGCAATCAATGCATCCCCATTATAAAAATATTTACTTTCTATTCTTTGCAAATTTGTTCCAATCAATTTGTGATTTTTGTATCACCAAATTTAACACTCCACCTTGATGCAAAATCACATATCTGCAACACCCCATCTTCAATCAAATTATCTTCATCAAATCTAGCACCAAATCTCTCCACAAAATATGTAAGATTATTTGTTGCCCAAAATTGTGATTTGCGTATCACCAGTTTCAACAATTTCAAGTTGAAACGTTTACATCTCCTAATTTGTCTAAATACAAATTTTAAAAAGATGTGGTTCGACATAAATTACCGCCCGATTACCTTTTAACTAATCACAGTCGTTTTTTAACAACAAGCACTGCTAATGACCCTTAATTTTAACCCGTTGCATTAGCATATGCTGTTTTCCTTAAATCAAACTAGCTGACGTTGCGCTTTGTGGTTGAACTACTATAAATCAACTGATACATAACCCATCTAACATTCCTTTTTGTGTCTAAATATGCATTGTTAAATATTTTCAATATAAAATTATTTTATTTGGTTATACAATTATGTTGTTTTGACCTTTGACTTGTGTTCCTCTGCTTATTTACATTAAAGTTAATTCATATTTAAGGTTGATTCCATGTTCAACGCTATTTTATGTTTGTGGTTGAATATAACAATTCATCCATGGCTATGCTCAACCAAAGAGTGATCACAACTTCTTGATATAGGTTGTAATATATCTTAGATCGTAATTTTTTTTTTGATAATGAGGGTACAACTAATTCAAAATTACGCGATAACCCTGCTCATCATTATTGACATTTTAACCTGTTTTACATATTCTTACTCTCTTGAACAATAAGTCCATTTTCAATGATTGTTTAATGTAAAATGATTTATCTATGAACATTTAAATTTTTGTTTGGGTTATTTTGGAAGATTTTGGAATACGGATGTGCTAAGTAAATAAGATTTTCCATTTTATGTTCCAAGTTTTTCCATTTTTTATTGGTTGGACAAATTACGCATAATCTACCTGCTGAATTAATTTCCGTTTGTGTTGATAGGATGCAAAACAATACAATTCTTTCTATATTAGTTAATATTGCCTTATATTGTCATGTTATCAGTACAGACATATGCAAACTGGGTGTGTACACAAAATATATGAGATTACTTCTACGTTTGAATCAGTAATGTAATATATCTTTACTATTTTTCGGATTATGTGCTCCGTATGGGTACTAATAAAAGTTTTTGTAGCGAATAAAAAATTTGAAGAAAGTAACACAAGAAGGGAAATACAAATTTACCTATAATATGAATTTAATATAGGTGCATTTAGATGTGTTTGAAGAATTTTTTTGTATATAAATATATTAGAGTTGAAGTATCATTTTCCAAATCCTCGATATAGTTTAACAAGTTTACACGTATGTGGACAATAAAATTTTCTTTTGTATTTGATTTATATATGCGTCATTTTCTATTTGATTTGTCAATGTTACATGGGATGGATGTTTTTAGCTTAACTACGCATGAGAAGGAAAAAGTAGATATCACTCACCGTATTATTTTCTCACATGTGACTAAACTAACTTATTTATGTCGAAGATTTTACTGATTTCAGTTGCTACATATTACCAATAACATGGAATTCACTTCATAGAAACTGTCATTTTGTCAAGATTTTTAAGCTGATTACGTGACTTTTTATTTTGCAAAAGGCTGACTTCTGCAATTTATCAGTTATCTGTTCTTTGTTTATGCACAATTTAATGGACCATTCAAATATTAAATTTCACTTCTACATCATTTAAGGGACCAATAATGTTTTATTAAATAATTTATGTAACCTACTGATAAGTTTCTCTTCCACTTTTCAACTGGGCAAATGATTTAATTCCACTGCTTCCCTTACTAAAGGTTAGTCTTGGCGTAAGATAATTAGCCTGCAGCTTTATGCCTCGAAACTATGGGTTTTTAATGTCTCCAAACCAATTTTGATATAGGGAACTCAAGACAGCTTGCAAAAAGCTGAAACGTTGCTGACACTAAAATGGATTCCTATAAATTGAAGTTATATATATGCAGTAATGGTTTGATATGTGGTAATTAACAATAATTAATATCCTTTTGCATTTAATTTGCATAGTTACCTGTATGGAATATTACATGTATGCGTTTGCTGAATACTCCCTCCTGTTCCTTATATATGACGTTTTAGAGAGTTTTGCATTTTACCAAATATATGACGTTTTGAGTACATTTGCCTTTTTCTCTCTTTCCCAATGCAGAGCATTAATATAGCCAACTCATTTCCAATGCAACTTTTATGTTTTCCTCCAATTAAAATCAAGGATAAAGAAAAAAAGGTAATGACATGCAGCAGCATTGATACAACCGAGATGACATGCAACAACATTAATACTTTCCTTAATCGGTGTGCAAATTTACAAAACGTCCTATATAATGGACTGGAGGGAGTATATGATTTGTTAGCTTAATTGCATTTCATTCAAAAATACTCATGTGTCCAGAATATATGTTTGCTGAATATATTATTTTAAGGTAGAAGCTACATTATACTTTGCACGAAGATGACATCATTTTTACAACCATATGTTTATATAATGACAACTAAGGATAAACTATTTCTTACTCTAAATGTAGCATGTTAAATATCAATTTGACAATGTGGTTTAGAAAATGAACATAAATGAGAAGTGTATAAGTAAAAGACTGTTGATGGTTGTTCGTTTAATATGTACTTATCGTTGTTCGTTTAAACCGTAACTTCCACACGTACTCCTCATACACATTGTATACACTCCACCTGTCACATGTTATAAGTACATTAGTGAGTATCCTATTAACGTTATTAACTATCATACTTTTCTCTATTACTATTCCTTCTATTCCACTACAGGAGGATCGGAGCAGTAAAATCAACAATATTTTCTGCAATCTGGTCAGTGTGGATGTCACAATGGAATTCAAGCCGACAAATTTTGAAATGAATAACATAAATGTTTTCCTAACCGCACAAAGAATCACTAAAAATGTTGCAAATGCTGGAATTCCTTCCTCACAATCACAGGTGCATCCTTAATTTTCTGAAAAACTTAATAGTCGTCGCTACGTCTACCTAACTTTGCTTCCCACCGTTTAATACTTCGTTTGCTATCACATAAAACAAATTGAAATGGTTATTCAGGTTACTGTCACAACTGACGACAACAGCTCATCTGAACCTAATTCGACCCATAAATCCACTTCTGCTCCAACTGATTCTAATCTGAAAGGAAAGCAAAAGGTGGTGTACACATTCATACTGCATGCCTTATACTCATATGTCCAAATCACAGTCTCCAATTTTACTCTAACTTTTCATCCTTTCAGGTTGAAGATCAACCAACTGTCCGTGATAATGCAAACACCAATCTGATCGTGCTGTATAAAATTTAACCTTAAGCATATACAGAGGTGAAGGGAGACAAGTTGTTGTATAATAATTTTACCATCATAAGAAATACATCATAAAATATACATTAGATTGAATAAGAGCAGGCAGTTAGGAATGACAATGGGGCGGGTTGGGGCGGGTTTCACATGCCCCAGACCCGCCCCGAACTTTTTTACCCATGACCCGTACCCGACCCATAGACCCGACACAGGTCCTAATTTTTGCCCCGACCCGTGACCCGTACGGGTCACGGGTAAACCCGCCCTGATCCAGACCCGGTTCCAGTAGGTTGCCTCAACTTTCAATTCCACAAATATACATGAAAGTAAGCCAAACACATGCATGCGTTCACTGTATAAAAAAAGGCTAGCTGCATCTTGGAATTTACTTTCACTAGTGAAACAAAATACAGTTTCAGCCAAGCTATGTTAACAACTCAACTTTCAATTCCACAAATATACATGAAAGTAAGCCAAACACATGCATGCGTTCACTGTATAGAAAATGGCTGCATCTTGGAATTTACTTTCACTAGTGAAACAAAATACAATTTCAGCTAAGCTAAGTTCACAACAAACTACATACCGTACCATTTAGCACTTAAACAAAATAAAAGATGTGCTATGCTACAGCAACCACAAATACAAATTATCCCCATCTAAACAATTCAAAAGACGTGCAACACATGCTACATACAACAATTAGAGTCCACACGTGCAACTACCAACACATACTACATAATATCAGTATATCACCAATAAGCAACTACCAATCAAACTGTCTATTCCTAAACGTGCTACATATTATCATCACCTAAACAAAATAAAACGCCAACTGCCAAGCTTCAGTAATCATTATTGCACCAGCACCAACCAAGATCCCATTTCCATCAACCTGAAAGATATTTGTGTGGTTTTAATTGCAATTACCAAAACAGAATGCATAAAAAAGCAGAATGTAAGTATGTAACTAAGACTGAATTTGATTTGGTAATTCAAAAAAATAAAATGGTACAAAAAATGGTCAACAGAACTTGCAAAGTGTAACAGTTGAACACTGAAACACAACTGAGTCAGCTTACATGTGCCGTTCAGGAGCACTTGATTAGAATAATAGTAATTTTAGTAATAAATTCTTACAAAATCTAGTAAATAAAAAGTCTGCTTCCATCAAAATCCGACCATAGATTTTATCTGATATAATATTTAATATTGCTTTTTCTTTAAATTTTAATAACATCAAATGTTTTTTATAATATCATGTTATCAATTCTAAGACAAAGACATGTTCTGATTTATAGATTCATAGGCAATGCAATATCATATTTAAAGAAAGGTCAAGTTTTGCAAATTAGAAGAGCGGAATAAGTTCAAAACGAAGGATGTTTAGCAAATTAGAAGAGCTTGAAACATGTTAAACTGAAAGAAGAAAAAACTAAAACAGTAAACATATAAAGATAATATAGTTATTTAATGAATCAATGCATACACAGACTTCTTTAAACACTAAATTTAGTGAAAATTAATTTAATGAAACAAAATTAATGTACTTTTTATAATCGGAAAATGAATAAAAGAATTACAAAAACAATCAACATATAAAGATGGAACTAAATTGCATACCTTTTAGTAACATGCTCATAAGAATCAAATGATAAACCAAAACTTCTTATTCATGCTGAATCAGCTCCTTGACCATCCTGTAAGGAAAAGAAACAAATCATACGCGAAAAAATTTATTCATGTGAAAGAAAAAAGTAATAGGTGCTTACACTATCACTTTCTGAATCATGATCCATGGTTGGAATAAGTCCACCTTTGGAAGAGTCAACCGTTAACCAACTTTGACAACATCGTAGAATGTAATCTACTTCTATGAGGACTAATAAGTCGACCACTAGTACTAAAAGCAGATTCAAATGCTACAGTTGAAATCGGTATTGCATAAATATCTTTGACGATCATTTGATATCTAATACCGTTAATTTTCTACCAAGCTAGAATGTCAAAGCTATCACCTATTGGCTACATAGGCTCCTCCAAATATCGATCCAACTCTGATTTGGTGTTTGCTTTAGATACTTTTCTATGTAAATATTTATCAAACCTTTCAAGACTCGTAAAGCCATCATTTATGGAGTTCAATTGTGTAATTGGGGGATGTGAGGAAAAAGAGGAACCATTGTCACTAGCCCTTGAAACCATTCTCTCTTTTTGCTCATATTCATTCAATAACTTATAACAAAGTGTTCGAATCTTATTGATTTCTTCTTCCACATTTTCACCAAAAATATCAATAAAATAAAACTCCAACAATTCAAACTTATATCTAGGATCAAAAACCACTGCAATACTCATGATACCATGAATCATGCTCCAATGTTTCTCAAATTTACTAGCCATGTTTCTTGACATTTCTCTAATAACTAAAATATCAGAAGCTAACCACGTAGACAAAGCCAATCTAATTTCACATATTTGAGGAAAATAAAGGTTGGTAGTGGGATATTGAGTTCCAGAAAATAATTTGGTCACGTTATAAAAAACCTTCAACCTATCACAAATTTCTTTAGCCAAATCTCAATCTCTATCCGCAGGCAAACATTTATAAATTATTTCACGTTGTTGTAGACGTGGAAAAACATCCTTATAAGCTAAGGCAACAACAAGCATGGTATAGGTTAAGTTCCATCTAGTCTTACAATCAAGAATCAACTTTTTGGAGCAACAAATCTCTAATTGTTTAGTAGCTACCTCAAATTTTTCTAACCTTTTAGGTGTGGTAGTCCAAAAAGACACGCTCTCACGAATTTTTGTTATTTGCTCATTTATGACACTTAATGCATCTTGGACAATCAAATTCAAGATATGAGCACAACATCTCATATGTAACAGACTACAATTCAACAAAAGAGAACTTTTTCTAAGTCTATCCTTCAAAATATCTATCGCCTTGTCATTAGTTGAGCAATTATCAAGGGTGATGGTAAATAATTTCCTATCAATATTCCAGTCTAATAAACAAGTAAGAAAACAATCTGCTAACACATCACTTGTATGAGGGCATGGTACGTATGTGAACCTATAAATATAGGAAAATATTATAGCACATTATGCAATAAATGATATTAAGCACAAGAAAATATTATAAAAATATTAAGTGAGTACCTCATGATTCGACTTTGCAAGGCCCATGAATCATCAATAAAATGAGCAGTAACTACCATATAACCCTTCTTTTGATTGCTTGATGTCCACATATCACTTGTGATGACTAGCCTACTTTTATTTTTATCCAATATTTTCATTAAATAAGTCTTCTCAACATCAAAAAATTTCATAATATCACCTTTTATCGTGTTTCTCGATAAAAGTGAAAATGCAGGTTGAAGACTTTGGCAAAAGTTAACAAATCCAATATGATCAACAATTGAAAGCGGGTACTCATGCATTATAATCATCCTAGCAAGATCGGATCTAGCTCTCTCTTGATCAAACACATAATTAGAAATGTGTACCTTTCCATCGGAGTTTCTAGCATTTTTCAATGCTAATTGGCGCAAATCTACTTGTGGTTTTCCATGACATTCGCTATTATGCTTCAAAAGGTGTGTTGTTCCATCACTAGCCCTAGCTACATACACCTTTTTGCAATACTTGCACTTTGCTTTCTTCTCACCATTGATTGTTATACGATCAAAATGTTTCCAAGATTCAGATTCTTTCCTTCCAACTTTTTTATTTTCACCGCCATCGATGGGTTCAATGTCATTTTTTCATTTGTACCATCAGGTCCATCACTAGTGTTTTGGTTTACTGTATTCGATTGAATGGAACTAGAACCTCCATTTGTAGAAACTTCTAGATTAGGTGATGTTTGACTTTCATTATTGGTTTCCATTTTCCTGCAAACATGTAAAATGGATAAATTTTAACATCTCGCATTACCAAGTATATGTATGTATATATAATCAAATTAACAACGAAAAATATATTTTAGAAATTGAAGACCTACAACATTCATTTTGCTGATAAAATATATTACCATATTAGAATTAAAATTGTCATTGGAAATTAGCACTAAAATGGTAATCAGCTAAGAAGGCATGGTCGTTGTAAATTAGCATAATTAAGAAGTGCATGGTAGCATAATTAAGAAGAAGTGCATGGCAGCATAATTAAGAAGTGCATGGTAGCATAAACTGATTTCAAAATTACCGACATGCTAGTTGCAGTTTGATATCAAAGTTCAGCTAATAATTGTGCAAAATTGGCTACTGGATTATTGGTAGTTTTCGAGCTGATGCAAGTGAAAAAGCATACAGCTAAAAGTGGCATTAAATTAACTGGATTAAGAAGTCCAAAACCAGTGGTATTTGGCTTGATATTTATGTTTAAAACTAATTCCTAGAAAACCTATCCTTTACCATTAATATTTTTTTAAATTAATGATACATTTTCTCTTTTATGTGCAATTACGAATGTCATATTAACTCACATAAAAATAAGAACGTGTGTGTGTATGTTAATACAAATATTTGCACTTTGAAAGAAATAGTGCAGTTTCTGCAATTTTCTAATTGAAAACACAAATTTCAATAGTACAGTTCAATTTTTATGCACTTTTTAACATACATTTCAAATTCTAGTAATATAATGCAAATGTTTATGCTTTGTAGATTTATAGTAGTTTATATGTAAATCATAAATGCTTGCAGTTTGATATTAAAATTTAGTGAATAAGGGTGTAAAATTGGATGCTGCATTACCGATAGTTGTAGAACTTGCCGTATACTCAAATTTAAAGAATAAAAACCTTTGAAAAGAAGTAAAAAACATGTTGTATGTTTGTAGAACTAAATCCAAGCTCTGAGGTGAAAATCTGCAGATCCAAAATAATAGCTCCAGATCCAGATCCGAAGGTGAAAATAAGAGATTGGCTTGACAAATTGCTGTCATCAGAGTAAGTGTTTTAAAAATTGAGGGAGTTAGGAGTTGTGATCTAGCAGGGTTTCAAGTTTAGGGTTTTGAGTTTTTTGGATTTCGAGATCAAGAGAAGACGAAGAGAGGTTTTTGCATAGATCAGAAGAAGTGAATTGTTTTGATCGATGCAATGAAGTAAAGCGGCATGTATTTTGAAGGAAAATTGAAAACTTTGGAGATAAAAATTGTAATCAACAATAAAGCGTCGGCTAGGGTTTTCTTTCACAGATGAGAAAGCGAGAACATGTTACACAGTTACAGGAAAAGTGAAAAGTGGTAAAAGTAAAAGAATGGGTTGGTAAAAGTGTGTTTGTATAGTGACAAAAATCGAGAACAGAAAAGTATGTTTGTTTTATAACTGGGCCACGCCCACCCACGAATACAATTTCATGTACAAATTATAATACATACACAGCAGATTTAAGCTAAACTAATGAGCTACGGGTTTGGGCGGGTCGACCAAGCCCCATACCCACCCCAGACCCGAACAATTTTTAACCGGGTTCGGGTCTACCCGCCCCAATGACCCGATGGGGCGGGTTTTGATGGGTCAAAACAGGGGCGGGTCAACCGGGTTTAGATCCGAAATCCGCCCCATTGCCATCCCTATAGGTAGTAGAAAAACAAAACGAATTAAAAATAAATAGTAATCAAACACGGTGAACAACATACGTGAACCCCAAACACAAATGAGGAAAAAATTATTTGTCCAAACTTGATTATGGGAACAAAACAACGAAGAGAAGAATAAGTGTTAAAGCAATTCAGCTTGATAGAAACAAAATCAATCGAAGAAAAAGGATAAATTTAGGGATTAACAAATACCTAAAGTCGATGTGGATGCGAGGGAATAACTAGAAGAAAGGCCTAACAATCGACTATATTTGCTATATGAAACCATTTTACAATGATTTAACAGAGAATGAAATAACATGGATCCAATAACTTAGGTTTTAAACTAAGTACAGTGATTTTAATAGTGGTTTAAAATTGATGAATACAAATAAATGGAACGATTTAAAATAACAGCAAAACAAAAAAACCCCAAATCAAAATTTACGTAAAACTAGGGTTATAGATCGTAGAAATTTAGTACCTTCGATGAAAGAAGATGGAGCGAATCCAAATCGTCCAAAATAGGTCGAAATCAAAGCCAAAATTATCTGCGTGTTTTCTTCTTCTGCTCTTCGTTGATTTACGGTTTTTTTCCTTCTTTTGTTGTTGGCTGAAAGGACGCGGCAAAGTGAAAAGAGGGCGCGAACCAACGGAAAAATTAGACCTAAGGTAGGAAATAACGCGCCGATTGAAATTTGACCCAATTCACCAAATTTTAATTGACCCACCTTATATAAATTTGGGTTACAAACCGATTAAGAAAAAGTCGATGCTAGTCTAATAGATGCAAACATTTGCTATTATAAATTGCATCGGTTTTTTTAAAAACCGAAGCAAATAGCTTTTTGCCTGATCTATTGCTTTTTTTGTCATGATTGCATCGTTTGTTTAATTAAAAGCGACGCAAATAACACGATTTGCATCGCTTGTTACCACAACCGATGCAAATAAGGTGAAGCAACAGGACTGTTTTGTACCAGTGATTATGCCAACCTTGTGAACTTACAGGTGATCATTCTGACTATACTTCCTAATTCCACTCACAAAAGGTGCTAACGATTACTCGATGTGGAATTCGATCAGGGATTTACTGAAAACTACAGAATGTTCCTTTCAATCTGGTTAGGCTACACATAGCCACCCCTTACTGGTTGGAATATATTTGTAATTGGTTAATAACTTTGACCTAAAACAAAAACAAACCAAAACAACCATGTCCATTGCATAATCCGAATCCAGTGTCCCAACTGTGAAAGATCGTCTATTCTATCAAGGTCTAACCCAAGCCCTACGTTATGTTCGCTACTGATTGATGATGATCTGAACTCATGCAGTTATTATCTTTTTGAGTTTCCCACTGCAGGCTCCAACCTATGGCTTCATGATTATTTAACCATCCACTAGTCTTTAGACTGCCTAATGCAGTCAAGACAGTACCCTGTTGGTGAATGCTACAAACCTTGCCTCAAATGAACCGCTTCTATGACTACATCGATGGGTGATCCTATGTACGCTCTACGACTGTTTGAAGTCAATTATTTACCACTCCGACAGATGTTCGATGTAGGTATGGGTTTCCACTAATTGTTTTCCCTTGTGGAGTCACTTACTTACCACTTTGACGAATAACAAGTTCGTCATTAGTAGGGGCCCCCTTATATTCTAAAGGATTTGCGATGGACCGCACATGACTGCCTACATACAAATTTCCTTTAGACCTCTCCAAACACATTTTAAGAAGTTTTCGTTGTAATCTCATTTTGTGTTAGCTGATGTGTCTATTCATTTGTTTTGTGTTTAACTTATCTTTCCCTTTCTCTTGCTTGCTAGGTTCAATCATTGTGGGGTCACTTATTTATCATTCCAACGATTAGTATGGGCCCTAATTATGATGATTCTATCATTGTGATTTTTAATTCCTTTTAGGCACTTTACTGTTTTACGATAATGACTGTTTTATAATATGAATCTATCTATCATGAGCTAATATCGTAATAAATTTTTTTCTTATTTCTTTGTTTATTCACCTCAAAGATAGATTTTAATCCTTTTCTTTCCCCTTTACCTATCTTTACCTATTTTACCTTTTAGGTTTTATCTTTTCACTAACTCACCAAGTATTCAACTTGATTACTACCTTTTCTTTTAATCTTTATCCTAACCGTTACATTTTCCACTTCTCTTGCTATTATCCTAAGTCTTATCCTTATGGGCGTTGGTCATATTCTAGTAGGTTGGGTAATGAGATTTTACTTAAATATATTTCCATATTTACAATAAATAATCTCTTGTGCATTGATCCTATTAAATACAAGATTGTTAACCGACCTTTTGGTCTGTTTTCCAAAAGTATGCAAAACACGCTCGACTCAACGTATCATGTGACGTTAAAACCTAGAGTGTCGCCAAGGAGTAAAGGAAATGAGCCGAGAAGGGGTCATACCGACAGGAACCTCACCACTCCCCCGAGCGTCGCCAAACAATACCCCAAATGTAACAACCCGGAAATTCAGAGCTAATTTAAAATTTTTATTTTGGCAATTTTAATGAATTTTGAATATTTAAAATGAATTATTTTAAATAATAACGATGAGAAATTTATTTTGAATGGAATTAGAACACATATATTTATATAGATCGTCGTTAGAATATAATTATTTTATTTTAAATATAAAAGGAATTGAAAATGGCGCGATGGTTTGAAATTTCGAATTTCAAATTAATTTACAGGATTCAAAATAAACCGGATTTTGGCAGAACCAAAAATATTTGAATCTATATGAAAATATCTTTCGAACGAATCCAAAAAATCAAAATTTCATAGCGGGAATCAAAAGTTTCGCCCAGTTGAAAATTCAGAATAGTCGCTATAGAAATATAACCCTTAAAAATGGAAATTTTGCAAACGACCTCCGTTTTCGATGAAACCACTTTTGTTTCATCCGAGATGTCAAATTATTGCTAGATTCCAAAATTCATAATTTTCTAAATCAATATATGAGCGTGGCAAAAGAAAACGTGTTTTGTCAGTTTTAGTCAAATTTAATCGACTGGAAAATGGCAATTTTTCGAACGACCTTCAAATTTGATGAAATTAGTTTTTTTAGGACCGTATCGTCAATACAAAGCTAGAAATAATTTTTCTGTACTTTTTGGAGTCAGTATGTGGCCCCGGAAAATTAAAATGTACATTAAAATGCAATATATTGATTCATATTTTAATTTTGAGAAAATCTAATGGAAACAGTCGAATTGGCTTACGGGACATATCCCATTGTGTCCAGAATAGGGGTAATTAGCTAGGAACGTCAGTCGTTGGGTTCGGTTTGGAGTTCGAATAAAAAAAACTAAATTTTTTGAAAATTAAATAATTAAATATATATATTATTATACTTGGTCAACTTTCCCTCTCTCTTCTCTCTTCCACCGTGAGAAAAAAAAACGCACCTCACGCAGCATTGTCCCACCCCCCCTTGCGCACCACCGTCGGCCTCCTCCTCCTCATCCTCCTCTCCTCCCTCCCCTCCTCTTTCTCTCTTCCAATTTCAAATCCCTAAACCCCAAATTGCAAAGTACCACCACCGTGGGCCCCTCCAGCGCCACCACTACCAGCACCCTTCCTCCTCCCAACAGGCCTGCCGGCCGCCCCTCAGGCCTCAGCTCCGGCTATGGGCCCCACCACCTCAAAAATCACATTTTTCACAAAATCTCATTTTTGCAAATAACACCCTGAGCTTCCACAGCCAATAACTCCCAAACCGTGCATTTCTGGCCAAAACTTCACAGCACCAAATTCAAAGAGCATGATTTTCTCTTTGATTTGGTATATGATAGTCCTATTTTGGATTGCGGAGCTGTCGGGAAAACTCGTCTAAAGTCTGCTGTCCAAACACTGTCAAAATGCTTTCTTTTTGCGATTTCCGGTGAAATGACACATTTTCGGAAGGAATGCCACTAGTCGAAAGTTGTCCGGAATGGCGCGTTTAAGCTAGAAAAAAGATGGTGTGAAGATTGGAGCTTGTTTGCAAATTCTGAAAGCAGAACAGCAAATCCGGGCATTAGAAAATGTGAGTTTTCTCCGCTTTAAAGCTTCTATGGTTTTTGACGAATGAAGTATGTAAAAATATGATTTTTATATTATAAAAATTATAAAAATATGATTTTTATGATATATAGATAATAAAAATTTGATCTTTATATATGTAGTAGAGATATAAAAGTATGATTTTTACATAAAAAGTGACGATATAAAAATATGATTTTTATATAGTAGAGATTATAAAAATATGATTTTTATAAGATAGAGAATATAAAAATACGATTTTTATATATGTTGTAGCGAAATAAAAAAAATACGATTTTTATATATGTTGTAGCGAAATAAAAAAAATTCGATTTTTATGTAATGTAGAGAATAAAAATATAATTTTATGTAATGTAGAGAATAAAAATATGATTTTTATGTATGCAGTGAATACGGACAACGAAAATGACAAAAGGAAACACGGTGAAGATTTCTACATATGAAAAGTCGTGGCGTTTGGTTTAGCTTATGTGTGAGAACTTCTCACTTTAAAAATCTTGTTTTCTAGTTAAAAATATATACTAGGATGCAGACGGTGTTTAACAACACCCGACACTTGTCGTCCACAGACCATGGACGACTTGTTTGATTTTGTGTATTGTGAAAATTGATTGTGATGTGGAATGAATGGAAATATACTCATGTGTTGAAATATATATTATATGGTTAAAAATATAATTTTTAACGTGAATGTGAATAAATAAATATTCATTTACAAATCGAACGATTTGTTTATGTACACCCGTTTGATTGATATTGATTGGGACGATAAATTTTACATATCACTCAACTGCACAAATAATATTCAGCGTTTGTTGATTTGAAACCCCACACGGATGTTGGGATGATATTTGGCGTACACTAATCCCAATTATTTAGTTGTATATCGATCGATTGGTCGACAGACTGTGTAAGCATTAATTATTTATATTTAATGCTTATGCAGTTGTGTGGTGCACTTTGGATGATGGTTGATTATTTATCATTGCTATTATATACATGTGTTGTATGGAATCCATATAATTAACATTATATGGTGATTGATTGGACCTCATTCCAATTTGAAAAATAAAGAATGTTATAAAATAAAGATTCATGTGTTGAATAGAATAAACAGTCATGTGTTGACAATACTCATGTGTTGAGAATATTCATGTGTTGAAACCTATCATGTGTTGAACGAAATATTTTAACAATAAAATTTACATCTTTATCATATTTAAAATTAGAAACTAACTGGAAACTAGATAAGAAGGGTGGTTTCCTGGGTATTGATTTGATGTTGGTTTCGGCCTTCGGGGTTAATACTTAGGGAATCGTTCTCTTACTAGTTTACAGTTGGAGTCTGATTAAGAATTAAACGATAGAAATCATAATTTTATAAAAATATAATAAATAACAAAAATAGTCAAGTATTGACAATACTCATGTGTCGAGAATATTCATGTGTTGAAAAAAAAAATATTCATATGTCGAAGAAAATATTCATTTGTTGAATAGAATAACGAAGTTATTGAAATATATAAAGTCGTGTTGATTAGATATGCGCCATTTTGACGCGAACGACATTTATATTGATTATATTCGTTTTTATAATGAATATAGAAAAGGAAGTGACTTCAAAATCTAACGTTTTGAAAATATTATCATTTATAAATTAATGATATGGAATATTCAATTTTGATTTAAAATTGAATATGAAGTTGAAATTGTTTTGAAAACGAATTTAAAACGATTTATAAAATACGTTTAGAATTTAAATCGACGATATATATATAATATATATATTATATATATTAAGTAGCCTGAATAGAACGCGCCGCGCCGCGGTAGTTCACGAATTTCAACCATTGACTTCGAATTGACGTTACGGGAGATCCGACCGTCAGATTCTCCTAAAACCGGAACCGTTGGGTTCGTATCGAAAAGAGCTTTCTAATAAATATTAGAGATTTGAAATCTAACGGTTGGATTTGGAATTATGTCCAAATAAAATTTGGAAAAGGTCGCTGTAAGTGCAGTTCGACGACCGTTATTGGAAATCGACTGTACGGACCTTGATAAAAATATTAATAATTTGTGTAAAATCATAATAAACGATTTAGAAAGAATTGGGGTGAAAAATTCCATATTTAAAAAGGATAAAAATATATTTTTATCGAGATGAACTAGTTATGAACTAGAATTATTATCCAATATTTTTGAATAAATAAATTGGATTTGAAGTGGTTTTAAAAATAATCAAAATTACCAACATACGAATTGGAATGTATTTGAATTGAAATTACCTTCGGAATATTTCGATGTTGGATTTCGTGATTATACAGATAGGTTGTTGAAATTTGAAAGATATGTATATATCGCTATTTCCAATACGATACTTGTTGGTTTCAGAATTTGATATTGAATATAAGCCGATATATTTTCTATTCAGAGCCTTATATTTAATATAAAATGGGATTTTGGGTTCGTCGTGAATGGTGTCTTAAATAACACTGTTCTTGAACCCAGTTTAGAAAAGAATAAATCTTCTAATTAAGATTTAGTGAAATTGTCCAGTTAATTAGTATTTAATTGGAATTGAATTTAAATTGGTTTTTGGGTTTATCGTGAGCGGTGTTTTGAATAACACCTGTTCTTTAACCCGATTAACAATGGAAAGTGATTTTGGGTTTATCGCGAGCGGTGTTTTGAATAACATCTGTTCTTTAACCCGATTAAAAATGGAAAGTGATTTTGGGCTTATTGTGAACCGTGTTTTAGATGACATTAGTTCTTTAACCCAGTTAAAGACAGGATATTGATTTTTGTAAAGATTAAAACTAAGTGGAGTTTTAATGAATCTTTAATTAGATTAAAGTGATCGAGAATGGAGTATCACCAGTTTTGCTCCAAGCGATAGTTAAATCTTTAATTAGATTTGAACACGAAATGGTAATTAATATTTACCGATAACACCGTGGTGTTAGATATGGAGTATTACCAGTTTTGCTCCATGGGATGAATAGGTTGGGATTGGAAAATAAAATAATTAATTACTTCGGTGTGGTTCGCTAATCCCAACTAGTTTGGAAAACCTTAACATGGTTTGAAATGATATCCAAAGGAAGATTAAAGAATAAATTTAAAGAATTTATCTTTGATAAAATTAATGGGAACCTTTCCCAAAGTGTAAGAATATTTGAATAAAAGAATATTCTGAATTTATTCAGAAAGACCGGGTTTATCCCATTCTGAATAACTGAATCGACGATGTGTCGAGGATGAAGACGGTGGTCGAAGACCGGAGGTCTTCACATCGTTTGGATAATTACTGATGATCTTGATTGGGCTGTACATCCAAGAGGAGGGAATCAGTTGGTGATCGTCCAGACGTACTTGGAGATCGATGGATATGCGAAGTACAAGGTGCCTCCGGTTTCGTTCAGACCTAGAACGGACTTGTAAATGGACTGTGTGTCTGACATTGGATATCATTCTGTGTGATTGATGGATATCGGTTGCATGGAGTGGTCTGCCTGTGTGGCATGCTAAGATGCAAATGATCAAGGCTTCTGTTGAAAAGCAGAGTCTTGTGGTTGATGATCAAAGCACAGCCTATGTGGCACAGCTTTGTGTAGCGTTAATTCGCGAGCCTCACATCCCGGTTGTGAACCAGAAACGGGAGAGGACATCAGGGAGGCCATGCGTTTCTTTCTAGCTAGGGTGGTGTCAGTGACCTACCAACCATGACATTTATATTATTTTCACCTGTGTGGTTGTTAGATTGTGAGGCGCCTCGGATATATCGGTGACTATCTGGAGATGATGGAGTCATTTGGCTCATTTACGCCCCAAAGGGCGGGGAGATACAGTGTTCAGGCATTTTAATCCACATCGGTGGACCGGCCCTGACGATCCAAGGGCTCACCTGTGTTTGGGTCCTGAGGCTCGGGCTAGAGAGTCTCGAATCAGTGAGGACTATCTTTTGCCTCGGTTCACAGATGGAAATCCAATTTCCAAATACGACATCGTGCGGTTTTGATTATATACCTATATATGGCGACATAGTGGTATAAGGCACTTATGTCGTCTATGATTGATACTTATGATTGAAATTGTTTTGACACTATACACTTATAGTAATAATAAAAGATGAAATTTTGCGTATCAAGATTTCTTTGGCTATTATAAGGTAAAACCCTATCCTCCGGCTTGTGTTGCATTGTGTGATGGGACCTGGGTCTTATAATAGCTTCATTTTTCTTTATTTATCATTGCGTTGTTTGTTTTATGCACTGGTATTCTTGGGAGGAAACCCGTTCCGTGTTATACGGAGTGGTCCCTTGATTTACCTAACTTTAAAAATAAAGATTAATAACTGTTTTAGTTCTCACACCAGTCACATGACTGACCTAGAGTTTATTGTTTTAATCTAAACACTGGGTGCCCCTATTTTCCACAAGGGCAGCTATTAGTTTTGGTTTTGCAGATTTATATTCACAGGTTCCTGGTTTATAGCTGAAGTGATATTCGGAAAGCTCTGTATCCGCGTATTTCTTTCAGTTATGTTTTGTATTATTTTTCCGCCGTTATGTATTTAAATGTAATTTAAATCTCTGATGTTTATCAAATGTGTAAAATTTATCCTTACTCTGTATACTCTTGTACTCTGATGGGATTGTTGTAATAAGCAGTGAAATGTTCTTCTGTTTGCGTTCTGATTCGTCTTGTCCTCAAAGTAATTCGTTCTTTCTCTTCTCTTCGGAGACCGGGGAAGTTCGGGTCGCTTCACAAACTTTAGAAAGTCTTGAGTATCACTAACCATGACTCCCCTACACTCGTTTCAGAATCCTTCGTACCCCTCTATGGGTTACGAATTTCGTACCCTATGGAAGGTCCGAGATTTCTAATGTGGTATCCAACTCTTACCTATCCCTACCTACTCCCACCTAACCAGTCTACTGTAAATACCCCTCAAGCTCACGCTTCAAAGAGGTTGGAATTGAGTGATTTGGCATCTTTTGAGAGCTCCAAGTAGCCTCTTTAATGGCTTCCATGCTTTGAGGAAGAAGAAAGGCAAAAATTTCTTTTTCCTAATATTTGTGTACGACATTTATGACCTCATATAATTTAGAGATGTACATAAAAGGATGTCATGAGATAGTCTCAACCTTGTAACTCTTTCTTATTAATAATATTCCAACGACTCTTCAAAAGTGGACGTAAGCCTCTAGCGAGACCGAACCACTATAAGTCTCTTGTGTTATTTACAGCTTTCCACACTTACTTTTCCACGCGAAACTATAATTATTAAGTAACTAAGAATCTTGGGTGTTTACGACATATTTTGTCATCAACATTTTAGTGCTTTCACTGAGAAAAACTTGGACTGTCTCCTTTGTCGCACATCACCATCTCGACTCCGACGCACTTTAGGTTCCTTTACTAACCCGCCGTCAAGTCTGCTTACGATGGTAAAGAGACCAAAGAATGCAATGATAGGCTCTTCCTCCACAACCGAAGCGGGAACATCTCAACAACCTCAGCCGGCGGATATTCCAGCCGAAACTGACACCCTTCCTCGTGTGGACCCCGAAGCTCTGGCAACACAAGCGCAGATTCGTGCGCTTAATGAAAAATATGAGGGCACGACACTCGATCTCAATCAGGCATTGAGAAATAACATCGACCTCATGCGTTTAAGAAAGTCAGTGCATCGTCACTCGACTTTAGCTCGCTTAGAACAATGCCCGACCCTGACGCACCATCTCGGAAACTTCCTTTTCCAAGACAAGGGGGCCCACATCAAAGAAGAAGGTTTAGCCTCATCAACAATGTTGTCGTCTATTCCAATGCCCATACCAATGGGAATGGTAACGACAACAGAAATAGAAATAGAAACGGGAATGGCGACCGAACTACTGTCACATACAACGAGGGAACACAGTATCACGAACGTTCCCAGTTAGTTATGAATGACAAACCATGTCCGAGTAACCGACCCCTTCTTCGACAAAACCGAACTTCCACCGCTCTGAATCAAGGACCTTCTCTCCCCATGGCCTCGCAAGCTCAAGTACTCCCGAATCAAGATGCACACCAACTGGCTCATCCACGCCACCCGTACCAAAACCAGACTATAGATGTTGATGACATGGAAGACGACGACCTGGATGTGCATAATAAAAGGCGACCGCGAAACAGAACCCCTGAAGTTCGTCGTAACCAGTGGATCCTACCAGCAGATCCACATCCGACATATCTCCTCGATATGGTATGAAGGATCATGAGGGAAATGCGAGGAAACGCCAATGACTGATGGGAAACCCACATAAGGTGCAATCCCTTCACTAGGATCGTGCAAGAAGACGAATAGCATGACGCTTCAACATGTCGCAGATGCCACTTTATGACGGCACGACCAATCCATGTGCCTTCCTAAACAGCTATCACTACTACAAAACAGGCCATTTGCGACGGTTGTTTAGTAAGGTTTGCGACGGTTTTACAACCGTAGCAAATGCAGACGTCGCAAATAACAAAAAACTGTTGCGACGGTTAAAAATCCGTCGCATAATGTACTTTTGTGCGACGTATTTTAATTTAAAACAGTCGCAAATAATTTATTTTCTGCGACTGGTTTTAATTAAAAGTCGTCGCAAATGAAAAAGATTTAAGTTTTGAGATTGACTGGTATGCTACGGATTTTTAAAAATCATCGCAAAAACTTACTTTTTTGCGACTATTGTTAATGAAAAACCGTCGCAAATGAACATTATTTTAGTTCGGACAACCTCCAGCATGCTACGGTTTTGTAACATCCGTCGCAAAAATTGCACGTTATGCGACAGTTTTTTATTAAAATTCGCCGCAAAAATGTCATCTTATGCTACTGTTTTTATTAAAAACCGTCGCAAAAGATTTACGTTTTGTTTGGTTATGCTATGGTTTTATTAAAATCCGTCACAAATTATGCTACTGCATATACCAAAAATTGGTAATATCATCAGATTTACACCCATATAGATTTATTATCCCACACATTTCAGCAGAAACTATAAACGAATGAACATCAAGCACACTTCCAACATTCAACATAAATCAAAATAATATCAATGGTCTTATTTACCATAATTAACACAAATTCACATGTTATATAATTTATCATTAACTTCATAATACTAAGATTACCATCTAACTTGTACAAGACAACACAAGTCCACAAATTCATAATAATCTCCTTAGCTGTCATATCCAAATCCAAAATATTAGATGTCATATCCAAACCCAAAAATGCTTCCAAGAGATCATAGTTGTTGCACGCTACTTCATCATCATAAAACTGCAATCTTCCTATATCAGGGAAAAAGACATATTTCAATTTTATAACTCTCACTGCATCAAACAAATTATAATGTATGCACCATATGGTATAATATAAAAGTAACTTCTAATACTAATAACTCAAGCATCATACTGCCCAATTTCTAGATCTAGATCATTTAAAATAAATATGAGTATCACTGGGATCAAAGCTTTCTGGGATGTGAATTGTAATGTGAAAAAAGTAGTGTTTTATTTTACTTGTTCTTACACGCGGCATCATCACAGATAGTAGCAATGCTTATCGAATTAACTGACAAGGATGCAAATATGAAGTGTCCAGATTGAAACTTTTGTATGTCAAATTCAGAGTTTATAAACTCATTTAGGGATGTTAAAAACATCTACAAGAAATTAAAAACAAATGGGAAAACAAACTAATCAGAGTAAACAGTTGTTGGCTAACAAATAAGTATGATTTTCTACATGGAGTTATGTTATATGATGGGGATATCATGCAGGTCATTTGAACTAACAATAAGCCTTATATTATTATGTCAGCTCCCTTAGAAAAATAGGATTTTAACCAGGTAACTTTATTACTACTACCTACTGCTGAGCCCCAGAAGGTAACTTTATCACAACCAAACAGGTAACTTTATTACTTATATTTAGAATACTATAAACTTTATGATTTTCTACTATTAATTTCGTTTTATCCTCATTTTCCATCTTTTTGTCCTTATACAGCAGAATCTGCATCAACCAAGACTTGCATATTAATGTTTTTGTCCAGGCACTATTATCATAGTGGTTAGACATACTGGCTTTAATCCGTGAGATCACATCTCTGAATCCTACACACCATGATTCGAATCACTGGACATATTTTGACTTATGGTATGTTATAGTACTAAATAAGTACCCTATATTAAAAAGTAGAATGTGTTAATGTTTATGAAGCGTAGATAAAATACTACATAACACAATTTGTTCTAGCGGAACAATTATTTTATTTTTCTTCTCCACGTATATGTAAGTTATTTTATTTGCATCTCCAAAGTCCAAATATGTGCAGTCTATGAGATAAGATTTCAATTTTATAAGCTGTATGGGAGTATAGAACATGCGCTGTCATAAGTTCAGTCACAAGCCTGTCCATGGTCAAAACAAATTTTGTAGCACATCTACCATATATCATATAGTTCTTATAGGGATGTGCTACATGCAACAGGTTTTACCAGGGACACGTGTATGAGAAAAAGAGAGATTTATCATAGCGGGTCACTCTACTTGCATGTTACTGTATAAAATTTATAGTATTCTAAATATAAAGTTTATAGTATTCTAAACATAAAGTTTATAGTATTCTAAATATAGCTAGAATCCTTTACTCTTTTGCACATATTACATCTGTATGGATATTTTAATTGGTAAACTACCAGAGCCACTGAGCATGGTAACTGGTTGTTAATTGGTAAACTACCAGAGCCACTGTTAATTGGAAAACAAACTAATCAAATTCAGGGTTTATAAACTCATTTAGGGATGTTAATTGGTTGTTTATCTTTTTAATTCTTACTGTCTTACACATAAAAAGAGCATTTTTAACAAAATACACATGCATTAACATTTATCATAAGATATGTTATTGGAAAGCACTTAAAATACAGTTCAGTTCCTCTATCTTCTTATTTAATATCCCCAAGTATCCAATTCATTCTCAGTTCTATCATACAGTAACATTAAGCAGTAAACTTATCAAGTCGCTCTTCTCGTTCTTCTTCAATTAAGCAGTAAACTAGCAGTAAGTTTGAAGAAGTGCAGGCATAAACTGTGGAGATGCAAGTGCATCCATATATGATCAAAATTATATTGCGTAACATATGTATTTAGAAAAAAGAAATTAAAAATGATACATGCAATTTCATGATATTTCCACGGTGTATATGATGAACATATCCTACCTAGAGTACTGTGATGCGTACTGCATCCCATGAACATAAATTTCTCTTTCAAAGTTTTTTTTTACTGGGTGGATAAACATTTTAACAACCAACTAAATCCATAGTACATCAACATTGAAAAAGAAAAAAAAATCAAGAAAGCGAAAAGTTCACGCTTGGTGATAATTATTCTGTGACTAAGGCCTTTTCACTGCTGCACAAAATCGGGTAACTTACGGACAGTGGTATAGTTGCTTAAGGCCTTATCCAACAGTAATGGCTAATGAGTGATGGTATAGTGGAAACTCTCAATTATCCTGTTACTTACTCTGTTGTTTTTATTCTACCTTTGGTTTTTAAACAGGAAATAGATATCAGTTGTTTCTCGCATTAGGTGTCTCTCCGTGCAAATGCTTAATAGAACTGAGTCGCAACCAAAGTTGGTACAATGAAATAGAACCAATAACCAAGACAGGATACACATGCAGAGGATCTGACCTATATAAATGATAAATGTTGATTTGTATTTGCTTCAAAGCATGTTTATGTTTGTACAGGGCATTTTTTACACGTAAGATATCTTATTGAATATATTACATGTATACTTGCTCCTGAAGAGTCAATGTGATGGACGTACCCCTAAAGTTTCTTTGAGAAGTAAACGACCTGTCAATTGTCACTTTCAATCTAAGATTCCTAGATTCCTGGATTGAAAGAGGATTAACATCTAACAGAACTACGTCACACCACCTAAGATTCCTAGATTGAAAGAGAATTAACATCTAACAGAACTACGTCACTCGCATCATGTTAGCAATAGAGAAGTTGGTATTATTATCACACGTGATCTCAATTAAGCTAGTGTTAGGATTGCTTATTTTTTGCCAACATCCTCGAACTTCAGAATTTTTAAACTTTTAGTTATTTCTTTAAAATAAAAACTTGAACTTCAAATCTATACTTGTATGTTTAAAAGGGAAAAAAATATCTTACCTAAACTGCAGCTCCAAGAGAAACTAATTCATCAGGATAACCGTGACAATGAGTTGATTTCCAGTCTTCTGCGCAATCTCCTGAAAAGCAGGAACATGAGCTGATCAACCAACTAGAATCACCTCATCCACGTCTTTAAAAATAGTTTGCATATCTTAAAGCATTCTCAACAGGTGTTTTAAGCTTTCAAAAAATGGATAAAAATAAAGGATTCAGAACATATGCTAGCTTACTCTAAACAATACCGATAACATTATCAACGTAAAATATATCGAGGAGATCAACACAAAGTCCCTCAAATTTCGCCTTTGTAAGTGTTGCATGTAAGAGCTTTAGCTGGAGTGCCATGTCTTAAATACATTTCTTAAATACATAACATTATCTTAATAACATTGTCAACGTAATATATATCGATGAGATGGATTACCAGGAGGAGTGCCATGTCTTAAATACATAACATATAGATTATGTATTTATTATAACGGTGAATGTAATTTTATCAACCTTCGCACTTTAATGATGCAAATTACATTGTCATATATCAAATTTTCTCAACTTCACAAAGGCCTTTACGTGAATACCGTCTTATTTCTTATAATCATTTAATCGTTCGGATATGTATACATCCTCATTACTCTTATTCTCTAATGCTACTGTATATATTCGTATTTCAGTTTACTGTAAAGATGTGCATGGTCATTTTAAATACTACTCCACGTTGAAACAGTGAAGCCAAGCCGTAGATAATGAATCTTAGATGTATGTAGGGCTAATTCATATTCACCATATAATTTCGCCAGATCGTGGCATTCTTAATTGTCGTTACCTTTCCATATGTTCCCTTTTCGCCAGATCGTGGCATTCATGATGAATATGTCACGATATAAACCTTTCAATCCCTTCTTGAATCCTGTTACTCATTATTGATTATGACGATAAGCCTTAATGTCATTCCATTTCAGCAAATGGTCGGCACATTGCACATGGTTCTATCACTGAAGTCTAATCTACTCTACCCAACACAACCATTCAGATATCTCTAAAATAAATGCTTTACAAAAAATATTCAATGTTGCTGTAATATTTGGAAATATTATACCTAAGAATTTACGTGGGGTATAATAAAAATCTATAGTTTCACAAAATTAAATGGTTATACATTATGTTGAGTGAGGCATGTTTAGCAAAATTAAATGCATGGTTATAGGACTATTTCCACTTCAAAACTAAAAAAAAATGCAGGCTAAAAAAATTATTGGATAGGAAATGCTCACCAAAAATGCTCCCTTGTATAAGAAAACTACATCCAGTTATGGATGATATAAGAAAACTACATCCAGTTGAAATCCGTCGACATCGACTGCTGGAGGAATAGGAACGATCGACATCGACTACTGGAGGAAAGCAGTCGCTTTAGACTTCGAGAAGATAGGGTTTTGCGCTGAAGTCCAGCAGTGCGTCTTTAGGGGAAAGATGGCTGAAAAGTGGGAAGAGGGTTTCTGCGAGACGAATTTTTGGATCTGCCATTGATATGGAGTTGAATCATGAAAAGCTTTATGATTCTTCTATTAATTTTTTCTCTCCTTTCGTTTTCTGCTTTGCGTTTTTTTTTTTAATTCCTGGGGTGGGGCACGTGCCCACCCCAAGGCCAACGTGGATCCGCCACTACATGTACAGTTTAAAATCAAGTGTTTACATATAATCAGTTGATCAAAATACAGGATAATAATAACTAATGCATCATAGTAAACACAGGTATGAAATCATAAAGTAATGAATAAAAAGTATACCTCGCCATGTTTTCAGATTGAGGCACACCAATAACTCCTTGCTTGCTCATGCTTTGCATACTTCAGATTCAAGAGATTGTAAGAGCTTTATATATGAATTAATGGCATACACACTTGCAGTTTTGAACCTGTTAAGCATGCACTGTTGATCCAAATAAAATTGATCATGGTTACTATAATTAAAGCGTGGCTTCTAAGTTGAGACAATAGATGAAAACCTAACTAAATTATAAAACAACTGCTCATAAAATTTAGATGAATTATGCCAAGAAGGAAAGTGAGAAGTGCTTCAATCAAAGAACTCAGAAGCCTTCAGGAAATGCCTAGGAATCAAAATGTAATGAAAGCTGATTGAAAGCTGCTTTGAAACATCAAAATCAAAATCAATTTAGGAATTGTCGTTCATGTGGTAGCAGCCTAAGGACACAATGAAGTACTTGAATAACATTGCTACCATTTAATGACATGTCAAAGCATATATCATACGCAATATTATCTATTCTCACCAAATTGTCAAATTGCATATAAAAGGAATTTTGTAGATTTATATTCTCGAAAAATGAACATTTTCTTTTTACTTCCCAATCTCATAAAATTGACAATTTATTAGTTTAAACTACCATTTATAAACGTAGAAAAACCAAAATGCTGAAGGGGAAAAAAGAGAAAAAAGGAAGTTTTAAATTTAACTTACAACATCAAGCAGCTGGGATATCTTTTTCTATTCTTTTGAAGAAAATTTTGTTATGCGAAACCTATAAGACCATTTAATTTCTTGCAATCATGTAAAAGGAATTTTGTAGATTTATATTCACAAACAATAAAATCATACCATATATTTATGAAATTATATTTAGAAGTTTAAATTTTAATAGCTATCATGAGGAGGAACATGGTACAGATGTCATACTTTATAATTCTAGTTAACTCTATCCTACTCTCATTGGGTTTAACTTAGAAGTATAAATGCAACATATAGATTTTGCAGGAAATGATGATTTCATCCACTGTTACCATGTTTCCATACATCATTCATGCATAGTGCACCATATAGTTCTTTGGCATGAATATCTAGAAGAATATTACTAACCTGAGTAAGCTTTATATTTTAAAAATGATATAGCAGGTATTAGGTGACAGGTTTAGCCTGATGAGTACGCTAAATCGTTTAAGTTGCACAGCTGAACAAATTCCAGTCACAATCACACTAAATCTCTCCATTACCATCTCAGTATAAACATCGTCCTTCTTAAGTACCTGTATATTATGAATATAATACTAGAATTGAAGTCAATAAAAAAATATCAAATATATATGGAGCAGACAATATTTCAACCTATCTGCTCTTAATTGAGCTACCTGTTTATTTATGGTGAAGTTAACAAACCATGTCCAGTGTCCTTTCCAAAAGCATATATGTGTTAGTTTTAAGGCGATAGAATGACTTTTTTTTTATGAATGCATGATCCAATAAATAGTAATATATTTATTTACACTTGATAGAAACTTCAACAATGGCAAGCATAAATGCTAGGTAAGTAGAAGAAGGGAAATCTTCAGTTCTCAAGTTATTTTCATTCGAAGGATCAGTTTTTCCTCCCATTAATAGCACCTGTTTAATCCAAGAAACCTGCAAGATAAATTTAAGTGGAATTGTCCTCACTAATCTTGAGACTAAAGATATTTTATGATTTCATCATTCAAAATCTACAGTATGAAGCTTGCAAAGTTTCCACTTAGCAAAATAGTGTTTAAGATATTATAGAATGCACCAAGAAACAGATTTGACCGATTTTAACGCAAAATCTTAGCAGGATGTTCAAATGAGCACAAACATAGAGTGAATGGAATATCTTTGATTTTTTTTCGAACAAAGACATAGAAGGCATATAAAGAGATAAAACAATTTTTAAAGAAAAGAACTTAGATTAGACTGCAAACAATGCCAGTCTATGAGTTGCACTCCGTTCGTACCAGATGATGATCATAATTTGTCTACAAACATGATTCTATTCAAAAACCACAATTACGAACGCTTTATATGGTTATGTGATACACATACATAACCAACTTTTTTTTTTCATGAAGCATTTCCAAGTGACTGAAGTGGTGGTGATTATTGTGCTTGGATTCTACATCGTAGGAGGAAAAAGGAAATAACGCTTAACTTGTGTTTTTATGGATACTCCTTAGTGTAATATAACCTTCAGATCATCTTCTGTAGATCAATAACCAATTAAGCCATCTCACATAGGAAAGATGATAGCTCTTATCACAGTTGTATCTCTAATCCAATAGGAAGGAATTTAACATCAAAAGCACACTAAATCACTCCGTTTCAATTGTGTTTCCTGACTGAATGGAGTCCAAACTTCAGAGAGCATTATCTAAAGCACACTAAATCCTGCACCCGCACATCCTCAGCTCCTTTTTTTAGATGAGAGATTTGCAGCTCTATAGCAACTTTTTGCAGTAAACTTCGACTTAAAAAGTTTTATTTATTTTTGAACATTTATCTATTTAATCCTGCTATCAAATGTCTCAAAAAAGCTACCAAATTTGTTTTTGAATCGGAACGCAACTCTTTAGAGTTGGTTATGTTAGCGGAGGAGAATGATGCGTTGAATTCACAGCTTGCTATTGCTAAATCAAACATTAAAACAACTCTGAAATTCTTAAAAAATTGAGGCTTCGCTTACTCCTAGGACACAATTGTTGCCAATCTCAGGCATAGTAGTGAAATTATTAAAAAGCGGTTGAAGGTTATTTTAGAAGCTTCTGGCCAGATCCGTACAAATCATCAAGGTTTCCAAGAAGAAGATATCAACCTTTCTTGGAGCACCCTTAAATTCCTAACAGAATAAGAAAATCAAACTGTCTGAAGGGTTGAATCGATCAAACATCCAAATTTATTAGAGGAAAAAAATTCAGATCGGCACCAAAGCAGTATAAAATAATGAAAATTATAAGGCAGAAGATCTAACCTGTTACCAGTAACGTATCTATTAGATCGGAAGCTGAGAAAGACCGAGACCACGGTGAAGAAGAAAAATAAAACTGATTGAATATAATTCGTAGAAGAGTACAACGACTGGAGCTCTACTGCAACAAAGGGAGTCCATGTGCTTTTCAAATAGAGCAAATACACCGGTAAATTGAAGAACAGAGATGAACAACGAAAGCGATGTAGCAGTTCTCATTTTGATTGTCAGCCGTTTCACTTGATTGTCGGGTAAACGAAATCGAGTTCATGGAAGATTGTTTACGTTTCAGGATTGGGGCTCCATCTAGATCCGAGAATGAGATTTAATCTGATCGAAATTGGATGAGATTTAATTTTGTTCGATAGAACAAGCGGTGGATCTGATTCTTTGTTCGATTAAAAAAAAAAGGGTTTTATTTTGTATGTCACTGTTTTGTTTAATGGATAATAATAGGGTAATTTCTATGTTTATTTGTTAACGGTCAGAGTTAGCTAACCCAAATGGTACGTGCGACTGTATCATCGTTTGTGCTACGGATTATTGTAAAGCTGTGGCAAAATTGTAAAGATGAACAAATGCGACTGTTTTTTACTTAACCGTCGCAAACTTATACCTGACCAAATTCCAAACTCCGTTTATATGCCACGGATTTATATATAACAGTCGCAAATTATAAAATATTTGCTACTGTTTTTAAAAATAACCGTCGCAAATTTTTCTTCTGTATCATTTCCCAGCCAACCTGCTACGGTTTGGAACTAAAGCTGTCGCATATAACCATATGTGCTACTGTTTTTAGGTAAACCGTCGCAAATAAGGCGTCGCAAATGGACTGTTTTGTACTAGTGTATGAGTGGCAAATGGACTCTAGTCAGGCCACAGACCCGGTCAAATGCAATTGTTTCTTGGTCTTCTTGTCAAGCACTGCTTTACTCTGGTTCTCTCGCCTTCCGCTCCATTTTGTCAACAACTTCGGCCAGCTTGCCATAGAACTGGTTAAGCAATTCAGAGTGCATGTCCCTACTCTGAAAAACGCCCTCATTGTGTCTAATCTGCACCAAGGACCCGCCGAGTCACTCAAGTGTTACCTCTTTCGGTTTAATATCGCCCTTGCCGAGGTAGACAACCCAGAGCCTCGCAACATGATTTTCACGCTTGCAAAAGGCGTCTTCTCCACTTCCAAATTCGGGGCCTGGATCGACAGAAAGCATCCCAAGAGTCTTGGCGCTTTCAAGGAAAAGGCCGGACAGTTCTTGTATCAGGAAGAAGCAAAGCGTAAATTCATTCGTGAAGAAGATTGAATGGTTTATCATTTGCAAAGAGCCTGTGTAGGATCTCACTAGTTTCTGTTACTGGATAAGAAAACTTAGCCATTCAAAATCCAAAAACAGAAACGTTAATTTTTATTAATAACTAGGGAGGTGATGGTGTGTTGTCGAGCAAAGAGCATGCCTAGGGATAATAATGGCTCTCATACACAGATAGGTCGACTCAACCATCTACAATCATAATAGCCAAAAGGATACATCCAAGGGGTTGAAGCCCATAAAGCCAAATAACTATAGGCCAGAGCCCAAAAAGTCAAAACCATCGGCCGGAGCCCAAATAACCAGAGTTCAGAAAAAGCTAGAAGCAAATCATAAACTATGAAAACCACAATGACCAAAAGACGAAAAACCAAGAACCGGAAAAAGCCAAAAGCCTAAGAACCAAACACCAAAAGCCAGAGTACCAAAATCCGAAGAAGCAATGGAACCAGAAGACCAAATAACCAAAGAGCCAAAATATCCAAAAGACCAGAAACCACAAGCTACGAGATACTGATGTCCAAGAGGCCTGAATCAGAGACACCAGAGCCGAAGAAATCGAAGAACAAGGAATAATAATGCCACGAGCACTAGCCCTGGGCCTATATTGAGAAGTAGTAGGGGTTATGCCTATCGTGACACTACATCGCGAGTGCGAGCAAACCGTGATAGCTCACCACGTCTGATATGCTCTTCAACTATATCCCGAAGATGTTGATAATCATTCGTATCAAGACCGTCGAGATCACGAAACAAGCAATGCTGACTATAATTCTTTTCCCTTTGAGATGGCTCCCACCTGGGATCTGAAAGGTGTCGTTGGATGAACATCTAAGTAAATCTCTTCTGGGGTATGAGTAAGTTCCAAGTAAGACGAGAACTTAATTTCTCCCCAAGCCATGTTTCGATCATTCATCGAAGAAGATTTACCCTTGCCTGAATCTTTAGCTTTACCAAAGCCAAGTGGTCCTCTGCCTTAACCAAATTAGCCTTGAGAATCTTTTTATTGGTCCTCACATCCTTCTCATGCAGAAACCGTTCTGCTTTAACGTATAACTCACCGAGATACCTCTGCGGGTCACGCCACAATGGTATCTTAACGTCTATCTTATCCAAAATACCAGAGACTACAGCCATCAAAACCATGGATGGATCGGGTCTGTCGACCGACACATTAAACCTTTTCAAGAATTTACGCAAAGTCTTATCGGATTTCCGCTTGATCGTCTTTCGAGTAGTAACGCTTTTTGGATGAGCGATGTGAACTCTGAACTGCTCCACAAACTTGTTAACCAAAGTATTCCAAGAGTGAACTGAATCCATTTCCAACTGCCGAAACCACATCGCAGTAATGCTCGTCAAGTAAAGCGAAAAACATTTTGCCATAACATTATCCGAAGCCGAGAGAACTTCCATATGGCGCACATAGCACATAAAGTGAGCAGTCGGCTCCTTCTGACCATTATAAGCTTCTAACATCGACAGTTTGAAGTCCGGTGGATTTCGAGAATAATTCATGATTTCCAAAGTGAATGAACTGTAAGTAATACAATCGAAATCCGAAGAAGAGGCATCACCTCGAGTAAATCAAAGAATAGCATCCATAATTTGAGATCTATTACCAATAGCTAGCGGTTGATTCAAATTATCCAAGCCGACACTGGCGCCCCAAGTATTTAATTCCATGTTAACAACGGTTGATTTGCAATAAGAACTTCCGGTTGAATCCCAATCCGAGGAGCCACAAAGGGCTCAATCCTTACTCCCGAAATTGTGAGAGTGGAACCATCCAAACCATCACGTAAAGGAACTTGAGACACGTTACTAGTGCCGGAACCTCCGACTTGCCCAACCAAAGTGTCATGAGCTGGAGCGACATCGGGGTTAGGGGTATTACCCTCGAGTGTAACGGGAATGGTACAGGTCCGAGGATCATCGTCGCCTTACTGTTGAGTTTGTGGGGTTGCCCCCAAGTCTTGAGTCAAAACTTGCGGAAATCTAGCGCTTGTTTCGATGATATCTGCCTGGCCTGTTGACCTTCCAACAATTTCAATTCTAGCCTCGATCTGAGCAAGAAAAGTATTCATCGCTTTTTGTTGCTGCTCCAATCGAGCGTTCAAATCCAAAGTCAAACCCTTAATCATCCCATTCACGTCCTCTTGGGTGACAAAGTTCGAGGGATTTCCAATCGGAGAAAGTTCTTGACATCCTTCGCCTCCAATGCCTCGAGCCTAGGCAATAGCGTCGAGCTTCTTCCATTTAATAATGATGAAAAGCGAGTGAAATCTGCTTCCGTAACCAAAGTTGAATCCGAAATCCAAATCCAAATCCAAAAACCAAATCTGAGAACCAAAACCGAAGTCGAAGCTATCATACCCCTTCCTAACACGCCAAAGTATTGACGCAGTGAGTTGGTCACTCACGCATGCCAACACCGAAGAGTGGGTTAAGTGGTAGATTCAACAACCAAATATCCAAAATACGAAAAATGTAAAGAGACACATAACTTTTTATAGTGGTTCTACACTAATGCCTACGCCCACTTTATAGTAATCACTCATCATCATTTTTACAATTACAATGGTTATCCGAGTTTGGATACTTTGAATTTGCAAATTTATAATAAAGAACAACAAAGTCCTTGTTAATTATCAATTTTTCCCAAAATGCCCTTCTTCTTCTTCCTTAGGCCAAAGTGTGTAGGAAGGGCTCCAATGTCCAATGAAAAGCTTCAATGTCCAAATGTATCCAAGAATTCCCCAGAGTCCATGTTTCAACACTTGGAGTTGTGCAAAGAAAGCCAAACGTCCAAATAAGTGCCAAAATGTTCTAGGAATACTTCTAAGTGAAGTTTACAACTCCATGAAGAAGTCCAAAGCCATGAGAATCACCATTGAAGCCAGTAATGAGCTTCCAAACAGAGCTATCGTGTATGCCAAATGATAGCCAAAGTCCAAAAATGTCAAGCCAAGCCAACCCCTTAAATGACAAGAGAGCGGGTACTTATAGGTGAGATTCCATGCGTCAGCTCAAATTTCGTATATCTGAGGGAATACAAAATTCGTATAACCAGGAATTAGCCAAAAAATCGACTCTCATCATAACAGATCTTGAAAAGTATGCGGAAAAACAATGATCGGCATGTGCGGATCACCTAAAAAAAAAGTGATTCGTACGTACCAGGCAATTCGGGTTATGGATCACTATAAAAACTGGTCAGGCTTGCCAATATATATATTTGTGTAATATAAATACATTATTAACATGTAAGTAGTGGTGTATTTATCGTATTATAGAATAAACCGATTAGTAATAACATTAGACCTACAAGAAGGAAGGTAAGGGTAATTATGCAACCTAATGCAATATTAAAGATAAAATAAAGGGTTTTCCTTATATGACTTTTCAATATAAAAATGCAGATGATGTATACTATATACATAGTATATATTTAGGTTGTATGGAAGTGTTGCTAAGTTATCGGGATGTGAGGCCAATTAATATCACATAAAAAATTGACCTAGCTAGTACGGTTATAGGTTGGCTAAGTTATGAGGATTATTATTATTTAGCATGTTATGGCTAGTTAATTTTATTGATTGAAATTAGCATGTCAAATGGTAATGGAAAGCCAGAAGTCAAAAGAAAATGGATGATGATGTTGAAAATTACCAAAGGTGATCTGTTAGAGGTGGGAGATGCAATATACATATAAAGGTCATGGCATGTGGAGTTCTCCTTTTCCTGGTCTCGGATCTCAACCTTGGTCACTGTGGCGATGACAACAGGGTGAAAAGTTATGTGGCTATTGTTAAGGACGGAAGATTGAGTTATTTTGGTTATTATAGCGGCTAGCTTTTTTTAGAAAAAAATACATTAAAATCAGCATTAAGAATATTATAAATTACGAAAATGAGCCTAAATTAAACGTTAAGAACTCCCACTCACGTCCTCCGTTTCATGGGCAGTTCATTGCATCGAGATCGTGGCTATACGAGAAACATTTTAGTGTATTATTTGCTGTGTTTTGAAGAACTTTAGAAAATTTCTTAGTCGAATAGGTTTGTTATTTAATTTTGTACTTGCTAATTAGAGATTGATTTAGTAGCTTCATAAATGTGGTTTGAACTTAAATTTTAGGTTTGATCGTAGTAGCGATGTTGATCGTTAGAGGAAATATCTAGCTTCGACTTGGCTTTGATAGTTATGACTTAGGGTTTGATCCAATAGCTTTGTGAACGGTGGAGCGATCATATGTTTTCCACCGATCTCAACAGTGGTGTTAACCATTAAACGAATTTCTGACTTGGATTTGAGTTGAATAGTGTACACACGATTTTGGCAATAGTAGGATGGGGACAATGCGTTATTCAATAACAAACAACTTAAGATTAGCTGATTGTGGATTGAAACTGTAGCTCCTCGGTTTGAATTGCTTGCATTTTTGGTGACAACTAGTTGGGATTTCGGACTTCATCGTGTTGTAGTTGGTCATTCACGTGTGATTTGGGGCTTTGAAGTTCAATCGAGATCGTATGATTAAATATTACGTAGTTTTACTAAAACATTATCTCATGATGCTATTATGAATTTATGATACTATATTTTGTTTAGTCGACTTTCTAGGTGTTGATAACCTAGGTTAATTGGAAGGAAAAAAAGGTTGTTAACTATTTAATATTAGAAGAAGCAATTAAAATCGTTCACCATTATGCATTGAAGAAATCGAACAACTTTTAAGTAATTAAGTGATTGCCATTTGTAAGCAAATGATACCTTGATTTAAATCAAGGTGAACTTTCCATAATCGCAAATTCAAAGGCGCTAAAGATCAAATTCATTTCAATATTCTCTAGCAAACTAGCAACACTCTAACAAGTAAAAGTTTCTCACGTACTTTTGGTGATGTGAACAAAACATCGACCATATTGGTAAAAATCAGAGGGCCCCGAATAAAATTTTCTAATTTCCACCAATTAGATGATAGTGTTTTGTTCAAATTACCAAAAACACCACCAAAAGTGATTAGTGACACTTTAAAAGCTAACAAAGGTGAGACGAACCAACCAAAGTCTGTTCACACATATTCCATTCCATTTTCATTAGCTTGCCGTAAACAAAACAAAACACATTTCTATTTAAAGAACCATTTCAACACCATTAACATACATTAATCACAGATCATACTTCTTAAATGTCTATTAACAAAAATCATATTCTTCTACACACCATCATCATGTCAACCCTAGTAATAAGCTGCATTAATCAAACAAGAAGCAGGCAGCAACAACCAATACAAGTGCCAATAAAACTCCACCCATCACCTGAATTCGAACAATGCTGCCAAGGCTGCGACAAAAAGAACCTCTCTTGCAGAGATGGATGCATGAACCCTACCAAGTTGGGAAGAGCATGCCTTCATCAATGCACAACAGCAGCCATGTCTTGCTTGAGAAAATGCCAACTACAAATGCTTGGTATGTCCTTTAGTTTGTGCATTAACTTTTCCATGTAACCCCTTGTACGTGTTAAATCACAAGCTACAGTGCTTGAGATACTGATACATTACAAACTGAAATAAAAATATATATATAAAGGTACGATTATTGGAAGTCGGAAATAAGGTGATCAGTGAACAAAGCTTTGCTTGAAATGTCGGATTTTCTTCAAACACTCTTCTGCTCTTTCAATTACCATCTCTGTTCTGCTCTTTCTTTTATTTTTCCTCCCTGGTAATGACTTATCATGCTTGTTTTCTTCTTGCTTTCCTTTTGTTATGTGTTCGACGTTGGATGATGCTGTTAATATATATATTAGTATGCAAAATCAAAATGTAAACAACATATGAATGAAGAACGTAATGTAAACACATTGTACCTTGCGTAGTGATGAATGGTGAATCGGGAGGAGGATGATCTGAGAAAATGTAGGATTTGAGGTCGGCTTTGAGAAAATGGAAATGGTGGGGGTGTTTTGATTCTAGATTTTGAAGCTCCTGTTTTGCCCACTCCTCTATCCATGGCCCTTCTCCGCCAGCCATCAGCTTCTGCTTCTTCTTTCTTCGTTGAGTGCTATGTTGCAGGAAAAATGGAAATAGGTCGTTTGACGATTTGGGATGCGTGTGAATTTATTTCATTGGGTTTTGATGAGTACTTTTTAGCTTCGTGTTTAGTAGAAGCACTGCAGCTTTTCAGGCTTTTTGTCTTTGAGTGTCGTTTCACACTGCTGAATTGCTTTGACGCCTCCCTTCTTTCTTTTCTGCTACAGCAGATTTGTTTTGATTTTCCTTCTGCTGCCTTCAATCAGATACTTCTCGGTAAAGTAACACGGACAAATTCGCTGCGCGAATAAAAAATGGCCGCGTACCCAGTATTTAGACTACTGCGTCATGGGTCCTTCTAATTTCCACTAATAGAGGTTGAGAGTTATGTTCACTTACCTTAAAGAAGTGTGAACAAACTCCTACTGCTGCGTCATGGGGAATTGAAGGGACATGCATTTGTGGGTATGAAGGTTAATTTGGAAGGAGGCATTTACATGGAATATTAAAATTTTAAATTTTAATTTAATTGTGCTATAATTAATTAATAAATAAATTGAAATTACAGAAATTGAGTACATACAAACTAATTATATGATGTTGGTATACATACTAAACCATATAATTAAGGTAATTTTTATTCTAATCCACAATATTAGTAAGTTAATGCACCCTGTTTTATAGGATCGTTGACTTTTACTAAAATTTAGATTTTAATCAGCGTATCCATAAAAAAAAACGTACTTATTTTCTCTTCTTTTCAGTCTTTTTCTTTGTGTTTTCCGTCGTTTTCTTATTTTTGAAATCCTAGCATCTAAATCCAAGCTTAAGCGGAGTAATTCAACGTAATAACAGTAAGTAGTTTGTCTTTTTTTTTTGAAGTTGATTAACTGTATACAAAATTGTATTTTTTTTTTTTTAATATCATCATTATCACATGTAATTGTAGTTAGCTATTTTCTGAAATCTTGAAAAAATTGTACATTAGTACAATATCGTTTTATTCAAATATTGTAATAGGAGTATAAGCTGTTTGGATAACATTCACTATCTAGACCCCCTAAGTAGTTATACTCTCAAACAATTATAATATACAATTTTCACTTTTCTTGATTTGTTAGTATTGTTTAATTACTTTCAATTTGTCTAATATGTAGATCTTGAATTTGATTTTAGTTATTATTTACTGTTGTCCAGTGCAATTGGTGATGTATCTTCACAATATTAAGCTATTTGAAAACGTTTGATGTGAACTCCTCTACTGGAATCTTGATCTTAGTTTTTATTTTCATAATCATCTACTACCATATCATGTCTGATCATGTTCAAAGATAATTAGTGAACTAATTGTATATAATTGATTGCTTCTTTGCTAAATTCAAGTGTTATCAACTCTATTTTTAAAACATATTTATTAGTTACTGCTTTATCAAACGGTAGGGACAATTCAGCATAAATAATTGTGAAATAACGCAAAATTGTGAAAGAAGAAAGCAAAATCGATTGTTAGCTATATAATAGGGTGAAATCTTTAAGTTAATCCACGAGTGGATTAACTTACAAAATAATTGTGGATTAACTTATTAAAGTAAAATGGTGGATTAACTTATTAAAACCGTGGATTAGAATAAAAATTATCTATGGTTAATCAATGCAGTTTTACTGTTACAATTTTGCCTTTTGTTTTGTTTCAAACTGTTACCATTTTATTGTTAAAATATCATTGGACTTTTTAGGTTATTATGTTTAGTGCAGTTCTCATACTATAATATTTTTCAAGATATTCCTTTATGATAAGATCGGGACTATAAAGTAAGTTATAAAATCTGGATCATCATTGTTGTACTTGCGTATGAATTATGAACAACTACTGTAACTATGTCAACCTTTATTTGAAAGTCAAATGAGAGTGTTGGCATATTCTTCAAAATGATATTTTTTTCTTCTAAATTTCAGATGTCCTCTCAATTATATATGTAAAATTGAATTGTAGAATTTATAATTTTCATTGTCGATTTGGATTGAATTTTGCTCTCACGAAAATGAGGAACGTGATTTCTGTTATTACGATAGAGTGGAATAACCAGCTTGAGTTGGATATCTTGAATACTGTCCCGATGTAGAGTGAGCAAAGTTAGAGGTTCTATCATGTAAAACTGAATTAGAAATTTTACTGTCATGCGCAATACCTTCTCAACCAGACATATCATAAGTTATCTGTAAATCAAATAATCATACTACTAAGATAATTTGTGTAGCATAATCCTTTTGTTCTATGTATGGAACTACTCGAGCTCCATGTATGTGTAACATTACGTTATGTACCTCCTATAGGACCTACACAACTTCAAAAAATATTGGTAGTAGCAATTTGAAGTTCTAACATGATCAAAAACAGTATTAAATTGAGGATTGCCTAGCTTAATAATATATGCGGCAGGTATTATACATTATCTAAAACAACATGAAAACAAATT
Organism: Allium sativum; assembly: GCA_030737875.1. Classification (NCBI taxonomy): domain Eukaryota; kingdom Viridiplantae; phylum Streptophyta; class Magnoliopsida; order Asparagales; family Amaryllidaceae; genus Allium; species Allium sativum. The sequence continues at coordinate 830,940,789 of CM060913.1, forward strand.
AAAAATATACTACCTTATTTTTTTAGATCTTTTGCTCATTTGTCGATTTGAAAGTATAGCATATCATACAACGAGAGGAAATAAAGTTTTTTCTTTCAAAAATTTCTTTAATAAAGGAATGGTCATTCAATATATCTTGTACCCATATTAAACTGATATATTTTGACGTGCGAAACCAAATGATATTGCTTTTTCTTTTCTTACGTAAGTATGTTGTTGTAGCAAAATAATCTTGTGTGTTTTCGTAGTCAAAATTTGTTTGTGAATTGGATGTTGTTAACGTAGACGGAAACTGGAGAGGTGATGAAATGAGAAGAAGAGAGAATGAGTAAGATGAAATGGTATGTATAAAGTGGTGGAAGGTGATGAATATGTAATTGTGGCGAAGAAGTTATCACTAAGAGTGACTCATCAACAGCCGACGACTCGTTTTCCTTCAACCGATCAGCAGGTTGGGAAAGTGGATAACATCATTGGTACACCCAACGTGTCATACGCGTCATTAATAGTAGCTTGACTCAGAAAGGTTGCGAACGACACCATATTCTAACAGCTGGCAGTTTATAAATTGGAAAATACAAATAAAAAATTCTAAATGAACATAAAGTCATTTCAATCATACTTATTACAAAATCTAAAAGATAAATATATATGATATAAATTAGAACAACCTCACAATGACGGAAAAATCAAACATTCATGTGTACGCGACTAACTAGCTTTGAAATAATGCTTAGTTAAGTGAAAAAGTAGACTAATGGTAATAGCGGAGAACATATCAGTGCATGTAGGAAGACAACTGCAACTAGTTAACCTTCATTTACCGTGTAACATAAGACCATTCCCAATAGAAGGGCTTTGCGAGTCAAATCCGCATAGGTTTGTCAGTAATCCCTTTCCCTACCACTTCCCAATGAGGGAAAGTACAACACCACCAATGGGGAGTGTTGTGTATTTGCCTTGGCCGGCTTAGGCATATGGTGTGGATTACGATGCACATTAGTCATTTAGCTGGCTAAATGACCATGCTATAGCCGACTATAAATAAACTGGCTACAACCTTCACATTCTCTATCCTTCCCTTCTTCCTTATTTTTCCTTCCTACGTCATTTCAGTCACCTTCATAAAAAATAATAATATATAAAAATGGCTTGGAGGGGATTGCGAGGCAGGAGAAGTCGCAGAGTTGGAAATATATCAGCACATGAAAAAGGTATTATGTTGAAGAAAACATCGCACCTTCCACAAGACAAGATGTAGCAAGGCGGCGACAAGCTAAAGGAGAAGCACATTCAGATCCGAATATCGATCAAAATTTAGGACCTGACAGGATATTGAGCAATTTCTGTGTACTTCAGACGACAAATAACAGCACAAGCATCAAATGCTATGTACATTATCTGATTTTGTTTTTTTCCAGGAATTGTTATTTTTTTCGATTAGAAATATAAATATCAACTCATTTATAACCAGGCATAGCGAGATCGAACACATGACTGTTGGCCAGTGTTATTCGTTTATATACATCGATATGCAATTTTGATACGCACTTCTTGGTGAAGTTGGACTTCTTTATTTCATTAGTATGTGCTCACTTATCTATCATCAAATTATTTTATACTTTGTAATTGTTTCGTGTGACTGTAAATTAGTTTTTTAGGTATTCAAAACCTTTTAAATTCGGATGTTCAGTTGATTGGTGTGTTAGCCACCTGTTGGTGGAAGATCACCAATATGTTTCATTTTAAGTTTTACGAGTTAGGCTTCGCCCCTTTAGACCCTACCATGCTTGCTAGAATACCGTAGGATTGAGGGAGACATTGTCTTACGATGAGCAGTATCAACTCCTTATGATTTTATCAGCTATACTACTCCATTTTAGCTTACATAGTGGATTGTCTTCTGGACTGCAGTTGGAGTTACTTACATTAGACAGACAACCCAAGAATTAATTAATGTGCATGGCCAAGAAAACTGCTATTTGGTGATAACACGACTGTATATTCTATATTTGGTAGGAAACTTATTCTTTTCAAATCAATCAAACACATTGTCAACTAGACATTAGTAGCAATTGCATATTTTACATTTGATCATCTTATCAGATATGATTGGAGGGCTATGGTCTTAGCATTTTTGTATCGTTTTTTAGTCTATCAGTGCGTTGTTAGGGAGAGAGTCACATCCATTACATGTTTTTGGCTGGTTTTTCAATACCGCTACTATGAGTACTTCTATAATATGACTTACCCGACGGGAGATGTTGCTTTATCCCTATTCTATCCTTTAGTCAAGGCGCGGGCACATGAGAACTGGAGACATGTGCAAGGAGGTCAAGCGCACCACACGAAAGAGTATGATTTGGCATCTTTGTGATGGTTCACCTTATATGTTCGACGAGAGCGTGTTCATGCTGGATTGCTTTCGGCGAAACGTTTTCCTTTAATGTCATCTCCACCCACTGGTGGTTGTTATTGGTTTCATGGAGAATGTAGTTGGAGGCAGATCTTAGATGATGATTTCCCTGGTGATCCACATCCAGATACACCATATTTGAGAGTGTATGTGAGTGATGCTTTGGATATAAGTTGGAATCATGAGTGGTGGTCTATCAATTACTTCATCATCACCGGTTTGGATTATGCAACTTTTAGGCGTAGATTCTACACACCAATATGTACGACTCCTTTTTTTGCAGTTGATTTGGTTGAACCCTCAGTTATCCGACCTCGTATTGTCCCCCGGGTGCTGCTAGATTTGACTCATAACACACAGTTATATCATGCTTCACCTCCATCGTAGGCAGCAAATTATGTTTTGATAGTGGTTATTTCTACAACTGCGGGTGATGATAGATAAGTTAATATTCCGTATGTAAAGGTTACTTGGTACCCATATCCAGTTGCTTTTTCGTACGAGGATTTATACCAAATGCAGTTAGGGTTGTGGTTAGATTATGTACGCTGATATCGACATAGCATGAATGATTTGATAGCTCATATTAATGAGCTTACTACTGCTGATGAGGAGCGGTACCATTCGAGACCTCGAGGGGATGGTAATGAGGACATGGTAGGTCTAGACGATATTGACTCTGATGATCTTTAGACTAACTGTAGTTGTCTCGATTATGGTGTTGATGATGATTACGATGTTGTTGTATTATCTTTGTGCAATACTGTATTATGATTTTCACACCTATTATTTGTATGGTATTGTTTTATTATCAGTATACGTTGTTGCGCAGATTCTGTTATTGATAATGATTATGTTATTGTGTATTAACATTACATGTAGTAGTGTTGATTATATTGTTGATGATGATTATGTTACTGTTCTTTATGTTGTCACTTTTTCGTTATTGTTTGTACACCACTGTTTATAAATAATTTCCTTCAGTCTGCATAATATTAACTTAAACTTCTACCAAAAAATATCTGTCATTAGTTGGTCTTCATCGGAGTTATTTTTACTCGTGAAAGAAAATATTGACGCTGATCGCAGAAAAGAAATTATGTTGCATATAGATATGGTTGTAAGTCCTGATATATTTTGGAACATGGTTAAGGTGGCTTACAACAACCATCCTAATCGCACCGTGAGATCTTATTTAGATATCTATAAAACTATGCAATTTTTATGACCGTTCAACACCACCGATGCTCATAACCATAAATTTCGTTGTACAAGATCCCGATCGACGTAAAGAGAACGTCAAGAAGAAATATTAGAAAAGAAGAGAAAGGGGAAACAAAAATAGGAAATAGAAGAGAAAGGAAGAAACATAGAACATAAACCCAATTACAGAACCTATCATATATCTCACATCGCATCAAATAACATATAATAGTAACAATCACAAATATAAATAGGCGAGACAATAATGACTATATAAACCATATAATCAGAATATACAGGCTCATAACAGTAATATAGCTTATACAAGCGATAAATAAACTCAAATTGATAAACTATCTCTAGTAAGAATATATAACACTTTAAAGGCTCCACAGTGCTACACAGTAGGATAAGCAATAAGGATACAAGTATAAATATGTAAAACGTTGCCCGTTGCAAAATCCACCTACGTCGCTCCAAATTATACATGTATATATCACCTGAATTGCTCATCAGCATTATCGATGAGAACCCAAGGTATTAAGAGAAAAATAAAACCTTGGATTAGACAAAAGTCTGATTTGAGCAAAAAACAAATCTCAAAATACTTTAACAGTATATATGGTACGAAGAGTATGGAGAATCATACATGTTTTTCCCTAGCTTTCACAGAGTCAGTACATATAAGAATATATAGTACTCCATGAAAATAATAAAAGTGTATCCTACATCGGAATACTAGGGGTGTTCAGATATCCGAATTGAGGATGCCTACATCACATAACGTCTCTAAGGTTACAAATGATTAAGCTAACATATCATACATCATCCATCCTCACATTCAAACACTCTGTGCATTGGATATACAATAATGCCCATGTCTCTCAATCTGCTAGGACCCAGGTTGTACCGACGTGTACGTCCCAAGATAAGGACCCCATTTGGTCCAGGTGATTACCATAAATCTTCTGACGTGAAGATAAGGAATCCGATGTGGTATAAAATGAACATCACACCCACTACTTCCTCTTTACAAGTATTTGATAGACCTGTGCGTATCGATAATCACTTTTGCACACGTTCTCTACAGCAGAAACCATCGTCACATTGTCAATAAGACTCTCATAAGACGTCACAATATGGGAACTATAGTCGGCGTTCATCGTATGTTGTAGGATGTCATAATGTGCATGCCATCTTTCTCTCTCCGACAGTCATGTCAATACGACTTAACGTCGTCTTTTCTGCATCTCGAAGAAAATCCATTTGCAACTTCCTTGCTCCCCATCCTGAAATGTTCATCATCAAATGATGGGTCACTGCATAGGGCAAAGTATCCTCATCTCAAGCCAAAGCCACTGATCAAAGCACTACACCAGAAAAGACTTTTGGTAGCGTTGAAAAAACGCTACCATAACTTGTAGTAGCGTTGTAGAGAACGCTGCAATACGACATGCAACTAAAAGTCTGAATTTTTTTGTTGCGTTGTAGAAAACGCTACAAAAATACCATGTTGTTACGTTTTTTTTAACGCAACTAATGTTTTCTTGTAGTGTTTACAAAACGCTACCAAAAAAAAAATTATTCTTGCTTGTATAATATTTTTGATTTTCTGTTGCGTTTTCAAATGCAACTATACATCAGCTTACATTTGTTTTTGTAACATTTTTAAAACGCTACTAAAAGTTATTTGTTATTTAATAGCATATTTAAATAATGTTATTTACTGTTGGTGGCCTATATCATTTCCAACAATCACTTAGATGATATCAATATTAAAACCAACCATCAATCATATAAATGATATATTCAAATCAACAATTAATCATATAATTATCATATTCAAACAAACAAATTTTTCGACAAAATAAGTCACATAACCATCCACAAAAAAGTTTACACAAATAGTACTAACAAAATATCATAATGTATGTAACAATTAAAGTCATATTCATTGCTTGATTACCAATAATTCTTTGTTGCCGCTAGTCTTCACTTTGAAAAAGCTAATTACCTGTAGACATAAGAGTTTAACAATCAATAATAAGTATGTGTGTGTGTATATATATATATATATATAACTGGAATATAACACATTAAACGATCAAAGGGATCGATTTAACTTCATTGATGACAAGTATATGGAAAAACAACAAAATAACACAAGTCGTGAAGTTGGTGGACCTAAATAGTTGCGTTCCATTCCAAAACAATAGTTGATCAAAGGAATTACATTATAACACATTAAACGATCAAAAATGGATATTAGAGGATAAATTTTTTCACCTTTGTGGCTTCCTCTTCTCCTTCAGATTTTTGTTCTTCCTTATTGTCATCATCTTCATCCTCTTCCTCACTGCTTTCATCATCTTCGTGGTCTTCTTACAAAGTTCGTAGCTGAAGATGTACTAAGTCAGGTCGTTACTATAATATTAAAAAAATAATAATAATTAAACTGTCACTATTTAAATCTTACCATTCACATGGAAACCAAGAATATCATGATAAACTCTAACTGCTTTATTGTGGAACTTATCATCCACCAAATAATTATGACGATCATATATATATATATATATATATATATATATATATATATATATGTGTGTGTGTGTGTGTGTGTGTGTGTGTGTGTGTGTGTGTGTACGTTTTGAAAATTGGTACGCTTATTATTAACTTGTAGAATAACAATACATGGTTCCTACGCTAGACATATAAAAAAAACAAAAAAAAAACCAAGCTGAAATACAAACATAAAAAAATTAAAATAAATTTACGCATGACCCATGATGAGGTCTTCATTCAATAGCCTTAAAAAGTGCGAGCACACTGCACTTAAAAGAAGCAAGCATCCCCACTTTTCAACAAAATTAAGCCCACTTTTCACGTCCTAATATTGTCTTTAAATAGGTTTGCGTTAACTTTTCCTGTAATTACGTTCCAATACCACTGGATTGAAATGGTTAGCACCCATATCTTAACTCCATCATTCCAATTATATTCAGTAACTGCCATACCAGAGTTTATACAATATTAACTCCAGATCTTGTAGCATTCCAAAATGCATATCCATCTGAATTTAATTCCAAGAAATAATTTCTGTTAAAATTCAGTTATTCTAGGAAATCCACCAATAATTCTGGATCGAACACTTGTTGAAAACCAAAATTTAAGAATCCAATCAACCAACCAAAACAATTTACTCCTTTTTTACAAACTTATAAATTGACACATGAGTTTGGAAACCAGGATGGGTAATTGGTTTATAGTGACTCATATGGATTCCATATTTTGCTGCTCAGCATATAATTTGAGAAACGAGAGTGTTTTTTGTTGTCATCACCAACCCCAGTGATCAAAACTGTGAACTCTATGGGGATCAACTAGAAATTATTGATAATCCATGAGATATAAACCTTGCAGACTAAATTGCCGAGAAAAATTTCTCAGAAGAACATATTTAAATGTGAATTGATAAATCCGAAAGAATCCAAAACTTCAAACCAGAATAAACTACCTTAGATTTGAGTAATCCATAAGAAAATAGTACTTATTTTGCATTCAACATGGTATAAATTTAAATCAATCAATGCTCTTTCCACAGATCGACAATTTGTTTTACAGTGAGGAACAAATCACGAGTAACATCAGAAAGCCTAAAATTGAACAAATACCAATTTTAACGGATTGCTCTACCCAAATTATGTATATTATAAAAAAAGAAGATAGAAAAAAATACTGCTATGTACTAATCTTAATACCAAGCTTCAAACACCTTTATATGACATGAAAACTGGTTAGCACGCAAAGAGAAAGTTGCTCTCGTGATAATTGAAATGATATCATCATTAACCTTTCATAACCTCGCATGCATAAAAAACTCGGATTCAATAATTGACAAAACAGCAAAATTCATCCCTTGTAAAAAGAATTATGAAACATGCTCTAATGGAAACAAACCCTGATTATTATTTTTGTCACTTCATGTTACAAAAAACGTGAGCATATATTTTGCTAATCAAGGCTTTTCTTCCGACATAGATAATTTAGTCAAACAAATCAAGTGGGTCTCCTATGACTGAGACGTTTCTTTTCTCCTACTCTATATAACAAGCTGCCATATAAAATTAATTAATATCACTAGTAAACCATAGTAACTTAACCCCACACACAACTCAACGCCATTACATTACAGTTAAAAACAGTACAAACATCCAAACGGTATTAGTCTGAAGAGATACATTGTCATCTGACACGTTTTGCAACGCTTCGTGTTCAATTAAAATTTCATTAAACATGTAAAGTGCATGATTTTTGCTACTATTATTTTGTTTAAAATGAATAACTGAAATTTTGCATGCACGGAAGTATTGAATCTGCTTATAGGAAAATATGAGCCGACAAGTAGATGAAATAAGGAGGAAGGACCAAAGGAGAACACACATATCAATTACATTCATCCCACGGTCTCCCATGTCCTTTATGAAAAAAATGTGATGTTATTTGCTATTGCAAATATTTAGTGCAATGGGTATTAAATGTATAACAGACGAAGTACATCATATGGTTGGTCTTACAGTCAATCAATTCAAGACAAAAAGTTTATTTTAGTATAAGTTGTAGCAACAAGGATGAAATACTGAATATGCTACAGCTTTAAGAAGTCATACTTCCAATAAATCAAGGAGAAAAAAACGTAAACAGTGTTTGGAGATCATTATTAACCATAATGCAATCACAAACAGTTGAGGTCTTGGTTCATCAAACAATATAAGTAAAAGTAGATAATCTAAGTACTTACCCAGATTAAAGTTGACAGGCAAAGCAATATCCAAATTAATCTGCAATAGATTGAAGTTGAAAGAAGCTCAGTGATCCCTTAAGCTGCAACTATTCTCGATATTAGCAGATCTGCGAATAAACATGATGAAAATAGTGTACGCCTACTGTTTTCATGAATAAACAAGTATGATCAAGCTTAGCTAAGACTAAAAAATTACTCAAATCGGATTCGGTGGAAAACCACAAACAATCAATTGCTAAGAGATTCACTGAACACAGCCGGAAATGTCATTCCTCAGACATATATACTACGATCATACATTTACGAATAATTTAATTCATCAGGCTAAACAGGCTTGAGCAAGTATGTTCGTGGTAGATTAAAACAACAAAACTGCCATGACATAATTAGTATTCCAATCGTTCAATGTCATTCCACATACCTCTTTGACAAAGTCACTTAAAGCAAAGACTCCGAGATAACATGTAACATTCCAAATTAAGTATGATGTCCTCTCTTTTAAATGTTTGCATGCATCTATAAGAAAACCGAAAAACCTTAGAACATTACATAGGTAATATGCTAGAGCTATGTCCTGCCATTGCATATATTATATCATTATTAGACGGGAAAATGCAAAATATACTAGCAAATACCTTTGGTGAAGTTTGGTTGAAATAAAGCACGTTTATGTATTCTTTGCCAAACTGGCCTCATGCAGATCCAAATATTGCCTGTTATCATCTCAATTAACCTACAACAAAATCCATTAGATAATTGTTGTTGTTGATCTTTTCTCAACTGGTAAAACTAAGTAACAAATTTTGATTCCTTTAACAAAATTCTGTTAAACTATGTTGCCTCTAGTTGCTATAGGACATTGGATTCAACAAGCATTCCAACAGCCAGAATGAACACTCTTTTCTATATAACCCAATGTAAGTAATTAATAGAACAAAAACAAGTTATGTTATATACCTATATGGATGCTGAATATCATGCAGGGCATGACCATTTGTTCTCCAATTCTTCTCTAAATAAGTAATTTAATAAAAGCAACTCGATGTTGAGAAATAGCAGTAGTATAAGTGGCTCTAGACACATCTTCTCTATCGCGAAATAACGGATCTATTTCGAGCCATGATACCTCTCTCATATAATATAAATCTTATTTTATTTTTGGTTATTTTCCATAAAATGATCGGCATTTTATTGGCCAAAGAATTCTTTGTTAAAGAGCAACAGAAAGAAATTTCTAGTTACAATGGTACAAGGCGTTTCACTCCTACATATGCTAAATTTTGACGGATTGATAGGGTTTACTGACATTTTATTGATTATGTGCTCGACTTTGGTTCAATGCAATACTAAGTCCATGTAAGGCACAAATTGTTTAACTATAAGCTTGTAGTTTTCAACTTTAATAGGACAGGGATTTGTATAGGTTCAACTATAAGATTTGAGCACTAATGTAGATTCAGCTATAATAGGAAATTAATAATATCAGTACAATTTCAAAGAAAATTTATTCAAACTATAACTATTTTTGCCTAGTGAAACTCTGAAAAATTATTGTAATAAGTTTGCAATGATTTTCGTAGTTGGATTTTTTATACCATTTATTTGAGCCACATGATTACTTGGTTGCTTAAGAGATGTATGAAAAAATATAATAAACTATCCACACCTTTCTTGGTTCTAGAAGTCCTAAAGTATTCATGGCAGATACGTACTGTCTGTTTACTTATTTGCTTATCCCCTGGAGCAGTAGTTATTAAATTGTCCCTTCCAAAAGATTAGTATACTGTGCCAATCCATGAAGTTTAAACTACAACCCAACTACAATAATAATCAGTGAAGTTAGCAAATTCTTACTCTACGCGCAAGGATCAGTTTCAAATTTTGAGCGGCACTCGGTCTAAAGATCTAAATCTTCCTAGCTCAATTTAAAAAACTAAGCATGTTAATTTTATGGAACTGGGGCTGACTCTGTTTTAAAAACTGAGCCAAGGTCAAAGCGCTGCATAATTCTTAAAACTTAGCCCCGCTCAGTTAAAAACAAAACACCAGAACAGCTATTTCCCAGTAGTTGTATCTTTGCAATATTAAATACTTTAATGCTAGTTACAAGTTCACAATAGTTGTATAACTCATTTCTTTATAGATTTTACATCTACTTACCATGATACATCAATATATGAACATAACTTGTAACCTTTTATTTATCAATGTTTAATTCATTGGCAAATTGTCCGTTTGTTTTCTCAGTAGAAATCAAAAAAGGAGCACACTTCGGATTCATATGAATATTGCTTGAATAAGTAAATGTTAATTATTAACCTTTAAGCCAAAGCATGCAAACTCAAGTCTATTAACTAAAGCATGTAAATTCAAGTGTGCACGGTTTAGAAACTAAAGCAATTAACTGACGCACTGCTTCAATACTAGAACTGAAGGGTTTTGCTTCAGTTTTGAACTAAAGCACTAGAGATTCGGATTTTAAACTGAAGCAGCTAACTAAAGCCCTGCTTCAGTTTAAAGTTTAAAGCATTGCCGCATCAGTTTTTGCACTGAAGCATTGCTGCAGTTTTTCAACTAAAGCTATGTTTCAGTTATTAGCTGAAGCTTGCATTGTTTTTAAAACAATTTTGCTCCGTAGCGTACTCCATTTTGACTGAATCTATGTAATTGCAAGTAACACAAACACATGACATATAATTGTGCTCCATAGTGTACTCCATTTCAACCGAATCTACTTATTATATATAAGTAAAACAAAACCATAACATGTAATTAATGGCTCAAACATATAAAATACATGTATGCATGGATATAAATAAACATTAAGAAGTTGAGAAATGATAGAATCTGCTGTTAGTTTGTATATAACAAAGTTTTATGAAATTAACCATCTTTAAATAAAAAATACTATGTTTATAAATTAAGTTCGTTCAAAAACTTACCATATTTTAAAAAATAAAATGAAACATAATGTGCTTTAAATAACAAAGTTTCATGAAATTAACCATCTTTCAAAAAAATTAATGTGTTTTTAAATTAAGTTCAAAAACTAACCATATTTTATTAAATAAAGTGAAACATAATGTGCGTTAACCAAAATCAAATTAAAAAGGGGGCAAAGCTCCAACCATTTCAAAATTGTAGAAAACGGATCGTTGAATATATGTAATTTATGTCTTGTTAAGGTTACTAACTGATCCATACAGGAACAACATGAATTAAAAAATATCATGATTGTCATTCCAAATTTTAAATTATAACATTAAAATCACCATGGATATGTTAGTAATGCAATTTTGAACACATATTCTTTTTACCTCTCTTAATTAGTTAAATATATAATTAATATATATTTTATGAGCAGTTAAATATTAATATATCACAACTATAGAAAGTAGAATGGATATTAACTCCTCATAATGATCCATAATGGTGACTTATGTATATTAATATTTGTTTTGATGTGTTTAGTTATTAGAAATTGAATTTATAATCAAATATTCAATTAGATAGTATTATTTGGTAAAAATCACAATGTTCATGAAAATAAAGTTGATGATTGCTTATGGAGCAATATTAATGGAAATAAAGTTAAAATACTATAGTTTTTAATTGGATAATTAAATGAAGTTACTGGAGTGACTAAACATAGAAGTTAATTGGAGCATTCAATGGAATGATTAAATGTACTCTCAATTTTTGCTAGTAAAACCCTATATTTTCTACAAAGTCCTTTCTTTTTCCTTATTTTAAAATCAGCCAAGAGTTTAAAAAATTCTATGTATTAAACACAGGTAGAAGTTTATTCATTAAGTTCATAAACTCACGAACATACCAAGAACCAAAGTAACAAAATTAGGCCAGTGTTAGAATATAAGTAATAGCTTCGCATATATCTTCATGGTTTATCGAAGTAAATTCTAGTAGCGTCTAAATACAAGATCATAAAAGAGTATATAAGTCCCATTCACACAATGAAAGCCTCTGAGTAAAAACGAATTCCTTATTTTGTGTCAGAAAAATTTATTTTAAATGAACAATCCCTTAACCTTTCTAGAAACGTCATACATCATTTTTGAAGAAAAAATTATTATTATTTTCAAATTAGGTTACTTCCCTTATTTTTTAAGCAAGAGCACTTTATCAGCAAATGAGAGCACTTTATCAGCAAATGAGAGCATTTTATATTTATTATTAATCGGCAAAGAAGATTGTTTGAATGCACTATTCCACAATCACTTAAAATTTACCATGTTTATAGAATTTATTAGTCATAAATTTTAGTTGACAAACTTGTATGGAAAATTTTGGTGCTTGCAAAGAAGTTAATTTAGACATTATGGATATTTGGTTATGTGAAGAGAAACTTAATTAGCATATTTCATGGAGAATCAACCTCAAAAGAAATAATATATAGAAATGTTGGGATGGGTAGTCCACTGAAAGTTGGATTGTTAATATCACACACATGAAATGAAACTTAGGGTGAAAAGTCATAGGAAACTAATTTTGGCCAACCATCGATTAACTCATAAGTAAACTTCTCTCTTCAACATTAACAAAAGCTTTAAAAATCCTTTAACATGGATGATGGTAAAAGATCAAATTCAAGATTAAAAAACAATTTGGCAAGGGGAACGAATGGTCATAGGAAAAACAATCACAATCTCACCATACCTTAACCCAAATGCATCATAGAATTTACCAAACATTGTCATATTGCGAATTGTTCCTCATTAGAACCATGTTTATGAATTTATAATTGCAAATTTTTAACCTGGAGACGACTGGGTTTCAAAATTAGAGTAAACAATTATCAGACTTTTCAACAGATTGATGTATAGTTATATCGTTGTCACTAGTTTACCACATTTTACTTTATGTATTGATAGAATATCAATGGGTGTTATATCTATGGGTTCAAAATTTTAAATAGCCTCATAAGTTCATTTCAGATTCTCTTCCTTTCTAATATAATATGGTATGCAGTAGGTAACCATTAATGAAATTTATATTATTCTAAAGCACCAGATATTGTCATAAAAAACTGCTAGTGGCAGGAAAATCCAGACTTTAGCTAAATGAAGTATCAATCATGTTAACTTCTAATCTAGTTATAGTATAATCCATATAACAATGAGAATTAAAATATACTTAATAAGTATCAATTCAGCAAGATAATAAGTTACCTAACCCATGATGATATGAAGGCCTCTTATTTTTCATTAAATAGCAAAAATCTGAACATAAAAATTCAAACATCCATGATGCAATAAGTAGGTAGAAAGAAGCTATTTAAAGGAATGGAAACAAAGCAATAAAGTTGTGGGTCTGCATCAGTATAATGCCACTTTACATATCAAATTTATAACGAAAATCATTTATACTGAGAATGTTTTTTTTATTCCATGGAATATCCCTAAAACACCATCATAATTCAAAATGCACAGCCATCACTAAGACTAGCACTTTTAATTTCATGTAAATGTAGTTATTGCCTGTTTCTGCATAAAATATATTCTTAGTATAAATAATTTTATTTATAATATAACAGAGCTTTGTTAACTTATTTATAATTTTACTTATACCAACCGAGACTTATATCTTTATTAATTCAAACATGTATTTTAATTAACTTACATTCCAATTAATTTAAACTTTGACTTTATTAACTTAGCTAATTTTTATAAATTATTTATTAAATTAGCTAGTTTTTATAAATCATCTCAAAATTTTAAATTTTTCATAAACTTTGTTGACTTGTTATTAATATTATTAAATTAGTTAATCCAATATCATTACTATAAACTTAATTCTCCATATACACCCACGAAGCTTATAAATATATTTAGTTCAACTCATTATTGTCATGCCTAGTTCTCCATATATGCCCCTGCATATAAATGAATAAATAAAGTTTTTTTAGAGCTATTCATTGTTCATAAACACATACATGCACATAAAAGTGCCATTATTGTGAATTATTTTGATGACCTTCAGCTGTTTGTACGCTCTGAGGAAACACGAAAATGTTGGTTTAAAGAAATCATCTAGCTTGTTGAACTCTTTCTTCACACATTTCACCCAAGCAAACAACATATCCATTAAGTAAAAGCACAAGTTAAAATTCACATTCAAATATGACGCAACAAATAAAGAAGCTAAAGTGTAATCCGCCATCGCTTAGCACTGCCTAGAACAACACACACGCTTCCTGTAATAAGTAGTGCGGCCAGGCGTTGCCTTTACATGAAGTGTTGAGCACTGCTTTTATAAGCAGCGTGGCTAGGCACAACTTGAAACAGGCAGCGCTTAGCAATACCTTTATAGGCAATGCATAGAACCCGCGGAACATGCTGTGCCCTACATCAACAGGTGGATGGACGTCAAATAACTTCTAATAGTTCTAAACTACACTTAACCAAGTGAAACACTCAACACACATTTTCCATAATCAAGCTTCATCAGATAGCAAGAATCTCAATCCAGCATAGAGAAAATGAATTGAAAAGGTAACTCAAATGGTTAAGGCAGTAAAAACATGTCAACTTTTATGTTTGTATATTCTAATACATCGATGTTTTTGTATGCACAACATACTCCGACTATTCTGCATGTAAACTTCTTCACCGATAATTTTGCTAATCAAACAAATAAAACTACCTCAATCCAGCATAGTGCTATTGGTTCTGTTGTTTCAAGATACTACCAAAATGAGAAATAAACTGAAGTCTTCAAGAGTTTCCATACCTAAACCAAACAGACTTATAAAGAGTTGGCTCTGAAAAGAGCATATGAAAATTTCTCTTTTAAATAAAGCTGAAGTTCAAAGAAATAGATTACTCCAAATGCAAAAACAAGTTCCTAAAGCTAATCTATACATCTGGAACCGTATGAATTAGATCGAAACAATATTTGCACAAAATTTGCATAAAGAAATAAGCAAATCACAATTAGATTGAAATAGTCGACCTAGTTGAAATATAAAATTCATACCTATTTAGGGTTTATGAAAAAATCTCGAGCAATTAAGTGGTATCCAATTGAAACACTTGATGAGGACCGAGAGGGCCAGCACAACAATGACGACGGAGAGCGCCAGCGTGATGATGACGAAGGAAGAACCGGTGGAGGGGGTTAACTTTGCTGAAGTCAAGAAGGAAAAGAAAAAAAAACCAAGTAGCGAAGAAAAACAAAAGGGCTAAGTTATTTTTTCAAAAGATTAATGATGGAGGAAACGTGACAGAATCAAGACGAACTTTTTCCTTTAGAGCCGGGAAAATTTTAGTAGGCGAGAGGCTGGTAATTTTATTTTTGTTACTTTTACATCGGACGTCCGAGGATAAAATATTGTTTGATGCACTTAACTATGAACGCTGCCACATATTGTAACCAAAGGCAACTTTTGTTATAGTGAAGGGCCATCATGTCGAAATTGCTATCGGGCGAACCATCATGTAACACCCGACGTCCATTAATGTCACTCACTAAGGGAATGCGTTAACTTTCATGGAGCGTTATAAGAGTATAGAGCAGAATATCACAAGACAGATATATAAAATGGTACTTAAAAATTCAAAATTTATTCATTGCAGCGGAAAAGTAAAACATGTCTAGTTACCACATCAAAACCATATACTAAGCCAAGTACACAAATATCATCTTGAACAAAATTATTATCAGAGTACATAAAAGCAAAACCATAATCCCACTCCAAATAGCCATAATGAAAAGAGATAAAGCTGAGCATTACTTTCAACACTTCCAAGCTCTTCAAGAAGAAAGAAATCCAAGTCAAGCTCCGCTAGTCCCACCCTGAGGACCTGCGTGGAGAAAAGGAAAGAAAAGAGGCGAAACAAAAAGAGTCGGACATAAAGTCTGGCGAGTCCAGTGATTTTAACAATATAATCAGTAAAGTAACAGGATAAGAATATAATCTGGATATAAGGAATGACTGTAACATAAGCAGGTATGACAAGATATAACGTTGATTGCGCTTCTAATCATTATAAGATAATTCCTACACCGCACCAATACTAGTTCCATACTGAAAGTTGATCCCTCTTACCAAATATAACAATAATAATAATAATGGTAGTTTCGTGTACTCCTAGCTGCAGTCATAGATGCCGCCTGCTCCTATATTCACTAGTTGTACCCACTACCCCATTCGATTGGCTCCCTAACTCGTAGATACCCGTTCTGGTCCAATAGTAGGGTGTATCACTCCCTAAAGTGGCAACCGATATTACTAAAATGCACGACTTATCCTACACGATGCAACAACGTCTTACCTACCAGCCCGGACCTACGCACGCACATGACTCCGTTGGACTTGCGCTGCCATCGCTAACTCTTTATTGACCTCTTACAATCAACCCCAGTAAGCATGTCCCTGTCCTCGACCTAGTTCGAGCTCATATAGATACTAAAATGGGTTACTGATTGAAAAAGGTCCACCCACTTGACACAAGCTTCCCTCCTAAGCTTGGTCCCCACTAGGAATTCCTACTTAACCCCTTTTTATCCCCATGTCCAATCGCATGTCTCGTCTTGGTTAAGTGTTTTAATTATGTTTCACAAGCTACCCATGCAACCCACTTAACCCTTTTATCATTCCCATGTCTTATCTTGGTTAAGTGTTCATTCATTCATTATAATCATAATCTTGCATGACCTCACACATTAGATTGCCGTTTTACGGTTGCTGGATATGTCGGGCGGTTCCGGGCAGTCTTATACTGCAATCCGAATCTAACCTCGTGTCTTTGCATTATTACGTATCTAATTTTTGCCTTTGACCTCTCACATTAGATTACCAAATTGCGGTTGCTGGATGTGCCGGGCGGTTCCGGGCAGTCTTATACCGCAATTCGAATCTAACCTCGTGTCTTAGGTGTTCATTATCACTTTCTTGATTCAAGTCCCAATTTTAAATCTTGGATTAAAATATATTCCAATTACCCATAATTTCCAATCTAAATTATGTTTATAATTTTAATCCAAATTAGGCTTATAATCTTATGTATACATGTTATGCCAAATTACGTCACAAATTAATTTGTGTTCATTGTTATTAACAATTTATGCCAAACCTCATGTATACAAATTATATCCAATTATGCCCAATCCAACTTATGTTAAATCTCATGTATACAATTTATACACAGTTATGCTCAAATTGATTTATGCCAATAATCTCATTTTATTACAAATTTCCCCAAACTTTTCCCAATCGTTCAAATGTTATTCGTACGCAAATCTCAACGCAATATGTTAGGCTCGAAGTTAGCCTAATCTCATAAAAAAGTAAAAGAAGAGGGGAAGAGAGGATGCTTGTCAGACCTCGGTCTTACAATGGAGAAAATTGCATAAACAAACTGAAAGTAGAAGAGGTAGAGGACGGTTACTTAATTTTGTGCTGAAAAAAATTCTTGTACACGGTTTGGAGGGAAAGAAACACTTATGTCTTTGACCGAGACAAAGCAAAGAATAGTGCACAGCTAAGAAGTCATGTTAGGCGAGTTATAAGAGATGGAGTTAGAAATCTAAACTTCACTTTTGACCCTGGAATTCTCAGCAAACTTATGTAATATTTGTCTTGTTTTTGTTGTTGTTTTCTTGTTCTTAGACAACCGTGTCCCGGTTCTTTAATAAAAGTGGTAGGGGTCCACTCAACCCCGTAAGCCTTGCAAAAAAAAAGAAGAGGGGAAGAGAATCAACATCAAAATTGGCGTAAAAATAAGAACATACATATGAAACATAAACAGACATAATGATAAACTGGATCAGAAAGGCATATGGTAGATTTATGGGTATGAATTTAAAGGATAATGATTTACAAACATGATAAGATTCATCTCAGCCACAGGCATATTCATTAAATCCAATTCAAATCTTATCACAATTACCTTTTAAATTCAATTATATGTGAAAGTGACATAGACTCACAGCGATAGGATTCTTAGAAAATTAGGCGTTGTTGTAGCAATTCGGGTCTTGAATAATCTCTACTTGATTGATGTAGATATGATCTTCTAATTTGATTATTGAAGAAGAACTATCTCTAAATCTCTACTTTGATTTTGGTTGGAGAAGAAAGGTTAGTTTAATTTAGATTAGAGCAGCGTGGAGGCGCCATGGATGAATAACAATGTGATTAGGGCTAGGTTTAGGGGTATTTTATAGATGCTCTAGGTGAATTAGGACCCTTAGATTAGTTTAGGGTCCATCTGAACCATCCAAACCAGAAAAACACATCATCTAGCCAATCCCAGAAGACAATGTATCGGTCCAGACCACAAAGCTCGTCAGGCCAGATCTGGGCCGATGGGGTCGACACCCCTATAGGGGGGTCGACACCCCTATAGGGGGGTCGACACCCCTGTCGACTCCCCTAGGGGGGTCGACACCCTACAGCGGGAGATTTCCCGCTCACCCAGATTTGGCTGATTTTGATTTTTGAATTCATTTTTGATTTGTTATTTATTTGTTATTAAATTCTGCTAATTCTTGAATTCTTCTAAGCTTCATAACTTCTTCGTATTGTATCCAATTTACGCAAACTCAGACTCTATCCCAAGCGGAATTCCGAGCCGAACGCAATGGCGCAACCCGTTTCCCTTAATTCTTCATATAAAAATTAAGTATTCTTCAATAACCCCTTATGTCATGTTTTTAAAATTACGAGGTGTTACATTCTCCCTTCCTTAAAGGATTTCGTCCTCGAAATCTTCAAGTTAAGAAGAATGTATCCTACCATCTAATCATCCATCTACTCATCCATCATACACAAGCATCAATTGTCCTTAAAAGATTTCTAATGCTATATGAACATATGCAAAAATGTGTGAATATGTTCCTTATCTAATGCAAAGATCATGCGGTCTACTGGTTCAGTTGACCTCCTTAATGCAAAACATGATAGTGCCATGCGTCCATTTTGTATTCAAAAGAATCCTAATGATACATATCATTCCTATATGAGTGCACAACCATTCATTCAAATGCAATATCCATATGATAACACATTAAATATACATCCATTGATTTTAAATATGCACACTCATTCATATGCAATATGAAGGTGATTGAGCCAATCTAGTGCCAAATGTTTGTGTAAATGCATCCACGAGCAACCACTAGCAAACACTTACATACACTTGCATCCACCAAACATAACATGTATCAAACACATATTTACAACCATAAGATTTTCTACCTAAAGATCGAAGATATAATCGAGAGGATACACTAAATGATAGAGCAGGTATAAACAAAGTGGTAGAAAAAGGAGAAGTTAAGAACATACCCTCAAAAAGGAAAGGGTACGACGCGCGTATCTTCTCTTCAGTCTCCCAAGTCGCGTCTCCTTGATCATCTCCCCATTGGATTTTAACCAACTTGACCTCTCGTTTGTGTAACGTCTTGACCTCCGATCCAAGGATGCATGTAGGAGCTCATCTAATCGTGGCATCTCGCTCCACTTCCACTTCCCTAAGCATGCTCGGCTCTACTACTTCCGCGGTATCATGTAAACACTCCCGCAAATGCGACACATGAAATACGTCGTGAACACCACTAAGCTTCTCGGGCAACTTCACTATATAGGCCATCTGTCCAATCCGCTCTGTAATGGGGAATGGCCCTACGAACCTTGGGGCCAATTTCCGTATAGACCCAAAACGAACTACATTCCTCAATGGTGATACTTTAATAAAGACCATGTCTCTAACATTGAACTCAAGATCGGTCCTTCTCTTATCAGCATATGACTTTTGCTAGTCCTGTGCCGTCTTCATGCGTCTTCGAATCAAGTCTATCTTCTCTGAAGTTTCCCTAATTATCTCGGGCCCAAGCAAAATCCTATCCGTAGACTCCCACCAACAAGTCGGTGATCGGCAAGGTTGTCCCTATAGAGCCTCAAAAGGTGCCATGCCAATACTAGTTTGATAGCTGTTGTTGTAGGCGAACTCTACTAATGGAAGATGTTCCTCCTATGTCCCTCCAAAGTCCAAGATACATAACCTCAAAAGATCTTCTAGGATCCTATTCACTCTCTCGGTTTGGTCGTCCGTCTGAGGGTGATAAGCAATGCTCAAACACAATTGCATTCCTACCGCCTCTTGCAAGCTCTTCCAAAACCCACTGGTGAAAATGAGATCTTGGTTGCTTACGATACTAGAAGGTATGCCGTGTAGACGAACTATCTCTCGGAGATAAACAGATGCTAACCATGCCGCTGTTCTTTTACTCTTAACGAGAATGAAATGGGCGCTCTTGGTAAGTCTATCTACTACTACCCAAATCCTCATATTACCCTTCCTTGACCTCGGCAACCCGTCGACGAAATCCATGGAAACACTTTCTCATTTCCACTGTGGAACCTATAAAGGGTGAAGCAAACCGCCAGGCTTCTTTTGCTCAGCCTTGACTTGCTGGCACACTAAGCATCTAGAAACGAACTCAGCCACATCCTTCTTCATTCCAGCTCAAAAGAAAACTCGCTTCATGTCCCTATACATCTTGTCACCACCGGGATGCATGGTCATCTTAGAACGATGTGCTTCTTCAAGGATTATCCTTCTCAAACTCTCGTCTCGTGATACACAAAGTCTCCCATCCCTACGCAACCAACCTTTGTCATCGATAGTATACCTACTAAGATGGGTCGAAGACTCCCCTCTTATGAGCTTGTCTACTATCTCTATCAGCTGTGGGTTATCTCGCTGTGCCGCACCTATCTGTTCCAAAAGCATAGGTCGTACCTCTAACGATGCCAACAAACCGGGTACATAATCGGTAGAGGGTCTAAAGCCAAAGGTAGAGACATACTCTAAACTCTACCACTCGACAAACAAAGGACTCAAAGTCAACTTCTTTCTACTTAAGGCGTCAGCTACAACGTTACCCTTGCCAAGGGTATATGCAATCTCAAAATCGTAGGATGCTAAGAACTCCATCCACCTCTGTTGCCTTAAGTTTAGATCTTTTTGAAAGAACAAGTATTTTAGTGACTTATGGTCTGTATACAACTTAAACCTCTCACCAAGCAAGTAATGGCGCTAAGACTTAAGCGCAAAAACTATGGCAGCTAATTCTAATTCGTGGGTAGGGTAATTCTTCTCATGGACCTTCAACTGCCTTCCACCATAGCATGTCACCCTTCCCTCTTGCATCAAAACTGCACCAAGCCCTGTCCCGCAAGCATCGGTATGCACAATGAATGGTTTAGTCCCATCTGGTAAAACTAAAACTGGAGTTGTTGTCAATGCCCTCTTCAAACATTGGAAAGCATCGTCATAGTCAACATCCCAAGAAAAGGTTGTAACAACCCATATTTTGAATAACAAGTTATAACATAAATCAAGGCAGAATTAAATGATAAAATCTGAATCAGGGGAAACGGGCTATGCCATTGCGTCCGTCTTGGAAAAATACGCGAAATAGAGTCCGAGTTTTCGAAAATCGGAGTCCGTATGACCCAGTTAAGGCCCATAGAAGTTTTCAGAAATTCAAAATTCAAAACAGATTTTAAATTCAGCTGGGCAGGATAGGCGGGAAAAGATCCCGCCACTCCCCAAGTCGACTGGGGAGTCGACTTGGGAGTCGACACACCCCAGGCTGTGTCGACTGCCCAGTCGACACCCCTATCGACTTGGGTGGTCGGCCAGTCTGGCCTGGGTGCACCTGACCTGTTTCTCAAGACATGTTTGGAGGCTAGTGACGTGGATTGATGGCCCAGATCTGAATTAGGGTTAATCCTATGGCCTGAACTAACCTAATCTTCTATAAAAGGACCCTAATACCTAGCCTAAATCATCATAAATCCATCCTACAACTAAACTATGCCAAAATGTTTAATCATGGCCTCCACCCTCTTGTCATAGCCTCCATCTTCATTCATATGAGAGTTCCTAAGCTTGTTTGAGAGTTTCTAAGGCCAAAGTTCAATCTTTCTTCATCAAAGTAAGGATCTTCTTCTTATTTCTCAAGGGTTTTCATTGAAGCTTGCTATTTGGGGGTCTTTAGAGTTGCTAGTGGCTTCGTCTCAATCTTATTTTTATTTTACAAGTCTTCATAGCATTGTAAGCCCTATACTACTCTTAGATTCTAACTATGAAGTTAAATATGACATATTGCAAGTTTGAGTTTGGGCCTAAGTATGATATGTGCTTTGATTCTATCATGTTGTGCATAGATTTATTCTATGCATGTTTGTAAAGCTATCACCTTGACCTTATGCATAGAAAGCTATGAGCTTTGATTGGAAATGTTGCATAAAGCAACATAGAAACTCTCATAAACCTTGTGTTATCTTGCATATGATGTTATATGCGAATCACTAGCTACCATCCTATGTCATTTATGATCATGTTTCACCTATTTGCTAAAGTTTGATATCATGCATGTTTTGAGGCTTATAATGTAATGATCTCTCATAAACCTTATGTTATCTTGCATATGATGTTATATGCGAATCACTTGCTATCATCCCATGTCATTTATGACTATGTTTCGTCTATTTTGCTAAAGTTGATATCATGCATGTTTTGAGGCCTATAATGTAATATGCAAGTTTATGAACACATTTGCCTCATATGCCACCATGTTTAACTTGTGGCCCAAACCTTATTAATTATGTCATGCTTCTAAGTTTCCCCTTTGAGATTTAATTGCGTTTATGCGAACTTACATGCGATGGGGTTACGTTATGGGTAAACTAAAATGACATAAAAACATGACTTGAAAAGATGACATGAAATATGACATGTGATTATGCTTGAAACATGAACTTGGACATGACTTCTAGAAAACATGAGAATGGCCAACTCAAGGTTGGGTTGAGTTTGTAGCATAAATCTACCCGGAACCGACCGGCTTAACTAGTGGCTACAAGCAATAGGACCCAATGTGAGTAGTTGGTCATGTAGCCTTGAAACCCGAGGTTAGACTAAGTTGTGGTGTAAAGCTACCCGGACCTGCCCGGCTTAACTAGTAACCACAACAAGGTCTAATGTGAGAGGTTGGGTGCATTAAATTAATCAATGCCACATGATAGGGTTAAGTCATGGACCACTTGAATACTTAACCAATTAAACACGATGGGTTGATAGGGTTAAGTCACGAACCTTGGGTACACTTAACCAACTTGATTGGGTAGGGTTAACCACATTTAACCCGTTAGAAACCCTAGTTACGTGGTCCTTTTCACCAGTAACCCTCTTGATTGTATCATGATACCATAGGGACTAGGCTAGGGTGGGGCACGATTACTGGGCTGACATGTAAGCGACCAAAACGACGGCTGAGTAGGTGCGCCGGTGTAGGTTCAGGCGGACTATGGTCATGCACATGGTCCGGAGTTGAAAAAGCAGACACGGGCACCTGTAGGTTTAGACTGTGTGTGCTTGATTTGTGTCCGGGGTTGGCACCCTAGGGCTTGATACACCCTAGGGTGGACCTAGCACAGTTTGACTACACTTCGTGATTGGGCCGTATGACACCGACACTTGACGAGTTAGGCCTTTAGGGAGCCGATCGACTAGACCGTGTTGTTGGACCTTGATCTAGGTCATCTCGGGATATTGGGCCAAGATTGGGCCAAGGGATCATTTCTTGTTTATACTTGACATGGATTACTAGTACACACTTGGTGCAACTTAACCTTGTATATGCGATGCCACACTTGATCTATCTTTTCACCATGCCAGTTATCACCCTATGTTTCATCTCTGCTTTACATGTCCAGTTAACTTTATTAGTTTTTATACTAATAGTAGGTAGGACTTACCAGTCTTTTTGACTGGCCCGTTTCCTTTTGCCTCTTTTCTTCCGTTTCCCCCCCAGGTTTGCAGGGTGGGAACACTGGTACCTAGCTGGATCTTTAGCTGCTTTTCTGGATAGCTCATGTACGGTTTGGACTTGAGCATGCTATGGCTTTATTCTACTTTGGGGATAGTTACTTTATGTTTTTTTCCAGTTTTCAGTTTATGTTCTAGACTTTGTTTTGTGGGAAAATAATGACCAAGTACTTTGATGTAACTTGACTATGGTTTTGAAATGTTAGTTTTATCCGCTGCTTTACTACTATGTTTTACTTATATGTTCTGTCTTGTGATATATGCATGCATGTTTACCTCGTTTAACGCCCCTCCAAAGCCAGTGCACTTGCAAGAGTGGCATTGGCGGAGGTGGGGTGTTACAAAGGTCAAATTCTTTTTTGTCAACCGTGTAAGTAGGGCTGATATCTTAGCAAAGTCCTTGATGAACTTTCTATAGTAGCCCGACAAACCAAGAAAACTTCTTACTTCCGTTGCGTTCCTAGGAATCTTCCAATCTTGGATTGCTACCACCTTCGCGGGATCCACTGTTATCCCTTCCTTGGAGACCACATGCCCTAATAACCTCACTTCCTTTTCCCAAAAATGACATTTGGAGAACTTAGCTTTGAGTTGATGTGCTCGAAGGGTCTTTAAGACTTCCCTAAGATGTAGGGTATGTTCTTCCTCGCTTCTAGAGAATATCAAGATGTCATCCACAAATACTACCACATACTTGTTTAGAAACTCCCTAAACAGCCTACTCATCAAGTCTACGAAATATGCGGGTGCATTCGTCAAACCAAAAGGCATGACGAGCCATTTAAAGAAATCGTCTGGAGTTCTAAATGTAGTCTTATCTATACTATCCTCAGCTACCCTCAACTGATGTAATCCTGTAGCTAAGTCCAACTGCGAGAAAATCGAAGCACCAACCAACTGATTGAACAAATCATCTATCCTCGGCAATGGGTGTCTGTTCTTCTTCGTGAGCTTATTCACCTCCCTATAGTCCATGCACAATCTAAGCGAACCATTGGCCTTTGTAGCGAAAACAACAGGAGCACCCACTCCGAGATACTTCTTCTTATGAACCATTTCTCAAGCAACTCTTTCACTTGTTTACTAAGCTCCCTCCTTCCTCTAGGAGCCATGTGGCGCACAGGCAATACAACTGGCTTTGCATTGTCCACCAAGTATATACGGAAATCTATCTCGCATTTTGGAGGTAAGCCCCTAACCTCCTCAAAGACATCTGCATACCGACGGACTACTCGAACATATTGCAAATCATCAATAGATGTGTCAAGAGATTCTAGATAGCTAAGCATAACATAACCCTTAGGATCGCATGAGATATCGAGAGTATAACCCAAACTATTCAACAGTCTAACTACCCTCTTTTTACAGTCGAGAATGACACCATACCTGGCTAGCCAATCCATTCCTAGAATCAACCCATAGCCCGTAAAGCCAAGCACATAAGCGTTGCATTCGAACTCAACACCATAGACATATATTCTCAAATCCTGACATAACATAGACAGATGAGCCGTACCCCCAATAGGATTTGAGACAGCAACGGGATTTATAACTAGACTAGCATTTAGGTGCAATGTTTCAACTAACAAAACAGATATAAACGAATGTGAAGTGCCAGAATCAAACAAAGTTTGAACAGGATGATCAAAAAGGAAAATCAAACTTTCAACAGAAATGTTTCTACCTCTCTCCTGTCTTGGTGCCATGAGAGCATGAACCTACCCTCCAGAAGTAGGTCCTGTCCTCTGCCCTTGCCCTTGTCCTTGTCCTTGCTTTCTCGGGCAGTCTTTAATCATATGTCATGCCTCACTACGTTAGAAGCAACCCGTCTTCTTCTTCTTCCTGCAGTCCTTGCTTAAATGGCCCGGTGTTCCACAATTAAAACACCATTTCTTCCCTTGGCCCTTCTTATCCTTACCACCATTCTTTTGTTGTTGTTGTTGTGCTTTCTTTGGATCCACTTTCTTATCCTATGCCTTAACTGCACTAGCACCTTTCTCCTCTTCATGTTTCAGCGCCATATCAATAGGATACTCGAAAGTAGCCCCCACGGGAATGTAGGACATAGCCAACCGTGTAATGGTTCATTTAGACCCTTGGCAAATCTCAAGGTCTTCTTATGTGATGTATTAACTAATTCCATACCAAATCTTGCTAACTGATTAAACTTGTTGACGCACTCCTTCACAGACAAACTCCCTTGTTTCATAGACAAGAACCTCTCCATGTATAAACTCTCCTCTGCTTGTGAAAGAAATTTCAACTCGAACCTTCGTCTAAAGTCTATCCACGTCTCCAATGCACATCCTCCATTAGTTACTTCCCACCAAAAGGAAGCTTCATCCTTCATTAATCAAGCAGCTAGCTGAACTTTCCTTTCCTCGTTTATCTCAAAGATATGAAACAAATCCTCCACTTCCTTGAGCCAATTTCGAGCCTCAACAAATGCCTCAGTCCCATAGAACGGCTTTTCGCCAATCACACTGAAGTATTTGCATATCTTAGAAAAAGCATCTACATGGGGAGGAGGAGGAGCGGCTGCAGCTGGGGGAGGAGGAACGTCTGCTGGGCCTGCTGTAGTAGCCCTAGCCTCCAGATACCTTCTAAACCAACCTGGTATTTGTATGCCCTCGGGTATAACGGGTTCCCCAGACATGCTGAAAGGAAAAAGGAAGCGATTCAAAACAGAGAATCGAAAGATAGATATATGGCTTTTGGGGATCATGTTTTTTATAATAAACTTTTCTCTTGAAAATACCCTCTTTAAAATATGTTTTTGAAAATACTTATATCTAAAAATGCATTTGAAAATGGTTTTCAAAATTTTTTATTTGTTCTGGTAACCTTCAGCTCTGATACCACGTGTAACACTCCAGGTCCATTATTGTCACTTACTAAGGGAATGCATTAACTTTCATGGAGCGTTATAAGAGTATAGAACAGAATATCACAAGACAGATATATAAAATGATGCTTAAAAATTCAAAATTTATTCATTGCAGCGGAAAAGTAAAACATGTCTGGTTACAATACCAAAACCATATACTAAGCCAAGTACACAAATATCCATCTTGAACAAAATTATTATCAGAGTACATAAAAGCAAAACCATAATCCCACTCCAAATAGCCATAATGAAAAGAGATAAAGCTGAGCATTACTTTCAACACTTCCAAGCTCTTCAAGAAGAAAGAAATCCAAGTCAAGCTGAGCTAGTCTCACCCTGAGGACCTGCCGGGGGGGGGGGGAAGGAAAGAAAAGAGGCGAAACAAAAATAGTCAGACATAAAGTCTGGCGAGTCCAGTGACTTTAACAATATAATCAATGAAGTAACATGATAAGGATATAAACTGGATATAAGAAATGACTGTAATATAAGCAGGTATGATAAGATGAACAAGATATAACGTT
Organism: Allium sativum; assembly: GCA_030737875.1. Lineage (NCBI taxonomy): Eukaryota > Viridiplantae > Streptophyta > Magnoliopsida > Asparagales > Amaryllidaceae > Allium > Allium sativum. The sequence continues at coordinate 830,968,486 of CM060913.1, forward strand.
GAGTGCGCTTCTAATCACTATACGATAATTCCTACACCGCACCAATACTAGTTTCATACTGAAAGTTGATCCCTCTTACTAAACATAATAATAAAAATGGTAGTTTCGTGTACTCCTAGCTGCTGTCATAGGTGTCGCCTGCTCCTATCTCCACTAGTTGTACCCACTACCCTCCCCATTCGATTGGCTCCCTAACTCGTGATACCCGTGCCGGTCCCATAGTAGGGTGTATCACTACCTAAAGTGGCAAATCGATACTACTAAAATGCACGGCTTATACCTACAAGATGCAACAGCGTCTTACCTACCAGCCCGGACCCACGCACGCACATGACTCCGTTGAGCTTGCATTGCCATCGCTAACTCTTTATTGACCTCTTACAATCAACCCCAGTAAGCGTGTCCCTGTCCTCGACCTAGTTCGAGCTCATATAGATACTAAAATGGGTTATTGGTTGAAAAGGGTCCATTCACTTGTCTCAAGCTTCCCTCCTAAGCTTGGTCCCCACTAGGAATTCCCACTTAACCCCTCTTTATCCCCATGTCTAATCGCATGTCTCATCTTGGTTAAGTGTTTTAATTATATTTCACAAGCTACCCATGTTAACCACTTAACCCTTTTATAATTCTCATGTCTTACCACATGTCTTATCTTAGTTAAGTGTTCATTAATTCATTATAATCGTAATCTTGCAAGACCTCCCACATTAGATTTTCGTTTTATGGTTGCTGGATATGCCGGGCGGTTCCAGGCAGTCTTATACCGCAATCTGAATCTAACCTCGTGTCTTTGCATTATTATGTATCTAATTTCTGCCTTTGACCTCTCACATTAGATTACCAAATTGCGGTTGCTGGATGTGCCGGGCGGTTCCAGGAAGTCTTATACCGCAATTCGAATCTAACCTCATGTCTTAGGCGTTCATTATCACTTTCTTGATTCAAGTCCCAATTTTAAATCTTGGATTAAAATATATTCCAATTACCCATAATTTCCAATCTAAATTATGTTCGTAATTTTAATCCAAATTAGGCTTATAATATTATGTATACATGTTATACCAAATTACGCCCCAAATTAATTTGCGTTCATTGTTATTAACAATTTATGCCAAACCTCATGTATACAAATTATATCCAATTTTACCCAATCCAACTTATACCAAATCTCATGTATATAATTTATACACAATTATGCTCAAATTAATTTATGCCAATAATCTAATTTTATTACAAATTTCTCCAAACTTTCCCAAATCGTTCAAACGTTATTCGTACGCAAATCTCAACGCAATATGTTAGGCTCGAAGTTAACCTAATCTCATAAAAAAAGGAAAATAAGAGGAGAAGAGAATCAACATCAAAATTGGCGTAAACATAAGAACATACATATGAAACATAAACATGCATATAACGATAAACTAGATCAGAAAGGCAAATGGCAGATTTATAGGTATGAATTTAAAGGATAATGATTTACAAACTTGATAAGATTCATCTCAGTCACAGGCATATTCATTAAATCCAATTCACAATCCTATTACAATTACTTTTTAAATTCAATTATATGTGAAAGAGACATAGACTCACAGCGATAGGATTCTTAGAAAATTAAGCGTTGTTGTAGCAATTTGGATCTTGAATAATCTCTACTTGATTGGTGTAGATCTGATCTTCTAATTTGATTGTTGAAGAAGAACTTTCTCTAAGTCTTTACTTTGATTTTGATTGGAGAAGAAAGGTTAGGTTAAATTAGATTAGAGCAGCATGGAGGCGCCATGGATGAATAACAATGAGATTAGGGTTAGGTTTAGGGGTATTTTATAGATGCTCTAGGTGAATTAGGACCCTTAGATTAGTTTAGGATCCTTCTAAACCATCCAAACCGGAAAAACACGTCATCCAGCCAATTCCAGAAGACCACGTATCAGTCCAGACCACAAAACTCGTTAGGCCAGATTTGGGCCGATAGGGTTGACACCCCTATAGGGGGGTCGACACCCATGTCGACACCCCTATAGGGGATTCGACACCTATGTCGACTCCCCTAGGGGGGTCGACACCCTACAGCGGGAGATTTCCCGCTCACCCAGATTTCGCTAATTTTGATTTTTGATTTGTTATTTAATTATTATTAAATTCTGGTAATTCTTGAATTCTTCTAAGCTTCATAACTTCTTCATACTGTATCCGTTTTACGTAAACTCGGACTCTATCCCAAGCAGAACTCCGAGACGAACGCAATGACGTAACCCGTTTCCCTTAATTCTTCTTATAAAAATTAAAATTTCTTCAATTACCCCTTATGTCATGTTTTAAAATTACAGGGTGTTACACATCATAACCTGCTCCTCAAAATAACACCATCGTCCACGTCAAATTGGCCGAGTTCGCCAATAACATCAGTAATCGAGATCGATCACTTCATACTAATCGATAACAACTACTTGGATAACCTATTTAACCAAAATTGGTTAAATACGCTTCCAAGAAAAACATTCGGCCTTCGTTGCGAAATCCAGCTCATCGCCAAGTCAATCCTTCATCTTCAGCCTGACTTTCAAGCTCCAGTGTCACCCCGTTTTCAAATCCATCGTCGAGCTCCAATGTTGCTCTGTTGTTGAATTCATCTGTGTGCTCTGAAGCTCCTTTGAGAGTTTATCTCATTCGTTCGAGTCTATCATCCATGCACATTCAATCAATGTAACGTCCCATATTTTTAGTAGTTAGATATTTAATATATTTTAGTATTTTAAGTATCGATTTGGATTTATAAATGGATGTATAATCCGTTATTTAACGACGTTTGAACATTAAATTTATATTTAATTATAATTCGAACTCGAAACATCGCGGTAGTTTGTAATTTACGATTTGAGCTTCAGTTAAATATATAGGATCCGATATAAGTCGGAATTTTGTGAAACAAGAAACATTTGAATCTATTTGATAATATATTTCTAACAAAAGAGAAAAATGGAGATTTCAGCTTATAGATTGTTAGTTATGTCCAATTCAAATTTTTGAATAGTTGCTTTGGAATTCGTTAATAAACGACAATATTTATTTTATAAATTAAATAGGATTTTTAGTATAATTTGAATATCGTTTAACCTGAAATTTTATAATATTGAGTTTAAATTATATATTTGTTTATTTTGAAGCTATACAAGATTTCGTTTAGAGATATATGATATTATTATTTAATTTGAATTGTTTTGGAATAAATTAGTGGTTCATCAATATTATATAAGCTTTAAAAATAATTATTTTTCAAACAACTTCTGTTTTCGACGAAACAAGTTTTATTGGAATACATATAGCTAATTATTGTTAGATTTCCATTTTGGAGCCTATTTGAGTTGTTTTATCGGTATATGGAATTTAAAGGTGAACTGGTAAATAAATTGGGATTAAAATAACATTGTTGTGTAAACGGAGTCGGTTTTCAACGAAATTAATTTCATTGGGACAGAACCGTTGAGACGTAGTGGTGCGTCCATTTTCATTTTGTTTGGAGCTTGCGTGTGACGGTATGAATTTAACGGTTAACGGTAAACAACGATTATAAACAATACGGTTTAATACTGTATAAATAATTAAATAAATATATTTATATTCTTAACCCCTAAGTAATGAAGTACAAACACCTAAACTAAGCGGTAACAGCTACCCTAGACCGATAGCGTGTGTTCTCGAATCAATAACATCCTAGCAAATGAAATGCAGAGCTAAGAAATGACTCACGCACAAGTCTATACTGCTTTATACCCTATTCTCTCCTACCTGATGTTTTCATCCTTAAAGCAAAGAGGATCATACTACTAGCTTACCCTATATTCTTTTCTACAGCCTATACATCCACTAATTCTTCCCCAATCTAATTCGTGCAGATGCAACATAGAGATCTACCCTATATTTATGAATTGAAAACTTGCACAGTCTACAAATTTCTTTCTGTAATGTATGGCTTCTAATCGAATAAACTTATCGGATCTGAACTTCTATGTACATGAATCAATCAGTATTTGATGTGTGCAAGCACATGTAGATAAACTAATAAATATGAGTACTTGCCTATTGCAGGTCTATTCCTCCATCTCCAAGCCTTACTTAGCCAATCTATGAAATATGCACAACTAATTATCTTATTTCCTTCTGCATATGTTCTCATATCAGTGGACATCAATCCGATGGAGATTAGTGCACATGCCTTCACTGGTCTATCCTAGCAAGCTAGCTATAGCCAACAAAACTTTGGTATCAAGGTTCTGCATCTGTAAATAAGCATGAAAGCTTCCCCATTTTTTTCTTTTAGGAAACCATGCCGCCACTTTAAGCCTTCAATGGCAATGTAGATATATATATATATATATATATATATATATATATATATATATATATTTGTATGTGTGTGTGTACATCCCACTAAAAATCCTGAGAGTAACTCCATTAAACCCATATTGATCCTCTCTTCGCGTTCATCTTATTTTCGTCTAACTTGAATGCAGTTTTATCACACTGGAAACAAAAGAAAAAAGCGAAGTGAATATTGCACGGGTAGCAGCAGTTCGAGAGTAATGAGGTGGGTTATGAGCTGCTGACACGAGCTGTTGGGGTATGGAAATGTGGTTGGTTAGTGGTGCAGATGGGATCAAGGACGCGATAGCCATAGGAAGAGAGGAAAGAAGTGCGTGGTGTTCCGACGTTCGATTGACAGTGCGGCGGACGTGAAGGTGGTGTGTGAAATGGAAGTTGGGGAGCGTGAGCTTGGTTCGGAGGTGCTGTGCTAGTGGCGAGATAGTCAAGATCGGGCTGAGTTGATGACGAAGTGACGGTCAAGTGAAAGTAGGGAGGAGCTACTGTATGAGTGGTACATGAGGTGAGACTGTTACGTTTAGGACGAAGAGTAATGGAGTGAATTGTAAAGGAGTAGTTTTCGGTGATGAGGTGGGTTGGTTCAGTGGGGATGAGGGGTGTTGTGTATTTTTGGAGTGGAAGAAAATGAATAGCAAAGCTTGATATACAGTTCGAAGGAAACAAATCGTTATAATGTCTAATCCTATTAATAATTCTGTCTAAGTACCATTTTATATGCCTAATCAAAATTTTAAGTTTGCCAACGTGGCCTAAAGATTCGAACGTTGCATAGTCCCTACTTTAACATGCCGAATATAATAGAATTATGTGACTGATTGTATTGACTGTAACTGAACCACTTTAGTGAGACTGTTACGTTCTAGATAGAAAATGAAGACAATGACGATTTACAGTTAAATTAAATGATTTTTTAATTTAATTGTAACCGAACCACTCTAATGATAAATGGAATCACGGTGAGTACAATTCACTCAGTTTTATCCCACTTATATTTTATATAAGTCGATCTTAATATTTGTGTGCAAGGCTTGTTTACTGTTGGATGTTTACTGAATATATTTATATATGTTGACTTAACCGATTAAATTAAACGTTTGTTTAATAATCAATCGTTATCTTTTAACTTTGAACCAATTGAGGTAACTTACATTGTTGGTCACGTTTATAATAATATAAACGTATAAAATTAATAACTGGATGTTCAAATTACTATTATTGGTTGATTAATGAAGTTATATCTGCATATTGAATTGAATGGTATTATTGAGGTAACCTATTTGGATGCAAGGAAAAACTGGTTGGAGGGATCCAAATGGATTCCTTACATATATTAATCGTTATTTATTTTCATAGTATCATTATATGAACTGTTCTGATTGGATGACTGATTTGGTTGTTGATCGGTGATTGGAATTTTGTTTTAACTAATGGCAGTTTTGGTTGAGTAGTTGGCAGCATAGGGCCTATAAATGCAGTACTGGTTGAGTAATTGGCAGCATATGGCCTATAAATCAATCGTTATAAACATTGATTCACCGTTAAGTGAATCGACATGAATGAAGTTATAAATACATTTTTATAACTGAAAATAGATTTTTAAATATTAAATTGAACAAAAGTATATGAAAGGGAAATTAATATTTATTATTTATTGTTTAAGATTATAAGTAATTATTGAATGATTTTATAAAGCAAATTGCTTATGTTAACAAGATTTATAAGTGAATGAGGTGGAATTGATGTAATGGTTAGGAGTTAGGTTAATTGATTCTAAGAAACAATTAAGTGGAATTATTTAAATTAATTATATTTTTAATTAATTTAAAAGGAAGAACTAATTGGAATTGGTTAACGAAATAACCGTGTTTGGAGTTGACTAAGTCAACCGTTTTAACTGGAATTGATTATTAAATTAGTTGTTGTTGATTAATCTAATGAAATGATTTAACGAATATTTGATTAATTATTAATAAGAATTTGAAAAGAAATGTAATATTTATTGTAACAACCCGTATTTTTGAATAACATGTTATAACATAAATCAAGGCAGAATTAAACTGTAAAATCTGAATCAAGGGAAACGGGCTGTGCCATTGCGTTCGTCTCGGAAAAATACGCGAAATAGAGTCCTAGTTTTCGAAAATCGGAGTCCGTATGACCGAGATATGGCCTCGCGAAGTTTCACGAAAAATTCAAAATTCAAAACAGATTCAAATTTCAGAAAATCGGGATAGGCGGGAAAAATCCCGCCCAGACCAGGTCGACCTGGGGGTCGACCTGGGTGGGACCAGGTCGACTGGGGAGTCGACCCCAGGTTCAACCAGGGGGTCGACCTGCCTGGTCGGACCCAGGCAACCTGGTGCACCATTATGGCTGTTTTGACCTGCTTTGTTGGCTAGTGATGGGATTTGATGGCTCTGATTGAATCTAGGGTTAATCCTATGGCTAATACTATCCGAATCTTCTATAAAAGGACCCCTAAACCTAGCATAAATCACCATTATTCAATCCTACAACTAAACTATGTCAAATTTGTTCCTCTCATGGCCTCCACTCTCATGCTAAAATTTCTAAATTTATTTATATGAGAGATTTTGAGTGCATGCAAGTGTTTGCAAGCTTGTATGAGTGTTCTTAGTTTAAATTCAAGTCAAGTTGCAACATTTCTATTACAAAGCAAGGATTTTTATTGATTTGGCTCAAGGGTTTTTCATTTGGAGCTTGCATATTTGGGTTTTTTGGTGATTGCATAAGGGCTTCGTCTCAATCTTTATAATAGATATTTATTTGTGTCTTCATAGCATTGTAAGCCCTTTTCTACTTTCTTTTTATTGAACTCTAAAGTTAAATGAATGATGCAAGTTTGGGTTGATCATTATGATATGCAAGTTTGGTTGATCATTATGTTATGCAAGTTGGTTCAATCATTATGTATGACACATGTTGCTATGTTACGCAAGTTTGGGTTGATCATTATACACATGTTATCATGTTATGCAAGTTAAACTTGAGAGTGTGAGCTTAAAGCTTCAAGCTTTATGTTAAAGGTTGCATTTTGGCAACATGGAAGTTATCATATCCCTTATGATAACTTGCATGTGAGGCTAAATGCGAACTTCTAGCAACTTCTACATGTCATTTATCACCATGTATCACTCATATGCTAAGTTTGGTTTTATGCATGCTTTTGAAGCCTAATAATGCAATATGCAAGTATATGAACATATGTACATTTCATATGCCACCATGATAAACTTGTGGCTTCAACACCTTTTTGTCATGATTATGCCAAGTTCCCTATTTTATCCTTTATGCGTTGATGCGATTATGTAAACGATGGGATTACGTTGGGGTTGGGTAACATTATGACATAAACATGGTTTTTATAACATGACGTAATATGTTAACTTGTAATTATGTTTTGGAAACATAATGGACATGACACTTAGAAAATATGAGTGTGGCCAACTCGAGGTTGGGTTGAGTTTGTAGCGTAAATCTACCCGGACCCGCCCGGCTTAACTAGTGGCTACAAACAATAGGACCCAATGTGAGAAGTTGGTCATGTTGTGCTCGAACCCGAGGTTAGACCAAGTTGTGGTGTAAAGCTACCCGGACCCGCCCGGCTTAACTAGTAACCACAACAAGGTCTAATGTGAGAGGTTAAAGCACATTAAGTTAATTAATGCCTTCTGATTAGGGTTAAGTCATGGTCCACTTAATACTTAACCAATTTGGGCTTGATGGGTTAATCGGGGTTAAGTCATGAACCTTGGGTACACTTAACCAATTTAATCCACGTTTGGATCGGGTTAACCACATTTAACCCGTTAAGAAACCCTAGTTGCGTGGTCCTTTTCAGCAGTAACTCTCTTGATAGTATCATAAGACCCTAGGACTAGGCTAGGGCGGGGCACGATTACTGGGCTGACATGTAAGCGACCAAAACGACGGCTGTGTAGGTACGCCGGTGTAGGTCCAGGCGGACTATGGTCGTGCACATAGTCCGGAGTTGGAGAATCAGGCACAGGTACCAGTAGATCTAGACTGTGCATACTTGAATTTGTGTCTGAGGTTGACACCCTAGGACTTGATACACCCTAGGGTGTACCTAACGCAGTTTAACTACATTTCATGTTTGGGCCGTACGACACTGACACTTGACGAGTTAGGCTTATGGGGAGTCGATCAACTAGACCGTGTAGTTGGACCTTGATTTAGGTCATCTCATGATGTTGGGCCAAGCTTGGGCCAAGGGATCAATTCTTGTTTTTACTTGACATGTTAGAATGCTAGTACACCCATGGTGCAAAACTTAACCTTGATTATGCGATGACACCTTTATCTATCTTGTTAGTTAATCATCATGCTAGTATGTTGTTATCCTTATGTTCATCTCAGCTTCTCATGCCAGTTAACTTTACTAGTTCATGGACAGATAGTAGTTAGGGTTTACCAATCTTTTTGACTGACCTGTTTTCTTTCGCCTCTTTTCTTCCGTTTCCCCCCCTCAGGTTCTCATGGTGGGAACATTGGAGCTTAGCTTGGATCTTTATAGCTTGCTTACTGGATTTGCTCATGTACGGTTTTGGACATTGAGCTAGCTATGGTTTATCACTTCGCTTTGGGGATAGTACTTTATGTATTTCAGTTTTTCAGTTTATGCTAGACTTTGTTTGTTGGAAAATAATGATCAAGTACTTTGTTGTAACTTAACTATGGTTTTGAAATGCTAGTTTTATCCACTGCTTTACTACTCTGTTTTACTTATATATTCTGTCTTGTGATATCTGCATGCATGTTTACCTTCTTTAACGCCCCTCCAAAGCTAGTGTGCTTGCAAGAGTTGCACTAGCGGAGGTGGGGTGTTACATTTGGTATCAGAGCATAAGGTTTACAAGATTTGAGCAAAAGTGTTTTTGAAACTTACCTTTTGAAAAACTATTTTCAAAACCAATTAAGTATTTTCCAAGAAAAGTCTAGTATTTTAAAAAGGCTATTCCCCAAAAGCTATAGCACTATCCTTCGTTTCTTCGTTCTGAATCTATCTATCTTTTTCTTCGTTTCAGAATGGCTGATCTTAACCTTCCCGAGGGAGTGACCATTCCCGGATGGTTCTGGAGGTACTTGGAAGCTAGGGCCAACGATGTGGGCCCAGCAAATACCCCCAATATAACTGAGGTTCCTCCTCCTCCTCCTCCTCCTCAGAATCCGCAAGTAGATTTCGCTAAGATTTGCAAAGACTTTAAGGCGATGGGTGGCAAGAACTTTATTGGGACGGAGACTTTTGTGGTGGCAAGAAATTGGTTGAAAGAAACCGAAGATCTCTTCGCCATCTTTGATGTACAAGATCATAGGAAGGTTTTATTGGCAGCATGGTTATTAAAAGAAGAAGCTGCTTATTGGTGGGAGGTCACCAATGCTACGAGGCCTATAGAGACTTGGGCCGACTTTAGGACAAGATTTGGGCTTAAGTTTCTATCATCAGCAGAGGCGAATTTGCAATTGGAGAAGTTTATATCTTTGAAGCAAGGGGACATGAAAGTGAGGGAGTATGTGAATGAGTTTAACAAGCTCGCCCGATTCGGTTTGGACATGGTTAATACTCCCCAGAAGAAGGCTTTGCGCTTTGCACGAGGGTTGAACGAGCCATTACAAGGTTTAGCCCTATCTCATATACCCATGGGGGCCACTTTTGAAGGACTAGTAGACATGGCATTGCTTCAAGGAGACGATAAGAATGGCAAGAAGGAAGTCAAGGCTAATGAGACTCAAGCCAAGAAGACAGACACCAAGTGGGGAGGAAATCAGAGCAATCAGAACAACAAAAACAACAAGGGCAACAAGGCCAAGGCAAAGGATCCAAGAAAATGCCACTACTGTGGGAATGTTGGGCACATAGCTAAAGACTGTAAGAAGAGGAAGAGGAAGTCGGGCGAGTGCTTTCATTGTGGAGAGACCGGACATTTTAGCAAGGATTGCCCCAAGAAGCAAGGACAAGGGCAAGGGCAGAATCAGCGTGCAGGACCTTCTGGAGGGCAAGTGCATGCTCTTAATGCTGCTCCAGTTCAGGACCGAGGTAGTATTTCTGTAGAAAGTCTTGTTTATATTTCTGATTTTCCTGTTAGCACCTTATTTGATTCTGGCGCATCGCATAGTTTTATCTCTTCTAACATTGTTGAAAGTTTGCACCTAAGTACTAGCCTAGTTGAGGATCCCGTTTGTGTTTCAAATCCAATTGGGGGTTCCGCCCATCTATCTATGATTTGTGTGGATTTGAAGATTTCTATCTTGACCGTAGAATTCACGTGTAATGCTTATGTTCTCGGGTTCATGGGATATGGGTTGATCTTGGGCATGGATTGGTTGTCCAGTTATGGAGCCATTCTCGATTGTGAACATAGGGTGGTGAGGCTCATGACTCGCCTCGGTAATTCCCTAGAAATTTCTTGTAACCCTAGAGGTCCCGTCATGTTATGTTATCTTGAATCTCTCGACTCATCCATCGATGATCTGCAATCTGTAAGGGTGGTCCGAGACTATCCTGATGTCTTTGAAGAAGTTAAGGGGTTACCCCCTAAACGAGAGGTAGATTTCCGCATTTATCTAGTTGATAATGCCAAGCCAGTATCATTGCCCGTTAGGCACATGGCCCCACGAGAAAGAAGAGAGCTCAGTAAGCAAATCGAGGAGCTGCTTGAGAAGAATTTTATTAGACGAAGCATTTCTGAATGGGGTGCTCCGGTGGTATTCGCTACTAAGGCGGATGGTTCGCTTCGTCTATGTGTTGATTATCGAGAGTTGAATAAGCTGACAAAGAAGAATAGGCACCCGTTACCGAGGATTGATGATCTCTTTGACCAGCTCGTTGGTGCTTCTGTTTTCTCTCAGCTCGATCTAGCCACCGGATTCCATCAGCTTAGAGTGGCTGAGGATAGTATCGATAAGACTGCGTTTAGGACTCCAGTTGAATGGCTTGTCATGCCATTCGGTTTGACAAATGCACCCGCCTACTTCGTAGACTTGATGAGTAGGGTGTTCAGGGAGTTCCGCAACAAGTTTGTTGTTGTCTTCGTGGATGATATTCTGATCTTCTCAAAGGATGAGGAAGAGCATGCTAGGCATCTCAAGGAAGTGATGGATACGCTTAGAGTGCATCAGTTGAAAGCCAAGTTCTCCAAATGTCATTTCTGGAGAAAGGAAGTTCGGTTTCTTGGACATATAGTTTCTAAGCAAGGCATAGCGGTGGATCCCGCGAAAGTGGTTGTGGTTCAAGACTGGAAGACTCCGAGGAATGCAACCGAAGTAAGAAGCTTTCTCGGTCTGGCGGGCTACTATAGGAAGTTCATCAGGGACTTCGCTAAGATTTTGGCCCCTCTTACTAAGTTGATGAAGAAGAACTTAGTTTTTGCATGGGACTTGGAGTGTGAGCTTGCTTTTCAAAAGCTCAAAAGAGCCCTTATCTCAGCTCCAGTTTTGGCATTACCCGATAGTGGTAAGATGTTTACCGTGTACACAGATGCATGTGGCACGGGGTTAGGAGCTGTTCTGATGCAAGAGGGAAGAGTGATATGTTATGGGGGTAGGCAACTTAAAGTTCATGAGAAGAACTATCCCACTCATGATTTGGAGTTAGCGGCGATCGTCTTTGCACTCAAATCCTGGCGCCACTATCTTCTAGGCGAAAGGTTTGAGTTGTATACCGATCACAAGTCACTCAAGTACCTCTTCTCGCAGAAGGATCTGAATCTAAGGCAGCAAAGGTGGATGGAATTCTTGGCATCTTATGACTTCGAGATAGCTTATACCCCTGGCAAGGGTAATGTTGTGGCAGATGCACTAAGCAGAAGGAGGTTGACTTTGAGCCCCTTGTTCATTGAGATGAAGAACTTAGAATTCTTGGCAACCTTTGATTTCACGACGGCTGTTGAGTCGATGACGGGTTCATTAGCGTCCCTTGAGCTTAGACCCACACTTCTTGATCAAGTTGGAGCTTCGCAGAAGGAAGATCCACAGATAGTCGAGGTCATGGACAAGTTGATTCGTGGTGAGACGTCTAGTCACCTTGCTAGATATACTATTGATAATAAGGGTTGGCTAAGGCGTGATGGGAGATTATGTGTTCCTCGAGTAGGAGATTTAGTCCATAAACCTCTTGAAGAAGCGCATCACTCGAAAATGACTATACATCCTGGAGGGGACAAGATGTATAGGGATATGAAGCGCATTTTCTTTTGGGATGGAATGAAGAAATATGTGGTGGAGTATGTTTCAAAGTGCATGGTGTGCCAACAAGTGAAAGCCGAATCAAAGAAACCAGGTGGGCTATTACATCCATTGGAGGTGCCGCAATGGAAGTGGGAGAGTATTTCTATGGATTTTGTGGATGGATTGCCTAGGTCAAGGAGAGGGAACACGAGCATATGGGTCATAGTTGACAGACTTACGAAGAGTGCTCACTTCATCCCAGTAAAGATCAAGAGGACCGCATCATGGCTAGCATCTATTTATCTTCGAGAGATAGTACGGTTGCATGGAGTTCCTTCTAGCATAGTTAGCGATCGTGACCCAATTTTCACTAGCCAGTTCTGGAACAGTTTGCAAGAAGCGATGGGTACGCGATTGAATCTGAGTACAGCCTATCACCCCCAGACGGATGGCCAAACCGAAAGGGTGAATAGAGTGCTAGAAGATCTTTTAAGGCTCTGTGTTCTTGACTTCGGTGGTACTTGGGAAGACCACCTTCCTCTCGTAGAGTTTGCTTATAATAATAGCTATCAAACCAGCATAGGGATTGCACCATTTGAAGCTTTGTATGGGAGGCCGTGTAGGTCACCATCTTGTTGGTGGAAGACAACAGATAGGCTTATACTTGGGCCCGATATGATACAGGACACATCCGAGAAAGTTGAATTAGTGAGAAGAAGGATGAAAGCGGCCCAAGATAGACAGAAATCCTATGCTGACAAGCGAAGGGCAGATTTGGAATTCGAAGTGGGAGACATGGTTTTCGTGAAGGTTTCTCCTTTACGTAATGTGGTACGTTTTGGAGCAGTTGGGAAGCTGGCACCAAGGTTCGTAGGAACCTTCCCTATCACAGAGAGAATTGGAGAGATGGCCTATAAGGTGGAATTGCCCGAAAAGCTAGCCGGAGTGCATAATGTCTTTCATGTCTCGCATCTCCGAAAATGCCTACATGAGTCCGCTGAGGTGGTCGAACCCAGCATTCTTGAAGACATTGAGGTGGAGAAAGAAGCAACCTTGAGAAAAGCTCCGATTCGTATTTTGGGAACAGAGATCAAGAAGTTAAGGAATCGAGAAGTCAAGTTGGTGAAAGTTCAGTGGAGTGAAGCCGATGAAGACGCAACTTGGGAAACTGAGGAGAAGATGCGTGGGCTTTATCCATTCCTTTTTTGAGGGTACATTCTCAATCTCCTTTCCTAATTAGCATATCTTCCTTTTTGCTATCCATGTTTATCCCGTTTATCTTGTTACCTTGTTAAACTTGTCATGAGAACCTTAGGTAGAAACCCTTTGGATGAAATATGTATTTGAAACATGTTATGCTTGATGGTTGCAAGTGGTTGCAAGTGTTTGCACGTGGATACTCATGGATGCATGATACACATTAGGCACTAAGATCGGCTCACACACTTTCATGTTGCATATGCATGAGTGCTTATACTTATTCATGGATGAAACTTGTTATGCTATCACGTGAATGTTGCATATGGATGAATGTTATGTGCACTCATGTAGAGACTATGAGTTATGTTAGGAATTTGCATACATATGGACTCATTTCATTAACATACTTTGCATTAAGGAGGTTTACTGTATCAGTAACCGCCTGATTTTTGCAATAGATAAGTACATATACACACACCTTTGCATATGATCATACAGCATTTAGAATCCTTTAAGGACAATGACTGCACGTGGATGATGTTTTGAGTAGATGGATGATGGATGGTAGGATACGTTCTTCCTAACTTGGAGATTTTGGGGACGAAATCCTTTAAGGAGGGGAGAATGTAACAACTCGTATTTTTGAATAACATGTTATAACATAAATCAAGGCATAATTAAACTGTAAAATCTGAATCAAGGGAAACGGGCTGTGCCATTGCGTTCGTCTCGGAAAAATACTCGAAATAGAGTCCGAGTTTTCGAAAATCGGAGTCCGTATGACCGAGATATGGCCTCGCGAAGTTTCACGAAAAATTCAAAATTCAAAACAGATTCAAATTTCAGAAAATCGGGATAGGCGGGAAAAATCCCGCCCAGACCAGGTCGACCTGGGAGTCGACCTGGGTGGGACCAGGTCGACTGGGGAGTCGACCCCAGGGTCGACCTGGGGGTCGACCTGCCTGGTCGAACCCAGGCAACCTGGTGCACCATTTTGGCTGTTTTAACCTGCTTTGTTGGCTAGTGATGGGATTTGATGGCTCTGATTGAATCTAGGGTTAATCCTACGGCTAATACTATCCTAATCTTCTATAAAAGGACTCCTAAACCTAGCCTAAATCACCATTATTCAATCCTACAACTAAACTATGTCAAATTTGTTCCTCTCATGGCCTCCACTCTCATGCTAAAATTTCTAAGTTTATTTATATGAGAGATTTTGAGTGCATACAAGTGTTTTCAAGCTTGTATGAGTGTTCTTAGTTTACATTCAAGTCAAGTTGCAACATTTCTATTACAAAGCAAGGATTTTTATTGATTTGGCTCAAGGGTTTTTCATTTGGAGCTTGCATATTTGGGTTTTTTGGTGATTGCATAAGGGCTTCGTCTCAATCTTTATAATAGATATTTATTTGTGTCTTCATAGCATTGTAAGCCCTTTTCTACTTTCTTTTTATTGAACTCTAAAGTTAAATGAATGATGCAAGTTTGGGTTGATCATTATGATATGCAAGTTTGGTTGATCATTATGTTATGCAAGTTGGTTCAATCATTATGTATGACACATGTTGCTATGTTATGCAAGTTTGGGTTGATCATTATACACATGTTATCATGTTATGCAAGTTAAACTTGAGAGTGTGAGCTTAAAGCTTCAAGCTTTATGTTAAAGGTTGCATTTTGGCAACATGGAAGTTATCATATCCCTTATGATAACTTGCATGTGAGGCTAAATGCGAACTTCTAGCAACTTCTACATGTCATTTATCACCATGTATCACTCATATGCTAAGTTTGGTTTTATGCATGCTTTTGAAGCCTAATAATGCAATATGCAAGTATATGAACATATGTACATTTCATATGCCACCATGATAAACTTGTGGCTTCAACACCTTTTTGTCATGATTATGCCAAGTTCCCTATTTTATCCTTTATGCGTTGATGCGATTATGTAAACGATGGGATTACGTTGGGGTTGGGTAACATTATGACATAAACATGGTTTTTATAACATGACGTAATATGTTAACTTGTAATTATGTTTTGGAAACATAATGGACATGACACTTAGAAAATATGAGTGTGGCCAACTCGAGGTTGGCTTGAGTTTGTAGCGTAAATCTACCCGGACCCGCCCGGCTTAACTAGTGGCTACAAACAATAGGACCCAATGTGAGAAGTTGGTCATGTTGTGCTCGAACCCGAGGTTAGACCAAGTTGTGGTGTAAAGCTACCCGGACCCGCCCGGCTTAACTAGTAACCACAACAAGGTCTAATGTGAGAGGTTAAAGCACATTAAGTTAATTAATGCCTTCTGATTAGGGTTAAGTCATGGTCCACTTAATACTTAACCAATTTGGGCTTGATGGGTTAATCGGGGTTAAGTCATGAACCTTGGGTACACTTAACCAATTTAATCCACGTTTGGATCGGGTTAACCACATTTAACCCGTTAAGAAACCCTAGTTGCGTGGTCCTTTTCAGCAGTAACCCTCTTGATAGTATCATAAGACCCTAGGACTAGGCTAGGGTGGGGCACGATTACTGGGCTGACATGTAAGCGACCAAAACGACGGCTGTGTAGGTACGCCGGTGTAGGTCCAGGCGGACTATGGTCGTGCACATAGTCCGGAGTTGGAGAATCAGGCACGTGTACCAGTAGATCTAGACTGTGCATACTTGAATTTGTGTCTGAGGTTGACACCCTAGGACTTGATACACCCTAGGGTGTACCTAGCGCAGTTTAACTACATTTCATGTTTGGGCCGTATGACACTGACACTTGACGAGTTAGGCTTATAGGGAGCCGATCAACTAGACCGTGTAGTTGGACCTTGATTTAGGTCATCTCATGATGTTGGGCCAAGCTTGGGCCAAGGGATCAATTCTTGTTTTTACTTGACATGTTAGAATGCTAGTACACCCGTGGTGCAAAACTTAACCTTGATTATGCGATGACACCTTTATCTATCTTGTTAGTTAATCATCATGCTAGTATGTTGTTATCCTTATGTTCATCTCAGCTTCTCATGCCAGTTAACTTTACTAGTTCATGGACAGATAGTAGTTAGGGCTTACCAGTCTTTTTGACTGACCTGTTTTCTTTCGCCTCTTTTCTTCCGTTCCCCCCCTCAGGTTCTCAGGGTTGGAACATTGGAGCTTAGCTTGGATCTTTATAGCTTGCTTACTGGATTTGCTCATGTACGATTTTGGACAGTGAGCTAGCTATGGTTTATCACTTCGCTTTGGGGATAGTACTTTATGTATTTCAGTTTTTCAGTTTATGCTAGACTTTGTTTGTTGGAAAATAATGATCAAGTACTTTGTTGTAACTTAACTATGGTTTTGAAATGCTAGTTTTATCCGCTGCTTTACTACTCTGTTTTACTTATATATTCTGTCTTGTGATATCTGCATGCATGTTTACCTTCTTTAACGCCCCTCCAAAGCTAGTGTGCTTGCAAGAGTTGCACTGGCGGAGGTGGGGTGTTACATTTATTTTAATAATGGAAGTAAATTATTATTTTAATTAATAATTTCAGTAAGCGTTTCTTAAATGAAATCTATTTAAGTAAATAAATGGTTTTGGAATGGAAAATAGTTGAGTTTTGAAACGAGGTTACGAACATGTTTTTATATTGAATCCAAGTTTTTATAACGAAGTTATTAAGGTGGTTTAAGCGTATATGATAGCTTAAAATAGATGTTTACCTAATATTTTAATTAAGTAAGAGGAGATCGAGATAAAAAGGGTTTTATATTAAACCCGAGTTTTATAAATAAGATTTATAAAAGAGTGCGAGGGTAAACCGTTGATTTTTAAGTTGATGTTACTTAATAATGAGATTAAGTGAAGTGAATTGAAACGAGATTTTCAAAACGGAAAATGGTTTAAAAGCAAACATAGAAACTGACTGGAGATTAGTGAAGTTGAACAACTTCTTGAGTATCAATCTGATGTTGGTTTCGGCCTTCGGGGTTGATATTTAGGGAGTTGTTATCTTACTAGTTTTCGGTTAGGTACTAATGAAAGTTAAAGTAATGGGAATAGAAAGAGATTTTGAGAATGTTGATATTTTCGAGATTTAAGAAATTAACGAAATGTGTTTGAATAAGTTTATTAAAAGGGGAAATGTAGTTATTGTTTCGAAAAATAAAACCAAAGTGATTTCGTGACGATGTTTACGTGAAAGGGTTGAAAACAAAGTTGATATATATATATGGTTAGATTCTAATGCATTTAAAAGGGTTTTGAAAATACTCCTGTAGTATAATAAGAAGTAAATATTGTGTTTTAAAATAATGAAAGATTAAGAAGTTAATTAGTTTTAAAGTAAAAAGGCCAAGTGATGCTGAGTACTGAACTAGTGAACTCATTTTTGTTATCATGGTTATTTATTTGATAGTTAAATAGCCGACTATCAAATCTTACCTATATAATTGTTGGTATGGAAAGACTAGGATCGAATTTGTATTTGAAAACCATTCCGAACCAGCGAATATGAAATCGTCGAATATGTTGACTGAAGACGGAGCAGTTGAAGACCATGGTTCATAAGCGGAAGGGCTACTTGATAAATTACTTTGGATTGTAACAGAGTATTTTGATGGTAATTCAGTTGTGATAGAATATGCGGATGACAAGGTATACTCGCTACTGATCCCAAGGGTAATTCAAGGATGCAGTAGAGAGTGCCTTCGGTTTGTTCAGTCCTAGAACAACTTGTATGGACAAATGTCTGACAGAGTATTTCCAACGGGATTACGTACGTTGACTTCTTCAAACAGACCATAGTTGGTGGCGAAGAAGACACCTTCTCTTAGCTTAACAACCAGAGTATTTATATGGAAATCAATTATTGATTTTCTAGAGGATCTAACGTTGTGGCATTCAAAGTGAATGGTGGTGTGCTATCTTAGAAAGATAATTTAAACCTCAAGCCTCACAATCGGTAAATGACAGAAAAATCGGACAGGCGGCATGGCTAAGTGGGTTGCTCCCAATTAGGGTGCATTTTAACCTATCTAGAGAAAATTCATTTCCTTTTTTTACTCTATTCGATGTTGTCCCTTTCGAGAAATAGTTGCTTATCCCAACCGTTGGTGATATACATTCAATACACTCAAGAGAAATGAGTGCTCGGTCTTGTGTGGTTGGGTTACAAGATGTTCTTGTTGGACCCAGTGTATTCCGCTCTAGAGATACACTATCGAGAGGTGGTTCCATACATTGTCATGGTCGGAATCCAATATACAATAAGCCCTCGTGATTTTGATTGCGTACTATGTATGTGGAGTGTGAGATGCAAGCATTTCGCTAGATTAATATTATTTGTATTAGACATTATTATAATATCAGATAAGATATGATTTCAAATATATTTTAGGTTATCGTAAGGTAAAACCATCCGGTTAGGTCGAACAAGTGGGCCCCGGCCGATTCATTCGATTTCCCCTAACAAGTGTATCACCCAGAATCACCAGATCAACTCAAAGTCAGGATCCGACCAACACTTTCCATGATCTTTGTATCCCTCAAAACTAAGCCACGTCCACGTCGTCGTACCCCTCTCTTCCCGAATCCCCCGTGCCCAACTAGTATAAAACTCGTACCCTGCGGGGTACGGAATTCGTACCCCACAGGGTACGGAATTCGTACCCCATGGGGTATGAATTTCGTACCATAGAATGGGGTATGAATTTCCTTGGAACGGTGAATGGGACACAAATTTCTAGAGGGGTATGCTTTGGGATCTGAATTGTACTATTGTGGTTCTCAAATCCTACCTACTCCCACCTAACCACACTGCTATAAATACCCCTCACTTCCAACTAATAAAGGGTTGGTCTAAGCTCTCTGCCAGGCTTTAATGGCTTCCTTCTTCTTCCCCAAAACCTCTTAGGCACCTTCCTTCATAATGCAAGGAAGAAGACACATGTGCTTCGAACCATGAGCATACTCATGAATGTTTAACCATGCTTTTGGACATTACACCACCTTTGAATATTTCCGGACCTCTCGGACATTATTGATCAAGTCAACACCTCTTCCATCAACGAAGAAGAAAATGGCCTCGGCCCATCTCCATGTATCCTGAACATCGGACCCCGAGTCTGACTTCTCTTCCCTTGGCCTTGACCCCACTTACCTCGGCCTCGACTCTACTTCCCTCGGCCCCCTCTCCACGGATCCCGAACCTTGGACCCCGAGCCTCGACCCCGCTTCCCTCGACCTCGCTTACCTCGACCTCGCTTCCCTTGACCCCACTTCCCTCGGCCTCGACTCCGCTTCTTTCGGACCCCTCGCCACAGATCTCGAACCTCGGACCCTAAACATCGGACCCCGAGTCTCGACCCCGCTTCCCTCGGCCTTGACCCCGCTTCTCTCGGCCTCGACTCCGCTTCTCTCGGATCCCTTAGATACGCTACAACATCGGCAACTCTAGACTACTCTCGCTCAACACGGAAGCTCGATAACAAGGACTAATAGGATATCTTTAATCATTATAACTTCTTGTAATAGTCTTATTTTAATTTGTTGTAATGGAATAAAATCAGTACAACCTTCAAAGTGGGCGTAGGCCCCGATGGGCCGAACCACTGTAAATATCTGTGTCTTTTACTTTCCCGCATGTTATTACTGTATCTCTTATACTTCTCCTCTCTGGACATTTAAGTTTCTAATTTTTGGAACTCTCGGATGTTGACGGCTATTTCAGATGTCAACAGTACTGATTAGCTTACATCAAGCTAGTGGTGTGGGTTTACACATAGCATGTTCATTCCCAAGGGATCCAAGAGTGTGTTGGGAATGGTTAGGGAGGTCCCAAGAAGTATGCACAAGTGAAATAAAAGAGCAACACTGATCTAAAAAGGAAAACTAGTAGAGTTAGCAACATTGATAGGAAGGTGTGTGGTGGAGTCATGTTTGATGAATTCAAGTTGATATCATAACTGTTATCATGTGCGCATGTTGTTGTGCATGCTTATAGAATGAACAATGACTCTGTGATAAGTTATTATCAGTAAGTAAGTAATTGATACTAACATCCCCTATGCATCACTTATGAAGCCAATTAGACTTGATGGAAACCGGACATTTGTGAGTAAAAAAATATTGCTTACACAAATCTATTTAATTATGACAAGCCATGAAGCATTGTAGGATGGTAGTTCACTAATATGTATAGCATATGTAAGTCAATTTCTCATACCAGGCTATCAGTCTGCCCTTGTTTGCTTTAATGCATCCTCGGGTGCCTCATTTTATGATGAGGCAGTCCTGGGTGCTTGTGCAGGCAAAGGAGAGGATAAGTAAAAGTTTAGAGAGCTTGCTTGGAAAAGAAACTATTTATGCTTACTAATTTAATAGTTAAAAAGAATTTTTGTTGTACTCAATAAATCTTATTGTACGGCTTTAGTTATGTTGTGTGTTGTGGACTTAATCATTTTGTTGTTCTAAACAAGAATGTAATGCTTGTAATGATGAAGTGAATTAACAAGTATTATATAGCAAATTGGAAATATAACAAATCTAAAAATGAATCTCTACGCTTTGTTCAAATGTTTAAAATACTAAAATATATGTGTGCTCCAAACAAGATATATATATATATATATATATATATATATATATATATATATATGTGTGTGTGTGTGTGTGTGTGTGTGTGTGTGCATGTGTGTATGTGCATATAGAGAGGGAGAGAGAGAGGGAGAGAGAAATGTTTATTTACTGCCTACTGGAACTGTTTATATTTTTTGATAGATGTAAATAAGCCAATTTCTTATATTTCTTATGGATCTTTTGATAGCCATAGATCTTCAAGTTATGAATTTTAGGGCCTTCGATTTCAACCAGCATCATCAATTGAATTGATGCTAAACCACCAAAAGGATTAGTGAGATTAGGCACTAACCAAGCACTAACGTGGTGCAAGAGTTCTGAAATGGAGCGCAGTGGGATGCACTTATTATACTAAAGACATTGGCCTCATCATGGATCTAGCTTATTGCATTTTAGTATTTTCTTGTGTTTTTTTTTGCATGTTTTTAATGTATTCTGGTTTGTATGCTAACTATATTTATGTGTTGATTTTCATCAGTTAATACATGTGTACCAATTTTCAGAAAAAATATATTTGGAAAAACTATTGAATCTAAGAATAAGTTGAGTAGTTAGATAGGTGCATCAGAGAGATGGACATGTATTTTCAGTATGGTCAGAAAAATGTATTCATTTCTGTTTTCATGCTAATATAATATAGTCTCAACTACATCAATAGTGGCAAGGTATAATCTGTTATTGACAGTGCAAATTACAGTGGAGGATTCCCTGGAATTCTTCATATTTGCATAAGTTTTGACATGTTTTCTAAAGTAAAAGAATTCAACTAATAAATTCACTATTCTTTTTATTAATTATAGATTGCTAAAAGTTAGAAAAAACACATCAATTTTATTAAGATTTCATAGTAAAACTGCATGAAAGATTATTTAAACAACGATGCAAAGATTTATAAGGAAATACATGGCTTTTAAATGATTCAAAACACTCTAAATTGCAAGTGATAAATTCTTTTATACACATGCTAGTGGTGGGAAGGGTTAGAACACCATTTGCAACAATTTTGAGAGGTGTCAAAAGTGTTACAAAACTAGGTTATATCATAACCAGAGTAACTTATGTATTTTTAACTATGGATTAATATGGAAATAATAATGTCCTTATAATAGATAAATAACCAAATAAACTATATTTTGTTGTGTGATGATTGGTTCAATTCAACTAATCAAATAACCTTTTCTTTTTTAAATAAACTCTGATTAAGGCAAAAGAGACTTGTGTATCTCCAGATATACAAGTTAAAAACTTGTCTGGTTTATACTGATATTTCTATATTGGTACAAGGTGTAATTCCTGGGATTATAATGGGTCAAGAATATTTATATTAAAAAAAATTAATTTGAGTGTTTTTCTGTAGGAAGCAAAAGAAAGACTCCAGGAATTAAACTATTTATTTGTTTTACCACTTTGTCAAAGAAATTTTTTAAGGACATGTTTCCTTATTATAAACTTATACTGCCCTTTCATTCCTAAACTAGTATACAAGCATTCATAACAACATTAATAAATCAAATAGAATCTTTCTATAGTGATTAGAGTGAAATAAGTGTTAAAATAGTTTAAGCCTAGCAGTGTGGTCAAAGTAGCACGTAATAGTGCATAAATGGGTAAATCTCTCGTAACAGCACGTAAATAGAAATAAATGTGATAGTTAGGTTAAATATACTTAAATCTCTGTTTAATATTTTATTTATTATTTACTGGTTCAACTATCATAAATATTACATCTTATTGACACACTTTTTGTTTAAAGTTATCACACATCAATAACATCTTCAGCAAACACAAAGCGATTTGGTCGAAGTCGCGTCGCAAACATAAAAATGGCCCAAAGCCCCTTCAGGTTGTCTCTTTTGAGCCTGAAAACATGGATTATGGTGCTTTGCATAGTAACACTTGTAGCTCTCTAAAATATCTTCGGGTACAAATTTCGTTTGGCCCAAACGACCTTACGGTTTGAAAGTTACGCCTGTTTCCGTTGACATGCGTCGATCACTCAAAACTGCTTGCGCAGCTCAACATGGCAAGCTCAAGATTTGGCAACCACATCCCAGGAATTTCGCATCCCTTGGGATGCGATATCGTATACTTCGTATCCCTTACGGGACAGGAAACACGAATTTCACATTCCCAGGGATACGAAATCGCATCCCTTTGAGGATGTGATTTCATATCCCTAAGGGGTACGAAGTATGACTCCGCAACACACCCGCACCTCACATCCCTCGCCTTGACTTCCTCTACCTCACATCCATAACCTCGCATCTGTGGCATCACATCCCTCACTCTAGAATTTCGAGTCCCTCCAACGCACCTCGCATCCCTCGCCCCGGCTCCCTCACATTTTGCATCACTCCTCGGTTCGCATCCCCTTGGAGGGATGTAGAGCCATTACATCCCTTTGGGATGCAAAACTCGCATTCCCCTGAAAGGATGCGAGTTTTCCTAAATGCTTCGAAGGGATGCGAGTTTTCAAGTGTTGCTCTGTTGGGATGCGAAATTCTGTCGTGTGGTCCCCAAAACTCACTCCTACCTAACCCTCCACCTATAAATACCCCCTTGCTCTTTCATTACACGTGTTGGATTTTTCTCACTCTAGAGCTCCAAAAGCTTCATTAGTGGCTGCCACTTTCTTCTCCATGACTGTTGGACATAGCTTGGACCACTAAAACGTTGCATACATATTTTCCTTCATTACTTGGACATTTAATTGGACATTTGGCATACTTTTGGACATAATTTCATACTCTTGGACATTGAAGCTGTTTATTGTACATTGTTGACCATGTCAGCACACTTTTCACTCAATGAACAAGAAGATAGATATTTTAGATAAAGTTTAAAATTAATACATATTTTGTTATTTTATTGTAATGCTTTGTACATAAATACTGTTTGAACTTGTACAAACCCAGTAATCGACAAACATACAATGAATGATCACTATAAAGTTGACGAAGGTGTTAGTGCCGAACCATTATAAAAAGCTGCGTTCTCCCTGCATTTCATTACTTTACATCTGGATTACTGTGTTTCCACAACACATACACTTGGGGGTTGGCGTGCATTGAGTCCATGACAATTTTGCACGTCAACACATCTTATAATTAGCAAAAAAAAAGTCAGATCCATACTATACGAAAAAAATATAGTCGTGCGAGAGACAATACCACCAATTTTGCCAAATCAGCCCTAACATGCTTTAAAGCATAGATCTTGCTAATACGAGTCCAAGGCAAGAAACGACATCCAAATCCGACCTCGTAAGAAAAAATTATGAATGATAAAGATTTGACAATTATTATAATAATTAAATGACTTTACCAAAACTAATAAAATATTACTTTCCACAATAATCTCTTCTTCTCCAAGGACTATCATTTGTACATGTGCACACATACAATAGGTAATGAAACCCACTTCCTCCCCTTTCTCTCTCTTCGATCACTTCCCCAATAAACCACGAACCGGGCAAGCTCCACTACGTGCACTCATTACAATGCACATAAACTCCTCGAACACCGCACCCTAGAGCAAAATGTGTCCTTTGTATTGATGCTATAGGATTCCCCTCTACTACATTGTCGTGGTCTTCAGTGATCAACTGAATCCAGCCAAAAATCCGGCGTTAGCGCTTCTCCATGCGACAAGCACAATGCAACACTCGGATCGTTGAATTGTTGCCTTTATCTCATGGAAACTTTATCCCTAGATTGCGATAGGAGTGCAACCAATTACTAGGTGAGCATCACATATATTAAAGTTGACATGGTTTGTAGAGAATTCGACCACGAGTTCAACGGAGGTGGAATCAAATTTTTTTTTTTTGTCGTGAGAATCAAGAGATTTTGATATTTGATTGGAAAGTGGCAGCCATAGCTCAATGGAATAGTAGAAAATAAAGGGGAGAGGAGCTACAAGGATGGGTCGGGTCAAATAAATAAGCGAATGGGGTTGTTTATATTAATCATTATTTTATTGACTTGTCTCTACAAGAAAACACTGATTTAGCATCAAAAATTTAGAAGCGTAAATTTCGTTGCTAATTTGCGACGGATCTCCAGGCGATCTGCAAGAGATAATTTTTTGTTTTTTCAACTTTTTTTTCTTTTATTTATACCTCATCTTCTGTCATCCCTCACTAAGCCGTTACAAATTGCGTCAAATCACCAACGGAAAATTTCTGCCACTATTTTCCGCTGCAAATTCAGGCAGAATACCGACGAATATTTATAGAAGCTATTTTGCAGTAGATTTCAGATGGATTTGCAAGTGATATTTTTTTTTTAAAGATATACAGAGGGCAATCCACATCCTCACGGCACTGTTAATTTGAGCCGTTGAGATCGAACTATCTAATGGTTGTAATTGGTCATCTGCGTGCATTGAAGAATCAGCTCTGTTCAGATCCCATCATCGTGGTGCAGCATGAAGTGGAGGATTTCATCGCCTCAACTTCAGCTGCTAATGAAGCTGGAAGTCTTTTGCAATCCGCTCATTGCTCGCTTTGTTCGGTGCAACCTTCTTTGGTCGATCCAGCGATGGAAGGATTTGTGGCCAGCCTCGGTTCTGGTTCGGAAGTTTCTGTCAGGTTGCTTTTCAGTCAGGGTCTGCTCCATCCTTTCCTCTCAAGGTATGTATCTTTTAGCGTTGGTTTTGGTTTTCATGTTTCGTATTTGGGTGGTGGTGTGTTCTTTTCTATGAGCCATGTCACACTTGTGCGTAAGCTCCCCATCATTACTTCTTCTCTTTCTGAAGTTGTAAAGAAGGGTCATGGGTGTGGTGTTCTGAATGTGTGTGACCTCCTCTATTTCGTGTCTTTGGTCCCTTGCTTGAAGTGGGACTTTCTTTTGGAAATAACTGATTTTGGTTACTGTGGCTATTCCTTGATTGCTACTGGTTTGCCCTATTGGTTTTTTGCTTTTTGGTTTGGTCCTATATCCTTTGGGATTTGCTGGACTGTTTTCGGCCTTTCAGCTTTTGGGTCTGTCGGCTCCTTGTTTTGGGGTATTTGTTGGCTTCTCGGTTTTCTTTATGTGCTGCTAGGTGTTTTCAAGCTTCTTGTTCTAGCTACGTTTGATAGGCTACCCCTTTGTGGCCTCTGTTGGTTCGGTTTCGCTCGGATTTTCGGTCCTGTTGTCATTGATGGGCTTTCGGTTTCCGAGGTGTTCGTCTTCTTGAGTCTTAGGAAGGACTTTCTTTTGTTGCCTGAGACTCGCTTCTTCTGGCCATGGTTGTTGTGGCCGCATGTGAGCCATGTTTTGCGTCCCCCCAGTCTTGCGTCTCCGTGGGATGGGTGGCCTCTCTACCGTAGGCGTATAGTGGTCACTTCCATGTGCATCTATACGGTGTACCCGAGAGGTGGCCTCCCACGTCTGACCCTTTCTTCCGCTGGCTCCCATTGTTCTTTCCCGCGAACTTTACCGGTAGTGCGGGCCAGTCAATCTAATGACAGACCGGCTTTGGTAGAGTTCCTTCAGCGACTGGTGTTGTCTCCTTTGAGCAACCCTACATTTCCCTGTCCGTCCTCTGTGTCGCTACCCTTGGTTTCCCCGTCTTCGTCCTGTCTGTCGTCCGTTGCTTCCTTCTCCATTCCCCTTCTTAGTAAGCGCGAGATAGCGATCATTAATGATCGCATATCACGTCTCACTAAGAATTCTTATCCGGTCGGGCTTGGCAGATCTGTCAGTGCTCCAAACAGAGATGCCCGTCTCTATCCTGTTCCTTCTGTTTCTGTCGAGCCTCCCGTTAGGCCGTCTGCTCGGGCCCCTCGTCGTAGGCAGCGGCTTGGCCCGCGCACCCCCGCACCATTCGTACACGCTCTATAGCGGCGTCCGAGCAGATCGTTAGATCTACTCGCCACTCTATATTTTGCCTGATCTGTGTGGTCTGGTGTCTTCGGCCGTCTTTGCTCTGCGGGTCTTTTTTTGGTTTTTGATGGCGAACTTTCTCTTTTGGAACGTTAGAGGGATAGGGAATGATGCGTCGGTAGCTAGGCTTAAACGCATTATTCGTAAACACTCTATTTGTTTGGTAGCTCTTCTGGAACCATTAGTGGGACCGGACGCGATCTCCACTTTGGTCTTCTCTCTAGGCTTTGGCGGGGCCTTAGCTAATGTTTCCGACAAGATTTAGATCCTCTGGTCCAAAGATGTTGTCGTTCACCCTATTTTCGATTCGGTCCAACTACTATCTGTGGCTTGTTCGTTTCCCTCTCTTTCTTCGTCCTTCCTCTTTTCTGCGGTTTATGCGAAGTGCGAAAGGATTGAGAGCAAGCATTGTGGTCGGATGTTATTTCTCTGTCTGACTTGGGTTTTTCTGTTTCCGTGCTTGGTGGCGACTTTAATGTTGTCGCTAGTCAAGCAGAAAAGCGCGGGGGAAATGTCATTAACTGTTTGGCGGTTGCGGATTTCAACGCTTTCATCGTTCAATCGGGTCTCTTAGAAGTCTCTTTTGTTGGGTCGGCTTTCACCTGGTGTAACAACCAAGAAGGCCCTAACCGGATTCTGTCTAGGCTAGACAGAATCTTCGCTTCTGAGGGTTGGTTTAGCCTTCCTTTTTCGTTTTCTATCTCTCATCTGCATCGCACCTTTTCCGACCATGCCCCTATGCTCCTTAGCTGCTCCCCCCGCTCCTTGTCCGGCCCGTCCTCCTTTAGGTTCCAAAGCATGTGGCGTTCTCACCATTCCTTCCTCAGTGTTGTTTCCGACTCCTGGTTATCTCCGGTGAGCGGTGCCCCCTGTGTTGCCTTCTCTCGTAAGCTAAAAAGGCTTAAGTCTTGTCTAGAGGCGTGGAATCTCCTAGTTTTCAAGAATATTTTCGACCGTGTCAGAGCGACTGAAGAAATTCTTATCTTAGCGGAAGCGACTTTTGATGAGGAGCCTAATGCGGTCCATAAGGAGGCTTGGGCGTTGGCCCAGCTCGCTTTCTCCTCTAAACTTCGTATCGAACACGACCACCTTCGGCAGAAGGCTAGAATCAAGTGGATTGTGGATGGAGATACGAACTCCAAGTTCTTTCACTCGACTATTCGTAAGAAGAATAGTCTTCTCTGCATCCGTCAGATTCGGCGCCCAGACCTTTCTTTCGCTTCCTCTCCTAGTGAAGTCAAAGATACAATTCTTTCCCACTTCCAATCCTTTCTCTCCTTTCCCTCGGTTTCGTCGCCTGACCCGTCCCTTCTAGCTTTCATTCCTAGATTGATCCTTCCGTCAGACAGTTCCGATCTAGCCGCACCCTCTAACTTGGAAGAAATACGTGCTTGCGTATTTGCTCTAAGCAAGGACAGTGCGAGTGGGCCAGATGGTTTCAACGGGGTTTTTTATAGGAGTGTGTGGCCTATCATTTAGGCGGACTTTTGTCTCGCCGTTCAGTCCTTTTTCTCTGGTGAAGATCTCCCATCTGGTTGGACTTCCACCAATTTAGTTCTCATACCAAAGAGTGATCATCCTTCCTCCTGTGCGGACTACAGACCGATCAGCTTGTGTAATTTCTCTAACAAGGTCATTTCTAAGATCCTAACCTCTAGACTAGCACCGTTTCTTGATCGCCTTATTTCTTCTTCGCAGGCTGGGTTCGTAAAAGGATGGCTTATCACTGATAACGTCCTTTTAGCCCAGGAGCTGATATCTCAGATCGACAAGAAGGTTCGAGGCTCGAATGTGGTCATCAAGCTAGACATGGCTAAGGCTTACGACCGCATGTCGTGGTTCTTCATCAAGGTTCTCAGGGCTTTTGGTTTCCCGGAAACCCTTATTGATTTGATCTGGAGGCTTATCTCCAACTGTTGGTTTTCCGTCCTCATTAATGGCTCGGCTACCGGTTATTTCAGGTCCGGTAGAGGTCTCCGGCAGGGTGATTCCCTATCCCCTTCCCTTTTTGTCCTTGCTGCCGAGGCTTTTGTTCGTAGGCTCCACTCCCTTACGATAGCTGGACAATTCCACAGGTTCGGTATCCCGAGGGGTTGCCCTGTCATCTCTTCCTTATCTTTCGCTGACGACATCATCATTTTCACTAATGGTTCTCGTAGGTCTATCCGTAGTCTTCTTGATTTTATTAGACGGTACGAGAATTGTTCAGGGTAACTCGTGAACACCGCCAAAAGCTTTTTTGTGCCAGCTAAAGACCTTTCTTCGATAAGATCCTCCTGGATCGAATCTACCTCTGGCTTTAAGGCTACTTCCCTTCCGCTTCCTTATCTTGGTATAGTTCTATATCGAGGTAGGAAGCTCAATGCCATTTTCGATCCCCTAACTGACAAAGTTAGGAGTAAGATTATTAGGTGGAATGCTTCTCTCATCTTTCAGGCAGGTAGACTTGTTCTCATTAAGTCTGTCCTTGACTCCATGGGTTCTCATATCTTTGCTGCTATGACACCCACTGCTGCCTTCTTCCGCTCCTTCCGTTCCTTCCGTTCTTTGGCCTCTTCCTTTTTCTGGGGCAATAAGAACAATGTTTCTCGCCATCACTGGATCTCTTGGAACGTCATTTGTCGTCCCAAACTTGAGGGTGGTCTTGGCCTCCGTAATCCAAAGGACATATGTGTGGCCTTTGCTTGCAAACTTTGGGCGAGGTTTGGAGCGAACAACTCCCTTTGGGCGACGTTTCTCCACGCCAAGTACCGTAGGCTTGCAACCACGAATTACAGCGGTATCCCGTCTTACGCTAGTGAGACATGGAAACGTATGCAATCCGTGAAGGCAATTACGGATGGCCATGGAGATGGTATCATTTGGGACGACAGCCCTTTCTCTATCAAGGCTGCGTGGGAAACAGTGCGGACGCCTGGTCCACGTCTTCGTGTTTTCAGCTTTATCTGGAATGTCCGAATTCCGCCAAAGGTTTCTCTGTTTATGTGGAAAACATTGCACGATGGTTTACCAATAGATGAGAACATTCAGCGTATCGGCATCCCGCTCGTGTCCAGATGTAGGTGTTGCAACACTGGACGCTCTGAGTCCTCTTTTCACTTGCTTATCTCTGGTGCCTGTGCCAGAGCTGTCTGGAATTACTTCGGGAACCTGATGGGTTGCCGAGGTAATGCCATCTCATTGGAAGGTTTGCTGAGTTTCTGGTGGTCTGGGAACTCTAGTAAATCCTTTCGGTCTATTCTACTTCGTCTGATTCCTTGTCTTATCTGCTGGCATATCTGGTGCTCTTGGAATAAGGCAGTTTTTGACGAAGTGGCAATGGATCCTCCGTCGATTATCCGGAAAGTTAGGAACGATGTGTTCCTAGCATTCCGGGGCCGTCCTTTCAGAGGTGTCTTAGGTGCCCGCTCTAGGAGATTGGCCATTACCTTTGATATTTTACCGTATTCGGCCAATCTGAGGGTTGACATCGGTTGATTTTGGATTTCCTGTTTTTTTTTTCTACAACCCCACCCCCCCTCTTATGATGTTTGTTAGTTGTGCAGAATTTTAGGTCAATGGTTGGGACTGCTAGGAGCGTAGGTCCTTCTGTCGTAGGATTCTGAAGCAGGTTCTGCTGGGGAACTGCTGGGGTTTTGGAAGACGGGACGACTTATGGGTTCTGGGGCCCATCTTTTATGGGACCTTTGGAAGCTATCGATTTTTGAGTTGCCAGAGTTTCATCGTTGACTATGGAGTGTTCTCAGCCATGGCTTTTGGGCTTTCTTGGAGGCTTGTCCAGTGCTCATGAGTTCTTCATCTTCGTCTTCGTCTATTGGAGAGTTGGTCTCATCGCGGTTCGTCGTATGCTGACGATCCTTCTGCCTCGTCAGACGATTTGATTGGAGCTGTCTTTCCTTTGTTTATTGCTTTTCACCTTTGTTCCTTTTGTTGTATAAAGGTTTTGTCTCTAGTTTGTGTGTGCACGGTTTCTGTTATTCAGAAATCGTTTTTGTGAGCCGTTGGAGAATGGCTTGATTCTCCCTTTTGGTATGTTATTATCTTTGAAAAAAAAAAAAAAAAAAAAAAAAAAAAACTTCAAATTGGAAAAACAACAAATTATTACATGAACATAATTCTGAAACATGCTGCTCCTTTTTTCTCCACCCTTCTTCCTCACTTTCCACACTCTCTTTCCCTTCTGAAAACCAACGGATACCAAATCCCTAATCTACGTCCTTTAAGATCTTTCCTCCTATCAATGTCGCATCAGTAACCGAGCTTCTCAAATCTGGAGCCGATAATGGTCCAAACTAGTCCCTCTACGTACTCTTCTACTCTGATTTATCACTTCAATACTTTTACCTCCCCAAATAGCTACTATTATTTCATTTGCCTTGCCTCCCCAAATAGTTCCTCTCTAATTTCAACAAGGCATCTAATTTCACCGACAACCCACCGCAGGCGATCGTTGGCCAACAAAGTGAAGTTTATCTCTTAAATCCTACTGTCAATCATGGTGACGAGGTATGTCAAATTCATCGACGTACTCACGTTCTTGCACAACTTCCTCCCATCGTTTTCCAGTATAGATGAGTTTATCCCTAGGATTTCTTCGGCGACGACAACCCTTATCTTCGCTGCTCTGCTTCACGGCTGGAAAGGCAACCCCAATTCTCAGCTGCTTCGTGATTGGAAAATAAATTAGCAAATAAATTTAGCCAGCTCTCAGCGGCATCAAATTGATTCAATTCCCTGATTTAATCATACTCAAATGGCTATTTGTAAAGTAAGCATTCTAATTGTCAACTAATACGTTTTACTGTATAGATTTGGTTTCCTTTTCTGTGTTCTTCATTAATCCACCATTATTTTAGTTTTGTACCATATGTTTCCATCTATTGCATTTATCATGCTTGGACGTCTAAGTTTTCTTCGGTAATGAGAACCTTAATTCTTGGCTGCTTCACGGTTGGAAAGAATCCTGATTCTCAGCTGCTTCACGGTTGGAAAGAGAATTGAAACAATTGTTGGATTTAATTGTAGTCAGAAGGCTGTAAGTAAAATTAGCATTCTAATTTTCATTAGTACATTTTGCTGTTTACAACTATGAATTCAATAGTTATTGCAATAAAATTTGCTACTACACAATGATGTTATTTTACAACTATTTATTTTTTTGAAGGCTCTTTTTTGGTCCTAGCTATGTATTACAAATTGAACCAAATACGAATTACGTATTCTTGAACTAACATGTTTTAATTTACGGTTAGCTACAGGTGAGGATATAGAGGAAAGGTTACCGATTATGTAACAGCGAGATTAAGATGGTATGAAAATATTTATTAAGCGGTTATTGCATATCTATTTTATCTATACTATAATTTCCAAGTATAATTTTCTCGCCTCTGAAGCCTACAAATTACAAGTTGGAATCCAAACGCCGTTTGCATATGAAGTCATTTTTAACTTCATTCTCATCAGCTTTTTTAATCTTTCTCATCTATTTACTTTTTGGCCCTATAAAAATGGATTCCTACAGCCTCCAAATTCTCCTACCATTGTCCTTCCTCTTTAACCAGTCGGCAGTCCCTATCGCAGGCCTCCCTCTTCAATGTGTTGAACCACAGTTTCGCCAGTCTCCTGCCCCAACTTCCACCAAATCGTTGTAAAGCCATCCATTCGCAGCGCCTCCTTCATGTTTGGTCATAGTATCAACGACTGCTTATCTAATTTCTGCCCTTTCCCGTCCTCGCTTACATGCAGCGTCAAAGATTTCCAATCTACAGGACAAATTGCCACAGCTGGATTTCAGTTAGGTAACTATTCCTATTTGTACGCTTCATGTAATATAGTTGTGGAACTTGATGGAAAACTAAACATTTTAAGCTTTGGTCAGGTATCGTTGTTCTCAAAACCTACAAGGCTACATATGAGGATTGCTGCCATTTTAATTTAATCAAACAAAGTTAATTTGTCATTGCATAAGTTAGTTTCTCCCTTGCTGTTAACTGAAATTCTTCATCTATGAGTGGAATCAAATATATGTGTGCTATTAGAATAATTATTTCCAAGAGTAATTGAACTATTTCCCTGAATTTGTAATTGGTTTATATGTAATTTTGGTTACCATTAACAAAGCTATTCAATTTTTCCTTTCAAATTACTTCATAATTATAACATGGATTTGTGGCTATTATTTTGTCTGTTAGTGTATTCCGACCAAAAAATGCTTTCTGAAATATTTTACCTATGGTTAGATCAATAATGCCTTTAAATATACTTACTTCCAAATATTTCATTCATACTTGAAATTTAGATTTGGTATACTTGCTATGCATTCAAGAGCAATATTTGAATAAGTACCTAATGACTAAATGCTCTGCTGATTTTCTTCAAGTTACAAGTTCTACTTGCAGTCCATTTAGGTTAACAATTTTTGCATCCACCTACTGTTTATGCTTGGACATTTTTCTTTATCTGTTGCTGTGCTTTTCAATTACTTTTTTCTGGTCTTTTTTTCTTTTTGTAACAATGTCAGAATATATGTGATTTTAGGTGCTAATTTTATATCTTATAGATGGAAATAGCAACCTGAATTCCTTTTGATAACAATTTGTGTGAAAGTTTTTAAATGGGTTTAAATAGAAACTTGATATAAGAACTTATAAGTATTTAAGGGCTTTTTCATCCACTTTTCAAAGTTCAATTTGCAGCTTATATGATACAAGTTACTACTCACGGTTGTACCGTATCATTATTCTGAATAAAAACAGTATTTTCTCAATGAATACATTTTGAAGTGCAATATCTTGTGGTGAACGATAACACAATAGTTATGTGAAATAAGTTATAAATTAACCTTATGTTTTGTTGATTTAGTCAATACTCCATTATTATAGTGAGAACAAATAATGTGTAATGAAAATTTTGATTCTTTGATATATTTTTCTTATGGTCTGACTTTTCCATACCACAATTAGGCCTCTATGATTAGATGAGAACAATGTTCTCTTTTGTTTATGTGATGATTTGATTTTGTTTAGGGTTTGTCTTATGTTGGTTGTGCAAATGGTAAAAAAAAAAAAAAGTGTGATTTGTTCATTGGGTAATATTTAACAATTAAAATATTGTACAGTCAAATTAGTTTGAGTTGATTTTGGATAGGTCTGATTATGTATTGACATGTGCAATTCCACATGAACATAAATCGTGGACTGTAACAAGAATCGATGAAAGAGTTGGACTTACTTAGCAGTAGCAGAGTTAGCAATGTGACTCTTAGATAAGAACATGTTGTGTCGTTGTGATTATAATCCATAGATATATTTATATTTTCATATCAACCACTGCAGTGAGTGATTTCCATAATTATGTTTCATGTTTACCATTGTGTTGTTACTTGAATTGGGATATTTTTTATTAGGGAACATTACTCTTCAGAATTTGAATAGTATCAGCTGCATCGAACCAATAACCAAAAAAATTATTCCATTGGGATGAGGAAATTCAGAGAGAACAAATAGGCATAAAATATGAATATGGCCAAACATTAGAAATAGGACACGATAGTGTTGATACAAAGTTCGTTTATATGTGAAACTGATAAATAAATTTGCTTAAATAATTTTCTGTTTTAATTCTAGCTAACGTTATTTCGCTAAATACCTCAATCGGTAACATATTTCTATTCGCATGGTAAACAACTGAAATGGAAATATGATACAATGAGTAACAACATCGGGTTGTAAAGCAAACTATTGTCGTAGAATAAAAAATGTGATTCGTTTTAATACGCAAGCACGGAAGAAAGCTATTGTAAATGCTCTGAATTTCGCCAAAGACGAAGGAGGAGGAAGGATATGGTTACAGAGTTCAAGATAGGCTAAAACAAAAAATAAGGTGGAGAAAACAGGACACGACAGAATGAATGGGAAAGAATAAAATGAGTACTTACAGCTTTGAGGTACAATGGCTTCCTTATGTAGTTATATTTATTAACTTCACTTTAGGCATATATTGTTGTATACTAAAATATCAAGATATTTTGCAATTTGGAGAATAAAACGGAAATATCCTATCGATTTCTTTGTGGATTACACGCATCGTATATTTTATTTTGCCATTGATATTATGAGTAAAGCCACCCACTTATAATGCTTTCGCATATTGGTAAATGACCTGAATGAGAGAGGACCTGGTTGAGAGAAGCCCCTTCCACAACTAGAACTGTAAAGATACAACGTATATTGTTTTCTAATATATGTAGTAAGGAGGTATAATTCGAAACATCTAATAAAAGAGTATGAATTATTGTTTTACTTTCCAATATATATATATATATATATATATATATATATATATATATATTATTTTAGGCTGTAAGATTATCTGTATTTTAATTACCAGTTAGGAATTGGGACCACTGTTTACTGCGGAAGATGCCCTTCTTTTCAATGATTTTGGGTTAAAAATGTGCAATCTTACCTTTTGTGCCCTTTCTTTAACGGATATTAGAGACAAAATGTATCTATTTAATCATGTTCATAACTTTTTATAGTATTCTTTAGCCATGACTAAGAATAATGATTATTGCAAAATAGCATATTTTTGATATGATTAGTATTATCTTTATTTATGTTTTGTTGGCTGCAATGTGAACACTGTCATGGTAGTTGTATGTGAAAAGTTTGAATGACTTTTGTATTCCACTCTGTGTTTGTCTCGACTACCTCAATTACCTTGCATCCGACTTCTGAACACGTTGAGCATTAAGTTTTGTACGTTCCGTTCAACTTTCCTGGCAAATGTAAGCTAAAATAAACAACATGTGTAATACTATCAGAATTAAACAAAGAATAATCTGGTTGTCAATGAATTTTTAAACCAAGATGTTCTTAACTACTGTACTGAATATGGAAAAAGCAAGCTATAAGAAAACAATAATTACTGGTTCTATATCTGCACATTGTCACTCATATATACCAAATTTTGGTTTGGGCGAAATAACCTCTATCCCTGTTATAATTTTTGATTATGTTTCTTTGACACTACAATTAAATTAATTGAACGTGTTTACCGTCTTTATTACCTTTGTATCAATGTGATTCTTATTTGGTGATTTGGATATTGTGACATCTTGGTAACTTGGATTATAGGTTGTATTTTGGAATTATTTGTGAATGCTAGCTAGCAGTTATAATGATAAATGTACTTATTATGTATAGTTGATTACTTTTTATTTCTAAAACTTATTATGGTGTTATGTTACAGACTTACAATTCTAAGATCAAGAAGCAAATTGGAGGACAAGCATTTGAGCCATGTCAGGATAGATCCATGCAGAATTATATATATGTGCAGGTTTTTTTTTCTCAACTATGTAAACATAATTTTCGTGTAGATTTTTGTTTATATGACATTAGTTTTTAGTTGTATCGGATAATGTTATGAATGTTGGGTGTTATGTAAATATTTTATCAATTAGTACCATTTTTTATTGTTGTATAATGTTTTGTGACATTAATTTTTCTAGTTGATATATATGTATATGTTTCATTGCACGATGAGTACTGAATGTTGAGTATTGTTGAAATGAATGTATTTGATGTCTAGATTGATGATTAGAAATGCCACAAAATGTTTGCTATATATTTCCGTCCGTAATCCGTCGCTATAAAGCTAGGATTTACCGATGGATAATTGGAATGTAAAATGTTTGCTATATATTTCCGTCGGTAATCCCTCGCTAAATAGCATGCATTTAGCGATAGAAAAATATTTACTAATTTTATTATGTTATATATATCCATCGGTAAAACATCGGTGAAATATTTTAAAATTAAATGATAATATATCAAAAATCGATGGTGAAGTGACTGAGAATTGACGTTAATTTCCATCGGGAAATTGTACCTAAAATATCGATGTGTTTTTTAGCGATAGCCGTATTCTGATGCAAATCCGTCGCAATAGGCCTTTAGCGAGGGATTAGCAACGGATTTTTCCGCTGCAAAATCAGTGTTTTCTTGTAGTGTCTTATTTCAATTCAAACCAAATCAAAACATATTTTATTTTCGCACGGTCAAACAACAAGTACATTCACCATGAAACTTGACAGCGTGCATCATTACAACGATACAGTTCCGATTGTACAAGTTTCATTGAAATCCGAGGCTGTTATTTGAATAGATAATTCTACATGTATTTCGAGACGGTTTTGACCCTAAAATCTTCCAATCTCGAACTATAGCAATCCATGTACTTATTCTTCACGTAACGAACAATCCGGACTTAATGGAACTAGTGTTGATTCCTGATTCAATAATTTGTCAGAAATCAGCTTTTGAAAACCTCAACTGAATAATTATGGATCAATATTTAAATATCTAATCGTTAAAATACCGGTCGTTACATTATTTCCTCCATAAAGGATTTCGTCCACAAAATTCTCAAGGAAGAAGCAACACAACCCAACACTCTTGAACAAGTGATGAGACAAGATAATCTATCACTTAATGCCCTCAACAATAGTCATTGAAAGCGAACCCAAGAAAGAAATTGACTCGGAATTTGACATGGAGCCAATATTCCTATTCCAAAGCTCAACCACAGTCAAATCCGGGATCGATGTACCCAAGCCAAATGCCTAAGTCATTTACTTATTTTTAAAACAACTAGATGATGGAAAATAAAAGTGACAACTTACTAATTGAAAGACATTCCAACTTAGCATCGCATATTGGATTTCTTTCCGAATTTGGAAAAATTACGGGAAATTTTGTCTGTGCCTTTTTGTATGGTTTGATCCGAGAAAACTACAAACCGCCATGCAAGGCTCATCCCAACAAAAGAAAACAAAAGCCCAAAAGTGGTTACACATACATGCGGCATAAAATCACCAAAATGCGCCAAATGATGAAAATCAAAACTCTGTATCTACAACATACCTCTTTTTAAGCAAGCTAATCATTTAAAAGCAAATAAGAGCGAATAAGCATCCAACAGACCGAATCTGGCTTCTTTGTAGCATATACTCAACAAAGAGAATTAGAGACAATAGTAGGAATAACAACAGGGTTAATAAGCATGTTAAATAAATTGAATTTATCTAACACAAACATGTCAAGTCATGTGTCGATTTTATATCGAATACATAAATGATACAATAGTACAATTACCCTGCATGCCTGAAAATCATATAATTATCAATATACATGCTAACATCATCAATCAACAAGTATAAACAACACAAGAACAATTATATTAAAAAAACATCCACACTTATCCTAACATGCAAGATACTATAATAACTAATAAGATACATCAGATATTAGATTCAATCCATATATGACTCGACATCTTAGTTACCATTTTGAAAATCAAGAATAGTAATCTAGCATCCCTTGTCAACGAATCGGGTATAACTCGAGCGCTATCATATTATTCCTAATTTCTATGGTAACTTATCGATGGAAACCATCGATAATTATTCTTGCATCCATTTGAAAATACCGTATAGTCTTAGGAATACTATTCGACTCATCTCGTTCAGTTATTGCTAGCTGACATTGCATCCATTATAAAACGAAGCGCAATCAACCCCTTTTCATGATGCTGGAAACAAACAATGACTTTTCAATACAGAACCAACCACTTCGGTCGGGTCCACACTACTTC
The DNA here is from genome assembly GCA_030737875.1 of Allium sativum. Taxonomy (NCBI): domain Eukaryota; kingdom Viridiplantae; phylum Streptophyta; class Magnoliopsida; order Asparagales; family Amaryllidaceae; genus Allium; species Allium sativum. The sequence continues at coordinate 831,007,432 of CM060913.1, forward strand.
ACCTCGAGTTATGGAATCATAACCAGTAATAAACACAACCGATGTCTAATAAAGGAATACCGCTTCCGAACTGGTACGTCTACAACTTGACACACACAAACTACCACATTTCCTATATGTATCGATAAAGAACCTTATACTCGTAGTAGGCTAAGAGTTCCAACCATGACCGCCAGCAAAGGTTGAGATACTCTCAGGGAAGAGAAATCTTGGTGATGCGACATCACCAAAGAATCTAACACTTCGCTAATAAATAGTGTCTCCAACTCATCACAAACTCTATCGCCATCAACTCTAAATTGGGAGTCGAATACTCCTCACATGGTTTTGGTTATCGACCAAAACGCAATAACCCTCCATTTGAAAACAAACCACACTTAAACCACCCACACAATGAAATGAGTGCTACCAGCTTCTCGTTCTTGCTCAGAACAAAAAATTGACATACTCATGGGTCACCCTCAACTTTTATGCCATCGAAAATTTCGTAGGATATATGTCAACATCCTACTCGATATGATGTGACCCAAGCACTTCATTTTTCTCACCAAAAGGTTAAATTCCAACAAATTGACCAACATATGGTGTTTTTCCAACAATCACAACACCATCGACTCTTGACTTTTTCTTTCTTTCCGTCCATTGGAAAACGAAAATAAATCGAATAACACAAGTGCAACCCTTCCAAGTGACATGTCAAAACCAGATCCAGAAATCAACAATCTGGTTAGCCCAAACGATACAACCGACCAATCAAGATCACGGTAGCGAGTAAAATACTAAATCGGCATTCACCAGTTAACTACCAACAATTAGTAAAATCCCCTCAGGATTCCCAATCGAAAGAACATCCATAAATAAATCAATATAGAATTCGACTCAAACATGGTTGCAATCCTATCATCTTATCAAATGTGTCCAGATAATCTCAAGCTACAAGATCAGGTAACGACTTGCTACTAGAGATCTATCTCAGCCTGCTATTATCCTATCAAAAGTGACCCGCTATTGAAGATCTAAGTCTTAGACCACTATCGCTAAATCGAAGATGACTCACTGTTGAAGAGCTTGTCCTAACCCACGATCGTCATCAACAACCCCTTATTACCACTGATATTATGTATCCTCCTAGTAAATGAACTACTGGACTTAAAGATTAAGCCCAGTTAAGTTCAACAATCAGCAACAAGCAACCATTTAGAAAACATGCAACCATGACTCGATGAATTTAAGTTCTAGTTATGCATAACACTCCCTTACATTGAGGACCGAAATTAAATGCTATGGATGTTGCATTCTCCCATAATATTAAATTTTGGCGACCAAACACGGGATGTAACACACATATATAATCTAACCAAGCCCCTAACACGATAAGTCACAATCAAGAGAGAGAAATCAATTCACGAGTCTCAATGTTGTCCCATCCATCAAATCACCCGACCAGATGGAATGATGAAATCTAGATGCCAAACTAAAGCACATATGGGAACACCATTAATGGAAAAATATATCAAGTGATGATGTTGTTTGCTTCTCTTTCATTGAGGGAGAAATCAATGAATCAGAAATGAAAATCAATAGATATGTCTCCATAATTTTTCCCGACAAAGTAGGGCAAACTTCTATACTGAGCGCAAGCTCTAACACCAAAAGCTTACCCGATCGACTCCTCCAAACCACCATTTCCTTGGAATGAAATAATCACTCTCTTGATCACCCATCCCGACCACAAACTCTAGACTTTAGAGTGATAAAAGAGAGAATAACCTTATTTCAATACCATATCAAATTCGATCACACTTCAAACACATACATATCGTCTAAATCGATGAATTCCTCGTCGACTCCGACGAAGCGATATAATTCTCTTCAAAGTGAACTGTGAACTAATATCGAGCAAATCAAATTTAGGAACCTAAAACGATAAAGACTCTCGACTAATTTAGGCTCAATCTTGGAGGTTTATGAAGTAAACTTATACTCTATTCAATATCCAACTCCAAGTCATCGAAGAAAACCCTTGCGAGAACCTAAGAAACTCTCGCACCATAACAGTCGATTTCGTTCCAAGAAACTGAATTCCATATGGATAATTAACCATCCACACAACGTGGCATAGCCGACCCGCTTCACTTGAGTGCCAAAACTAATTAGAAATAAAAGGGCATCCCAGATAATGGATCATATCATCACTAAAAACAAAAACTATAAATCAAGGTTTGTAGTCCTCGATTCTGCCCGACTCTTAACTCTAGAGACAGAGTAATTAGATGTATTTCTCGTTTTCCAAATTAGTTAAATGGTTAGGATGACCACTCGCTAATAGAGAAAAAACTCTTCCAATGACAATCATGTGCAAAAAAACCTTTACTACTAATATATAGATTTAAAAATAAAAATTTATAAAAATATATACTCTCTCTCTCATATATATATATATATATATATATATATATATATATATATATACACACACACTCCTGAATTAAGTATTGCTTAGGTTAAGCAATGCAACTATTGACGTCAAAAGTTTTTCTAACGATAGTCAACCCCCAAAGTGCGTAATCCACACACAATTATAATCACAGAGTGCAAGTGAAAAGAGTAAACACAAATGAAATACAATATTTTTATAGTCGTTCGGCTTTAACCAAGCCTACGTCCACTTTATAATCTCTATTTATACTGTCGACTATATGTTACAGTTACTTTTTAAGAAAGAAAGTGTAACACCCCACCTCCGTTAAGGTCACTCACAAAGGGAATGCCTTAACTTCGGTGGAGCGTTTTAGGTAAAAGATGTAGATAAATTACAAGACATACAATTAAAGCAGCGGAAAATAAAGTCATTTTATAAACAATGTGGCTCAGTCAAGCTTTTACAACAATTGTCTCAGTCATACTTATAAATAATATATAGAACTTCTGTCTTGATTAAAAAACTTCCAAGTATAAAAGAAGCATAAAAATAACAATGATATTCCCCAACAAAGCATGAACCAGCCATAGCAGTGGAAGAGAGAGTGCAAAGCAATACATCGACTATCTTCGAGCTTGGAAAGAAAATTGAGCTAAGTGGTAACATTTCCTCCCTGTGGACCTGGAGGGGCGGGGGAACGGAAGAAAAGAGGCGAAACAAACTAGGTCAGACATAAGTCTGGTAAGTCCAGTGACTTTCAGCATGAAAATAGGCAAAAGCATCATAACATGAGTATACTAAATATAAGACAATACCGTGATAACAAGGATAGCAAGATAACATACGATTAGCATAGATATGATATGGCAAGATAAACTGAATGCGCTTCTACTCTTTCTCTGCTTCACTACTACCTTGTTATACTGATTTTTATATCTCTGCACCGCCTAACTAGTGTCCCAACTAGTAATCTGTGTAAAATGATAATATGATAATGTGATCCCAATCCCCGCAATTATGGTAGCCTACAGGTGTATGTCTAGTATGAGGATCTTGCCTCAATCAGCCTAATTGCCATGAAGATGTTAGATGTACCCTTACTACCCTATCGATCGACTCCCTACTTGTATTAATTTTCCTTGTGTCTGTGTCAATCGGCCCTCACTTGCGTGTAGATACCCTGTGCTGGTCCCACCATAAGGTGCATCAATCCTTATGATAGCAACCCGACACGTTTAAAGATGCACAGTGTATAACTACTGGTACCCAATGCCTGCTTTTTCCCACTCCGGAGTACGTGCACGCCCGTAGTCCGTCGGAACCTACACTGACGTACCGCCTGCCACTATTTTTACCGCTTATAATCAGCCCAGTAATCGTGCCCGACCCTACCTAGTTTCAGGGTGCCTTGATACATCTATGTGGGTTACTGCTGAAATGAGTCCCCGATACTAGGGTTTCATACTGGTTAAGTTTCGTGGGCCTATATACAAGGATATTACCCACCAACCCGTTATGTACTTAACCCTCCCACTGATTCAAGCATGTTTATTTAATGGTTAAGTTTGTGGGCCTATATATACTAATATTACCCACCAGCCCGATATGTACTTAACCTTTCTCACTGATTCAAATATGTTTATTTAATGGTTAAGTTTTGTCCATTCATGTTAACTTAACCTACCCACTCATCATGTCATGTTGATTAAGTGTTTCTTATTAACTTAACCCTACTCGATCATCATGTTATATTGGTTAAGTGTTTCTCATTTACTTAAACCAACTCGTTCACATATTGGTTAAGTGTTTCCTTATTAACTTAACCCTACTCATTCATCATGTCATATGGGTTAAGTATTTCCCATTAACTAAACCCCATTCGTTCATCAAGTTACATTGATTAAGTGTTTCTTATTAACTTAACCCCACACGTTCATCATGTTGTATTGGTTAAGTGTCATCAATCAATTCAAGTTAACTTAACCCACCCACTTGTTGTGTTACATTGGTTAAGTGTTGTCTTCTTGTTTTAACTTAACCCTTCCATGCATCCTGTTATATTGGTTAAGTGTTGCTCTCTTATTTTAACTTAACCCTTCCCATTCATCATGCCATATTGGTTAAGTGTTTCTTATTAACTGAACCCTTCTCATTCATCATGTTGTACTGGTTAACTTAACCCTTCTCACTTGTCTTAATTAACATGTTATAACGGTTAAGTGTTCTAAATTTACTTAACCCCACCTTCTTGTCTAATTAACATGTTATAATGGTTAAGTGTTCTAAATTTACTTAACCCCACCTTCTTGCCTAATTAACATGTTATAATGGTTAAGTGTTCTAATTTTTACTTAACCTTACCATTCTTAGCATGTCTGTTTATTGGCATTAATTAATTTACTAATGCCCCAACCTCTCACATTAGAACTTTTGTTTGTGGTTGCTGGATGTGCCGGGCGGTTCCGGGCAGACTTCTACCGCAAACTCATTCTAACCTTGGGTTTTGGGCTAAATGCGCTAACCTCTCACATTAGATCTTTGTTGTTGCGGTTAATGGATGTGCCGGGCGGTTCCGGGCAGTTTTACACCGCAACCCAATCTAACCTTGGATTAGGCATGTTTATCTTTTAGCATATTTACCATACATGTCCAAGTCTAGATTTTATATGCTAATCTTCCCAAATTCACGAAACTAGTCATGTTCCAATTCTTAAGTTATACCCCAACAAAGCTGATTGCAAGTTATGCCCCACAAATTCAAATTCAAGTTATTAATCAAAATAGGTTACACCCCATTTTCCCAAATTTGCAATAATAGTTATATTGCACCATACAAAATATTCTCCAAAACCCCCAATCACGATTCACAGTATAAACTATGCCAAATTATAGCCTTTAATTACAGTGCGTGCCAATTACCCAAAATCCCTATTTAGGCGTGTTCACACTTAACAGTTATCCCTATCTTACTATAGGTTTTCATGCCTAAGCCATACATCACTATACACAATAATCTCCTTCTTCCAAGTCATAAACTATCATATATATATTCCCCAATTTAGGTCTTAAACCACAACATGTACTATGCCTTACATGTTTACAGTTCAATTTACGCCCCAAATCCTAAGTCATATGTCCAATATACTTTATGCCTCAAATCTTAAGTCATATGTTCGATACGCTTTATGTTTTGAATATAACATGTGTTATGTCCTCAAATCAGTTACAAATCAGTTATGCCCAATTATACATAATTTAATACTTTTCCCAATTTTAGCGCTGGCCATGTCCAAATCATATATTATGTCCAATTTTTCCAAATGTACGTTCATCTCTTATGAGATTTGGCTCAGGCTCGCAGTAGCCTGGCTATAAAAACAAAAAGGGAAGAAGGAAATAAGAGGTAAAGAATGGACAAAATAATATCAATGATATAGATCAAATGGATATAGAAAGACAGATAGAAATAGGCATAATCTCAGATTCAGATTTATTACAATGTCAGAATCACAATTAAATTTTATTTCTGAAAGTAACATGAACTCACAAATTACAGAACGGTCTTGAATTCTGGGATCTGATTTCTGAATTTGATTAGCTAATCCTTTGATGTAGACTTTGACTGTTAACTTAAAAACTCTAATTTGATTGATTAAGGTGGAGGCTAGGTCACTTCAGGTTTTAGCAGCATATAAACGCCTATGAATTCATGTGGAGAAAACAATAGGTTTAGGGGTCTTTTTATAGGTGTATAGGGAGATTTAGAGCCTTCAGACCAATCTAGAAGTCATCAGAATCGTCCAGAGCAGAATATCACGTCACATAGCGAATCAGAAAGCGACACGTGGCGAAACATGTCATCGGCCAGATCTGGGCCAACAGGGGTCGACACCTATATCGACTCCCCCTGGGGGGGGGGGGCGACACCTCTGAGCGGGAAATTTCCCGCTCAGCCTGCTTTGACCCAAATTCGAGATTTGAACCCTGTTTTGACTTCTGGAATTATTTTATATGTATATATATACTTCCTTGGGCGTACACAAACTTCTAAGGCTTATAACTTCTTCATACGGTGTCCGATTTACGCAAACTCGGACTCTATCTCAAGCAGAATTCCGAGAGGAACGCAATGGCGTAACCCGTTTCCCTTAATTACTACTTTTATTATTAAGTATTCTTTAATTCGTTACTTTAATATCCACAGGAAATACGGGGTGTTACATTCTCCCCTCCTTTAAAGGATTTCGTCCCCGAAATCTCCAAGTCAAGGAGAATGTATCCTAACATCCAACATCCATCTACTCAACCATTCAATCACAGGCGTCCATTGTCCTTAAAAATATTTCTAATGCTTTCATGATCATATGCATAGTGTGTGTATATGTCCTTATCTAATGCAAAATTAGGCGGTTTACCGATTCAGTTGACCTCCTTAATGCAAATTATGTCTATGCCATAAGTCCATCATATATGCAATTATTCCTAATCATACTATATAACTTCTACATGAGTGCACAATCATTCATACAAATGCAACATCCATATGATAACACATCAAGTTTCAATTCATTTACAAATACATATATGCATATGCAATATGAAAGTGACTGAGTCGATCTAGTACCTAATGTGTGTGTATGCATCCATGAGCAACCACTAGCAAACACTTGCAACCACTTGCAACCATTAATCATAACATGTTTCAAACACATGTTTACATCCATTGGCTTCTACCTAAGGATCGAGGATAGGATCCAGAGGATATACTTAAAAGATAAAGACTAGCAAATAAACTTTATAGAAAAAGAGAGATCAAGGATATACCCTCAAAAAGGGTATGATGCGCGTATCTAGTCTTCGGTCTTCGAAGTCGCCTCTTCTTGAGCTTCCCTCCATTATACTCTGACTGTCTTAATTTCACGATTGCATAGCCTCTTAGTTTCTGTTTCCCAAATATAAGTTGGGACTCATTTCACTGTCGCCTCTCGTTCCACTTCTTGTCCTTCTAGTATACTCGGCACTACAACTTCTGTTGTGTCATGCTAACATTCTCAAAACTATCTCTTGGAAATAAACAGATGCTAACCATGTTACCAAGTGTATATACTAAGATGATTAGATTCTTCTTCGTCAATCTAGTAAGTGGGGCCGATACCTTCATAAAGTCCTTAATTAACTTCCTATATTAGCCTGCTAGTCCAAGAAAGCTTCTTATTCTGTTGCATTCCTTGGGACCTTCCAGTCTTGCACCGCAATTACTTTTGCGGGATCTACTGCTATCCCTTCATTAGGCGCCACATGTCCTAGAAACCTTACTTCTTCTCTCCAAAAATGACATTTCTGGAGAACTTCGCCTTAAGTTGATGAGCTTGGACGGTATCTGAGACTTCCCTTAGATGCAAAGTATGTTCTTCCTTATTCTTAGAGAAAACCAAAATATCATCTATGTACAAGCGAAGTGAACCATCCGTCTTTATAGTGAGAACGACTAGAGCACCCCATTCAGAAATACTTCGCCTTATGAACCCTTTTTCAAGTAACTCTTTTACTTGTTTACTGAGCCCTTCCTTTCCCTTGGATTCATGTGTCATACAGGTAATGCAATTGGCTTTGCATTGTCAACTAGATATATGCGGAAGTCTATCTCACGTTTTAGGGGACAAACACCTAACCTAATCAAAAACATTTGCGTACTCATGGACTACTCCAACGGATCGCAAATCGTCGATAGATGCATCAAGTGATTCTAGGTAGCTAAGACAAACTGATCCCTTAGGATCGCACGAAATCCCGAAGGTATTCCCGAGGCAAGTCGAAAGTCTAACTACCCTCCTTTCACAATTACTAGCTAACCAATCCATGCCTAGAATCAACCCATAGCCCATGAAACCCGAAAACATAAGCATTAAACTTAAACTCAATACTTAATATAGCTATTCTCAAATCCTTACAAATCAAAGATAAATGAGCCGAACCACCAATTGGATTTGAGACAATAATAGATCTTCTACAATACAAGTACTAAGGTGCAGAGACTCAACTATGGAAGCAGATATAAACGAATGTGAAGCGCTAAGATCAAAAGAGTACTAACAGGATGATCAAAAGAAACTAAACTTTTTCAACCGAAGCTTTACTACCTCTCTCAGAGGTACGCTGGCGGTGAGAGCATGCACTTGCCCTCCTGAAAATCCTGTCCTTTGTTCTTGCCCTTGTCCTTAATTATATGACCCGTTATACCATAATAACGACACTGCCCCTTGTCTTAGATTTTCTATTCTTTCCTCCTTTTTGAACCAAGTCCATATCCATGAGTTTCTCATCCTTGGGTTGCGTTCCTTAGCCAAACCCCCTTATTCTCATCTTTTCCACCTTTGTGTAATTATTGACAAGTCTCTTGAAAGCTGCCTCCATTGCACGGAAAACCCTACAATGCTTGAAAGAAAATTAGCCGTAGATGAAACTATTGCGGCTATAGATGGAAGTTGGATACTTCTTTGCCCTTTGACAGATGTCGTTGTCTCATCAAGCTTACGGAATCATGCCGCAATGCGGTTACCTCCTAGAAAGCCAGGAGCCCCGGAGACTCAGGAAGAGGGAAACAAGGATTCAAACAGAGGATCAAAAGATAGTACATATGGTTTTGGGGAATATGCCTTTAAACAAAACATTTCTTTTGAGAATGCTTCTTTTAAAACCGTTTTGAAAATAAATTTTCAAATCTTTTATCTGATCTGGTAACCTTCAGCTTTGATACCACGTGTAACACCCCACCTCCGTTAAGGTCACTCACAAAGGGAATGCCTTAACTTTAGTGGAGCGTTTTAGGTAAAAGATGCAGATAAATTACAAGACAGATAATTAAAGAAGCGGAAAATAAAGTCATTTTATAAACAATGTGGCTCAGTCAAGCTTTTACAACAATTGTCTCAGTCATACTTATAAATAATATATAGAACTTCTGTCTTGATTCAAAAACATCCAAGTATAAAAGAAGCATAAAAATAACAATGATATTCCCCAATAAAGCATGAACCAGCCATAGCAGTGGAAGAGAGAGTCCAAAGCAATACATCGACTATCTTCGAGCTTGGAAAGAAAACTGAGCTAAGTGGTAACATTTCATCCCTGTGGACCTGGAGGGGCGGGGGGACAGAAGAAAAGAGGCGAAACAAACTAGGTCAGACATAAGTCTGGTAAGTCCAGTGACTTTCAGCATGAAAATAGGCAAAAGCATCATAACATGAGTATACTAAATATAAGACAATACCGTGATAACAAGGATAGCAAGATAACATACGATTAGCATAGATATTATATGGCAAGATAAACTGAATGCGCTTCTACTCTTTCTCTGCTTCACTACTACCTTGTTATACTGGTTTTTATATCTCTGCACCGCCTAACTAGTGTCCCAACTAGTAATCTGTGTAAAATGATAATATGATAACGTGATCCCAATCCCCGCAATTATCGTAGCCTTCAGGTGTATGTCTAGTATGAGTATCTTGCCTCAATCTGCCTAATTGCCATGAAGATGTTAGATGTACCCTTACTACCCTATCGACCGGCTCCCTACTTGTATTAATTTTCCTTGTGTCTGTGTCAATCGACCCTCTCTTGCGTGTAGATACCCTGTGCTGGTCCCACCATAAGGTGTATCAATCCTTATGATAGCAACCTGGCACGTTTAAAGATGCACAGTGTATAACTACTGGTACCCAGTGCCTGCTTTTTCCCACTCCGGTTTACGTGCACGCCCGTAATCCATCGGAACCTACACTGACGTACCCCCTGCCGCTATTTTGACCGCTTATAATCATCCCAGTAATCGTGCCCCACCCTGCTTAGTTTCAGCGTACCTTGATACATCTATGTGGGTTACTGCTGAAATGGGTCCCCGATACTAGGGTTTCCTACTGGTTAAGTTTCGTGGGCCTATATACACGAATATTAACCACCAACCCGTTATGTACTTAACCCTCCCACTGATTCAAGCATGTTTATTTAATGGTTAAGTTTGTGGGCCTATATATACTAATATTACCCCCCAACCCGATATGTACCTAACTTGTAACACCCCGGATTTTTGAATAATCTAATTAACTAAATTAAAGAATAATTAATCTCAGACGTGAGAATTATGGGGATTGGTTTGCGCCATTGTATTCTTCTCGGAATTCTAGTGAAGATAGAGTCCGAGTTTGCGGGAAACGAGTACCGGATGAAAGAGTTATGGACGAACAAAAGGTGGTGGCAAAAGTAAAGAAAAAAAAATTGCACTGGCGCACTTGGGAAGTGCGCCAGTACATATTAACACTGGCGCACCTGCCAAGTCCGCCCAGGCCAAGGCTGGAGCCTGCACAGCTTTCTGGTTCAGGCTGACCCGTGTTGTTGAGTCCATTCTGACTCCTTGCTAAGTCATTAGTGCTGACTCATCACCCTATCATAATTGAATGGTTTTGATTAAGCCTAAGAAAATCCGACGGCTTAAATTAATTCATAACTCTATAAAAAGACCCATAGACTCAAACCCTAAATCAGAATTGAAACTAAACCTATGGCCGTCATGCTGTTGTCTTGAACCCTAGAGCAGCCACCACCAAATTAAAGAGGAAGAATAGCGACCAAATCAGAACTATTCAACCCTAACAACGATTCTTCATCAAAGGAGCGCTAATTCAACTCCAGAAATCAGAATTCAGAACTCAAGACTGCTTTTGAGTTGTGAGTTCGATATTTTTAGCAAAATAATTAGTAATTTAATTAGATTAAGTTATAACGCGGATTGTATGGATGTGATATGAAGTATTGATTGCATGTTGTAATTATGTTGTAGGATTATGATTGAAATATCTATGATGTTATGTTGTGATGCAAAGTTATTTTGCTATCATCCATGTTGTAATTTTATATATAATTAAATCGTCATGTTTCTTATGCTAGTTTGTGATATTGATTCATATGATAAATCATATGTAGGAAAGTTTAGATGTTGATTCAAACATGAACCATATACAAGTTTGGGTAGAATTACATGTGACCTTACATGATTATGGCACCTAGTTTATGTGAGAATTAAATTGAAAGATTAGGCTATGACATGATACTTTACATGTTAGTTCACACCATTGTTGCGATGTATAAATCACATATGTGAATTTATGAGTTGGACATGAATCATGTTATGTTATTACCTATGCAAGTTTAACCCCTTTAGATATAGGTTTATGACATATGTTGTCTATGCAAGTTTGTGGCCATTATTTCATCAAGTTCACACCTTTAGATTTGGATCTATGTTATACATGATGTTTATGCAAGTTTATGGCCATTATTTCATCAAGTTCACGCCTTTAGATTTGGATCTATGTTATACATGATGTTTATGCAAGTTTGTGGCCATTTTCTCATCAAGTTCACACCTTTAAATTTGGAACCATGACACATGTTGTTATGCAAGTTGTAATCTTGGCCTATGCAAGTTTTAGATGTAGAACATCATTCACATATGCAAGTTCACCCCTATGTTAGATTTATGTTTTAATTATGTGTATATATGTGATGTTTTCTTTTATTTCATGAGTTAGACTATTCGAGTCTAACGTATATTTTTACGTTAAACGAACAAACGTACTACGTGGGGAAAAAGGGGATAATATTAAAAATGTTAAATTGGCATAAATGCCTTAAAAGGCATAAAATAAAATTGTGGTGAAATTGGTATGATTTTACATACCATAAATGGATGGACATAATTGAGTCAATTATGGACATCGCTAAATTTGGAATTGATTGATAATTTGAATAGGGAAAGTAATTCAAATTGGGGGTGATTAATTAGGAGTAATTAATCGTCTAAGACACGAGGTTTGACTCTTTTGTGGTGTAAGACTGCCCGGACCCGCCCGGCAAATCCAGCTGCCACAAATGCCAGTCTAATGTGAGAGGTCTTAGGCATAAACTAAATACGTAGCAATTGTAAAGACACGAGGTTAGGCTCTTTTGTGGTGTAAGACTGCTCGGACCCGCCCGACAAATCCAGCTGCCACAAACGCCAGTCTAATGTGAGAGGTCTTTATGAGGTTACGGTCTTAATGAATTAAGAAACACTTAACCAGATAAGCATGTAGTGGGACATGAGGGGGTTAAGTGGGTGCCTTGGATGGCATGTGGAATCTAGTGGGTGCCTTGGGTGGCAGTTGGAAATACGATTAGAAACACTTAACCAAAATATGAAACATGTTTTTGAAACATGAATAAGAAGTGGGTTAAGTGGGATGTACTAGAGGGGACCAAGCTTAGGTGGATAGCTTGTGTCAAGTAAAGGGGGCCCGTTTCAACCAGTAACCCATACGTATCTTTGTGGGCTCGACCCAAGTCGAGGACGGGACACGCATACTAGGCTTGACTGTAAGAGGCCAAACCGGGTTAGCGGTGGCAACGCAAGTCCAACGGGTTTATATGCGTGTGTGGACCCGGGTTGGTAGGTAAGACGTTGTTGCATCGTGTAGGTATAAGCCGTGCATTCTTTGTTGTATCGGGTTGCCACTTTTGGGAGTGATACACCCCACTGTGGGGCCAACACGGGTATCTACGAGTTAGGGAGCCGATCGCTTGGGGTAGTGGGTACACCTAGTGGAGATAGGGGCAGACGGCACCTATGAAGGCAGCTGGGGGTGCACGAAAACACCAATATCATTATTAAGTCTGTAGGAGGGATCAACCTTAGGGTGACTAGTGGCGGTGCAGTATAGCAATTATCCTATAGTGTTGGGGTAGTTTAGTAAATTCATCTTAGTGGGTTAGGTGCGCTTTAACGATATTGTTATTCATCTTGTTTCCTTGTTTACTCTGTCATACTCAATGGTTCATGGTCATTTCCTTATTTTCCAACTTATGCCTTAGCCTAGTTACTTTGTTAATTATATTGTTAGAATTATCGCACTCGCCAGACTTTATGTCTGACCCCCCCTTTTTCCATCTCTTTCCTTCCCTCCCCCAGGTGCTCAGGTTGGAACTAGCACCAGTGGAGCTTGATCTTGGATTGCTTTTAGAAGATTTCTTGGACCGCTGAAGTAAAGTTCAGCTTCTCTTTATTTATGGCTATTTTAATGTTGGGGATTATGTCTTTCAGTTTATGTACTTTGTTTTATCAAGATGGATATGATGTACTTATTATGGTTTTGGTGATGTAATCAAACATATGGGTTTATCCGCTGCAATGAAATAAAGTTTTAAATTTTCAAGTACTGCTTTTTATCTGTCTTTTTGTGATTTTCTGTTCTATACTTACTTAAAATGCTCCATGGAAGTTAATGCATTCCCTTTGTGAGTGACATTAATGGAAGTGGGGTGTTACACGTGGTATCAGAGTTGAAGGTTACCAGAACAGATATGAATTTTTGAAAAAAACTAATTTTCAAAGCAATTTTTATAAAGAAGTACTTTCAAAAGTATGATTTAAGGAAAGTATTTTTGAGAGAAAAATATGTTTTAGAAAGCATAACCCCAAGAGCCATATATCTTTCCTTCAGTCCTTTTTGTATTGAATCCTTCCTTTTTCGTTTCAGCATGTCTGAAGCATCTGAGATACCAGAGGGCGTTCATGTGCCCGGTTGGTTCCATCAATATCTTGAGGCTAGGGCCGCCGCCGCAAGCCCAGCAAATCCTCCCCCTCCTCCTCCTTGTGTCGATAATTTCGCAAAGATATTTAAGGATTTAGAGCAATGGGTGGAAAACCTTTTCACGGGACGGAGACATTTGTTGAAGCTCGTAACTGGCTAAAGGATGTGGAAGAATTGTTTGGAATTTTTGAAGTGGATGATGGAAGGAAAGTCCAGCTAGCTGCGTGGCTAATGAAGGATGCGGCCTCGTTTTGGTGGGAGGTCACAAATGGGGGTCGTCTAGTCGATACATGGCAAGATTTTAGGCAGAGGTTTGAGGCAAAGTTTCTCTCACGGGCTGAAGAAAATCTATACATGGAAAGGTTCTTGTCACTGAAGCAAGGGAATTTATCGGTGAAAGAGTACGTTAACAAATTCAACCAATTGGCAAGGTTTGGCTTAGACTTGGTGAACACTCCAGAAAAGAAGGCTCTAAGATTTGTTAAGGGTTTAAACGAGCCGCTTCATGGGTTAGCTATGACCCACATTCCCATGCGGGCTACCTTTGAGAGGTTAGTTGACATGGCACTTATGCATGAAGAGGAGAAGGGCGCCAATGCTAATAAGGCACCCGAAAAGAAAGGGGATCAAAAGAAGACGCAACAGCAACAACAGAACAAGAAAGGTGGCAAAGGCAACAATGCTAAGGGGAAGAAGAAATGTTTTAACTGTGGGACACGCGGCCATCTAAGCAAAGACTGTAGGAAGAAGAAGAAGACCGGTTGTTTCCACTGTGGTGAAGCGGGACATCTTATTAAGGACTGCCCAAAGAAAGGGCAGAGGGCAGGGTCTACCTCGGGAGGACAAGTGCAAGCTCTTATGGCACCCGGGCAGGCAAGGGGACAAGTTCATGCTCTCGTGGTCCCACCGCTGCAAGAACGAGGTAGAGCAATTTCCGTTGAAAGTTTAGTTTTTCTGTTTGATCATCCTGTCAGTACTTTATTCGATTCTGGCGCATCGCATTCGTTTATTTCTACATCATTAGTTGAAACACTGCACCTAGATACTAATCTTGTTACTGATCCCTTAGTAGTCTCAAATCCTATTGGTGGTTTGACTCATCTTTCTATGATTTGTCGGGATTTGAGAGTGTTTATATTGGGCGTTGAGTTTGAGTGCAACGCTTTTGTTCTTGGCTTCATGGGCTACGGTTTAATTCTAGGTATGGATTGGATAACTAGATATGGGGCCATCCTAGATTGTGAAAGAAGGGTAGTTAGATTGTTGACTCGTTCGGGAAAGACCATTGATATTTCTTGTGACCATAGAGGTCCAGTAATGCTTAGTTACCTAGAATCCCTTGACGCATCCAATGATGATTTACATTCTATTCCCATAGTCTGTGAATATGCTGATGTCTTCGATGAGGTGAGGGGTTTACCCCTAAAACGTGAAATCGACTTTCGAATATATCTAGTGGACAATGCAAAGCCAGTTGCATTGCCAGTGCGCCACATGGCTCCAAGAGAGAGAAGAGAGCTCAGTAAGCAAGTGAAAGAATTTCTTGAGAAGGGGTTCATCAGACGTAGTATATTGGAGTGGGGTGCTCCAGTAGTATTTTCCACGAAGGCGGATGGGTCCCTTAGACTTTGTGTGGACTATAGGGAGCTTAATAAGCTTACTAAGAAGAATAGACACCCGCTGCCGAGGATTGACGATCTTTTCGATCAGTTAGTTGGCGCCTCAGTGTTTTCGCAGTTGGACTTAGCCACGGGTTTCCATCAGTTGAGAGTGACCGAGGATAGCATAGACAAGACTGCCTTTAGGACTCCAGACGGTTTCTTCGAGTGGCTTGTGATGCCCTTCGGTTTGACAAACGCCCCCGCATACTTTGTTGATTTGATGAGTAGGGTGTTTAGGGAGTACCTTAATAAATTCATGGTAGTCTTTGTAGATGACATCTTGGTATTTTCTAAGAGCGAAGAAGAGCATGCCCTACATCTTAGGGAAGTGTTGGAGACTCTTCGAGCGCATAGCCTTAAAGCTAAATTTTCTAAATGTCACTTTTGGAGGAAAGAAGTGCGATTCTTAGGGCACGTGGTTTCGAAAGAAGGGATAGCCGTGGATCCCGCGAAGATAGTGGCCATCCAAGATTGGAAGGTTCCTAAAACTGCTACCGAGGTGAGAAGTTTCTTAGGGTTGGCTGGCTACTATAGGAAGCTTATCAAAGACTTCGCAAAAATATCAGCTCCATTAACACGCTTGACGAAGAAGAACTTAGTCTTCACGTGGGACATAGATTGTGATGATGCGTTCCAACATTTAAAGAGAGCTTTGACCACAACCCCAGTCTTAGTATTGCCAGATAGGAGTAAGTCATTTACTGTTTATACTGACGCTTGTGGGATAGGACTAAGCGTAGTCCTAATGCAAGAGGGAAGGGTAATAGCCTATGGTGGAAGGCAGTTGAGAGTGCATGAAAGAAATTACCCTACACATGACCTAGAGTTGGCCGCTATTGTTTTCGCGCTTAAGTCTTGGCGTCATTATCTTCTTGGCGAGAAATTCGAATTGTTCACTGACCACAAGTCGTTAAAATACTTGTTCTCTCAGAAGGACTTGAACTTAAGGCAGCAAAGGTGGATGGAGTTCTTAGCATCCTACGACTTCGAGATAGCATATACTCCTGGCAAGGGTAACATGGTGGCAGATGCCTTAAGTAGATAAAGATTATCATTGAGTCTGTTTTTTGTTGAGCGGCGAAGTTTAGAGTTCATCTCTACGTTTGACTTTACACCTTCCATTGACTTCGTACCCGGTTTGCTAGCATCCTTAAAGGTTAGACCTACACTTTTGGGACGGATTGGCGAGGCACAGCAAGACGACCCACAGTTGGTTGAGTTAGTGGAAAAGATCAAAGGAGGGGAGTCATCAAGTCATCTCTGTAGGTATGCCCTAGATGATAAGGGTTGGTTGCGTAGGGACGGTAGACTTTGTGTACCACAAGATGAGAATCTGAGGAAGACCATTCTTGATGATGCCCATCGTTTGAAGATGACCATCCACCCCGGCGGGGACAAGATGTACATGGACATGAAACGAGTTTACTTTTGGGCCGACATGAAGAAAGATGTGGCTGAGTATGTTGTTAGATGCTTGGTGTGCCAACAAGTAAAAGCGGAGCAAAAGAAGCCCGGTGGATTGCTTCATCCATTGGAGGTCCGACAATGGAAGTGGGAAAGCGTCTCGATGGACTTTATTGACGGATTACCGAGATCAAGGAAGGGTAATAGGGGTATTTGGGTCATGGTAGACAGACTTACTAAGAGCGCCCATTTCATTCCCGTGAAGAGTAAGAGGACTGCTCCATGGTTAGCCTCCATATACATTCGAGAGATAGTTCGTTTGCATGGTGTTCCTTCTAGCATAGTGAGCGACCGCGATCCTATTTTCACTAGCAAATTTTGGAGAAGCTTGCAAGAAGCGGTAGGGACTCAGTTATGTTTGAGCACCGCATATCATCCTCAGACAAACGGCTAGACCGAGAGGGTGAATCGTATTCTAGAGGACTTGTTGAGGTTATGTGTCTTAGATTTCGGAGGTACATGGGAGGAACATCTTCCGTTGGTAGAATTCGCATATAATAGCAGCTTTCAGTCTAGTATTAGCATGGGACCGTTCGAAGCTTTTTATGGACGGCTATGTCGTTCGCCTACATGTTGGTATAAGATCTTGCTTGGGCCCGATATGATTAGAGAGACTTCGGAAAAGATTGATTTGATCCGAAGAAGGATGAAGACGGCGTAAGATAGGCAGAAATCTTATGCGGACAAGAGGAGGTCAGATCTTGAGTTTGATGTTGGGGACATGGTCTTTGTCAAAGTATCTCCATTACGGAACGTCGTTCGCTTTGGGTCCGTTGGGAAGTTAGCACCAAGGTTCGTAGGGCCGTTTCCTATTAAGGAAAGGATTGGGCAGATGGCATATAGAGTGGAGTTGCCCGAGAGACTTAGTGGTATACACGACGTATTCCATGTATCACACTTGAGAAAGTGCTTGCACGAGACCGCAGAAGTGGTAGAGCCGAGCTTGCTTAGAGAGGTGGAGATCGAGCGTGATGCGACGATTCGACGAGCTCCTACGCGCATTCTTGGGTCGGAGATTAAGAAGTTGAGGAATCGAGAGGTCAAACTAGTCAAAGTGCAATGGGGAGATGATGAGAGCGACGCTACTTGGGAGACAGAAGCGAAGATGTGTTCATTATACCCTTTTCTTTTCGAGGGTATGTCTTTTAAATTTCTCCTTTATCGCTTATCTTGTACTTATCTTATCTTTAGTACGTCCTCTCACTAGTTTCTTTGACCTTTAGATAGGGTAGTCCTATGGTTGAAACATGTGTTTGAGACATGTTATGGATGATGGATGCACGTGGATGCAAGTGTTTGCTAGTGGTTGCTCGTGGATGCATATACACATACTTTAGGCACTAGATCGGCTCAGTCACTTCATATTGCATATTGCATATAAATGTGTGTACATATTTAAGTAATGGATGAATAATGGTTGTACCATCATATGGATGTTGCATTTTGGTGAATGGTTGTGCACACATGTAGAAATGATATGTATCGATAAGGTTTCTTTCGCATACATAATGGACACATGGCACTATCATGGTTTGCATTAAGGAGGTCAACTGAATCAGTAGACCGCCTGATTTTTGCATTAGATAAGGAACATATACACACACTTCTTGCATATGTTCATACAACATTAGAAATTTTATAAGGACAATGGATACCCGTGTATGATGGTTGAGTAGATGGTTGTTTGGATGGTAGGATATACATTCTCCTTAACTTGGAGATTTCGGGGGCGAAATCCTTTAAGGAGGGGAGAATGTAACACCCCGGATTTTTGAATAATCGAATTAACTAAATTAAAGAATAATTAATCTCAGACGTGAGAATTATGGGGATTGGGTTGCGCCATTGTGTTCGTCTCGGAATTCTAGTGAAGATAGAGTCCGAGTTTGCGGGAAACGAGTACCGGATGAAAGAGTTATGGACGAACGAAAGGTGGTGGCAAAAGTAAAGAAAAAAAATGCACTGGCGCACTTGGGAAGTGCGCTAGTACATATTAACACTGGCGCACCTGCCAAGTGCGCCCAGGCCGAGGCTGGAGCCTGCACAGCTTTCTGGTTCAGGCTGACCCGTGTTGTTGAGGTCATTCTGACTCCTTGCTGAGTCATTAGGGCTGACTCATCACCCTATCATAATTGAATGGTTTTGATTAACCCTAAGAACATCCGACGGCTTAAATTAATTCATAACTCTATAAAAAGACCCACAGACTCAAACCCTAAATCAGAATTAAAACTAAACCTATGGCCGTCATGCTGTTGTCTTGAACCCTAGAGCAGCCGCCACCAAATTAAAGAGGAAGAACAGCGACCAAATCAGAACTATTCAACCCTAACAGCGATTCTTCATCAAAGGAGCGCTAATTCAACTCCAGAAATCAAAATTCAGAACTCAAGACTGCTTTTGAGTTGTGAGTTCGATATTTTTAGCAAAATAATTAGTAATTTAATTAGATTAAGTTATAACGCGGATTGTATGGATGTGATATGAAGTATTGGTTGCATGTTGTAATTTTGTTGTAGGATTATGATTAAAATATCTATGATGTTATGTTGTGATGCAAAGTTATGTAGCTATCATCCATGTTGTAATTTTATATATAATTAAATCGTCATGTTTCTTATGCTAGTTTGTGATATTGATTCATATGATAAATCATATGTAGGAAAGTTTAGATGTTGATTCAAACATGAACCATATACAAGTTTGGGTAGAATTACATGTGACCTTACATGATTATGGCACCTAGTTTATGTGAGAATTAAATTGAAAGATTAGGTTATGACATGATACTTTACATGTTAGTTCACACCATTGTTGCGATGTATAAATCACATATGTGAATTTATGAGTTGGACATGAATCATGTTATGTTATTACCTATGCAAGTTTAACCCCTTTAGATATAGGTTTATGACATATGTTGTCCATGCAAGTTTGTGGCCATTATTTCATCAAGTTCACACCTTTAGATTTGGATCTATGTTATACATGATGTTTATGCAAGTTTATGGCCATTATTTCATCAAGTTCACACCTTTAGATTTGGATCTATGTTATACATGATGTTTATGCAAGTTTGTGGCCATTTTCTCATCAAGTTCACACCTTTAAATTTGGAACTATGACACATGTTGTTATGCAAGTTGTAATCTTGGCCTATGCAAGTTTTAGATGTAGAACATCATTCACATATGCAAGTTCACCCCTATGTTAGATTTATGTTTTAATTATGTGTATATATGTGATGTTTTCTTTTATTTCATGAGTTAGACTATTCGAGTCTAACGTATATTTTTACGTTAAACGAACAAACGTACTACGTGGGGAAAAAGGGGATAATATTAAAAATGTTAAATTGGCATAAATGCCTTAAAAGGCATAAAATAAAATTGTGGTGAAATTGGTATGATTTTACATACCATAAATGGATGGACATAATTGAGTCAATTATGGACATCGCTAAATTTGGAATTGATTGATAATTTGAATAGGGAAAGTAATTCAAATTGGGGGTGATTAATTAGGAGTAATTAATCGTCTAAGACACGAGGTTTGACTCTTTTGTGGTGTAAGACTGCCCGGACTCGCCCGGCAAATCCAGCTGCCCCAAATGCCAGTCTAATGTGAGAGGTCTTAGGCATAAACTAAATACGTAACAATTGTAAAGACACGAGGTTATGCTCTTTTGTGGTGTAAGACTGCTCGGACCCGCCCGACAAATCCAGCTGCCACAAACGCCAGTCTAATGTGAGAGGTCTTTATGAGGTTACGGTCTTAATGAATTAAGAAACACTTAACCAGATAAGCATGTAGTGGGACATGAGGGGGTTAAGTGGGTGCCTTGGATGGCATGTGGAATCTAGTGGGTGCCTTGGGTGGCATTTGGAAATACGATTAGAAACACTTAACCAAAATATGAAACATGTAATTGAAACATGAATAAGAAGTGGGTTAAGTGGGATGTACTAGAGGGGACCAAGCTTAGGTGGATAGCTTGTGTCAAGTAAAGGGGGCCCGTTTCAACCAGTAACCCATACGTATCTTTGTGGGCTCGACCCAAGTCGAGGACGGGACACACATACTAGGCTTGACTGTAAGAGGCCAAACCGGGTTAGCGGTGGCAACGCAAGTCCAACGGGTTCATATGCGTGTGTGGACCCGGGCTGGTAGGTAAGATGTTGTTGCATCGTGTAGGTATAAGCCGAGCATTCTTTGTTGTATCGGGTTGCCACTTTGGGGAGTGATACACCCCACTGTGGGGCCAGCACGGGTATCTACGAGTTAGGGAGCCGATCGCTTGGGGGTAGTGGGTACACCTAGTGGAGATAGGGGCAGACGGCACCTATGAAGGCAGCTGGGGGTGCACGAAACCACCAATATCATTATTAAGTCTGTAGGCGGGATCAACCTTAGGGTGACTAGTGGTGGTGCAGTATTCTAGTGGCGGTGCAGTATAGCAATTATCCTATAGTGTTGGGGTAGTTTAGTAAATTCATCTTAGTGGGTTAGGTGCACTTTAATGATATCGTTATTCATCTTGTTTCCTTGTTTACTCTGTCATACTCAATGGTTCATGGTCATTTCCTTATTTTCCAACTTATGCCTTAGCCTAGTTACTTTGTTAATTATATTGTTAGAATTATCGCACTCGCCAGACTTTATGTCTGACCCCCCTTTTTCCATCTCTTTCCTTTTCCCCCCCAGGTGCTCAGGTTGGAACTAGCACCAGTGGAGCTTGATCTTGGATTGCTTTTAGAAGATTTCTTGGACCGCTGAAGTAAAGTTCAGCTTCTCTTTATTTATGGCTATTTTAATGTTGGGGATTATGTCTTTCAGTTTGTGTACTTTGTTTTATCAAGATGGATATGATGTACTTGACTTTGGTTTATGGTTTTGGTGATGTAATCAAACATATGGGTTTATCCGCTGCAATGAAATAAAGTTTTAAATTTTCAAGTACTGCTTTATATCTGTCTTGTTGTGATTTTCTGTTCTATACTTACTTAAAATGCTCCATGGAAGTTAATGCATTCCCTTTGTGAGTGACATTAATGGAAGTGGGGTGTTACATAACCTTTCTCACTGATTCAAGTATGTTTATTTAATGGTTAAGTTTTGTCCATTCATGTTAACTTAACCCACCCACTCATCATGTCATGTTGGTTAAGTGTTTCTTATTAACTTAACCCTACTCGATCACCATGTTATATTGGTTAAGTGTTTCCCATTAACTTAACCCCACTCGTTCACATATTGGTTAAGTGTTTCCTTATTAACTTAACCCTACTCATTCATCATGTCATATAGGTTAAGTATTTCCCATTAACTTAACCCCATTTGTTCATCAAGTTACATTGGTTAAGTGTTTCTTATTAACTTAACCCCACGCATTCATCATGCTGTGTTGGTTAAGTGTCATCAATCAATTCAAGTTAACTTAACCCACCCACTTGTCGTGTTACATTGGTTAAGTGTTGCCTTCTTGTGTTAACTTAACCCTTCCACGCATCCTGTTATATTGGTTAAGTGTTGCTCTCTTGTTTTAACTTAACCCTACCCATTCATCATGTCATATTGGTTAAGTGTTTCTAATTAACTTAACCCTTCTCATTCATCATGTTGTACTGGTGAACTTAACCCTGCTCACTTGTCTTAATTAACATGTTATAACGGCTAAGTGTTCTAAATTTACTTAACCCCACCTTCTTGTCTAATTAACCTGTTATAACGGTTAAGTGTTCTAAATTTACTTAACCCCACCTTCTTGTCTAATTAACATGTTATAACAGTTAAGTGTTCTAATTTTTACTTAACCTTACCATTCTTAGCATGTCTGTTTATTGGCATTAATTAATTTATTAATGCCCCAACCTCTCACATTAGAACTGTTGTTTGCGGTTGCTAGATGTGCCGGGCGGTTCCGGGCAGACTTCTACCGCAAACTCATTCTAACCTCGGGTTTTGGGCTAAGTGCGCTAATCTCTCACATTAGATCTATGTTGTTGCGGTTACTGGATGTGTCAGGCGATTCCGGGCAGTTTTACACCGCAACTCAATCTAACCTCGGGTTAGGTATGTTTATCTTTTAGCATATTTACCATACATGTCCAAGTCTAGATTTTATATGCTAATCATCCCAAATTCATGAAACTAGTCATGTTTCAATTCTCAAGTTATACCCCAACAAAGCTGATTGCAAGTTATGCCCCACAAATTCAAATTCAAGTTATTACTCAAAATAGGTTACACCCCATTTTCCCAAATTTGCAATAATAATCATATTGCACCGTACAAAATATTCTCCAAAAACCCCCAATCATGGTTCACAGTGTAAACTATGCCAAATTATAGCCTTTAATTACAGTGCATGCCAATTACCCAAAATCACAATTTAGGCGTGTTCACACTTAACAGTTATCCCTATCTTACTATAGGTTTTCATGCCTAAGCCATACATCACTATACACAATAATCTCCTTCTTCCAAGTCATAAACTATCATATATATACCCCAATTTTAGGTCTTAAACCACAACATGTACTATGCCTTACATGTTTACAGTTCAATTTACGCCCCAAATCCCAAGTCATCTGTCCAATATACTTTATGCCTCAAATATCAAGTCATAAGTTCGATACACTTTATGTTTTAAATACAACATGTGTTATGTCCTCAAATCGGTTATGCCCAATTATACATAATTTAATATTTTTCCCAATTTTAGCGCTGGCCATGTCCAAATCATATATTATGTCCAATTTTTTCCAACATGCGTTCATCTCTTATGAGATTTGGCTCAGGCTCGCAGTAGCCTGGCTATAAAAACAAAAAGGGAAGAAGGAAAGAAGAGGTAAAGAATGGACATAATAATATCAATGAGACAGATCTAATGGATATAGAAAGACAGATAGAAATAGGCATAATCTCATATTCAGATTTATTACAATGTCAGAACCACAATTAAATTTTATTTCTGAAAGTAACATGAACTCACAAATTACAGAACGGTCTTGAATTCTGGGATCTGATTTCTGAATTTGATTAGCTAATCCTTTGATGTATACTTTGATTGTTAACTTGAAAACTCTAATTTGATTGATTAAGGTGGAGGCTAGGTCACTTCAGGTTTTAGCAGTATATAAACGCCTATGAATTCGTGTGGAGAAAATAATAGGTTTAGAGGTCTTTTTATAGGTGTACAAGGAGATTTAGAGCCTTCAGATCAGTCTAGAAGTCATCAGAATCGTCCAGAGCAGAATACCACGTTACACAGCGAATCAAAATGCGACACATGGCGAAACACGTTATCGGCCGGATCAAGGCCAACAGGGGTCGACTCCCCTATAGGGGGTTCGACACCTATGTCGACTCCCCCGGGGGGAGTTGACACCTCTGAGCGGAAAATTTCCCGCTCAGCCTGCTTTGACCCAAATTCGAGATTTGAACTCTGTTTTGACTTCTGGAATTATTTTTATATGTATATATATACTTCCTTGGGCGTATACAAACTTCTAGGGCTTATAACTTCTTCATACGATGTCCGATTTACGCAAACCCGGACTCTGTCTCAAGTAGAGTTCTGAGACGAACAAAATGGCGTAACCCGTTTTCCTTAATTCCTACTTTTAAAATTAAGTATTCTTTAATTCGTTACTTTAATATCCACAGGAAATACGGGGTGTTACAGAAAGTAAAGAAAGAATTGATTTATGCAGAAAATCCTTGTGTTAGAGAGCTGAAGATTCATAACGTATGACAGGCTATTTTTGAAGTGTCAACCAAGAACCTTTCAACAGAAGTATTTCACATTTTTTATTCTCCTACTGATGAATAGTTCTCCTCGGTATCTGTGGCTTACATGGTGCCCAGGACTTGGTGTATCCGCAGCATAATAGATCATCTCCTCAATTATCAAGGCATATGTGGACCTTGGAACCTGGAGTAAGGAAATTCAACGGGTCCAGTTTGACCAATAAAGCTGCCTTGTGAAGCGGGATTCATTATATAACATAAGAGGTGGATCATTAGAATAGGGGGCAATCAGTCAGTTCGATCGACATGGTCTTCGGACTTCAATCCAGTTACTAAAGGCTCGAGAATTGCTATATTGGGTCAAGCCAAGTTACTGTTGACTAATTAATGAGTCATTCATAATAATATGGCCTATCTTCTGTGTAGATTTCGATTGTGACGGCTTTTGCCAAAAAGCTAGTCAACACTTTGCCCCCCCAGAACATATCTTTCTTGGTAAAGGAAGGTATGTTTTGGATCTTCCAATAAATGATGCAAAGAGATCCAATGCACAAAAATCCAGAACGCCATGGTTACACCAACCATATTATAAGGCGACCAGAAAACCGACGATCGATCAATTGTATTAAGGCCAAAGAAGACATGAGAGAACCAGTTAGTATGATCGACCGTGAGTATGATTTGTATTTTCAGAAAAGGAGATGAACGTATGCCAAATCCTGATAATACCATTCAACTATTCATAGCATAAACCATACTTATGGATCTGTTGGAGTATAGACCACACTCGAGTAGGGATCGAGTTATTTTGCCAAGTCCTTGGGGTCGAGTATAACCCAAACCCAAGTAGTAATTGAGTTAGCTGGCTAAAACAGTTCATTCTTTCAGGTATGAGCCATACCAGGAATCTTATGTCGAGTTTCAACCATGCTCAGGGTGCAATTTTTCAGAGAGAATGAGTATAAACCATACTCGTGATTTAGTTAGTATTTACTCATCCAGTCCTGACAAGTTTTGGTTTGAGTATTATCCATACTCATGTTGAAAGAGAGTTAAGCTTGTCACATCCTGATAAGTAGGGTTTTAGTATCGATATTTACCATACCTTAGAGATGAGCATGAACCATGCTCGGTTTAAGAGAAAGTTAGGCTAGTCACACCCTGACGAGTGAATCCTATGCCTCGGTATCAGCCATACCTTAACGCAAGCATAAGCCATGCTCGGTTTTGGGTTGAGGACTTTGCCATATCCTGGAAAAGTACTTATGTTCGTCAAACGTAATCCATGTTCGAGAAAGAAATCTTATTTCTGCTAATAACTATTACAAAAACCGAACAAAATCCTAATGGGTTGATAGTTGAATCCTGAGCACGCCTTGGGATTAAATCCTAATCCCGTATGTGTGTACTTCAACATAACCAAATTATTTAAAAATAATAGAAATACATTTCTTATGTCCTAAGAAATGGGATGTATCTACAATAATCTAATCTAGATTAATTGGTAATGATGTTGCGGTTGCTAGGCTCGGGATCCTTCCCATTCCGAGCAGCATAGAGACCGTTCTGAGGAGTTTGGGAAAGTAGATGTGGTGGTGTACATGTTGCAGACATTTTAGCATACTCGGGTAGCTCTCCACATCTAACCCTTTCTTCAATGAAATCTTGCAAGTGTCTGCGGTCATTGGTGTCATGACCTTCCACATCGTGAAACATGCAGTGCTTTCCTGATTCACTTTCTCTTTGAGTCAGCTCCCTCCTAAGAGGCTTTGGAAAAGGAAGGGATCCTCGTACATCGAGATATATGTCCAATAGTGAGGAACTAAGCTCGGTGTAGTTATCATACTTGGGCTCTCTCTGGAACCGTGTATTTCTGTCATTCTTTTTCGAGACTTTCCCCTTACCCTTGTTTTGGACAACGGTGGTCGGTCCTCCATCCTTTGTAGTAAGTACATTGAGACTTTTCATCTCGATATTAACATCTTCTTGTTGGAGAAATCAGTCCACTTCGGAGTAGAAATATCTAATGTCTCCGAGGGGGTCCCTTTTAAGGTAGATTTTGAAGTCTGTTCGACTCAAGTCTCCAGTCATGGCGGCCATGAGCACCATCGATGGGTTGGGTCGATCATGATGCCACAGCCGCGTTAAATATTTCTAGGAAGGAGTGCAGGGTCCCAACAGATTGCTTGATGGAAGTGAGGAACATGACGTTCTTCGGTCGAGATATGTGAACTCTGAACTGTTCAATGAAGCGGGTGACCAACATATTCCAGCTATTGATCAATTCAGTTGTTAGATGTCGAAACCACATGGCAGCAATGTCGGTTAGATACAAGGGGAAGCACTTGGGCATGACATTGACCGATGCCGATAGTACTTCCATATGGCGCATATATCCCATGAGTTGAATGGTCGAATCAGTCCTGCCATTGTAGGGATCTTGGACCGGAAGCTTAAAGTCAAGAGGGAGCGGGATTTTCTAATTTCCCATGTGAACGGACTACAATGGAAGTTATCCACGTCTTGATGAGAAGTGGTGGCTCGAGTGAAGCGGTTAATGATGCTAGCAATTTGATTTCCATCCCTGATAAGTTGCTGCCACAAATCCAATTCTACACCATAGAACTTGGTGAGAATCCCGTTATAGGGTGGAAGCATGCCTTAAGTTCTTAAGGCCAGTTCGGTATGGCCCACGAGTTATGGATGGAGGTGGTCCCCAACCTCGGTTATTGGTTCAGGATTGACTGGAGCCCCTCGTTCGGCATGTGAATTGGGCCGGCCCATGTCCATGCCAGTAGAATTGGACCGGTTTGGGTGAGCGTTGTCGGCTCGGAGATCGACATTGCCCCCACTCAAGGCAATATCATGGTGATTTTTAGTAGCATCTCCCTCCGTCCTGTTAGGAACTAGTATGCTAGAGTGGTCTTGGTGAGACGGTGGGTGGTTGCCCATAACCCTGCTTGGATTGGCATGCTGGGAAGGCTGAGTGGGAAGCGACATAAGTGTGATTCGTGGTAAGCCATTGGATCGAGCCACATGGTGCATCAAACTAGACTCCGGTCGATCCGAAGGTTGCATCAAACGATCGGACCTATGACTCGGTCGATCGGAAAGTGAAGTTGGCCCAAGTAGAGGCAGAGTAGTAGACCGATCTGGGGCTTGGATTTCATTTGCCTAAAAGTTAGTTGTTGCCCCAACTTTGCCTGGTGTAGGAAGTGATGCTTGATTTCTCAGTCTTCCTTCCGTTCGAGCGAGGAAATCACTCATCATTTCCTGGTGCTTTTTGAGTAGCTCATCTTGATATGTCATATGTGCTCTGACTTCGATTAGAACTCCATCCATGTCGTCCCTAGTTAAGTTTTGGGATAGTTCTTTGTTGGAGGAAGCCTCCTGGCTTGCCTCCACTACTGAGTCTGCTTGACCATTAGGTTGAGGTTGAGTATGGAAAGGTGTTGCATCCTTCTTCCATTTTGCCATTATTTCTTCAAGAGCTAGCGAAGGTCGCACGTATCTATTCCCTCTTCCTGGCGTGCCAAAGTGTTGATGGTAAAAGTTTGTCTAATGACAGTCAACCCCAAAAGTGCGTAATCCACACACAATTATAATCACAAAGTGCAAGAGAAAAGAGTAAACAGAGGGGATGTACAATATTTTTATAGTGGTTCGGCTTTAACCAAGCCTACGTCCACTTTATAATCTCTGTTTATACTGTTGATTAAAGGTTACATTTATTTTTGTAGAGAGAAAGTACAGAAAGAATTGATTTATACATAAAATTATTATGTTAGAGAGCTGAAGAGTCAAAGTGTATGATAGGCTATTATTAGAGTGCCAACCATGAACTTTTCAATAGAAATATTTTGCATCTTTATATTTTAGGAAATGATGCATTTATAGGCGAGAAGTTGAGCTGATTGGAATGTTATGTGGTAATTATCTGCTCCAGGGTCGGCCTCGTGTTCTTTGATCTGAAAAAGTAATTGTAGGTGGCGGGACCTATTCTCTTGCTGATGAATAGTTCTCCTCGGAATTTGCGGTGTACGTCGATCTCAGGACTTGGTGTATGCGCAACATAATAGGTCATCTCCGCAATTATCAAGGCATACGTGGACCTTGGAATCTAGAGTAAGGAAATTGAATGGGCCCAGTTTGACCAATAAAGCAGCCTTGAGAAGCGGGCTTCGTTGTGAAGCATAGGAGGTGGATCATCAGAATAGGGGGTCGATCAATTTCTTTGATCGACCTGGTCTTCGGACTTCGATCCATTTGCTAAAGGCTTGAGAATTGTTGTACTACGTTGAGCCATGTTTCGGTTGACCGATGAATGAGTCATTCAAAATAATGATATGACCTATCTTCGGTGCAGATTCCGGTTGTGACGGATTTTGCCAAAAAGCTTGTCAATAGTAACCAAAGCACTAATACTAAATGTGATGACTCGCTATACACCACCGGTGCTCATAACCAAAAATTTGCATTGCACAAGCAACTGATCGGTGTAAAGCATTCATCAAAAGAAAGAAATAATTGAAAAGAAGAGAAATGAGAAAGAAAAGAGGGAAATATAAGAAAAGAGTAAGGAAGAAACATGGAGCATAAACATAGTCATAGAACCTGTCGTATATCTCACATCGCATCAGATAACATATAATAGTAACAATTACAAACATAAAACAGGAGAGACAATAATAACTATATAAACTATATAATCATAGAATATGGGTTTATATAGTTATACATAATACTAATAGAGTTTATATACAAGTGATAACAAAAGTCAAACCAATAAAATGTCTCTAATTAGAATATATAGCACTGTCAAGGCTCCACAGTGCTACATGGTGGGATAAACAATAAGGATACAAGTGTAAAATATGTAAAATGTAGCCCCTGCTAATCCATATGTGCAGCTCTGAATAATACCTGTATTTATCACCTGGCCTGCTTATCAGCATTGTCAATGAGCACCCAAGGTAATAAGAGGGAAATAAATCCTTGGGTCAGATAAAAGTCTGGTGTGAGCGATAAACACTTCTCAGAATACTGTAACAATTGTAATAGCAAGTACGTAATAAATGAGATAAACGAGACAAGGTGAAGATCAAGTGAGCTTCTCATTCATATCTCAAGGACAAATTTCTGCACCAGTTTTTAGAATGTCAGGATTAGGTGTTACCTCAATTACCTCGTAGCGATCTGCTCCATAGAGACACGAATAACCTGTGCCAGCCACATCAGCAGGGGATATCAATCCTTAACCCATCAACTTTAAAGACACAGCTCTATCCACTAGTGATACAACGTCTTAGTTTCCTCCATGGGACCCATGCACGCTCATGACTCTTCCGGAACACGCCCGTACCCACCTCCAAGATTTTGAACTTCTTACAATCCAAATCATGAAAGCATGCCCTGACCCCTATGAAGTGCGAGGCCCTGATATGATACCAACAGGGATAGTGACTATACGGGTTCCAAACAACAGCAGAATTGACACAATCCACCCCTAGGCTTGGTCTCCCAAGTAAACTAAGATTTTAATAATCCATCCGGATATAAACATCAGACGAGGAACATCTTAGTTTATTAATTAAACAGGTTTAATGTAGCAGGTTTAAGTTCATTAATAAGCATGGTTGTAAATGACATTTCCTATAAAATGTTCCGTGTACAACCCTTCCACAAAACAGACATGCACCTTCTCAGATGTATATCGATTAAGTTATATGCTTTACTTAATTACATCTGATTCACATATCTCTTCATAACTTGTTCTACTTAATATCAAATTAAGTTTAACCTATTCAGATTAACACGTTTACATATTATCTTAATTATACACTCAATGGTTCTCATGTTCCAATATCGCCAAAATTCCTTTTTACTGTAATTTCAAGGTATTCCAATTTATCTTAATTTTACGAAATTCTAACGGAAATAACCTAGGAACTCGATGGCCTATGCTTAGAGCAAAATAAAAAGGAAAAAGGAAAATAGATCTAACTCAGAAATAAATAAAGTGGATAAATAGGCATAAGACTGTAAATAAACTAAGACAGAAAAGAGGGATAATAAGGATGTACATATAACAGGTAATAACTGAAAATTGAACAGATAACTGACAGTAAAAAGAATAATAACATATGGACTTATAAACACTACATATTTTTAGATCCAATTCATATACTGTCAAAATACTTTTTAAATAGCAGATCAAAAAATAACTAAAACTCACAGTGATTTGAATTAGATCCAGAAAGAGTTTTTAGAATAGTTGTTATAGAAGAAAAACAAGAATTATCCCTTCAATCTATGCAATGGAAACACCCCGAAATTTTCTTAATTTTATTCAGAAATAACTTAGAGGAGGAAGAAGATGAAGAATGTTTGTGTACAAGAAAACGATGAGGCTGCTAGCCTATTTGTAGATTAGTTAGGATAATCTTAACCATAGGATATTATGTTATAAAATCAAATTGTATAGCTCATGTTGAGTCATCAAAGAATATAGCGTATAAAACAATCTAGGTTTAGGTGCAGGAATTCGTCCTGCATGCGGGTAGGTCGACCCACCTTTATCATGGGTCAACACTAGTGTCGACCCATGTAGGGTCGGGTCGACTCTATACTGTTGCATTTTCCCGAGTTGATTATTTAAATTATTAAATACACTTTAAACTTCTTTAGTCCATAACTTTTCATATTAATTCGATTTACAAAAACTAAGTATCTATCTAAACCAGAATTTCTTAATGAACACAATGGTAAAGTCATATTTAACTAATTCTGAATATTTTATTAATTAATATTCATTTTATTATCTTATTCATATAATTTTTCTGTATTAAAATATAGGGTGTTACACAAAGTTAGCACAGATCTGAAAAGGAGCCAAAAAAACTGGATGTAGCTAGCGAGACGAGATGCCGGCATAACTGATGAGCTCACCACCATGGACATGGGTAGATTCTTCTACAGCTGATGCCCAAAACTTTAGAACCGCCCACGGATTCTTTGGAGTTGTTGTCTGTGTCTACGAGCCGGAAGGGTGGTTGAGTGTTAGCACCTGTCCAAATAGAGAATAGGTGAGTAATATTGTGACAGAGAGTGATCGGGGATTTCGAGAGGCTATTGAAGCACTTTTGTTCCTCTCAAGCCAAATGGACTAGGAGAAGGCAACGATGAAGGTTTCTAGACCTAAGGAGGGAGAAGAATGTTGCGAATGTTCAAAAGGTTGAAAAAAAGGAAGGGATAGAGCCAAGAACGTGCACGGAAACAGAGGATCAAACGAAGAAGCTGAAATCACTGTCTAAGAATAGGTGTTGAATTGATTCATCAACCTGAAGACAAAAAACACATCTGGGATAGACATGAATTCTCTTACAGATCATTTTGTCTTTTGTGTTGATTTTTCTCCTTAGCAAGGCACCGTAAGAAGTAGCAGACTCTAGGTGGCGTAGAGATCTTCCAGAGTCTAGGGAAAGTGAACGACCTACGTACAAGGGAAGGAAAGGAAAGAGTAGCAAGATTTGATCGAAAAAGCTGAATTGGGAATGGGACTCCAGGTAATCTTGTCAAGATCAGAGGTAAGGGTAGTGGAAAGGAGAATTTGGCTAACTTCCAGAAATTACTCTAGAATGTTGGTGGAGAAGTAAGAATGGGGGTGATACAGGGAGGTTCTCTATGAATGGCATCACGGACTGAAAACATGGAGCAAGGGGTGAACGAGAAACAGGCAGGAAAGAAGTGGGAAAGAGGGAAATCGAGGGGGCCAAGCATCATTCCAGAATGAGCACAAGCGGCCATTACCAGTATGAGTGGAGAAGTGGTTTTTTGTGTGGGGGAGGGTATGGAGGACGCCGCTCCAAAAAGGCGAGGGTCTGGTCAGGAGAGGAGAATGCAGCACATGAATCGGGCTGCTGTTGTAATATAAAGCTAGTATCCAAGATTTCAAGATGAAATTTCTAGAAGAGAGGCAAAGCCAAATCCTAATGGAAATTTAACATTCCTACCCTTTTGAAATTTTCCAATCCTCATTTTATAGTGGAATTTTATCTCGTTAGCCCCAAGAGTCTTTAAAATTTCCACTTGTAAACTGCATAAGGAGGTTTTTTTTATCGAGCTCTAAAATGTAAACAAGTCAAACAATAAATCGTGCACATCGATAAGGTATGGAAGTAGCATTTCCAAAGCTAAAGCAACTTTTCCCTTGTTACCGTTGGCATCTTTAATGCCTCAATGTTCTTAGTGCGTAATTAAAGCCACAAAACTAACTACCCAATACCTTCCTTATGCTTCACATGTGACCCTAAAATTTGCAATTTCCAGAAAAATAATTTTCCGCCTCTTAAAATTACATGTCTATTTTGTAAAAATTTGTTTAAAACGCTCGAATGTGCATTCTTTTATAAACAAAACCAAATTTGAAAATTTTATATTTTAAAGATATTTTTCTTTTCTTTTTAATGATATCTGCAAAAAGTTTCAAAAATCAATTTGTGGAAATTTAAATGATTCATGTCACACTTTAGTATAGATAAGAGTCAGTTATGTGGAAAAATGCGCAAACCGAATTCACACAGACCTCAAAATTGTAGATTTATAAAAAAATGAAAATATCGAAAAATAAATCTTAGATTTTAAGTAGTAGGCGAAAAATAGTAATACTCGTAATAAAACAACGCATAACATGTCCTTTAGTAAAATTTACTATTCCAGAAATCTATTCTTCCTAGCTTTAGAGTAACTATTAGTTGAATAAAGAATATGAGATTTTACTTTCGATTCAAACCATAAATAAGTGTGAATGACATACACAATATTTCCAAAATATGGAAATCCCATAGCATCATATTGTGACTTAGTAAGGACAATTGATATTAATAGTCACAAACAACAAATACCACAAAGCCAAGAAACAGAAGTTGGAAAGCAAAAGGAACCAATGCTGGAAGAACATAGGAACAATACTTAAACTCTAAGAAACATTTCCTCATAACAACGAGACATCTTGCTGCTCAGCTGGAGCTTGAATTATTTCAATGATCTCGGACAAGTCATATCATGATAGCTAAATTCTTAATCTCGAGTTGCAGGCACTGTTGATGTTGTTGAAGGTTTCAATGTCACCACCACTCCCAAGAGAGAATTAGTGATGATAAAAGAAATCTATCACACGCTACAAAGAATTGTTGATTTTGCAGCATCAAATCCATTGGAAATTCGTCACTATTATTGATTTAGCGATGGATTTCCAACGGATATGTATATTCGGCAAAATTCAAGTCTGTAATTTAACGTCCCTTTTGCAATGGAAATTTACGTGAACTCTACAATGTTTTCCTGTCTTTAACCTTAATACATAATTTAAATTCTAAAATAATTTACGAGCGTTTTACCTATGGATATATATTTTCCAAGAATTTATTTTTTATGAAAAGACATCGGTAAACCCTTGCTTAGCAAGGGATTAGCGACGGATATTGGTTTAGTTGTATATTTAATCTAACGATATCTACAGACAATGCATTTGTAAAACCTTACAAATTAGTAATGGATCAGCGACATATATTATTTTAGATATATATTTGATCCAAATACATCTCTGTCAGTAAGCCTTCCCAGAATGGTTTGGTCTGAATATTATGTTGGTAATCTCTTTCTATTTTGTAACGTTAGTTTATTTTTCACTTTTTATTTTATAATTATCTCTTTACATTAAACTTAATAGTCAACCAATCAATAATAAAATTATCTCTACAAATATATAAATTCACATTTATACAAAATTCATAGCATAAAAAATTATTTATAAACAATAAAACTACTCTAATACAAAATACAACACACAAATTTGTTACTATTAATACAACGTAATACACATGAATGCACATAATTCCACCAAATAATTATTTGTATAAATCTTCATTTTATTCTCATATTCATGCTTCTGCCTAGACTCATCAAAAACAAAAGCATTGACAAACAACTGGATGACCACTCGAGTAACTCTAATAGATTCCACATGTCCAAAAACCTGGTAACAAAATGCAAAAACAAAGTTCAGTTCCTAACAAATTGTTTGCCCCTACTAGACTTGGATCCAGTTATTAACGGCCTAGTGGTCATAAAACAATTCATAAAGAGAACACAGTTTTAAAAATACTAGAAAATGGTTTCAACTGGTATAAATAAGGACCACTATAGAAATCTTAAGCAAAATTTAAAAACTAACCAAGGAAATGCCTGTATTATTAATTTATTATCACAATTGGAAAGGATTAACCAACAGAATACCTATACCATGACTTTATTATATCTCAGAAAAACGAGCCAAGAGCTTTGATAAGATATTAGATTTAAGAAAATACAACTAAAAAATTCTTAAAGACAACATATAAGATATTAACAACGAGAAAGAAGAAGAAAAGGTGAGCCTAAAACACTACATCAGAATTATTGTGTATGTAAGAACAAAGATTATGAAATAAACACATAAGCAAAAGAATCTGTTCAAAATAATGAAAATCAAACTTTAGTAACTAATGCATAAGCAAAAATTCAGAAATAATTCAGATTGGTTGTAAGTATGAAATCAACAAAACAATCTCTTTAAGCCTAAACCAAATTAGTTGGGAGTCTATCCCTCTGATATTACAACCTAGCGTACATTTCAGGCATATTAATAGCAGACTTGAATGCTAAACCCATAAATCTCCTCCATGCACCCTGCCTTTATGCCATTTCTGTATTATATGCTTTCATGAGTCTATCAAGAAAACTAGTCCTTTATAATACATCCAACCTTTGCAAATCCTTGCTAACTCTTACACATTAAGATTCCAAACCCTCTTTTAATTTTCTTCTCTAAGCAAATTATTACATTATGCATATATATTTTAAATCTTTGAAGCGTACAAGTCTTGTCCCAAGAAGAAGAAAAATGATGAAGATTTGGCCCTAAAAAATCACAAGAATATGAACAAGAAAAAAAAGAGATGAACAAGAATAAGAAGAATAAAGGATGTCAAACTATAAAGATTTGTTGTAGTATTAGTACTACTCAATACTACAAGCAATCGCAAAAAAGCCACCATTCAGTTACCTAAAGTAAATTTGACATGTCAAAGTTATAAAACAGATGCCTAATTTGTGTTAATAGGTTATTGCTATAACATGCCCGAAGTTATAAAGCTTTACTATAGTTTTAGTGAAACTCAATACTACAATTCACATTTTAAATTCAGTATTTGATAAAGGATGTCAAATTATTAAAACATAACATATCCCAAGATTTACAAAAATGTGATAACCTTACCGCAAAAGTTATTTTTTGATTCGGTACTACAAAAATATTTTTAATATTCATACTATATACATTTCTTACTGATCAACATTATCAGAAGTTTGGAATATGTATATAAAGTGAAACTCAAAGCAATAACTAGTTAATCCAAATTAAGAGAAGTATACGAAATCTATACGAATGTAAAATCACATCAATAACTAGTTATCGATCAAAAAACCACAACCATAGCTAGTTATTAATCATAAAATCAAAGCAATAACTAGTATCCAAAATCTGAGAAGTATACGAAATTTAACCAAAATCGAAGAAGCAATTACTAGTTATTAATCATAAAACCACAGTAGATGTATACATATTTTAAACCAGTGATGTTTACAAACAATATAGGAAGTAATTTATAAATTCTTACCCAAATCATCACTGGCACTAAACTAGAGAAGTCGAGAATAAGCATGAATCAAAAGGGGAAAAACTATCCCAAATTATCTTCAATAGGATCTACACATATCAAAGCAACCGAATGGTCAATCAAAGCGAGCGCGATCAACAAATCATCAAGTCGGCAATATTTCATCAATCGATTATCAAGAGAATCAACGGTTTTGAATTGACAAAACTCTAAATTAGATTATGTTTCCCGACCATTGTTTTTCTGAGGAGTTTGTATGGTTTAGTGTTAATCTAACCACTGAATTGTGCCTTCTTGTACTTGGATTTAAGGGTTGCGGTTTTTTTTAACCCATTCGTAGTTTGGTTCTAAGTTGCCCTATCGCTAGAAAACCGGATTATGAACTATGACTTTTAACCCCTTTTTTAAACCTATTTGTAGATTGTAGCTTGTAATTTGGATCTATTGCATTTTTGATTAAATGTTAACAGTACTAATACAAAATATAATTATATTATCCAATATTAATTATTAGTTATTAAAAGTAATTTATAATATGAACTATGATTTACTTAGTATTAACAATTGATTATATAATTATTATATACATATAATTAATGATTATATGTAATATTTAGTAATTACAAATTATCTGTTAATAATACTGGTTAGTAGCTATGAAGAATTATATCTATATATATATATATTAATATATAAATTACTAATTATAGACTACTATTTATAATTGTTAAATATTTTTCATAATTATCGACCATTGTTAACTTTTAATGTTTAATAGTTATTACTAGTTAACAATTACTTAAAATTACTAAATGTCACTTCGTAAAATTAAATTTTATGTTAATTATAATTATTATATATTAGTCTTGTTTAATAGCTAGTTAAAAGTATGTTTATTGCAACTAGCACAAAACCTAACTATTAAAAATATGTTTGTTGCAACGGGTATAAAAAAGCAGTTGCTCAAAATATGTTTGCATTTGACAGGAGGTAATAAGTGCATCCTGAGGAAAAAATTTAGCGACGAATAAAAATCGTAATAGCAACATAGGAGATCTTCATAATTTTAACAACAACATCTTATCCTTGAAATTTGTTAGTTTGTTGTGTGGTCGCAACCTTTTGTTGAAACTACTTTGAATCTTTGGATATGGTTCGGAGTTTGACTGTGGTCTATAATACCGTTGCGATGAGGACAGGTATTTTTTGGATTTGCATCAAGTCTTAACAGATGACGTGGGAAGATAGATATTTTAACCCGACCTTAATAGGGTTAAGGTTCAACCTTTGTAGATCTAAAGACCATTTAATAGTTGACCGTTTAACGTTATACGTAATAACCCGGAAATCTGAGCCAATTTAAAATTTTTATTTTGGCAATTTTAGTGAATTTTGAATATTTAAAATGAATTATTTTAAATAATAACGACAAAAAATTTATTTTGAATAGAATTAGAACGTATATATTTATATACGTCGTCGTTAGAATATAAATATTTTATTTTAATTATAAAAGGAATTGAAAATGGCGCGGTAGTTCGATAATTCGATTTCAAATTTCAAATGAATGTACAAGATTCAAAATAAACCGGATTTTGGCAAAACCAAAAATATTAGAATCTATTTGATAATATCTTTCCAACGAATTCGAAAAATTGAAATTTCATAGCGGGAATCAAAAGATATGTCCAGTTGAAAATTCAGAATAGTCGCTATGGAATTCTGGCCCTTAAAAATGGGAATTTTGCAAACGACCTCGGTTTTCGACGAAACCACTTTTGTTGGATCTGTGATGTCAAGTTATTGCTATGTTTTAAAATTCGTAATTTTTCGATTCAATATGTGAGCGTGGTAAAGGAAAACGCATTTGACCAGTGTTAGTTGATTTTAATCGACTGGAAAATGGCCATTTTTCAAACGGTCTCAGAATTCGATGAAACTAGTTTTGTTAGGACCGTATCGTGAATACGAAGCTAGAAAATATTTTTCGGGAATTTTTAGAGTTCGTATGTGACCCCAGTAAATTGAAATGTGCGTTCAAATTCAATATTTAGATATATATTTTGATGGAAACTGATCGTAACAAGCGAATTGGCTTGCGAAACATATCACATTGTGTTCAGAATGGGGGTATTACGCTAGGGACAACGGTCGGTGGGTTCGATTCTGAGTTCGAATAAAAAGTCAACCTTAAGTGATTTCAAAATTCGAAATAAATTGAAATTCGAAATAAATTGAAATGAATTGAAATTCAAATTAAATTGAAATGAATTGAAATTCGAATTAAATTGAAATTGAATTGAAATCGATTTGAAATGAAATTAAAACGAATTTATATTGAAAAATTCATTTTTGATTTGAATTTGAAAAGGAAGTTGAGATCATTTTGAAAATGAATTTAAAATGATTTATATAATACGTTTTAAAAGGAAATCGACGAAATATATAATATATATATAATGGCCTGAATAGAACACGCCGCGCCGTGGCAGTTCGCGAATTTCGACCATTAACTTCGAATGGATATTGCGGGAGATCCGACCGTCGGATTCTCCTAAAACCAGAACCGTTGGGTTCGTATCGAAAAGAGCTTTCTAACGAATATTAGAAATTAGAAATCGAACGGTTGGATTTGGAATTATGTCCAAATCAAATTTGGAAAAGGTCGCTGTAAGTGCAGTTCGATGACCGATGATGGAAATCGACTGTACGGACCTTGATAAAATTATAAAAAATAGTAATAATTTGTGTAAAATCATAAGAAATGATTTGTGAAGAATTGGGATAAAAAATTCCATATTTGAAAAGATAAAAATAGATTTTTATCGAAATGAACTAGTTTTGAACTAGAATAATAATTTATTTATTTTCAAATAAATAAATTGGATTTGAAAGGGGTTTTTAAAAGTAACCAGGATTTCCCATAATTGTATTGGAATATATTTGAATCGAAATTGTCTTTGGAATATTTCGATGTTGGATTTTGTGATTATACAGATATTGTTATGGAAATTTGAAAGATATATTCATATCATTATTTCCAATACGATATTTGTTGGTCGTAGAATTTGATATTGAATATAAGCCGATATACTTTCAATTCAGAGCCTTGTATTTAATATCAAATGGGATTTGGGTTTGTTGTGAATGGTGTCTTCATTAACACTGTTCTTGAACCCAGTTGAGAAAAAGATTAATCTTTTTATTTAGATTTAATGAAGTGTACCAATTAAATGGTATTTAATTGGAATTGAATTTGAATTGATTTTTGGGTTTATCGTGAACGGTGTTTAAAATAACACTTGTTCTTTAACCCGATAATTAAGGAATGTGATTTTGGGTTTATAGTGAACCGTGTTTTAAATGGCATTGGTTCTTTAACCCAGTTAAAGACAGGATATTGATTCCTGTGAAGATTAAAACTAAGTGGGGTTTTAATGAATCTTTAATTAGATTGAAATGGTCGAGAATGGAGTATCACCAGTTTTTGCTCCAGGCGATAGTTAAATCTTTAATTAGATTTGAACGTGAAAGGGTAACTGAATTTACCGATAACACTGTGGTGTTAGATATGAAGTATGACCAGTTTTACTTCATGGTATGAATAGGTTGGGATTGGGAAATAAAATAAATGATTACTTCGGTGTGGTTCGCTAATCCCGACTAGTTTGAATTGATATTCAAAAGAAGATTAAAGAATAAATTTAAAGAATTTACCTTTGATAAAATTAATGGGAACCTTTCCCAAAGTATAAGAATATTTGAATAAAAGAATATTCTGAATTGGAATGAGGCGTATGTTGTGTTTGTGTAACACTTGTTTATTATATACGCGAGTTATTCAGAAAGACCAGGTTTATCCCATTCTTAATAACTGATTCGACGTGGTGTCGAGGATGAAGACGGTGGTAGAAGACCGGAGGTCTTCACATCGTTTGGGTGATTACTGATGATCTTGACTGGGTTGTACACCCAAGAGGAGGGAATCAGTTGGTGATCGTCCAGACGTACTTGGAGATCGATGGATATGCGAGGTAAAAGGTGGCTCCGGTTTCGTTCAGACCCAGAACGAACTTGTAAATGGACTGTGTATCTGACATTGGATTTTAGTCTGTGTGATTGATTTCTATTAAATATACATCTGTTTGGCGGCGGAGAATTTATTCTCTTGCTTAATGCCCTTCTCTGAGACGTACGAGCTCAGGGGTTATATATTGATGGATATCAATCGCATGGAGTGAATTGCCTGTGTGGCATGCCTAAGTGGCAGATGATCAAGGCTTTTGTTGAAAAGCAGAGTCTTGTGGTTGATGATCAAAGCACGGCTTGTGTGGCATAGTTTTGTGTAGCGTTGATTCACGAGCCTCACACCCCGGTTGTGAACCAAAAATGGGAGAAGGATCCAGGGAGGGCATGCGTTTCTTTCTAGCTAGGGTGGTGTCAGTGACCTACCAGCCCTGACATTTATATTATTTTCACCTGTGTGGTTGTTGCTGTTGCGAGGCGCCTCTGATATATCGGTCGATCCGGGACCGATGGAGTCATTGGACTCATTGACACCCCAAAGGGTGGGGAAACGCAGTGTTCAGGCATTTTAATCCACATCGGTGGACCGGCCCTGTGGCTCCTAAGGGTCACTCGAGCTCTGATCCTGAGACACAGGCTAGAGCGTCTCGAATCGGTAGAGGACTATCTTTTGCCTCGGTTCACAGATGGAAATCCAACTTCCAATACGTGACTTTGCGGTTTTATTTATAGAGCCTAGTATGGCGACATAGTGGTATGGGGCACTTATGCCGTCTATGATTGATACTTATGATTTGAAATTGTTTTGACACTATACACTTATAATAATAAAACATGAAATTTCACGTACCAAGCAATCTTGGCTATTATAAGGTAAAAACCCTATCCTCCGGCTTGTGTTGCATTGTGTGATGGGACCTGGGTCTTATAATAGCTTCATTTTTCTTTATTTAGCATTGCACTGTTGTTTTATGCATTGGTATTCTTGGGAGGAAACTCGTTCCGTGTTATACGGCGTGGTCCCTTGATTTACCGAACTTTAAAATAAATATTAATAACTGTTTTAGTTCTCACACCAGTCCCATGACTGACCTGGACTTTATTGTTTTAACCTAAACTCTGGGTGCCCTTATTTTGACATGGGCAGCTAGTAGTTTTGGTTTTGCAGATTTATATTCACAGGATCCTGATTTACAGCTGGAACGATACTCGAAAAGCTTTGTATCCGTGTATTACTTCTAGTTGTGTATTGTATTATTTTCCGTTGCTATGTAATGTATTGTAATCTCTGACATTTTATAATGTATATTATTTGTTAATACTC
Source organism: Allium sativum (assembly GCA_030737875.1). NCBI lineage: Eukaryota > Viridiplantae > Streptophyta > Magnoliopsida > Asparagales > Amaryllidaceae > Allium > Allium sativum. Next base: position 831,049,425 of record CM060913.1, read on the forward strand.
TGTATATTCTTTTAATCTGATGGAATTGTTGTAATATACAATGAAATGTTCTTCTGTCTGCGTTCCGATGTGTGTTGTTCTCAAAGCAATTCGTGCTTTCCTTCTCGGGGAAGTTTCGGGTAGTAACAGTGGTATCAGAGCTTTGGTTTACAGAGCTCGAGAAAAAGGCACATTAGAACCATACGAAAGAATTCATCAAAGATTGGATTAGTAATATCCAACGAGAATGACTCGTTAGAGATAGGATCAATAGTATCCTAGAACGAGTGTGAAGAATAGTGTTTTTGAAATAAAAGAGAAAACAATTTTTTTTTTTGAAAATTTAAATCAATTATTCGTATTTGATTATTTATTTTATATTATATAGAATTTGGACAATGCAGTATATAAAGATTTTGCGTATACGTCTGATCCGCGTGTATTCGAAGTTTTTATATACTAGATAGATATAGAATCACACTCTAGTCGCCCGCGGATGGTACTGATAATTGTGATCACATTACCAGTATTTATATTCGAGTTTTGAAAGTGGGATTTCTATATGATTCTAATTGACTGGTGTGAGAACCAAAGCTAGATAGGGCCTATTGTTGTGATTTGGCATCAAAAATATGATTTTTGGACTATGTATCAAAATTATGTGATTGAAATGATAATCATCTAATTGATTGCTGGGTGTGTTGTTTGATTATTGTTTGATTAATTAAATGTTGAACCTTTAGCCAAATTGAATCAAATAGTGAGTTATATTGAAAATTTATCGCGTATGCATGCATATACATGTACTTACATTGAACAGGTCATAGCAAGGAGGATAGAGAAGAGGAATAAAAATTTTTGCCCGACAAATAGGTACATGTTTATTGTATTTCCTTGGGTTTGGATGATTTTATGAGCCGATTGGCTAGCCGCGTGGCTTTTTCTTTTAATTTTGGATTGAAGAAGGTCATGGGAGGCTATATGAAATATCCTGAAGTCCCCGGTGCAGGGGAGGTTATGGCGAAATTTTTCGAAAATTTAGGGTGTTAGCGAAATTTTTGAAAAATTTGAAAAGTTCTTAGAAATTGAAAAGTTGAAGAACTTAAGCCGTAGTGAAAAGAATGAAAGTTGAGATGATTAGTAAAACAACTTTCGGCTTCGTTCCTTTTCGGGGACGAAAAGTTTTAAGTGTGGGAGATTGTAGTAACCAGGAAAGCCGAGTCAATTTAAAATTTTTATTTTGGCAATTTTAGTGAATTTTGAATATTTAAAATGAATTATTTTAAATAATAACGACGAAAAATTTATTTTGAATGAAATTAGAACGTATATATTTATATACGTCGTCGTTAGAATATAAATATTTTATTTTAATTATAAAAGGAATTGAAAATGGCACGGTAGTTCGATAATTCGATTTCAAATTTCAAATGAATGTACAGGATTCAAAATAAACCGGATTTTGGAGAAACCAAAAATATTAGAATCTATTTGAGAATATCTTTCCAACGAATTCGATAAATTGAAATTTCATAGCGGGAATCAAAAGATATGTCAAGTTGAAAATTCAGAATAGTCGCTATGGAATTCTGGCCCTTAAAAATGGGAATTTTGCAAACGACCTCGGTTTTCGACGAAACCACTTTTGTTGGATCCGTGATGTCAAGTTATTGCTAGGTTTCAAAATTCGTAATTTTTTGATTCAATATGTGAGCGTGGTAAAGGAAAACGCGTTTGACCAATTTAGTTGATTTTAATCGACTGGAAAATGGCCATTTTTCAAACGGTCTCAGAATTCGATGAAACTAGTTTTGTTAGGACCGTATCGTGAATACGAAGCTAGAAAATATTTTTCGAGAATTTTTAGAGTTCTTATGTGACCCCCCCTCCAATTCAAACCATTTGTAAGTTTTTTTTATTTTTAATTTATTTCTATCCATTTATTCAATGAATTTCAGTTTAGACTGAAAATGATTTTGCCATAAAAATTTGATTTTTAAATGTAGATAAAAAAATTTGTTTTTTTAATGTATATAAAAATTAAATCTTTATATTAGAAAAGATTAGATCTAGATGTAGAAAAGATTATATTTTTAAAAGTAGGACGATTAGATTTTTATATGTAGAAAGACTGGATGTTTAACAATGAGAAGGAATGATCTTTATATTGAAAAGGTTATATTGTTTTAAACAAAAAGATGAAATTTTTATCATCTTGAAGGCGAAGTAAAAATATGAATTTTATATTATAGAAAGAATAAAAATATGATTTTTATATTATAGAGATAATAAAAATATGATTTTTATAAAATATAGATAATAAAAATTTGGTCTTTACATATGTAGCGAAATAAAAATCTGATTTTTATTATATATATGTTGAAATAAAAATGTGGTTTTTATTATGAATAGCGTGAAATGGTTGAGTTGGAATGTCGAACAAATCCATGCCATTCAGAAATTCAGAAATTGATAATGGCGGAGTGGAACCCCATGGTGAGAACTCCTTACTTTTATTTATTTCTAGTTTGAAATATATACTAGGATGTAGACGGTGCTTAACAGCACCTGACACCCGTCGTCCACAGACCATGGACGGCTTGTTTGTTTGATTGCTGTGTTGTGAAATTTGATTGTGTGAAATAAAATATTTTATAGTTAAAAATGTGATTTTTAACGTGTATATAAAATAAATATTTATAAACAAATCGGCCGATTTGTTTATATACACTGATTTGACTGATATTGATTGGGACTATAAATTTTACACATCGCCCAAGTGCACAAATAAAATCTGTGTTTGTTGATTTGAAACCCCATACGGGTATTGGGATGATATTTGACGTACACTAATCTCGATTGTTTAGTTGTATGTCAATCGATGGGTTGACAGACTGTGTAAGCATTAATTATTTATATTTAATGCTTATGCAGTTGTGTGGTGCACTCTGGATGATGGTTGATTATTTATCGTTGCTATTATATACATGTGTTGTAGAAAATCCATATAATTAACATTATATGGTAATTGATTGGGCCTCATTCCAATTTAGAAAAATAAATACATGTGTTGAGTTGAAAAATAAATTCATGTGTTGAATTGAAAATAAATTCATGTGTTGAATTGAAAAATATTCATGTGTTGAATAGAATAAACATTCATGTGTTGAATAAAAGCCGTGTTGATTAGATTGACGCCATTTTGACGTGAATGATATTTATAACGATTTTATTCATTTTTCAATGAATATTGAAAGTGATTTCAAAATTCGAAATAAATTGAAAAAAATTGAAATTCGAAATAAATTGAAATGAATTGAAATTCAAATTAAATTGAAATGAATTGAAATTCGAATTAAATTGAAATTGAATTGAAATCGATTTGAAATGAAATTAAAATGAATTTATATTGAAAAATTCAATTTTGATTTGGATTTGAATTTGAATTTGAAAAGGAAGTAGAGATCGTTTTGAAAACGAATTTAAAATGATTTATATAATACGTTTTAAAAGGAAATCGATGAAATATAATATATATATATATATATATATATATATATAATGGCCTGAATAGAACGCGCCGCGGCGCGGCAGTTCGCGAATTTCGACCATTGACTTCGAATGGATATTGCGGGAGATCCGACCGTCGGATTCTCATAAAACCGGAACCGTTGGGTTCGTATCGAAAAGAGATTTCTAACGAATATTAGAAATTAGAAATCTAACGGTTGGATTTGGAATTATGTCCAAATCAAATTTGGAAAAGGTCGTTGTAAGTGCAGTTCGATGGCCTATGATGGAAATCGACTGTACGGGCCTTGATAAAATTATTAAAAATAGTAATAATTTGTGTAGAATCATAAGAAATGATTTGTGAAGATTTGGGATAAAAAATTCCATATTTGAAAAGATAAAAATAGATTTTTATCGAAATGAACTAGTTTTGAACTAGTTTTGAACTAGAATAATAATTTATTTATTTTCAAATAAATAAATTGGATTTGAAAGAGGTTTTAAAAGTAACCAGGATTTCCAATATATGTATTGGAATGGATTTGAATCAAAATTGTCTTTGGAATATTTCGATGTTGGATTTTGTGATTATACAGATATTATTATGGAAATTTGAAAGATATATTCATATCGTTATTTCCAATACAATATTTGTTGGTCGTAGAATTTGATATTGAATATAAGCCGATATACTTTCTATTCATAGTCTTGTATTTAATATCAAATGGGAATTGGGTTTGTCGTGAATGGTCTCTTCATTAACACTGTTCTTGAACCCAGTTGAGAAAAGATTAAATCTTTTTATTTAGATTTAATGAAGTGTACCAATTAAATGGTATTTAATTGGAATTGAATTTGAATTGATTTTTGGGTTTATCGTGAACGGTGTTTTAAATAACACTTGTTCTTTAACCCGATAATTAAGGAATGTGATTTTGGGTTTATAGTGAACCGTGTTTTAAATGACATTGGTTCTTTAACCCAGTTAAAGACAGGATATTGATTTCTGTGAAGATTAAAACTAAGTGGTGTTTTAATGAATCTTTAATTAGATTGAAATGGTCGAGAATGGAGTATCACTAGTTTTTGCTCCAGGCGATAGTTAAATCTTTAATTAGATTTGAACGTGAAAGGGTAATTGAATTTACCGATAACACCGTGGTGTTAGATATGAAGTTTGACCAGTTTTACTTCATGGGATGAATAGGTTGGGATTGGGAAATAAAATAAATGATTACTTCGGTGTGGTTCGCTAATCCCGACTAGTTTGAATTGATATTCAAAAGAAGATTAAAGAATAAATTTAAAGAATTTATCTTTGATAAAATTAATGGGAACCTTTCCCAAAGTATAAGAATATTTGAATAAAAGAATATTCTGAATTGGAATGAGGCGTATGTTGTGTTTGTGTAACACTTGTTTATTATATACGCGAGTTATTCAGAAAGACCGGGTTTATCCCATTCTGAATAACTGATTCGACGTGGTGTCGAGGATGAAGACGGTGGTAGAAGACCGGAGGTCTTCGCAACGTTTGGGTGATTACTGATGATCTTGATTGGGCTGTACACCTTAGAGGAGGGAATCAGTTGGTGATCGTCCAGACGTATTTGGAGATCGATGGATATGCGAGGTACAAGGTGCCTCCGGTTTCGTTCAGACCCAGAACGAACTTGTAAATGGACTATGTGTCTGACATTGGATTTTAGTCTGTGTGATTAATTTATAGTAAATATACATCTGTTTGGCGGCGAAGAATTTATTCTCTTGCTTAACGCCCTTCTCTGAGACGTACGAGCTCAGGGGTTATTTATTGATGGATATCAATCGCATGGAGTGAATTGCCTATGTGGCATGCCTAATTGGCAGATGATCAAGGCTTTTGTTGAAAAGCAGAGTCATGTGGTTGATGATCAAAGCACGGCCTGTGTGGCATAGCTTTGTGTAGCGTTGATTCGCGAGCCTCACACCCCGGTTGTGAACCAAAAACGGGAGAAGGATCCAGGGAGGGCATGCGTTTCTTTCTAGCTAGGGTGGTGTCAGTGACCTACCAGCCCTGACATTTATATTATTTTCACCTATGTGGTTGTTGCTGTTGCGAGGCGACTCGGATATATCGGTCGATCCGGGACCGATGGAGTCATTGGACTCATTGACACCCCAAAGGGTGGGGAAACGCAGTGTTTAGGCATTTTAATCCACATCGGTGGACCGGCCCTGTGGCTCCTAAGGGTCACTCGAGCTCTAATCCTGAGACATGGGCTAGAGCGTCTCAAATCGGTAGAGGACTATCTTTTGCCTCGGTTCACAGATGGAAATACAACTTCCAATACGTGACTTTGTGGTTTTATTTGTAGAGCCCAGTATGGAGACATAGTGGTATGGGGCACTTATGTCGTCTATGATTAATACTTATGATTTGAAATTGTTTTGACACTATACACTTATAGTAATAATAAAATATGAAATTTCACGTACCAAGCATTCTTGGCTATTACAAGGTAAAAACCCTATCCTCCGGCTTGTGTTGCATTGTGTGATGGGACCTGGGTCTTATAATAGCTTCATTTTCTTTATTTAGCATTGCGCTGTCGTTTTATACACTGGTATTCTTGGGAGGAAACCCGTTCCGTGTTATACGGCATGGTCCCTTGATTTACCGAACTTTAAAATAAAGATTAATAACTGTTTTAGTTCTCACACCAGTCCCATGACTGACCTGGAGTTTATTGTTTTAACCTAAACTTTGGGTTCCCTTATTTTGACACGGGCAACTAGTAGTTATGGTTTTGCAGATTTATATTCACAAGATCCTGATTTACAGCTGGAACGATACTCGGAAAGCTCTGTATCCGTGTATTACTTCTAGTTTTGTATTGTATTATTTTCCGCTGCTATGTAATGTATTGTAATCTCTGACATTTTATAATGTATATTATTTGTTAATACTCTGTATATTCTTTTAATCTGATGGAATTGTTGTAATATACAATGAAATGTTCTTCTGTCTGCATTCCGATGTGTGTTGTTCTCAAAGCAATTCGTGCTTTCCTTACCGGGGAAGTTTCGGGTAGTAACATTATACCTAAAGAGGTCTACTAGTTGACGAGTTTTGGTATAACTTGAACCTAGGACCCAGCCATAAAAGTTGCGTCCAAATTTTCCTCCATAAACTTCTGTTTTTCATCTTTCCTCCCTCATCCTTCTTGTGCCATTTAAGTCTCATTCTTAGGGAGAAAGACCATTTGGTTGGATAGGATTGAGCATGAAGTTTCATCGCATTAGGGCTAAGGGAATTAATCTTAGTAGTTGGACTTGCACTGGTCATTTGCTTCAAAGTTTTTGAGTAGGGTCATTTTTTGTGCTACATTTGCCTTGCCATATCTTGTTGCAATTTATTTTTTGACAAAGGCAATCGTTGTTTTGGAGGTAAAGATTGAGTTGTCTTTGGATGGTTTTTCTAAGGAGAATTTCGATGAGATTTTAAGAGGCATCCGTGTTTATATGGACTTGAATGACCTTTGGTTTGTCCGGTTTTGGAGACTTAGCAGCAGATTTCGTTTTCCTTAATGTCGGTGTTTGAGTTTGGAAATCTATGTCCGAGCTGCCCATATAGATGTGCGATTCATTTATCACATTATTCTGAAGAAGGGAAGTCAAGACTAAATTTTTCTCATGATGTGGGAATAAATCTTTTCTTCGATCGATGGCGTAACCATCATTTAGTGTCGCATCATGTTTGACTCAAATTGTTGTCCTTATAGGCTGTTTCGCGGAGTTACTTTCTATATTTTCATCTATCCACTTTTGTCCCTAGGCAATGTTAGGTGAATCTCCTGACAAACAATTTTGTGGTAGGTTTCTTTTGTCATCGCTAATTCTCACTTAGAAGAGATGATGATGTGGAAACCCCCAGCAACACCAGCAATGTCTGCAACACGAGATTGAGCATTTTGCTATCGTGATATGACTAGTCAAAGGTCATGGAAATGGTTTGAGATCTAGCAGTGGAACAAGACGTCCCATTGTTTATAGACAATATTTTAGAATTTTGGAGTTTCGGTGTTATTGTCTTTGTTATTTTCCTTTCCAGCATTTGTTTCTTGGCTCGATGGTAGTTCTTTCTTGTAACTATTAGTGTTGCGGTTCTTTTAAATCGCACGACGATGTAATGGGATTTCATGTATGTTTTGTTATCACGCTTCGTTTTATTTGAATTAGAAATAAAATATCACTTTCTTATCTAACTAAAAGTTTTCTTAGAGCTAAAAAGTATAGAATTCTATAGCGGATAAATTTTAGCCAAGTGTAACGACCTGCAAATCCATACCATTTGGATCGACTGAATACAACTCACGTCCAATCCAAATTGCACGAAAATACGAATCAGTAATAGAAAGAAGTTAGAGGATGAGAAATTGAAAGAAAGGAAATTAGAATAGAAGAAAATAGAAAGAAGATCGAATTGAACAACATTACAAAATCTCACAATCGCAGCGGAACAAAATATAATATATAAAATCATCTTTGAAATACAAACTGGATTTGAACTTTCATATGTCATCAGAGTACATCTCATATACAATACAGCAAAAATAAACTCTAAACATCTAACATTGAAGCCTCCTGCTCCAAGCTTCTCCAAATAAATTTGTAAAATCCTGAACTACTTGACTGTCCGTACAAATTTGGGCACCCAAGATTTTAGGGAAAACATAGAAAAATAAACTCTGGGTCAGTTATGGGACTGGTATGAGTAAACAATTCTAAAACAACTTGATTTGAATAAAAGATATCTCATAAGACCACGCCGTAAAAACGGAATGGGTTTTCCCCTTATGAGAATCCAAAACACTTGTTTAACTTTCAAAACTGTTTTGAAAGAAAAGATAATCGTAAGACCGATCCACACATAAACATGGGTTGCTTTTACCTTATGATAACCCAAAAAAAATTTGAAATCATATATATCTTCTGATATTATAATAACGTCAAAATACAAATAAATATCAATCTAGCAGAACGCTTGAATCTCACGCTCTACATATATAGTATACAATCAAAACCATAGGCACTTATTAGAGAATGAATTCCGACTATGACAAGGTATGGAACCACCTTCCAATCAGTGTACTCTAAAGGGGATACACAGGAGTTCAACAAGAACATCTTACAACTTGGCTACACATAACCGACCACTCATTTCGCTTGAGTGTATCGAATATATTGTCATCATACGGCTGCAAGCAACATAACCGTTCCCGGGAGATACAAAAGCGAAAGAAGTAACAAAATGAATATTCTCTAGATGATGAAGATAACCCTAATGGAAGCGACCCACGTAGCCATGTTTCCTGCCTGATTTTTGTCGTTTCCCAGTTGTGAGGCTTGAGGCTGAACTTTACCTTTGACAAATCATTTCTTTATTTACGTTGAATGTTACATCGTCAAAACCACCAACCACAAATTGACTTCCCCAAAAATATATTATGGGTATAAAGCAAGAGAAATGAATTCGTCTGCCACCAACATAAATACGTTTGAAGAGATCAACGTATGTGATCGATTAAGCATACTCTGTTAGACATTCGTTCGTACAAGTTGTCATGGGATTGGACAAATCGAAGGCATTATTCTGTAAATCTATCTTAGGCAATTTCTACCTATGATTGACAGAACAACCGTTGCAATACTCCATCTTCAATAGTATTCAACAATCTCGGACTTATAACGATTATATCGAATCGAAGTGGAATTTTGATTCTGGCCTCTTCGAAAACGACAACGAAAAAGTCCAGATTTGATAGTCGGTTATTTGACTATCAAGAATATAATAAAGTAAACTGGTTTAATACCATTGGATCTGCTAAGTCATAAAATAATCTTTAATTATTTATTTACAAATAAATTGACTCGATTTCCTTTCCCTTTTTGTAATCAAATTCTCTTTACAAAGTCACTTAATTAATGATTAATTAAGTTTAAAACAAATCATCTCGGACAATTTGTCCAAAGTTAAATTACTATTTAAACTTCCATTTCTCTTACCAAAAACATTTCAAGTTTCTATACAACCGTCTATCGAACTGTAACAACCTGGAAAATCGGAACCAAATTAAAAAATTTATTTTTAGAAATTTTAATAGAAATTCAGTCAGAATTTAAAATTTTGATTTTTAAATTATAGCAAAGCCCCAAAAAAAAGCCATTTTGTAAATGACCTCCGTTTTCGACAAAACCACTTTGTTGGATCCGGAATGTCAAATTATTGCTTGATTCCAATTTTCATTTTTTTTTGAATTAATATGTGAGCGTGTAGAAGAAAATGTGATTTGTCAATTTCAGTCAATTTGGTGCGACCAGAAAATGACCATTTTTCAAACGATCTCCAAATTCGACGAAATTAATTTTGTTAGGACCGTATCGTCTAAACATAGCTAGATTTATTTTTCGGGAATTTTTGGAGTGAATATGGGGCCCCGGTAAATTAAAATGTCCGTTTAAATTAAATATATATTGATATATATTTAATTTAAAGAAAAACCTATCGAAACAGTTGATTTGGCTTATGGGACATATCCCATTGTGTCCGGAATAGGCGTATTTGGCTGGAGGCGACACTCATTGGGTTTAATTTGGAGTTCGTATTGATAAGGGGGTATATTAAAATTAAATTGAATTAAATAAAATATAAATATAAATACGTATAAATATACGCCGTATTCTTCCAATACCCCAATACATCTGAAGCCGCCACCTTCGAAGCAATGGCCAAAACCGTTTGAGATTTCTTCCATTAAAATCCCTCAATCCTCACCATAAAACCCATCGATCCTTAAGGGTATTTTGTTGTCCTCTTTTTGCTCTTCAATTCTGTACGGTCGAGGTCGCTTCAGGAGGTGTAAAAACACATCATACGCCTCATTCCAATTCAGAATATTCTTTTATTCAAATGATTACATTTTTAGAGAAAGGTTCCCATTAATTTTATAAAAGATAAAATTCTTTTAAATTTTCTTTTAATCTTCCTTTTGATCTCATTTCAAAAGATTTTATTTTATCTTTTCACAATTCTAAACCAAATTAAGGTTTATCGACTAGTCAGGATTAACGAGCCTTACCGAAATAATCATATATTATTAATTATCCCAATCCCAACCTATTCATCCCATGGAACAAAACTGGTAGTACTCCATATCTAACACCAACGGTGTTATCGATAAATTTAGTTACCATTTCACATTCAAATCTAATTAAAGATTTAACTATCGCTTGGAGTAAAACTGGTGGTACTCCATTCTCGATCATTTCATGAATTCAATAAATTTAGTTATCTTATTCTCATTTTAATCTAATTAAAGATTCATTAAAACTCCAATTTGGTTTTAATAATAAAAATCATTACTTTATGATTATTCAAATTTAAGAAATTAATCTTATCTTTAACTGAGTTAAAGAACTAATGTCATTTAAAACACAGTTCACGAAAAACCCAAAATCATCTTCCATCAAAATGGAATCTACACGGAAATCATAACAGTATATAATCGATATAAGTTCCCGTGTCAGACTAATAATATAAATGGAATAGCGGCAAGGCCTTTTAAATTACATAAATAGTAACAACCTTTCTTCACAGTAGCTCATTTTGATTATTACCAATCGAATTCCATTCAATTCCAATTTAATATTTTAAATTAGAAAACTTTACTTTGGAAAATTCCCAATAATCTTAATTTAAAGATAACAAATTCCAAATCGTATTCTTCACTGTTAATTGGGTTAAAGAACAAGTGTTATTTAAAACACCGTTCACGATAAACCCAAAAATCCAATTCATTTCTTCAATTCCAATTAAATATTAATTAATTGGAAAACTTCACTAAATCTTAATTTAATGATTTATTCTTTTTTTAACTGGGTTTAAGAATAGTGTTATTTAAGACACCATTCACGACAAACCCAAAATCCAATTTGATATTAAATACAAGGCTCGGAATAGAAATTATATCAGCTTATATTCGATATCAAATTCTGAAACCAATGGATATCGTATTTGGGAATAACGATATATATATATATATATATATATCTTCAAAATTCCTCAACAATATCCATATAATCACGGAATCCAATATCGAAATATTCCGAAGATTATTTCCATTCCATATCCATTTCGATGTAAATATATATTGGAAAATTCTGGTTATTTTAAAACCATTTTCAAATCCAATTTATTTATTTCTGAAAATAATTTGGATTATTATTCTAGTTAATACCTAGCTCATTTCAATAAAAATATATTTTTATCTTTTCAAAACTGGAATTTTTCATCAAAAATCTTTCCAAATCATTTATTATGATTTTATATAATTTTTCCATATTTTTAATAATTTTAATATCGCCTGTATAGTTGGTTTCCAATAACGGCCACCGAACTGCATCCATAACGACCTTTTTTGAAATTGATTTGCACATATCTCCAAATCTAACCGTCAGACTTCAAATCTCTTAATTCATTGGAAAGCTCTTTTCGATACGAACCCAACGTTTTCGGTTTTAGGATAATCCGACGGTCGGATCTCCCGTTACATCAATTTGAAGTTAATGGTCGAAATTCGCAAACAGTCGCGGCGCGGCGCGTTCTATTTAGGCCATTAAATATATATATAATATATATTATATATATTTCATTGATTTCCGTTCAAAACGTATTTTATAAATCGATCATAAATTCATTTTAAAACGATTTTAACTTCATTTCCAATTTTAAATCAAAATTGAATATATCTATATCTTTATCATATTAAAATGATAATATTTTCAAAATATTAGATTTTGAAATTACTTCTTTTCGATATTCATTATAAAGTGAATAAAATCGATCGATAAACCCATTCAGATTAAAATGGCATTTGCTACTTAACTCGACTTCATATTTTTATATTTTTGTGTCCATCTAAAATCGGACATCAAAATCATAATTTTATTCTTCATTGAATATTATTTTAAAATATTCTTTATATTTTAAAATATTCTTTATTTTAAAATATTCTTTATTTTAAAATATTCTTTATTTTTAAACATTCTTTATTTTCCAACTTGGAATGAGACCCAAACAATTACCATATAACGTTATTTATATGGATTCCATACAACACATGTATAAAATAACCATGATAAACAATCAACCATCATCCAGAGTGCATTACATAACTGCATAAGCATTAAAAATAAATAATTAATGCTCATCACAGCCTGTCAACCCATCGATTGACATACAACTAAATATTGGGATTAGTGTATGTCCAATATCATTCAAATACCCGTGTGGGGTTTTCAAACAACAAATACTGATTATTATTTGTGTAGTTGGGCGATGTGTAAAATTTATCGTCTCAATCAATATCAGTCAAATGGGTGTACATAAACTAATCGTCCGATTTGTAAATGAATATTTATTTTCATTTCAGGAGAATTTTATGTCGTTCACATATATACGTTAAAAATTATATTTTTAATGATAAAATATTTTATTCAACATATGAATATTTTATTTAGTTCATTTATACAATAAAAATGATATTTTTATTATTCACACATTTTATTCAACGCATGAATATTTTATTTTCCATTTCACACCGCAATCACATCACATCACAATACAGTCCAAACAAACAATCATGGTTTCAATCAAAGGTGTCGGGTGCTACTAAGCACCGTCTGCATCCTAATATATATTTAACTATAAAATAAATAGAGTGAGAAGGAGTTCTCACCTTTGGTTTCCACTCCGTCGGTTTTTATTTCCGAATTTCTGAATAGTGCGGATTTGCTCCATCACGTTGTATTCTTCATCGTGATTCCAACGTAATCGGTTTCACGCAGTTTATATTAAAAATCACATTTTTAATACGATGTTCACATTTTAAAAATCAGATTTTTAATCAACGCTATATGTATTAAATAAAATCCCATTTTAAAAACAATGCTTTTCATATAAAAATTCATTTCTAAAAACAATGTTTTTCATATATGGAAATTCCATTTTTATTATATGCTTTTCATTTATTTAAAAACAATGATTTTTCTATGTAAAATTCACATTTCAATTACAATGGTATTTTATATAAAAATTACATTTCTACATAATGCACTTTCTATTTTATAAATCTACGCTATTTTATATAATAAAAACCAATGCTATTTCAATTTAAAAACAATGCAAATTTTTATTACAAATCATATTTAATTCCAATGTTATTTGTGTAATAAAAATCACATTTTTTATGCAAAATCATTTACAACAAATCACATTTTTACTAATGATGTTTATATAAAAATTACATTTTTATCACAAAGTCATTTATATAAAAATTTACGTTTTTATCCAATGCTATGTATATTAAAAAAAAATTATATGCTATTCATATGAATAAAAATCACATTTCTATAAATTAGTTTTCTCAATAAAGATCATAATTTTTTATAAATAATTATTTCTTTTTAAAACAATGTTATTCATAATAAAAATCATAATTTTATTTTAACTCTATATATAAAAAAAAATCATATTTTTATTTCAAATATATATATGTTAGATCCAAAATTGGGTCTAACACCGAATTGTTCTAATTACAGACATTAATATCAGAAAAAATGCAAGAAAAGCAGAAAAGACACAAGGTTTATAGTGGTTCGGCGTTAATGAGCCTACGTCCACTTTATATCAATGATTATACTTAAGATTCGAGTACAACCAATGATTTATCTCTCAACCTCACTTTTACAATGTTGATTCACTCAGTAAATTCAAGATAACTCTGAACAGAAATAATGGAGATATGATAATGGTGGAATCAGAGCTTCGAATTGCCAAAAGATCGCCAAAAATGCCAAATCTGGGACTATTTATAGCTGATTTCTTCAGGCGGATCGTGGTCATACTTGTCACAAATCCCGATAATCTCGGACTGGTTCGTAGCCTGATGAAGAAATGGTCAAAATGATAGTTGTGGACAGGTGGGACAAGATCCTTCATCTTCGGATCGTGGATGACTTGGTCGTGGCCTTCATCCCTCAGCTTCAGGGATCGGATCGTGGGACTCTTGAGAGGACGGATCGGGTCGCGGTAGGGATCCACGATCGGGGGTGGAGAAATTGTGTCACGATCCGTCAAGGCTCGGTGACCGCGATCGGGGTTTCATGGCTCCTATGAGTAAAACCTAGTAGTGAACATACACGTGAATCTTGGTGGCTTGATCCAGAAGCTAACCAACATTTTGCCCCCTCGAAGTATGTTTTATCGAGGATGGAACATGCTTCGAAACTACTGAGCCATTTTTTCACAAAATGACGTGAACCAGTGATCGTGTCTGTCTGAAATGTCGTACTGCTTCAGGAGGTTGCGCCTCTTGGCTAGTATAAATGTTAAGTTAATTCTCCGGTTACCTCTTTATTTATCGGGTAACTCTCGTGATCTCGAATTCCAGAGGATGCGAAAATCAACTCATCAGGTATTTTCTTAGATCTTTGCAAGTATTTCCATTCTTTTTATTTCGCGACCCCTCTCGAGTCCAGATCGTTGGAATACCACACAGTTCTTGACCAGGGTAGCGTTACGGGTCAGCTAGGTGAGAGACTGCTATCGAAGCTTTAATGGGCCTTCCTTAACACTCGTGGCATGTGGGCTTCGTAGATCGAGTTGCGACAAAAAGGGGGAATACGAATGGACTTCCGGTTGGGCTATATAACCCACTCTCTCTTCCTTCCTTTGCCCTTTCTCTTTCTCGCTCTATTCTTGCCGCCATCTGCCTTTCCTTCTTCTCAAAAAACCCTAACCACAAATTTTCGGAAAATACATTCATTTCCTAACTTAAAAAAGGTAACTGTGCTAACAATGCTTTCATGTAATTTCTTTCTCATTTCACTCAAGTTTTTTACTGGTTTTAAAAGCAAGAATGGCAGAGTTTTGTGGTATTCAAGGCTATGAGGTCGACGATGGTATCATGGGTTTAGCTGCTTGAGTTCATGGATGGAGAGGAGAAGAGGGGGACGAAAGAGCAGGCTGGGTCGGTTCATGATCAAAGCTATGGCCTGGGTCGCGAAGGCAGCGGGAGCAGAGGGGAAATGGAAGCGCAGATCTGGACAACAGATCGGGTCGTGGTAATGAGGGAGCATCGGTTCGTGGAAAATGGGGAGGGAGGTGGATCGTGAGGGGTCTATCGCGATCCGTTCAAGTAAAGCACAATCGGTCAAGAGGTTCAGCGTTCCACGATCCGTTGTTCTTCCATGAACTAGTGTTTTTCCACGAGTCTGCTCCTGCTTCACGAACCAGCGATGCATCACGATCCGGACCTCTTCTCACGATCTGTTCTGATGAACGATCCAACGTGCATACCGACATACAATGTACCTCTAATAAACCAATGGACAGTTAGGTTAGAGCCTTTGAGATGAACTTTCTGGACTGAGCGACTTAACTTGATGGCATATAACGACCAATATCCTGCTCATTTAATTAACTTCATGCTTTTCTTATATGTACAGGCACACACTTGCACTTACACACACGGGGAACGGGTAACTTGTGTTCTAATTTTTACTCGCCAACAAAGCTATGTCTGATAAACAAGTGACTGAGACACCAAACGAAGGTACCGAATCAGAGACATCAGTACATCACGGCTCTGATGTGCTTCCCTCAGATTCAGATGGGGAAAAATCTTACCCTGATTACGAGACAGATACCGATATAGAGTCAACGACTTCTGAGAGCTCATCCCTTGAAGATGAGGATGATCGAGCTCCTAACGAAATTCCGGGTGTTAAGGAAATAAAGAAGCTCACTGATTCTCTACCTTCCAAGTTAGATGATATAAAACTCAAGAAGATATGCTTAAGACACGGAATTCCCTGGGACAATGTGAAAACTCCAGAAAGGGAAGATAGACCTCATTCCGCCCCAGAGGGGTACATGACTGTTAGTCGACTCATGTGCTGGGTAGGAGCTATTCCTCCCTTCCCTCTACTTGTTGTCGATCTTTTAAGACAATTACACATTGCCCCTATGTAACTCCATCTGAATGCCTACGCGGCTCTATATACTCTGTATATTGCTTATATGGAGGTTCTACAGACCGAACTTACCCTTAAAGATCTGAAATTCTATTACCATTTCAAGCATCGTTCCACAGGGGCTCCCAATTTTTCTTCTTTGAATCAGTTGCCAACAGAAAAGTTGTGACGGATGGTTATAGTAATGTAGGGGATATCAAATCTGACTAGTTCTATATGCAACATCAAGCTGGATGTGCGAGGAAGTGACTACAAGCAAGTATGTTTTCAACTTTTCCGCATTTACTTTGAATGCATAATTTCAGTGCTAATGTGTCATTTTGTTCCATACAGATCACAACTTTGAGAGAACGGAAGGTTCGATATATGAAGACCGAATATCCCGCCTTCTCAAAAGTAACTCAGATTTCTTAAGGATTAAGAAATGTATTACCGACGAGAATCTTCACAAACACCGTCTTCTAGATATAAGATTCGAACTTGGAGCGGGTGGCAAACCTTACAAGTATATGCCTCCGACTGAGGGAGAAGGAACTTCTCAAGCCGTAGAGACAACCAACCTTCGCAAGAGTCCTTCGTCGATGATCAATCAGGATGATGAAGATTTAAACGTATACAAAGGAGACGAGTGGCAAGCTGACGAGCCAAAGGAGGTACCGACCTCTGAGGGGCAGTATCCCTTAAAAACTTCATCACCGGTTGAGTCTGTCGCTCAGGACGAGTTAACGGAAGAACAGATACTCGGGGAATTGAATAAAATTCCTTTACCAGACGATATCTATACTCAGGAAGACTTTGGAGGGGAACCAATTTTTCCTATCTCTGAGGAAATGAATGCTCCAGTTGGAGAAAAAGGAGTCACACAAACGAGCCTAACTCTGGGACCTGGTCCGTTAAAGGGGGATTT
Organism: Allium sativum; assembly: GCA_030737875.1. Classification (NCBI taxonomy): domain Eukaryota; kingdom Viridiplantae; phylum Streptophyta; class Magnoliopsida; order Asparagales; family Amaryllidaceae; genus Allium; species Allium sativum. The sequence goes on from CM060913.1 coordinate 831,066,901, forward strand.
CACGGGATGCACAAATCACATGCACCATTCATCATAACACTCTTATACCACTAACATTCATGGTTTTAACATGTACCTGTTTCTTTTACAGGGGAAATGCCTCATAAACGGTCTTATTCTTATCGTTCCCTTCGTGAGGGCACACCAAGTCTCCTTCCAGATCCCGAGCATGTTCGTAGTGATAGTCGGGGAAGAGATAGTCATCGGCCCCGAGATTCTCATCAATCTTATTCTACACGATCTCGATCTCCATCAAAGCAAGGTTTTGGAAAGTCTCACAGTCATCCATCGCTACCGGCTGGGGGTAAGCAACTTCCTAGAGATTTGACTCCTCCGAAAAGTACGCCTTCTCATACCCGGTCTTCTAAAAAAACACCACGAGCCAGAGGACAAAAACAAAGATGAGGGAAAGATCGTGGAGAAGGGGAAGGCATCTCTTGTTTCCTCTAGTGAGCACGGCTTGGATACCACCGCTGCACAAAATATTGCTCCCAATTCTGAAATTCAGGCTAAGCTGGAGCGCTTGCGAAAGCAATTCCCTGATATTTTCTTTGAGAGGATGATCTTCGTCCCGGATCTTGAACTGGTCCCCGAGGATTGGGACACAGAAGTGATAGGGTACGTATGCCATATGGCAAAACAATATGGGGTAATGAAGAGGCATGTCGTTCATCTTTCAGATGCCATCCGTCGCCTAGAAACGGAAGCAGTCAGGTCCCGAGTGAAAATTAAGAATGATGCTAGGGCTAGGAGAAAAATGGAAAAAGAACTAGAGGATGCACAGGCCCAACTGGCTTTAGCTTGGCGAGATGTAGAGAATTACAGGTCTGATCTGGAAAGTGCTAGGGAGCGTTTTCGCAGTGAGCTTGATTCAAACAGCCATGAACGGGGGCTCTGAGGAAGGAAGTGGAAGATCTTAGGGCAATTAACACTGAACTGAAAACATCACAGGAACATTTTGTTGTTGAGAAAGCTGCCTGGGAGAAAGAGAGGGCGAGCTTAAAATATGACCTCGCTCTTGCCAAAAAAGAAAAAGGAGCTTTAAATGATCAACTTGTCTAAGGTGAGGAGCGTGCAACTCTCGCTGAAAGTAATGCCAATAATGCTCTTGAATCGGCCACTGTTGCTGCTGATAAGCTCGTTGAAAAAGAGATAGCTGGTTTTGAGGAACTGTTGTTCGACTTCTTTGGTCAAGCCATCAAGACTCGAGACATCTCTTGGATTCCGGACTATCATGTGACTCTGGCCAATGTATGGGATGCAATTGTCAATGGCGAGAAGCGGCGGTTGATGGTCGACGAGATTGATGAAAACCAGCTGATGCAGACCTTTCTCAGAGGTGAAGAACCTGAGACTTTGGAGAAAGGCAGACACCTAATCCATAAAGAGATCGAGAGGGAGAAGATTAAGCTCAAGGGCAAGGATAAGATTGACAAAGGCTCGAGCTCGGTGGTGGAGCCCAAAACCTCTGAAGTTGAGGAATATAACCCTGATGATCCATTGATTCCCTTGACTCCAACCCCTCCAGTTGTCGGAGCCACCATTACAAATCTGGCCGAGGAGTCGGCTGAAGGTATTTCCATATTCTCTCCACAGTTCATCAAAGCAGTCATAGATTGTCGTCGTCTCACGGGACAGACAACTGATGTGGCCACATCTTCTCCCGATTCACTAACATTTGCTTCTCATGGTATTGGTATCAAACCGGTCGAGAAACATGAAGAGGACAAGGTAGTGGCAGAGAAAGTTGATGTCCCCTCGGGCACTGATGTTGAAGTTTCTGAGATTTCAAAGCAAACCGAGGGTGCAACAAGTGAGAAGGTCACTGTAGCACCCGTGGAATCTGGCGCTTCTGCGGACGCTGAGGTTATTGCGGCTTTGCAAGACACAGATGGTGGTCACGGAGATGAGGAAGATGAAGTTGTCATCACAGATGAGGCCAAGGATGATGATAATGAAACCTTGGCTGACATGCAGGCTAGGAAAGAAAAGCAGTTGGTTCTTAAGAAGGGGGAACAGGACCCTGTATTCGTGCCCCCTATCTCCGAAGTCGATCCCAAAACTGGGTTGGTTATAAGATTCTCATCCAAATCAATAACTACTCAGCTTGCCTCCCAGCCTTCTAGTTCTCCCCCGAAGTCTCTTGTTGATAAGAGAAAGAGGAAGAAGAGTGACCAGTCTGATGCTGAAAAAGAGGAGTTGGAGAAACAGAAAAAGGAAAAGAAGTCAAAGTCATCTCCAAAGCGTAAATAGAATGCGCTTATTGGTTCATATTTTTGCTTTTAGGCTTTCCACTGGCCAAAAAATGTAGTTGTGAGAGTGGCCCTCGCTTTTGTTTAGCTTCTTGTTCTTGTAAACCTGCTTTTAGTAAATGAAAATTTATTTCTTTTACACCATTGTGTACCTTCAAGTTTACCATGTTTGCAGAGTTTATTATCCCAAATCACAAAATTTGAAAATAATCGTAACTGAAACAATCGTAACTAAATACTGAAGTCATGAATGATAATCATTGAAAAGTTCGTGTATTAAGTAAACGTGTAGTGTTCACGAATGCAAAGTGTCATATGCATATGCCCCCAATCAATCATTAATATGGTGCCTGGCCAGGGCTTATTAAGGATTGATTAGAGTCATATATGTGCTGCCCCCCATTCCCGGAAATGAGGGGTTCGGGCCCCTTTTGCATTCTTGTCCCCACTCGTGTGACGGGTTAGGAGCCCTTGAGTGGCATATGTCACTGTGCCTTTATACTCTCCCGATCCTTCAGCGGGGTAAGATTTCTTATGGCGCTAAGTCTCTAGCACCTTTATACTCTCCCGATCCTTCAGCGGGTTAGAGTTCGAGTGGCGCTAAGTCTTTAGCACCTTTATACTCTCCCGATCCTTCAGCGTGTTAGAGTTTGAGTGGCGCTAAGTCTCTAGCACCTTTATACTCTCCCGATCCTTCAGCGGGTTAGAGTTCGAGCTCGATTCTTGGTCATCTCACCGATCCTTTAGCGGGGCAGAAGTTCTGGGGGCGCTAAGTCTCTAGCGCCTTTATACTCTCCCGATCCTTCAGCGGGTTAGAGTGTTATCAAGGCGGTTTTATCGCGGTGCACCTGAGCGCCTTAGGGACATTATTTTTGCGTCCTTTATACTCTCTCCCTAATCTCGAGAGTTAAAGTGCAAGCAGTAGTGTGATTTACCTCGCCGCACCTTTTGGAGCTTTAGTTACCGTTAGTCTTCCGATCTGATAGATGGCGTTTTGAATTAGGTATATTGTGATCGCTACCTAGTTTAAAACAAATCTCAAAATGGTAATGATCTATTTTAATTAAAATAAAAGAGCAGACAAGAAACAGTGTAGAAAAGGTAAATGACACGCGATATATTTATAGTGGTTCGGTTGAATCATGACCTACGTCCACTTTATAATCTTTTGTTCAAGTAACCAGACTGTTCTAGGCAAGTCGAGCCTTCTTACATGGTCCTAAAAACAAAAGAGTAAAACTGACAATTTCATGTCAGATAAGGCCGCAAATACTGGGCATTCCACACTCTGGGGATTTCATCTCCATCCACGGTTGCTAGCTTGAAGGTTCCATTATCAAGTATTCGTAAAATGAAGTATGGTCCTTCCCATTTCGAGCCCATATGTACTGGGGGTGGAAAGACGGGCTTCAGAACCAAGTCTCCGGGTTCAAAGGTTCAAGCTCAGACTTTCTTATTGTAATACCGAGCAACTTGTTGCTTGTGCCTCAAGGCGCGTAGATCGGCTTCATCCCTCTTTTCTTTAACCATGTCTAAAGACTCAAGGAGCAGCTCATTGTTGGTCATCGGATCATAATAAGTGGTTCGATGAGATGGTACTTCCAACTCGACCAGAATGACTGCTTCAACTCCAAAAGCAAGGGAAAACGGGGTGTGACCCGTCGCTGACTTGTACGTTGTCCTATAGGCCCATAGTGCCAAGGGTAATTCATCAACCCACATGTCTTTGGCCTGCTTCAATATTTTCTTTAGAATATATTTAATCACCTTGTCCGTTGCTTCGACTTGTCCGTTCGATTGCGGATGTGCCACAGAGGTGTATCTTTTCTCGATATGATACTTCTGACAGAAATCTCGAAACTTGGTACTATTGAATTGGGTTCCATTATCGGTTATAACGACTTTTGGAATCCCAAACCGGCACATAATGTTCTTGACAACAAAATTGATCACTCGCTTGGTTGTGATCGTGGTCAATGGCTCTGCTTCTACCCATTTAGTGAAATAATCCACGGCCACAGTAGCGAACTTTGCTCCGCCCTTTGCTATGGGAAGGCTCCCAATAATGTCAATCCCCCACATAGCAAAAGGCCACGGGCTTGTCATTGTATCCAACTGGCTAGGTGGCGCCCTAGGTATCTTGGAAAATTTCTGACAAGCATCACAACGTCGTGCATACTTGGCTGTGTCCTTGTTTATGGTAGGCTAGAAATAGCCATACCGCAATATCTTTTTTGCCAGCGTTTTCCCTCCAGTGTGATCGCCACATTCGCCTTCGTGGACCTCTTTCAGCACACTCTTGATGTCATCATGGGCGATGCACCGGAGGAGGGTCATTGAGATACCTTGTCTGTATAGGACATTGCCTTGCAACACATATCGAGATACTTTTTTTATAACTGCACGCCTCTCACTTTTCTTCGTTGGAAGCATTCCATTTATCAAAAATTTCTTTACAGGGGTCATCCATGACTCCCTGTCAGGTTCAATCTCTAGTACCGGATCAACTTCCATCTGATCTAAGCTAGGAGACTATAGTACTTCAATTGGGACCAGCTCCGTACCCTAAGGATTATCTGAACTAGCCATTTTCGCTAACTTGTCTGCCTTTTGATTCTCCATTCGGGGAATATGAGATATGCTGGGGTGGTCAAAACCATCCAGCAACTTCTTCACTTTTTCCAAGTATGATATCAGCCTTGGACTCTTGGCCTGAAACTTTCCAGTGACCTGGTTTATGACTATCTTGGAATCGCAAAAGATGTCTAGCTTCATGATATCCAATTCCTTTGCGAGTTCCAGCCCGACAATTAGAGCTTCGTACTCGGAGTCGTTATTAGCGGCGTGAAACTCCAGTCTAAGAGCGTAATATATTAACTGTTTCTCTAGAGTTTCGAGAACCACTCCGGCGCCAAATCGTCTGTCATTTTTAGCTCCATCGGTGTATAGTTTCCAGGCATTAGGGTTAAGGAGTATCTTTAGCGGATCATCCTCTTCAGTTACTACATCATCTTATGGGATGGTGAACTCTGCTATAAAGTGTGTCTGCCCTCTTATCGACCTTCGGGGTTGGAAGTTCAGGTCGAATTGACTCAACTCGATGTTCCATTTGAGCAACCTTCTTGATGCTTCTGGCCTTTGCAGAACTTGCTTTTGTGGGTGATCGGTGTACACAGTAATAGGATGAGCCTGGAAGTAGTGGCGAAGTTTTCTAGATGCAATTAGTAAGCTAGACGCTAGCTTTTCTATTTTTGGATAATTCCGTTCTGCGGCCGCTAATTTCTTACTCACATAGTACACCGGTCTTTGTACCTTATCCTCTTCTCTTACCAAAGCCGAACTGATTGCGTGAGATGACACTGCCAAGTACACAAATAAATCCTCGTGATCCACAGGCTTAGACAGTATCGCGGGTCTTTCTAGATGGTTCAACAGATTTTGGAATGCTTCTATATAATCGGGAGTCCATTTAAAGTTGCGCTTGCTTCGCTTTATCAGCTCGAAAAACGGGATGCATTTATCTGTAGCTTTGGAGATGAACCTACTCAGCGTCGCCATGTTTCCAGCGAGGCTTTGGACATCCTTAATCTGCTTTGGTTCTTGGATATTTCGGATTGTTGTAATTTGATCTGGATTGATTTCGATTCCATGCGAGCTGACGATGAATCCTAGGAATTTTCCAGATGCTACCACAAATAAACATTTCAAAGGATTCAGTTTCATCCCATATTTCCGGAGAATCCCAAACATCTCTGCTAAATCGATAGTATGGTCAGACGATTGTCTGGACTTTACCAACATGTCGTCAACGTATACTTCCATCGTTTTCCCGATTTGGTTGTAGAACATTATATTCACCAATCGCTGATATGTAGCACCGGCATTCTTCAAACCGAAAGCCATCACCACATAGCAGTATAATCCCAAATCTGTAATGAAGCTGGTATGCTCTTGGTCTGGGACGTGCATGGGGATTTGGTTGTACCCTGAGTAGGCATCCATGAAAGAAAGAAGCTCATGACCCACGGTTGAATCTACCAACTAATCGATTCGAGGTAACGGAAAGTTGTCCTTTGGGCAGGCTTTGTTTAGATCTGAGAAGTCGATGCACGTACGCCACTTTCCATTGGCCTTTTCTTTTTACCAAAACCGGGTTTGAAATGCAGTCAGGGTATGTTGAAACTTTAATAAATCCATTACTTCTCAGCTTTTTGACTTCTTCCTTCAAGGCGGCAGACCTCTCTGGGCCAAGCATTCGCCTTTTCTGTTTGACAGGAGGATGTTTCGGGTTGATGTTTAACGAATGACTCATAATCGAGGGAGATATTCCACACATATCTGCATGGGTCCAGGAGAATACATCCAAGTTAGCTTTCAGGAAATTTGTTAATTCTTTGGCTCGAACATGATCCAACTGGGATTCAATCTTCAGGACCTTCTCTGGGTCACTATCATCGATTGGTACATCCACGGTCACTTCATTGGGAGTCGCCATTCTGCCCTCAGGCTCTTCATCCTCTCTGGGATCTATGTCCTCGGGCAACCCTCTGGGCGACCCTCCCGGAGGTATTTTCTTTAGTTGCTACGACGATTCGTCCCTCGGACGGGAAGAACCGCCTTTTGTCTCTACATCTCTCCCTTTGCGGAGCAATTTTAACTCTGCAATGTAGCATGCTCGTGCAACAACTTGATCTCCTCTGACTATGCCTATGCCGGCATCCGTCGGGAACTTCAACAACAGGCACCAGGGTGCAAGGCAGGCCCTGAATTTGGCTAAGGATGGCCGGCCCAAAAAGGCATTGTACGGCGACTCAATGTCCAGGACTACAAAGGGGAGAATTCTCACTCTTTGGCGTTCTCCTTCCCCAAGGGTTACTGACAATTCCACGTATCCCACTGGAGCGGTTGAGGCTCCATTAAATCCACGTATCTAACCCTCGCATGGTTTCAAATCCATTGGCTCGAGTTTCATTTGGTCGAATGTTTTCTTGAACAGAGTGTTGACCGAACTCCCGTTATCCACTAGAACTTTATGGACTATAGCTGGACCAATGGTAACGGTAATCACTAATGGGTCTTCGGTTGGGGAGTTGACTCCAATACTCTATCGGTCCTCGGGGTTGCTACATTCCCCTACTTCAAAATGCTATTTAGCTGCAATCATGTACTGATCCATAGCTCTGAAACTGTGCCCTTCCATATGAAGCCCACCAACTATGGTATTGATAACGATATTTTTTCCTTTTTGCTGAGTCGTTGGTTTGATAGCAGGTTAGTTTTGGTTCGGGGCTTGCGCGGCTTGCCCCCGTCCCTAGGAGTCACCTTATATTCATCAAGCTTTCCTTCTCGGAGTAGCTTTTCGACCACATCTCTCAGATGACGACACTCATTTGTGGTGTGACCATGTGTCTGGTGAAAAAGGCAAAATTTCCCAGTCTCACGTTCCTTTTCCATCGAGTCTCTCGGAGGAGGCCTCTTATACTGGAGAACATTGTACGTATCCAGAAAGACACTACAACAGAACTGCTATTTTATAGCGGCTCATAGCCGCTATGAATAAGAAAGATAGCGGTTTCATAACTGCTGTATATGAACATGTTATAAAAAACTACTAAACATTTATAACGCTTTGTATGCCGTTATTAAAGATCCTGTTTGATAGCGGTTATTTCCTGCTATGTTACTTTATTACAGTAGCTCATTTTAACCGCTATAGTACATAAAAATTTCATTCTAAACCAAAATATTTATAACACGATATTGCCGCTATGCTACGTCAATACAATAACTCGTTTTTGCCGCTATGCTACGTCAATACAATAGCTCGTTTTTGCCGCTATTATACATCTAAATCTCAATAAAATTGAGATTATTCATAACGCAGTTTTACTGCTATAACATATATCTTTGATAACTTCCACAAGTCGCTATTAAATTAACATGCTATAGTAAAAATCTCTCTACAGCTTACACATTTCAATAATAATAATCAAAATGAATCTTCATAACAAGTTAAAGATGAACACACAAAATATATTAATAGCAAATAAAGTATCAACTAACAAAAGAAATTCAATCCATGAGTACACCTAATTCAATACATATGTTTTCAATTCCCATTGACATCAACATGAGTACACAATATACAAAACATTGTTCATAATTGTTCAATTAACACACAAAAGACAGAAGACAAAACAACCCAATCTTGCTAGATAAAACATCCCAAACCTGCTAGGCAAAACACCATTGCCAAAGTCATGTCCTATTTCCTCGTGAAAAATGTTTAGCACCTGCAAATATTAAAATTCAAAATAGTTATCTGCCATGAATATGAGCATGATCTTAAGTAGTATGTAAGGAAAAAACTTTTTATGTACTCAACAAAACGATTATCTAAATGGAATTTTGTATGTAATTCTCTGCATAAATCAAACTCGCAATAGATAACTAGATGTGTTGTGTAGTTGTGTGTAATTACCTCCCTAATCTCTGAAAATCTGACTGCATAAAATGTTACACCAGCAGCTACTATTATTCCTAGAACTGGAAGATCAATGTGACTGCATAAATCAAACTTTTAAAAAGCTGACACATCTTTTAAAAAAAATCAAGTGTGAGTTAGCTTACAAATAGGTTAGGGCCGTACTTCATCTACTTTTTTTTATGTAATACCTTCTCCAAATCTTTATTGTGATATCCATCCTCAATTATAAACAAATAAGTATGATGCCTTCTAAATTGTTGTAAAACAAATGTTTCAATTGATAGTTTACGGAGTTCCAATCAAATTAATATTGTTAGTACTAGAAGAAAACCACTATACTTTTACAATCGATAAAATAGCAAGTAGTATCTTGCTGTCAAAAAAAGTAAATAAAGAACTATGTATTGGTTAAAACTCAATATCTATATGCATGAAATAACATCCAACATGCGTTTTTTTTAAAGTTGTGCAGTCTAAGTCTTGGAAGGACAATGGCATGAATGTTTCACATATTAAAAATATCCAATATCATGCAGCTTGGAATTCTTAGATCACCATATTAATAAGGCATGGTAGTGTATGAGATGTCAGTATTATTTCGGTTTTGAAATATGACTGAAGCATACAAATCTTGGCCAAAGTTTGCAAAGTCGAACCTGAATATTGTGTAGGCATGTCGTTAATTTTGATTGGACTGAAACTTGCAAAATCTAGGCATGAATCTGAACAAAGATATGCACCAGTTCTGAACAGAGGAAAGGAGGTAAACTGAAGACTGAGCGCAAATGTTGTAGCTGAACTGTATAGGAGAGCATGAAGTTACTAGAAAAATATATCTGAAATATATATCAAGTAATCAAACATATTAAAGAGCGGTATAACTATCATCTTATTTTAGCCTTATTCTTTTCATTAGTTGTCACAGGACCATCTATTCCAGATTTGAAGTCTGAACTTTGTTTGTCAGGTAAGCCAAGAACGGATCTGCAGATGTTCCTGATTTGAACTCTGAACTTTGTTTGTTTGGTAACTTATTTGATCTTTTATCTGAATTAAGTCCATTATCAAACATATGTGGAATGTGCAATATTGTTCTACAATAGCAACATTGGCAAATTTTACTCGAAAATGTCGAATGATTCAAATCATCTATAACATTTGTACATGGTTGTGAAGTTTTCCTTACACAAACTTGGTCAACTTTAATAATGTATAGTCCTGATTAGTTTGTTGAAGTGTAGTTCTAATTAAATCTTTATACAGCTTAGTTATTTTTTTTATAAATTTACTTAAACTTATAAAACTCGATTAATTTTTGTAAAACATGGTTAAGTTAGTAAACCTTTATAAAAGTTTAGTCCAATTAATTAAGTTTGCATAAAAATTTAATTATTTTTTGTAAACTTAATCATTTCTTTATAAAACCGAGTTTAACTTTGTTAAATTGTAGAACTATTTTTTTAATCAATGTCTTTATTTATTTATTTTTGAACTTGCTTAATATAGTTATTTTTTATAAAAGTTATTTAATTTTTGGATATTTAGTTATTCTTTGTGGAAATTCATCTTAATAAATTACTACAAAACTTGATCGATTTTTATGGAAATGGTATATATGAATGAATTACAACGTTTGGCATCGATGTATCTTATAAGCTTAGCTGCCATAAAAGCATAATCAACCATTCCTATTTTAAAACCGAGCATGCTCAATTCTATAAAAACTGACCCTGCATAGTTCTAAAAACTAAGCCTTCTAATCTACTCATTTCCATTAAAACTAAGCCTGCTGGGCTGCTCAATTCTATAAGAACTGAACCAGGTCCATCCTAAAAACTAAGCCATGCTTAGTACTAAAAACTGAGCCATGCTCAGTACTAAAAACTGAGCCATGCTCAGTTAGAAAATTGAGCCTATCTCAGATTTTGTAACTGAGCCAAGATCATATTTTGTTACTAAGGTAAATTCAATTTTATAATTAAGCTAAATTGATACTCACTGGATGTAACATGCCATTTATTTCGATCATTTAAGTTTTGAATTAAATTCAATTTTTGATTTTTAAAATAAGCATTAAACGATAGATGTAACTCAGAATGTATTTGTTTAAACCATGAAATTGATTTATAATGAAATGGATATCTTTAATAATTTGTTATTTTCATTATAAGTTATTTAAATAATTTTTTATAGAAAACGCCAAATTTAGTCGCTCCATTTGAGTTGGCATTCGACGATTATTTGCGGTGGCGGCAACCGATATATCTCAAATAATAATAAAAATGTAAAATAAAAATAAAAATTCGAAAAATATATTTGCGATGCATCTAATTAAACATAGCGTAGGAATTAATGTCGTAGAAAAATACGCAAGTTCTTACCGTTCGCGTTAATCTGATTACGCAATTAATAATTGCTACGAATGAAACATTGTCGGAACTTTAGCGAACTTGAATTAAAAATACTGCATTGTATTCTGAAGATAATGTCATTTTTCATTTTGTGAAATTCGAACATATGGACCACTGTATGCATCCATGTCCGTGTATATGATTTTATTGAAAAGGAGGTCCGTAATGTGATTTTGATTAGGACGTCATGACACTGCAAACTGTGTACCGTTGCCTTTGTCTCATTGCGCTGTTCATCGTAGTATATTTATTTGTTAGTTTCGGCGCTTGGTGCACCATAAAATTATGAAATAGTTTGCGTAGTTCATTTTGAAAACGGAGTCATTTGAGTCCGACGTGTCCCTATTTGAATTCGTCATTTTTTTTAGTCATTTTGGGTCTGCAAACATGATTTGTAACGTTCACCTGATACTCGAACGGTTAAAAATGAAACGATTTGGATATAAATTATTAAACGCATGTGCATGCATGTCTTACTTACCATTTCAAAACAAAATGCATGCGATTCTTACATAACATGCCTCTTTCTTTCATTATTCAATGCATGCTTCCTTGTTTTGATATTCAACACGTTAATTTATATAACCGTGCGCAACAATAGAAAATAAAGGAATAAACATTCAATCATACAGATCCAAAGTAAAAATAAAAGTAAAGGTTTCAAAGTTAATAACCCAATCTGTAGCCACATTATTTGACCATTCATTGTGATTGAAAGTCGAATATTCAACAAATCTTTAATATATAACTGACCATTACAAAAGCATTATGCTGATGTACGATGGAATACCAAAGTCCATTGCAAAAAAACATAGATTTGAATGGAATAATGCCTCAAAAAAAGTAGAGTAAAATTTCCAATTAATTATGGGCTTTCTCAGAACATTAAACTCAATCTCTGATGCTCGTACTAGTAACTTAATCCTAGTTGAAGAACTTCTTGTTTTGAGAGAGTTTCTTCTTTGCACTTGTTTTGATTTTGTACCGACTAAAGGTGTATAACTGTATCCTCTTTCATATGCAAATATTAAATTACCAAACTTCTAAAAGAAACCAAGAACCTAATAATTTCACTTAACACTGCTAGTTTTTTGTACACAAATGTGACATGATTAGCAATTATAAGTGCTAAAAACAAGCAACCCGTGTCTTGCTAGCATAAATAAATACAAGTAATTTATGCATTGATATATTAAACTATATCTGATAACAAAAATTCCAACTCAACACTGATTCTATAGGTAACCCCAAAAGTAAAAAAATGAAAAATACAAGTATATGCTATAGGGACAGAGAATTGCTTATGTTATAACTTATAACATAGATTTATATAGAAACAAACCTGTACCGTATAGGCATATGAAAATTACAAACATTTTGCCTTAGAAACAAGAAGGAATACTAACCTTGGTTCTTAAGATCTCTACAAAAGTGTTTCTGAATAAGCACAAGCCTATGCATATTGCTGGTTTCTGAAAATTCTGAATGTGCCAGGCAATTCTTCTTTGACCTTAATGTTGCCAGCATGAATGAATTTCCAACCTCCAAGACTTGTATTTGTTTCTACATCCATGTCTTATTCGTTCGTTCTAACCTTCCACGTCATTCATAGCTAATATTCTCTGAACTCCAACAACTCCTGTTATGTTATAAAACTAGTCAATTGCTTTGTTTAGTCCAGTAACTCCTGATATGAATATGTAAAAAGAAGACATAAATGGAAACAAATTTAGATAATATCTGTAAATATATCTATTGAGGTGCAGTCCAGTCAAAGTCCGCATCGTATTAATGACGAGAATAAGCTTAACTCGTATCATATTTTTAATATTTCCTTTAAAACAATGAAAAAAAGTCAGAAATTCACTCACACTATGTGCTTCATCAGGAGTTTCACATCTAAATTTGCATAATTTTGATTACAAGAACTTTGTACTTGAATCTACCGAATCCAGCTAAATTGCATGTTGACATTGTGTTGAGAATGGTCCTCCTTCAATATGATCTGCTAAAACATAAGCCAGAATATGTCTTAAAGCCCTGGACCTCACTATTCAAAGATGATAGTAGCAATCAGATCTGCAAATACTATATATTGAAATTGACGGAGACAAGAGAGTTGCTAAAATAACTAGTAAGGCTTGAAATAAGAATGAAACTCAAGTGAAAAAATGGGATACATTTGTATGCTTTTTGGAGACCATCTTATTATGTGGACCTCAAAAGCATATTTTCAATCATGTATGAAACAAGAAGGTAATATAGACATTTTCACATGTGAAAATTTGTTCTGTTTTGCTGAAAGTGGCATGGAGGAGGATTTTAATGGAGTCTTCCGTGAAGGGATAAAGAAGTTTGGCATAACGGTGGGCTATGAGCTGGAAGGAGATTGAATGCAAAGCAAAGAAAATGAACAGGCACATCATGTCCGTAGCGTCCATGTACAAGAAGATAAAGAGCTGTCCGATTCCGAAACTGTTCTAAAAACACTCATGCAGGCTAATCAGTTCAAACCTTCCAAAACTGCAGTGGTGATCTCAGAAGCGCAACAGAAGATATACTGGCAGAGACAGGAGGTTAAATATGATGAAATGATTATTGAAGTATCACAGCAACACCTCTCACCTAATCTCAAGTTATATAGCATTTATACCATTTCATTTTGTATACATCAATATAAATAGAACAAAATAGAGTGCAAAATCATGAATACCACAAACTAGCTCCAGTTAATTGTATATCACTTTAGGAAAAAAGCACTACTATTAAATCATTATCGACAAAAATTCTACCTATTGTTTTTAGAAGAAAGCAGAAGCTATTTGGTACTCATTAATATATCAAATCTGAAATGAGGAGGGTACTAATAGTCAGAAATCCACTACAGACACAATGTAAAAACTTCATACTGAATAAAGTAGACTGCAAGACAAATAAAGTAACAAATAAAATAACTTCATACTGCATTTGCACCACTCTATGGTGCATTTGCTTCAAACTTAAAAATTAAGCGCATCATAATAAAATTAGACAGCAATACAAATAAAGTAGAAGCTAAAAAGAGCAATGTAGACATTCAAATCTTTCTTCAAAAATAACTTCACCGACCTTGGCTCATCTATCAAACCATTAAGATGAACTGAAGTGAGAAATAATGGTAATACCTCCATGATGACTGTTCAAATATGTTGTTGTTCTTTAGCTCATCTATCGAACCATTAAACTCATCTTTGTCAAAGTCCCTTTCGAAATCATTTGTAGAAATGCTTTTACCACCATTTTGAATCAAGTGCTCACTGAGTTCCTGGATAATCAAATAAACAGATAATTAAAAGTTTAACTATAAATATAAGATATTAAGGTGTAAAGCGTAATTTTTAAGTTTAATGGACGTGATTACCTTCCAAGCATTTTCTAGGCTCTAGGTTGTATTTTCTGAATTTACTTTTAATGCTAAGGAACCGAGCATTTCAGCTTGTTGTAACAATGCTGTTAGTTTTGGATCATCAAAAAAAAATGCCTTCACAAACATGCGTGCGCGTGCGTTAATTTGGAAAGAATACATAAATAAAAATAATGAATTATATTTACCGATATACAACATCCCCAGGTGTGTCTGATACTACTGATGTAGATAATGCCACATATAAATTGATGCATGTGGCGGGAACTCCAGTATGACGGCTGAACTACTGCGTATTTTCGGAGTTGGATGTTGGACGCACGAGCAATGGAGTTGGATCTGCTGCGTATTTCTGGAGTAAGGCTTTGTCCATTTATCAGACATAAGCATTGACAATGGAGGTGGAGCACCATGCAGAAGTGTTTCTGTGGGTTTTCTGGACAAAAATTTGAAGTTCTTTTTTTCCAATCATATAACAAACTTGACAGATACATCTATGCTTGAGCATCAGTCATGAAACTAAAGACGTGCAGTAGCATCTTATATTAATAGTTTAATGAAAATTTAACAGACCAGAAGTGTGTTTTACTTCAAAAGTGTGTAGTTATACATGCATTATTATACATCTACAATTTGTTAACTGGTCGAGATTATCCAGTCATATTTAATTATCCTACGGACCGACTTCTACGGAACTCGAGGTAGATTTTTTTTTATAACCAACCCAGACCAAACTCAAAATCCACATGCATAAAGACAAGCATCAAATAGACCCTTTTCAGCATAATCGACTAAAATTAGTTGATACTTTTTGAAAGAGTACTCAAAATACAAACCACGATTAATAAATGGTATATAAACTAAGATTTATAAGCTCCTTTTAATAAATGGTATATAAACTAAAATTAGTTTCACAACTACAAGGATTAATAATTTTATGTCCACTACAAGACTTGGCTACTCATGATGCAACGTTTAAGCAAATCCAAACTGACCACAGTGCATGAAAGTTGAAAAAAGTAGTGCTATCGTACTTAAGCCAATCTTCGCTAAACAAGGAAAGAAAAATCAAATGCAAGGAAACAAGAAGTGTGAAGTCCATAATATCTTTACATAACGGTTTTATAATAATATTTGATAATGGCTAGTACAACCGCAAGGAAACGTTAATATTTGATTTTAGATTTCTTGTTGCACTCCCAAGTAAGAACAGATCAGATTCAATAAAGAATGTTTAAAATTTATATCCTTACGTCAATCAAATTTAATCCTTATTGGTTTATTACACAGCAAATTTTTCCCTCCAATGTTATTTACCAGTATATTCAGCGGACTTTAAACATAGAAATACATAAGATAATTAAAATTATTTTTTTATCCAACAAAATATCAATACTTGTTTGTCAAATATGTTTGTGTACTTTTCTATTGATGGAAAAAAAATACTATAATATCAATGAAGATATGTTGGAACTCTTTCTTCTCTTCAACATGGACGCTAGCTTATATTACCAGCATAATGTTAAATATTTACTTAAACTTTATAAATTACTGAGGGAAATGTTCTATTTTATGAAATCTAAAAGTATAACAAGTGCATTTCTAAAATCTGACATCATTATCTGACTTTTAATTTTCGCACTAAAAATATATGTTGGGTGAACTGTGAAAAAGTAGTAATCTTCAAAGTCGATAACTAGCAATGATTTGGAAATCGAACATTAAGCTAGGATAAAAAACGCTCACCAAATTTTCTGTTCTCCACCAAGTGAAGCACAATCGCAGATTAGACGAAGGGGAAGGTAATCCGCCGGGTTAGGCAACCGTGGGTAGGGAAATCGAAGAGAACAAAAGTGGCGGAGCACGCAGTAGCGGTGGCAGTCTGGCAGATGATGCTGCATCGATTAGGTTATTTGCTGATTAGGGTTTCTATGATTTTCGACAGATCGGCGGTTCTGGAGGGAGAGAGACAGTAATCGATTAAGGAGATTGAAGGTAGATCGATGGTTTTCAGCAGATCGGTGGTGGTTTACGGCAGATTGGTGGTTTTCAGCAGATCGGTGTTTTTTCTGTGAGCCTTTTTTTTTTAGGAAGAAGAATGGATTTGGAGGGGAGTTAGAACAATTCGTGAAAAGATGGAGGGAATCTTGAATAGAGCGTTACACTAATATGACTAAAACAAAATCACGGGCCAGAACAAGAATTAAGTGTAATTAACAACAGTTCAGAAAATTGTGTTATTAAAAAGCGTTGTTAATATCATATTTTGTAGTGAGATATTCTCCAAAGTATCGTTTAATGGTGTAAAACTCTCAAATGGTCTAGGCCGGGATCTTCTCTGAGAGTCATTTCCTCGATTTCTCTTTCGATTATTGTTATTACTATTCCCCGATTGGCGACCATTGCCTTGATTCTTGTTCCCGACATTAACTTCAACTTTTCCTGAGCTATCTCCCGTTTGCTTAATAGCCACATTACTTGGGATATCCTCCTTATCAGCAGCCTCCCTCTTTCGGTTGGCGTAAATTTCCTCTCGACGCATGCGGATGTTGGCCTTTTCGTAAAATATCTCTCTGGTTAACGGTGGTTTACTGGCCAGGTATGTTCCAAACCCAGTATCCTTATCCACTCCATCAATCAGAGCCATCAAAACAGTTTGTTCATGGGGATCTCTAACCTCTGTGACCGCTAAATTGAAGCGATCTAAATAGGACCTCAAAGACTCGTCCGAACGTTGCTTAATGAGGGACAACTCAATGACATTCTTGGATCTCTGGGTATGTAACCGGAACTGATTTACAAACTGTTCACTTAATTCCCTAAAACTGGAGATAGATCGCGCTGGCAAACGAGTGAACCACATTAATGTCATATCCTCTAGGAATATCGGGAATGCCTTACATTTCACGTCATCGGAAGTGGCAGCTGCATTCATGTACCATGAATATCTCATCAGGTGCTGGGCTAGATCAGCCTTTCCTGAATAACGGTTCATGGATGGCATGTTAAATTTCCTCGGGAATCGAACCTCTAAAATATCATTGGTAAAAGGCGAATGACTATGGCCTATACCCCAATCTTCGGTTCTTTGTCCGCGATTTTCCACCATCATTTGCCTAATCATGGCTTCGACATCCGCATGGGTCAGAGTGGATTCGGGGTCAGCACTTCTCGCCCGTCGAGCCCCTCCAGCATTTCTTTGACGTGCTGCTGCAAGGTCTGGGTCCTGGACAGAACTCCCTTGCCCCCTATTGCCATGATCAGTCGCACGACGAGCAGGAGGAACAGATCGATTCTGAACAGGATCAATAACGCCTCCATTCCTAGGCAGTAGAACGGGCTCATTTAAGTTACGGTTATTGGTTTCCTGATTAAGCACTTCTATATTCTCAGCCCTTTCCAATGGAGGTCATCATCGGTTTCTCTGAGGTTCTTCAGACGAGGATGTATGTTCCGGGGATAAAGGGTGAGCTGGAGGTGGCGAAACCTGCCTTTGAATATCGTCAATTCGTCTGCCTAAGGCAGCAATATTCTAACGCAGCAACGAGCTCTCCTGCCTTTGAGCGGCCAATTCATCAGTTTGCATGTCCAATGCTTCAAGTATCCGAGTCAGATGTCCTTCGGTAACTGGCGCAGAAGGGTCGAACTGGTCATCTTCATCTTCTCTTATACGCAAGGAACTCGAACCGGGTTGAGCAGAAGTACCAGCACGAACAGAACGAGCCATAACTTCCTTCCTAGGTCGGGTAGTAGTCTGATTGTTAGTTTGGATCATGGTCCTCCTAGGCTGGTGGCTCATGGTACCCTCTTGACATCGGTTCGTGGTGATATGTGCATGAGGGATAGCGGTGTGGTCCTGCGATCGGGTAGTAACTCCTTCAGCTGTCTAGTTCGTTACACTATCACCGGGTCGGATCGCCCCTACATTACTACGATCCGAGAGCTCTTCTTCGACCTGCTCGTGCACGCCTTCTTCAGTTGCTTCGTTTGTAGCTTCATTCGCCTGTGAAGCTCGTACTTCCTTAGACTTCTTTCCAGCCATGATATCTGAATTTCGCTGAAATCTTCAAAAATCGAAACAGTTGAGTTTTGGACTGTTTTCTTCGGACTTGAATATCCAAACAATAGAGCAACAATCCAGTATGCTGAGACTTCGGTTCTCAGTGAAAGCACCAAAATGTTAGATCCAAAATTGGGTCTAACACCCGAATTATTCTAATTTGCAGAGATTAATATCAGAAAAAAATGCAAGAAAAGCAGAAAAGACACAAGGCTTATAGTGGTTCGGCGTTAATGAGCCTACGTCCACTTTATATCAATGATTATACTTAAGATTCGAGTACAACCAATGATTTATCTCTCAACCTCACTTTTACAATGTTGATTCACTCAGTAAATTCAAGATAACTCTAAATAGAAATAATGGAGATATGATAATAGTGGAATCAGAGCTTCGAATTGCCAAAAGATCCCCAAAAATGCCAAATCTAGGACTATTTATAGCTGATTTCTTCAGGCGGATCGTGGTCATACGTGTCACAAATCCCGATAATCTCGGACTAGTTCGTAGCCTGATGGAGAAATGGTCAAAATGACAGTTATGGACAGGTGGCACAAGATCCTTCATCTTCGGATCGTGGGACTCTTGAGAGGAAGGATCGGGTCGCGGTAGGGATCCACGATCGGGGGTGGAGCAATTGTGTCACGATCCGTCAAGGCTCGATGACCGCGATCGGGGTTTCATGGCTCCTACGAGTAAAACCTAGTAGTGAACATACACGTGAATCTTGGTGGCTTGATCCAGAAGCTAACCAACAATATATATACACAAAAATCATATTTTTATATTTTTAAAACCATGCCATTTTTATTTTTAAACTGTATATAAATAAATCACATTAATATAGCAAAGCTATTTAAATAAAAATCACATTTCTATTTAATGTTATTTATATAAAAATTCTATTTTTAAAACAATAATATATATATAAGAATTTTATTTATAAAACAATAATAATATATTTATATGTTAAAAAACAACACTATTTATATTTTAAAAATCCTTGCCATTTATATTTAAAAAAAATCCATGTATTCTTATTTTTAAAACAATGGTATTCTTATTTTTAAAACAATGGTCATTTTATTTTCAAAACAACGCTAATTTTATTTTCAAAAACATTGCTATTTATATATTTTTAAACAATGCAAATTTTATTTTCTTTAAAAACAATTCAATTTTATATTTTTTTAAAACAATGCATTTATATAAAATATAAATTTCATATTTTTACTTAATTAACTAAACTAATTACATAGTTTTTTTAAAAAAATTACACTGTCTTCTTCATCATCTGTATATTGGCCTGGAACGAGAACCCATCGAGCTCGGTACTGTTTTGCTCCACCGCGCGCCACCTGAGGGGTCGGGCGTCGATCAGAGACTGCCGATCGAAGTGCCGGAGTGCCTACCCCCTTCACCTGCGACGGTGCGCCTTCCGATGTCTTCCATCGCGCTGAAACCCACTACAAACCCAGTGACTTCTACACCCAAATTCCCACGATTTACATAATAGAATTTGATCTCGTCCATTGGCGTTGTCGAGCTAGGAGGGTTGATCGTTTTTGTAGTTAAATGTCTGTAGAGATGGTGGGCAGATTAAGGGAATCGTTGGGAGGAAGATGATGAAGTCGCGACCATTGATTCCCTCGGGTGGCGGCTATATCGTTTAGAATTAGGGTTAGGTTACAAATGGCCCTTTATATAAATATTTATAATATTATTTAGTTTATTAATTCCCTTATTATTTGTTTATCGCTATGAACTCCAAACGAGACCCAACGATTGTCGCCCCTAGCTAAATATCCACATTCCGAACACAATGGGATATGTTTCGTAAGCCAATTCGACTATTTCGATCAGTTTTTATTTAAATTAAAATTTAAATCAATATATATTGAATTTAAACGTACATTTTAATTTACTGGGGCCATATACTGACTCCAAAAATCACCAGAAAATAAATCTAGCTTTGTTTTGATGATACGATCCTAATAAAACTAATTTCGTCGAATTTGGAGACCGTTTGAAAAATTTTCATTTTCAAATCGATTAAATTTAAACTGAATTGATAAAACACATTTAAATTTACCACACTCACACATAAATTCCAAAAATTATGAAAATTGGAATCTAGCAATAATTTTACATTCCGGATCCAACAGAAGTTGTTTCATCAAAAACGGAGGTCATTTGCAAAATGACTATTTTTATGGGTTATATATTATATTAAATTCCATAGCGACTATTCTGAATTTTAAACTGGACATAACTTTTCATTCCCGTTATAAAATCTGAATTTCTCACATTCATTAGAAAGATATTGTTAAACAGATTCCAATATTTCTGGTTTAGTTGAAATCCGATTTATTCTTAATCCTGTACCTTCAATTGAAATTTGAAATCGAATTTTCACACTGCCGCGCCATTTCAGGCTCGTTATATAATTAAAATAAATTAATTTGTTCTAACTTCGATTTAAATAAATTTTTAGTTGTTATTATTTAAAATAAATCATTTTAAATATCCAAAATTCATAAAAATTGCTAAAACAAAAATTTTAAATTGGTTCTGAAAATCCGGGTTATTACAATTGCTCAGATGGGGGTAAATCATCACTCTACCGATAATTTGTACCAGCATAATAAATATTAAAGTTAAGTTACTACCATGATTCCTTCGGAATAAGAACTTTTGTTGATTGTCATTTGATGTTATATTTTTATATTTACATGTGATGTCGTTATATTCAATGCGTAAGAATGAGTAAAAATTCATGCCTATCTTAATCAATTGTAGTTTCAAACCTTAATACCCAGCATATTCGGCCATGACTCTGGTTTATATACATGTTACCCACTTTGTCTTAAGCTCAAAACAAAGAAGGAATCGAAGGTCATAGGATGCCTTGATATTCAACCACCAATGGTAATGGTAGACGATATGAAATCTTGCAGACAAGAGCTTCTTTTTTTTATTACAGGTATTCCACCAATGACACAAGAATCTTTAAAAAAATGCCTTAATTCATCCTCAATTCTTCGATATAAAACTAAAAATGAAATGTAACTTGTCCTTTGTAAAAGAGTATACAAAGTGACTCTTTTATACACACAGGAGCTCATTCAATTATTCACAGTATTTTCTAATCCCAAATACAGATCTATTTAAAATGTCATATGTAAGTAATCCATACACACAAACAGGCCTTGTTAAACAACTTGCATCAATTATATAGCAGTGAACAAAAGATTAACTGAGTATCAAGTATTAGTTTACTCACATAGAATAACTACTCTATTCTTCGAACTTGCCGCAGATTCTAATGGATTTGTTCGACTGTTTTTTGGGTGAAGGAAACATGAAGTGTATATGCGTATTTAAAGGAAAAAAATTAATAATATATTATTATTTTCTTTTAAAGGTTTGGCAGAGCATTTACACAAGGATGGAAAGTTTCATATAGCTGCTACTTCACTTGATTGAAATGAAAAGGGATGTCTGGTCACTTGTCTACTTTTTACTACCAGGCTAAAATACCACGGCTCTGCAAATCCTTGGGTATATATTCTCTTGTACATGCCATGTGGAAATGATCTGAAAATGTGCAATTGCTTAAGTATTAAGCAATAGATGCTACACTTAGGCTTCATTAGGGGGTGTTTATTGATTGATTGAATAGAAATATGATAGGGTATTGACATGTTCATACAGCTATGACTATGCATGAGTGTATACTATAGGTGTAGGCTGCCAGTAAAAGTAGAAAAGGAAGCTCAATTCTTGCCGTATACATGCTATTGAAATGGATGTATTTGTAAAGGTTATAGGCAAGATAGGCTTTGGTTGTCTACATATATATATATATATATATATATATATATATATATATATATATAGGGTGTTTAGTGGGTTTTAGGATTAGAAATGGAAGTGATTGTACCGTATGCTTTGCTATACATTGTGTACATCATATGTGGAAAGATTTTAAACTTAGCCTTTAAGCAATATCCCCGGTTTTAGATTTTGTCCTTGTTTTTCCCTTAAGAATCATACAAAAATTGAAGGATTAAGTCTATGATAAAACTATATGACAAAAACTCATGAGGTTCGTATACATACTCATTCCTCAACCAAGGTCGTTCGTACACAACAAGGTTAAACATAAGCCATGGCTCGAGCATGGGAACAAAGAATGGTCACTTATGCCAAGCAAAGTCGCTTGAACATCAGAACGAGATGGGCCGATTCGATTAGTACAATCAGGATTGGTCATATAACGCGGCACAGTCATGCAGAGAAGTTGCGCACACGAAGCTAACTTGAGAATGGCACCGCGCAAGAAACAGTAAGGGTTGCGCATCCTGCGAAGATCATCTATATTTGAAAAGGTCGCCCATCCTAGTACCAAAGAAATCGGTCGCACAAGATGAAAAGTGGAATTGGCTCCAGGAACATGCTCCACTCTGAAGCCGTTCATTCATATTACTCTGGACAATCAAGCCAGAGGTCGTACATGTATCCCATGTGCGCTCATAGATTGCAATCACAGTCACCCGCTCATTCTGCAATCAACTGGTAACATCTCAATCGGACGCCACCCAGCGGTCGATCAGATACCAGTCTCCGAAGGGTCGCACTTACATTCCGACTTACAAGATTTGACTGTTCACTATACACCAACACAGGACTTCTGGCCAATCTCTCATGTACTCATCACCAAACAGCTCACACAAAGCCTCTTGCTCCTATGAAGCCGCTCGTTCCTATGAAACCGCTCGCTCCAATGAAACCGCTCGCTTCTATGAAGTCGATCGCATATAGTAGCTGGATACAACTATCGACGGTTGGATACAGCTAAGCAGTGGCATCTTAGTAACTAACGGAACAAGAGCCCCGTAGCCTGCATATATGGACCTTAACTCATTTCTTCAAGGGGGCTCACCTATAAATAGGCCATGGCTTCCATCATAGAGGGGGGATTCCGGATCACCACGAAGTGCTGTCAAATTCTTTCCTCCACCATTCCTTAAGCATTCCAACCATCATCGTCATCTACACTTGAATGATCTTCGTTCATCCGGCTATGGAATCCATTTAGATCTTATAAGTAAAAGAAATCGAAGGCATCCTCCTCCTTCGTCGTTCATTCGTCCTTCTTTTCCGCAGATTCAACTATTCCTCCATCGAATTCCATGAATATCGAGCGAGATTTGTATGTGAGAAAGAGAATATGTTGAGAGAATAAGAAGTTGTATGAGGGAAGAGTGTTTATATGCTTCGTAATCATTATCATTATAATGCAAACCATCTTCATAATGGACGTAGGCCTAGCTTAAGGCTGAACCACTCTAAAATCTTGTCTCCATTTTACTTTCCTCGCGTTTTTAATATTAACTTATAATTGAGTACGGCTCCAATTACTCTCTAACCAATTTGGTGAAGTGCAATCCTTGTACCCTTGGCGTTTGAGCCATTCTTAGTGAAAACATTTGGTGCCCACCGAGGGGCCGTATTTGCATCTTTCCTTGTTGAAGTCCAACCAGATTTGCTAAGAAAAACTTTCCTTGAGACCATGGATATGCCGAAGGAAGTTACTTATGAAATCGACGATCCCACTGGCAATGTTAATATTGTCACATCGCACACCACCCATTTCGAGGTAGGTGAATCATCAAAAAATGAGGTAGCTATAACCAAAAGAGAGTTGGAAGAAGCAATGGCGGGACTAACAAGTCAAATAACTATTGCAAGCAATGCAATGATGACGAAACTTGAGTCAATGCTCGTTATTCAAGCCGCTACCGCAAAGCCACCCTAAGTACCACTTGTTTTCCACCCTCTCGAAAGAGTCACACACACGGTACCGAATCTTCTGCTTCAAGCACAAAACAGGGAAATTCTATTCAGAAAGCTGCATATCATGCCAATCTGGACCGTGGAAAAGCTAATGCCCCCATGCGTAACTATTCCGATGACACAACATCTCAATGGGAAAATAGTCCCACATAGGGGGCATTTCTCTCAAAAGAACGCCCAGATCCTTTGTCTCCAGACCATGGTTACGCGCCTAGACAAGGATTTGGCGAAAAGGAAGGCACTCATTCCATGGATCGGAACCAAGAGCAGGAATATATCTTAGGAATAACACGTGGAATTGTGAAGGAGAGCTTGAAGAAAGAGGATAATCGGAAAAAATGGGAATTTTCTCCTACTAGGGCTCCATTCACTAAAAGAATTAGGCTGACTAAATGTCCGCAAAAATTTAAACCTCCAACGGTGTAGTCCTATAATGGGACAGGCGATCCCAGTGTGTTCCTGTGTAAATATGATCAGCATATGAATAGTGCGCACGCCACCGATGAGATGAAATGTCTGTTTTTTCCTGCTTATCTAGAGGGGGTGGCCTACCTCTGGTTCATAAAGCTGCCGCCAAAGTCTGTGGACAACTTCGCTTCTTTGGCTAAACTATTCAGTAAGCAGTTCAGGTTCCAAGTAGCAAGGGTCCAGGATGTCATGGAGTTAGGTGAAATACAACAAAGATCAGAAGAGTCCGTCAAAGTTCTTCTCACCCGCTTCAATATGGCAGTGGCTGAAGTTGAAAATTATGAGCCCCGTCTAGTTCTGATGGCTTTGAAAGGGGCCATATGTAAAAAGACCAAGTTAGGAGGGTGGATTAAGAAGAAGAAACCATATACACTCGAACAACTACTCAATAAAGCTGAAAAATATATGATTGTTGAAGAGAATTCGGTGTGTGAACAGCTAAAAAGGAAAGATAGTGCACAAAATAGCTTGGATAGTCAGAAGAGAAGTAACGAAGGAAAAGATAACCGAGCTAAGAAGAAGCTACGGTTTTTAAAGAATTATGAGCTCATCCCCCTAATTGACACCATAGGGAATATCTTCATGGCAACTAAGAATACCGAGAAATATCTGATCCCAAAACAAATGCAGGTCAAAGATGTTGCTATAAGATCAGGAAGGTTTTGTCAATTTATTAACCAGCCAGGGCATGATACAAATGATTGTAGGCATTTAAAATCATTAATTGAGGAACTGATCAGGAAGAATCATTTGCAACAATTTGTGCAAGTCTGCGAACACTGTTTCAACTCTCTACAAAAAGAGGACAACAAGTAGTGAATAGGTCGCTCAAACCGATTCAAGGCCAACCCATACTTAAGGATCAGTAGTCAGCATTCTGGTTATGGAGACTATGAATAAGCGACCTCCATCACTTTACTTTGCTTTATTATTTTGTTTTGCTTTCTTACTTCAGAACCAATAGTTACTTTACTCTGTTCTATTTCTCGTTACATTCTTGTAAGCAGTTGACGATGATTTGCTTGCGGAGTATTAAACGAAGACCTTATAAATCAAAAGTTAAGTGCTTACCTAAATAACGTACTTGTAAGCTCATACTGAGAATTGGTTTCTTAAATATAGGGCTTAATAGAACCGATTGCTCATCTACAACTAAACAATAACAGAGGTCCTCGCAAAGCACATTTCAAGCAAAGCAGCTCGAGAGCCAAGGACATCATGCGAGTTAAGCAAGATAAATAAACGCATCACGTCAAGAGAATAAGCTGTTCTGGGGCAAATAGTGAAAAGCATAGCAAACAAACAGCAAATCAGAAGGCTGCACTTTTCACTATGAAACACACCAAACTCTTAGCAAGCATCAATTGAAGGGCTTGGCATCATGCTTTGAGGGAAATACAAAGGTAGTATCAAATTTGTCCCACGGATAAAAGTTGATAATCCCAGAGAGGCGCCTTCTTAGGTGTAGGACACAAACTCCTTAAATCGAAATAGAATTCGACAAGAAGAGCAAGTATCCACCTCTCGAGGTGATGCATAATGTCGGAAAGAACAAAAATACCTACGCTAGAAGCACCATTCCTAGTGTCGGATGGACCGCAAAACATGCATGCTGGAAGGACCAGCGCAATCAAAAATCCTAGTCGAAAGGGGGTAACAGAAATCCTAGTCGAAAGGGGGCAATAGCAATCCTAGCCGAAAGGGGGTAAAAGAAATCCTAGCCGAAAGGGGTATCCATTTTAGGTCTTTCTTGATTTCAAAACAACTAGATCAAACGGGACCTAAAATGGATCGAAACTTGAAACCCAAGACCTCCCATGGGGGCACACATTCAAACCACAATCTCCGAAGGGCTTGGGCCACCAAGTCAGCTAGAAATGTGGGATGAATACATAAAAAAAATAACGACCTTGCGCGTTTAAAAACCTAATCCACGAAGAGCTTGTACTGCCAGATTAGCGGGAAACACGGTTTACCTATTCAAAAGTCATGAACTGATCGATTAAAACTAAAATTATAACCATAACTAAGAGAATTTATGAAAACTCGATTGTTCGTACCCTAATAGAGTTACAAAGAACTTTGGTATGGGGGCATCACCATTGTGTAAAAATCAGTAATGCTCACTTAGACATACCACAAGCTCGCTACAACTTAACGACAAAGAATAAGCATTCGATGGGATCATTTGACTAATGAGATTGAGTCCCCGTGAAATACTATCATTCATAAAAATGAACGGCGAAATCATTATAATACCAAACGTGATAACTTGGGTATACGAGCAAACAAAAAAGTATTAAGCGAGGACCGGCACACACATATACAACCGATCTAAGTGCATGACAAAAATAATAGACTGAAATCAAAGCATAAGGATCATAAGTGCTACTTCTTAACAGATAAAGGACAAGATGAACCAGCTGCTTGACATTCACCCCTTGTTCCTTTGTTCACGCAAGAACTATCGGGAGAAGACAAGTTAATGGTTCCTGGGCTATTTGCAATAGGCGTCCTGGGCTATTTGCAACATGCGTCCTTCTGCGTATCAGAGTGGACACAGCCTTAGTATTCCAAATTTCATCCTCATCTTCCAAATCAGATATGTTTAGTAATGCTGGGTCTCCCAATAGAGGTACGGTGCGTGGTCTAACACTGGTTGATACTAAAATGGAGTCAACAATGACAGTTTGAACAGTGGTACCACCGGTAGGCAAATAAGGTGGCGAAGACGGAGCTGGTGCAAAAGAATAGTAAGCACTAAATTCAGCAAACCCAGTCGAAGAAGTAAGATAATCCAAACCCGTTGCGGATTGATAGATGTCAATTTACCTGGGTTTACTGGGTATACAAGGTCGACCTCGTAGTCACTCACATTTAAAGAGGCGTCGTTATGGCTTGCGCGTTGTTTGAGAATATTTTCCTGAACTGTGTGAACTCCGGTAGCGTCCTAGACAAGGTGATCTGCAGGGGAAGTTTGAGAGATTGAAGCTTCAATATTAATAAGACTAGATGGACTACGAGTGGTAGTAACATCCAAGGTTTTTCCCTTAGGAGAACGAGCTCGCTCGTCTGCCAGTATTTTCCTACCTCTAACCAAAGCCTTAGGTCTTTTTCTTCCAAAAAGCTTTCCTGGAGATATTCATCATCATCACCGTCGGAATATGAGAGCACTCGTTCCCAAACAAGAGCCAAAGTCCGTGGAAAATCCTTGTTCAGATAACTCAAGCTTCCGCGTTTCATAACACTGTAAATGTAAAACCGAAACCGAGTATTGTCAGTCTAAATTCTAGCCTCATCAAGGGCTTTGCACAGCTTGATTCCACTTTCTCCCAGATCCCTTAGAGTCTTATTCTGAGAATTAATCTTGTCCTCAAGAACTGCTTTTTCTTGTTGATAAGAAACCGAGGACCGTCTCTCTAAAGCCAGTTGACACCCAGCAAGTTCTTGAGTAGATTGAGCTTCTCCAAGCTGCCCCCCTTACAACCTCAAGCTCTCTTTTAAGTTCCTCATTTTTAGCCTCTAAGTGGTTCACTCTAATATTCCCGGTCTTTAAAGAGGAGATTTCAAATTCTTGAAACTTGATCAAGTGAACCAACCCAGCTTATCATTCTCCAAGAGGTTATTATGATCGAGATGTCGAGCATTTAATCTTTGGAACTCTTAACCAAATTTAGCCCAATGCTCTAGTTGCTTATCAACATTGCCCATGGCCAGGTTTAGCCGCGTTTCAAGCTGGATCTAGCAGTATTAAACTGGGTAATCATACAGCTCTTTATAGTTCTTAACCCCTCAACAGCATCTTGCTTATCATTTGGATGCAGATCTAAATCAAAAGGCATCCCCCTAAAATCCCAACCTTTGAAACGATCCTTAAGCATCAAGTTTCCAGGCGGGACCCTATTAGGGGGGCGGTCGAGAATCATATGGATCTGAGCAGAGGTTGGGACAATGGATTGTTTAGAGAAAGGGGAAACATCGGGAGCTAGGAAATCAGTAAGTACGGATCGTTTCTAAGTCCCACTTTTGCCTCGATCGTTCCTGCTCCTTTTCTTTGGCTCTCCCTCTATATGATGCTCACCTTTATCGCCTTTATCCAATATCTCCGCACGATCAGACCCTTTTATCCTTAAAGAATCAGTTATTGGAAGATCGAGGATGTGTTGAGATTGAGAACTCGAAGACGGCTGAGAGCGCTTTAAGCAACGAGAAAGGTGAGACTGTAAAAGACTTTGAGATCAACAAAACCAACCTGTCGAGAGAAGCTGTCTGATAGTGAATGTTCCATGCTTACACCTAGCAAAGGGGAGCAAAAGCAGAATTTCAGCAAGCATACAAAGAGATTATAAGATTTACGGGAGAGCATAAGGTGCTTATAATAATTGCATTTTATTGCACATCAGAAGAAAAAAACCAATTTCGAAGGGAGTTCTTAAATTTAATGCTTTCCCAGGCCGTTGGGTGGATTCTCGAGCTCTTTCCATATCAGACGCTATAAGATCAGAAGTCACAATATCACCCAGAATAAAATAATTGATGGTATCTAAGTCTCCCAAGCTTCCAAAAGTTCCTGCGGAACTCTCTTCTTGAGTAATAAGAGGAGCAGGGTTTTCAATAATTTTTTCAGAAATTATGTTACCACTTGTATCACCTATGTTTTCATATATTCGTTTATCGCTTCCTTCAGTAATCAAAGGCAAGGAGGACCCCACTGAAAATAGGCCACAATCACCAAGGATTAACTGTTCCTTTTTGGTAAGGAGTTTACCAGTGGTACTATGTGTATAAGCCGAAGTTTTCTTGATGGATCGTGAAGGATGGAGTAGCTGATACTTACGAAGGTTTCTTTTTGAAAGCAACGCCTGTATACTCCTTTCAGTCTTGTCAATAGAAACCAAAGAATTGAGAAGCGCCTGGTCAAGGACAAGGCCTTCATTGGGAGGAATTACTACAAAATGGAGAGAGAACCAAATAAAAAAGAAGAAGAGAAAGGAAAAGCAAAGATTTCAAAGCAAGGGCGGCTATCTCCCTCCATCCACCGCCCTTAGAAGTTACCAGGACATCGAACATAAAAATATTGATATGGAAATCCCTTGGCGTCGTCTGTTAAACCAATAATAATTCTACAATATATGCCTTCCATAAAATTAAAAGTGGGACCGTCCTCCTTCCTTTTTTCGAAAGCATATAATGAATAGATATCCTGGAATGAAGGTGCTCGTTGCTTGACCCTCATAAAAAGTATGTATAGCCCTAATAGAATATTATATCCATTGGGATGCAACTAGAATGGAGCAATGTCCAGATGCCGCAAGGCGGACCAAAAATAGGAGTTGAAAGGAGGAACCGCTCCACTGGACAACATACGATAGTTGACTGCTACATATCCAGGAGGAGGACGATCAGTCGAATCATCTTTCCTTGGAAATCTGGTTTCATCTTTTGAAAACCCAAAATGAGCACACATATACTAGTAGAAGCCAAATGGGAGTGTTGATTTACGACTATCAGAAGGCACCCATTCAAGGATTCGAGGTGAGGGGTAAGATTGGCTAACATCCACTCTAGGGCCAACAGCCGGAGCAGCTTCAGTCATCTGATCAGGACCTTTGGACTTTCCAGACGTGGCCCCTTCCTTAGGATCTTGACTAAATTGGATTTTAGCTTACATTTCTACATAGGTAGGGATGTTTGAGAAACAAGTTACGGCTAGGTTGCTAATAATTAAAGGAAAACAACTCTGAGTGAATGTGCCATTCAAACTGAAAAACCATCAACTATACTTAGCCTTCAAAACCTACTGAAAGTATAAGTGATCGAAGGCAAAATTGCAAGCTTAAAAGTGTACGATAAGGCTTGTCATGACAGATTAAACATTACAAGGAAAGTTCAACCAACAGAAACGAACCAGTATCGACCGGTCTCATGTAACCCTTGCATGTACAAAAGGCTCTGGCCCGGTTGGTTATAAATAACTACTGGTCGCGCATAATAAATGGATCCTACCAGCAACAAACAAAACATGAAACAATGATAACAATGTCAAGGTTCTATGAAACAGGCATTCCATCAAATAGTTAACGAAGGCGTGGTAAATAAAAAATGACGTTTCAAAGACATTACGACAAGCAGCTTGCTGGCATATTATTGAAATCAGAAAACCAAGGGAGTTTTTTGTGCGAATCAGAACTATCAAATGATTACACATACACGCCTAAAGACTGCTAAGTCAAATCAACGTTTTCTAGTCATTGAAATCATAACGAAACTACAAAAAGCTTCAATACATGCTCAAATAATTCAGTTCTTATCAACTAGGAACTTTTATGAAGCTAGTTGGATTAACCCGAAAGCAAAGTTTAGAGGAAAAATTCACTTATAGACGAGTAAGCGGATCTGATTTTAAAGGAGAAATGCTCTAACTGATTTCGGAATTGAAGGAACTCAGCCTAAAGAAACCAGGAGCAATGATAAATTGAGGGAGTTAATGCAATCGAAGGCTGGGAGTAATTTGAGGCAGTAGGAAATATCTTATAGCAGAGCCGCCATTAAAGCCGGATTTTTAGAATGATGAAATACGCAAAGAGCGGGAAATTGAAGAGATGGTGCTTAAAGAAGACTAAAAGGCCCTTTTAGATTAGAGTGACATGACAGCCCGGTCCAGTCCAGAAAACCCGATTAACTATATTTGAGAAGCAGCCCATCAAATCCAATCAACAAACAACTATGTCTGTGTGCGAGCGACTATAAGGATATTCAATTTTACATAAGTACGGGCCGACAGTAAGTATGTTCGTCTTATAGGAAATTGGACTTAATCCATCAAATGATGTTACATTATTTCGAAGCATGTAATCTTTACAAATTAAAAAAAATTACAAACTTCGAGGGGCAAATGTTTATCCCTTAAGAATCATACAAAAATTGAAGGATTAATTCTATGATAAAACTATAAGACGAACACTCACGAGGTTCGTATACTCATGCTTCAACCAAGGTCGATCGTACACAACAAGGTTAAACATAAGCCACGGCTCGAGCATGGGAATAGAGACTGGTCACTTGTGCTAAGTAAAGTCGCTTGAACATCAGAACGAGGCGGGCGGATTGGCTTAGCACAATCAGGATTGGTCATATAACGCAGCACGGTCATGCAGAGAAGTTGCACACACGAAGCTAGCTCGAGAATGGCACGACGCAAGAAAGCGTAAGGGTCACGTATCCTACGAAGATCATATATATTTGAAAAGTACGCTCATCCTAGTACCAAAGAAACCAGTCGTACAAGATGAAAAGTGGAATTGGCTCCAGGAACATGCTCTACTCTGAAGCCGTTCATTGATACTACTCCGGACAATCAAGCTAGAGGTCGTACATGTATCCCATGTCCACTCATAGATTGCAATCACAGTCACCCACTCATTCTGCAATCAGAAGGTAACAATCGTACGCCGTCCACCGGTCGATCAGATACCAGTCTCTGAAGGGTCGTACTTACATTCCGACCTACAAGATTTGACTGTTCACTTATACACCAACACAGGACTTCTGGCCAATCACTCGTGTACTCATCACCAAACAACTCACACAAAGCCTCTTACTCCTATGAACCCGCTTACTCTTATGAAGCCACTCACTCCTATGAAACCGCTCGCTCCTATGAAGTCGCTCGCATATAGCAGTTGGATACAGCTATCGACAGTTGGATACAACTAAGCAGTGGCATCTTAGTAATTAACGGAACAAGAGACCCGTAGCCTGCATATATGGACCTTAACTCATTTCTTCTAGGGGGCTCACCTATAAATAGGCCATGGCTTCCATCATAGAGGGGGGATTCCAGATCACCACGAAGTGCTGTCAAATTCTTTCCTCCACCATTCCTTTAGCATTTCAACCATTATTGTCATCTACACTTGAATGATCTTCGTTCATCCAACTATGGAATCCACTGAGATCTTATAAGTAAAAGAAATCAAAGACATCCTCCTCCTTCGTCATTCATCCGTCCTTCTTTCCGTAGATTCCACTATTCCTCCACCAAATTCCGTGAATATCGAGCGAGATTTATATATGAGAACGAGAATATGTTGAGAGAACAAGAAGATGTATGAGGGAAGAGAGCTTATATATGCTTTGTAATCATTGTCATGATAATGCAAACCATCTTCATAGTGGACGTAGGCCTAGCTCAAGGCTGAACGACTCTAAAATCTTGTCTCCATTTTACTTTCCTCGCGTTTTTACTATTAACTTATAATTGAGTACAGCTCCAATTACTCTCTAACCACTTTGGTGAAGTACAATCCTTGTATCCTTGGTGTTTGAGCCATTTTTGGTGAAAACAGTCCTATTGATATCAAATTTCATATCATATCCATGTATTCTTATTTGCTTAATGTTGAAGCAAATGAAAAATTATTTAATTTACTTATTGATTAATCTATTTGTATAATTATTAAGAACAAGTTAAAGTGCAATCACAATATAAAACATTATTTACTTGCATATGTATATAAATATAGCGAGTATACACATAGATTAGCAAATAATTGTTGTTCAAACTTTATAATATTTGCAATTTATATTATTTATATTTTTAACTAGAGTTTGAAACCCATTAAAAATGCGAAGAAGATCATACAACATTATTTACCGCTTTTATATTCCTATGTACACTGGTCATGAATTTAAAATATGTATATATCTAGAATTTTCCTCAATATTCACTGTTCACAATTTATTATTTAAATTAATTATCAAAATAAACCCCAAAATAAATTGTATTATAAAGGCGGTAAAAACTGGGTCGTTACAGTCTACCCACCTTAATGGGATTTCGTCCTCGAAACTGAAGAGTAACTAGGAGATTATAGTTGTAGACTACAGAATTCTATACTTTTTAGCTCTAAGACAACATTATTTAGATAAGGCTAAGCTCTGGATATTTACATCTTCCTGTTAAAATAAAAATAAAAAACATAAGTTCCAGTTTGTTATTGAAATTCCGATCAACACCAAAGCTATTTGTTTATGGCTCGTGGATAATCAAAAATCTGTTCTGAAATCAGAATGTAAATTTATATAAGTTAATTAAATACAATGGATAAGTTATGGAATTTTCATATTAAATATATTATTAAACCTTTTTACTCATCTACACTGTTTAAATTTGATAGTTAAAACACCGATTATCAAATAAATATCCTATACGTGTTAGTTCGAAGAGACCAGGATGGGAACTGGACCCAAAACCACTTCGAACTGGCATACGTTCGTAAACTAACTTATAGATTCTTATAAAAATGGTAAATGGTGAGAGTGAAGACCGCGGATCTTCATGAGCGGAAGAACTACTTGATAAATTTCTTTGGGTTGCACCTGAAGTTATTTTGATAGTGATTCTGTCGTGATTGAAATCTTCGGATTTGGAAGGACTACTCACTACTGATCCATGGGGTGATACCTATATTGGATGCAGTAGGAGAGTGCCTTCGGTTAATCGTGTTCTTGGATGACTTGTATGGACGAATGTCTGATAGAGTATGTCTTAAGAAACACGCATGTTGATTTTTACAAACGTATTTATGTGGTTCCAGCTAACACTCAGAGTAATTTTGTGGACGTCAATTAGTGATTTAAGGGATCTGACAATGTGGCATTCAAAGTAAACGGTGGCTAGATGTTCTAAAGGTAAATTCTAAACCTCAAGCCTCATCAATCGAGAAATGATAAAAATTGGGCAGGTAGCATGGCTATGTGAGTCGCTCCCATTAGGGTGTATACTCACCTATCTAAAGAAATTTCGTTTCCTTCTTTAATCTATTCAATGCTGTCCCTTTTAGGGAAACGGTTGCTGATCCCAACCTTTGGTGAATACATTCAATGCACTCAGGCGAAATGAGTGGTAGGTCAAATGTGGCCGGGTTCCAAGATATTCTTGTTGAATCCAGTGTATTACCCTCTAGAGATACACTATCGACAGGTGGTTCCCTACTTTATCATAGTCGGTATCCATTATCCAATAAGTGCCAAGGTTTTGATTGAATGCTGTATATATAGAGTGTGAGATGCAAGCGTTCTACTAGATTGATATTTATTTGTATTTAGACAATATTATAATATCAGATGATATATGTTGATTTCAAAATGTTTTGGGTTATCGTAAGGTAAAAACCATCTGCATTCATGTGTGGATTAGTCCTACAATTGTCTTTTATTTCAAAAGGGTTTTTGAACGTCAAATTAATCTATTTTGAAATCGTTTACTCATACCAGTCCCATGACTGACCCAGATTTTTTTCTAAGTTTCCCTAAAATCTTAGGTGCACAAATTTGTACGAGCAGTCAAGTGGTTTCAGGATTTTATAGATTCACTTGAAGGAGCTTGGAACAGGAGGCTTCAGCTTTAGATATATAGAGTTATTTCCATTGAAATGTATATATGTTGTACTCTGATGATGTATGTATGTAAGGTACAGTTTTATATTTCAAAATGCTATACAATATATTTTATTCAGTTCAGCTGTGAGATTCATTATACCCTAATTCTGTTGTGTTCAGTTCTTCTTTTTCTTCTATTCTAACTTTCTTTCTTTCTATTTCTCACCCTCTAACTTCTTTCTATTAATGATCTATTAAATTATGATGGCTGATTAGTCGATATGTGATAAAGGAAACATATTAGTATCGATGATTAGGATTGGAACTTTTCGGGTCGTTATAGTTGGTATAAGAGCATCCTTTGAGTCAGATTTTGACATCCTTTGAGTCGACTAATTACATCACAAGTTCAATTCAAAGGATACTAAAACCCGATGTCGAAGAAAGAAATTACAGGGGAGAATAGATAAGATTGAAGAGTTAGAATAGAAGAAAATAAGATAACAACAACAGAATCAGAGTAAACACGAATCTCACAGCAGAACGAATAAAATATAATAGATATATAATCACTTTTGAAATCCAAATTGGATTTGGATTTACATACATCATCAGAGTATAACACATACACAATACAGCAGAAATAAACTCTACATATCTAACGTTGAAGCCTCCTGCTCCAAGCTTCTCCAAAAAATCTGTAAAATCCTGAATTACTTAAGTGCCCGTACAAATTTAGGCACCCAAGAGTTTAGGGAAAACATAGAAAAATAAACTCTGGGTCATTCATGGGACCGGTGTGAGTAAATGATTTTAAATGGCTTGATTTTAACTTTCAAAAACCTTTTAAAAGAAAAGATAATCGTAAGACCGATCCACACATAAATACTGATGGTTTTTACCTTATGATAACCCAAAGAAATCTTTGAAAACAATGTTATTCTGATATTATAATAGTGTTTAATTACAAATAAATAGCAATCTAGTGGAATGCTTTCATCTCACGCTCCATATACATGGTATACAAACAAAACCGCGGGCGCTTATTGGAGAATGGATTCCAACTATGGTAAGGTATGGGACCACCTTCCGACAATGTATCTCTGGAGATGAATACATTGGGGTTCAAAAAGAACATCTTACAATCCGGCTAAACATGACTGACTCCTCATTTCGCTTGAAAATACCAAATATATCATTACCACGGTTGGGGGTCATCCAACCGAACCGATAGCATACAAAATAAAAGGGACAACCAAAGGCATTTGATTTCTCCAGATTAGGTAATGATATACTCTTTTAATGGGTGCGACCCACATATCATACGACCTACCCGATTTTATACCATTTCCCAATTAATGAGGCTTAAGGTCTGAACTTATCGTTAGACAGATCATATCTTCATTTAATTTGAATGCCATATCATCAAAGCCATCAAATCATAAATTGACTTTCCTAATACCATGGGTATAAAGCTAAGAAAAACGAATTCCTCTGCCACCCAACATAGTTTGCAGAGATCAATCATATGATTCGTTAGGAATACCCTGTCATACATTCGTACATACAAGTTGTCTTGGGATTGGGCAAACCGAAGACACTATCATGTAGATCCATCATAGGCAGTTGCTACCTAGGATTAACTGAACAACCCTTGCATAAACTCCATCTTCAATAATCTCTGACTTGAAATGTATAAATCGAATCGAAGTGGAATTAAATTTCGGACTCTTCGAAATGACAACGTAAAAGGTCAAGATTTGATACTCGGTGATTTAACTATCAAATATAAAATAAAATGAATATATTTATTTTCGTTGGACCTATTAAGCCTTAATTAAATAATCTTCAATTATTAAATTCAAATATTAACTTCGTTTATATTTATCTAAAACCATAAGTATTTCTTTTAACTTCAGAAATTCTTATTATTAATCTTACGTGATAATCTCTCTCTTGAATATACATTTCAGAGCTGAAAGCGATATTCAATTCTAACACTCATTCCGAACATAAACTAATACTTTCTATCAGATAATGATGAAATCATTCAAGTTGGGGTATTTAATTTAATTATCTCTCAGACCTTGAGTCAAAATTATTTTTACCTTTTAAATTCGTAGAAGTTCGATATCCAATATATTCGATAAACTAGAATTTGTAAATCGGTTGATTTACAAATCTTAAACCATTTATTTTGATACCAAGTGTGACAACCTGAATTTTGGTACCCTTTGAGCTGACCAAATACAACACAAGTCCAACGCAAAAGATGCTAAAACTCAGATGTCGAAGAAAGAAATTAGAGGATGAGAAAAGTTAAGATAGAAAAGTTATAATATAAGAAAAAAAGAATACAACAATAGAACATTAGAGTAGATACGGTCTCACAGCGGAATGCACAAAATATAATAATTTTTGAAATACATAACTATATTTGATCTCACATACATCATCAGAGTACATCACATATATAACACAATGGAGATTAAACTCTAAATATCTATCGTTGAAGCCTTTTGCTCCAAGCTCCTATAGATAAATATGTAAAGTACTGAACTACTTGACTGCTCGAACTAAATTGAGCACCCAAGAGTTTAGGAACCATAGAAAAATAAAATTTACAGTTTACCCGTTAGTTTATTTTATCGACTAAATTCATGTTCGATTAATTTAAATCATTGAAGAAATTTGTTTTTTTTCTTAAATGAATTTCGATAAGTTAATTAATGTTTAATTAACAGTTTTTGATAAGTTAATAGTGCAGCTAAGCAGAGAAGTTAAATTTGGATAAATTATCGTAGATAATGTTTTAACTAATTTCTTAAGTGTTAAGAGGATAAGGAAAAGTCGATGAATTGGAATGAATTCCCTGATTTAATATTTTAAGTTAATAAAGCCGACTTTGTAAATGATTCGAAAACAACAACGTTATTTTGGAAATGGTTTTAGATTTGAAAATCAAATTAGATTTACAAAGTCTGTGTTGTTGAATATTTTGGATATCGAACTTCTACAAATCGTAACGATAAGAATGATTTCGGCTCAAGGTCTGAGAGGTAATTAAAATACCCCAACTTGAATGATTTCACTATCATCCGATAGGTAGTATTAGTTTGAATTCAAAATGAGAGTCAGGAATTGATATCGTCTTCAGCTATGAAACTGTTACTCAAGGGTAAGATTATCAGGTAAGATTGATAATAATAGTTTTCTAAGTTAAAGAAATACTTATGTTTTCAAATAAAATATATAAATAAGTTCGTGTTAAAATTAAATAAGGCTTAGCAGATCCAATGGAAATAAATATATTTATTTTATTTTTTATAGTTAAATCACCGACTATCAAATTTGGAACTTTTCGTTATCATTTCGAAGAGACTGGAATCTAAATTCCACTTCAATTCGATTTGTACGTTACTAGTTAGAGATTATTGAAGATCATTGAAGACGGTATTATGCAAGGGCTATTTTGTCAATCCTAGGTAGAAATTACCTAAGATGGATTTACAGGATAGTGCCTTCGGTTTTTCCAGTCCCAGGACAAATTGTATGGACGAATGCATGACAGAGTATGCCTAATAAATTGCGTAAGTTGATCTCTTCATACATATTTACGTTTGATGGTGGAGGAATTCGTTTCTCTTAGCTTCATACCCGTGGTATTTTTGGGGAAGTCAATTTGTGATATGGTGGTTTTGACGATGTGGCATTCTAAGTGAATGAATACGTGTTATATCTAAAGGTATGTTCAGCCTTAAGCCTCGCATCCAGGATATAACAAAAATCAGCAGGCAGCATGGCTAGGTGGGTTGCTCCCATTAGTGTGTACTGTCATCATCTAGAGAATATTCATTTTTTTTCCTTCGCTTTTGTATCTCCTGGGAATGGTTATGTTGCTAGCAACCGTAAGGTGACAATATATTCGATACACTCAAGAGAAATGAGTGGTCGGTCATGTGTGGCCGGGTTACAAGATGTTCTTGTTGAACCCAGTGTATTCCTCTCTAGAGATACACTATCAGAAGGTGGTTCCATACCCTATCATAGTTGGAAATCCATTATCCAATAAGCACTCGTGGTTTTGATTGTATACTATATATGTAAAGTGTGAGATGCAAGCGTTCTGCTAGATTGCTACTTATTTGAGTTAGACATTATTATATTATCAGAAGAGTTTGGACATAAAAGTTGTTTTGGGTTATCTTGTTGAACCCAGAGTTTATTTTTCTATATTTTCCCTAAACTCTTGCTTTCCCTAAACTCTGGGTTCCCAAATTTGTACGGGCAGTCAAGTAGTTCAGGATTTTACAGATTTATTTGGCAGAGCTTGGAGCAGGAGGCTTCAACGTTAAATATTTAGAGTTTTATTCCGCTGTATTATATATAATGTACTCTGATGATGTATATAAGTTCAAATCTGGTGTGTATTTCGAAGGTGATTATATATATTATATTTTGTCCCACTAGGATTGTGAGATTCTGTGGTATTGTTCAATTCGATCTTCTATCTATTTTCTTCTATTCTAATTTTCTATCTTTCTATTTCTCATCCTTTGAATTCTTTCTATTAATGATTCGTATTTTCGGGCAATTTGGGTTGGACGTCAGTGGTACTCAGTCAGCTCAAATGGTACGGATTTGCGGGTCGTTACACTTAGTATCAGAGCTGAAGGTTGAGTTGTAACTTTGGCTCTATGGCATAACACGATAGAGATGGAGTTAGTAATACCCTAGATTGAGTTTGAGTGTGTGTGTATATATATATGAGTGCATATTTATTATTTGATAAAAAAATGGTTTTATATTGTGTTGATTAGTTTGTCAAGTGGTTTAAAAATTCTAATCGATACAGGGTACAAAATGTATCGAAAAGTGTTTATAAACTCTTGAATAGAGTATTTCGGCATAGTATTATTTTTAAAAGTTGGGTAGATGAAATTATTTAGCCCAAATTATATTTTGTTATAAACAATAATTTCCTGAAATTATTGTTGTATATATCGATTGTTTTTATTATAATCAAATAGGATTATAATGGTTATATTGAACCAAATTGATTTTTTATAAGGATAAGATATACAAACAAGGCAAACTAGAGGAATGTTTGAGAAAACAAAATGTCATGGGAAAATTCAAAGGTTTTGAATTTAAATGAAATCAAGTTATATGATTTCAGATTGGTCTGGAATTAAAATCGAAAATCTAGTTTCTGGAGTTGAAAATTTAACTGGAGTTAAGAGATTGGAAAATAACTGGAGATTGGTTGAGTTAAACGATTTCTGAGTATTGATCTAATGTTGATCTTGGTCTTTGGGGTCGATACTTAGAAGATTATTTTCTTACCGACTTACGGTCAGGAACTGTTAGACCGAAATCTAGGCCTAACACCCAAAAATCTATGTGAAAACCTCACAATCACAGATTAATGCAGAAAAAGCAGTAAAATAAGAGGAGACACACGAGATTTTTATAGTGGTTCGGCTCAATCCAAGCCTATGTCCACTTTATAGTTTCTTAAATCCTAAGAAGCTATTACAATGTTGTTTGTTTGCAGTTTATACACGAAATCCTCGTGTTTACAATGAAGAAGAGGAGATTAAAGGGGAGATTATACACGAAATCCTCGTGTTGTAATGTGGAATTCGACTTCTAGGTTATGCAATAGCCTTGCGAAGAACCATAGTTGAAGCCATGGAGAGTTAGAGTTCCAAAAGTCCCTCGAAATGACCATCTCCTGGTGTATTTATAGGTGTAGAGAAGCAGCTAGGTGCTCTGAATCGGATCGGATCGGAGGGGCACGTGGCAGGCTCCGAGGTGATCTCGGAAGTAGTGGAGGAGTGGTCTTCAGATCGTGCTAGGACAGGTGGAAGCTGATCCGGATTAATAGGAGACGATTACTCCTTGAGAATAGGTCAAACTTGTGTGCAGGAAATGATACAGGCGGGTCGGTTCGGGTCCGAAACGAACAGGGGTGGAGCATCCGAACCGAAGACGTGATGTGCACTTCTGTGCAGTGTGCAAGGCGGGTCGGGTTTGGATGGTCCGATCCAAACCGAGGTGAGCTGGAATCCAAGTCTGAGCATCTTCGAAGTGTGGAGTCGGAGCGGGTCCGATCCGATCCGGGAGGTCAAGCCAATTTCCAAATTCCAAGTTTTCGGTTCTGCATGCGTTCACGGAAACGGGCATAACTTTCAAACCGTAAGTCCGATTGAGCTGAACCAAAGCTCAAACTGAAGCCGATTCAGAGAGCTAGAAGAGTTATAGAGCTTAGCTCTGTAATTGCTGATTTCGGGCCCAAAAAAGGTCATCTGATAGGAGTTCCGGGCCATTCTTTGTTTGTGATGCGACTTTGACCAAATCGCTGCCTGTCTTCTGACGGTATTCCCGATACTTGAGTGTATTGTTGACCAATGATTTCATGTGTGACGGCTTTGACTTAAAAGCAGGTCAACAGGAACTAATGAATGTTAAAGAAAATAAGTGTACAAATTAGAAATGGAAATGTTTTCCAAATGTAAGTAACAGATAGTTCTAGTTATGAAGATGATTGTGATTGATAGCTAATTGCTGATATATTGAATGTCTTGATTACTGTGAATTATTTGGCAATTAACCTGTGTATTTTGGACGCCTTGCTTGTTGTGATTTTGAAGGGATGACCCATGTAATTGTTTTGAATATAAGTATATAATTATAATCTCCTCGTTACTTTTGAATTTCGAGGACGGAGTTCTTTTAAGGTGAGTAGATTGTAACAACCCAGTTTTTGACTACTTCTATAATACAATTTATTTTAGGATTTATTTTGATAATTTATTTAAATAATAAATTTAAAATAATTTATATTGAGGAAAATTCCAGTTATATATATGTTAATGGATTTAAATTCCTTAACCTGTGTATATATGTATATAATACCCGTATGTGATATTTGGTAATTTGTTTTGTAACTTGTTTTAACCTTTGTAATTATAAACAATATTAGATTTAAATGTTTTAGAAATTTGGATATTTTTATCATTTTTGTCTTGGTATATTCCTTAGTGTTTATATCTTTATATCTATAAACAAGTAATGATGTTTAACATTTCTGGTTATCTTTAAACCATGTTTTAAAATCTATATTTTTGGATTTTTTTTAACTCATGAGTATAATATGCTCTTAAGTAAGATTTTTACTTCACTTAAACACAAAAAAGGGAAGTATGGCATTTAACTATTGAGATGGAATGAAATCAAAATCAATAAATAAAGAAAATGTAATTTTCAGTGCTAAGATTTGCCCTTTTTATGATCTGAATAAACAATACCAAATTCATTTATGTATTACTTTCTTTGTTGCTAAGTTATAGTATATTCAAAATCAATGAGTACACAACCATTTAATGATGCTATTTGGATTGTATAAAATATATTATTTAAATCATTGATGCACACAGGCATTTAGGTTTTTATTTACTTAGGAGCAAAGTAATGTTTTTAGCCATTTCAGTACATGAATGTGCATCTATGTACATAGATACATGCTGTAATATAGATTGATAGAATTTAGTGGCAAGTGGCCTAAGGAACACTTCATTTCAACATTTGTTGCAGCTAATACCCCATCTACTATAACATCCCATATTTTTTGTATATTTAATTTTCAATTTTAAATAAATAAAATAGAATAATATTGGAAAAATCAAATTTTATTGATTATAATGTTGATGATTTGTTGAATGGAGTATAAATAGTTTTTTAAATTTAGTTTATACTTAGAATTGTTGCAATTTGAAAATTTATATTTTATTTAATAAGTTTGAGTTGTTTAGTTTATAATGGAAATTCAAATTTAATTTGGTAAATGGAGAATTCTAAGTTGAGAAATTATAACTGAAACTCAAATCAAAATTCAAATAATCAAATTAAGATTTAAAAATGTGTGAAATTTATTTATAGAATTTATTTAAGTTATAATTTGATTAAGTTTGAATTTAATGAATATTTAATTTGAATTAAAACAGTTAATCGAATAATTGAATATTTTATTTATTTAATTAACTGTGAAATTTAACTGTTTTGGCGACTGTCTCAGAATTCGACGAAACTGTCGCCATTGGATTCAGAACGATGAATTATGGTAGGATTCCATTTTGCGCTATAAATGGACTTGTCATTGGACCGTACGAGAGACAGTGTGAAAGAGATCAGTGTAACTGAATAATTGGTTGTTCACACAATAGGCCTTTTATACACATATAAATGAACCTCTTTTCCAACCTACCAGCAATTTCTCATTCACGTTGGTTTTCATTTACCTGTTTTCCTCCAATGGCTGAAATCATTTTTCAAAACCCTAGATTCAAAATGAATTTCAACTCAAAAATCAAAAATCTTCAAACCATAGCTTATTATATACTGATTCGAAGCTATCGACGATACAAACCTATGGGTGTTCTCAGATTCGACATGCAGTGGACTGAGTTGCTGGAATTCGTAGTCAAAGTCTCAAATTTTCGAAACCGTAATCTCAATTTTGGGGATTTTTGATTTGAGGGTTAATAGGAGAAACGGAGATATGGGTTTTGAAGAGGGGAGTCACACGAGTTCAATGGTGGTGGCCGGAGGTTATACGGTGATGTTGGTTGTCGGGAATTCACGTTTATACCGAAAAATTCATTTCCATTCGTGCGCTCGTCGACGGCAGGAAAGAACACCGGAGGTGGTGGCTCTGGTACCCAAAGGCGCGGTTTTCAAGGAGCTTTTGAGTGGCAGTGGTCTCATCCCTTCCGGCGGCCGGAGATGAGAGATATCGGCGGTTAAAGATGGATGTGTTTTGGGTTCTTCGCGGGTTCCTGTAGCTGAACGGGCGGGAAGATGAGTTGGGACGGGCCTGCTAATGTAGCAGTACCCTATTGGGTAAGAGAATTTTATATTAATTTATATATATTTAAAAATTAGAATAGTTAAACACATATAACTTTTACATACTGACTTGGTTTTGGATGCGGTTGGGTGCGTTGGGATCGTGGCGGAATTGCGGATGATCTGAGACTAGTTTGGATGCATTTGGAGACTGTGAAATTTTGGGCTTTGGTTGGACGTCCGATCCACTAAATACCCAAAGGTGAGTGATTCTCTCACTTACGAAATACTGAATTATTCTCATATTTATTAAATTAAATTATGAAATAAGTTTGGTTGCATGGTTGTGATTGATTGTTGTAGTTGCTTAAAACTGACATGAAATGTGTTAATATACCAATTAAGTTGATAACTAGTTATTTAGTTCAAATCAAATTTCTGGTTAGAAACCCGACATTTTGTGAACCAATGAAAAGTTTTAACATTCACCATTGAACAAATGGTTGTGATGGATGCTTTCATGGTTGGG
This sequence comes from Allium sativum, assembly GCA_030737875.1. Taxonomy (NCBI): domain Eukaryota; kingdom Viridiplantae; phylum Streptophyta; class Magnoliopsida; order Asparagales; family Amaryllidaceae; genus Allium; species Allium sativum. Next base: position 831,111,603 of record CM060913.1, read on the forward strand.
TGCTAAATTGATATTGATACCGAGATGTTCTGTTGTTCAGTATATGGATGTTGTGTGTTTGTTGTGACGGTTAATCCCATTTCCACCCTAGATATTATGGGCATCCAATAAACACGGGATTAATCGATGAAAATAAATTAAGAACACAGATTGAAATGATAAATATCTATGACCCTGATTTGGATTGAAATGATAAATCCATCCATGAAATATCAAAAAATTAGATTTAAAATCACTTGGCCATAGGATAGAAAATTATATATGGACATCGGTTGGTTAATTGATTTTTAAATATTTGAAATTCTACTTGATGGAATGTGTATTTGAAGGAAATGTGTTGAGTTAGATGAATTTTTTTTTCTCTTCCTTTAACCTGAATCTTGAACGATTAGGAATTTGTATGGGAGCGATCCAAACAAATTTGGAACTTTAAAAAGGATTTTTAAAATATCTTGAAGTTTTCAAAAGTTCATGGTAAGATTTGGAATTGATAATTTTCCATAAATTAAGTTCGAAATGAATGTTATTTGTGATACTTGAAATTTCTTCGAATTTAGCAGGAATATGAATTTGAATCCGTTAAACTGAACGGTTTGTTTGATCAAGGTTGAAATGAGAAATGGAATTAAATGAACTACATTGAGACTTGAATTTAGATTCAAGTATTTGAAAATCGGAAAAAGGGAACAAATTTAGTTTAGAGTTTTATTTTCAAAGATTCTATATATATACCTTGCTTGATTTCAAAATAAACTATTCCTTTCCTTCAAAAATTTTATTCAAACTTTAACCTATATACTATTCTATTATAAAAACTATTTCTTTTATATTTTACTATTCAAAACTATCTAGTAACCTTTTAATTTACGTAAATACATTGATATTTTAAATTATCTTATTGTTTTTAATTATTATATTATATATATTTTTTTTTATTTTATATAAAGATTTTTCTTGTAAACATTTACTTTCATTTTTTTTTTTGAATTGTGAATTTCTTCCAAATGGAAAGTGTGTGGATCTAAAACTGTTGTTCAAATGGAGTTGAGATAAATTTTATTCTATTTGAATATGAATCGATTCTAAACTGATTTTTAATATGGAAATGTAAATTATATTCTACTCGAATATAAATGGACCTCCTAAGGGATTGGAATGAGTTGAAGTGGAAGTATATATATTCCATTTGAATATGAATGGATTTCGAACATAAATCGATTTGGAATAATTTGAAATCTTTGAGATAAAATATATTCTATTTGAATATAAGTCGATTTTGTAATATTATATGATTATAATATAAGGATATGGAAATATATTCTAATTTAGAATATAATCGGTTTGGTATGATTATGACATTTTGATATGAAATTATATTTTATTCGAATATAAATTTGGTTTGAAACTAAATATGATATTTTGATATGAAGCTAACCTTTGTGAAATATAAAAGAACCAACTGATGTGAAAGATGTAAGCGTTAGTTGTTAAAGAGGCCGGAGTCGTCATAAGGCATATTCTCTGTCAGTGTCGATACCACTTTAACAACTGTGAACGTTATGATGTATCCAGAATGAATGTGATGACTTAGAGGCAATTGTTGAATTTAAGAAGATGAACGATGACGAAATAGCCCTGACCTTCGGGTCAGAATTGAAATGACTAAAACATGAGCTATACCGTGACTAATTGAGGTAGCACCTTTGATCGGACACACTTCTTCGATACTATCTCTATGACTATGATGATGATGATTAGGGCCCTTTTTGATTTGGGAGTGTGTTCCGAGGTGGGCGGTAGTGGCTGCTAGCGTTACCACCGGTCCGGGAGTGCAATTGGTAGAATCCTACCCTGGGCATTGCCTCGAGTGCCTTGTCATATTTATCCATATCGAGCCCCATACGATTTTGATTTAGCATTGCCTTCTATGGAGTGTCCTCTGATAACACCAGTACGGTGAATTTACGGTACTGTATAGACTGTTAATGCCTGTAAACGGTGTAACGGTAATATGGTAATCCCGCTTACGCTATTTTTATGATATTTACTTTACTGGATAGACACTATCATAATAGCGTATTATACTATGTATGTATTAGTTTAACGGATCCTCGAGAGATGGAAAAATTCCGTAACATCTCTTGAGTTACTGCACCCATGTCACTCAAGTTACTTCGTATTTTAATTTGACTAATATGAGGATGATTTACTGCTGATCCGAGTGTTTGTTGTGTTTTCTTTTTATGCTATACGCTCGAGTCAGCAGAAGTTGCAGTTAGCGTAGATTGCAATAGCTTGGGGGATGAAGACGAGGGTTTGGTGTGTGTGTGTATATATATATATTATAAGTATGTATTTCCGCTGCTTATTATGTACATCTGTATGTATACGTAACTCTGATAATCATTGAATGTTATAACCAATGTATACATTTCAACTGTTTTAAAACTGCTATTTGTTTAGTATATGTTATCCTTCCGCTGTGAGATTGTAGAATTGGTTTCCTCTTCTTTCTTTCTTTTTCTTCTTTTCCCCAATAACTACCTGCATTTGCGATGTGTTTGGGTCGACATGTGTGGTTTATTGTCGATTTGAACGGTCAAAAATGTGGGTCGTTACATTTTGGTATCAGAGCGATGGTTAGCGATAACCTTGGCTCTGTTTGGGGATAAACTCATTAGAGATAGGGTTAGAAACGCCCTAGAATGAGTTTGAGAGTATATGCGAGAGTGTGTACTTGTATTTTTGATATAAAATGGTTTTATATTGTGTTGACTTGTTCTGTTGAATACTTGTGGAATCTGGTCGATTTATGGGACGCCATGAAATCGATAGAAATTTCTAAGTAGTTGAACAAAATGGATCGACATAATATGGTTTTCGATTATATTTTTAAATATATCAAATATATTATTATTGGTTTAGTATTTATGCATTCGTTATTAGTAGGGTAATATTAAGTTATTACTTATTAGGGTTGATTAGATAATAAATCTAATAAGGAAAATTTAATGGTTAGAAAATATTTGGAAATAAAATAATACCTTTAAGTGTAATTAGTTACATAATATTTGCGATAAAATAGGAATGACCTTGAAACTTGTTTCTGGGAGGCTTTTGAAAATAGTTTGCCAAAGTTTTGATAAAATATCGTATTATAAGAAATAGTTCTGGAAAGGGTTTTTAAAGGATTTTAAATGGAATAAGAGTGTAATCCCTACTTAGACCTTAGAAACGACTTCGGAAATGAGTGCACACATTTCCGATGTTTATTCTGAAGAGTTTAAGTGGGGGAGATCACTCAATAGTATTATAACTTGTTTGACAAAGGATTTTGGATTTAATTATATATGACATAAAATTTTATATAAAGGTATTAAAATATGTTACTTAAAGTAGAAATTTAAATTAAACATACTTTGAAAAATTCTATGGTGTTGTAAGTAAAGATTTGGATTTAAAATTTTATATGGTATGTTTTTCTATAAAATAGTATAAACACATAGGTTATTTTAAACTTGGTTTAAAACCCGGAATCAAAGTATTTAAGTTCATTTTAACTAATGATATTGCTTTAAGTACTAAAGTAACTCGATTTGTTGGAATTTAGACTTTGAAATTTTGAACTGACTCAAGTATTCAGAAAGGAAATGGTCGTTGAAATACTTGAGCATGAGCAATAATAAAGTTTAAGCAAATTCCAAATTTAGTCGATATAAGTGTACAATAAGGTTGAAATTAACCAAGAAATGAAATCCAACTGAAGTAAAATAAATTGGAAAGTTTTGTTGTGCAAATAAAGGGGCGTAGCTTATGGCTTGGCTAACTAATAAGGATATCAAGCTAGACGGGTTAAATAAAGTTTAAATTAGGAAATCGAATAAAAGTGGTTTGTGAACCAAGTATAAAACTTAAATTGTGACGGCCCGCCCCGCACCAACCGACATTTACTCCAAAAGTGCGCTGTACACATGTCCAGTTAGCACGGGACGGATCGTCAGAAGAAAAAGGGAAGAAGGAAATGAACTAACAAGGAACCTGTAGAATGTCTCACAGCGCATAGGATAAAATATAATGATAACATACTTGACATAAAACAGGTGAGACAGTGCATAAGCTAAAAATAAACTAACATAGCAGCGGAAAATCCAAGTACAGCTTATGATCCAAAGTTAACATTATTACAACTTTTCAAACTGTCTCAAAGCAAAAGCAGGATAAAGGAGGTACACTACTAATGCCCAAGTAGCGACCACCAACGACACAAGGAGAATATCTATATATCATATGTGGAAGCCTCCTGCTCGCCTCCGAATCAGCTACTCGCGCATCACCAGCTAACCATAACATGTCTCTAGTCTGCTCGTGTGAGCACCCAGAGTAATAAGAGGAGACATAAAACTCTGGGTCAGACATAAAGCTTGGTATGAGCGATAAGCAACAAAACAGAATAATAACAGGTATAATCCAATCATACCTGAACCTGGACCTGCAACCAAAGAGTTAGCACTACATACTGTACAACACTCTAAGGTGCCCTTTCAAATGGTGTAAAGATAACGGGGGTGGGAGTGTGCATGTCATAGTGGTGTCAAACAATCAAGCATAGCAATCATCCTCACATCCCTCACTCAGTGCGTAAAGCATACGATATCCACTACTTTGGTCACCTAGTACTTTGGGCCATGACGGAATCCAATCCCGTGTAACTATCATTACAAGCCCACTATCCATCTCTCAGTGGTGAACCAAAGTTATGAATACCGACAACCCCTTTGCACACGTGCCGCAGCAAAGCCCAATCATGAAGTGAACTCATTGGTTCCCATCTGGATCCTGAGCTCTAACTTCCATTTGGACTACCTTTGCATCTCGGGTTTTAGTCATCATTTTCATCCGGGTCGGTCTTCACTTCACCATGCTTCAGATCGTGGTCATCACCCTCGCTCGGGTCGGATCGTGGTCTTCACTTCAAGTCCAAGCATCTCGGATCGGGTCGGTCGTGCTCCCTCTATCGGATCGAGTCGCGCCATACGGATCGGGTCGTGCTTCTTCTAGCTCGTGGCACTCCAGCTCCATCGGATCGGGTCGCACCATCGATTCGTGGCTTCTGAAGTGGATCGGGTCGGAGCGTGCAAGTGCATGTTGTCCTCCTCTGGTCGGATCGGGGGATGCCATCGGGTTCGGGTCGGAGAAGAATACTCCACGGGCGGTTCGGTTCGCGAGTTGCACCTCCTTGGCCACCTGTTCACGAGCTTCCAAGTGGATCGGGTCGGTCTCCATTACCACAAGAGGATCGGGTCAGATCGTGAAGAGTGGTTCGGTTCGGATAAAGGGGATCCGATCCGGTCCCTGTCTGCAGTTCCTGCACTTTGTCCAGCGAGTTGTTTATGCCATTCGACGGCGTTTTCGACCATTCTAACTATTCTAATCAATCACAAAGCATACCATACAGTCATAGCAACATGTACAACCATCCACAAACAGCAAAACAACAATATGGTATGTTAAAACGGATCAAACATAGCCAAAAACCCCATGTTTTCCCTTAATCCCTCTTAATCTTGTTTAAGCATATAATTAGCAAAACTTATTCAAATTAGCCAAATTTTCTAACAGAGGTCTAAAACAATATTTCAGAATTTCTGAATATTTTTCCAGATTTTTAACCTGCATAAATTCGCTAATTATCACTAATCACCCCTTAATCCCCCAAATTCCGGGATTTGCAAAATTAGTTGAAATTAACCCAAATTCATATCAGAGGCATAAAATGGTGTTTTAGGATTTTAGTAATTTTTCTAGATTTTTCTGAGCCATAATTTCGCTAATCTTCGCTAATTACCATAATTAGCCGTAATTAGTGAAAAACAATGCAAATCACTCACCTTAGCCACAAACAAACTTTAGATCTGAAATAATCTCTAATTTGGATCCAATCCCTATGTGTTCCAGCAGCTCTCCCTCCGATTTGGTGCTACCCTCCCTTGATTTGATGTAGTTTTGCTTAATCTTCGATTAGAAAGTGATTAGAGACGATTTGGGATGAAATTAGAAGGTGGAGGCCATTACTAGGGTTTCAACAAAGAAAGTGGCGGCTCAAAACTGAAATGAAATTGATTCTCTTACTCATTTCAGCCTCCCCATAACCCTAATCACGAAATGGGTTATGGGCCTATTCACTAATCACCCTATTTGGCCCAGTTAAGCATAGAATTAGGCCACTAATTAGATCCCACCTTTGCTACCTCCTGACTCCACTCCACCTCCCGAACAATCACAGCCAGGAGTATCACTTCTAGCGACCAATGCAGCCGCAGCTGCAGATTCATAGGAAGCTCGTGATCAAGATCTAGGTTGTTCGACCACTTTGCATTCACTCTTGGGAACAGCTCAACCCCCCAGACCAGTCGAGCGATTATCGAGCCCATCAGAATCTATGCCATTTCCATTACAACCCGGAATCTTACCTCAGACTAATCTAACCACTCTTCCCCTTCAACAAAGAGTTGGCGCGGCCTTCCCTTCGAACCAGGGAGACCACCCACCCATATCGGTTCTTACCAGAGCGGGTGAAAACACTACTGTAGATCCTCCTAACATCACCTCGGGTGGGGACATCGAAGAACTCTAAACATCACATGTTATGCTGGATCAACCAAGACCACCAGCTAATTTGGGTATGGCTCGATCCAACTCTCATCAGGGTCAAGAGGGGCCAAACGGTCCTGAACCAATAGTTGTGATGAACCCTTTCCCTTACCTACACTCAACTCTCGGAGGTCGAGTCCAACCAGCGGCCACCCTTCTAAGCATGCCTTCGTTGGACCCCAGTGCTGGAACTCTCCCGAATGTAGAGCTGGATTCATGGCAGCGACTCCTCGGAGATGGAAGCTAGCTTGCAAGTATAGCCCAAAGCTTCACTCGGGGAAATTCTTCTCAACAGGATATAGATAACATCCACGCAGCCCATTCACTAGGGAGATCATGAACTCCCGCAATCCTCCGGACTTCAAGTTTCCAGCCATTGAACCGTACAATGGTCGGACAGACCCGACCATCCATCTCATGAGATACATGCGACATATGGAAGTGCTCGGCGCATCGACCAACATCATGGCCAAGTGCTTCCCACTCTTCCTCACAGACATAGCCGGCATGTGGTTTTGGCAGTTAACAACGGAGTCGATCAGTAGCTGGAATACGTCGGTCACCCACTTTATCGAGTAGTTCAGAGTTCATATCCCCCGGCCAAAGAGTGTCATGTTCCTGACCACCATCAAACAACGCCCGCGAGAAACACTTCGACCATTCCTCGAAAGATTTTACGTGGCCGTAGCATCATTCGATCGACCCGAGCCATCGATTGTGCTTATGGCTACCATTGCAGGAGTTAAGAATCGATCGGAATTCTCAATCTCTTTAATCAGAGATTCCCTCAAGGATATAGAAGATTTCTATGCCAAGGTCGAGCGATTCCTCCAACAAGAAGGCGCCAGTATTGAGATGGAGAGCCTCGAGGTCTTAGCCACCAAACAAGGAGGTCCATCCAACACTGATGGCTAGAATAAAGGAAGAGGAAAGGCCCTGTGTAAGAACGAGCGCAACGTGCGACCTAGAAGAGAAAGTAAGTATGATCAATATACCGAGCTCAGTTCTTCCCTACTTGACATCTACCTTAATGTACGAGGATCCCTGCCTTTCGCAAGACATCCTCGAAGAGAGCCGACCCAGAAAGAGCTCGAATCTGGAAAGCACTACATTGTTCCACCACCTCATTGGTCACAGCACCAATGAATGCAGGAATTTACGCGATCTCATCGAGGACAGGGTCAGGAGAGGGGAGCTTCCCAAATATGTCAAAAAGAACACACAGGCCATATCGCCATAATCTTCTGCCCAAGCTCCTCAGGCTGTCCCCGAGCTCCTAGAAACGGAAAGGACCCCAAGACTAGCACCTGCGGCATTATCATTAATTAAGTTTAGATTTCTTTTTCAATGTATTTCTATTTTAATAAAATGAACACTTTGATGTACACAAGTACGGGGTTAGGATTTAGCTCTTAGGCATGCATGGAATCAACAGTTTTCCCCCGTAGAATTTATTTTCATTTCCCTATAATAGTTCTTTAGCGACTATGAATTTTCTTTTGCAAACATGGATTATGTTTGAATGATTTAAGCCAAGCATGAAAAACGCTCGCCCCTCCTAAATACGGTCAACACGAAAGCCTACCACCATCTCTGAAAACCTACTCCTTGTGCCGAGTACGGTTAGATCTCTTTAAGCCGATTATGGATTATGCTCGCCCCTTCTAAAACTTACCAAATGACCTTACATAAGTCAAGCACGGAAAACACTTGCCATAAGCTGAGTATGGTTAATACTCGCCACCTCTATAAGTCGAGTATGGTTAATATTCGCCACCTCTATAAGATGAGTATGGTTAATACTTGTCACCTCTATAAGCCGAGTATTATTAGTACTCGCTCATTCCTATAAGCCGAGTAAGGTTAATACTCGCCATTCCTCTAAGCCAAGTGTAACTACTGCTCGTCCTTATTTTCAAGCCGAGTATGACTTATACTCTCCCAAAATGCCTTCCCTAGATCGAGAACGGCTCATGCCATTTCTGCAGATACTAAATCTCTTGACTGAAGTTTATAACTGCCTTTCTGGCCTTGATACGGTCTTCGATGATTGTTGGTCTTCTGGCCTTAATACGACCTTCTTCGATCGTCGGTTTTTTGGTCTTAATATAGTAATCAGGGCCGTCGGACTTCTGGTCTTAATATGGTCCAGTATGACCATAACTACCCGAGCAATTGTGCTTCGAATCACATTCTAGAACACACCTCCCTCTACCGAAGAAGATGTATTCTGAGGGGCAAAGTGTTATCCAACTTCTTGGCAAAAGCTGTCACGGAACAAATCGAAGCCCAATATCTAGAAATGTGACCTTCAGCAATGCTCAACCAGCCAATTCAGACAGTTCATACCCCAGAAGGCCCAGTCAAATTTCAGTCCAAACATGCCTTCTTCAGGCATTGGCTCGAGCCAGTTCCCTCCAGCCAATAACTGGCTCACTCCGAAAGATTTGCTCTCCCCGTCATCTGATTAAATCGCTCCCATAAAAGAGGCATCGACTGAGTATCTTGGATCTGCATGGAAATATCCAGCTGAGTTTTTAAATGCTCCACCCAACTTTCAAGGCTATAAAAGCGGTCAACCATATCCGGATAGAGCTCTACTTTTGATACACCCCACCTCGAGTGCCATGTAAGTCGTTGTTTTCGAGGATACTATTAATCAGCAGTGCAATGGGTCTTACCGCCGCAATTGCTACCAGTGAACGAGCTCCACGTGTCCGAGCTTCGAAAAAGAGGAAGGCCACGTAGCAATCCGCTGAGCCTAGCACTTCTCCTATAAATATCACAAAGCTCAAAGAAGAAAGGAGCTCCTTTTTGGATACTCTACTCTCCCCTTAAGACTTCCGATTCTCACGGCTAATTAACAAAATAGCCATTATTCTTTCTTCATTCCTAAAAGAAAAAGATTTGTACTTGTAATCAAAAGAAAGTCAATATATATAAAGTGGACGTAGGCACTGACTTTTGCCGAACCACTACAGAAATCTTGCGTGTGTTCCCTGATCTGTTTACTTTTCTGCACTATATAATCGTTATTCGTGTGTCATTCGCACGATTAGGTGTTGACTATCACTAGTGACCAACTTTTTACGTCATCACATTTCTATCCATTGATTTTGTTAGGATATAGACATATACATATGCATCTATTATTTTGTATTTGTGCAATCAGTTAGTTTAAAGTTCCATTATAAAGACTGGAATCAAAACAGTGGACAGATTGTGGTGAGTGACCCTCCTTACATATTCCCATTTAACTTATCTACTAATTTCTAGATTGTATATGATTTTTCTCTTATATGTGTATATATGTTTCTAAATATGTTATTCATTTGTAAACTGAACTATACAAAAATAAATTATGTTCGTAAAAATAAGATCAACTTGGAAACAGGGTCAGTAAAGAAATATGGTTAGTAAACTTTGCTCTTTGTTCATTGATGGTTATGCAAATACATATGCATATAGGAATGCATTGGTTTTGGGTAGCAAATCATCATTCAAAACTTGGAATATACAAAACTAAGAACAAACATACTTATGAGTGCCTATAACAAAGGAACAAGGCTCTGTTGCTTTTAAAAAGATAGTACCTGGAAATGAAAATAAAATAAAATCATTAACTCTAACTCTAGTCAGTTTTAAGATCGAAGCTCAATATAATAACTGTTCCGATATGTCTCGAGTTCGTTGTAAAAATAGTTTCACTTTGAATAAGGGTGTATATCTGCTTGTATATATAGTACACAGCATAAAAGGTTTGTAACTCAAAAATCTGATCATCGTAGATCTGGAATTCAGGCATACAAATATATTCAAACACAAAAACCTTGATTTTTATATCAGGTTCCATGATTTTTAGTTACCTATTTTAGGTGCTAGGATTTAGTTGTTGCGGTGGAGTTAAAAATTTAGCTCTTGAAACTGGGTTAAAGGAATGGAAAACTGTTGTTGCTGGGATGTCTGGGACGTTAGGTCGACTTGCTGTTAAATTTTCAGGGTTGTTGGTGGTCGGAGATGATCGGACGAGGAGGGCTTTAGGCTTTGAAGTATGGTTTGGGGTTCGGTTTTTAAAGTGATCATGCAAGGAGATGGACTGATCGAGTTGAATGGAAATGTGAGGGAAGGAGCATACGGTGATGAACTCTGGCCTGATGATCAAGGCAGATGGTCAGGTGGTCAGACACTGGGTGAAGTCAAGTTTTGATGTCAACCAGGAGCTTTCGTTTTCAAGTTTAAAGGGAGAAAGAGGAAATTCGGGAAGCAGGAGTTTGTGGGCCGGGCAGTTGGTCGTAGGAGATACTAGGATGTAGCGTGGCATGTGAGCGGTGGCGCGGTGATCTTATGGTGGACAGAGGAAGTGTACATGTGCACCAATGCACGGGTTGTGCATTGGAATATCTGAATGTAAGAAAAGAGTGAAGGGGAGAAAAGAATTGGTTGCAGCGATTCTTCTTTTTGGTGTAGACAAGATTTGTGTGAATGTGGCTTTGTGGGCCTTGGGATTAGCCCAGGTGTTTAAAAAAGAGAGAAAGAAATAGCTTTTAATGGAAATTTAGTTCAATATTATATATATATATATATATATATATGTATATTAGTAAATATAGTGTGTATGTTGGTTGTGGGAAACAGGGCTCGGCCCACTAAAATTTAAAAAGAAATTTGTATTTCGAATTTAATCCAAATAAATGGTACATAGTTATATATTAAATAAAATTTTAAATATCTATATATTGACACATATATATAAGTTTACATCAAGAGATATGATTAAATAGTCTTGGCTCATACAGATGAATCAATCGGTAGAGTGTAACTCAAGAAGTAATCAAACTTTAAATAATTACCAAGTTTTAAGTAAAATGATTTTTTAAGTAATTAAAAATGATTTAAATTAATCGAACTTGAATTTAGTCGTCAAAATAAACTAATGAGTAAATTGTAAATAATTAATCAGTAATGATATATGAATTCAGTAAATTCTGAATTGGAAGTTTAATTAATTTATTTATTTATTAAGTTGTGCTAACTAAATTATATTTGTTAGTGGAAATAAACACCGTTCCACTATATTTGATTGACTGAATTGTTTGAACAACCTATTAGTAGAAATAATCAATGTTCTGCTAGTATATCAATATGACGTACTTTGTCAGTTAATATATGTTGTTTGAGATATAACCAGTTGATAATATGGAATTGTATTTATGTGATGATTTGTGCAAATTAGGTTAACGACTTAAATGTCGTATGTTCAACAAAGTGTATACCATTTGAACTGCTAAGTTATATTTTTTGTAAAATAACTCAGAAATAAACTGATGTTTTGATAATTGGATCTAAATTGTTAAATTGATTCATTTAAACTAATTATACTATTATTAATTTAAAAAGGAAAGTTAATTGAAATCATTTGAGCTATTCGTTTTTTTTTCTTAAACGAATTTTGATAAGTTAATTAATTTTTAATTAACACTTTTTGATAAGTCAATGGTGCAACTAAGTAGAGAAGTTAAATTTGGATAAATTATCCGAGATAATGTTTTAATTAATTTCTTAATGTTAAGAGGATAAGGAAATCTAGTCGTTGAACTGGAATGAATTCCCTGATTTAATATTTAAGTTAATCAAGTTGACTTTGTAAATGATTCGAAAACAACAACGTTAATTTTGAAAATGGTTTTATATTTGAAAATCAAATTGGATTTACAAAGTCTTAGTTGTTGAATATTTTGGATATTGAACTTCTACAAATCTTAACGGTAAGAATGATTTCGACTCAAGGTCTGAGAGGTAATTAAAGTACCCCAACTTGAATGATTTCACCATCTTCCGATAGATAGTATTAGTTTGAATTCAAAATGAGAGTCAGGAATTAATACCGTCTTCAGCTATGAAACTGCTATTCTAGTGTAAGATTATCATGTAAGATCGATAAAACTAGTTTTCTAAGTTAAATAAATACTTATGTTTTCAAATAAAATATATAAATAAGTTGGTGTTTGAATTGAAAATAATTTAAATGACTTAAATATGGCTTAGCAGATCCAATTTAAATAAATATGCTTATTTTATTTAATTTTTGATAGTTAAATCACTGACCATCAAATTTGGACCTTTTTGTTATCTTTTCGAAGAGACCGGAATCTAAATTCCACTTCGATTCGATTTATATATTACGAGCTAGAGATTATTGAAGACCATTGAAGATGGTGTTATGCAAGGGCAATTTTGTCAATCCTAGGTAGAAATTGCCTAAGATGGATTTACAGGATATTGCCTTCGGTTTGTCCAGTCCCAGGACAACTTGTATGGATGAATGTCTGACATAGTATGCCTAATAAATTGCGTAAGTTGATCACTTTAAACATGTTTACGTTTAGTAGTGGAGGAATTCTTTTCTCTTAGCTTCATACCCATGGTACTTTTAGGGAAATCAATTTGTGATTTGGCAGGTTTGACGATGTAGCATTCTAAGTGAATGAAGACGTGTTATATTTAAAGGTATGTTTAGCCTCAAGCCTCACATCCGGGAAATGAAAAAAATTGGGCAGGCAGCAAGGCTAAATGGGTCACTCCCATTAGGGTGTATTGTCATCATCTAGAGATTATTCATTATGTTTCTTTTTTCGCTTCTGTATCTCCCGGGAACGGTTATGTTGCTAGCAACCATAAGGTGACACTATATTCGATACACTCAAGAGAAATGAGTGGTCGGTCATGTGTGGCCAGGTTACAAGATGTTCTTGTTGAACCCAGTGTATTCCTCTCTAGAGATACACTATCAAAAGGTGGTTCCATACCGTGTCATAGTTGGAAATCCATTATCTAATAGTGCTCGCAGTTTTGATTATATACTATATATGTAGAGCGTGAGATGCAAGCATTTTGCTAGATTGCTATTTATTTGGTTTAGACATTATTATAATATCAGAAGAGTTTGGATATAAAAGTTGTTTTGGGTTACGTAAGGTAAAAACCATCCATGTTTATGTGTGGACCGGTGTTATGATTATCTTTTCTTTCAAAACGTTTTTGAAAGTTAAACAAGTACTTTGGATTCTCATAAGGGAAAACCTGTCCCATTTTTACGCGTGGTCTAATGAGATAACATTTATCAGAATCAGTTTGTTTTTAAATCGTTTACCCATACCAGTCCCACAACTGACCCAGAGTTTATTTTTCTATGTTTTCGCTAAACTATTGGGTGCCCAAATTTGTACAGTTGTTAAGTAGTTCAGGATTTTACAGATTTATTTGGAGGAGCTTGGAGCAGGAGGCTTCAACGTTAAATATTTAGAGTTTTATTGCGCTGTATTGTATATATAATGTACTCTAATGATGTATGTAAGTTCAAATCCAGTTTGTATTTTAGAGGTGATTATATATATTATATTTTGTTCCGCTGCGATTGTGAGATTATGTGTTATTGTTCACTTCGATCTTCTATCTATTTTATTCTATTCTAATTTTCTATCTTTCTATTTCTCATCCTCTAACTTCTTTCTATTAATGATCCGTATTTTCAAGCAATTTGGCTTGGACGTGAGTGGTATTCAGTCAGCTCAAATAGTACGAATTTGCGGGTCGTTACACTTGGTAACAGAGTTGAAGGTTGAGTAGTAACCTTGGCTCTGTGGCGTAACTCGATAGAGATTGAGTTAATATTACCCTAGATTGAGTTTGAGTGTATATATATAAGCGCATATTCGTTATTTGATATAAAAATGGTTTTGTGTTGATTAGTTTGTTGAGTGGTTTAAAAATTCTGGTCGATACAGGGTACACACTATATCGAAAAGTGTTTATAAACTCTTGAACAGAGTATTTCGGCATAGTATTGTTTTTAAAAGTTGGGTAGATGAAATAATTTTGCCCAAAATTATATTTTTTTATAAATAATAATTTCCCGAAATTATTATTGTATATATCGCTTGTTGTTATTATAATAAAAAAGGATTATAATTGTTATATTGAACCGAATTGATTTTTCATAAGAATAAGTTATACAAATAAGATAAACTAGAGAACTATTTGAGAATACAAAATGCTTTGGGAAAATTCAAAGGTTTTGAATTTATATGAAATCAAGTTATATGATTTAGGATTGGTTTGGAATGAAAATCGAGAATCTAGTTTCTGGAGTTAAAAATTTAACTGGAGTTAAGAAATTGGAACATAACTGGAGATTAGTTAAGATAAACGGTTTTCTGGGTATTGATCTGATATTGATCTTGGTCTTCGAGGTCGATACTTAGAAGATTATTTTCTTACCGATTTACGGTCAGGAACCGATGAATGTTGAAGAGAAGAAGTGTATAAATCAGAAATGGAAATGTTTTCCAAATGTTAGTAACGAATGTTTCTAGTTATAAAGATGAATGTGATTGATGGATGATTGCTGATATATTGATTGTCTTGATTGGTGTGAATTGTTTGGCAACTAACCCGTGTATTTTGGACGCCTTGTTTGTTGTGATTTTGAGGGGATGACCCATGTAATTGTTTTGAATATAAATCTATAACTATAATCTCCTCGTTACTTTTCAATTTTGAGGACGGAAGCTTTTTAAGGTGGGTAGATTGTAACAACATAGTTTTTGACTGCTTCTACAATACAATTTATTTTGGGATTTATTTTGATAATTTATTTAAATAATAAATTTAAAATAATTTATATTGAGTAAAATTCAAGTTATATATATGTTAACGGATCAGAATTCCTTAACCAGTGTATATAATACCAGTAAGTGATATTTGGTAATTTGTTTTGTAACTTGTTTTAACCTTTCTAATTATAAAAAATATTCGATTTAAATATTTTAGAAATTTGGATATTTTTATCTTTTTTGTCTTGATATATTCCTTAGTGTTTATATCTTTATATTTATAAACAAGTAATGATGTTTGACATTTCTGGTTATCTTAAAACCAAGTTTTGAAATCTGTATTCCTGGATTTTTTTTAACTCGTCAGTATAATAAGCTCTTGAGTAAGATTTTTAATTCACTTAAACATAAAAAAATGGTAGTTCGCATTTTACTATTGAGATGGAATGAAATCAAAATCAATAAATAAAGAACAATGTAATTTTCAGTGCTAAGATTTTGCCTTTTTATGATCTGAATAAATAATACCAAATTCATTTATGTATGACATTCTTTGTTTCTAAGTTCTAGTGTATTCAAAATCTATAAGTACACAACCATTTAATGATGTTATTTGGATTGTACAAAATACGCTATTTAAATCATTGATGCACATAGGGATTTTAGTTTTTATTTGCTTAGGAGCAAAGTAATGTTTTTAGCCATTTCAGTACATGAATGTACGCCTATGTACATAGATACATGTTGTAATATAGGGTGCTAGAATTTAGTGGCAAGTGGCCTAAGGAACACTTCATTTCAATACATTCTACAGCTAATACCCCATCTATCCTATGCCTTTCCCTACCTAACACATCATAGGATTGTATATGTCACTTGATTTGCCTTTGAAGCCTAGTATTGAATTTTTAACAACTGCACATGGACTAGTACATATTGCACGTATAACTGGCCGTGCCTTGAAAAAATAGCAATGGAAGAACCATCTAAGAGCATAGCCTGTACACCTCTGTGTACATTTCTACACAACCTATGCAACATCCCATCTAACCTATAAGAAGACTTAGAAATTAAGTATAGCTATTGCAACATTTTAGGATATTGAAAGGTACACATGCACATGCATAAGTGTTGGCCGTGCACTTCAGGATGACTGAAAATATAAAGGGGAAATGAGTTATCACTCTTTTTTTTCAATCAACTAATCAAGCAGCCTAATGTATCCTAAACCTATACACTGTAAGGCCTGTAGCTAAGTAATTTTATATTGGTTTCCTTCCCCTATATATACATTGTTATACCACCATTTATCACTCACAAAAGCAGAAGCTAAGGACATAAATTCAAGAGCAAAAGTAATTAAGAGTAAGGAAAATAAAAGGGCTTGTCAACCTAGAACTAGAAATTAAAATGAAACCAGCGAATAATGTGAGTACAACTTTTTACCCCATTGAAATCCTTCTCTGTTTGCATATATAGAGACATATATACATATATGTTTGCTTGTAAATCTGAAAACTAAAATTTGCATTAAACTAATAACTTGGAAACTGTGCATCTGTAATGTAAAATTGTCCCATTTCTATCTATTGATTTTGTTGAACAAATTATGGTGAGTGAACCCCCTATTCCCACTTAACTTATCTACTGATTGATAGATTATATATGATGTTAACTCATATGTGTGTGTGTATTTCTAAATATGTTATTCATTTTTAAACTGAACTATACAAAAATAAATTATGTTAGTAAAAATAAGATCAACTTGGAAACTGAGTCAGTAAAGAAATATGGTTATTAAACTTTGCTCTTTGTTCATTGATGGTTATGCAAATACATAAGCATATAGAATGTGTTAGTTTTGGGTAGTAAATCTTCATTCAAAACTTGAAATAAACAAAACTGAGAACAAACATACTTATGAGTGCCTGTAACATAGGAACAAGGCTCTGTTGCTTTTAAAAAGATAGTACCTGGAAATGAAAATAAAATAAAATCATTAACTCTGATTCTAGTCAGTTTTAAGATCGAAACTCAACATAAGATATGTTCCGGTATGTCTCTAGTTCGTTTTAAAAGTAGTTTTACTTTGAATAAGGGTGTATATCTGCTTTATATATAGTACATAGCATAAAAGGTTTACAACTCAAGAATCTGATCATCGTAGATCTGGAATTCAGGCATGAATATATTCATATACAAAAACCTTGATTTTTAAATCATGTTCCATGATTTTTAGTTACCTATTTTAGGTGCTAGGATTTAATTGTTGTGGTGGAGTTAAAAATTTAATTCTTGGAACTGGGTTAAAGGATGGAAAACTGTTGTTGTTGGGATGTCGGGGACGTTAGGTCGACGTGCTGTTAAATTTTCAGAGTCGCTAATGGTCGGAGATGATCGGACGAGGAAGGCTTTAGGCTTTGAAGTATGGTTTGGGGTTCGGTTTTTTAAGTGATCGTGCAAGGAGATGGACTGATCGAGTTGAGAGAAAATGGGAGGGAAGGACCATACAGTGATGAACTCTAGCCTGATGATCAAGGCAGATGGTCAGCTGGTCAAAAAAGGGGTGATGTCGAGTTTTGATGTCAAGCAGGAGATTCCGTTTTCAAGTTTAATGGCAGAAAGAGGAAATTCGGGAAAGAGAAGTTTGTGGGTTGGGTGGTTGGTCGTAAGAGATACTAGGGTGTAGCGTGGTGTGTGAGCGGTGGCGCGGTGATCTCATAGTGGACAGAGGAAGTCTACACGTGCACTAATGCACGATTGTGCATCAGAATATCTGATGGTAAGAAAAGAGTGAAGGGGGGAAAGAAATGAAGGGGATAAAAGAATTGGTTGCGGCGATTCTTCTTTTTGGTGTAGACATGATCCGCATGGATGTGGCTTTGTGGGCCTTGGGCTTGGCCTAGGTCTTGAAAAAAAGGGAGTGAAATAGCTTTTAATGGAAATTTAGTTCAATATTATATATAAATAAATAGACATGTATATTAGTAAATATAGATGAATGTAGTGTGTATGCGGGTTGCTGGAAACAGGGCTCAGCCCATTAAAATTTAAAAAGAAATTTGTATTTTGAGTTTAATCCAAATAAATGGTATGTAGTTATAATTTAAATATAAGTATATCTATATCTATATATTGACGTATATTTTATTTATATATATATATAAGATTAGATCAAGAGATATGATTAAATAGTCTTGGCTCATACAGATGAATCAATCGGTAGAGTGTAACTCAACGAAGTAATCAAACTTTAGATAATTACAGAGTTTTAAGCAAAATGATTTATTAAGTAGTTAGAAATGATTTAAATTAATCGAACATGAATTTAGTCATTAAAATAAACTAATGGGTAAACTGTAAATAATTAATCCGTAATGATCTATGAATTCAGTAAATTTTGAATTTGAAGTTTAATTAACTAATTTATTAATTAAGTTGTGTTAACCGTAATTATATTTGTTAGTGGAAATAAATACCGTTCCACCATATTTGATTGACTGAATTGTTTGAACAACCTGTTAGTAGAAATAATCATTGTTCTGTTAGTATATCAGTTTGACGTATTTTATCAGTTAATATATGTTGTTGAGATATTATCAATTGATAATATGGAATTGTATTTATGTGATGGTTTGTGCAAATTAGGTTAACGACTTAAATGTCATATGTTTAAAGAAGTGTATACCATTGGAACTGCTAAGTTATATTTTTTGTAAAATAACTCAGTAATAAACTGATGTTCTGATAATCGGATATAAATTGTTAAATTGATTCTTTTAAATTAATTATACTATTATTAATTTAAAAAGGAAAGTTAATTGAAATCATATAAGCTATTCATTTTTTTTCTTAAATGAATTTTGATAAGTTAATTAAGGTTTAATTAATAGTGTTTGATAAGTTAATGGTGCAGCTAAGTAGAAAAGTTAAATTTGGATAAATTATCCCAAATAATGTTTTAATTAATTTCTTAAGTGTTAAGAGGATAAGGAAATCAATTCGACGAACTGGAATGAATTCCCTGATTTAATATTTAAGTTAATCAAGTCGACTTTGTAAATGATTTGAAAACAACAATGTTATTTTTGAAAATGGTTTTAGATTTAAAAATTAAACTGGATTTACAAAGTCTGGGTTATTAAAAATTTTGGATATTGAACATCTACAAATCTTAACGATAAGAATGATTTCGACTCAAGGTCTGAGAGGTAATTAAAATACCCAAACTTGAACGATTTCAGTATCATCCGATAGATAGTATTAGTTTGAATTCAAAATGAGAGTCAGCAATTGATATAATCTTCAGCTATGAAACTGCTATTTAAGGGTAAGATTATCACGTAAGATTGATAATAATAGTTTTCTAAGTTAAAGAAATATTTATGTTTTCAAATAAAATATATAAGTAACTTGGTGTTTGGATTGTAAATAATTTAAATGAATTAAATAAGGCTTAGCAGATCCAATGGAAATAAATATTTTTATTTTATTTTATTTTTGATAGTTAAGTCACCGACTATCAAATTTGGACCTTTTTGTTATCGTTTCGAAGAGACAGGAATCTAAATTCCACATCAATTCGATTTATATGTTACGAGCTAGAGGTTATTGAAGACCATTAAAGACGATGCCATTTCTCTTAGCTTCATACCCGTGGTATTTTTGAGGAAATCAATTTGTGATTTGGCGGGTTTGACGATGTGGCATTCTAAATGAATGAAGACGTGTTATATCTAAATGTATGTTCAGCCTCAAGCCTCACATCCGGGAAATGACAAAAATCGGGCAGGTATCATGGCTAAGTGGGTCGCTCCCATTATGGTGTATTACCATCATCTAGAGAATATTCATTTTGTTTCTTCTTTCGCTTCTGTATCTCCTGGGAACGGTTACGTTGCTAGCAACTGTAAGTGACAATATATTCGATACATCAAGAGAAATGAGTGGTCGGTCATGTATGGCCGGGTTACAAGATGTTCTTGTTGAACCCAGTGTATTCCTCTCTAGAGATACACTATCGAAAGGTGGTTCCATACCATGTCATAGTTGGAAATCCATTATTTAATAAGTGCTCGTGGTTTTGATTGTATACTATATACGCAGAGCGTCAGATGCAAGCGTTCTGCTAGATTGCTACTTATTTGATTTAGATACTATTAGAATATCAGAAGATATACATACAGAATTTTTGGGTTAACGTAAGGTAAAAAAACATCCATGTTTATGTGTGGATCGATCTTACGGTTATTTTTTCTTTCAAAACGTTTTTGAAAGTTAAACAAGTGCTTTGGATTCCCTAAGGGAAAAACACATTCCGTTTTCATGGCGTGGTCTTATGAGATATTAGCTCAAATGGTACAAAGTGGTATTCAATTCAAATGATTCGTATTTTTGTGCAATTTAGGTTGGACATGAGTGGTATTCAGTCACCTCAAATGGTACGGATTTGCGGGTTGTTACAATGTAATGGGATTTCATGTATGTTTGGCTATCACACTTCTTTGTATTTGAATTAGAAATAAAATCTCACTTTCTTATCTAACTAAAAGTTGTCTTAGAGCTAAAAAGTACAGAATTCTATAGTGGATAAATTTTAGCGACGGATATATTTTTACGTTGTTTCATCATGGGTATATTTGTTATTTATTGCCTGTTCTTTTTGAGCTAAAATTTATTTTGAGTTTTGTGTGTGGTTCCAGTTTTCGCATTTTTTTCCGCATGACCGACTTTCTTCCACGTGACAGACTTTCTTCAAAGTCAACATGTGACTTGAATCGTTTAAGTTTCCACAATATATAGTTTTGAAACCTTTTGCAGATGTCGTTTGAAAAAAACAATATAATTCTTTTTTTATTTGCATTTTTGGATTCACTTTCTTTTAGATCCGATTTATGCAAAAACATGGATTTTGGTGCATTAGTAACATTTATTTAAACACATATTTTGTATAAAAAAGAAGGTAAATGTAATAAAGTGCACTTTAACATAATTTTTTTTAGACAAATCCAATAAGGAAAGTAAAACAATATCAAAAAGGAATTTAAAAGTTTTTTATAAGAAATTTTATAAGCGAAAATTTATTTTTATGGAAAACTTCGATTTTTATAGTCTTATGTAACACGTAAGGAAGATATTGGATGGATGTTTGCATGTTTTCGCAGTGAATTAGGGATGACGATGCGAAAAGATGTTAGCGATAACAAGGAAAATATTGTTTTAGCCGTGGAAATGTTGTTTCCATACCTTGTCGTCGATGCGCGCGGGTTATCAATTAACTCATTTTGCCTTTTAGAGTTTGTCTTAATCCTCCTTTGCAATCTACAGTTGGAAATTTTTGGAGTACTTTGGGGCTTTTGAGATGAAACTCCACTCTAGGACGAAAATTGGAAAGTTTATAAATGGAAAGAACATTGAATTTCTCCGCTTTGATTTCTGTTTTGGGCTTAGGAGAAATTAATAGAAAACGATTTAGATGCGTTGACGTATTAGGTGATAAGGTTTGGATGCATACTTGGCTGCTTAACATTTCTATTCGTAGTTGTGTGAGGGCTATGGATGAAAAATGTTCTCAAGACTTGTATTCATGTAGAACTTCTAATATATTTTAGGATGTTTGCATCATGTTTTCAAAAGTATTTTCAAAAATAAATTACATACATATAGGAGGATCCGAGTTAGAATCATTATGCACGCATATTTTGTGTCGCAATTCATTATGTACACTATGCGCATGCGCACGTTGGTTGTAAAATTATATATAAACGAATTGGTTGTGTAGTTTTGGATAATTAGGCGTCAGCACCATGATTTTGTCATTGGTAAAATTTCGAGATGAAATTTCTTTAAGGAGGAAAGAATGTAATAACCCAGAATTTGATGATAATTTATTTATTTAGTTAATTAAATTCAAAAAATATAGAATTTTCGCAAATGATGGAATTTGACCATGAAAATTGCACCGTTGCGTTCGTGATGGAATTCTGGTCAACTTTCATGTTTGAAACTTTGCGAATGAAGTCTGTACGAAAAGGTTATGGATAAAATACAAAAACAGACGGAAAATAAATAAAAAATATTTTATATAAATGGAGTAATTAATCTCTCCCCACACCTCACTGCCAGGTCGACCAAGCGATCGAGCGATGTGTCGACCATTTGGTCAATACAAGCAGTGTGACGGCTAGAGTTTTGATATATAATTTATTATATTAATAGATGGATCTTTATCAAATTAAATCTAATGGTCCAACGTCATTTCTACGCCTATAAATAAAGGGCTTGACCCTCATTCTCTTATTCATATTTTCTGTAGGCAGCAACGAAGTTTTTCCATTTCAAATCCTTCAGTCTCTTCCAAAACATAAATTATAAACATATACAAATAAGATTTACAAGATTTGAAAGATTAGTTTCAGATCTATGAAAAAGAGGTGGTTCTTCGCTTATGTAATCTAAATTATTGAATTTCCTTCTTTTCTTCCTAATTTTCTTTCAGATCTACAAATCTAAATCTTTGTTTGCAAATCCTTTTTTGATATAAATTATGGATCTGTAGGATTTAGGACCTAAAAGTTGTGGCATATTTGGATTTGGATAGCTTTCATGTGAATGGGAATATATATATATATATATTGTTTATAATAAACTTACATAATTCGTTTGTGTTGAATTAGAATTATATGCCTAATGGTTTATCATATTTATTTGTCCTTATCAAATTTGAAATATTATGTTGAAAG
This sequence comes from Allium sativum, assembly GCA_030737875.1. Lineage (NCBI taxonomy): Eukaryota > Viridiplantae > Streptophyta > Magnoliopsida > Asparagales > Amaryllidaceae > Allium > Allium sativum. The sequence continues at coordinate 831,134,608 of CM060913.1, forward strand.
TTTGGATAATGGATTTGTAGGCCTTTTAAATAAATATCAATGTATGGCCAACAATTTTTTTAGATTTGTTGTGGTTATTGTAAACAGCTCGGATCTGGAAATCAGTCCCAAAAACAATTGTTAGATTTGTAGTTTTATTCCAGATTCATAGAAATTGGATGTTGGATTTTGGTTGTGTTATTTTGGTTAAAATAGTAATAATCCTGTTTGTGTTTGATATTGTTTGAGTTTTTATTTAGTTATTGTAGTTTTGTCCTTTTTGTTCTCTTTGCAATAAAAGACATTATTTGAAATCTACAAGTAACAAAAATAATTCAAATAAGAAGAGATGTGTGTAACTACCTGAATTTCGAAAGACCAATTTTTTTTCAAAATCCTAATCTATCGAAACTCGTGTTGGTTCGTCTGGTATCCTGCAGAAAAGATAGAGACAATAAGCATATCAAAGCTCAGAAAACATCTCACAGCGGAATGGAATAAAATATAATATTATATAATTAAATATAGCCTTACCCAGATAATAATACTGCCTAACCAGTATCCAAAGTTTTCATATCTCTACAACAAATCTAACCTGCGCGTGTGTTATGAGGAGGGGGTCAGAACACAAGTTCTGGTGACTGGACTTAAACTACACATTTTGGATAACCCTACATATATCGTTCAGATATGTTTTCTTATTTATTAGAATACTTGGGTTAACAGCACTCAAGGCTTACACATACGTCGAACCCATCTACTCCCCAATAGATTAACCTAATATAGTATATATGTAGCTACCCCCAATATTAAGGTGAACCCCATGGTTCCTCACTCGCACGGTCTCCGCCGTAATACCACAGAAATATACACAGTCCTTCATCCTACGCCGGAATGACGTACGAATCTCTGTATAACACGCTACGTTCCGCATAGAACCGCCATCGTCATGCTACGTAAGCATATTGACTGCCACCTTTGAACCATTCGATCGAATCAGATTCAATCATAGAGAAATGCCCTAGAGTCTACGATACACCACCCGGAGCAGACATGCATGTATCTAGACTTTCTCACATACGTATCGTTAATTATACTCGATGCCTCAACCTCAATGATACACCATCTGAAAACGGTATGCATGTATCTGCACATATTATCTATTGTGCACCGAGTTCCGTAACAGGGCTATATCAGATATACGGAACTTGGTGGGAGCCTTTTCAGATATCTGTATACACAGATGTTATGGTTTACACTTTCACGGTGGCTATGGTCCTACCCGACCCCTTCGTCAACTAGTGAAAGGCAAACAAATATGAAAACTAGTGATGTGCCCCTCACAATCAATCTACATCCAAACTGGTGTGTCCCGCAACCAAAGCCTTGATAGTAAAAGGTCAATGGTCTTTTGGTTTAGCTCTCCGCCTTTCTGCATCACACTGACTGTCGATGACGGGTACTTGAAGATTACTATCAATTAGATGGTTAGACCCACCTAAGGCAAACAAATGAGATGGTAGTAACCCGCCTACTCATAATGCACCAGATTCATCGAATCACCTAAGCTATCCTATAGCCTTCTGACTGCCCACTATCGTGACAATCAAGGTATACTCATCGGGTAGTAACGCGCAGACCCAACCTCTACGAGCACAACCTAAATGCTGCCACCGCACAGAGGACTACCAGGAGTACCCTCCATGTCCCAGGAAGCCGCGTGCCTCCTCTTCCAGTACTTCGGAGCCTGCAGAATATCAGTAGAACATACGGCAGAATAATCAGATGGACGTGCACTCCCCTCGTGTCTCATGACACCACGATGATCTACCTTGTTGGGTTCTTCATTTCCAGACATACGGACTGGTTCAAGCACCTCAGGTTAACGTGTTATTAGACCCTACATCCAAACGGTTAATTAAGCACTTGCTCTATCTGATTAGATTTCTAGTTAACTTGGTTATTTTAAATCATATTAACTTCTTATTCACGTTACCAAGTTCTTCTTTCTTATTAATTTTAGTTATATAACTTATCCCGTTTAAGTTCATTAATAAGCCTTTAACATTTTATTCTTATCAGTAGATTTCAGATTCTCAGGTTTTCAGATAACATGTTCTTTTTATCAGCATGATTCAGATTCTCAGGTTTATAGATTACATGTTCTTTTTATCAGTAGGATTCAGATTCTCAAGTTTACATATTACTTAATGTATAATTAAGTACAACTTATTGCATTTCATAAGTTTTCCCTTCTTTTCTTTACTTATTACAAACAACAAGTTTCCGGTTTCCAGATTTACAGATTACTTAATTTGATTAAGTACAACTTATCTCATTATATAAGTTATCTCATTTTCTCTATCATTTATTATTACCTAAGTTATAATTTCCATTTGTCCTTAGGACAAGCCTACCTATTATCTTTCCTTTTCCTCCTTCGGGTTTATTCATAATAGGTTATTATCATTCCATGTCATTTTAATATTTATACTGTTGTAACATTCATTCATTTCCATTAATTACAATTAGTGCCATTTATTTCTATCCTGTTATATATATATATATATATATATATATATATATTCGTATATATGTTTATGCACCAAACCTCTCACATTAAGCAGACCACATGTGGATGCTGGATTTGCCAGGCGGTTCGGGGCAGATTTCTACCACAAGTTGAACTGAACCTTGTGTCCTAGCACTGTTATATATATGTTTACCCACTAGACCCCTCACATAAAATTAACCACTTGTGGATGCTGGATTTGCCGAGCGGTTCTGGGTAGACTTCTACCACAAATTGAATTTAACCTCATGTCTAAGTGCGGTTACAATTTTCTATTTACTGTAAATTTAGGTATATTCATTCTTCCAAATTTTACTGTAATTCTTATTTATAATCTTTTGGCATAATAATATTCTTAAACAAATATTCATGTTCATTGTAAATTTCATAATTACAACATTCACAGAAATTCCCAATTCAGACAAGTGATTTATGGAAATAGGCTTTATACAGCAGAAATGTTCTTAGTTCAGGTTTTAGGATTACAGTACTACAGTATTTCCATCATTTATATGAAGGATACAATTCGCTTTTAATTACAACTGTACTAATTTCAACAGATTTCAGCAGAATAAAAATTTCAGCAGGTTACAGCGGGTTAAACATTTCAGCAGATTTATTATATATATTAACTGGGAATGCCAAACGATAGATATACCATTATCAAAAAGGTATAACTTAAATCCACTCACCAAATAACTTTCCAATTCATGAATCTGGTCCAGACCTAGCATTCCATGACTCTCCTAACTGAATCTAGAATCTAAATAACCATAGATTCACAATTCTCAAACTAAAAGAAAAGGTGGGAAAAAGAAGAGAAATCTAAATTAACCAGATCCAAGAATTTACCTCACTTCAATTAGAATTTCGAACACCCATTTTTAAGTATACATTCTTTTCCTTTAGATTCTGAATCAGAATTCCCTAAGACTAATTTTCTGTTTTCTGAAGAGATTTGAGGAGGAAGAAGAATGACAGAGTCTAAACATCCTCTTAAAAAATATGAGATTTAGGCTAGGCTCTACTAGCCTATTAATAGGTGTTCAAAAAAGTGGATATGATCTTGTACACGCAGTGCTGAGTCAGCGATGAACGTGGTTTGAAAAACAGTCTAGATTCACCGAATGAACCTGCCTGGATCAGGGGTGGATCGACCCACCTACCCCTTGTGTCAACCCTAGGGTCGACCCAACCCCCCTTAGGTCGACCCAGGCAGAGCTTGGATCGACCGATATGGGTCTAGGTGCACATTGTCTTTAGTTTGAATTTCTGATATATTGTGAACATTATATTTACACATAAACACCTTATATGTATACAAAACTTCCAATGTCCATTTTATACGTATATATATATACGTGCAACTTTTACTTCATTTTCAAAATTTGAACGACGTTATGCCTTCATTTAATTCTTACATATTTTCATTAATTGCAGGTTTATTTTGAATTTCTATTCTGTGTATATATATATATATATATATATATATATATATTTGCACATATATATGCATATATTTACATATGCATGTATAAATACATTTTTGTACTTCCTTATATGTATAATTTTCCTTATATGTGGGTTTATACATATTTTTCCTTTAGAACATGTATTATTTTAGCCATTTCTCTAAAATAAAAATACGGCGCCCGCGGGAATCAAACTTGCGCCACTCTCTTGAAAATCACATGCTCTTACCAACTGGACTACATAGGTTTTTGTTAACAAGGGTAAAAACAATGGTGGTCGTTGTTCTTTTCTTATACCTCCTTTTCATGTTTGTTGTAATATTTCATTTAAATGTATCTCTTTCATCTTAAATCTGCTTTCTGCAATCCATAGGTCTAAATTGACCAAAAAATCACAACGGACGCAATGACGCTAACCCCATGACCAAATTCTGGAAGCTCTTCAAATTCTATTTTATTTAATTAAAAATGCGAGGTGTTACAATGTGTAAATTCATGTATTTTGTACATAGTTTGCAACATCCATTCTAAATAAAATATTAACATGTTTCCTTGTGATTTGAAATATGTCAATTTTCCTCTTTTAAAATAGTTTAGACAAAATATACAATTATTATGATAAATAGCCTTTTTATAAGATTTTGAATCTTAAAACAAGATTAAACACAAAAAGGATTGTTTTGGTCACTAGTTTTAACCAGAACATAATTAGTAAACAATAATTATAAATATAATTTAGTAACTAAATTAATTCTGTGTTTAAACAATAAATATAAATATATATTAATCCTATTTGTCTAGATCTATTTAAATGACACAATTATATTAAATAAATGCTTGTGTGTTAACGTGTGTTTGAGTTTGAAGTGTTTCCATTTTTCAGGAACAAATGTATGGCAATAACTCTCATAACGAATGGAAATTAAACGTTTGCGGTCGTTATAACAATCAATATGAAATTTGTTGTTAAGGATTTGACTTACTAGGTTAACGGTGCGAGGTCAACTGCCTTATCGAATGGAAGTCTGCACTTTTCAGCACTTAGATATATGTACAACCGATGTGCGATATCATTAACCATAGGAACCCGTGACGATAGTTGATTCCGTAGCGAGGATTATTTCCTAAGATAAGGTTTATCTCAAGTGTGAGGTTTTAAGTGGTTGGAGGATCCGCCTTCCATCCCAAAAAAAGCGGAAACCTTCAGGAAAAAAACCTTCTTCGGGGCAGAGGTATTTAGTAGTTAGATCCATCCTTAAAAGGATATTAAGTGATGGCATAACTCGCCTCCCCATAAATACGAAGTATTAAATGGCTATTGGATACGAGTCGGGTAATCCCCACGTAGGTCTGCTTCCTCTTGGTAGTAAGTGACTGGGATGAGAGGCCGCCTTGGGATTATGTATTAAATGACAGTTAAAGAGGTATCATGAGTGTGCCTATCCTGCGAAAAATATTAAGTGGCTAGGGGATTATCTAATAAGGTCAACTGTTAAGTAACATAGGGGTCCGTCAGGAAGGTCTTAAATGGTGTCGCGCTCCAACTTAAACCTGGTATTAAGTAGTTTGTTACTATATCTCGCCATATGCGGGTTTTCTGGGTATTTTCTATAAGATCTAAATAAACCCTAGAAGGCGGGTGAATAAGGTTTACTACAATTTTGCGGAATATAGAAATTATCACAGCACAGATCACAGCAGAACAAATAAATGTAGAAAATAAATGACATAAAATTTACCCAGCTTCGGCAAACCCCTGCCTACTACTGCATTCCCCGATGTTTCTACTAAGTATTAAAAACAATATCCCTCATACAACACCTGTACACTCGCAACCCCTCACTATTGTTCTAATCCTAAGCTCAAAACCATGTACTGATCTCAAACCCCAAGATCAGATTTTCCTAGCTACAAACCATGTAACTAAAAACTTAGTTTGAAGAAAACTAGAAAACTATGGATTGATTATAAAAGAAAGATAAAAAAAGACTAAACAAAACACTAGTTAAATAATTAAAAAGAGATGGCGACCCCTTTTTTGTGCTTAGTCACTTAATAAAATCGGCTTCTCCTCTTTTTTCAATGGCACTCAAATTGGCACCTAAATTAGGGTTTTGCTTCCCCAAATCAAATCGCGGCTTCCATGATCTCTGATTGTAATTAATTCTCTAATGGCTTCTGATTATTGTTGCTATCAGTTGCCCGATCTGGCTTTGAGGATGATCGAAAATCTGAATATATGTGAGTTACTCTGATTTATTTTTCTCGATTGAATTGCTTTTATTTACGATACCCTGCCTATGACGAGAATGGTGTTATTTATAGGGGTCAGAAATCCCTTGGTTCTCTGATTTCAAGCGATGATTTAGTCATGATATTGATAATCCTTGTGTGATTAATTTGTTTGATATTCTTTGCTTTAAAAACCCTCCTGTGATTTTTTGAAACTTTTGAACACGTGAATTCAGTCTTTGCCAAAAATCATCACCCTTGAACACGTTGATATATTCTTGCATGATATTCCGGATTTGAATTTTGTTTATTCCTTCCTTGAAATAACAAACTTGCTGTCGATACTCCATTTGATTTCTGGAAATGAAATCTTGCCGAGTATAACATGGAGGAGTTTTCAATAATGTTCAAACCAATTTCAGGAAAGTATTGAAATGTTCTTTGCCAATTATACCATAGTTGATACTTTCCATGTTATTTAAAATGATTTCTGGAAAAGTATTCTTATTTGTGAAAATACTAAGAATAGCTCCTTGCATATTATTTCCCCTTGCAATTTCCGGACAATTATGCTTGTTCAGATGCCTTGTTATATGCATATGCTACTTCATGCATCTGAACCTTTTGACTTGTCCACTTATGTATTTTTTTGTGCATATATTTTATCATTTTTGTATTTCACGTGCCTCTAGGATCATTTGTATCCTACTAAGCATTCAATATTCTGCCATTTCACCTGAGCATGTATTTGTGCACTAGTTTGTGGCTTCTTTAACCCAAGGTGCTTGTGCTTTTGACATGCTCATTACTATACTTGCACTTGGTTCACTGATTTTTCTGATAAGAAAAGCATGTGTTCGAGTTTGGAAAATATAGCTTTCTGACTATACACTTGTGCACTGTATTGAAGTTGTGCGTACGTTGTATTATGATGTGCTTGTTCATGTTGTACTTACCATTGTGTGCTTGTCCCTGCTGCATTTGATCCTGGAAGTTGATACTGTCATGTGCACTTGTTTCTCCCTTGTTGATCTTGAACATGTCATATTGTCGTGCATTTGTTGTGGATATTCACTTTCACTTGACCATGCTATTTCACTAGTACATGTGCATACCATTTCACTTGAGCTTAAACCTGAAATGTTTGTTGTGTGCACAGTGTACACATATTTGTGATTGCTGCATTGTTATTCCACTGCTTTGTTTGTGCACCCACGCACGTTGCACTGTTCTTTGTTGCAACTTTCTGATGTGTGTATCCTGGTTATATACTTGCTTTTGCTGCCATGTTGATTCATCTTTGAGATATTTGCCACTTTATTCATCTTGCTGCGGTTTCCATACTCTGGTTGAATTTGTTTGTCTCTATTATGTTGTTGATCCTTTGGACTTGGCACTTGTATTTTTGGTTCTCCTAAGCCTGAAGCGGTTTCATGACATAGCTTTGCCTTGGTGTTCCTTGTGTGTGTAATATGCATGCTGCTATGCTCTAACTCGAGCCTCTTGCATATTGTTGTGTGAATGTATTCCTATGTATGTTGCACTTGAAAGCTTGTGCATGCCACTGTGCATGGATGCTCATTGTAACTTTCTTGTATTATTTGAGTGTTGCCTTCGTTATGTGTTGAGTGCAACCATTAGTAGTTCTGTTCCATCAGCATGTACTTGGCATTCTGAAATCGCTTTATGTTGCCTCCTTTGGCTTTTACCATACTGGACATTTTGGTTGGACCATTTTGATTTTCACTTCCTTTTGCATGCATAAATACATGCACAATCAAGTGTGTGTATACGTATTTGCATACACATTGTAGAACTATCATGATGTGTCCATTGACATTGAGCATGCTTGACGTTTGTACGTGTTCACCTGAAAAATAACTATATACAAGTGCAAAAATGTTTTTCTATTTAAATCAGCAAACCATACACATTGTGTCGTGGCTGGTCAAGATCAGCAGAGCACAAATGTGAGTTGAGCCGGATCTTGATCACTAGACTACAATAGCTGTGTTGAGGCCAATCTGCAGGCACTAGTATTCAGTCTGCCTTGTGGTATTTACAGTGATCCACTGTGAATATCACTGGCAGTATAGGCACAAATATATATATATATATATATATATATATGCATATACACGCACACACACACACACACACACACACACACACACACATATATATATATATATATATATATATATATATATATATATCAGAGCAAATCTAGAAATATGATGAGAAACACACCAAAAATTTCGAGGCAAATAAAATTTAAAAGTAAATTTGTACCTATCTACAGATAATTCTATTTTGTTTAAGTTTACTATATATGTTTCTTTGACAGGTATGCAGGTGACTGGATTGGAAGCACGAGATAGCTTAGCGTGTCAGTGTTTGTATATGTATTTATATGAGTTTTAAAACAGAGTGGTACTGAGTGAACTGGAGAGAGAGGATCCAATGTAAATGAATGTGAATGTATTATATTACAAAGGAATGTAAATGGAAGTTCGTGTTATTTAAATGTTGAAATGAAATATTTATTTGAATAAAAATGATGTTTAAATATTGAATTGTGTACAATAGTATTCTATTCAATAAATATTTATTTTTATATGAGATGTAATATGGAATAGTAAAATTACAAACACATTTATATTATAATATATATGTTTGTTATCATCAAACAAAAATCATATTGTTATTCAACAATCTTATATTCTACAATCTCCCCCTTTGATGATGACAAAGATACATAGATTTTGAATGTGATAAATGTGTTTGAATATGATATATGGAACTTCCCATATTTGTATGCTCCCTCTACAATAGTACTCCACCTACATTTGTGCATATGAGTGAGTTTAAAAAAAAAAGGAATTTCCAAAATCAAAATATTTTGAATTATTCACTCATCAACCAAAATGTTGACCATTCCCCCTTCTGTTATCATTAAAAGGATATAGAAAACGAAATAGCAATGAATATAGACTAGAAAATAGATTCAAACCAAGAGAGAGAATATATATCGTAAACCTCATTTAATCAAACAAAAATCATAATATTCTTCAAACTAGAAGCAAATTCAACATTTCAGAATGATGAATTTTATAAAATAGAGAGAGTTATAAAACTTTGAATATATGAATTTCATAAAATATCATATAAATTTCGGAAATTAAGCACAAAATAGTGATGGATTTGGACTATGGTTATAATTTCAAATCAAGAGAACAAAATCAAATACCGCAAATCCCAAAACCATCAAGCAAAAAAACATAATATTTCGTAACAGAGAAACACATTTCACAATTCAGAAAATGAGTCAATAGGTCGGTTTTCACATTACGAGGAGGATTTCATACATACACAATTTTTCAATTTTTATTTTTTATTTTAAGAGCATACCGACGATGCATAATCATTAGGACTTTTAAATGAGGTCGGTTAAAACTTAAATTATAAACATTTCTAACCATGCATGACTATATCTAGGTTTTTTTAAAAGAGGTTAGAGTAACACTTATTATATATAAATCCCCTCAGCATATAAAACCATATTGAATGATAGAAATATGGTAGGATTAGAGATGGTTGTGAAACAAATCTCTAAATTAATTATATTATTGAAACATGTTTAGCCATACTAGGATTTTTGAAAATTTTCATCTCTCTCTCTCATTCTGGAAAGTAGTATAGTCACATTTCCATCACTTGAATTTTAAAGACTGTACTTTCTTTATCGATGTCCAAAAAAAATTAAACTCTCCACATTATAAAAAACCATGAAGAATGACCAAAAGATGGTAGAAAAAGAGGATGATTGTGAAATAAACACCAATTCAACGATATTATAAAATTTGTCCAATCATCATGAGAATTTAAATAACAACTCCTCTTGCTATGAAATATACTATAGTTACAATCGCTATTTCAAATCTCAATGATATCGCCTGAGATCTCCTCTGAGATCTCTTTTTGGGCTCTTTCCGAAATGAAACAACAAATACCATAGTAAATCTCCTTTTTAGTATGTCGCACTAGATATTGCAATATCGAACGATATATCGACCGATACGAAATGCTAGAATACCATCTGAGATTTTAATTTTTTTGGTTAAGATTTAAACCTCTGCTTGAACCAGAACAATAATTAAAAAACTAAAATCAAGCCACGATAATCTCTTGCTATTTTACATTTTGCATGTTAAATGACCATACTGTATATTTATATATGTTTTACAATGCTTATGATTTTCAAATTCGTCTTTTTTACATACATGTTACCTGTGAAATTATGTATTTTGTGGTCTACTTATGCTATTTTTTAATGTTTTGTATATTTTCAATGTTTTATGTCAAACAATAATTCATTTTCATGGATTATATGTTTTAAGCACTAGTATATTTGCATTGTGTTATATTTCTATTTTAATCATATTACGATTTAGAGTATGAATGATCTATTTTAAATTAAGAATAATAAAGTGATTTTGCATTTCAAGTTTAAGTTACTATGTTTTAATAGCATTCATAAAAATCATTTGTAAGAATATCATTTTTTAACATATCATGTACCCCGAGATTGTTCCGATATGAACTTTCAGACCCGAGATGGAAATCCGAGATGAATCCTCAAGTTAGAATCATCTAGTTCGAGATCTCCTCTTATATGAGATCAAGTCTCAAAAATCGCCATGATGGAACACGACCGATATCCGACATTTAAAACTTTGGTCACAACTCATCACAATTTCATAAGTCTAATGATAATTTTGTTGAGTTTCGAAACAGTTCAGTTTGGTCAATAATTTCAAATTTTTGAATAAATAACAAAAAATGATTTTCAATTAGGAAATATCAATTTCAAGAGAGATTCTGAAATAACTATGCAAGTGAAAATCATTTTAAAAAACTAAACAGATGAATGTGAAAATTTTCAATGCTTTTAGGACTGTTATCACTTGTAGGTCTAGAATGCCCAAAGAAGTCAATAAAGTCTATATACTGATTTTTCAACAAATCATCCAACCACCAAGCCTAAGCAAACAAATCTAGCAATTCTATTTCCTATATCAGAGCAGTAGAAAAAAAACAATTTCAAAGCAAGATTACCAAGAGGATTTTTCACAATATTTACAACAAGCCCAAGAGAAAATCCATGATTCCAAGATTAAAACAATTCATTTGAAATCATTTGATGAAATTTATTTTCAGAATTCAAATCCAAAAACTATAATCCATGTGATTCAAACTACCGACAACTGCAAATGATTTCGAATCAAATATCAAAGTTAAGTCAAAAACTATGAAATCTTCACAACTTATCAAATCAAGTAGTGTGCTGTATTGAGTGTAGTTTTTCAAGTCTTTCCAAGATGAATTTGAAAAAACTCGTAGCAGCAAAGATGCGTGAAATTTTTTTAGCTTTCCAAAATATAAAAAAAATCAGAATTACGAATGACAGTCAAGGTATGATAAGAATATTAAAACACTATAAAAAATTCATGAATCAGTCAAAAATAAACTTCAAATGAATTGCAAAATTTCACCAATTTAAGTTCAAAATCTAGAAATCATGAAAACATGAAAGTTTTAGATAAATGAATCTAATTTCCAAAAAATCAAGAATTTTGCAATTTGAAGTAAAGAAGCTCAAGATATGAAAAAATTCTTATAGCAGTGTCAAAGAAAATCAGCATTAACAGAATGAAGAATAAAAGGACGAATAAAAACAGAGAAAGAAATACGAGTTTAGAGATCGTACCTGATTTACAATTGATGAAGTTGATTCTTTAACTCGATAATCATGGCTAAGGAACTCTGAAGAATTTACCTCAACAAAAATTTGAAACAACTCGAATTCTATCTCTCTTGAAGTTGCTCCTTAGCCATCCTCAGTACCTAGTTGTTTATAGGATCGAGTGTTCTAACAAAAGTTGTGAAACCACTCCTAGCTACATCCACATGTTTTAGTACCCAAACTTGTTTGTGCAACAATCCATTAGCATCCACAAAAGTGCCCTTTGGAACTCAAATCCATTTGATCTTACTCGAATTCACTTTATTTTCTTTTGGGATCCAAACTCGTTTAATTGGACTGTTTTCAAACACGTGCTCAGTTTTACCCCAAAGCTCACAATTTGAATTTCCATAATTTTTCTTTCCAAAGCCAACTCCATTCTTATTTTCAACAAAAAAATTGACTTTTCAACAACATATTCAACGATTTTCTCTATTAGAAAATTTAGCCAATGTTGATTCAAGTCGTTGAATTTTGGATTTAAGATCACTATTTTCTTTCAATAAATTTGAACAATTATTAATAGAGATCTCTCTCTCCTTTAAAAAACATTTTTTTTCAAACCATATTCTCTTTTTCAAACATATTAATTTTGGCCTTAGACTCGGAAATCTCAACTTCAAATTGTGTTTGCTTTTCAATCTCAAAATTTTCAAATTCCTTGAATTTCTCAACTTCATTTTCAAGCTCTTTCAAAATTGATTCGGTTTTTAATAAATTTTCCTTCTCAAAAATTTCATTGGAAATTTTAGACATCTTAAAATTTTAGTTAATTTTTCACAAAGATAAACCAGCTCTTCAAACGAAAATTCACCACTCTCATCATCTGCTGAGTCTCCACCATTTGAGCCATCATTTATAAATCCTATTATGCATAAATATGAATCTAAGTTGGCTTTTGAAGGTTTTGAACTCCCGTTGTCGTGTTCACCCTACATCGAGTCGAGAGTATGCCAAATATCCCATGTAGATAAATAATGAGAGATATGATTAAACTGATCAATACTGAGATAAGAATAAATAATACACATAACATGAGCATTGATAACAATATTTTTCTGATTTAACATATCATCCATATTCTCAATAATATCCCAATATTCAAGATTAACAAATTTAACATAAAATTCCATTTTTAATTTCCAATTTAGAAAATCTGTTCCATCAAAAATAGTTGGGGATATACTGGAAAAATTGTCGCTGGAATAACAACTAGGAAAATCACTATTAGGGAAAAACACGACTCTGGAGTTAACAAAAAAAATACCTGCTTTGATACCAATTGTAGGATCTAAATTAACCCTAAAGGAGGGGTGAATAGGTTTTATTGTAGTTTTGCGGAATATAAAATTATCACAGCACATATCACAACACAAAAAATAAATACATAAAATAAACAATATAGAATTTACCTAGCTTCAGCAAACCTCTGCCTACCCCTAGGTTTCTAATAAGTATTAAAAACAATATCTGAAATACAATACTTGTACATTCGCGACCCCTCTCTATTGTTCTAATCCTAAGATCAAAACCATAAGTTGATCTTAAACCTCGAGATCAGATTTTCCAAGCTACAAACCCTATAACTAAAAACCTAGTTTTAAGAAAACTAAAAAATATGGATAGATTACAAAAGAAAGGTCAACAAAATAAAAAATCTAAACTAAACTAAACCCTAGATAAACAATTAAAAAGATAGGCCGACCCTTTTTGTTGTGCTTGGTCACTTAATAAAGTTGGCTTCTCCTTTTTTCAATGGCACCTGAATTCGGGTTTTAATTCCCCAAATCAAATCGCAGCTTCAATGATCTCTGATTTTAATTATTTCTCTAATGGCTTCTGATTCTTTTTGCTCTCGGTCGATCGGCCTGGCTTTAAGGATGATCGAAAATCTGAATATATGTGAGTTGCTCTGATTTATTTTTCTTGATTGAATTGCTTTGATTTTTGATACCTTTCCTATGACGAGAATGGTGTTGTTTATAGGTTTAGAAATCCCTTGGTTCTTTGATTTCAAGCGATGATTTGTTCTTGATATTGACCATTCTTATGTTTTTAATTTGTTTGATATTCTTTGCTTTAAAAACCTTCTTGCAATTTTCTAGAAACTTTTGAATACGTGAATTCATTCTTTGCCCAAAATCATCACCCTTAAACACGCTGATATATTCTTGCATGATATTCCAGATTCGAATTTTGTTTACTCCTTGCTTGGAATAACAAACTTATTGTAGATACTCCATTTGATTTCTGGAAATGAAATCTTGACGAGTATAATATGGAAGAGTTTTCAATAATGTTCAAACCAATTTCAAGAAAGTATTGAAATGTTCTTTGCTAATTATACTATAGTTGATACTTTCCATATTGTTCAAAATGATTTCCGGAAAAATACTCTTATTTGTGAAAATACTTAGAATAGCTCCTTGCATATTATTTCCCTTTGCAATTTTCTGATAGTTATGCTTGTTTAGATGACTTGTTCTATGCATATGCTACTCCATATATCTAAACCTTTTGACTTGTCCACTTATGTATTTGTTGTGCCCATATTTTATCATTTGTGTATTTCACATGCCTCTAGGCTCATTTGTATCCGGTTGAGCATACACCATTCTGCCATTTCACCCGAGCATGTACTTATGCACTAGTTTGTGGCTTCTTTGACCCAAGATGCTCTTTCTTTTGACATGTTCATTATTATACTTGCACTTGGTTCACTAATTTTTCTGAACTGAATGCATGTGTTTGAGTTTGGAAAATATGGCTTTCTAACTATACACTTGTGCACTATATTTCAGTTGTGCCTATGTTGTATGTTGTTGTGCTTGTGTGTGTGCTTGTCCTTGTAGCATTTGATCTTGGAAGGTTATGTTGTCTTGTGCACTTGTTTCTCATGTCGTATTGTCATGCATTTGTTGTGCATGTTCACTTTCACTTGACTATGTTGTTTCACTTGTACATGTGCATACCATTTCACTAGAGCTTAAACTTGAAATGTTTGATGTGTGCACAGTGTACACATATTTGTGCTTGTTGCATTGTTATTCCACTACTTTGGTTATGCACCCATGCATGTTGCAACTTTCTTCTGTGTATATCCTCGTTATACACTTGCTTTTACTGCCATGTTGCTTTATCTTTGAGACATTTGCTACTACATGCATCTTGTTGTGGTTTCCATACCCTGATTAAATTTGTTTGTCTCTATTATGTTGTTGAGCCTTTGGACTTGGCACTTGTATTTTTGGTTCTCTTGAGCCTAAAGATGTTTCATGACATAGCTTTGCCTTGGTATTCCTTGTGTATGAAACATGCATGCTGCTATGCTCTAACTCGAGCCTCTTGCATATTTCTGTGTGCATGTATTCCTGTGTATGCTGCACTTGAAAGCTTGTGCATGCCACCCGTGCATGGATACTCATTGTAACTTGCTTTTATTATCTGAGTGTTCCCTTCGTTATGTGTTGAGTGCAACCATTAGTAGTGTTGTTCCATTAGCATGTACTTAGCATTCTGAAATCGCTTTATGATGCCTCCTTTGGATTTTACCATTTTGGACATTTTGGTTGGACCATTTCAATTTTCACTGCCTTTTGCATGCATGTATGCATACAGAATTAAGTATGTGCGTATATGTATTTGCATACACATTGTAGAACTGCCACGATGTGTCCATTGACATTAAGCATGCTTGAAATTTGTACATGTTCACTGGAAAAATAACTACACATAAGTGCAAAAATATTTTTCTATTTAAATCAGCAAACAACTACACGTTGTGTCGTGGCTGGTCAAGATCAGTAGACCTCAAATGTGAGTTGAGCCTGGTCTTGATCAGCAGACTACTATAGCTGTGTTGAGGCTGATTTGCAGACACTAGTATTCAGTCTGCCTTGTGGTATTTACAATGAATCACTGCGAATATCATAGGCAGTCTAGACATAAATAAATGTATAAATATATATCAAACCAAATCTAGAAATATAATAAGAAACACACCAAATTTTTTAAGGCAAATAAAATTTAAAAATAAATTTATACTTGTTTACAGATAGTTCTATTTTGCTTCAGTTTACTGTATATGTTTTTGTGATAGGTATGCCGGTGACTGGACTGGATTGCGTGAAGACCCAGTGTGTCATTGTTTGTATATGTATGTATATAAGTTTTAAAATAGAGTGATATTGAGTGAACAGTAGAGAGGATCCAATGTAAATGAATGTGAATGTATTATATTACAGAGGAATGTACAATAGTGGAGACAGAAGTTTGTACTATTTGAATGTTGAAATGAAATATTTATTTGAATAAAAATACTGTTTGAATATTGAATTGTGTACAATAGCATTCTATACAATAAATATTTATTTCTGTGTGAGATGTAACATGGAATAGTAAAACTACAAACATGTTTATATTATAATATATATGTTTGTTATCATCAAACAAAAATAAAATTGTTTTATTCAACAATCTTCCCCTTTTGATGATGACAAACATGCATAAATTTTGAATGTGGTAAATGTATTTGAATATAATATATTGAACTCCCCATATTTGTATGCTCCCCCTACAATAAAACTCCACCTAAATTTGTGCACATGGCTGAGTTTTTAAAAAACAATTCAATTTCCAAAATAAAAATATTTTTGAATAATTCACTCATCAATCAAAATCTTAACCATTCTCCCTCTTTTGTTATCATCAAAAGGATACGGAAATCGAAATAGCGATGAATATAGACTAGAAAAATAGATTCAAACCAAGAGAGAATATATATTGTAAACCTCATTTAATCAAACAAAAATCATAACATTATTCAAACTAGAAGAAAATTTCACATTTCAGAATGATGGATTTACGATGAATTTTATAAAATGGAGAGAGTTATAAAACTTTGAATATATGTGTTCCAAAAAATCAAATAAATTTCAAAAATAAAGAACAAAATAGCGATGCATTTGGACTATGGTTATAATTCAATTCAAGAGAAAAAAATTAAATATCGTAAATCCTCAAACCATCAAGCAAAAATCATAATATTTCATAACATAGAAATGCATTTCACAATTCAAAAAAGGAATCGATAGGTCAGTTTTTACATAACGCGGAGGATTTAATATATACATAGTTTTTCTTTTCTTTTTCCCTTTTATTTTTTTATTTTAAGACCACACTAACCACGCATAACCATAAGGACTTTTAAATTAGGTCAGTTACAACTCAAGTTATAAGCATTCTCTAACCATGTGTGATTATATCTAGGTTTTTTTAAATGAGGTTAGAGTAACACTTATTATATAAAAATGCCCTCAGTATATAAAACCATAATGAATGATAGAAATATGGTAGGAATAGAGATGGTTGTGAAATAAATATCTAAATTAATTATATTATTGAAATATGTTCAACCATACTAGGATTTTTAAAATTTTCAGCTCTCTCATTCTGGAAAATAGTATAGTCACATTTCCACCACTAAATTTTTTTAAAATGTACTTTTTTAATGATGTCAAAAAAAATTAAACTCTACACATTATATAAAACCATGATGAATGACAGAAAGATGGTAGAAAAAGAAGATGATCGTGAAATAAACACCAATTCAAAGATATTACAAAATCTGTCCAATCATCGTGAAAATGTAAAAACAACTCCTTCTGCTATGAAATATGTTATAGTCACAACTGCTATTTCAAATCCTGATAATATTGCCTGAGATGTACTCTGAGATCTCATTTTGGGCTCTTTCCAAAATGAAACAACAAATATCACAATAAATCTCCTTTCGAATATGTCACCGTAGATATTGCAATATCAAATGATATATCGACCGATTCGAAATACTGGAACATTGTCCGAGATCTTAATTATTTTAGTTAAGATTTAAACCTATGCCTGAACTAGAACAATAATTAAAAAACTGAAATCTAGCCACGATAATCTCCTGCTTGTTTACATTTTGCATGTTAAATGACCATACTGTTTGTTTATATATGTTCAAAAGTGCTTATGATTTTCAAATTCATCTTTTTTACATACATGTTACCTATGAAATTATGTATTTTATGGTTTACATATCCTTATTTTTTTATGTTTTGGATATTTATAATGTTTTATGTCTAACAATAACTCATTTTCATGGATTATATGTTTTAAGCACTAATCTATTTGCATTGTGTTATATTTTTGTTTTAATCATATTACGATTTAGAGTACGAATGATCTTTCGTAAATTAAGAATAATAAAGTGATTTTGCAATTCAAGTTTAAGTTACTATGTTTTTAATAGCATTCATAAAAATCATTTGTAAGAATATCATTTTTTTAACATATCATGTACCCCGAGATTGTTCCACTTTGAACTTTCAGACCCGAGACGAAAATTCGAGATGAATCCCCAAGTTAGACTCATCTTGTTCGAGATCTCCTCCGATACGAGACCAAGTCTCTAAAATCCCCGAGACGGAACGCGACTGATATACGAGATTTAAAACCTTGGTCACAACTCATCACAATTTCATAAATCTAATAATAATTTTGTTGAGTTCCGAAATAGTTCAATTTGGTCAATAATTTCAAATTTTTGAATAAAAAAAAATGTTTTTCAATTTGAAAATATAAATTTCAAGAGGGATTCTGAAAGAACTATACAAGTGAAAATCATTTTCAAAAAAACAAACAGATGAATGTGAAAATTTTCAATGCTTTTAGGACTAATATCACTTGTAGGTCTAGATTGCCCAAAGAAGTTAATGAAGTCTATATACCAATTTTTCAACAAATCATCCAATCAACGAGCCTAAGCAAACAAATCTAGCAATTCTATTTCCTATATCAGAGCAACAGAAAAAACAATTTCAAAGTAAGATTCACAAGAGATTTTTTCACAATATTTACAACAAGCCTAAGAGACAATCCATGATTCCAAGATTAAAACAGTTCATTTGAAACCATTTAATGAAATTTATTTTCAGAAATCAAATCCAAAAACAATAATCCATGTGATTCAAACTACCAATGATTGCAAATGATTTTAGAATCAAATATCAAAGTCATGTCAAAAACTATGAAATCTTCACAATTTATCAAAAAACAGCATCCAAGTAGTGTGCTGTATTGAGTGTAGTTTTCACATCTTTCGAAGATGAATTAGAAGAAACCCAAAGCAGCAAAGATGCGTGAAATTTTATGTGACGACTGCCCACAGCCCCCGCACTTTACAAGAGAAATAATGCACTGAAAGGTGTGCTAGGAAGCTATGGACGATCATCAAGGTATGGTAGATAAATGAAACCTATAGTAAACTCACACCGCAGGGATAAAATATAATAGAACATATACAATAGGTAGTGATAGTGAAGCAGAAAACACTAAACTTTCATAACAACTAGAAAGTATTTCCACATACACGTGGATAACAACAATAGTGTTTGTATAATTTGCCATACTACAATACTTAGAGAAATAGCAAACAGCGAAAACAAATATTAGATAGTGGTAAAACTGGTATGTGAGCCTCCTGCTCGCCATCGACCATCATCGTCATTCTCACTAAAGCGTCACCTGTGTGACGACCCGAACTTCCCCGGTCTCCAAAGAGAAGAGAAAGAACAGATTGTCTGAGAACATGACAAATCAGAACACAAACAGAAGAACATTTCATTGCTTATTACAACAATTTACATCAGGGTACAATAAAATACAGAGTATGAATAAATAATATACATCAGAAAAATACCAGAGATTTAAATTACATTACATACCAACGAAAATAATACATAACACAACTGAAAGAGATAAACGGATACAGAGCTTTCCGAATATCATTCCAGCTGTAAACCAGGATCCTGTGAATATAATATCTACAAAACAGAAACTGCTAGCAGCCCGTGTGGAAAATAGGGGCACCCAGTGTTTAGGTTAAAACAATAAACTCCAGGTCAGTCATGTGACTGGTGTGAGAACTAAAATAGTTATTAAATCTTTACTTTAAAAATAAAGTAATTTAAGGGACCACGCCGTATAACACGGAATGGGTTTCCTCCCAAGAATACCAGTGCACAAAACAAACAGCATAATGCTTTTTTAAAAAATGAAGCTATTATAAAACTCAGGTCCTATCACACAAATCATTTTGATATTATTATAAGTGCATAGTCTATAAAATCACTTCAAATATAAATGTATCAATCGTAGATGGCATTAGCGTCCCATGCCACTATGTCGCCAATAGTCTACAACTAAAACCGTAAAATGTTGTATTGGAAGTTGGATTTCCATCTGTGAACCAAGGCAAGGGATCGTCCTTACCACTTCGAGACAATCTAGCCCATGTCCCAGGCAAGCGCGTAGGCAAGCCTTGGATCGTCAAGGCCGGTCCACACGGAGTGGATTAAAATGCTTGAACAATACGTTTCCCCACCCCATGAGGCGTAAAACTGGTCAGTGTGTCGACCAAACAATCAATCGACCCCGTAGTGATCGATATAACCGAGGTGCCTCGCTATCCATCATCCACATAAGTAAAACGTCCGGGCTTGCAAAACCCTGACACCACTCCTAGCTAGAAGGAAACGCATGCCCTCCCTGAGGTTCTCTCCCGTTTCTAGTGCACAACGGGGTGTGAGGCTCACAAATTAACGCAATACACAAAGCTATTCTATAATAAAGTCGTGCTTTGATCATCAACCACAAGACTCTGCTTTTCAACAGAAGCCTTGATCATTTGTATCTCAGCATGCCACACAGGCAATTCACGCCATGCGACTGATGTTTATCGATATACAACCTCTGAGCTCGTACGTCTCAGAGAAGGGCGTTAAGCAAGAGAATAAATTCTCCGCCGCCAAAAAGATATATATTTAATAGAGATCAATCAACACAGAATGAAATCCAATGTCAGACACACATCCATTTACAAGTTCATTCTGGGTCTGAACGAAACCAGAGGCACCTTATTACTCGTCCCATATGTCCAATACAGGAGAGAGACCCTCGCATATCCGGTCGATCTCCAAGTACGTCTCGACGATCACCACTTATTACCTCGTCTTGGGTGTACAACCCAGTCAAGACATCAGTAATCATCCAAATGATGTGAAGACCTCCGGTCTTCAACCACCATCTTCATCGTCGACTCATCGCCGGTTCAGTTATTCAGAATAGGATAAACCCGGTCTTTCCGAATAACTCGCGTATATGATAATCAAGTGCTATAAAAACACAACATACGCCTCATTCCAATTCTGAATATTCTTTTATTTAAATATTCATATCCTTCGGGAAAGGTTCCCATTAACTTTATCAAAGATAAATTCTTTAAATTTATTCTTTAATCTTCCTTTGGATATCAATCCAAACCAAAGTAAGGTTTATCTAAACTAGTCGGGATTAGCGCACCTTACCGAAGTAATCATTTATTTAATTTCCTAATCCAAACCTATTCATCCCATGGAGAAAAACTGGTAAAACTCCATATCTAACACTACGACGTCATCGTTAAATTAATTACCATTTCACGTTCAAATCTAATTAAAAATTTAACTATCGCTTGGAGAAAACTGGTGATACTCCATTCTCGATCATTTTTTGAATTTGATAATTTTAGTTATCAGATTCACATTTCAATCTAATTAAAGATTCATCAAAACTCTAATTCTGTTTTAATCTCCAAAAATCATTACTTAATGATTTTCTTCAAAGTTAAAAAATTAATCTTATCTTTAACTGGTCTAAAGAACTAATGTCATTTAAAACACAGTTCACGATAAACTCAAAATCCCATTCCATTAATAATGGAATCTTCAAGAATGCAGATCAATATATATAATCAATATGAACTTCCATATCCGACCGATAATATAAATGGAATAACGACCAAGCCTTTTAAATTCCATGTATAGTAACAGTCTTCCTCCAGAGAAGTTCACTTTGATTATTAGCAAATCGAATTCCATTCCATTCCAATTTATTTTATTAAATTGGAAACTTTTCTTTGGAAAATTTCCCTTAAATCTTAATTAAAAGATTTATAAATTCAAAATCACATTTCACTACAAATCGGGTTAAAGAACAAGTGTCGTTAAAACACAGTTCAAGATAATCCCAACTCACATTCCATTTTATTCCAATTAGCAAACGTAACTGGAAACTCTAATAATCTTAATTAAAAGATTTATTCCTTTCAAACGGGATTTAAGAATAGTGTTATTGAAGACACCATTCACGACAAACCCAAAATCCAATTCAATATTAAATACAAGGCTCTGAATAGAAATTATATCGGCTTATATTCAATATCAAATTCTGAAATGAAACAATATTGTATTGGGAGTAACGATATATATATCTTCCAAATTCCTCCACAATATCTGAAACGACCCAAACTTCCCCTTACGGGAAAGCCCGGATTGAGTTGAGAACACAACACATCAGAACACAAAACACCAGAACATTTCATTGCTTATTACAACAATTTACATCAGAGTACAAGAATATTCAAGAGTATGATTAATTATACAACAGAAAATAATATCAGAGATTTAAAATTACATAGCAGCGGAAAATAATACATAAGTATAATGCGTAGCGGAAAAGCTTTCCGAATATAGCTCCAGCTGTAATCCACGATCCTATTAAATAGAAATCTACAAAACCAAAACTACTGACTGCCCTGTGGAAAATATGGGCACCTAAAGTTTTGGAAGGAACAATAAACTCCAGGTCAGACGTAAGACTGGTATGAGAACCCAAAACAGTTATTAATTTGATTTTAAAGTTAGGTAAATCAAGGGACCACACCATATAACACGGAACTGGTTTATCCCCAAGAATACCAGTGCATAAATAAACATCGCAATGCTAATTTAAGAAAAATGAAGCTATTATAAGACTCGGGTCCCATCACACAATGCAACGCAAGCCTGAGGATAGAGTTTTACCTTATACTAACCAAATATGCTTGGTATGCGAAATTTCTCTTTTATTATTACTATAAGTGCATAGTGTAGAAATCAATTTCGAAAGTAAATGTATCAATCATAGACGACATGAGTGCCCCATCCCACTATGTCGCCATATATAGGTTTACAATTAAAACTGCAAAGCTCGTATTGGAAAGTTGGGTTTCCATCATGATGGCTCCTGATTCGAAAGATCTATCGCATAGTGCAATACTCCACGGCTTACGTCCCAGGTAGAGAAAACACAGTAATGCACATCTGCACTTCTGGGATCAAGTATCACCACGGCTTACATCCCAGTAAGAGAAAATACCGCTTACTCTATCCCTATATAGGAATCGGGGGAAATGTCCTATCCCTCATCACGGTCGACTGAATCCAAACTAATATCGAAAGCATACTGATCTGACCATCGGTTCACCATCATACCGGGGTGTGAGGCTCGCGAAGTCACGCTACACAAAGCTATGCTAAATAAAGTTGTGCTTTGATCATCATCCACAAGGCTCTGCTTTTCAACAAAAGCCTTGATCCATGCATCTTAGCATGTCACATTGTCAATCCATACCATACTTGATTTCTGCCAATATATAACCTCTGAGCTCATACGTCTCAGAGAAGGGTGTTAAGCAAGAGAATAAATTCTCCGCCACCAAACAGATATATATTAGCAGAGATCAACGAATACATCGTAAAAGGAACACAACGCCAAACATACCATCCATTTACAAGTCTGTTCTGGGTCTGAACAAAATCGAAGGCACCTTATTCCTCGTCCCATATGTCCAATATGGAAGAGAGGCCCTCGCATATTGTAACACCCCGTAATTTTCAATATTAATGTTCACAAATTAAAGAATAATTAATCTCAGGTGTGAGAATTAAGGGAAACGGATTGCGCCATTGTGTTCGTCTCGGAATTCTGGTTGAGATAGAGTCCGAGTTTGCGTGAATTGGACTTCGTATGAAGAAGTTATGGCCATCGGAAGTTTCACTAAAATTCAAAACAGATTTCAAAATTCAAAATTCGAACTCAGGTGGGCTAGGCGGGAAATTTCCCGCCATGGGCCATGTCGACCTGGGGGTCGACCTACCCACACAGGTCGACCAGGGGGTCGACCTGCCCCCCCTCCCCCCCGGGCAGATTTGTTTGATGACAATTTTCTGACTCTTGGCTAAGTCATTAGGGCTGACTTGTCACCCTATCTTGACTGAATGACTATGGTGCATTCTAGGTTGATCGGATGGCCTAAATTAATTCTAAACTCTATAAAAACACATGTAGACTCAAACCCTAAAATCAAATAAAAATCAGAATCATGGCCTCCATGCTGTCACCTTGCAACCTAGAATAGCCGCCACCAATTAGAGAGGAAGAAAAGCAAATCAATTCAATTCTAATCTAAACCGCAACAAATTGTCTTCTTCAAAGGAAAGCTAAATCAATTTCAAAACTCAGATTTCAGAACTCAAGACCTTCTTTGAGTTGTGAGTTCGATTTCTTTAATAACATAATTAACAATTTAATTTGGTTGAGTTATGATTTGGGATTATATGGTTATGTTGTGAATCATTGACCGTTATGTTATTATCTATGTTGTAAATCTGTTATGCTACTATCCATGTTGTTATTATCTATGTTGTAAAGCTGTGATGTTATTTTGTAAATCTATGTTAATTATTGGCTTATGTACAATCAATTCATATGCTAGTTTGGTTATGTTTGTGGAACTAATTCATGTGTTAAGACATATGTAAGTTTAACTTGATAATTCTACATACAAGTTAGGATGTTAATTGAGGCATGGATCATATGCAAGTTAGTGAAAATTTTATATACAACCTTACATGTTTCATAACATCTATTTTATGTGTAAATTGGATCTAAAGTTAGGCTATGACATGTGTGAGTTATATGCTAGTATACAAAATTCTATATGCTAGTTTAGATGCAAGTTTACATCTTAGTTTATGTTGCATAAATCACATATGCAAGTATATATATATATATATATATATATATATATATATATATATATATATGTTTGGAGTATGAATCATGTAATGTTAGTTTGTGATTATTGCTTTTGCAAGTTTACACCTTATGATTAGATTTATGACATACATGGTTTATGTAAGTTTGTGACTATTACCTAAACAAGTTTACACCTTTAGATTTAGATCTATGACATATGTAGTTTTGTGCAAGTTTGTGACTTTGGCCTATGCAAGTTTTAGATGAAGAACCTTATTCACACATGCAAGTTCACCCCTTATGTTTAGATCTAGTTTTATTCCTATGTATGTTGTGATGCTTTCTCTTTATTCCATATGTTAGACTATTCGAGTCTAACGTATATTTCACGTTAAACAAACGAACGTACAACGTAGGGCGAAGGGATAATATTAAAAGATTTAATATTGAGAATTGGCATAAATGCCTTAAATGGCATAAAATTAATTTGTGATGATAATTGGTATAATTTTACATACCATAAATAGATGGACATAATTGAGTCAATTATGGACATAGTTAAATTTGGAATTGATTGATAATTTGAAAAGGGAATTTAATTCAAATTGGGGAATAATTAATTATGTGTAATTAATCGCCTAAGCCACGAGGTTAGGCTCTTTTGTGGTGTAAGACTGCCCGGACCCGCCCGGCAAATCCAGCTGCCACAAATGCCAGTCTAATGTGGGAGGTCTTAGGCATAAATTAAATGTGTAACAGTTGTAAAGACATGAGGTTAGGCTCGTTTGTGGTGTAAGACTGCCCGGACCCGCCCGACAAATCCAGCTGCCACAAATGCCAGTCTAATGTGGGAGGTCTTTACAAAGTTACGGTGTTAATGAATTAAGAAACACTTAACCAGATAAACATGTGGTGGGACATGAGGGTTAAGTGGGTGGCTTGTGAAATACAATTAGAAACACTTAACCAAAACAAAACAAAACAAAACATGTAAGTGGACATGAATAAGAAGAGGGTTAAGTGGGATGTACTAGAGGGGACCAAGCTTAGGTGGATAGCTTATGTCAAGTAATGGGGGTCCGTTTCAACCAGTAACCCATAAGTAACTTTTTGGGCTCGACCCAAGTCGAGGATGGGACACACATACTGGGCTTGACTGTAAGAGGCCAGAACGTGTTAGCGGTGGCAACGCAAGTCCAACGGGTTCATGTGCGTGTGTGGGCCCGGGCTGGTAGGTAAGACGTTGTTGCATCGTGTAGGTATAAGTCGTGCATCATCGGTGGTATCGGGTTGCCACTTTGGGTAGTGATACACCCCACTGTGGGGCTAGAACGGGTATCTACGAGTTAGGGAGTTGATCGCATGAGGGTAGTGGGTACACCTAGTGGAGATAGGGGCAGGCGGCACCTATGAAAGCAACTAGGGGTACACGAAACTACCATTATCATTATTAAATTTTTGTAGGCGGGATCAATTTTTAGGTAGCTTAGTGTGGTGGAGTGTAGTAATTATCTTATAGTGACTAGGTGCGCCTTTAACGTTATCTTTGTTCGTCTTATTTCCTTAAGTTTGCTCTGCCATACCCAATTGTTCACAGTCATTTCCTTATTTTCCAACTTATGCCTTAGCCTAGTTATTTTGATAATTATATTGTTAAAGTTATCGCACTCGCCAGACTTTATGTCTGACCCCCCTTGTTTCCACCCCTTTTCTTCCTCCCTCCCCCCCCCCCCCCCCGGTGCTTAGGTTGGAACTAGCACCAGTGGAGCTTGATTTTGGACAGCTGTATCTCTTGCTTTTAGAAGTTGCTTGGATCGCTGAATTAAAAGTTCAGCCTATTTTATTTATGGCTATTTTGTGTTGGGGTTATGTCTTTCAATTTATGTACTCTGATTTAGTCAAGATGGATATTTTGTACTTTGACTCTGGTTTTTGATGATGTAATCAAATTTATGTGTTTACCGCTGCAATGAATAAAATTTTAAATTTGTAAGTACTGTTTATATATGTCTTGTTGTTAAGTTTCTGTTCTATATACACTTAAAACGCTCCATAGAAGTTAATGCATTCCCTTTGTGAGTGACATTAATGGACGTGGAGTGTTACACATATCCGAACAATCAACAAGTACGTCCGGACGGCCACCACTATAGCCCCTTCAAGGTAGCTACTCAAATCATGGGCATCAGTAGTAACTCATCCATTCAATGTGAAGATCGCCGGTCTGGCGCCGTCTTCATTCTCTTCGACTATTAATCGTCGTATTCATTATTCAGAATATTAAACCCGGTCTTTCCGAATAACTCGCATAATTTATAATCAAGTGCTGTGAAAACACGTCCTATGCCTCATTCCAATTCAGAATATTCTTTTAATAAAATATTCGCATTTTTAGGGAAATGTTCCCATTAATTTTATCAAAGATAAATCCTTTTAAATTTATTCTTTTTAATCTCAAAAATCATTACTTGATAATTATTCGAATTTAAGAAATAAATCTTATCTTTAACCAGGTTAAAGAACTAATGTCTTTTAAAAACATTGTTCACGATAAACCCAAAATCATCTTCCATCAAAATGGAATCTACACGGAAGTCATAACAGTATATAATCGATATAAATTCCCATATCATACTAATAATATAAATGGAATAACGGCAAAGCCTTTTAAATTCCATATATAGTAGCGGTCTTCATTCATGAAAGCTCATCTCGATTATTACCGAATCGAATTCCATTCAAATCCAATTTAATATATTAAATTAGAAAACTTTATTTTGGAAAATTTCCATTAAATCTTAATAAAAGATTTATAAATTCCAAATTATTTCTTCACTGTTAATTGGGTTAAAGAACAATTGTTATTTAAAACATTGTTCACGATAAACCCAAAATCCAAATTCAATTCAATTCCAATCAAATATTAATTAATTGGAAAAATTCCCCAAATCTTAATTAAAAGATTTGTTCTTTTCTAAACTGGGTTTAAGAACAGTGTTATTAAAGACACCATCCATGAGAAACCCAAAATCCAATTTGATATTTAATGTATGGTTCTGAATAGAAATTATATCGGCTTATATTCAATATCAAATTCTGAAACCAAAAAATATTGTATTGGGAATAACGATATATATATGTCTTCCAAATCCCCATAACAATATCTGTATAATCAAGGAATCCAATATCGAAATATTCCGAAGGTAATTTCCATTCAAATCCATTTCAATATATATAAATATATATTAGAAAATTTTGGTTATTTTAAAACCATTTTCAAATCTAATTTATTTATTTATAAAAATAATTAAATTATTATACTAGTTAATAACTTGTTCATTATGATAAAAATATATTTTTATCTTTATAAAATTGGAATTTTTCATCAAAAATCTTTCCAAACCATTTATTATGATTTTACATAATTTTTCCATATTTTTAATAATTTTATTATCGTCCGTACAGTCGGTTTCCAATAACGGCCACCGAACTGCATCCATAGCGACCTTTTCTGAAATTGATTTGGACATATCTCCAATCTAACCATTAGATTTCAAATCTCTTACATTCATTGGAAAGCTCTTTTCGATACAAACCCAACGGTTCCGGTTTTAGGAGAATTCGATGGTCTGATCTCCCGTTATATCAATTTGAAGTTAATGGTCGAAATTCGCGAACGGTCGCTGCGCGGCGCGTTCTATTCAGGCCATTATAAATATATATTATATATTATATATATTTCATCGATTTCCATTTAAAACATATTTATAAAATATTAATAAATTCATTTTAAAACAATTTCAACTTCATTTTCAATTTATATCAAAATTGAATATTCTTATCCAAACAATGAATATTTTGATGAATCATACTCACATTAAAAATGTAATTTTTAATGTTACAATATTTTTATTCAAACGATGAATATTTTAACGATTCATACTTACATAAAAAATGGTATTTTTAATATTGAAATATTTTTATTCAAATTTGAATCTTTTTCACCATTTCTTATATACAATGAAAATGCAAATTTTTATTGTTAATTTTTTTTTCCAATCAATGAATATTTTTCATTATTTCTATATTCAATAAAAATGTGAATTTTTATTGTTTAACCTTTCTATTTCAATCAATGGTCATATTTTTCTACTTTACTATCATGTAAATGATTTACATTTTAATTATCAAAATCTCTTTAATGAATCAAATGTACAATAAAAATATAATTTTTTTATTGTCTAACCTTTTTAACTAAAACATAGTTCTTTTTAGTGATTTTATAATACAAACAAAATGTAATTTCCCTTGTTTAAACATTTCATTTAGCACGGTTCTTCTTAATGATTCTATAATGCAAATAAATGAAATTTCCGTTGTATAAACATTTTTGTTAACATGGTTCTTTTTAATGGTTTTATAATACAAATAAAATGTAATTTCCATTGTATAAACATTTTAGTTAACATGGTTCTTTTTAATGGTTTTATAATAGAAATAAAATGTAATTTCCATTGTATAAACATTTTAGTTTAAAACATTGAATATTTTCAATCATTCCTACATACACAATAAAAAATGTATATTTTTATTGTTAGCATATTCTAGTCCAACCAGTGAATATTTTAATGGTTCATACATTCAATAAAAACGATATTTTTATTGTTTAAATACTTCCATTCGACACATGAATATTATTTTAAAATATTCTTTATTTTCCAAGTTGGAATGAGACCCAATCAATTACCATATAAAGTTATTTATATGGATTTCATATATCGCATGTATACAACAATAATGATAAATAAACATTAAAAATTCATACAACATCCGGAGTGCAATTTACAACTGTGTGAGCATTAAAATAAATAAATAATGCTCATCACAGACTGTCAATCTATCGATTGACATACAACTAAATATTGGGAATTGTGTATGTCAAATATTATCCTAATACCCGTGTGGGGTTTTCAAATAACTATAGTTTATCTATTTGTGCAGTTGGGCGATGTGTAAAATTTATCATCACAGTCAATATTAGATAAATGGTGTACATAAACAAATCGTCCGATTTGTAAATGAATGTTTATTGATTCACATATACAATAAAAATATGATTTTTATTGTATGAACATATTTTATTAAATATGAACATATTTGTTAAACATGAACATATTTCTATACATTTCATTACACATGAACATTTTAGTAAACATCGCTAGTATGACAATGTTTTTAATCTAACCTACATACACAATAGAAATGTATATTTTTATTATTTTAGTTCAAACAACGAATGTTTTTAATGATTTAAAACATACAATAAAGGTGTGATTTTTATTGGAAAAAAAAATTATTATCTTTTAAACACAAATATTTTATTTCATTTCTTTACTAACATGATAAAGATGACAAATTTTATCAACAAAACATATATTAATAAGTAATTCTTTTATTCTACATTGTGATGATAAAGATGACATTTTCTCAATAAAACATATATTAATAAATATATTTTTATTCTAAACTAATATGATAAAGGTGACATTTTTATTAAGTACACATCTGATTAACATATAATTATCTTATTCTAATTAATATGTTAAAAGGACATTTTTTTTCAAATAAAATGTATGATTAACATATAATTATCTTATTCTAAACTGATATGTTGAAAGGACATTTTTGTCAAATAAAACATATGATAACATATAACGATTTTACTCAAAACTAATATGTTAAAGGGGCATTTTTGTCAACATTTAATTTTTTAAATGATTCATCCTATACGTTAAAAGTATAATTCTAATGTTAAAAATATTTTATCGACATTCAATCTTTTAAATGATTCATCCTATACATTAAAATGTAATTCTAATGTTAAAAATATTTTATCCTAAACATGAACAATTTTGGTGGTTCATACATACAATAAAAATGAAATTTTATTGTTAAAAACAATTTATTCTAAATTTCATGATAATTTTTATATATACAGTTTATATAAATAATTTTATATATATAATCATATTAATCATTGAAAATCCAAATAATAATCCAAACAAACAATCAGCTGGTTTGTACAATTAATGGTGTCGGGTGCTGCTAAGCACCGTCTACATCCTAGTATAAATTTAACTGTAAAAAAAGTTAGAGTGAAAGGAGTTCTCACAGTGGTCGGTTTCAAAAATTGATAAAGTGATTATTTTTAATAAAATTAAACTGATGTTTAATTTTATCCAAAATCCAAACGACCTCTGTTTCAGTTCTGTCTATTTCATCGTGTAGTGGTGGACGAGAGGAATCCAACGCATCTGAATTTGTCCATTGCTGATTTCGTATGACAAAGTTATGGGATTATAACCATTGGATAATTAAATAAAATAATAAAACTAATTAATTTTAATTAACAACGTATAATAAAAAAAACCGTTACCCTCTAATTAATCCCTCCTCCTTCTTCTTTGTTCTGTCAACTAAACCCATAGCTCAAAAACAAAATTCCGCCGCCGCCCCCCATATTGACAATGGGAACCCAATCCATCCTACCCACGACAACCGCCTCCGTTCGCTCCACCTCCCCAGTGGCCTCAAAACCCTATTCGAAACCGTAGCCTTTGAGGCAGAAATTGGAGCATCATACTTCTTTAAATTCGATTATCGCCACACTAAAATGAAGATCACACTTTCCTTTATGATTTTTAATTTAGAACCTAAGTTTAATTCTGAGCGAATTAAGAGAATTTATCGATTTAATTCCAGAACGCCTCAGCCGTTGATAAGCTTAAACGGCGGCGCGCTGTATAGAGAGGGAATTAGGGTTAGGTTATAACGTTATTTATATATATATATATAATATAATATTATTTATTTATTTTTAATTCTCCAAACAAAAGCCCGTTAACTCATATTAACTCCAAATCCAGCCCGGCGAATGTCGCCCCTAGCCAAATACCCCTATTCCAGACATAATGGACTAGGTCTCATCAGCCCATTTGATCGTTCCAGCCTATTTTTCTTTAAATTAAAATATAAACATTCAATTATTTAATTTGATCGTACATTTTAATTTGCTGGGGCCACATATTGACTCTAAAAATTACAGAAAAAATATTTCTAGCTATGTTTTGATGAAAGGGTCCTAACAAAACTAATTTCATCGAATTTGGAGACCATTTGAAAAATGGCCATTTTCTGGTCGATCCAATCTGATTGAAACTGTTAAAACACGCTTTCTTTTGCCATGCTCACTTATTAATTCCAAAAATTATGAAAATTGGAATCTAGCAACAATTTGACATTTCGGATCCAACAAAAGTGGTTTCGTCGAAAACGGAGGTCGTTTGCAAAATATTTATTTTTAAGGGCTATATTTTATATTGAAATATATATAAATTCTATAGTGACTTTTCTAAATTTTAAATTGGACATAACTTTCAATTTCCGCTATGAAATCTGGATATTTCACAATCTTAGAAAGATATGATTAAATAGATTCAAATATTTCTGGTTTTATTGAAATCCGATTTATTTTGAATCCTGTATATTCAATTAAAGTTTGAAATCAAATTTTCAAACTTCCGCGCCATTTTGAACTCCTTTTATAGTTAAATTAAAAAAAATTCATTCTAACATTGATTTAAATAAATTTTTAGTCGATATTATTTAAAATAAATCATTTTAAATATTCAAAATTCATTAAAATCGCAAAAATAAAAAATTTAAATTTGCTTTGAAAATCCGGGTTGTTACAATATCCGTATAATCACGGAATCCAATATCGAAATATTCCAAAGATAATTTCGATTCAAATCCATTCCAATTCATATATTGGAAATTCTGTTTATTTTTAAAACCATTTCAAATCCAATTTATTTATTTAAAAATATTGGATTATAATTCTAGTTCATAACTAGTTCGTTTTGATAAAAATATTTTTTTTATCATTACAAACGTGGAATTTTTCATCCAAATTCTTTCCAAACCATTTATTATGATTTTACACAAATTATTGATACTTTTAAAAAAATTATCAAGGCCCGTACAGTCGGTTTCCATAAACGGTCATCGAACTGCATCTATAGCGACCTTTTCCAAATTTGATTTGGACGTATCTCCAAATCCAACCGTTATATTTCAAATTTTTTGTATTCGTTGGAAAGCTCTTTTCGATACAAACCCAACGGTTCCTGTTTTAGAAGAATCCGATGGTCGAATCTCCCGTAATGTTCATTCGAAGTCAATGGTCAAAATTTGTTAACTACCGCGGCGCGGCGCTTTCTTTTCAGGCCATTAAATATATATAATATATATTATATATATTTCATTGATTTCCACTTAAAACGTATTTTATAAATCGTTTTAAATTCGTTTTCAAAACGATTTCAACTTCATATTCAATTTTAAATCAAAATTGAATATTCCATATCATTAATATATAAATGATAATATTTTCAAAACATTAGATTTTGAAATCACTTCCATTTCGATATTCATTATAAAAATGAATAAAATCGATATAAATATCGTTCACGTATAAATGGCGTTAATCTAATCAACACGGCTTCATATATTTAAATGTTTTCGTGTCCATCCCAAATCGGCCTCATCAAAATCATATTTTGATCCATTACTGAATATTATTTTAAAATGTTAATTATTTTAAAATATTCTTTAATTTAAAATATTCGTTCTTTCCGAATTGGAATCAGACACAGTCAATTACCATATAATTTTATTTATATGGATTTCATACACATATGTACACAATCGTAATCAAACACAGTCAACCATCATCTAGAGTGCATTACACAACAACATAAGCGTTAAATATAAATAATTAACGCTTACAACAGTCTGTCAACCAATCGATTGACATACAACTAAATATTGGGATTAGTGTATGTCCAATATCATCCCAATACTCGTGTGGGGTTTTCAAACAACTAACACTGATTATTATTTGTGTAGTTGGGCGATGTGTAAAATATATCGTCCCAATCCATATCAATCAAATGTGTGTACATAATAAGCAAATCGTCTGATTTGTAAATGAATATTTATTTTATTCATATTCATGTTAAAAATTATATTTTTAACTAAAAAATATTTATTTCAACACATGAATATTTTATACAGTTCATTTATACAATAAAAATGATATTTTTATTATTCTAACATTTTTAGAAAATTTCGGCAACATAACGGCGCGATACTAGAATCGGAATAAGGTCTAGCCTTATCACTCGCCTACTAATGGCTCGCGCCATGTACACACCAATTCTAATCAATTCATTTCATTTCCCAAACCAAATTCAACCAACTAATCCAATCAACCAAACAACCAAACAAACATGGTTTCAAACAAAGGTGTCGGGTGCTACTAAGCACCATCTGCATCCTAGTATATATATTTAACTAGAAAATAGATTAAAGTGAGAAGTTCTCACCTTTGGGATCCACTCTTCCAGTTTTATTTCTGAATTTATGAACTGTTTGGATTTGGCTGCTATTCCAACGCTTCTCACCTTTGGGATCCACTCCTCCAGTTTTATTTCTGAATTTCTGAACTGTATGGATTTGGCTGCTATTCCAACGCAATCCTTTTCACGTTGTTCATAGTAAAAATCACATTTTTAATATGAGCTTTATATATTTAAAAATCGCATTTCTGATCAATAATATTTGTCTTTAAAAATCACAATTTTATTTCATTGCTAGGTAGATAAAAATCACATTTTTATATTTTTAGAAATCTTATCTTTTTATTTTATCCCTACATGTATAAAGGTCATATTTTTATAACATTTTATTATATATAAAAATCATTTCTTTATAACGCTGCATGTATAAAAATTATATTTTTACAATATCACTACATAAATAAAAATCATATTTTTATACCGCTACATCATTACAAAAATTATATTTTTATAACGCTACTGTACATATATAAAAATCATTTTTTTTATTCTTTTAAAACCATGCTATTTTTATTTTAATAACAAAGCTATTTTTATTTTTTCAAAAACAATGTATATTTATTTTTATAAAAACAGTACTACATATATTTTTATAAGAACAATGCTACATATCTATTTTTAAAAATAAGGCAATATATATTTTAAAAACAATGCAATATATATTGTAAAAACAATGCAATATATATTTTAAAAACAATGCGATATATATTTTAAAAACAATGCGATATTATTTTCAAAAAGAATGCTAATTTTATTTTCAAAAATAATGCTAATTTTATTTTCATAAAATCAGATTTAGAGCAGTTCTTTATTTTTAAATAAATTCAGAAAAAAACTCACTATTAACCCTCTTAGGCCACGATCTAACCTAGCTCCAAACTAGGGTTCCAGAACGCCACCTCGACAGCTGCTGTAACGATGATCAGAGGCCTCCACGACGTGCGCCTACGCGAGCGCAACTACCTCCCCCAACCACGACGAGTTCGATCTCCTCTCCGGCACTGGAAGACTCCACGAAAAGTTGGGCTTTGAATGACGATTTCGTACACCACACTAGAGACGATCACGCCCGTTGAATAGATCGAGCTCACGTAGGTCTTGGATTTTGCTTTAGAACGATTTCTAAAATATTGTTTGGATTAAGAAATTAAGGCGAGAACGGATCAAACAAAATTCGCCCTTGGTTTTGAAGAGAACAGAGCTCCAGATGGTTTGACCGCGATGAGTAATGAAATAGGGTTTGACCCACTTGTTGACATTGTCTTTATATACTTATTTAAATTAATATTTAATTCCATCTTTAGTTGTTAATCGATCCGAACTCCAAATCAAACCCAATGACTGTCGCCCTTAGCTAAATACCCATATTCCGGACACAATGGGATATGTTTCGTAAGTCAATTCAGCTGGTACGATTAGTTTTTCTTTAAATTAAAATATAAATCATTATATATTCAATTCAAACGTACAATTTAAATTACTAGGGCCACATACTGACTCCAGAAATTACAAAAAAATTATATCTAGCTTTGTATTGATGATATGGTCCTAACAAAACTAATTTCGTCGAATTTGGAGACCGTTTGAAAAATGGTCATTTTCTGGTCGATCCAATTCTTCTTAAATTGACAAAATACGTTTTCTTTTGCCACGCTCACATATTAATTCCAAAAATTATGAAAATTGGAATATAACAATAATTTGACATTCCGGATCCAATAAAAGTGGTCTCATCGAAAACAGAGGTCGTTTGCAAAATCGCTATTTTTAAGGACTATATATTATATAAATTCCAAAGCGATTATTCTGAATTTTCGACTGGACATAATTTTTTATTCCCGTTATGAAATTTGGATTTTCCACATTCGTTGGAAAGATATTTTCAAACAGATTCAAATATTTTTGGTTTTACTAAAATCCAGTTTATTTTGAATCATGTACATTCATTTGAAATTTGAAATCGAATTTTCAAACTACCGCGCCATTTCCAATTCCTTTTATAATTAAAATAAATATTTATATTCTTATTTCGATTTAAATAAATTTATGTGTTCTAATTCTATTCAAAATAAATTTCTAGTCGTTATTATTTAAAATAAATCATTTTAAATATTCAAAATTCATTAAAATATCCAAAATAAAATTTTTAAATTGGTTCCGATTTTTCTGTACTTACAATCTCCTCCACTTAAAATCTTTTCGTCCTCGAAAAGGAACGGAGCTGAAAGTTGTTTAACTAATCAACTCAACTTTCATTCTGGTGTTCATTCTTCAACTGTTCAGTTTATAAGAATTTTCTAACTTTTCAAAAATTTGGCTAACACCCTAAATTTTTGAAAATTTTCGTCATAACCTCCTTTTTACGGGGAGACATCTAAAACCTCAACTAGCCACGCAGGGCCCTCATCATCCAAAAAGAAAAAGAAAAAGCCAATCGGCTCATAAAATCATCCAAACCCAATAAATTAGTAAACATGTACCTATTTGTCGGGCATACAATTTTATTCCTCTTCTTAGCTTCCCTGCTATGACCTATTCAATGTATATACATGTATATGCAAGCAATTTCAATCCATTTTCAGTTCAGTTCAATATTTGATTCTATTTGGCTAATTTTACCTTTCGTTTTCATGTTGGTTTAATTAATTATCATTCCAATATTTTAATTAGTTACACTAATAATCGAACAACACAACCCGCAATCAATTGGTGAATTAGCTTTTCAAACATATATCTTCAATACATATAGTCAAAAATCATATTTTTGATGCCATCACAACAATAAATCCTATCTGATTTTGGTTCTCACACCAGTCAATTGGAAATATATAAATATCCCACTTTCGAAGCTCGAACATAAACTCTGATGATGAGTACTCAATCATCAGAATCATCTCTGGGCTACTGGAGTGTGATTCTATATCCATCCAGTATATTCGAGGCTTCATATACACGTGGATCAGACGTGTATTAAAATCTCTATATACCCGACAGTCCAAATCAATTTGAAATATTTCAAATACGTAGAATATGGTTTAAATTTTCATAACAAAATTTGTTTTAAATTTTTATTTTAAAAATAACTCTTTACACCCGTTCTAGGATACTACTGATCCTATCTCTAACGAGTCATTCTCATTGGACATTACTAATCCAATCTCTGATGAATTCTTTCGTTTGGTTTTAATGTGTTTTGTTCTCGAGCTATGTCAACCAAAGCTTTAATACCAACGGTGACGACCCGAACTTCCCCGGTTTTCGAAGAGAAGAGAAAGAATGGATTGTCTGAGAACACGACAAATCAGAACACAAACAGAAGAACATTTCATTGCTTATAACCACAATTTACATCTGAGTACAAGAATATACAGAGTATGAACAAATAATATACATCAGAAAAATATCAGAGATTTAAATTACATTACATAGCAGTGGAAAATAATACATAACACAACTGAAAGAGATAAACGGATACAGAGCTTTCCGAATTTCATTCCAGCTGTAAACCAGGATCCTGTGAATATAATATCTACAAAACCGAAACTTGTAGTTGCCCGTGTGGAAAATAGGGGCACCCAGAGTTTAGGTTTAAACAATAAACTCCAGGTCAGTCATATGACTGGTGTGAGAACTAAAACAGTTATTAAATCTTTACTTTAAAAATAAAGTAATTCAAGGGACCACGTCGTATAACACGGAACGGGTTTCCTCCCAAGAATATCAGTGCATAAAACAAACAGCGCAATGCTTTTTGGAAAAATGAAGCTATTATAAGACTCAGGACCCATCACACAATGCAACGCAGCCGGAGGATAGAGTTTTACCTTATAATAGCCAAACAAGCTTGGTACGTTTAAAACAAATCATTTTGATATTATTATAAGTGCATAGTGTATAAAATCACTTCAAATATAAATGTATCAATCATAGACAGCATTAGAATCCCATGCCACTATGTCGCCAATAGTCTACAACTAAAACCGTAAAATGTCGTATTGGAAGTTGGATTTCCATCTGTGAACCAAGGCAAGGGATCGTCCTTACCTCTTCGAGACAATCTAGCCCATGTCTCAGGCAAGCCTTGGATCGTCAGGGCCTGTCCACACGGAGTGGATTAAAATGCCTGAACAATAAGTTTACCCGCCCTATGGGGCGTAAAACTGGTCAGTATGTCGACCAAACCATCCATCGGCCCCTCAATGACCGATAAAACCGAGGTGCCTCGCTATCCATCATCCACATAAGTAAAATATCAGGGCTTGCAAAACCCTGACACCGCTCCTAGCTAGAAGGAAACGCATGCCCTCCCTGAGGTCCTCTCCCATTTCTGGTTCACACTGGGGTGTGAGGCTCACGAATTAACGATATACACAAAGTTATGTTATATTAAAGTTGTGTTTAGATCATCAACCACAAGACTCTGCTTTTTAACAGAAGCCTTGATCATTTGCATCTCAACATGCCATACAGGCAATTCACGCCATGTGACTGATGTCTATCGATATATAACCTCTGAGCTCGTACGTCTCAGAGAAGGGCGTTAAGCAAGAGAATAAATTATCCCCTGCCAAATAGATATATATTTAATAGAGATCAATCAACACAGAATAAAATCCAATGTCATACACACATCTATTTACAAGTTCGTTCTGGGTCTGAACGAAACCGGGGGCACCTTATTCCTCGTCCCATATGTCCAATACAGGAGAGAGACCCTCGCATATCCGATCGATCTCCAAGTACATCTGGACGATCACCACTTATTACCTCGTCTTGGGTGTACAGCCCAATCAAGACATCAGTAATCATCCAAACGATGTGAAGACCTCCAGTCTTCAACCACCGTCTTCATCGTCGACTCATCATCGATTCAGTTATTAAGAATGGAATAAACCCGGTCTTTCCGAATAACTCACGTATATGATAAATAAGTGCTATAAAAACACAACATACGCCTCATTCCAATTCTGAATATTCTTTTATTTAAATATTCATATCCTTTGGGAAAGGTTCCCATTAATTTTATCAAAGATAAATTCTTTAAATTTATTCTTTAATCTTCCTTTGGATATCAATCAAAACAAAAGTAAGGTTTATCCAAACTAGTCGGGATTAGCGAACCTTACCGAAGTAATCGTTTTGTTTAATTTCCCAATCCCAACCTATTCATTCCATGGAGCAAAAATGGTAATACTCCATATCTAACACCACGGTGTCATCGGTAAAACTAATTACCACTTCACGTTCAAATCTAATTAAAGATTTAACTATCACTTGGGGCAAAACTGGTGATACTCCATTCTCGATCATTTCTTGAATTTGATAATTTTAGTTATCAGATTCACATTTCAATCTAATTAAAGATTCATCAAAACTCTAATTTAGTTTTAATCTCCAAAAATCATTACTTAATGATTTTCTTCGAAGTTAAGAAATTAATCTTATCTTTAACTGGGTTAAAAAACTAATGTCATTTAAAACACAATTCATGATAAATCCAAAATCCCATTCCATTAACAATAGAATCTTCACGGAAAACAGATCAATATATATATAATCTTAATTAAAAGATTTATAAATTCCAAATCACATTTCACTGCAAATTGGGTTAAAGAACGAGTGTCGTTAAAACACAGTTCAAGATAAACCCGACTCACATTCCATTTTATTCCAATTAGTAAATGTAACTGGAAACTCTAATAATCTTAATTAAAAGATTTATTCCTTTCAAACGGGGTTTAAGAACAGTGTTACTAAAGACACCGTTCACGACAAATCCAAAATCCAATTCAATATTAAATACAAGGCTCTGAATAGAAATTATATCGGCTTATATTCAATATCAAATTCTGAAATCAACCAATATCGTATTGGGAATAACGATATATATATCTTCCAAATTCCTCCACAATATCCGTATAATCACGGAATCCAATATCGAAATATTCCGAAGAAAATTTCAATTCAAATCCATTCTAATTCATATATTGGAAATTCTGGTTATTTTTAAAACCATTTCAAATCCAATTTATTTATTTAAAAATAATGCATTATAATTCTAGTTCATAACTAGTTCGTTTTGATAAAATTATATTTTTTTATCTTTACAAACATGGAATTTTTCATCCAAATTCTTTTCAAATCATTTATTAGATTTTACACAAATTATTGATATTTTTAATATTTTTATCAAGGCCCGTACAATCGGTTTCCATAAATGGTCATCGAACTGCATCTATAACAACCTTTTCCAAATTTGATTTGGACGTATATCCAAATCCAACCGTTAGATTTCGAATCTTTTGTATTTTTGGAAATCTCTTTTCGATACGAACCCAACGGTTTCAGTTTTAGGAGAATCCGACGGTCGGATCTCCTGTAATGTCCATTCGAAGTCAATGGTCGAAATTCGTGAACTGCTGCGGAGCGACGCGTTCTATTTAGGCCATTAAATGTATATAATATATATATTATATATATTTCGTCGATTTCCATTTAAAATGTATTTTATAAATCGTTTTAAATTCGTTTTTAAAACTATTTCAACTCCATATTCAATTTAAAATCGAAATTGAATATTCCATATCATTAATATATAAATCATAATATTTTCAAAACATTAGATTTTGAAATCACTTCCATTTCGATATTCATTATGAAAATGAATAAAATCGATATAAATATCATTTACGTCTAAATGGCGTTAATCTAATCAACACGACTTCATATATTTAAATGTTTTCGTGTCCATCCCAAATCGGACATCAAAATCATATTTTGATCCATTTCTGAATATTATTTTAAAATGTGAATTATTTTAAAATATTCATTACTCGTCGTTTTTAAAATATTCGTTCTTTCCGAATTAGAATCAGACACAGTCAATTACCATATAATTTTATTTATATGGATTTCATACACACATGTACACAACCAAAATCAAACACAGTCAACCATCATCCAGAGTGCATTACACAACTACATAAATGTTAAATATAAATAATTAACGCTAACAACAGCCTGTCAATCAATCGATTGACATACAACTCAATATTGGGATTAGTGTATGTCCAATATCATCCCAATACCCGTGTGGTTTCAAACAACTAACACTGATTATTATTTGTGCAGTTGGGCGATGTATAAAATATATCGTCCTAATCCATATCAGTCAAATGTGTGTATATAAACAAATCGTCCGATTTGTAAATGAATATTAATTTTATTCATATTCACGTTAAAAATTATATTTTTAACCATAAAATATTTATTTCAACACATGAATATTTTATACAGTTCATTTATACAATAAAAATGATATTTTTATCGTTCTAACATTTTTAGAAAATTTCGGCAGCATAACGACACGATACTAGAACCGGAATAAGGTCTAGCCTTATCCCTCGCCTACTAATGGCTCGCGCCATGTACACACCAATTCTAATCACTTCATTTCATTTTCCAAACCAAATTCAACCAAATAATCCAATCAACCAAGCAAACATGGTTTCAAACAAAGGTGTCGGGTGCTACTAAGCACCGTTTTCATCCTAGTGTATATATTTAACTAGAAAATAGATTAAAGTGAGAAGTTCTCACCTTTGGGATCCACTCCTCCAGGTTTATTTCTGAATTTCTGAACTGTTTGGATTTGGCCGCTATTCCAACGCAATCCTTTCCACGCTATTCATAGTAAAAATCACATTTTTAATATGAGGTTTATATATTTTAAAATCGCATTTTTGATCATTGATATTTATCTTTAAAAATCACATTTTTATTTCATTGCTAGGTAGATAAAAATCACATTTTTATATTTAAAAAAAATCTCATCTTTTTATTTTATCCCTACATGTATGAAGACCATATTTTTATAACATTTTAATATATATAAATCATATCTTTATAACGCTACATGTATAAAAATTATATTTTTACAATATCGCTACATAAATAAAAATTATATTTTATACCGCTACTTCATTACAAAAATTATATTTTTATAACGCTACTGTACATATATAAAAATCATTTTTTTTTTATTCTTTTAAAACCATGCTATTTTTATTTTAAAAACAAAGCTATTTTTATTTTTTAAAAACAATGTATATTTAATTTTATAAAAATAGTAATACATATATTTTTATAAGAAAAATGCTACATACCTATTTTTAAAAACAAGGCAATATAAATTTTAAAAACAATGCAATATATATTTTAAAAACAATGCAATATATATTTTAAAACAATGCGATATATATTTTAAAAACAATGCAATATTATTTTCAAAAAGAATGCTAAATTTATTTTCAAAAATAATGCTAATTTTATTTTCATAATATCAGATTTAGAACAGTGCTTTATTTTTAAATAAATTCAGAAAAAACTCACTGTTAACCCTCTCAGGCCACGATCGAACCTAGCTCCAAACTAGGGTTCCAGAACACCACCTCGACAGCCGCTGTGACGATGATCAGAGGCCTCCACGACGTGCGCCTACACGAGCGCAGCTACCTCCCCCACCCACGACGAGTTCGATCTACTCTCCGACGCTGGAAGACTCCACGAACAGCCAGGCTT
Source organism: Allium sativum (assembly GCA_030737875.1). Lineage (NCBI taxonomy): Eukaryota > Viridiplantae > Streptophyta > Magnoliopsida > Asparagales > Amaryllidaceae > Allium > Allium sativum. The sequence goes on from CM060913.1 coordinate 831,177,673, forward strand.
TGAACGACGATTTCGCACTCCATACCAAACTAGAGACAATCAAGCCCGTTGAACAGATCGAGCTCACGTAGGTCTCGGATTTTGCTTTGGAACGATTTCTAAATATTGTTTGGATTAAGAAATTAAGGGAGAGAACAAATCGAACAAAATTCGCCCTTGGTTTTGAAGAGAATGGCGCTCCATATGGTTTGACCGCGATGAGTAACGAAATAGGGTTTGACCCACTTGTTGACTTTGTCTTTATATATTTATTTAAATTAATATTTAATTCCATCTTTAGTTGTTAATCGCTCCAAACTCCAAATCAAACCCAACGACTGTCGCCCCAAGCTAAATACCCCCATTACGGATACAATGTGATATGTTTCGTAAAGTCAATTCGGCTGGTACAATCATTTTTTGTTTAAATTAAGATATAAATCATTATATATTCAATTCAAACGTACAATTTAAATTACTGGGGCCACATATTGACTCTAGAAATTACAGAAAAATTATATCTAGCTTTGTATTGACGATACGGTCCTAACAAAACTAATTTCATCGAATTTGGAGAACGTTTGAAAAATCGCCATTTTCTTGTCGATCCAATTCTTCTAAAATTGACAAAACACGTTTTCTTTTGCCACACTCACATATTAATGCCAAAAATTATGAAAATTGGACTCTGGCAATAATTTGACATTCTGGATCCAACAAATGTGGTCTCGTTGAAAACGGAGGTCGTTTGCAAAATCGCTGTTTTTAAGGGCTATATATTATATAAATTCCGTTGCGATTATTCAAAATTTTCAACTGGACATAACTTTTTATCCCCGTTATGAAATCTATATTTTTCACATTCGTTGGAAAGATATTTTCAAATAGATTCAAATATTTTTGGTTTTACTAAAATCCGGTTTATTTTGAATCCTGTACATTCATTTGAAATTTGAAATCGAATTTTCAAACTACCGCGCTATTTCCAGTTCCTTTTACAATTAAAATAAATATTTATATTCTAATTTTGATTTAAATAAATTTATGCGTTCTAATTATATTCAAAATAAATTTCTAATTGTTATTATTTAAATAAATCATTTTAAATATTCAAAATTCATTAAAAATGGCAAAATAAATTTTTTAAATTGGTTCCAATTTTCTGGGTTGTTACCACCTATCACCTTCTACTCAGTCTGCCCATCCACAACTGGATGAATAACCCAAGGTAATAAGAGGAAACATAAAACCTTGAGTCAGACAACAGCCTTAGTGAGCGATAAAAAAGCTAACAAACTTCATCAATAAAGTATATGAGAATGGGTAAATAATCAACTAATCTACCCAGCTTCAAAGAAGAACCCTCAATTGCCTTCCACACTACATGACAGTGATAGCCTTTACAATCCATACACCCAAAGGAATAACAATCCAGTCACGGCAATTAAAGCATCCGTTCATATATGGCAAAGCAACTCAATCATGAACACAACATGCATTCAAACGTCCATGACTAACTCCGGCTATCACCGCCAACCCTACTTTAGAAACTTCGTTATCGTATGACTGGCTAATAATTTGCCGTCAACTGTCAAGGACCATACATGACGCCCCGATTCTAGCAAAACCGCACACGCTATACTCAACATGTGTTACACGCTATACCCAACACGTGTCTAGGCCATACACGACGCCCAGGGCACTCCACCTACAATTGGTCTTCAATTGTACCCCTACTTTGAGTCTACTAGAACCTACGACAACGAAAATTCCTTGTCATTCACATTTCTAGTCGTTATCAATTACGACTATTAATCAGCTCAGAACACTTTAGAGCAATCACTTCACATGAACTCAATACACCCTTGAGTTTTCATACCATTTATTGTTCTATGCTGATCAACGAACACTTTTCAACACTTTAAAACTTCCCAATTGAATTCATTTTGAAGTCACATCATCACCGGAAATGTCCGACCATTTTATGTCGGCCCAACTTTATGCCGACCAACTTTATGTCGACCCAACTTTAGGCCGATCCAACCTTAAGCCGACCCAACCTAGTGCCGACCCACTTAGCGTTGACCTAAGTTTGTGCCGACCCAACTTTAGGCCGACCCAACTCTATGCCGACCCAACTGGTGACTAGGCCGACCCAACTGGTGACTAGGCCGACCCAAAACCTGCATATTGTAATTCAATTCCGATTTCGGCAAAAACTTTGCCAAATGATAGACCAACTCGTCCAAATCATCAAAAACAACCATAAACATGTCATAACATTGCTAACAACATGAATATGACGATTATCACTAAAATGATGTAAATTTCACCAAAACCATTAAGATGAACATATGATCAAAATGAGAGATCTAACTTACATAAATGTATGAAATAGCATTGAATTAATGGTTTGAACTTGCTAAATTAGACCATAGGTTGATTCATACGAAAATGGACATATAATGGTGTAGATATAAGAGAAAACATTTGAATTTGATGAAAAACATGATCTAACATTCATATACTTCATTGAATCCATGTGAGAGATGTAAATCACTCACCGATTATCCCAAACAAGCAAAAATCAAAGGAATATGAATCCGGACAGCAAGCACTTAGCACCAAACACCTTGATCCGATGAATTCTTGCCTCAATTGACGTAGATCTTGCCTCCAATGGTGTAGATCTATGATTTCCCTCCTTGGATTTTGATTTTTTAATGGTAGAAAAGTGTTAGAGGAAGGAGGAGTACAAGACCTCCCAATGAGAGAATGGAAAATTCAAACTCTTTCCCATATCCCTTACCCCCTATTTATAGTTTCCACCAACCCCCTAATGGGCCTTCCCAATTCAGCCTACTTGGGCTTACCAAACATGGACAACCAACTGAAAAACCTTAAAATAGCGATTTCTCCCAAACCGCTGAGCCAAATCTTTAATGTAACCACTCTACGGAAAGGCAATCATCAATTCCTTTTTAATGGCACAGGTCTCACCCTCTGATTAGACCTGAGTCAAAAGTTATGCCCTGTACAAGACTAACAAGGGCAAAATGGTCACAAACAAAATTAGTAAAAATTATGGACATGTCGCATATACCCATAAGCAACACATTAAAAGATGAGATTGATCCAACTCTCGGGGAACGAAACAAAAATATTTTAAGATCTTCTGATACGTAAAATGCGGGCTGTTACATTTTATTAGCTTTCCAAACCATCAAAAAATTCAAAATTCTGAATAACGGTCAAGATATGATAAGAACATTAAAACACTATCAATAATTCATGAAGCAGTCAAAAAATTAAACTTCAAATGAATTGCAAAATTTCACCAATTAAAGTTCAAAATTTGGAAATCATTAGAACATGAAAGATTTAGATAAATGAATCTAATTTCCAGAAAATCAAGAATTTTGCAATTTGAAGTTAAGAAACTCATGATATGACAAAATTGTTATGGCAGTGTCAAAGCAAATCAGCATTAACAAAATGAAGAATACACGGAAGAATAAGAACAGAGATAGAAACACGAGTTTAGAGATCATACCTGATTTACAAGTGATGTTGTTGTTTCTCTAACTCGACAATCATGGCTAAGGAACTCTGACGGATTTAGCTCAACAAAAATTTGAAATAGCTTGAATTCTATCTCTCTTGAAGTTGCTCCTTAGCCATCTTCGGTGCCTAAATGTTTTTAGGATTGAGTTGTCTAACAAAAGTTGTGAAACCACTCCTAGCTATATTCACACGTATTGGTACCCAAACTTGTTTGTGCAACAATCCATTAGCATCCATTAAAGTACCCTTAGGAACCCAAATCCTTTTGATCTTACTCGAATTCACTTTATTTCCTTTTGGGATCCAAACTACTTTAGTTGGACTGTTTTCAGACATGTGCTCAAAATTACCACAAAGCTCACAATTTGGATTTCCATAATTTTTCTTTTCAAAGCCAAGTCCATTCTTAGTTTCAACAAAAAATTGATTTTTCAACAACATATTCAACGATTTTCTCCATTAGAAAATTTAGCTAATGTTGATTCAAGTCGTTGAATTTTGGATTTAAGATCAGTTTTCTTTCATTAAATTTGAACAATTATTAATAAAGATCTTTCTCTCTTTTAAAAAATATTTTGTTTCAAAACCATATTCTCGTTTTCAAGCATATTAATTTTGGCCTTAGACTCGAAAATCTCAGTTTCAAATCGTAGTTTCTTTTCAATCCCAAAATTTTCAAATTCCTTGAGTTTTTCAATTTCATTTTCAAGCTCTTTCAAAATCGATTCAGTTTCCAACAAATTTTCCTTCTCAAAATTTTCATTTTTGGAAATTTTATGTAACAACCCCAACATTGTACCATATTATTAAAGAACATTATGAATAATGTTGTCTAATAACATAGAGAATACGGTTTACTAGGGGCGACCGAATGTGAGTATAACTTTAAAACCAACACTGACACGTCTTACTTACCATTTTGCTTAGTCCCAAAGTGAATTGTTGACATGAATTATCTTGGTCTAAAGTAATAAACACAATGGTTTCTCATATCAGAACAATATAACATATAAGATAATTATAACATGTTACAGCGTATTAATATTATCTATACAAATTTAGAGATTACAATATACACTTTGCCCACAAAATATACATCAACTACAAATCATTATCTTTAATTGTACAGTTTACAAATCCATACATGACCCTAAGAGAACTTTATTTAAATGTTTAATGATTTAAATCCTTACTATCAAGCTTATCCAAATCTGTGAGTCCTGTAACCTGAAAAATCTCGGTCTGGCCCGAGTATATAAAATACACAGATCAGACTATCTTTAGATATCCAGAAGGTGAGAAAGAGATGTAACTCACAAGTGATCATTCTTCTCATTAGAGAAGGAGCAACATAAAATCTAAATCAACAATGGTATATGATATAATTACAACTAAAATAATATTTGATCAACTAATTTGTTAGGCTGCAACAACGAAGTATAAGTATTTCCATTAATAAAGTGTTACTTAAGCTCTAAGGCTAAGTTGTTTAAAGAAAAACCCCAACACAAGAAAATAAGATAAAAACCAATGTAACATCAACATATAGAACTCGTGCAAGAGTTCATAGCAACATATATGTTATCACCTTATTACCCAACATGATAACCATTAGCCTATATACATGTATATAAATCAATGACATCAATAAAGGCGATAAACATTTAAAATTCAACAATTCTAGAAATCAAGATAATGAATTCTAGAAATAAAATCATAAATTGGATCCAAAGCATCAAATAGCAAAAGAATCAACAAAGTCAACAGCAATGTAGAGTGGGTCCAAAACAACTAATTTATCAAAGCAACAATTTGGATCCGAAACAACATAGTATTGCACGTGCATATAGGCACCCTCGAGCTTGACCAAGTACCATATACATATTTAATGTGATCCGCATTGCATGTAATTTTAACACTATGACCTCCCATCGTGTGTAACTTGACCAATTTGATCAATTTAATACGTATATGAGACTCCTCCCGAGTCTAGCTTCCCCCCGAAGCGAGTACTGGCTCAACAACAAACAACAATATGTGTTACAGACTCACAGTCAGTACCCCAAGTAGTGGTAACATTATGTCCCATACCACGCGTTACCACTACAGGTTTACTACCCGCTAGTCAGCTCCACAATGGAAACAACAGAAATCATCAAATCAATAGAAAATATCTAATCATCAGCTTCAGTTAGGCGAGTCTGGAATTAACCAATTTTGTATACCATCATGTCACATACCACGAGCTTTACGATATCGTTTAATTCCCATTACGCCCTCTCGAAGGGTGCAGAAATGTGAGATTATATATATAATACTTTTTCTAAAATGATATTACAAAAGATTTCGAAACCAATTGATTTCATTCATTAAAACCTTCTTATAATTTCAAAATGTAATTGTACTATTGCTTTTGGACCATTCGTTAGTGAAGACAAAAGCAACAAAATCATTTTGTCCCAAAGCTATAGAGAAATCGATATATATATATATATATATATATATATATATATATATATATATATATATGACTTGATAAGAAGACTATTTTCAAACTGTGCCCAAGTATGAAACCATCAAAATTCATCTCGAAATACATCAATTAAACCCTTGAAATTTGCAAACCCAAACCATGTTTTGTTCGTGATATAAATTTACTAAACATGCAACATACTTCATCTCAATAAACTTTAGCAAATCAAAGAGATTGGACTTCGAAATGCAACATGAAAGCACCTGAAGCAAGCTAGGAATTCCAATAAAGCATGCAACAACAAAAGGAAATACACTGCCTGCACCAATTTCCATAACATGTGTCCAACGTTACATTTTCAACCAATTCATCCATCGAACAAAGTGAATCACTAGCATGCAACATACTTCAATTATTTTTATCCAATTGCTACAATTATTCTATGTAATTTATAAGTGATTCATAAGACATGCATGAAACAGGAAATTATATGGATGTAATAGAGTGAATTATGTATAATTCACCTTAACCGATTCAATTATCAATCAAACCGAATATGCCATCATGCAACATGTTTCTGTTATTTTTGCCTAACCATTACTAAAACTCTCTGCAAATTATAAGCGATTCATAAACCACGCATGCAATATGGATACTACCGATCAAAGATAGATGAGTGAGTTAAATAAATAACTCACCGATTCGAGGAATTGAATAACACATGCTCTGCTCAAAGTAGATGATCAACAACCACCGTCTACTAGGTGTTCCCTTTCGAAATTCGTTGTCCTACGCCAATTTCACCAACCAAAAACTGATGATTTCTCGAATAGATCGTTGCTATCTCCAAGCCTCGATCCTTGCCTTGACTATTTTTGTGTCGCTAGCCTAGTCACAACACCCTTATCTCAGAACTCCTCAACAATGCATTCCAAAGCTATCGCCTCCCTTAACTGAAACGTGTGTGCCACCTCGTCGTTGCTCCATTGGCTGGCACTGCTGGAGTCACGACCCAGACCAGATCATGCACAATCAAGCACGCTTCAGGTTAGGCACTAATTGCGAGTTCCCCTTACCAGACTTGCTCTCCCTTCCTCATCCAAATCTCCGGCGTCTCCAAAAAAAAACAAGACATAGCCTCTTTATTTTAGTAAATTTGGGTATTCCGTTTTCAAAAGAGGGGAAAAGGAATAGGGTTTTTATTTTTCAAATTGTGATTATTTGTAAAAGAGGGAGATTTTGGATTCTGGTTTTCCAACATCTCCCAAAAATAATTGGATTCAGTCTTTTTCTAATGTTTGTGCGTTCAAGTTTGAGAAGTTTCACGAGAAGGAAAATGGGCTGGGCCTTAATTGCCTTTAAACTGATTTCTACCTAATTATTATTGCATACAGTTTTTTTTAAATGAACCGTTTCACATCTTACCAAACAAATTACGTATTGTCGTTCAACAATTTATTTAATTCAATGCCCGCTCGATTTTGAACTTAATCGTACTATTTCTTATTTTCTATTTGTCTCAGTTATATATATTATAAAATTAGTTAACATCACAAATAGTTTTATCTATTTTAATCTATTTATTCAATTAGCAAATCATCACAAATCAAATTCAATGTTTATATATTAAACACACATAGAATTTAGACGAGAAACAGGGTTGTTACAGACTGTCCCCTTTACAAAATTGTGTCCTTGCAATTTCTTATGAGGAAAAGTACACAACTTATATTCTAATCCTAATGTACTCTATGATCTACTTAAATTGTTTCAATGTGTAGCTTATATATTCGATTCAATTGCATGCACAATGTGTCTTAATTGAATTAACTTTAATGTCTTACACTTTATATATACAATTTTAGTTAAGATATTTTTCTAATTTCCCGAAATTTTGAAAAAATCGGCAGAGTCTCTTTGTATGGAGGATGTTTGGAAAAAAAAATCCAATCCAATATAACTACATACTTTACATCTCCGAAGAGGCATCCCAAAATGGGCATCTCGAAACACGAGGAAAACAAAACAATAAACCAAATTTCAATATTTCATAGTATTTAATCCTAAAACATACCTTTCATATAATCTTTTGTTAACCCATCCATATAATCTTTGTATTTATATGTGCTGTCTCACTATAAAATATTACTTCACATAAAAAAAAAAAAAAAGAATGAGCGTAATTCTGGCTTAACGTGCATGAACTACTTGTTATTTTTTGGTTTATGCGAGTTGAAACAAATTTTAATAGGTCTAAACGCGAAATTAAATGGTGTCATACCAATGTAAATGGTTACACACCTAGTTAGCTTCCCTAACCAATTTCCGAATTGCCAAAAGGTTGTAACTCAAGTTTTTGCAGGATTTGGTAAAAGTGAACAGCTCAGAATTTTCAGCGTTTTCGGAGCAAGTCTGACATTTAAACGTGCGTTTTTAGCTCGACAAACTTCAAAATTCTGCTGATCTTTCTAAACAAAAGTTGTTGCTTGAATTATAAGCTTTTCAGGATGTCCAAAATCAGATAAACCGATTAAAAGTTTATGTTTATTTCGGTAACACACACATCTCAACCTAGATTTATTATTATTATTATTTCGAACATTTAAAATACATACGAATATATTCCCAGATGATATATAATCACCCATAGAGCAATACCGACTTTCGTGTTCGATAATGGTCTCTTCTAAATCACCTCTCATTTTGTCAATTGACATAACATGCATGTGGCTGTTGGCTATTAAGATACAGGGATGTTTATTTATTATACACGTCTCCTATGTCTCAACCAAATTCAGTAGACACTTAATTTACTTCACCGTAAAAACCGGAAGTTTATAAAAACCATGGTGTACCACACCATGTTAAGTAATAGGCATGCTATAGTGCATTTCATAAACTTCACAGTTTCCAAATTTAGGTCACTAGGTGGTTATTGAACAATAAGACAACCTAACACCGATTAGCCAAATTGACACCTGGAAAATGACTAGGAATTTTTCATAATAAAGATATTTATGTTCAAAAATATATGCATATTAGAAAGTTTTAAAGAAATAATTTCGCTGGTTAAAACTTTAGCAAAACATATAAGAGAAATGTAATAATTCAAGTTTTATAGTATAAGCAGTAAAAAGGTACATCATAACCGCCGAAGCATAAAAACAGGCACATCATCCAGTTATCAGGAAGGACTAAAAAAAACCAGTAAAACATTCTAATGTTTTATTAAAATATTAGTATTTACTGCCCTTGAGCCATTAAACTTATTCCAGTAAATTAATGTAAGTATAATGCAATGCATATCCCTTACAACAAAAGTAGGGATTTTTCCGTCATTAATTTGCAAACTGAATTTATAGTAGGTAAGTGGAACGTGTTCTCAGTTTGCAAAACTAAGGCTGTAAACCAAACACACAAACTGAATTTGCAAACTGGGTTATTATAAAACCATGTCCGAACCCAGTTTCATATAATTATTATTTTTATTTTATTTTATTTTTCCTCTTGATTATGTAAAGGTATGCTATTTCCTTTATTTGAATTACTCATCTTAAAACATAAAATAACTGCAACGAACTTATAATGAGGAATGCATAGATTGACCATTCGTCAATTATGGAAGTCACAGGTTTCCTTCAAAGAGTTCAACTCATTCCCTTAGCGCTTTGGGGTAATTATACTTATTTGCTTTACACACGTATGTATCTATACTAATAATACAAATACCTCCCCATGGTGAAGCTTTTTTAAACTTCCCGATTTACCCATTCACATATAAACAAAGGATTAATTCGTACAAAAGAAAGGAGGATATATATGTCATTTCTTTTATCCACGTTCTAATCCCACTACCACACTTCTCACGGTTTCTTCCCATTTTCCTTTTCTTTTCACTGTCCTTCCCGTTTCTCATTCCACTGCTATTTCAACCTTTTCTCCCACTTTTCCAAAACAACACCACGTCAATAATGGTAGAAAGACACGCATGCTCTGGATCTGAGATGAATCAACGAAATCGGAAAATCTGGCACCAGTTGATGGCCCCAACCCGTCCTACAAGATCTGCATCAAAATCGGTACGTACGCCATCCAATCATGCCGATTTCACCTCTCTTAGTTTCAGATTCCTTCACTTCCTCCGGATGTCCATAGGTTTGATTGTTCACAGGTATTTGTAATTAATTTGAATTGCTTTGTGCTTTTGTTTGTTTAAGTTTTGTTTGTTTCTTTGACAATGTCCAAAAAGGAAATATCTTAGCAGGCCAGCGTTCACCAGTTGCCTATGCATAGGGTTTGTATATCCTATTTTCTTTTGCGTTTTGCATTGATAAGTTTGTAATCGGTTTCGGTCTACATCGGTCTTCTGTGTTTTTTATTTTATTTTGCTTTTTCTGTTGTCCGTTGTCGACCATGTCGATTTCACCGCTCTTAATTTCAGATCCATTCAGTTCATCCTCCTGTCCGTCGGTACGATTGTCTACAGGTATTTGTAATTGATTTGATAAGTTTTTACTTCCTATTTTGCTGTAATTCCGTATATTGTTGCAATATATATGGGGTAGCAACTCTTGCTTAAATTGTTTGACAGCAAAATACCAAAGATGCATAAAAATAAAACATATATATTTACTGACTTGATAAGTTTCTTACCTGCTAATTTGTTCTGACTTTAAACGCACCATACTGTTTTCAAAATGTATATAACCATTAATGCTCAATTCAATATGTATTTAGCTTCATTCAAAATTATGATTTGTGTTAACATCCCCAAAATTTATTTGTTCAGTCATTGTGCATCATACAAGTCAGAATTTATTTGTAAAACCCATAGTGTCTGGACAACAAATTTGGTCAAGTTGTGTTTTGGACGCGTATGACATGTCCAAAATTCAACCGGGCAATTTGCCTATGTTCCTTGATGGAGCGAAAAGCCAACCTTGATTTTTTTTTTCGTTTTCTTTAAATTAGTTTAACCTCTATTTTTTTTCCTTCTTAACTATCACATTTGCTCAATTAATTACTCCGTTTGATGCCACAATTTTGCAGTGGAAGTAACGGTTCAACCTCCTATGCTAGCTGGACTATGTTTTCTTCTCCTTCTTCCAACCCAATGTCGATATGCATGGGGTTCACGACGAAGATTGGCGAGGTTTCCACCCGTTGCTACTTGGGTAAACAACTTGCTTTTGTTATATGTCTGAGTTCGCTTTAATTGTTTTTTGTTCAGTTAACATTGATTTATTCTTTAATTGCTTTAAAAATGACAGTTTAAACTCTTTAATTTGCAGAAAAATCCATGACTTTGCTTATGCCTTCAGGTCGACCTTCAGTAATCAACTGATGAATAAGAAGCGGATTGGAAAATGAATGGACTTGGACTACAACGAATTTGGAAACGTAGGGGGCTTCATCCTGATCACTGAGTAGTAAAGGAAGAGAAGGTATTGTTTGATCATAGAATATTTATTTGTTAGTACATTGTTCATTCTAAAATTATTTGTTCGTAGATTGTAGATTTCATTGACTGCTTCTATTAACTATGATTTATGATCTTCATCATGAAGTTAACCTGATTATGCAGATTTGGTAGGCGCATAATTTTTAACTGCTGCTATATGCTTAAGAGCATGCCAAAAATTTCTTTTGGCTATAACAGTTGCATGATATATTTATTTACAGATATCAACTCTATTTACTACCAATAAATTATTTCAATTATTAACAGTATAAGTTGCATCAAACTATTGTCTCTGTTTTCCTTTTCTTCTTTTTATCTTTTTTACATTCTGTTTGTAATGTTTCATTTGTAGCCAATGGATAATTACATGATGACCGTTATGTTCTTATACACATGATATATGTGTTTTCTTCTTATTTCGAAAGTGTCTCTACCTACTAATCCATGAAAATTTATTAAGCACGAAAGAGGTTTACTACTATTTTCTTTGAACCACATTCAAAACTGCTCATTTTTTCTTTGGCAAATTAGCTATGCGCGTTTCTCATTTGTTCTTCATTGTGTTGTATAGAAACCATACTTTCCTATTTGGATATGTTTTTTACATAGCCTATGGAGTGGTGTGTGCTTTTGTAAGAGTCCATGTAAGTAATAAAAATAGTTAAATCTTGACCATAGTTCTAATATTTACGCAACACAGTAACATCGAATGACTACTATGCTTTGGGTGGTATTAATATATTTGTATATAATATTGCATTTGTCCTATTCATATGTAGATATGCGTTTCTACACTGTACAGTTATTAAGTTAAAAATATGACCTGTTTGAACAACCACCATGACCCCTTTGCTCTATTATGTAATTAAGTTAATATATTATTGACACCATTCCTGTCTTGAGAATTTTGCTTCCGTATGCATTGAATCTGAATTAGTATTACATTGTTTTTTGATTCTCACTTTGCTAGAACGTTTTACTGATGTGTTTGAATTTAGCACATAATGCTAAATCGGTAATGTGATTTCTTTTCTGTTTTTTTGTGCAACTAAATCTACCCATGGATGATCTATTTGGGTTTTCAACCATTATGTCTGCAAGACGTAGTTGCCACACGTATTTTGGTCGGATAATTATTTCTCATTCAATAGTTCTATTTTATTGTGTGTTTGCATGCCATGTCTACTTACATTTTCTTTAGCTCATCACCGTGTGTTGAATATTGTTTACTTGCAACGTGTTCTGCAAAGTGTCGGAAAAGCAAAATGTGACTGGGAAAGACATGTTTGAATAACAGGTGATGAATGTGGTTATGAAGCTTCAGCTAGAAGTTTCATAGAATATGGCCACAAGTGAGGTGAAGAGTATAGCGAAAGATGACGTGGAGGAGAATGAGATGCTTGCGACTGTCAGATATATTCTACCGATCTTCGGATGGACGATTATGATGATTCCAAATTGACAGTTGACACTTTGTATGCTCGAATTTGTCAACTGGGATTGATTTGTGAGTTTTTTTGATCACTTCAATTTAACTTTATTGCTTTTTTTAAGATCTGAAACAGTGAATCACATCTGCACACCATTGGTTGTATCATACATGAACTTAATTAACATGTTTTTAAACTAAATGATCGAAGATGGCACTACAATTTGCATAAGAATAACAGGAATTTAACACAGAATGCTAAATATGTAATGTGGTTTCTTTTCTGTCTTTTTGTGTAACTAAATCTACTCATGCATGATCTATTTGGGTTTTCAAACATTAAGTCTGCAAGACGTAGTACACGTATTTTAACCGTTTTTTTTACAGTTGTTTAAACATACCATAAATATTATTGATGTTTTTGATAACTGTTTTTCTCCTGCTTCTCTGTATAAGGTAGTGTACATTGGGGGTTGAATCCGTTAATAGTTCTTTGACTCACCATTTTTTCCCATTCACGTCTTTGCAAAATCTCACTTTTTAGTTACTTTTATATGTAAACAAAATTCTGGACTGAAAAATCAGTTGCTGTTATTTGATTGAAGAGAGTATAATAACCGTTATAAAGCCCATCAGCCATTTTTTTCGCAATTTTTGCTTTAACAGCTATTTTTTTATGCTTCCTACTAGCCGTTATTCTAAATCTATGATCCTAAATTATTGGTGTTTACCCACTCATCCATATTTACTTTTCTGCCCCTCTATATATATGACTATACACAATTCATTCATTGCTCACTCCGGTATTCATGCACTCACTCCGCTACTAATAACTGCATACCACTCTCCTTTGCTACTAAAATCTTTTATTTACGTACCCTCTCATCTTCCCGACAGTATGAACCAACAACAAAAGGAAAGACGTTGATGTACTCGACAGACTAGGCGTTCAAACCGTAGACAAGCTGCCATAGCACATACCCGGACCCAACTGTCAGAACATGATGCTAAGCATGTTGTACCAGGTAATTTTACTGTTTTATCCCATTTGCTTCTTTCTGCAGTTCAATAGATTAGCAACAACATATATAAACTTCCAGTTATATACAATTACGCTTAAATATACACGTGACGTATATAAACTGATAACCACTGATTGACATCATGATGCCATACCAGAGCCTATATGTTCCTATCTGAATATTACAAACCCCTTAATTACTGCCAAAAATATGGTGTTGAAACCGTAGAAAATTGACTGTACACTACTCCAGAGCCTACATGTTCATCATATTTTTCTTTTTTGTCCATCATATTTCTCCTTTATCTCTCAGATTGAAGAAATTAACAGGATTTTTGCTGATTTAGAGGCAAAATGTCACCGCTGAAACTACTGCTGCTGATAGCATCTTCCAATCTTACTGTCGTGCTTTATTTCTTTACTGTCAAAATAATTTTTTTCTGCAGCTGTAATGTTTTACTTTGAATAATAATTTTTGTACCTTTCATCGTTTGTTTCAAACTGATAACTGCTGTCATTTATGCTCCTACATTTATTCCAGCTATACTTAATTTACCATCAATGTATATTGTGAACGTGGCTAACATCGCTTCTAGATAATGTACTTTCCGCATTTTTTTCTTCTTATTAGACTCTTCCGCCTTTAATTTATACTGCACGTCTCAGCATCGCAAACACTACTCCTGCTTCACGTTTTTTTTTCGAGCTGCACTACCTTAAAATTATAGACAAGCAATTTTCCATTTTAAACACCAATTCCAGCAATGGTCAAATATATTTATGCGTACGTCCATCGGACGTGCATGTGTACTGGTATATATATATATATATATATATATATATATATATATATATATATATATATATTCAGGAAAACAAATGGTAATAGAGCAACGACACATGTCAGTTTTCTTTTCCTCTGTAGGAAACAAAAAAGTAAGCATGCAGCAATGCATCAGTTCCAACTTCCAGATGTTCAACAAGCAAAAATTTACATAAAATTTAAACAAGAATATACACTTCCTTTTATTGTAAATATAGGAACTACACTTACAGTGTACTCTTCTTTAATTAGCTCTATATCTTGATGCCAACTAAAGCCTTAAATACCCAAAGACATTTCCATAATTAAATAGTCGAAGGATGATGATTAGCAATAAAATGGTACAGAGAGATTGCAATTTAGAAATACAAATAAGGACACCAGGTCATTAATCAAAGGCAAGAAAATAAGCTCAAATGATAGAAACCTTCTAGCTATATGCCCAAAAAGACTTGCTACCAATCTAAGTAAAGCCAAGATCAATTATTTGAGCTTCACTTAATCAAGCGTCTTCCACTTCAATTGAACTTCAGTGTTGATTTGAATGACCGAGGAAGAAGATACTGCGAGAAACACAGTGTGTGCGAATAGAGATGGTCGCGAGAAGCAATTAGTGTGCGCGAGATATCACTCTATAATTATTTCAAACATAAATCCAAAATTCTCACTTTAGATTTCTTAGTTTATTTTATTATCACTAGAAATCAAACTCTAAGTATTAATAGATATTGCGGCTACCTGCTTCATATATTATCCTCTTGTACACGTGGCTTGGACCACTTACCTTTTCATTTTCTTTTATCTGTTTGGGCTGATATACTTAAAGCCCATAACTCTGTATAAATAGAACATGAGCCTGCACTGTAAAATCATTAATTCCTTGCTACAATACAAGTTTTGTTGTTCCTCATTTCATCTCAAATACTTTCTGCAAATCTTGACACATTTTGCCAAATCTTAATTTGGTATCAGAGCTGAATCATATTAACTTGACAGCATCGATTCTGGTGATCTCTGTACACACAGATATGATATATCAAATCAGATAAGGGATTCAATTTTCTTCTCCTCAGAGTAATTTAATCACCGGAGAAGAAGAGGGAACATTTTGATCAACTGTGTCATGCCATCGGTCTCAAACACAGCTGCTACATTCATAGCCTCGATGTGCTTAAGAAAGGGATGCATTAGTCAATTCATTATCTGTCCTCGATTGAGTTGAAAAAATTCATTCAAGAAAAATCAAGAAGCAGCCAAGAAGTGCCTGTGCCATACCATTAAACACAATCAGATAAATCACGTCATCTTGGTTACCAGATTGCAGCAAACACACTTGATAACAGCCTTTGAGTCATGACATTTTCTCAACTCAATTCATACTTTTCTTGCTTTTTGCTTCTTCATTGCCAACGATAATAACCCATCAGATTCAACCTCTGGAAATGCCTCTACACCCTCAAGTGCTTCTGCACCCACAAATGCCTCTGCCCCTAAAGAAGGCACATCGGCTGCAGACAAATTGTTGAAAACAATTGTAAGTCCATAATCACAATTAATTACTACTCAATTAGATGAAAATAACTACCTATTGTGGAAACTACAAATTCAAACTGCTCTTGAAGGATATGGGTTAGAAGGATATGTATTAGGTACTGTTGACACACCATCTAAATTTGTTACTGATCAATATAATAGAGTTATCAATAATTAAGAATTTGTGAAATTTCATAGACAAGATCGCTTGATTATTTCTTGGCTACTGTCTTCTATGAGTCAAAGTATACTTCCTCTAGTCATAGGATGTAAAAGTTCAAATGAAATCTAACTAACTATAGAGAAAGGGTTTAACAACCAATATTATGCCAACGTCATGCATTACAAAAGGCAGTTGTAGAAAATTAGAAAGGATAACATTAGTATGCGAGAGTACTTGAGCAAAATTAAATCTCTTTGTGATATGTTAGAAGCAGCAGGTCATAAGGTTTCTGATTCAGAACAAATCTTGATCATTCTTAATGGATTAGGTGAGGAATATAAAGCTTTTGAAGCTATCATTGCCTCACAAAAACAATTCTCTTCTATGGATGACATTCACTCTATCCTCCTATCTCATGAAGCTAGAATTGACAGTAAAAGAAATCAAGAAGCAGATTTTAGTGTCAACTATGTAGCTAACAAGAATGAGAATCAAAGTAATAATACTAAATCAGATCAAACCATTCAAAGAGGTGGACCATCAGGCAGAGGCAGAGGAAGAGGTAGATGGAGCAATAACAATAATAAACCAAAATGTCAGATATCTGAAAGAATTGGGCACACTGCTACAAAGTGTTATTTCAGATACAATCTCAACTATGCCAACAACCAAGTTAATAACAATCAAGGGGGATCAAACCCAAGTGCAAATATTACTCAAGCACAATCAGACCAAAGTACACAGTCAGATGTGTCAAGAAATCAAGGTGAAACAGCCAGACTGGATCACATAAATGATGACAATTGGTACCCAGATTTTGGAGCTACCAATCATATAACCAACAACCTTGAAAATCTCAATCTTGGAAATAAAGAATATAAAGTTAATCAGTCTATTTGCATGGGGAATGGTAAGTATATAAATATTTCTCACATTGGCAACGGTAGCATAAATGGTAAGAGAAAACTCTATTTACACAATTTATTAAGGGTACCAAGAATCAAGAAGAATTTAATTAGTGTCTCACAGTTTGCCAATGACAATCAGGTGTATTTTGAATTTTATCCTAAATACTGTTTAGTAAGAGACATACTGACTAATGAAATTTTATTGCAGGGTGATGCTGTTAAGGGACTGTACAAGTTTAGCTTCAAAAATTGCAACAACATTGCAAAATTTTATTCCAGTTGCAATTATTCTGAAAACAGTTTGAATTGTAATAATAGTGAAGTACACCCTATATCTGACATTGCTATTACTAGTAATAATATGTCTACTATTGAGCATTGGTACTATATACTTGGTCATCCCAATACTATAACTGTGAAGAAAAATTTTCTTGATAACAAAATACCCTTTGATGATGTAAAACTACCATATATATATGCACCTATTGTCAAATGGGGAAGAGTCGTAGATTACCATTTGCTACATCTACTACCATATATTCAAAACCATTTGATCTTATTGTTGCTGACCTATGGGTCCAGCACCAATAAGCTCAGACTTTGGATACAAGTATTATTTGTCACTTGTTGATGCATGTTCTAGATATACTTGGCAGTTTTTGTTAAAATCAAAGTCTAAAACAATTAATTGTGTTGTGAACTTCATGAAATGATTGAAAATCAATTTAGCTGTACCAAAAAACCTTTCAATCTGATGGTGGTACAGAATTCAAGCCACTTAGTAATATTTTTAAATCCAAAGGTATAATTCGTAGGCTCACATGTCCTTATACTTCTGATTAAAATGGTTTAGTTGAGAGAAAACACAAACACATTATAGAGTCTGGTTTAAAATTATTGGCGCAAGCCTCTTTACCCTTAAAATTTTGGCCTAAATCATTCAATTCTGTTGTTTATCTAATAAAAAGGATGCCAACTAAGGTACTAAATGATATCAGCCCATTAGAAAAATTATATAATGTTAAACCAGATTACAATAAGTTAAAATCATATGGTTGTCTATGTTTTCCTTCATGACCATACAACACAAATAAATTGGACTATAGGTCCAAACCCTGTACATTTATTGGATACTGCTTGAATTAGAAAGGGTATAGATGTATTGATGCAAATGGAAGAGTTTATATTAGCAGGGATGTTATATTTGATGAAATCATCTATCCATATAGAAGCAACAAAGTAAAGACTTCAAATAAAGTCTATTAACAAAAGGTTATTATACCCGAATTGCCAATTGTTAACGGCGATAAGGTAAAGAATGATAGTACTGAGGCTGTTGTTGCTCAACATGATCATCAAAATACTGATAGCCATTCCAGCACTGATCATGGTGAACCTTCCCCTATGCTCAACAGTCTCCTGCACAACTCAGCAATGAAACAAACACATCAGGCAACAGTAATATACCTGAAAACACCGATAGAAGCACAACTGGAAGCATTGATAACAATAATGATTCAGATCAAGGTGTCTTACCATCAAGTCAACCCGCAACACAACCAGGTCATCATATGATAACCATAAGCAAGAGAGGAATATTCACCAAAAACATATATAGCCACAGAAGCTATGAATGAACCAACCAGCTATAGTGAAGCTGCAAAGAATGAAAACTGGCTTACTGCTATGAAAGATGAGTATAATGCCATGACAAGAATAATTCATGGGAGCTTGTCAACCCTCCTCAAAGCAACGATATTATTGGATGTAAATGGACTTTCAGATTAAAGAAATCCAGATGGAACAATCAATATACATAAGGCAAGGTTAGTTGCTAAGGGCTTTACACATTAATATGAATTTGATTATAATGAAACTTTTTCTCCTGTTGTAAAACACTCAACCATAAGACTTATATTTACTATTGCCTTAAGTAATAACTGGAAAATCAAGCATTTGGATGTCAATAATGCATTCCTAAATTGTGTTCTAGAAGAAGAGATTTATATGCAGCAGCCTCAAGGAATTGTACAAGATAAAACAAAAGTTTGCAAATTGAAGAAAGCTATATATGGACTTAAACAAGCTCCTCGTGTATGGTTTGAAAGACTCAAAACTGCTCTATCATCCATGGACTTTTACCCAACAAAATCCGATACATCCTTGTTTATTAAATTAAGTAGTACATCAACTATATATATACTTATATATGTTGATGATCTTATAATTACAAGTAACAACATGGATGAAATAAAGCAACTGACAGAGTACTTAAACAAGCAATTTTAAATTAAGGACCTAGGTGACATATCTTTCTTCCTTGGCGTAGAAGTTAATAGAGTATCTAACTTTGAAATTCACCTCTTTCAAAAGAAGTACATCTCAGAGTTACTTGCAAAATCAGAAATGGATGAGGCAAAATCACAATCTACACCAATGATATCTAATCAACACTTCCCTAAAAGCAGGGAAGAAGCCATACTTAACATTAACAATTTAGAAGTGTTGTAGGAGCATTACAATATGATACTATAACACGACCTGATATTGCATTTAGCATTAATAAGGTTTCTCAATTTTTACAGAATCCTTTGGATGAGCACTGGAAGGCAGTGAAAATAATTCTCAGATATCTAAAGGGAACTATCAACTATGGACTCACTTTAAAGGCATGCAAGCAGTTAAATATCACAGCATACACAGATTCAGACTGGGCAACTGATATTGATGACAGGAAATTAATAACTGGGTACTGCATCTACATAGGATACAATCTTATATCATGAAGTTCAAAGAAACAACATATAATTTCCAGATCTAGTGCTGGAGCATAATATAGAAGTGTAGCGAGTGCTACTGCAGAAATTTTATGGCTACAATATATACTGAAGAAGCTAAGTCTAACATCTAGAGTAAAGCCAACAATCTGGTGTGACAATCAGAGTACTATCTATATGATGACTAACCCTATTTAGCACGCAAGGACAAAGCACATTGAGATAGATATCTACTTCATTCGAGAACAAGTGCAAAATGGAAATCTAACTGTGAATCATATACCATCGTATTATCAAAAAGCAGACATTTTTACAAGGTCTCTATCAGCCAAAACTTTACTAAACTCAGAGATGAGCTAAAGATAAAGGACTGATACAACCTGTAGCTCGCGCTTCATCAATCCGTGCTTCACACTCCATCTTAGACCACAATGCATTGGTCTGCTTGCTAACTTAAAGATTCACATTGACTTCGGTGTTTTCCAGCTACGTATTAAAGCTACATCATCAACCTGAAGCTCAGAATTGAATTTGGCAGCCAATTGGATCAATTTAGGGTTACGATTGGAAACCTAACCCTAAATTGAAGGGGATAAATAAAACTCTAAGTATTAACAAATATTACGGCTACCTGCTTCATATATTATCCTCTTGTACACGTGGCTTGGACCACTTACCTTTTCGTTTTCTTTTATCTGTTTGGGTTGATATACTTAAAGCCCATAACTCTGTATAAATAGAACACGAGCCTACACTGTAAAATTATTAATTCTTTGCAATAATAAAAATTTTGTTGTTCCTTATTTCATCTCAAATACTTTCTGCAAATCTTGGCACATTTTTCCAAATCTTAATTACTAGCCTCCATGCATCAACTTTCAATAAATACAATCAATTCCTAATAACCAATCTACCTTCTTTCGTTGTGCAACTGTAATCAAATTCTCAATCATTAACATTTATTATCCCAACATAAGTCTTAGTTCAATATTCCGATAATTAATTTATTTTCCTGTCCATGTTTAGATAATTAATACAACTATTTACAGCACACACTAAGGGATATGGCTCTAAGTTTCACTAGGTCTAGATCCATGATATTATACGTTATAATGTTCTAACCTCGCTCTAATACTATTTGTAACAACCCCACCGCTATACCCATATTATTTTAGAACATTATGAAAAATGTTGTCTAATAACACCGAGAATACGGTTTACTAGGGGTGACCGAATGTGAATATAACTTTAAAACCAACACTGACACATCATACTTACCATTTTTCTTAGTCCCAAAGTGAATTGTTGACGTGAATAATCTTGGTCTAAAGTAATAAACACAATGGTTTCTTATATCAGAACAATATAACATATAAAAAAATTATAATAGATTAAAGCGGAATAATATTGTCTACACAAATTTAGAGTTTACAGTATACACTTTGCCCGCCTAATATACATCAACTACAAGTCATTATCTTAATTATACAGTTTACAAATACAGACATGACCCTAAGAGAACTTTATTTGAATATTTAATGACTTAAATCCTTACTATCAAGCTTATCCAAATCTGTGAGTCTTGTAACCTGAAAAATCTCGGTTAGACCCAAGTATATAAAATACACAGATCAGACTATCTCTAGATATCCAGAAGGTGAGAAATAAATGTAACTCACAAGTGATATTAATTCTTCTCAATAGAGAAGGAACAACTTAAAATCCAAATCAATAATGGTACATGACATAATTACAACTAAATTAATATTTGATCAACTCATGTGTTAGGCTAGGACAACAAAGTATAAGTGTTTCCATTAATAAAGTGTTGCTTAAGCTCAAAGGATAAGTTGTTTAAAGAAAAAAACAAAAACACAAGGAAATAAGATAAAAACCAACATAACATCAACATATAGAACTCGTGCAAGAGTTCAGAGAAACATATATGTAATCACCTTATTACCCAACATGATAGTCGTAAGGCTATATACATGTATATAAATCAACAACAACAATAAAGGCGTTAACATTCGAAATTCAACAATTCTAGAAATCAAGAAAATGAAATAAAATCATAAATTGGATCCAAAGCATCAAATAACAAAAGAATCAACAAAGTCAACAAGAACGTAAAGTGGATCCAAAACAACCGATTTATCAAAGCAACAATTTGGATCCGAAACAACATAGTATTGCACATGCATATAGGCTCCCCTGTGCATAGCCAAGTACCATATACGTATTTAATGTGATCCCTCATCGCATATAATTTTAAAACTATGACCTCCAATCGTGTGTAATTTGACTACTTCGATCAAGTAGATACGTATATGAGACTCCCCCCGAGTCTAGTTTCCCCCTGAAACGAGTACTAGCTTAACAACAAACAACAATATGTGTTACAGACTCATAGTCAGTAACCCAAGTATTGGTGACTTTGTGACCCATACCATGCGTTACCACTATCGGTTTACTACCCGCTAGTCAGCTCCACAATGAAAACAACAGAAATCATCAAATCAACAAAAAAATTAATCATCAGCTTCAATTTGGCGAGTCTGGAATTAACCAATTTCGTATAACATCGTGTCCCATAGCATGAGGTTTACAATATCATTTAATTCCCATTACACCCTCTCGAAGGGTGCATAAATGTGTGATTATATATATAATACTTGATTTTCTAAAATGATATTACAAAAGATTTTGAAACTAATTGATTTCATTCATAAAAACCTTCTTATAATTTTAAAATACAACTGTACCTATTGCTTTAGGACCATTCATTAGTGAAAACCAAAACAATAAAATCATTTTGTCCCAGAGCTATAAAGATATCGATATAATATAATATATATATATAAAACTTGATAAGAAGATTATTTTCAAACTGTGCCCAATTATGAAACCATCAAAATTCATCTCGAAATACATCAATTAAACCCTCGAAATTTGCAAACCCAAACCATGTTTTGTTCGTGATATAAATTTACTAAACATGCAACATACTTCATCTCAATAAATTATAGCAAATCAAAGAGATCGTACTTCGAAATGCAACATGAAAGCACCTGAAGCAAGCTAGGAATTCCAATAAATCATACAACAACAAAAGGGAATACACTGCCTGCGCCAATTTCCATAACATGTGTTGAACATTATGTTTTCAACCAATTCATCCATCGAACAAAGTGAATCACTAGCATGCATTATACTTCATTTATTTTTATCTAATTGCTACAATTATTCTGTGTAATTTATAAGTGATTCATAAGACATGCATGCAATAGGAAATTATATGGATGTAATAGAGTGGATTATGTATAATTCACCTTAACCAGTTCAATTATCAAAAAAATTGAATATGCTAGCATGCAATCTATTTCCATTATTTTTGCCTAATCATTACTAAAACTTTGTACAAATTATAAGTGATTCATAAACGACGCATGCAATATGGATATTACTTATCAAAGATAAATGAGTGAGTTAAATAAATAATTCACCGATTCGAGGAATTGAATAACACGTGCTCGGCTCAAAGTAGATGATCAACAACCACCATCTACCAGGTGTTCCCTTTCGAAATTCGTTGTCCTATGCCAATTTCACCACCCCAGAACTGATGATTGCTCGAATAGATCATTGCTATCCCCAAGCCTTGATCCTTACCTTGACTACCTCTGTGTCGCTAGCAAATTCACAACACCCTTATCTCAAATGCAAACTCCTCAACAACGCATTCCAAAGCTATTGCCTCCCTTAACTGAAACGTGTGTGCCACCTCGTCGTTGCTCCATTGGCTAGAGCTGCCAGAGTCACGACCAAGACCAGATCATGTGCAATCAAGCACACTTTAGGTTGAGCACTAATTGCGAGCTCCCCTTGCCAGACTCGCGCTCCCCTCCTCATCCGAGTCTCCGGCGTCTCCAAAAAAAAACAAGACATCGTCCATTTCTTTTCATGAATTTGGGTATTCCCTTTTCAAAAAAGGGGGAAAGGGAATAGGGTTTTCATTTTTCTAATTATGATTTCTTTTAAAAGAGGAAGATTCTGAATTCTGGATTTCCAACCTCTCCAGAAAATAATCGGGTTCGGCCTTTTTCTAATGTTTGTGCGTTCAAGTCTGAGAAGTTTCACGAGAAGGAAAATGGGATGGGTCTTAATTGCCTTTAAATTGATTTCTAAATTTAATTAATTTTCAACTAATTATAATTACATACAATTTTTTTTTTAAAATGAACAGTTTCACATCTTACCAAGCAAATTAGTATTGTAGTTCAACAATTTATTTAATTCAACGCTCGCTCGATTTTGTACTTAATCGTACTATTTCTTATTTATTTTTTTGCAATGCTTACGGGGTTGAGTAGACCCGTACCACTTTATTGATGCATCGGAGAAAAAATAGAAAAAAATACAACACACACAAGAGTTACATAGAAACACGGTACATCACACTACGAGTAAATGAACAAAAAAACACAAAAGAAACATTTATAACAACAAACAGTTTTATATATAATAATATTAATTAACATCACAAATAGTTTTATCTATTTTAATATATTTATTCAATTAGTAAATCATTACAAATCAAATTTAACGCATTTATTTTAATTAAACACACGTAGAATTTAGACGAGAACTAGGATTGTTACATTTTAGACCTCTTAAAAGTTTCCAACTCCTTTTCCAAAACATTGTTTTTGCTAATCAACTCAAGGTTTTCATATTTCAATTTTTTATTTGTTAATTTGAGACTGTCAACAATTTTAGTTAATTTTTCACAAACATAAACTAACTATTCAAAAGAAAATTCACCACTCTCATCATCTTTTGAGTCTCCATCATCTGAATCATCATTTATAAATCCTGTTATGCATAAATCTGAATCTAAGTTGACATTTGAGAGTTTTAAACTCCCTTTGTCATTTTCACCATACATCGAGTCGAGAGTATTCAAAATATCCTGTGTAGATAAAAAATAAAAGATATGGTTAAACTGATCAATGCCAAGATAATAATAAATAATATGCATAGAACGATCATTGATAACAATGATTTTCTTATCTAACATATCATCCATATTCTCAATAATATCCCAATATTCAGGATTAACAATTTTAACAAAAAATTCCATTTTTAATTTCTAATTTAGAAAATATGTTCCATCAAAAATAGTTGGAGATACACTAGAAAAATTCTCGCTGGATTGACAACTAGGAAAATCACTATTAGGGAAAAACATGACTCTAGAGTTAATAGAAAAAATACCTTCTTTGATACCAATTGAAGGATCTAAATTAACCCTAAAGGGGGGTGGATACATTTTATTGCAATTTTACGGAATATAAAAATTATCACAGCATATATCACAGCACAAAAAATAAATACTGAAAATAAACGACATAGAATTTACCCAGCTTCGGCAAACCCCTGCCTACTGTTGCATTCCCCTAGGTTTCTAATATGTATTAAAAACAATATCCCGCATACAATACCTATACACTCGCGACCCTCGCTATTGTTCTAAGCCTAAGCTCAAAACCATGCACTGATCTTAAACCCCGAGATCAAATCTTCCTAGCTACAAACCCTATAACTAAAATCCTAGTTTGAAGAAAACTAAAAAATATTGATTGACTACAAAAGAAAGATCAATAAAATAAAATAAAAATTAAACAAAACCCTAGATAAACAATTAAAAAGATAGATCGACCCCTTTTGTTGTGCTTGGTCATTTAATAAAGTCGGCTTCTCCTTTTTGTTCAGTGGCTCCCAAATTAGGGGTTTTCTTCCTCAAATCAAATTGTGACTTCAACGATCTCCGATTGTAATTAATTCTCTAATGTCTTCTGGTTCTTGTTGCTCTCGATCGATTGATCTGGCTTTTAGGATGGTCGAAAATCTGAAGACTTTTTAGTTGCTCTGATTTATTTTTCTCAATTGAATTGCTTTGATTTTTGATACCTTGCCTATGATGAGAATGGTGTTATTTATAGGGTTTAGAAATCCCTTGGTTCTCTAATTTCAAACGATGATTTGGTCTTGATATTGGTCATCCTTGCATGATTAATTTGCTTGATATTCTTTGCTTTAAAAACCCTCTTGTGATTTTCTGGAAACTTTTGAACATGTGAATTCATTATTTGCCAAAACTCATCACCCTTGAACATGCTGATAAATTCTTGCATGATATTCCAGATTTGAATTTTGTTTACTCCTTGCTTGAAATTATAAACTTGTTTTTGATACTCAATTCGGTTTCTGAAAATCAAATCTTGCCAAGTATAACATGAAGGAGTTTTCAATATTGTTCAAACCAATTTCAGGAAAGTATTGAAATGTTCATTGCTAGTTATACCATAATTGATACTTTCCATGTTGTTCAAAATGATTTATGGAAAAATACTCTTATTTGTGAAAATACTGAGAATAGCTCCTTGTTGATTATTTCCCTGTGCAATTTTCGGATAGTTATGCTTGTTCAGATGCCTTGTTCAGTGCATATGCTACTCCATTCATCTGAACCTTGTGACTTGTTCACTTATGAATTTGAAGTGCACATAATTTATCATTTGTGTATCTCACATGCCTCTTGGCTCATTTGTATCCTACTGAGCATACATCATTCTACCATTTCACGTGAGCCTATATTTGTGCACTAGTTTGTGGCTTCTTTAACCTAAGCTGCTTGTGCTTTTGACATGCTCATTACTATACTTGCACTTGGTTCACTGATTTTTCTGGCTTGAAAAGCATGTGTTTGAGTTTGGAAAATATGGCTTTCTTGTTATACGCTTGTGCACTATACTTCAATTGTGCCTATTCTGTATGTTGTTGTGCTTGTGCATGTTGCAATTACCACTATATGCTTGTCCCTGTTGCATTTGGTCCTAGAAGTTGATACCGTCTTGTGCACTTGTTTCTCCCCTGTTGATCTTATATATGTCATATTGTCGTACATATGTTGTGCATGTTCACTTTCACTTGACCATGTTGTTTTATTTGCCATGTTGTTTCACTTGTGCATATGCATACCATTTCACTTGAGATTAAACCTGAAATGTTTATTGTATGCACAGTGTACACGTGTTTGTGTCTGCTGCATAATTATTACACTGCTTTGGTTGTGCACCCATGCATGTTGTATTGTTCTTTGTTGTAACTTTCTGCTATGTATATCCTATTGTATACTTTCTTTTACTACCATGTGTGCTGCCATGTTGCTTTATCTTTGAGACATTTTCTACTTCATGCATCTTGTTGTTGTTTCCATACTCTGGTTGCATCTATTTGTCACTATTGTATTGTTGAGCCTTTGGACTTAGCACTTGTATTTTTGGGTCTCTTGAGCCTGAAGTTGTTTCATGACATAGCTTTACCTTGTTATTCCTTGTATATGCAATATGCATGTTGTTGTGCTTAAACTCGAGCCTCTAGCATACTGTTGTGTGCATGTATTCATGTGTATACTGCACTTGAAAGCTTGTGCATGCCACCTGTGAATGAATGCTCATTGTAACTTGCTTGTATTATTTGAGAGTTGCTTTGGTTATGTGTTGAGTGCAACCATTAGTGGTGTTGTTCCATTTGCATGTACTTGGCATTCTGAAATTGCTTTATGATGCCTACTTTGGCTTTGACCATTCTGGACATTTTGGTTGGACTATTTTGATTTCCACTGTCTTTTGCATGCATGTATACATATACAATCAAGTGTGTGTATGTGTAATTGCATACACATTGTAGATCTTCCATGATGTGTCCATTGAGCATGCTTGACATTGGTCCATGTTCACCTTAAAAATAATTATATAGAAGTGAAAAAATATTCTTCTGTTTAAATCAGCATACCACTATACATTGTATCATGGCTGGTCAAGATCAGCAGGCCACAAATGTGAGTTAAGGCTCGTCTTGATCAGCAAACCACTATATCTGAGTTGACGCTGATCTGCAGGCCACAAATGTGGTATTTATAGTGAATCACTGTGAATATCGCTGGCAGTCTAGAAACAAATAAATGTATATATATCAGACTAAGTCTAAAAATATGATGAGAAACACACCAAAAATTTTGAGGCAAATAAAATATAAAAATAAATTTATACTTGTCTACATATAGTTCTATTTTGTTCTAGTTTACTGTATGTGTTTCTATGACATGTTTGTAGGTGACTGGACTGGATTGGAAGCACACGAAGATTCAGTGTGTCAGTATCTATATATGTATGTATATGAGTCTGTATGTGTAAACAGAGTGATACTGAGTGGACTGTAAAGAGGATTCAATGTAAATGAATGTGAACGTATTATATTACAGAGGAACGTACAATAGTGGAGATAGAAGTTTATATTATTCAAAGGTTGAAATGAAATATTTATTTGAATAAAAATACTGTTTGAATATTGAATTGTGTACAATAGTATTCTATTCAATAAATATTTATTTCTGTGTGAAATGTAACATGGAATAATACAATTACAAGCACAATTATATAATAGAATATATGTTTGTTATCATCAAACAAAAATCATATTGTTATATTCAAAATTGCATGAAATAAGAAAGCCTTAAATTAGTAGGACTTAGTAGCTAGTGTCCTCTAAGTCATATTAGGGTAGAGTAAACAACTGAGTAAGGCTTTAAGTGATCGATAGGTCCACCTTGGCTTTTAAATGATCGAAAGGATTCATCCTTATCTTATAATGTTAGTGAGATCTTAAGTGGACATATAGAAATAATTAACCTCCATATGAAATAGTGAGTAGTGGGATCCCACCTCTTAGTTTTTGGTAAATAATTGAACGGTGGTTTAAAGGCTTCATACTTATGTGCAACATTATATCTTAGTATTGCGTTATCGTTATCGCTTGGGAATACAACCTTGGGTATAGTAGTTTGTCGTTACGCATAAATATTTACAAGGTTAGATTAGGATCACTAGCCTTGTTAGGCATATTTTTTTGGTTTTGACCAAACGTGATACATTTGTGTATTATAGACAGTGTTATACATTTTCGACTCATCATGACTTGTTGCCCCGACCCTCTCCTTATAACAACCCTCAGGCGTAGCTCGGGGAAGACAAGGCATAGCAGGTGTTCAGTTTGGTTTTCGGTTCTCATTCCTAGTGCTCAATATCGATGTGGCGATACGCTTAAGGTAGTCTCCTTAGTCGGTATTAGTTATCTTATTTCGTTTCCGATGTGAGTTAGTTTTATTTTACTCTGATTATGCTCATGCTCATTATTTAAAGGTACCAGATTTATACTCTCCGTACTTAGTAGGGTTTGAGTTTCGATTTTTGTCGAAAATCTGGCTTAGAAAAGTCCGCGGTACTACAGCGAGCCGCTGGAGCATATGTATCAAAATAATCTACTCCATGTCTTTGCTTATATCTCTTAGCAACCAATCTGGATGTAAACTGATCAATAGATCCATTTGTATACAACTTTTTCTTGAATATCCATTTACATCCTATAGGTTTAACACTAGGAGGTAGATCAGTTAAAATCCAAGTTTGGTTTAACATTATGGAATTCATTTCATCATTGATAGCTTTTTCCAGAAAATAGAATCTCTATAACTCACAGCCTCAGAATATGTTTTGGGATCATCATCGATGTTCATTACATATCTTGTCACATTAAGGACTTCATCCTTACTGCCTTCTACAAGATAGGTTATGAAGTCAGGACCATAGTCCTTCTCTATTCTCGCTTTTTTGCTTCTCATGTTTAGTACTATTATTTGGTATTGATTCTTCCTTGTTGTTTTGAGCATAAGCATATTCATCATCATTGATATCATTAGTCATAATAAGTTCTGGACTAGATGATCTCAATGGAATTTGGATAGTTTGATTTTCAAAGAATTCTACAGCTACAAAGTCTATAACTTCTAAGGTATTAAGAATATGGAACCTATAAGTTATACTGTTAAGTGAATATCCTACGAAAACACATTTAAATGCTCTATTTCCTAACTTGGTCGTTTAGTGTCAGGTTTTCTAACATTAGCTAAGCAACCCCAAACTTTAAGTCTAGTAAGGTTAGGTTTTCTATTAAACCATAATCCATAAGGAGAAATATTATTCTTTTTAAGTGGTGCTCTATTTAAAATGTAACATGCAGGTAACATAGCATCACCCCAAAGGTTATAATGTATATTTGAACTTATGAGCATGACATCAACCATTTCTACTAAAGTTCTATTTTTCCTCTCAGCACCACCATTTTTTTGTGGTGTATATGGAGTGGTACACTGGTGAACAATACCATGTTGTTTACAAAATAAGGTGAATTCTTTTGAAAATTATTCATCACCACGATCTGAATGTAACACTTTAATTTTAACTCATAATTGTGTTTCGACCTCTACTTTGTAAATTTTGAATTTGTCAAAAGCTTCATCCTAAGTTTTCATTAGATATACATATGCATATCTAATATAATCATCAATAAATGTTATATAGTATTGGCTGTCATCATAGGTGATATGACTTTTTAAAGTCACCCATATCACTATATACCAAATCAAGTAAACAAGTTTTCCTTTTTATAGATTTAAAGGATTTCCGATGTATGTTTGCTTGAGCACATGTTTCACATTTAGAGATGCATCGAAATCACAATAAAAAATTAATCCTAATTGATGCATATTTTTAAGGGATTTATAACTAATATGTCCTAATCTACTGTGCCAAAATTAACAGAATCAACAATATAAACAAAGATTTTTTTATTAGATTCAACTTAACTATGTCGTTACAAGAATATCCCTATCCAATGAATTTTTCGTTCTTGGACAACACTAACTTATCAGACTCATACACCATCTTGAATCCTCCTTCGTTAAGAAGGTGTCCAGAAACCAAATTCTTACACATACTGGGTACATAAAATACATTGACCAAGATAAGAACTTTTCCAAAGTGAATGTAAGTTCTATAGTTTCTTTCCCAAAACTTTGCTAGCAACTTTGTTCGCGCCAGTAACTTCACTGGTTTTTTTCGTTATTTTCTTCCTAGGTCTTGAATATATTACGATATTTGTAAATTTGAATGGTTGCTCCAATATCAAGCCACCAACCATTATCAATGTTATTAAAGGAGTTCACCTCTTGTACTACAGACACAAGCATTCTTCGACCACATTGACTTTTTGTTGTTTCTTCCGTAAACGGCAGTCTCGTGCATAGTAGCCGGATTTGTTACAATAGTAACAGGCACATTTCTTTTTGTTTTTCTTGGAATTATTTTTCTTCTTAATCTGGATCTCATCCTTAGGATTTAACTTTTCGATAATTTCAACATTATTCGCCTTAGAATGGAGCACGGTCTGCGAATTATCATTTAGTTCGCTTTTACAAGAATCATCTTCAATACGAAGATGACGTTGTAATCCGTCTAAATCATAATTCGTTTCCGCAAGCTTCACTTTTTTCTTATAATCATTCCAAGAATGCGGAGCCTCGAAATAATATGTAACAACCCGCATTTTACGTATCAGAGGATCGTAAAATTTTTTTATTAAATTCTCCGAGGGTTGGATCGTTCTCATATTTTGACATTGTTGTTATAGAGATATGAGACGGGTACATAAATTTTACCAATTTTATTTGTGACCATTTTTCCCTTGTCAGCCTTATACAGGGAATAACTTTTGACTGGGATCGAATCAGATGCTAAGGTCAGTTTTATTGGAAAGGAAATGGTGTTGCCAATTCCGTAGAGTGGTCACAATAAAGATTTGGCTCAACGGTTAAGGAGGAATTGCTGTTTTTGTGTTTCACGATTTTTGTTTAGGTTTTTAGAGCCATTGATGGGCTAATTTAAATGTGACGACCGCCCATAACTCCCGTAATTAACAAGGGAAATAATGCGCTGAAAGACGTGCTAGACAGCTATAGTCGATCACCAAGGTAAGATAACACATGCGGAACCTATCGTATAACTCACAGCGCAAGGATAAAATATAATAGAACATATACAACATGCAATAATAGTGAAGCATATTAGAGCAGAAACTTGAACTTTCAAAACAACTAGAAAGAATATCCATACGTCTTTGGATTATAACATAAGTGTCTGTACAAATTCACCTCACTACAACACTCTGAGTCAATCATCACACAACGAAAAACAACATATACTATATAGTAAAAAGTAATACGCTAGCCTCTTGCTCGCCACTGCCCAACATCCTCGCCTCACTAAGCTATGCTACATGTAACCTGTTACTCGGTCTGTCCATCCAAAACTGGATAAACAACCCAAGGTAATAAGAAGGAAACATAAAACCTTGAGTCAGATAACAGTCTTAGTGAGTGATAAAACAACTATCTAACATCATTGATAAAGTATATGAGAATAGTTAGATTAACCAACCAATCTACCAAAACACCAGAGAAGAACCCAACCTCGTCTTCCCCACATCCAACAGTGATAGCCTTTACAAACCAGCATTTGAAAGAACTATGCATTGATGGAAATCAGATAACTATTCATTCATAGCAATCAAAAGTAACCATACAATAGCAATAATAGCAACTAGTTATATCTCACATAATCCATCCTAATCCAGATCAACATTCCTTAAGCACAAGCCCCGAAGGCCTAAAACAACATCAGACAAGCACCCAAGAAACATCTCCTTCGACGTCAGACAATCTAATGAGACGGTACAAGAAAAACATCTAACACTCACGACTATGGCTATCACCGCCTATCTTGCTTTGAAACCATCATTAATTGTATGACGACCAAAGCTGCCATATGTCAAGGTCTAATGGTAACCCGGTTCTTTAAAAAAAAACTCCCCATGCCTTTCAACGATACGTACCTAGGCCTTTCAACGATGCCTAGGATACTCGACTAACAACCCTCTGGTCTTTTAGGTGCCCCTATTATACCCCTGCTTTGAGACTGCCAGAACCTACGACAATGCTAATCTCTCAGCCTTCAGTAACTCTAATGATCCAACCTTACACTATTCGTAGCTCAAGCAACCTTCTCGTGCAACCATTATTCATCAACTCACCAGCTTGAGTCATCTTCACATTCGTTGCATTACGACGATCAACGAAAACTTCACTATGCTTCAGACATTCCGTCTTAAATTCGCATCGAAGCTAGAACCATCATCGACTCAAAAATAGTCTTCGTTTGGTCGATACTGCATTTCATTGCATTTCCAGCTTTTTCGCTATGAAAAACTGGCCACAATGTCAAAACAACCTTTTGCAGCGTTTCTGAAGTACTATTATATCTCATAGTTAATTATGCATCAACCCTGTGTGAAAGCTAAGCAAAACTGGCTTTCACAGCGTTTAGGAAACGCTGCCATATCATCTGGATTGCTCCCAGTCCATTTGGCTAAATTCTAGACAACAACACTTAAAACACCTTTTTATAGCGTTTCTGGAACGCTATCAATTCTCCTGCGCGATCCATCCTGGATCGTGGCCGATCCATCCTGGGTCGTGGCCGATCCATGTGCCAGAACCTGTGCCAAACCCCCAAAACCACGTGCGCGCTCCATGAAAATGTGTTGATTTGCCCCTATGGATCGTGCCCGATCCACGACATTTAACAGCTTTTGTCAATGCTATCAATTCCCAAGGATCGGGTGCAATCCATTCACATTTCCAAACCACGATAATTGCCCCGATCCATCACGTTTTCCAGGTCGATCCATCATTTTTGGCTTGCACGATCCATGCCGACATTGTGGCCGATCCAGGGACATTTCATAGCGTTTTCCAAACGTTGTCGTACCCAGAAAATTCAACTTTTGCTAGATCAATCAAACTTGCCCAATCCATAATTTTTTCGTGTCGATTCGATGATTTTTGACGACCGATCCATACTAGGATTTGTGCTCGATCCATGACTTTCTACAGCGTTTGTAAAATGCTGTTAAAACCTAAAAATTCAGCCTTTACCAAAACTCGTCGATCCAAGCCCAAAACTAGCCCAAACACCACCGATCCAAATTCGATCAACAAATCAACCATTGATTCAAGCAATAATCAACAAATATTAAAACAATGATTCAACAAATGATCAAATTAATAAATGGATCTAAACATAGAATTAACATATGAAATTACCATTTATAAGTTGCTAGATTAGATCTATGGTGATTTGAATTAAATCATACTAACATCGATTAGATCTATATGAAAACAACTTGAAATGATGAACACAAGATCAAACAACTCATCTACTTGATTGAACCCGCGTGCGAGATGCTTATCACTCACTAAATCTCCAAAACAACTAGAAAACACTCGATTCTCAATCCGAACAGCGGAGAATATCTTCAAACTCTTCAATTTGATGAAATTTCTCTTCAGTTGATATAGATCTAACTTCAAACGATGTAGATCTTCGATTCTTCTATGTAGATCTAGAATTTTAATGGTGGAAAGGTGTATTTGATTGAGCCAGGAGGATCATGAGCTCTACCAAATGAGAGAATGAAGAAAGTAACTATTCTCCATGCCTCTAACCACCTATTTATAGCCTCCCTCCAGCCCACTAATGGGCCTCCTCAAATCAGCCCACCAATGGCTCTAAAAACCTGAACAGAAATTGTGAAACACTAAAACAATAATTTCTCCCAAACCGCTGAGCCAAATCTTTGATGTGACCAATCTACGGAATTGGCAACACCATTTCCTTTCCAACGTAACCAACCTTGGCACCTGATTCGACCAGTCAAAAGTTATGCCCTGTATAAGACTGATAGGGGCAAAATGGTCACAAATAAAATTAGTAAAAATTATGGGCATGTCTCACATCCCCATAACAACCATATCAAAATATGAGAATGATCCAACCCTCAGGAAATTTAATAAAATATTTTACGATCCTCCGATATATGAAATGTGGGCTGTTAGATTCTCCCCACCGTAGGAATTTGGCCTGCAAAATCTCAACAACACAAGCTACCAAAACAATTTTGCATGCCTATCATCGATGAGCAACCAATTCTATTATCCAAACTAGCAGCCATCAAACCATACATCCACAGTCTCATCCTAGCACACGAAACTCTATCGACAATTACAATCACAATAGTACAAGTTATAATGATGTAATGATGACACGATATTTATGAGTCATAGCAACGAAGAGTTCTGGATGTGTCATATTCATACTCTCTTCCGTCTCCCACGTATAATCGTCATCATTCTCACTCCATTGTACCTTGATTAGCTTAACCGTCTTCCTCCTAAGCTATTTCGTGTCATTCCCCACAACACGAAGTGGCTTACGCGGTCTCGTAGCTATGATCTCGACTTCTAGGTCTTCGTACTGCTTCGTAGATACCACCGCATTTGAATCGTGCACACATTTCCGTAGAAGCAACACATGGAAAACATTATGCACACTCGACATCTTATCGGGTAACTCCAATCTATACGCGAGCTTTCCTATCCGCTTGACTATCGGAAAAGGTCCAACAAACCTAGGAGATAACTTTCCTTTACTTCCGAACTGAACAACATGATTTAACAGCGATATCTTCACGAAACCATATTGCCAACGTCGAATTCCAAATCCTGACGATGCTTCTCAGCATAACTCTTCTGATGATCTTGGGCTACCTTCATTCGTTATCGAACGATCCCGATACAATCTGAGGTTTCTCTTATCATCTCAAGCCCAAGTATGGACTTATTTCCAGTCTCTAATAAAAATGCCGGAGAATTACACAGCCTACCATACAACACCTCATATGGTGTCATCCAAATGCTCGACTGGTAGCTATTATTGTATGTGAATTCAACTAGATGTAGATGGCCCTCCCATGATCCTCCTATGTCTAATACACAAGCTCTCTCGGTTTGACCATCAGTTTGTGTGACGGCCCGCCCCCGCACCAGCCGACATTTTCAATGAAAGTGAGTTGTGCCAATGTCCAACCCGCATGGGACGGTCGCCAAAGAAAGGACAAGAAGGGATTTTGAACTAGCAAGGAATCTGTAGTATGTCTCACAGCGTATGGAATAAAATATAATAATAACATACTTGACATAAGACATGAGAGACAGTGCATAAGCTGAAAAACTAAGCCATGATAGAAGCGGAAAATTCAAAATACAGCTTATGTTCCACATCATCATTATTACAACTTTTTAAACTGTCCCTAAAGCAAAATAAGAAAGGTACACTACTAATGCCCAAAGTAGTGACCAGCAGTGACACCGGGAGAATATCTATATATATCATACGTGGAAGCCTCCTGCTCGTCTCCGGATCAGCTACTCGTGCATAACCAGCTAATCTATCTCTAGTCTGCCCGTTTAAGAGCACCCAGAGAAATAAGAAGAGACATAAAACTCAGGGTCAGACAAAAGTCTGGTATGAGCGATAAGCAGCAAAACAGAACAATAACAGGTATACTAAACCATACCTGAACCTGGACCTGTAACCAAAGAGTTAGCACAACAAGAAGTACAATACTCTAAGGTGACACTAACATATGGTGTAAAGATACGGGGGTGGGGGTGTGCATGTCATAGTGATGTCAAACAATCAAGCATAGCAACCATCCTCACATCTCTCACTCAGTGAGTAAAGCATACGATATCAATCGCTTTGATCACCCAAATCCTTGCTATGATCACTCTGCCCCCATGGAGTCATGGCGACTCCACTGCACTGATCCATAGCCACCAGTCCTTGCTATGTCCACTCTGCCTCATGAAGTCATAACGACTCCACTGGCTCCTAGCCATACTACGATCACTCTGCCCCATGGAGTGATAACTACCCCACTGCACTGATCCATAGCCTAACAATCGTCTCTCGGTGGTGAATCTAAGATATGGACGTCGACAACTCCTTAGCACACGTACCGCGGCAAAGTCCAATCATGAAATTAACTCGTTGGTTCCCATCTGGATCCTGAGTTCTACTTCCCATTTGGACTACCTTTGCATCTCGGGTTTTGGTCTCCTCCGGATCAGTTTGGAAACAAGCTTCCATTTGGATCGGTCCTCTCCTCCTTGCTCAGTTCATGGTCATCAACCCCGTTCGGGTCGGGTCATGGGTTCCTCCCCAGGTCAGGTCGGTTCGTGATTCAAGTGTGCAAGCATGGTTCGTGGTCCACCAAACGGTTCAGGTTATGCTCTTCGGGTTGGGTCGGAGTAGCTCCACGGCTCGGTTCAGGTGTGCTTCAGCTCGTGGTCACCATGTAGAAGCGTCTCGGTTCAGAGATCCTCCCTTCAAACCAGTCCATGTATGTCAACTCCTCGGATCGGATAGCGAGCACCCGTTGGGTTCGGGTCGGTTCGGTGCCATCATTCACGAGCGGTTCGGGGTCGGTCGTGGGATGCTCCACGAGTGGGTTCGGAAGATCCGAGCCGAGTCGATCTCCTGCATATTTCCTCCACTTTATCTAGTGAGCAGTTTATGCCACTCAACGACGTTTTCGACCAATCTAACTTTTCTATGCAATCACAAATCATTCCAAACAGTCATAGCAACATGCATAGTCGTCCAAAACACTAAAACAACAAATAATCATGATAATATAGATCAAACATACCCAGAAACCCGTATTTTCCCTTAATCTCCCTTAATCATGTTTAAACATACAATTAGTAAAACTCATCCAAATTAACCTAAATTTCTATCAGAGCCCTAAAGTAATATTTTAGAATTTTACAAATTTTTGCAGATTTTTCTGGGTTATAATTTCGCTAATTATCACTAATCACCCTTAATTAGCCGTAATCAGTGAAAAACAATGCAAATCACTCACCTTAGCCACAATCAAACTATAGATCTGAAATATTCTCTATTTTTGATCGAATTCTATTGTAACACAGCAGCTCCAACTCTGATTTGGTGTTGTTTTGCCTTGATTTGATGTAGATTAGGCTAAAACTTGATTAGAGAGTGATTTGGGATGAAATTAGAAGGTGGAGGCCATGGCTAGGGTTAGAGGAATGTTTTAGGCGGCTGAAAGTGAAATAAAAATCGTTTTCCTACTGTTCTCAGCCTCCCCATAACCCTAATCCCGAAATGGGTTATGGGCCTTTTGCTAATCACCCTAATTAGGCCCGGTTAAGCTGTTTTTCACCTTCTAAACCTTGTTTCAGCCATATCTCCCAAATGGTGAGTCCGTTTGGCTAATGTGACCACTCTACGGAAAGGTAAACCATCATCTGAATCTAATGGAAATGGTTTCAAGTCAAAACTACTTATCAATCAAAAGTTATGGCCGAAACAAGATCAGTTAGGGGCAAAACGGTCATTTAAAAATCGGCAAAAATCATGAACATGGGAAATGACCCCAGTAGTCATCTCCCAAAGTTACATGGCTATACGACTTCGCATGAGAAAGAAATAAATATTCTACGATCCCCTGATGCGTAGAATGCGGGTCGTTACATTCTTCCCCCCTTAAGAAATTTCGCCCCCGAAATTCCTTAACTAAGAAACAAGTAAAGGGTCCCGCATGCCTACCAACCATTCACAACAATCAAACATACAAAACAACAAACAAGTCTATCCTAGCATGCGGAAAACTAAATTGCAATTAAAATATTACCAGGCAAAGAGTTCTGGATACATCTTCCTAATGCTCTCCTCTATCCCCCAAGTACAGTCATTCTCATTCTCGCCCCCACTAAACTTTGACTAGATCCACCGCTTTCCTTTGAATTTGCTTCGTATCGTGCTCGACAATACGAATCGTCTTGTGGTTCCCAACCACCTCGAGTTCTACTTCGATATCATCCAACTGATTAGGTGAAATAGTCATATCGGGGTCATGCACAAATTTCCTTAACTAGGAAACATGAAATACATTATGAACTCCCGCCATCTTCTCTGGTAATTCAACTTTATATGCTAAATTCCCAACTTGCTCGAGGATTGGGAATGGACCAACAAATCTTGGTGCCAGCTTTCCTCTCCTTCCAAATCGAATAACATTCTTTAATGGAAAGATCTTGTCAAATACTAGGTCGCCAACGGAGAATTTCAAATCCTTTCGCCTCTTATCAGCATAACTCTTCTGCCTATCTTGGGCAGCCTTCATTCGCTGTTGAATGATCTTAATCTTGTCTGAAGTTTCTCTTATCACATTTGGTCCAAGCACAAACTTCTCACCAGTTTCTAACCAACATGACGGTGAGTTGCACGGTCTTCCGTACAAAGCTTCAAATGGAGCCATACCAATACTAGATTGATAACTATTATTATATGCAAACTTTACTATATGCAAATGGTCATCCCATGATCCACCAAAATCCAATATGCAAGCTCTCAAGAGATCTTCTAATATACGATTTACCCTCTCTGTTTGACCATCAGTTTGAGGATGATAAGCGGTACTGAGATATAATTCTGACCCTAGAGCCTCTTGTAAGCTCTTCCAAAACCCACTAGTAAACAATGGGTCTCGGTCACTCACAATGCTTTTAGGTACTCCATGAAATCTCACTACCCACTTCATATATAGTTCCGCTAACTTAGCTGCCATTCTATTCGACTTGATGGGTATAAACCTTGCACTCTTAGTCAATCGGTCCGCAATCATCCAAATGCTATCATGGCCCGATCTAGTCCTTGGTAACCCATTAATGAAATCCATTGGGACTTGTTCCCATTTCCATTCTGGAATTTCTAATTGTGGTCACAAACCACTAGGCTTCTTTTGCTCAGCTTTAACTAGCTGGCAGTTCATGCATTTGGATATAAACTTCCCAACATCTCTTTTCATCCCTTCCCAGTAGTACGTCTGCCTCATATCTAGATTCATTTTGTTACCACCAGGATGGATGGTCAGTTTCGAGTGATGAAATTCTCTAACCACTTCATCTCTCAATCCATTGACATTTGGCACAACTAGTCTTCCATTCTTTCTAAGCCATCCATCTCAATCAAGCCCATACTTGTTCATCTCCTCGTCGATACCCATATCTAACTTGGAGATGATTTTCAATAAGTTAGGATCATCCCTCTGACTGGAACCAACCCGCTCAATCAAAGTGGGTCTAATTGTCAAACTTGCTAACATCTCTATATCCAATTCACACTTTGGTCTAAAATCGTATCCTGCAATATATTCCAGTTGCTTCCATTCTAGAAACATAACCCCTAAATTGGCATGTCTCCTACTCAATGCATTAGCTACTGCATTTCCCTTTCTTAGTGTATACGCAATATCGAAATCATAGGAAGCCAAGAATTCTAACCATCTCTGCTGTCGGAGATTTAGATCCTTCTGGGAGAAAAGGTACTTTAACGATTTATGATCAGTAAACAACTTGAATCTTTCTCCCAAGAGATAATGTCTCCACATCTTCAACGCGAACACGATCGCTGCCAATTCCAAATCGTGGGTAGGATATCTTTTCTCATGCGGTTTCAGTTGTCGACTTGCATAAGCTACAACCCTACCTCCTGCATCAATACAGCACCCAGTCCGGTACCACATGCATCTATATATACTGTCATCTCTTCATTCCCCTTAGGAATGACTAACACTGGTGCACATGTCAACTTTTCCTTTAGACTCTTGAATGCATTCTCGCACTTTTTGTCCCAGACGAAAGCTTGGTTTTTCTTGGTCAACTGAGTCAACGGTGCCTCTATCTTGGAGAAGTCTTGGATAAATTACGATAATATCCAGCCAATCCCAAAAAACTTCTTACGTTTGTTGTATTCTTAGGCGTAGACC
Organism: Allium sativum; assembly: GCA_030737875.1. Lineage (NCBI taxonomy): Eukaryota > Viridiplantae > Streptophyta > Magnoliopsida > Asparagales > Amaryllidaceae > Allium > Allium sativum. The sequence goes on from CM060913.1 coordinate 831,218,519, forward strand.
AATCTTGTACCGTAGCCACCTTCACAGGGTCCACGACAATACCATTCTCTGAAACAACATGGCCCAAGAATCTCACTTTCCTCCTCCAGAAGTGACACATAGAAAACTTTGCTTTCAATTGGTGTTTTATCAACACTCCATTGCTATTCTTAAATGTTCCTTGTGTTCTTCCTCTGCCCTCGAATAAACCAAGATATCGTCTACGAACACAAGAACAAACTTATTCAATTGATCTCGGAATACTCTATTCATAAGATCCACAAAATATGCTGGTGCATTGGTCAACCCGAATGGCATGACCAACCACTCGTAGAATCCAGACGGCGTCCGAAAGGTCGTTTTAGCTATACTCTCAGCTTCCTGTAATGGCGCGTTTTGTAAGGTATAATAATTAAGTTATTTAATTATTTAAATAACAAATATATTAAATAAACGATAGTTGAACATATAAATTATAATAATAAATATAATCAAGCCCGTAACGACGCGGCAGTTCGTTATTTGGCGAGTTGAACTTCAACTGAATGTACAGGATTCGTTTTAAGCCGGATTTCTGTGAAACAAGAAACGTGTGGAGCTGGTGGAGTATATCTTTCTTGTGGAAGAGAAATATCGGGATTTCGTCGTATAGATTTTGAGATACGTCCAAATCAAATATTCAGAAAAACAGCGGTATATTCATTCGTGGCCATAACGGTTATTCAAAAATATTTGAATTTCGGGTTTGAATTTTGACAAGGTTCTTTTGGGACATAGTGATAATTTAATTTTTAGAATTTTATTGTAATTTTTAATTAATTTAATAAGCGACTTTTTATTTGAAGTATTTCGCACCCTGTAATCAACAATTTTGGGATTTCACAATATGAGTTAATCTACCGGTATTATTATATCTTTGGGGTCGTGGTACTTTGGTCATCACAACGGTATGTTCAATTCTGTCTATAGCAGTCCGTGCAATCGTATAAATTTTGTGTAACGAAGTAGGTGCACCAAAGTATGCTAAAAATTTTATAACCTTTCTTCATCCTCTGATGCAAAAAGGGGCACGTCTCCTTCCCTTGCAGCCACACGAAATACATGATCCTCCAACAAACTCGTGGCCTTCAAATCATCCTCTTAATGTAAATATAATCCCTATATAATACCCTCAACGTGTAAACTTAATTCCTCATTTTTTTCCTCGGTTCGATTTATCTGCCGCCACTCCTTTTTGTGGAAAACAATCTCGTGATCTTTCAAGAAAGAAAAAAATCAAACAAATCAAAGAAAAATCGATAAATAACAAAATACATATATTCATGACTCTCATGGCTTGCTCGTCATTTTGATACGCGTTTGGAGGAACTCGAGCTCCTTTTTCCCATTTCGCTGTGTACTCAGCGTGTTCTAGGGTTCCAGTTTTACGGAAATTAAAGCTTTAATGTGCGGATTGGGTATTGTAGTTGAATTTGGGGTTGGGTTTAACATAAGTGTGCAAAATTTTGGGATGATTCATTTAAATGGAGTTCGGTCTTTCTACTGTACACGAGCGTGAAAACCTGGAAGACGCAAATCCTTATACAAGATCGAATGTGGTAATTTTCGTTGGAGCAGTAGAGTTTCGAAAAGGGAGAGTTGTGATGCTGTCGGTTTTTAAAACCGTGGAGAGATATGGTAGAATGGGGTGAATCAAGTCGCCGAAATTGCCGTGGAGTCTACAGGAGGTTGCGACATTGAGTAAGTGGAAGAAAGAGGTTTCGGTGAGGATTGAAATGGTGGTACGTGGTAGGTTTCGGGCATTGAAGGAAGTGCAGTAGTGGGAAGGGGGCTAGTAAACGGTGGTGAAAGGGGATTTTTACAAGATGGAGCATTTCAGATGTGGAAGGAGGGGTTGACTAAAACGTGTGATTTATTTAATGGTTAAGGCGTTATCCAATAGGTTAGTAAATGTTAATGGAAAGGAGATGGGTGTTAAGGTGTCCATGTTGAATAGCTACAGGAGGGATATAAGGGTTGCAAAGCTTGTTTCATAGCAGCAGGGTATTTTGTCCAACTGGACATGGAGAAGACGACAATCAACATTGATTAAGGAAAGAATTCTGCGAAACAACATCCGTTGGAACCATAACAATGAATACTACGAACCGTGAAGTCTGGGAGTGAAGTGGAGCTCGTTACAATTTATGGCGAAATAAATTGTCCGTCGAAATCAAATAACGCAAACCGTTATTTAACGATTAATGCGCCAAAGTGAGTAAATCTCACTAACTCTGAACAGTTTATAATTTCATGTTGCATTGTTAGAACTGTTAAAATTGTCTGTTTGACTGTGTGTTGATTGAACTGCTAGTCAGTTAGTTAAATTTCTATATTGATTCTGTTTAACAGAATATATCATATGGAACTGAAAGTGATGTTATCTATATTGTCTAACATCTGTGATGCAGGGAAACAGGTTGGAGGGATCCGACTGGATTCCTCAACAGTTATTTTATTGTTTTTCATATATTGTGATATATGATGTGTTATGAAATCTGTTATTGATTTCATATGTTTGAATGATACCGATCATTGTTATACGACACGTTAAACACCCTAGGTGATACTAGAATGTAAAAAGGGAATTTTCAATGTTTATATTGAAAATAAATCTTATTTATAAAATCGATAGGATTTTATAAAATGGAAACATTTATTTATTTAGGAAATAAATAAAGGAACATTTATTTAGATTATAAATAAATGGAATAAAGGAATATTTATTTAGGGAATAAATAAAGGAACGCTTGTTCAGAAAATAAATAGAATTATACAAGGATAGATTTAAACACGTGCTTCGCACACGGTATAACACGATGTGGATTTAAATGAGATATTAAATAGGAAATCTGTTTTAAACAGATAAATTGAAGTAGATTAATTTATAAATAATGTTTTATAAATTAAATAAATTATTTATCGTTGATAAATGGAATATATATAAGTCTGGACTTATATAGAGAAGTAGTAACGTTATTAAAAGGACATTTATAAAGTGAAGAACCGTTGTAAAAAGTAAATCTTTATCAATGGATAAACGTTGTAAAAAGGAAATCTTTTGAAATGAATAAAAGGAGTTAATCGAATTTAGTTATTCGAAATGAGTTATTCGAATTAGATATTTGAATAGAGTTAAACACATTAGAGTGATTCGAATTATTAATTCGAATAGAGTTAAAACAAAGTAATTTGTTAGGTTAACCAAAGCAAGTTAGTCGAGTTAATCAAAGTAATTGGTTAAGTTAACCAAAGTAAATTAGTTAAGATAAACTAAGCGGTTAATCGAAGTGAATTAGTTAAGTTAAACTAATTGGTAAATCAAAGTGAATTAGTTGCGTCAAACTAAGTGACTTAGTTAAGTTAAACTAATTTGCAAATCAAAGTGGATTTGTTGCGTCAAACTAAGTGAATTAGTCAAGTTAAACTAATTGGTTAATCGAAGTAAATTAGTAGAGTTAATCAAAGGGAACTAACTGAGTTAAACTAAGTGGATTAGTTCGGTTAATCGAGACAAGTAAATCAAGTTAGGTTAAACCATTTGAGTTAACCAGTTAAAGTTTACCAGTTAAAGATAAACAGTTAGAGTTGACCAGTTAAAGTTTACCAGTTAAAGATAAACAGTTAGAGTTGACCAGTTAAAGTTGACCAGTTAAAGTCGATCAGTTAGAGTTACTCAGTTAAAGTTGACCAGTTAGAGTTGACCAGTTAGAGTTATCCAAGTGGAGTTAATCGAGTAGAGTTGCCGAATATCACTTATTCGAAGCAGAGTTATCGAATATAGAGTATTCGAGGGAAGAGTAATCGAATATAGTTTATTCGAGTGGAGAAATCAAATGTTATTCATTTGAGAAGAGTTACCGAATATTACTTATTCGAAGAGTAGTTATCGAATATTGGTTATTCGAAGTTAGTTAATCCAAAGGAGTTATTCGAAGTTGGTAATCCAAAGGAGTTATTCGAAGTTAGTTAATCCAAAGGAGTTAGTCGAAGAGTTAATCGAATATAGTTATTCGAAAGAAAGTGTTAATCGAATATAGTTATTCGAGTAAAGTTAAAAGAGTTAATCGAATATAATTTATTCGAATAGAGTTAGAGAAGTTAATCGAATATAGTTCATTCGAATAGTGTTGGAGGAGATATCGAATATAGTTTATTCGATAGGATAGAAGTGAATATAATTTATCAAATAGTGTAATCGATTAGAGTTGAGTTAATCGATTTGGGTTAAGTTAAGATATCGAGTTAAGATTTATCGAGTTAAGGAATCGAGTTAAGAAATCGAGTTGAGATAATCGAGTTAAGAAAATCAAGTTGAGTTAATCGAATAAGTTGTTCGATAAGAGTAAATCCATTTAAGTTAAATTGGATGTTAGTTATTCGATAAGAATTGACACATTTAAGAAAATCGAATATTTGTTATTCAATAAGAGTTAATGAAATAGAGCCAACCAAGAAGAGTTATTCGAATATTAGTTATTCGATAGGGGTTAATCGGAATAGAGTTTATCGAATGTAAGTTATTAAAAAGGGAGTTAATCGAATAGAGATTACTCGAAAGAGAGTTATACGTCGAATTCGATTATAGCGAATTCGGGAAAGTACTATTTACTTTCCAGGGTTTAAATCAAGATTTAGTTATTGATTTAGAAATTAGGTGTCTGTTAAATTATCCGAGTTAGGAGATAAAGTTATAATTTAGGTTAGATATTTCAGAAGTAGGAATTATAACGTTATAGTTATAATCAAACACTGTCATATAAGAAGTGGATTCGTAACCTGAATCCGAGAATTTGCGTAAACAGATGATTGGAAAAAGTGAGTGACGAGCTTCATCTATTTCACAGTAAAGGACGTTGTTCAATTAAGGTTTGAGAGGTAATTATACCCCAACTTGATTGACTTCAGAATTGACAAAGGAATAGTTGTGGTTCGATAGAAAAGGTTGATTTGAAATATAGTTAAGAAATAAGCGATAAATGGATTAAGCGAAATGATGTTTTATACAACGTTCATTGGAAATCCGTAAATGAGTTTTGGGAACGTTTTCCAAATATAGTCAGATATGTTTTCTAAACATAGAAAATGAAATGTTTTCATGATAAGAATTTAAGAAATAGAGTTAAGCAAATTCAGAAACTGACTGGAGAGGGTAAGTTGAACGGTTTTCTAAGTGACGATATGATGTTGGTTTCGACCTTCCGGATTGATACTTAGAGAATTGTTCTCATACTAGTTACAGTTAGGGACTGATAGTTGCGAAATAATAGTGATGTGAAAATAAGTTATGGAAATGTTTTCCAATGAGTAATAACATATATTTTCTAAATATATGAAATAAGGAAATATGAACATATGATGATTGATCGATCGAATTTCCATTTGGAAATAAGATCGTTGTTTGTACACCGACATGTTTTAATTTGATAGTTGAATCACAGACTATCAAAGTTTTTACCATTTTACCGTTGTTAATATGGAGAGACCGGTTGGATTATTATCCAAAGAACCACTCTGTATTGGCATAAGCGTTGCGAGCAATATCTGCCAAAGATAAATTGAAGACGGAGTAAAATGCAAGGGCTGTTGTATAAGTCTTAGATAACAGTGACTAAGATGGATATACTGAATAGTGCCTTCGGTTTGTCCAGTCCCAGGACAACGTATATGGAAGAAGGTCTGACAGAGTATATCCAATGGATCGCGTAAGTTGATCTGTTCAAACGTATTCACGTTTGGTGGCGGAGGAATTCGTTTCTCTTAGCTATATACCCGTGTTATTTTTGGATAAGTCAATTTGTGATTTGGCGGGTATGACGATGTGGCATTCAAAGTAAATGGTGATCAGATGTTCTAAAGATAGACGTAGCTTCTAGCCTCACACCGGGAAGTAACAAAAGTTGGGCTAGGCAGCATGGCTAGTTGGGTCATCCCCAAGCAGGGTGTATTGTCACCGATCTAGGGAATATTCATATTTATACTTCTTTTTGATTCTGTATCTTCGGATGACGGTTTGATGGCCTATAACCGTGGTGGCAATATATTCGCGACACTGAAGCTAAATGAGTGAGCGGTCATGTGTGGCCGGGTTGCAAGACGTTCTTGTTGAACCTGAGTGTATCACCTCTAGAGTACACTATTCAGAAGGTGCTCCCATACCTTGTCTGTTGGAATACATTCTCCGATAAGCGCCATGCGGTTTATGATTTTATACTATGTATGTAGAACGTGAGATGCAAGCGTTTCTGCTAGATTGATATCTATTTGTACTTAGACATTATTATAATATCACAATGATATTGCTTGTCAAAGTTGTTCAGATACTCATAAGGAAAAACCCATTCCGTATTCACGGCGTGGTCTTATGACATACCCTATACTTGTTTTAAAATGTTTTACTCATACCAGTCCCATGACTGATCCGGAATTTACTTTGTTGTTTTCCCTAAACTCTTGGGTGCCTAAATTTGTACGGGCAGTCAAGTAGTCGGGATTTACAGATATACTTGGAGAGCTTGGAGCAAGAGACTTCAAGATTCTATAGCTATAGTTATTTCCGCTGTGTTGTAAGTGTTGTACTCTGATAAGTGCTATTGTATATATATAACTGTTTACTTCAAAGCTATGTTATATATTATATGTTATTCGTTCCGCTGTGAGATTCGTGTTACTCTGATGATTCTGATGTTCTTCTTCTTCTTCTATTCTATTAGTTCTATCTTTTCTTTCTCACCTTCTAAATTCTTTCACTAACGTCTCGGAATTTCCGACTCTCGAGGAGTCGGAAATTTCCAGTCGTTACACTTCCACCCTAAGCTGATGAAAACCTATCACGAGATCTAACTGGGAGAACACTCTCGCGCCACTCAACTGATCAAACAAATCATCTATCCGCGGTAGAGGATACTTATTCTTCCTCGTCACCTTATTCAACTCGCGGTAGTCCACACACAATCGAAGGGAACCATCTGCCTTGGTAGCAAACACAACTGGTGCTCCTCACTCAGAAACCTTCTTATGATAAATCCCTTCTTTAAAAGATAGCTTACTTGCACCACGAGCTCTCGCTGCTCCCTTGGTGCCATACGACGAAGTGGCATCACTATAGGTCTGCCATCTTTCACTAAATCAATACGGAACTAATCTCTCGGTGTGGTGGAAGTCCGGTCACTTCCTCGAAGACGTCTGGATACTAGCCAGCCAGGGGCACATCTGACAACTCATCATGCGGGATATCGAGAGAATTTAGAAAACTAGCCATTATCCCATCACTAGGTAGACCACCAAACACTACCCTCCACCCATCATCCGCTCTAACTGTCACCAAAAAGCCCTCATAGTCTACCACCACCCCATATCTTTGGAGCCAATCGACTCCCAAAATAATTCCAAACCCAGTAAACCCCAAAACAAAGCAATCACAAACAAACATGCATCCATGACTCGATAAGACCACATTACAACAAATCATGCTAAGGCTAGTCGAACCACCTATCGGGTTCGTCACCGCTATAGGTCTATCGACTATCTCGGGTCCAAATCCCAACCTATCTACTAGGTCACTAGATATGAAGGAATGGGAAGCTCCGGTATCAAACAATACTCGAACAGGAACATCATAAACAGAAATCATACCTTGAATGACGACATTCTTTCCTTTCTCTGCTGCGGTTGGGGCATTCGACGAAGAAGGAACAACATTAAGAGCATATGCTTTCACAATCTGCTTTTCTTTAGGGGGTTGCGAACATTTATCCTTGTGATGTCCCACTTGGCCGCAGTTGAAGCACTTCCTGTCTGTTGGCTTCGCTCGACATTCTTTAGCATAATGGCTCTTCTTGACACAGCTAAAGCACTCAACATCTTTCTTACTCTTTTTCTGACCATCATTAGCTTGGTTCTGCTTCCTCTTATTCTGAGAATTATTCTTGCCTCCACCTCTTGCTTGTGGTTTTGGCTCCTCTACAGATGCAACCTCAGTCTTCGACTTAGGGTATAGACTCTCTGATCTCAAAGCTTTCCCCACAATCGATTCAAACGTCTCATCGATATGGTTTATAAGCCTTTCCCCCAAGTACTGATCTAAGCATGTTATGAACTTCTCATTCTTCTTCTCGGGAGTGTCGGTAAGAGATAATCCATACTTCGATAAAGTATCGAAATCGGCAATATACTCTGAGACTGCCCTACCATTCTGCTTAAGCTCCAAGAACTTCCTAAACAAATCTGACTTCTGAGCAGCTGGGATAAACTTTTCACTGAATCGGGCCTTAAACTGATCCCATGTAACTTGATCCTCTGGAGTAGCTGCCTTAATAGCATTCCACCAATTCATCGTCCGTCCTTGCAGCTGACGGGATGCTAACTTTCTCTTCGTCGCATCCTCGATACCCAAGTATTCGAAGATACGCTCACAGCTATCCAACCAATCCTGAACTTCTGTAGTCGATTCCGTTCCATGGAACGGCTTCCCACCAAGACTAGTGTAATCCTTGCAAAGCTTGGCGAAATCGGCTCTAGGCGCCTGTACCGCTGCACCACCACCATTTGCAGCATGGGGAACTGCTCCTTGCACATTCCTAAGCATATCTCTCATGAAGTCAGTGAACATCGTCCTCATATCAGGAGCATTCCCATTATTATCTCCTCTACCAGTACCCTTCGTGTATCGGCTCATCGTTCAATCTGTAAGGAGAAAATGATTAACCATCTCTTTAGTGGTGCTAGTGCAGTGCGACTTCATCCTTAAATATACTAATAGTATATATATATATAGCTCTGGAAAACCAAAATATCACAAATATGCACTACAAAAAAACCATGTTTCCACAGCTTATAATATCAGCGTTGGTCGGTTGAAAGCTGTAGATACTTTATTTTTCGGAACCGACGTGTCCTGTAACGCTGAGAAAAATGTACCGTTGTTTTGCCTCCTAAATTTTCACTTCCCTCCATACGTCAGAAAAAAGATAAGGCCCGAATTCATTTCCTATTCCTTAGTTTCCACTTTCTCCAATTTCGATTTCGATTTTCATCACTTCATACTCTTTGTAGATTTGGCTTAGCTCTTCGATTTTCTTGTCGATTTCTGTATCGGTGGTTGCTTGGCCTATCTTCGGTTTTGTTTCCTTCCCCCTTCGCCCTATCTTCGGTTTGGATTCCTTCAGCGGAGCGTAGAAACTTTGGAGAGCCCTTTTACCCTTATTTTCATTTGGATTTCGAATCCTTGCTTATTATTAAATCCGAGTTCATTGATACTCTAATGGATAAGGCGATAGGAGAAGAAATGCTTAACAGATACTTTTGTGTTCTTATGGATGTGATATTATTTTTTATTTACTAAAATTTTCCGTGAAGTGTATTATTTGAGATATACGACTGATTATGCGAATTAATTAACTCAAACGGTAAACCATTTGGTAATGAATGTTGGATTAATTATTACTTGGTTAATTTGAGTTTGCGTCTTACTTGTGGTTATTCAACTGTCTTTAGATGTAAGTTTCAACATATATACTTGTGGTTGATGTATAATACATGAACACATTTTAACAAATCGATATATCATAACAAAGTAGGCATACACAGTTGAGATGTACAGGGTGTACTAGTAAAGATGAATGTATTTTAGATGTAAAATTAGAAAGAGTTGTAGATGTGAGTGTTATTAATCCGAATCAGGATAAGTGCGTATTTTATAGTTTTGGACTTTCATGGATCTTTTTGACTTTCACGGATCCGAAATTACATTATATCATACATATTTAAGTTTTATCCAAACTACGCGCACATACATATATGAGTAGTGTTCTTCCGTTTACACTTTAAACTGTTTGAATTGGTCATGATAAGCCTTTCAGTTAAAATTTTAGATGCATGGTAGAATTTCTAAAACTAAAAACATAACATGTCTTATTGTTTGAATTGGTCAATTTAGGTGAATCGTTGAAAGTAAGCTATGGGAAATGACTGTTTTGAACAGACAATCTATTTTTTCCATTCAAAATCATAACTATTTGTCCGAAAAGCTTTAAATATATAGTAATATCGTGTCTTTCTGAGTAAACCAACTTTGCTTGAATTGATCAACTCAACCATTGCTTCTGTAGGACTGGCCGGTTAAGAAGGTACTGTAAATAGAACAACAGTCTAAACAAGCAACTAAGCAGTTTAGAGCAGTTATATAGACAAGTCTAAAAAAAAGTCGTCGTTAAATGACTTGAATTGTTAGTTCAGTAGAGTGGGGTTTGGGTTGTTGATCGCCCCTTTCATTTGAATAATCCATGGAAACTGAAATGACAGATGACCAAATATTTCTCCCACTGTCCTCGGTTTCAATTCCAGTGTGATGAGAATGATTGCAGCCCCTGTTTATTGATTATTACGTGGGAATCTTTTGTGCATTCAATTCATTTGCTTTCCATTCATTCATTCATCCTGCTCTATCTCATTCTCGTTTGCCCCACATTGTCACATGTTCGGTTCCCTTAATCTAATTTCTGGGTTTGTATTATATTGTTAGTTACTTTCTGTCATTCTAATTTGACAAACAGACTTTCATGGATCTTTTTGACTTTCATGAATTTGACAAACAGACTTTCATGGATCTTTTTGACTTTCATGGGTTTGGGTTTATATTATACCATTGCTGATATAAGCTTAAATCCATAGCTAGAATTGTTTCAGATTATCTTATTTGAAGCAGTCATCACATTTTATTTAAAAAATGACTAGGTATTTTTCCATTATACCTAAGTTAAGATTATCATGACACTACAACAAAACCATGTTTCCACAGCTTATAATATGAGCGTTGGTCGGTTGAAAGCTGTAGGTAATTTATTCTTCGGGACTGACGTGTCATGTAACGCTGAGATATACGATGTTGGGCTTGATATTTATTTGACAAATACTTTTGGACTTGGCTTGTATGTTTGCTACTACTTGACTGTGATTATTTATAATTTAGTTACTTCTCAGTTTTGTTATACAGTTACTTGGGATCATGCATATTGATAATCTTGCCTGTTTGGCACGAGCATATGATTTCACACGGTATTATGTTGTGTTACTTTTATGACAAGTGAAGGCCAATCCAGGAATCTTATTTCAATTTTCACTATTTAGCTATGCGGTCGGTAACTATGCTACATCAAAAAAATGTGTTATCTGCATTTATAATAAGGAATCATTATCATATTGTTTGCACTTATATTAGTGTATCTCTATGAAAACGAAGTCTGTAACATATGGTATTGTAAATTATTGTCATTATGACATTAGTGAAAACACATTGTTATCACATTCCTAAATCCTATGACATCAACAAACAAGCATCGCTAAGTCATCGACGGAAACGTGTTGCCAAACTGACGTACTAATATGATGTCAGTAAGCAATAAACAGGCCGCTTTTAATAAAATGAAGCAAATATTATTGATGTTTACATCAAGGTTCGAAATCCCGCTTTCCGTTTCCATTCCGGTCTACAAGACATTTTCATATTCCGGTTCCGTTTCGGAATTTCCGGAATTTCCGCTTTGATTCCGGTGTGCAAGTTCCGATTCTACTTTTTATCAATAGGAATAACTAATATAATTCTTACATGCAAATAATTAAAAAATATAAACGTTGTGTAAATTTTAAGTAAATCATTTTATAATAATCTAGCAGCAATTGTTTTGAATTAACTGGTCTGCAATAATTTCCATTAGCAGCCCATCATTCATTTTCTTTACCAAATAATTATAGCCCAAAACGCAGGTGATATATAAACAGTCCGACCAAAACTTTAACAGCCCAATCCAGTTCTAACTTCAGATCCAGAATTTGCTTCTTTCCTATTCTTCCCCAAATTCTGTCTGATTCTCTAATAACCCTAGATTAATCTAGAAAGGAAAATTTTGATGAGAACGATGCTCAGAAACAAGTCGCATCTCTCTCTTTCCAGCTATGTTGCATCCCTTTATCACCACCTCCCTTCTCATATGTATTGCAGACGGATAACTTATGTATTTCACTCCCAACGTCCGGAACCGGATTTCGAGACGAATTCCGTCCCGGTCATAGCCGGACGAAATGGTCGGAATTCCGGTGTGCCGGACAGAATCTCGAACCATGGTTTACATTCTAGACATGTTTTAAAATATTTATGAATTCCTAAAACATCAAGTTATATGCTTAACAGATCATCATCACAAGAATCCATCTGCTTTTGATTTGTTCTCTCTCAAACCTTGAGCTCTTATTTAATACATGTTTTGACAGTTTCTAATTTAGTTATTCACACGTTATTCGTTGCTCTTAAGCTTGGTGATGGATTTTGTTGTTGCTAATTTAAATCTGGATATGTTGACATTGGGCTGATGACTCCTATATTAGCCAAGGTTTAATAATGTGTTTTTGTTATGATACAAAGTTTTAAGCAGATAAATGTATGTTTCATAAATGGTAATGAACTTATGGTCTTGAATACATTTGTTTCTTTCAGATGAAATTAACTTTGACGAGTAAAAACTAGACAACATCTAATTTGGTTTATCTAACACTAATAAAGTATTTATACATTATCGTTTCATAATGAAATAAATTTGCTAATAATTAGAAAGCTGAAGCAATAAGAAAAGGATCCAAGCATCAAAGTGGAAATTGCAATTGGCATGTAAGAAAAGGTAGTATAAATTTGCAAGGAAATAACAGTGCTGAAAGATAACATTATTAATTGCAAAAAAATCATAGCAAGTATATTACAAGAAATTGCAAGATTGCAAGATTTTGATAACAATTAGATTATCTAGAATACTAGAATCAATTGCAGGAATTAATAGGGAAGTTTATCACTAAGCTAACTAAGCTAAATGTAATTGAGAATGGCATACAACAACATATTTCATGCTGCAATAATAAGTTTCATGTTGCAATAATAATCAATAAAGCACAATTAATATATTTCTTTATACCAATATATAATGAGAACACGCCTGGCGCACTCATAACTATGATTACATAGGAATGGAGATTTATCAAGTTGCCAAGTGAATGTTTGGATTTAATATTCTTAGAGCGCTTTTGTAGTTAAAGAAAAACATTTTAATAACAATTTTATTTTATATTTATATACTATTAAGCTAGGTCCATGAATCCCTAATTACTTGGTGACGATTTTTTTTTAATTATCATTTTGATAAATGTCACAGGCTAGATTTAAATTAGATGAGGAATGGCAACAGTCTCCCATTTTTCAGCAAATGGGATGCATTTGGAGGTGTTCAAAAAGCATATTCGTCAAAAAAGTATTAGAAGCAAAAACCAAGGAGGAGCAACTTCAACTAAAGCCAGAAAACGTCAGAAGTATTAAGGAATGGAAGAAGTTTATTGAGTCAAAGACGAGTAAAGACTTCAAGGTAATTGTAATTTAGATTTTTATCATTTCTTATATGATATATAAGCATACATAAAATGCACATTAACTAATCAATGTGATAAAAATTTGTAATCTAGTTACGAAGTGAAAAATTCAAATCCATGAAGAACAGGCAAATGCCACATACATGTAGTCGTCGAGGGATGGCTCGATTAAATGAAGATTTGGTGAGAAAAATATTTGATTTATTAAATATATGGTTATTAGTTATGTTTAATTTTGTCTCTTTTAATGCAGAAAGAGGAAAGTATCATCCCCTCTTCCATTTGTAGATCTGATGTTTGGATTAAATCTCACACTCGAAAAAATGGTGGGCCAGTGAATATGCATGTTGCAAGTGCTATTGTAAGTGCTATGTACTATTTATTTAAGCATATATTTTTTGAAAATATATAATTTAGAACTCATTTACAAAATATATTTGGGGAAAAAAATTTTAAGGACAAAAGCCCACTAAAATTTATCCATAAGGACAGCCGTCTAATATTTTATACTAAAGGACAATACACTGGAAAAAAAATTCGGTCGCTTCTTTCTTCTTCTCTCCTCTTGCGCATCAGTCATCACGAAATAAAGAAATCATGAATTGCAAAATCACGAATTTCAGAATATAACAAAAACGAAATTTGAAATCGAATTCAAACATCACGAAATCGAAATCGAATAGAAAAGCATTCAAAACAAAAATTGCGAGAAACAAAAACCCTAGAAAAAAAAATTGTCGAACAACATAAATCCATTCGAAATCACAATTGAATTGAGTAGTAAAGTTTTTCTAACGATGGAAAACACAATTGAAAAAGTCGAAATTGTTGAAACATTTTTTTCGTGATTGGAAATGTTTTTTTTTTCGTTAATAATATTTCTGTTCGTAGGTATCATTTTTCTATTTTTTTAGTTATCATTTTTCCGGTTTTAACTTTAATATATAACAGCAGTTTTTAGTTATCATTTTTCTATTTTTCTAGGTATCATTTTTACTGCAGTTTATGTGTTGTGTTAAAACATTATAGCAGTTTTAAGGTATCATTTTTATATTTTTTAAGTTATCATTTTTAATGTAATTTCTTTGTTATGTTACACATTACTGCAGTTTGAAGGTATCATTTTTATATTTTTTAAGTTACCATTTTTACTGTAACACAAAAAAAATCACATGAAAAAACACTTAACACAATTAAAACATTAAAACCGATACTCAAAAAAATAGAAAACTGATACCTAATAACTGATTCAATGTTTTGAAGAAAAACTAATTAAAAAATATAACAAACAAATGAATACCTACAATATTAAAAAACTGATATTCATGAACTCTGAAAATGAGAAAAACTTTAACTTAGCTGTACCAACTTATAAAACTGATAACAAAATATAACACAAAACATAACAGTTTGATTGAATAAAACATATAAAATGATACCTAAAAAATTAGGAAAATGATACTTACAAACTGCATCAATGTTTTAAAGAAAAATTAATGCAAAAATTGTTTACATCACAGTTTGATTGAATAAAATGAAATACATTCGACTGAGTGACGAAGTTGATGCAAAAAAACAGTTTCAAAATTAACACAGCAATAAAATCACATCAAAACAACACATAACACAGTTAAAACAGAAAAAATGATACCTAAAAAATTAGAAAAATGATAAGTAAATACTGATGCAATGCTTTGAAGATACAATAATGAAAAAAAAATTATATCATAGTTTGATTGATTAAATTGAAATAAGTTCGGCTTCGTTTCTTAGCCGATACATCAATATAACTTCAAAATTAACACAACAACAAAATCTCATGAAAAAAACATATAACATAGTTAAAACGGTAAAAATGATAACTACGAAAATAGCAAAATGATAACTAGAAACTGCTGCTATATTTTTAAAGTTAAAACAGGAAAAATGATAACTAAATTAATAGAAAAATGATAACTAAAAACTGCTGCTATGTTTTAAAGTTAAAAACGGGAAAAATGATAACTACAAAAATAGAAAAATGATACCTACGAACTGCTGTACTGGTAAAGTGAAAAAAAAAACATTTCCGATCTAAAAAAATTGTTTCAACAATTTCGACTTCTTCAATTGTGATTTCCATCGTTTGTAAAATATTTTTATTCCATTCAATTCTGATTTCCATTGGGATTTTGTTGATCGACATTTTATTTTCTATTTTTTAGGGTTTCGAATGATTTTCTTCTCGATTTTGATTTTGTGAAGTTTTCCTTTTATTTCGAATTTCGATTTTAGTATTTTCTGAAATTCGTGATTTCTTGTTTTCTGATTTTGCAATTTCATGATTTAAGATGAAATCGAGAATGACGTGAGAGAGGGAGAAGTTGAAAGTAGCGGCCGACGTGAGAGAGGGAGAAGATAAAAGTAGCGGCCAAAATTATTTTTCAAAGTATTGTCCTTCTAAGTAAAATTTTAGTGGGTTGTCCTTATGGATAAAAAGGCCTTCAGTTTTGTCCTTGTAAATATTTTCCTGAATATATTTTGTGTTCATTTTTGTAGGAGAAAATAAAAAATGTTGAAAATGAGTCACAATCTAGCTTAACATGTAAGTTCAAAGAAGATGCTCTCTCACTAGTATTGGGACAAGATAGACCGGGGCGGCTACGAGGAATGGGAAGAGGTGTAAATATGACCAAGGCGGTTTTGTTTCATATCAAAGATAAGGAAGTAGCTCAATGTCAACATAGGATTTCAGAGCTAGAGCAGTTGGTTCACAAGTTAACGAAGCGTCTGGTACGATTTTCACCTTAGTTCTCTTTCATATATTCGCTTTCGAAGTTCCTTCCCTCAAGTTCGATTTTTGCTGTAATGATCATGTCCTTTAGTTTTCATATTGCAAACAAACCAAGCATATGCTATTGTATTTACATTCAAGAAAATTGTAAGGTTATGTTGGGATTCTAAAAGATTTCATGCTACTACGAACGTAGATATAGATTACATTTAATTTTAAAAATTCAAAATTCTCTGTATGTGGATATGCGATCACAAAATTCATAGCTTACTGTTTATGTACAATAAAGTACTTTATTGGCAAAGTATGTGTATTGAAAAGTCATATATCGTTATTCTTATGATAATGAATATATAGTCAGGAGAAGGATAAGCATCAATCGATGGAGATTAACCAGTAATTTTATGATAATGAATATATAGTCGGGAGAAGGATAAGTATGTGTATTGTAAGGTTCGATTTCATTGTGCATGTTCTTCAATTTACATGATCTAATGTTAATGAAAATTTGTATTCGTTTACAAAAAAGCATGTTCTATGTTGATGATAAGAGTTGAAAACCATGTTATTTCTTTCGCGCCAAATGAACCATACAATAGCTGATAGAACATGCCAGACAAAATTACAACTTTTGTTTGACGATGCAACCTCAGATTGATGAGAACAGTCTCACCATGAGGGATTTAGATTTCAACGCTTTACTCAAAAGTTTCAGTTGACATCAAGCCCAAATAGTTACCAGTATTTACGCTTATAGACCATATGCTTAGCATCTTCAACCTGTTCTCCCTAAAATACACATTCCAGGCTTTTACTGAATAAGTCTGTGTTTAGTCAGTAGGAAGTTATGGACAGCTTTGTACAACCATGCAGCTATCCGAGGATCTTTAATGCTTGGCTAATCCAATGGCTAAGCTTAAGTAAAGATTAATACTTACAATATGGTTACATTGATTTGTTTATATTACTTAAGTCACTGATATATTACTCCCATTAATGTGTTTCTATCAATTAAATAACTGATCTATTGGTCTCATTAGCATCATCGGTTATTACGTCCTGACTATATAATAATTATTGTAATACTTAAATGCACTTTCTGTTATTACTACAAGTTCTAAATGTGCATCATCTGTTATTACTGCATGTCCGCTATATATTCATTATAAATTTTAATTTTCTAATATATTTCAAATATTATTGATTTGGTAGGATAAAGAAAGTTGCGGAGAAGGGAGTGTATCTCAAATGGTAAGAATATACCATCTTAAGGGCAAAACATCATACAAAATTTTATATCTAAATCAATAGTTATGTGATTTATTTTTTTATTAATTGCAGAGTAAACATAATCAAATAGGTGACAATTGTAGTTTACTACATTGGCATGGTAATGATGATGAGGTTGTCGCCAAAGGAAAAATTGTGTCAACTGATCAGAATGATCTTTTCAATGGGGTACCTTTAGGCCCGAATGCCTTGAAAATCTTGGTAGAGCATCCTATAAAATTCGATGCTTTTTTGTGGAGGCCTTCACCTGGTTTGGTATATATAGGAGATGCCACTAATGAGATGATAACATGGCCAGCGGATAGAGTTATCCGCATAAGGGAGAACTCCGAAAAAGAAAATGAGGTATGATGCAAAATATAAACTCTCTACAGATATAACTAAGTGCTTGAATAGTGGCAAATATAGCTTCAAATAAATTTGACAAGCGCCTTAAAATACTATAACAAAATTGAAAATGCAAGTTTAAAATAGGTTAAAGTGGTTAAATGATTTTCATGATATTTTTGTATGCTTTTGTGTATATTTACATCTACTTCTATTAGATGACTATATTGTTTCCTTTGATAGAGCAAAACCGAAAGCACAGAAAAGAAATGCAAGTTATTTGATTGGGTTGGAAGCAAAGAATTGGTTGCCGAAGGACGAGTACACTCGAGTGATTCAAATCAAATTATTAATGGCATTTCTCTTGGACCTGAAGCCGTGATAGTTTAGGTGGACAATCCAAAAAAAGAAGATGCCTTTTTGTGGAGACCCATAGTAGGTATGACATGCATCGGAGAAGCCGTTGGCAAGAAAATAGCATGGCCAACATCAAAATTGGTTTATGAAGACATAGCACCACCCACTCCTGTGAGCAGTGTTCCTGTGTCTGTTACGGTATATGTTTATATTGCTAATATCTATCTACAAGATTTTTTGAGAGTGTACCAACATTTTTTTTGTACGATTAGAGTGCAAATTTCACGGTGAATGCCAAGTGCAAGCTGTTTGACGTGGAGAGCACGGGAAAAATAGTGGCTGAAGGCACCGTATCTTCGGTTGATCCAAATGTTAAAGTTCATTCTATTCCACTGAGACCAAATGCAATAAGAGTTTGGGTGGATATTATAAAAGTCCCAAATGCACCTCTATGGAGGCCTACGTCATTCATGGATTGCTTATCGGAGGCTATTGGTTCGACGGTTGCATGGCCTACTGCGAATGTTAGAGTGGACTCAACTTCTATGTAAGCTTCACAATATCTTATTTAAAAAAATAACCGTCCCTTTTGTCTATTTTATAATAAATAATTCTACTCGTCTTTATGACAAAAAAGTAAGCTCATATATATTTCTGATGAAGTACGTAAATTCATTTATCTCCCTAAATAGAAGTAAATAAGCCTATACACTGCTAGATTAATTTTTCAGTTCAACTAATCATTCTTCTATTAAATACAATACTCTATTTGTTTCTGTAACTCTGAAATTCAACACAAGAATGCAGTATGTTGTCCTATTTTCAGATATAAGGCTAAAATTAGATCAAATTTCTTGATGCACAAGTGCAAGCTGTTTGACGTGTTTTAAATTAGAAATACCCATAGACTCGATACAGATAGAGAGTTGTTTTTTAGTATAAATTTTTTTGAGGAGTGCTTTTACAATATCCACCTAATTGTATGGAACTGCATTAAATTAGAAGCATTTATTTCGTTCCCTGCATTTTTCATGTATGGAACTGCATTAAATTATAAACAGTGCTGAAAGTATCATCTAAAAAGAACAATATTTGTTGCATATTTGATTTAAAAATAATATCTTTCATATTTTGATAAGATTTTGATACAATATTAAGTTAAAATTATACATTGTGCAAAAATTAGGTGAAATATCGCTACTGTTCGGGTGTATTTAACTCAATATTCAAAATTTAATGCAATATCTTCACTTTCGCACTGGGCTTAAGATCTGGAAAACAACTAGTTGCTAGAAACCAAGTGGTTGAGTATCTGAGTGACCAATGCATAAATTGAAAATGTTCTCATATTTAATCAAACTTTCATCATTGGTTGCATCTTAAAATTCATAGACAAGTGATCCACATATTTAATCAATAATCCTTCAATAAAACAAATATATATATCAATAGACAGACAGTAATTTTTTCTATCAACTCATTCTCGAGACTTTTGGAATAAACTTCATTTATATTTACCTTGTTAAGCACAAAAAATTCTCAAATATTGAAAGTTATATTCTGTGATATATGCCCACTCTAGGAGACTAAACTGAACTAGACTAGCACACGTAGAACACCACCCTTTACATTGAAATATCATGCTTGTTGTGCCTATGGACACTAAAACATGGTCAAATTGTTAGTTTGGCTCCGCTTCGAACTGGTTTACGAAGAAGAAGAATAGATGTGTTTTTTCACTATATACAAAATATATATAGTAAGAAAATATGCATATGTATTTCTATTTTACATCGAATTTTGTATGTACCAAGCTACCTTGACTTGTTAACTTATGCTTTATCTTATTGTATGCATCCATGCATGCTTGATCTGACCTTTTTATTCCATATTTATTGCGTTTGTTGGATGAACCTAATTCGTTGAAACGTGACCATCCCATTTGATTGTTACCTAGCCTTATTGTCTCCTTTATGTGCTTGTTCATGCGTGTACCATGTGTATTGGATTTAGGTTATTAAATACAGAAATAGTAAAAAATGCACTAACAATCAAAATGGTCTATACTTGAGGCCAAAAATAAAATAAAAAATCATGAATGTTCTAAAATTCATATGGGCATGCACTCCCGAACCACTGAAGTCTCCTAGAGATCAAAACAGGTCATAGTTGGAAGTGAACCTAAGCAAACTACTTTTTTTTGTAGTCGGATCGAGTTGTGTCTGAACATTTTAAGTCCGAAGCAGATAGCTACAAGTGTACCGGCACTGCAAAATAGTAGTAAATGCAGCTCGATAACCGATGTGTCAGTCTCGCGTGTATCCACATCTGCTGCGTTTGCACTCTTCAGCAGTGTTAATAACTGTCAATTCTGGTTCCCAATAAACCCTACAGTAAATACATTTGTTTATGTTGACCAGCAATCTTAACTTCCTTTTTGACTGACATCACGTTACATTCCACTACACCTGTCTGTTTCCTTATATTTTGATCACTGTGAAAGACTTTGTATTTCAAAGTAGGTATACACATCTTCATATATAAAAATGAGCGGTTTCCATTTTAAAATGTTCTGTACATTGGCATAGCATACAAAATTCACTCCTTCCAGCACAAGTTAAGAGTACAAATGGAAATTCATGGAAGTAGAAATATATGATGTTCAACAACGTCGTCGTTGCAAATGCTGTGCATATTTCAATTAAATTATAAACTGACAAATATATCCTACATCTTCCTGCTACATGGTTATTGTTTAAATTAATTAATAACATAGACTGCTTCAACATGCATACATGTTTGCCTGCCTTTCCTACTGTGGATATTTCAACATGCATACATTGTCAGCATTACATCCTTTAGACAATTATAATCATCCAGCGGTTATTGCGAATAAAACTTGGAGCATAGGAATAACTATTACTAGCCTCCTAGAGACATTTTATGTACAGTTGATATTTTCAGTAGGGGAGTAGAACTGGAGGAACAGAAAATGCACAATACTGAGCAATTTAGCAGTTGCACCAATTTAGCAGTTGCACCACTTTGATCAAGTATATTAGCTACTGACTGTCATGATAAAATTTTATCCAATGTTTTATCTAAGAATAAAAATTCAAAATCTGACTCAACAGGCTAAGGAAACGCACAAAAAAATTTGGGTCCTGAGATCTTAAGATCAATGGCCTATCGGTGGTTTAGTCTATCGGTGGTTTTTTATTATAATTTATTTTCCCCGAAAAGGATTATTTAAGTCCTCACTGGAGGTATTTGTTCGATTTCGCGAACGTGAACCATCACCTGAACATTTGCTTAGGCATAATGATCTACTGCCAGTTGCTGCTTAATCCTCGGACAGGGAAAGCGGTTATATGGTCTTAAAGTTGAACAATAGTTATTTATTTTGGAATATTCCATTGACTGTTGATGATTATAGCTTTAGTGATATGCGAACAACAAATAATTGAAATTCGAGTAAAAATATATATACATCTATGTATAAGCGGTGCACTGAGTATTGCCCTGATTTCGTTGACATTTCGTTTTGTAATTTTTCATCATTTCAAATGTGTTTTTCATTACTTTTAAATTTCATTGTTACAGGTAGATTTAAGTTTTCAGATGCAAGAAATGGACAAGACACTCTTTTGATTTTTGAAGGTTCAGCCTAGTTAGCATATGAAAAGTTTTTGTTTGCATGTTTTGTCAATAACATTTGATGCAAAGACTGTACATGTTGTGTCTTTGTCTTAGTTGTATGAAGATGGTTTAAAAATTTCATCATGGTTTTTGAGTGAACTTTGTCAGCGGATATTGTATTGACATATTTTATGAAATGATTAGCTGTTATGCTTTTATTTTATTGTTTTTATATTAATTTGTATATGTTTTTTATATTAATAAATTGAAATAAAATTAAAGGCAGTCAGAATAATGGTATACGTAAATTCAGGTGATGCAATGTGCTTTAAACGACAGCGTTTAAGACATGCTGTTGATGTGTTGATAAAAATAAAACATGTTAATATGACATCGTTTAAGACATGTTGTTGGTGTGTTGGAAAAATAAATCATGTTAATATGACAGCGTTGAGGAAATGCTAAGAAAAAATAATCACAGCGGTTAGAACATGCTGTTGAAAAGTTATGATACAACTATATAAAGCGTGTTCAAACCGCTGTGGTAACCTTAAAAATCCCTGAACCCATGTTCTCACAGCAACTTATAATAACTGTGTTAAATTTAAAACAGCGAAGGGTACACGCTGTATAAAACAACATTAAGGCGAAAATTCAACGATGTATAAACATTTTATTTACAGCGTTTCTCCCCTGCTGTTAAAAAAGGTGCATCAAAGACAGCATGTCATTATACAGCGTTTTATATAACGCTGTTGTATCTTTCTACAGCGTTTTTCAAACGCTGTGAAAAGCTGTTTTTGGTGTAGTGATGTGCTCTCATATACGTATACTATCTCTCCCTGGTGTCTTTCCCTAGGTTAACTACGCAACCTAGAGCTCTGATACTAAATGTGATGGCCCGCCCCGCACCAGCCGACATTTCCAATGAAACTGCGTTGTGCCGATCTCCAACCAGCACGGGACGGTCGCAAAGAAAGGAAAAGAAGGGAATTTGAACTAGCAAGGAACCTGTAGTATGTCTCACAGCCTCACAGCGCATGGAATAAAATATAATAATAACATATTGACATAAGACAGGCGAGATAGTGCATAAGCTGAAAAACCAAGCCATGATAGCAGCGGAAAATTCAAAATACATAGTATGTTCTACATCATCATTATTACAACTTTTCAAACTGTCTCTAAAGCAAAATAAGAAAGGTACACTACTAATGCCCAAAGTAGTGACCAGCAGCGACACCGGGAGAATATCCATATATATCATACGTGGAAGCCTCCTGCTCGTCTCCGGATCAGCTACTCATGCATAACCACTGACCTGTCTCTAGTCTGCCCGTTTAAGAACACCCAGAGTAATAAGAAGAGACATAAAACTATGGGTCGGAAAAAAGTCTGGTATGAGCGATAAGCAGCAAAACAGAACAATAACAGGTATACTAAACCATACCTAAACCTGGACCTGCAACCAAAGAGTTAGCACAACAAGATGTACAATACTCTAAGGTGACACTAACATATGGTGTAAAGATACGGGGGTTGGGGTGTGCATGTCATAGTGATGTCAAACAATCAAGCATAGCAACCATCCTCACATCTCTCACTCACTGCGTAAAGCATACGATATCCACCGCTTTGATCACCCAAATCCTTGCTATGATCACTCTGCCCCATGAAGTCATGGCGACTCCACTGTACTGATCCATAGCCACTAGTCCTTGCTATGCCCACTCTGCCCTATGAAGTCATAACGACTCCACTGCACTGGCTCATAGCCATGCTACGATCACTCTGCTCCATGGAGTAATAACTACCCCCACTGCACTGATCCATAGCCTAACAATTGTCTCTCGGTGGTGAATCAAAGCTATGGACGTCGACAACTCCTTAGCACACGTCCCGCAGCAAAGCCCAATCATGAAGTTAACTCGTTGGTTCCCATCTGGATCCTGAGTTCTACTTCCCATTTGGAATACCTTTGCATCTTGGGTTTTGGTCTCCTCCGGATCGGTTTGGAAACAAGCTTCCATTTGGATCGGTCCTCTCCTCCTCGTTCAGTCCATAGTCATCAACCTCGTTCGGGGCGAGTCGTGGGTTCCTCCCTAGGTCAGGTCAGTCCGTGATTCAAGTGTGCAAGCATGGTTCATGGTCCACCAAATGGTTCGGGTTGTGCTCTTCGGGTCGGGTCAGAGTAGCTCCATGGCTCAGTTCAGGTGTGCTTCAGTTCGTGGTCACCATGCAGAAGCGGTTCGGTTCGGAGATCCTCCCTTCAAACCAGTCCATGTATGTCAACTCCTCGGATCGGATCGCGATCACCCATTGGGTTCGGGTCGGTTCGGTGCCATCATTCACGAGCGGTTCGGGGTCGGTCGTGGGATGCTCCATGAGTGGGTTTGGAAGATCCGATCCGGTCTCCTGGATATTTCCTGCACTTTATCCAGCGAGAAGTTTACGCCACTCAACGGCGTTTTCGACCAATCTAATTTTTCTATGCAATCACAAATCATTCCAAATAGTCATAGCAACATGCATAGTCATCCAAAACACTAAAACAACAAATAATCATGATAATATAGATCAAACATACCCAAAAACTCATATTTTCCCTTAATCATGTTTAAACATACAATTAGCAAAACTTATCCAAATTAACCCAAATTACTATCAGAGCCCTAAAATTATATTTTAGAATTTTACAAATTTTTCCAGATTTTTCTGAGTTATAATTTCGCTAATTATCACTAATCACCCCTAATTAGCTGTGGTCAGTGAAAAACAATGCAAATCACTCACCTTAGCCACAATCAAACTATAGATCTGAAATATTCTCTGCTTTTGGTCGAATTCTAATGCAACACAGCAGCTCCAACCCTGATTTGATGTTGTTTTGCCCTGATTTGATGTAGATTAGACTAAAACTTGATTAGAGAGCGATTTGAGATGAAATTAGAAGGTGGAGGCCATAGCTAGGGTTAGAGGAATGTTCTAGGCGGCTGAAAAATGAGATAAAAATCGTTTTCCTACTGTTCTCAGCCTCCCCATAACCCTAATCCCGAAATGGGTTATGGGCCCTCCTGCTAATCACCCTAATTAGGCCCGGTTAAGCTGTTTTTCACCTTCTAAACCTTGTTTCAGCCATATCTCCCAAACGCTGAGTCCATTTGGCTAATGTGACCACTCTACGGAAAGGTAAACCATCATCCGGATCTAATGGAAGTGGTTTCACGTCAAAACTCCATACCAATCAAAAGTTATGGCCGAAACAAGATCATCCAGGGGTAAAACGGTCATTTAAAAATCAGAAAAAATCATGAACATGGGAAATGACCCCAATAGTCGTCCCCCAAAGTTACATGGCTATACGACTTCGCATGAGAAAGAAAGAAATATTCTTCGATCCCTTGATACGTAGAATGCGGGTCGTTACAGTTTGGGGATGATAAGCCGTACTCAAACACAACTCGGTTCCCAAAGTCTCCTGCAAACTCTTCCAAAATCCACTCATGAACAATGGATCTCGATTACTCACTATGCTCTTCGGGATACCGTTGAATCAAACTTACTATTCTATATAAAGCTCAGCCAACTTCGATGTTGTCCTAATTGATTTGACAGGAATAAACCATGCACTTTTGGTCAAGTGATCCACGATGACCCAAATTCCTTCGTTTTCTGCCCTGGTTCTAGAGAGTCCATCAATAAAATCCATCGATATATGCTCCCACTTCCACGTAGGAACTTCCAATGGCTGAAGCAATCTACTCGGCTTCTTCTGTTCAGCTTTCACCAACTGATAGTTCATACACTTGGAAATAAACTTTCCAATATCCCTTTTCATCCCTTCCCGGTAGTAAGATCACTTCATGTCCTGATACATCTTGTTACCACCAGGATGAATCGTCGACTTCGAGTTATGACATTCCCTCAGAACCTCAACTCTCAATTCGCTGACATCAGTAACAACCAGTCGTCCTTTCTTTCAAATCCAACCTTCTCGATCGACCTCGAACTCTTTATCCTCCTGTTCCAACTTTCAGATAATCTCGACAAGCTTTGCATCTCGCTTTTGGATCTCGCCATTCCTTTCGATGAGAGTAGGTCTTATCGATAAGCTTGCCAACATTTCAGGTTCCAACTCACACCGTGGTCTGAAATCAATTCCTGCTAAGTACTCTAGCCTTTTCCATTCCGAAAACGTCGCTCCCAATCCTGCATGTCTTCGACTCAATGCATCTGCAACTGCGTTACCTTTACCAGGAGTGTAGGCTATACCAAAATCATACAACGCTAGAAACTCTAATCACCTTTGCTGCCAAAGATTCAAATCCTTTTGGGAGAAAAGATACTTTAACGACTTGTGATCCTTAAACAACTCGAATCGAACTCCCAACAGCTAATGTCTCCACATCTTCAGAGCAAACACGATCGCTACCGACTCCAAATCATGAGTTGGGTAATTCCTTTCATGCGGCATCAACTATCGACTTGCATAGGCCACAACCTTATCCTTTTGCATTAGCATTGCTCCAAGTTTAGTACCGCATGCATCAGTGTATACCATCATTTCTTCATTCCAATTGGAATCGTCAAAACAGGAGCACTCGTCAGTCTCTCTTTCAGGATTCCGAAAGCTTGCTCACACTCTGCATCCCACGTGAATACCTGATTCTTCTTCGTCAATCTTGTTAATGGTGCAACTATCTTAGAGAAATCCTTGATAAACCGTCGACAATAACCTGCCAATCCAAGGAAACTTCTCATGTCCGTTGCATTCTTAGGTCTATCCCAGTCCTGGATTGCTGCCACCTTAGCGGAGTCAACCGCTATTCCATTTTTCAGAAACTACATGTCCTAAGAACCTCATTTTTCTCTTCTAGAATTGACACTTCGAAAACTTAGCCTTCAGCTGATGCATTCGTAAGATTTCCAAAACAATTCTCAAGTGCATCTTATGCTCTTCCTCATTCCGAGAGCAAACCAGAATATCATCCACGAACACAAGCACGAACTTGTTCAACTGATCTCTGAAAGCCCTATTCATAAGATCCACAAAATACGCTGGCGCGTTAGTCAACCCAAATGGCATCACCAGCCATTCGAAGAAACCGGATGGTGTCGTAAAAGCAATCTTCGGCACACTGTCCTTCGCCACTCTCAACTGGTGAAATCCCGTTGCCAAATCCATCTGGGAAAACACTTTGGCTTTGTGAAGCTAATCGAATAAGTCATAAATCCTCAGTAATAGATATTTGTTCTTCTTGGTCACCTTGTTCGGCTCACTATAGTCCACACACAATCTCAACGATCCGACAGCCTTGGTTGCAAGCGCAACTAGTGCACCCCACTCGGACATGCTTCTCCGAATGAACCATTTTCCCAAAAGGTCACGAACTTGCACCTCTAACTCTCGTTGTTCCTTAGGCGTCATCATCCTAAGAGGCATAATGTTAGGTCTAGCACCCTCGACCAAATAGATTCTGAACTCAATCTCATGATGCGGTGGCAAGCCTTTGACTTCTTCAAGGACATCCTCAAACTCATTAGCGATCAGCACATATGACAAAGTCTTCTTATGAATTCACAAGCATATGTAAAAAGCATACAAAGACACCATATTCGGGCTTACATCGAATCAAAACCTTTCGCCCTTCCACATCCCTGACTCTCACCTCAAGCTTCTCGCAATTCACTTTTTCCGCATACCTCTTGAGCCCATCCATACCAAGATAATCCCAAACCAAGCGAAGTTCAAAACAAAGCAACCACATACAAAGGAGCAACCATGACTTGAAACACAAGACCACGACAAAGTATACAAAGACTAGATGAACCCCCAACTGGATTATTCACAACCTAATTTATATCACAAATCTCAGGTTCTGAACCTAAGCGACACACAAGCTCAATACAAATGAATGAATGTGATGCTCTAGTATCAATCAACACTTGAACTGAAACACCACTAATAGAAAGTGTACCTTGGACGATGACACCCTTTCCTTTCTACTCTGCAGTAGGAGCTCTTGTAGAAGATGGCACGACCTCCAAAGCATATGCCTTCACTATCTGCTTCCCTTTCACTAGCTACGGACAATCCTTCTTATCATGCCTAGGTTTTCCACACTTGAAACACTTCTTCTTAGCTTTTGGATTCTTACACTCATTAGAAAAATGGCCCTTCTGTTGGTGGTTGTAGCAAACCACCGCACTCTTAGGTATCTTCTTGCCATCCTTCCCTTTATGTTGTTGCAGCTTCCTCTTCTTATTGTTATTACTACCCTGCTGTGGTTTCAAAGCTTCCTTGGTTGTTGACAATATTTGCTTCTTTAAGAAACAAGTTTTCATGTCGAACAACTTTCTCCACTATCTTCTCATATGCATCGTCAAGATGATCCACCAATGAATTTCCGATATAGATATCCAAACCCATAACAAACTTTTCATTCTTCAAATAGGGACAGTAAATGTATGAAAGAGCATATTTGGATAATGCCTCAAAGCCAGAAACATATTCAAGCACTCGTCGACCATTCAGTTTCAGCTCCACAAACTTCTTGAACAGAACAGACTTATGAACAGTAGAGATAAACTTCGTCTCAAACTAAGCTCAGAACTGTTCCCAAGTTATCACTTCTTTAGGAGTCTCAAGCATAACAGAATTCCACCACTCCATAGTTCTGCCCTGCAATTGTCTTGATGCAAGCATCCTCTTCATTGCATCATCTATACCCAAGTCTCCAAAAATACGTATACAAGCATATAACTATCTTTGAACCTCTTCAGTTGGCTCTATTCCCTTGAACTATTTTCCTCCTAGAGATGTAAAGTCTTTACACAACTTCGCAAAATCACAAGCCCTAGGCACCAGAACTCCTACATCTACCGCGATTGTCACTGGAGCGGGTACCCTTCTCTTGAGTGCTTCCATCATGGCTTCAAACATGGCTGGGTAATCAGGTGTACCGCCATTTCCCCCTCCAAGGACAGCCTCCTCCCTAGCAATGTGCCTCAATGGTCGATGACTCGTTATAAGTATGCAATATAGAATATTAGCCACTTACGAGATAAAATTGCAATTGGAGTACAAACGCTACTATATATATATAATACATCCACCGAAAATCTACAAATACGTCTCTCATACATAATTACATCTTTGAACTTTGGCTAAAATCTATTAACCAAAGCTCTGATAACAAATGTGGCGCCCGCCTATAACTCCCGCACTTAACAAGGGAAATAATGCACTGAAAGACGTGCCGGGCAGCTATAGACGATCATCAAGTAAGATAACACATGCGAAACCTGTCGTATAACTCACAACGCAAGGATAAAATATAATAGAATATAGACAATAGGCAATAATAGTGATGCATATTTGAGCAGAAACTTGAACTTTCATAACAACTAGAAAGAATATCTATACATCTTTGGATTACAACATAAGTGTCTGTATAAATTCGCCTCAGTACAACACTCAGAGTTAATCATCACACAATGGAAAACAAAAGACACTATATAGCAAAAAGGTAATATGCCAACCTCTTACTCGCCACCTCCCAGCATCCTCGCCTCACTAAGCTATGCTACCTGTAACCTGTTACTCAGTCTGCCCATCCAAAATCGGATGAACAACCTAAGGTAATAAGAGGGAAACATAAAACCTTGAGTCAGACAACAATCTTAGTGAGCGATAAAACAACTATCTAACATCATTAATACAGTATATGAGAATAGGTAGATTAACCAACCAATCTACCAAAACATTATAGAAGAATCCAACCTCGTCTTCCCCACGTCCGATAGTGATAGCCTTTACAAACCAGCATTTGAAAGAACTATACATTGATGGAAATCAGACAACTATTCATTCATGGCAATTAGAAGTAACCAGACAATAGCAATCATAACAACCAGTTATATCTCACATAAACTATCCTAATCGAGATCAACATTCCTCAATCTCAAGCCCCGAAGACCTAAACCAACATCAGACAAGCACCCAAGAAACATCTCCTTCGACATCAGACAATCTACATGAGACGGTACAAGCAAAACATCCAACATTCACGATTCTGACTATCACCACCTATCCTGTTTTGAAACCATCGTTAATCGTATGACGGCCAACCCTACCATATGTCAAGGGCTGATGGTAACCTCGGTTCTAGCAAAAAAAACTCCATACACCTTCCAACGATACATACCTAGGCCTTTCAACAATGCCCAGGGTATTCAACTAGCAACCTTATGGTCTTTTAGGTGCCCTATTGTACCTCAGCTTTGAGCCTGCCAGAACCTACGATAACGATAATCTCTCATCCTTTAATATCTCTAGTCATCCGACCTGACAACTATTTTTAGCTCAAGCAAACTTCTCGAGCAACCATTATTCATCAACTCACCACTTTGAGTCATCTTCACATTCGTTGCACGACAGTCGACGAACACTTCACTATGCTTCAGGCATTCCTCCTTGAATTCGCATCGAAGCTAGAACCATCGTCGACTCAAAAACAAGCTCCATTTGGTCGATACTGCATTTCCAACTTATTCGCTATGAAAAACTGGCTACAATGTCAAAACAACCTTTTGCAGCGTTTCTGAAATGCTATTAAATCTCTTGGTTCAATTCTGCATCAATCTGGTGTGAAAGCTAAGCAAAACATCAAAACTGTCTTTCAGAGTGTTTAGGAAACGCTACCATATCTTCTGGATTGCTCCAGGTCCATTTGGCTAAATTCCAGACTACGACACTTAAAACACCTTTTTATAGCGTTTCTGGAACGCTATCATTGCTCCTATGCAATCCATCCTGGATCGTGGCCGATCCATGTGCCAGAGCCTGTGCCAAACCCTAAAACCACGTGCGCTCCATAAAAATATGTTGATCCGCCTCTATGGATCATGCCCGATCCACAACTTTTAACAACGTTTGTCAAACGCTATCAATTCGCAAGGATCGGTGGGATCCATTCACTTTGTCAGACCATGAAAATTTCCCCAATCCATCATTTTTTGCTTGTGCGATCCATGCCTGGATCGTGGCCGATCCAGGGACTTTTCATAGCATTTTCCACACGCTATCGTACCCTAAAAATTCAGCTTTTGCCAAATCCATCAAAACTTGTCCGATCCATCGTTTTTTTGCACCGATTCACTGATTTTTGGTGACTGATCCATACTAGTATTTATGCTCGATCCATGACTTTCTACAGCATTTGTAAAATGCTGTTAAAACCTGAAAATTCAGCCTTTGCCCAAAACTCGCTGATCCAAGCCCAAAACCCGCACAAACACCACCGATCCATCTCAAGCACCACTGATTCATCTCAAACACCACCGATCCAAATTCGATCAACAAATCAACCATTGATTCAAGCAATAATCAACAAACATTAAAACAACGATTCAACAAATGATCAAATTAATTAATGGATCTAAACATAGAATTAACATATGAAATTACTATTTATAAGTTGCTAAATTAGATCCCATGGTGATTTGAATTAAAATCATATTTACATCGATTAGATATATATGAAAACAACGTGAAATGATGAACACAAGATCAAACAACCCATATACTTGATTGTATCCGCGTGAGAGATGCCTATCACTCACCAAATCTCCTAAACAACTAGAAAACACTCGATTCTCAAACCGGACAGCAGAGAATTATCATCAAACTCTTCAATTTGATGAAATCTCTCTTTAGTTGATATAGATCTAGCTTCAAACGATGTAGATCTTCGATTCTACTATGTAGATCAAGAATTTTAATGGTGGAAAGGTGTATTTGATTAGGAGGATCATGCGCTTAACCAAATGAGAGAATGAAGATAGTAAACTATTCTCCATGCCTCTAACCCCCTATTTATAGCCTCCTACTAGCCCGCTAATGGGCCTCCTCAAATCAGCCCGTCAATGGCTCTGAAAACCTGAACAGAAATTATGAAACACAAAAATAGTCATTCCTCCCAAACCACTAAGCCAAATATTTAATATGACTACTCTATAGATTTGGCAACACCATCTCCTATCCAATAAAACCGACCTCATCACCTGATTCGATCCCAGTCAAAAGTTATACCATGTACAAGACTGACCGGGGCAAAATGGTCACAAATAAAATTGGTAAAAATTATGGATATGTCTCACATCTCCATAACCAACGTATCAAAATATGAGAATGATCCAACCCTAAGTGAATTTATTAAAAATATTTTACGATCTTCCAATATGTAAAATGTGGGTTGTTACACAATAACTCCAACAACAAAAGGTTCAGGGAGATCTATACTAGCATCTTTAAGTTGATTCACCAACAATAAGATTTCGCTTACTTGTCCAACTATGGATTTGTTGGCGACCATTTTGAAATCCATAAAATTACGAATAATTTTTTTTATTACTTGCCTCAGATATGCGATACTTGCTTTCTAATGCAGTCCACAACACATTTGTGGTTTCCAAGGTCATATGAGCGTTGTAGACTAGAGAAGACAATGCATTCAAAATGTGCCTTCTACATATGAAATTGTCATCTTTGCGCTTTGCATGTTACGCCTTTAGAGAGACATCATCCTTGTTAGTTTCCCCTAGTACCATTTCCAATCCATCTTCCAATATATAGAACAATTTGATGGTGATTAGAAAGAATTTCATCGTCTCTTGCCAACGAGTAAAATTATCTTCATCAAACCGCTTCAATCGAGTTTAATGCTGATTCATAACTTGTAGCGCGCTTGAAACTTCCATGGTTGAAGATTACTGTCTAAAAATTTATCGGGGATTTTACGATTCGAGACGACTATGAGGAAGATATTGTCGTACTTTAAACTTCAAAGATCTATGGAATAGATTCTTTCAGACAACAGTTCAACTCACCAGGTACAAACGGATTACCGAACTATCGACTTTTAGTACTCGATGAAGCCTTGAAACAACGTAATCGGATTCAAAGTTTACATGACTTTAATTCGACCAAGAACACTCTAGTATTTGATTTCTTATGATGCAAGTAGAGAAAAGAATGAAGAGGAAGAAGAAGAAACTACTCTACGACGATTTAGAAGCATTACAAATTGATAATTTGCAACACCTTTCTGGTGTTGGCAACGACGCTGCAGGTTCTGTGGGGAAGAAGAAAATAAAGTTCAAAATAATTTTGGAACAGTTTCTGGGCGTGGTTTCCGTACGTTCCTATATATAGGGGTGAAAGAGGTGTTTGTTCACCAAGCACTGTGATCATTTGGAACGGTTTGCAACTGTCGCAAAACGGCCAAAAGCATTTCGAATTTGAACCAGTGCATCTCTTCGTTTCCAACCACATACGATCGGATGGACGATGATGGCATGTGTGTGGTGCATGACGCATGGCTTCCCTCCTCCCAACAAGGCATACATTTGGGAGTGCCAAGGCCGCAACACCCTCTTGAGGAAGCCATTGATATACTTGGATTCTTCCTCTCATTATCATGGTATGTGACAAATCAATTTCCTTTTTTCTTTCTATTTTTCTCTTCAAAAACAAACCCCAAACCCAAATTTATTTTGATAATTTACAGCAATTATCATCCCTAACTTTGTTAGCATCCTTTCCTCAAACCCTAAATTACTACAAAACCAAACTTTGGGAAAACTCGATGTCTCGTAGCAACTCCATGCATTGCCCCTTGACTACGATCCCAATCGACATTCTCTACAATTACCACAACCAACAATCACTAGGAATAAAATAACAGCCAAAAATGCTAACATATACATACATACATATATATATACATATATAATGTTACATAAAATTTGTATTACACTTATGTAATACTATATAAGTACTAAATTTAAGAGTAATGTTAATTTCGTTATAACAATAGACAAAACGGTAGCCATAATTAAGATTAAAATGCAAATGTTATATTTATTTATATATTTCATAAAATACTAGTATTGACTTGCATGTAAATTTGGTGGTATATTCATTTTTATAGTTTATAAAATGGTATGTTAAAATAGGACTATTCAAATATGACATTATACTCCTATTATTCTTGCCAAGGACATTTAGCTCAAGTGGTCACAGACTCTCACAGGTATAACATTTTAGACTATGGCTCTTGAAGTCATGAGTTCGAGCTTCTTAGACATTATAAATAAAGATCACTCTATTTGAATTAGTATCACTTTTGGTATCAAAAAACATTCTCATGGTTTGGAAAATGCTAAGTTAATCAAACATTTTATAATTACAATGATATAATTATTTTTTAGTCCATGAAATGTTGATATATAAAAAAATTGGATGTTGAAAGTAACATTAACCATAAGTAATTCTTCCAAATATCATGATGAAATAAAATTTAAAACACAATCGTTTGTTACTTCCACCGCTAATTTGTCGTTTCTCTTCGAACGAGCAAGGTCGTGCCTGGGTCTGTGCAAACCAGACGACCACCCAGGGCTTGATTAGCGGGAAGTCCCAACCGTACCAATTATATTGATATATAATTCACGTACAGAATGATGTGTAAAGTTGTAATATTGATGTGCAAAATCGTAAGTAGTTTGTGTGGTATAAGGTTTAAAATATTAATGAAGTACCAATTTTTGCAATGCTTCTGCCTTTTACCTACTGGCATTTCTTCATTTTACTAGTCTTTCTCCCTTGTTACCACCCAGGGCCAAAATCTGAGTTGGACCGGGCCTGCGAACGAGCATGAAATCCTAACTGTATAATGTATGTTTACTCATGCCAGTGATTGTTTTTTTCCCCCAACCCCCACATGCCTTCTGCAAACGTCTATAATAATCTTTGCAAAATGTAATCTAATGCGAACACGGTTTAAAAAATGTTCGGCAGTGAAACTAATATTCGGCAGAAGTTTGGCCTAAAAAATAAGTAGAAATTTTCAATATGTTATCTTAACACCAATTAATGAGCATCCTCATGTTCGACCACGAAAATAGCATTTGCTAGAAAGTTGGTTATCAAAAAAGGTACAAAATTTTCAACATGTCACCCCATCCCTATTTTCCACATTGGCGACTCTAGGTAGAAATTTAAATTTTCATTAATAGAAATTTTAGAAAAAACAGGAGTCGGTCACAATGAAGGCGGTAAAATAAGATGATAACATTGCTCGGAGTAATAAAGGGACTTTTGTTATTCAAAGATCATAATTGGCAACCATAAATGCACAAAGAAACATAGGCATTCGAGGCACTCCATCATGACCCACACTGTCGTTGTCGTTATTATTATTATTATTGATCTTAAAATAACAAAAATGTTAAATAGACTGAAATAATTTATGTCAAATTAATAAATAAGTAAACCATCCATGAATTGCGCCTCAAAAGTAGGATGTGGAACCCATGTCATCTCCTACTTGAATAAATACACTTCTGGACTAGTCCCTCGACTCTTAGAGCACAACCAACAATGGCTTGTTCAGTTACTAAACAAGACACAGAGCAACCAGGTATGGCTTGTTCAGTCACCCGTGGCTAGTCTGTGGCTGCTTTGGAGCGTGGTGGTGGCTGGTTCAGTAAACAGGGGTTGGTGGGTATAACGGCAAACACTTTTCCATTATATGTTTATAACGGCAAAGTCTTTGCCGTTATAAGTTTATAACGGCAAAAACTTTGTCGTTATGAGTTTATAACGACTAACTGTTTTCCGTTATAAACTAAAGGTCGTTACACCACAACGGCTGGTGCAACGGTCACATTCCCTCCCCTATATACCAACTCCTCCTTCTTTCTTATTCCACACAACCACACCACTTTCTCAACTTCAACTTCTACAACCAAAAAATGTCTTCTTCTGCACCCAAGTGAACTGGAAAACAAACTGGAAAGAAGAAACGAACGTCCCAACCGCACTCGTCATCCTATTCCATGCAACGTCCAATCCAACAGCAGCAATCGTTTCAGCCATCTCAGGAATACGGAAACTCGGCATATTCAAATTATCTATACCGACCACCTTACCAACTGCTCGCTCCTCCTAAATTTCCTCCCATCCATTCTACCGCCCCGCCACAGTTTTACCAACGACGTCCCGTGGTAACCATGTACAACGATCACTCATCGTATATGTCAATGATGATGTAGGTCGATCAAAGTCAGCAACCTCACCTAACTCCGCAACAGATCGAGGTACGTGACCGCGAATGTATGCAAAATATGCAAGGACGATTTTCATATGGGTATGCCTCTCCTACGAACGAAGAAAATGTTGAAACTTCAACAGAGGAGGTGGAGGAGGAAGATGCGAACGAGGATGCGAATGTTACAAATTCTGAAGAATGTAATCAAGAATATCTTGCACCTAAGAGTCCCGAATATAACCAAAAGAAGACTAAGTGGAAGTCTTTAAGCGACACTTTCAATAAACCACACCAAACCGAAGTTGTATCGGAGGCGGATCACGGAATAGAAGATATTGAGGATGAACATGCCGAAGGGGAAGGAACAGCAGCAGATGGAAGAAAAAAACAATGTACGTTTACTTCCGAGCAGTACATTTCACTTGCTAGATCTTGGATACGCATTTCACAGGATAGCATTACTGGGAATAATATGAAAGGTCGGAAATTTTGGGAAAGAGTTGCAGAGTTTTACAATTCCTTGGAAGCGATGAGTAGAACATCGGGATCACTTAGAGGCGGTTATAGAGTTACGAATGCCGCATGTCAAAACTACCTGGCAATACAGACAAGATTGCAGAACAGACAGCAAAGCGGTGTTGCACCTTATGACGTTGTAAGTACCATAGATTATTTTAAAAAATAACATACTATACTATAATTAGTTAGAAATTTCATACACTCATACAATTTCGACTTTGTGTTACAGATTAAAGAGTCACGAAAGGCCTACCAACAAAAGTATGGATAT
Organism: Allium sativum; assembly: GCA_030737875.1. Taxonomy (NCBI): domain Eukaryota; kingdom Viridiplantae; phylum Streptophyta; class Magnoliopsida; order Asparagales; family Amaryllidaceae; genus Allium; species Allium sativum. Next base: position 831,255,234 of record CM060913.1, read on the forward strand.
CCATTTAAATTTGAAGACTGCTTCGAGCTTCTATCTAGTTTGCTGAAGTGGAAGAACCCAAGCAACTTCAAGTCTGAGCAGCAGAGAAAAGCTAGAAGGGCGAACTACTCTGATTCTAGTCCAAGAAGTGACCAGAGTTCGCAAGAAAGAAGCCTTTTATATGGAACTAGTGACAGACGACCTATTGGTAGAGCCAAGTCAGTTAATCTGGAGCAACGTAGTGCAGATTTTTCTAGATTTATGTAAACAATGGAGAATTCAGCTATGGAGACAAGAGAGCATAGAGTTAAATTTGTAGCGCAAAGAAACCACAGCGACGAAGAGTTCCAAAAGGCAGTTAGGGATGATCGAGAGCTCCGAAGACAAGCACAGATGGAGAAAGAAGTCATGCTACGAGAGAACCAGGAGGAGAAGAAAGCTATGCTACGAGAGAAGAATTATATTAAAATGATTACATGTGATTTTAGTAAGTTTTCCCCTCTACAGCAAGAACTATTAACCGAGCATCTTGGAGAGTACAGAAAATATAAAGGAGGCGGAAGCGGAAGCGGCAGTGGTTCGTATAAGGACTAGCTATATATGTTAGGTTGAGTTGTAATATGATTGTGAAATGTTTGTAGTATTTATGTACTAGTTGTTGTTTATGTTAGGGCAACTCCGGTGGATTCAGGGTTGTTATTTATGTACTAGTTGTTGTTTATGTTAGGATACAACATCATTATAACATACAACGTACATCATACAGCATCAATACATCCAAATATAAGATACAAGATACATTCCACATTCAATCCAACATGTAGCATACAACTACGATGCAATACGGCAGAACAAGTGAACAATCCAGATTGCTAGTAGTCTTAGTTTCGCGAAGAACCGCTCCACCCATACAACATTTCTGCTTTTGTTGCAACGTTCAATCTTTCCAAGCGACCGACCTCTGCTTGCATCTACAATGCATACTGGACACCCCTCTCAGTCAAAGGTGGATCGTACCATGAGAAAAAATTACGACGTTGCAACCCTTGTCGGATCTGTGTAGCAATGTACGCCTTGCACCCATAAAATCGATGACCAGCATTGGTTTGACTCTTAGAAACAACCACGTTGCATTCCACTCCACAATAGCAAAGAGTCCGACCCGTAATGCTAGAGCTCGACCTTTCGGGGTGCTAGCGAGCAATTACTTCCATCAACCAAGCATGATGGGTTTTTTGCATTGGTCCAATATTTGGGACAGCAACGTTTGGTTGTGTGGCACTAAAAGTTCAGACCCACTTCTCCGGGTTCGACTTGGACATCCGCCTGTGTTTCTGGAACAATCTCTACATCTTCGATTAATTTCTTATTCCTTTCATATGCATCGTACAGTTGAACCATCATTTCATCATCGCATTCCCAACTAGACATAATGAAGGCAAGAAATTGTTGGAGAGTTAGAAATAATGAAGACAAGAAGAAGATACAGGGTCCTATTTAATAACGTAAGTCCACTTCCCGATATATGAATGATGGACAGGTAGCAGAGATTCCCTGTCTCATTTGTATTTTTCCGTGGCGTGGGTTTTATGAATGATGGACAGGTAGTAGAGATTCCCTGGCTCATTTGTGCTAGTGAGGTCGACTTTGTATTTTTCCGTTGTCTCGTTTCTAATGTGAATCAGATGATTTAACTAATTTAATTCAGTTTATATTTAAATTATAATAACGTTTATATTTAATAAACGACGTTAGAACGTATCAATTATATTATAATTATAATCGAGCCTGAAATGGCGCGGCAGTTCGTAATTTGGCGATTCGAACTTTAAACGAATATACAGAATCCGTTTTAAGTTGGATTTATGTGAAACAAGAAACGTTCGAATTTGTTGAACGATATTTTTCTAATGGAAGAGGAAAATCGTGATTTCGTCGTATAATTGTGAGTTATATCCAAATCAAATTTTAAAATAGTCCCTATGGAATTCCTTTATAATTTATAATGATTTATTTATATTATAAATGGATTTTCAATATAAATTGAATAGTGTTTTAATTTGGATTTGAAATGTCGAGTTATAAATTCAAATAGGAATATTTTGGATATGTAATTAAACACTTGAGAACAAACAGGATACATATGCTACTTCGCACAATAATACAATTAACAATAAGCATAATCCCACAACAGATCACAAAGATACATCAATTACTGATACACGATGCCAAGTACAACATCAAAGCAGGAAACGTAGGAAATAGTTTGCTAAGTCAACGTCTCATAATGTTGAAACTCAAGGGAGTCTCATTATGTTCAATCGCAACTGCTCAGTTTCATTTTCCAAACGTCTAATCTCTTGTTCTAGTTCGTTTGCATAGGTTACTCCCCTCGAGCAAAGTGCGTCGTCTATCCATTCCATGTAATTGCATCCATTAGGATACGGTGGACATTTCTGCATGCGGCGACCTACATTGTTTCCCTCTGCTCGAACAACCACTTTAACCGCATAACCGCAATAGCAGCAAACTGGATAAGTGTCCACTTCATGTTCAGAAGGTGGTACTCGATACACCTCAACTTCTTGTCGTGGTTGAGGGACCGACTGTTCATACGCTGGTTGAACATGGGCTGCTTGAGCTTCAGGTGGTTGTTGAACATTCCCTGGTCCGTAAGGTGCTCGAGCCTGAGGTGTTAGTTGGTTTAGAAACTGTAATTCGTCTTCCATCTGCTGAAGTCTCCTCTGTTCGTACGCCTCTTCCTCGGAGTCAATAGCCGATGGCCACGAAGGCATGGTTGTGGGAATGCAAAAAAGGAGTTGGAAACAAGGTTTTTTTAGTGAAGTAAGTTGGGAGTATTTTGGGAGAGTTATATAGTTGAGTGAAGAAGTTGGAATGAGGTTTTTTAACTCGTACATGTAGACAAAATGATACAGTGACAATACAACTCACCATAATGTTTCCAAAGCCTACTACAGTCATTGAAATGACTTGACATAGAGACATATTTCGTAATCAATGTAGAAAGGAAGTAGAAGAGCGCACATGTTAACTTAAAGGCTTAACCATAATAGAGACATAGGACAAAACATTGACACGACTACACACTGAGACACTGACAAGCGAACTACAACAATCTTTGACAATAATACACACTGATACACTGACAAACGAACTACAACAATCTTTGACAATAATACACACTGATACATAGTACACGAACACTGTTGAAAGATAATACGATACAACGAATGTTGTTACACAGACCAACATGAATAGTAGCACAAACACCTCTACCAATCATAACCGAAGCGTGTTAGCCAGCTGTAATGAAGTTCATATGCTTCATGGCCTACGAGTTCCCTTCCATGTATGAAAAGGTAACGTGAATCAAAAGTGGAACGATTAGGACCCAAAGCACCCTTTATTTATAGTCCGTTAACCGAAATATTATGAGTCACGTGTATTCATAATGTGACATTCACATGGGTCTTCACATGAATAGACCGTTCACTGAATACAAAACAGTAAGGTTACTGTGCTTGAATTGACCCAACACTGAGGAGATCAACTGTAAGGATACCGTGCATGCTTTACAGCTATCGAACATGGCTACAGTGCTTGCTTTAACAAAAAGATAATAAAGGCCTAACATTGATTACAGTTCCATAAATTTTTCCAACCATATAAGAACGTGAATATCATGAACTATTTGTAGTATTCATGTACTAGTTGTTGTTTACGTACTACTTGTTGTTTATGCAGTATTCCAGCTACTTTCTAATATCTTGTTAATATTTAAGTTGTACGCACCAGTACATAGCTACCAACACATACATGATTTTTAACAAAATATAGTACACATACATGATAAAAGTCTTGCAAACATAAACTAGCCACTAATGATTCCGATTATTCCTTCCTTTATGTGCCCACAAATGTTCCACCAACTGGTCATGCAATTGGAAGTGCGCAGATTGATCTTCAATGTGTTGAACCATAGCAACATATTCACCCATTGAGTTTATATCTTTATAGGGTCTTGCATTAGGCCCCTTAAACATGTTAGGATAATTAGCCTTTTGATTCTTATATCCGTCTCGTTCCGACTCCACAATCACGTTATGTATTATTATACAAACATACATGGTTTCTGAAAGAACTCTTACATCATGAAAACGAGCAGGATATGTAAAATATGAAATCAAGCTTGTAAAACACCAAACGTACGTTCGATGTCCTTTCTGTAGCTAGATACTTTTTCAGTGAAATAACTTTCTTTGTCATTTGATGGTACTCTGAATCCTTGCATCATAGTTCTCCACTTTGGATATATTCCATCCACTAGGTAGTATCCAGTTTTGTGTTCAATATTACCAACATTATATGAAACAACTGTTGACCATTAGCAAGTTCTGTGAAAAGATATGATTGTTTTAAAACATTTATATCGTTTAATGAACGTGGGACTCCAAAAAAAGCATGTCAAACCCATAAATCGTCTGTTGCTACTGCTTCAAGGATCATTGACGACACTTTTTTATGTCCGGTGAACATTCCTTTCCATCCAGTTGGGCAGTTTTTCCATGGCCAGTGCATGCAATCTAAACTTCCAATCATACCTGGAAATCCTCTAGCTTCTCCCCTACATAGTATCCTGCTTATATCGTTTAGTCCAGGCGTTCGTGGATACTCCTATCCGAACTGTTGAACAACTGTTTTATAGAATTCTTTCAGGCACTCTATTGCTGTTGATGCTGCGATTCTAAAATATTCATCCATTTGGTCACCAGATGTCACTACATCAAAAAACATTTTTCGCAACAGGAAATATCTGTTGCAATAGACCAATTGCAACAGGCCCGCGCCTGTTGGTATAGCCGAAGTTGCAAAAAGTTCGCAATATTTTTGGCGTGTTGCAATAAGATGGTGCGGTATACTTTTTTGCAATATGCTTTTGCTGTTGCAATAGTAAATGCTCGTTGCAATAGATTTATAAATCTATAAAAAAAAATTATAGCTTATAGATACTACATATTAAATGTGTTCGTTTTAGTATTAGTGTATATCACAAAATGAAATAAACAAATAATTTTTTTATTTTAACAATGTTTTAATAGTACAAACAATTACAACAAAAATTTCTACAATTTTCAAACACCATTCATGTATAACAATTTTTCTCTCACACAACACATTTCTTTCGAATAGAGTATTTTCTAATCATATTTCTACTCTACCATATATATACTATAACAAGAAAATAAATATCATCGGTTCACTAGAACAAATCTGCAGTTCATGCTTCATGTTTGTTGTCAATCATAAACATGCACCACCCTGTGTTAGCAATACATAATCACATCTGAATATCATAACCTGCAAAGGCAAAAGGCAAAACAAGTCGTAAGACAATGAAGTGTCTACCTAGCATGCTACCAGAAATTCCAGCAGTAAAGTAAATGAGAACAAAGATCCTTAAACAATAGTGGATACAATACGCAATGCTAAAACTAATAATAATGAATATAAATGTAAACTTACTTGAAAGAACTAGAGCCTGTAGGTAATAATTTCAGAAGCCAGGTACCATCGTCAATTTCTTCTTTTCCTATCAGTCTTCGTCCACTCAGCTTTGAGGATAATCTTCAGTATAACCTAACTCCTGCCCAAAAAAAAAAAAAAAAAAAAAACATATACCATAAATTATCAAAAACAAGACATTAATAGTGAGTAATATAAATGAAAAAAATTATATGCAGTTATATATTCATTTGAGGAGTGTTAGTTCGTATAACGTAAAACATCTTTGTTACCAAATAGAGTAGTATCAACCTCTTATGCTCTAAACTTTGTAAGACAAATTATGTGTGCTAATAATATGTACAGCAAAGGAAACTATATAGAAAATAGTTATGGTAATGGTACTAAAGAATCATATATATTCAACCCAAAGACTTTTAAACCCACTATGAATCAGTCCCACAATTGATAGCCAATGATAAATGATTTTTGATATGAAGAGGAGGTTGGCACATAGTTACTGAAAAACTTAAAGACTTGATAACCCAACCAAAAGTATCCTACAATCGAAATTAAATAACAAAAACTTTGTAGTAAATACACCATCTCATTCAAAGAAAAAAACCACGGTCCAGCAGCAGGTAGTGAAACTAATCTGTTCTGAATACAATAGTAGTAGCATACTTGATTTCAACTACACTAAAAGGACGAGACATTTTTTGTGACCAAGAACACTCACACAAACTGCTAGGAAATCCAACATAAGCATAAAACTTTGCAAGATAATATGACAAAGCAGCAACTTCTAAGCAAGAAATCACAACCGGACTCACTAAACATCTGACAACCCATATAACAAGTGGTCAAAGCAAAAAGTCAGAACACCAGACCAAAAATATTGTGGACCACTGAAATTAGAAACTTTCGCCGTGACCGAAGGAGGGGAGAGTGGGTGAACCGAGAAGGAAGGTGACCAAGACCAATAAATCCAATGCCACTCAGAACAAAACCCAAGTTGAATGATCCTACAGATCACAAAAACAGGCCAGAGAAAAACAACGTGAACACAAGTCGAAAACCCAAGAAAAAACAAACATCACCCAATAACCAAATCGCCTAACACCATCAGTGTGTTAACCAACGAACGCCACTACCTAAAACCCAAAAGACCAAGAAAATGTACCAAATTACCACTAGTTGTTGAGAAAGCTCATACTATGGGGTGGTAGTGCCAAGACGCGGTTATCGGTAGACAAATGGATGTGAATGACCAATGCCGAAGTCATGATACAACCAACCGTGAAGATGAATCACACTACGAGAGGTAAACTCAAGGGGTCACCACCTGAACAAAGATTTGAATCTCGCGAAGAAGCAGATCTGGAGATGAAATAGAAAGCGATAGAGTTTTGAAGTAGGCGGATCGGGAAGAAGAAAAGGAAAGCCGAACTTTCACGGTGAAAGAGAATGATTTGGATGGATGAATTTTTTAGATCTAAAGAGATGAAAGCGGTGGAAGGAGAACAATCCCCATTAACTGGTTCTGGAAACATCGTCTCTTTCTATTTAGCATTCAAAATTTTCATGATGGAGCCAAAAAAATCGGGTTGGAGCCAATTTTTCGGATGGAAACAGACAATAGAAACATGAGAAAAGTATAACACAGTAAAAATTTGAAATGCGTACGAAGATTAAACAATTATGAAATACATAAGTTGCAATAATTTATGCCTACAAATGTTTTCTTATTTTTGATATTTTTATATTTTACGGAGTTTATATATTACATAGAATTTGAGATTACTTTAATATGTGTATCTTTTTATTTTTTTGAATTTTATGAATATTAATTACTAATTATTAATTTAAATTCAATTAACTAAAATTGTTAATAATTTTCGAATTAAGTTAATTTAACTCTCTTGTTGTTAAAGTTTTCATAATTAATTATCATTATTACTAAATAAATAATATTATTTAGTAATTATCAATTGTCATCTTTTATGTATATATTCAATATAATTATTTAAATATAACTCCTTATTTACTAAACAATATTTAAAAGCATGTTTTTCGGAATTAGCTTTACCAGTTGTAAAAAAATGCAGTTATCGCAAGTGGCGAAAACAGTTGCTAAAGATATATTTTTTGTAACAAGCTTAGAAGCCAGTTGCGAATAATATGTTTACTGCAACTGTTATGAAATCGCAGCTGCTAAAAGTATGTTATCGCAATAGGCATAAAAGCGCTGTTGCGAAAAATATGTTTTTCGCAACAGGAAGGAATTGCTAAATATCATTTACTGCAACTGACATTCGAGGCATGTTGCAAATAGCTAGTTGCAATAGGGTATTTTTCTTGTAGTGTGTTCCATAGCTTAGCATCCTCAACGCTGATGAAATTTTGATGTGGGGTGAGTGGCCGATTTCTTGTGCTCCGTTCAGTCTATAAGTGAATTATGGGTTGGATTGATGAAGTTTAAGATAAATTTTTTAGAAGATAGCCAGACTCATACGAAACCGACGACGGAACAAAGTTATATCGTAGGTCGGATTGTCGATGAAGTAATCTCTCATTAGTCTTTCATGTCCATCCTTGTAGTCTCTCTTATACCACCGGTCAATCCGGCCATGTATACTACCTCGGCGGTTGTTCATTGAGCCTTCAGCAAAAAAATTGGAATACCCAACCATTGCTTGTTGTTCCAGCTCCTCCTGCGTCTCTTCCTCCATTTCTATTTCGGCATAGTCGGTTTGATTTATGACTTCGTAGTCCTGGTAGTATAGGTTTGGATCCATTTGTTTCTACAACTTCAAGTTAATTTTTTATATGCGCAGTTCTGGTAGTATAGGTCTGGAGATGTGGTTGTTGCTAATATATATAGTTCAAAGACACCAGCATGGCCACAGTGCACGCGATAAGAGATTGTAAGTGTATGTCTGTTCTTTATTAAAGTAGGTTGTCCTCTTGCTATTAGTAAAGTCTGTACTGAAAGATTCTTTCATCCATTAATTTGAATGAGTAGTCTTCGTGATATTATTAAAGTAAGTTGTTTTGTTCGCAAATGATTGTCGGATATGTCATTTCTTTATTAAAGTAAGTTGTCTTGTTGGCAAATGCTTGTCGGATATGTCCGTTCTTTATTAAAGTAGGTTGTCTTCTTGCAATTATTAAAGTTTGTAGTAAAAGATTCTTTCTTTAATCAATCTGACTAAGATGTCGTCTTGTCATTATTAAAGTAGGTAGTACGTTGTGACGGATTCTTTCTTTAATCAATTTGACGGATTCTTTCTTTAAAGGGGAATGAGAATGAAGTGGCGGGGGGAGGGTGATTTATAACGGCAAACTCTTTGCCGTTAAAACTTTATAACGGCAAGGACTTTGCCGTCATAAAATTACAATGACAAAGTCTTTGCCGTTGTAATTTTATAACGGCAAAGTCTTTGCCGTTATAAACCCTCCTCTGGCTAGCCCCGTGGCTGTTTCCCTCCTTCTGATTGCTCGGCTCGTTTAATCAGTTGCAAAACAAGAAAGAGAATAAGTGGACAGAACGGATTGTTGGTTATAGCCTTATTGAACATCTTTCATGCACTTTATCATTTCCATCACAAAGACAAAATTGCCAGCAGGCAATCAAATTATAGCCCCAAAATACAAACGTAAATCACAGACGAATTCAACGTATATCAGTGAAATGGGTTTAAGAGCTCACCGTCACTCGTGCACACATATATGGAAACGCATTCAGCATGAACTCTCAACGACAATAATAAAAATAAAAATGATCACCCGCCTTTTAAAAGTTCAAAGACCACACAACGCACCCCATTAACACGGGAAAGCTCACACAACATATGCACTTAGAAAACACAGAGATTCATTTCAGATGCTTAACAAACCAAGCAAGCATATCCTGGAAAGCTTCCTCCGCGCTCTTCACTGCAAACTCATCATCCTCTTTGTATCTGACGGCCCATCCATGCGGCACTCCACGAAATATTTTCACCATACTCGCAACCTGTCATTAAAAGTCATATAAGGGGCTAGTTCAAGTTCCAAATTTCAACTGCCGCGCTGGTATTTCTTATTGTGTACGCTATGGTTTGTTAAATACTCTTAAGTACCGATTTTGATGACAACAACTATATAAATATCACAGCTAACTATATAAATATCACAACTAACGTAGCTTCAAGTTATACAGTTATATCAGATCCATCATGGAGACATTTATAGTTATAAATAAGAATTCCAAGAAAGCAAATGTATTATGTATGAAGAATAATCAGTGCAGCGGAAGAATAAAACTAATTAAGAGTACTCAAAAGGATAGAGGCTGGATTGTAAGGTGTTCTTGCCACCCGTGGAAAGCAAGCAGTTATGGTAAAATTATGTACAGGAAAGTGCAAGACTAGATGTAAGATTAACCATCCGAACCAATATAAAAATCTGGGTGTTATTTACTTTACCGTAATTGATTTTATTACTTACTTCATACTGTTTGCAATTTGAGTAGATATAGTGTTAAATTCATAAGTTAGTCCTATAGACTTAAAATAGACACTTCACTCCTCTAGTGTTCAAATAGCCTTAAGATCCAACATAGCTATGGTTACAAATTTCTAAAGTCATAAAACTGAAAGTACCTCTGACTTTGTTGCTAGAACGTCTTCAAATTGTTTAATAAGCGATGGAGGCGAAAGGTGGTCGTGTTCAGCTCCAAGCACCGCCAATGGAGACTTAACCGCTGAAAGAACATACAACATATGGTTTAAACACCATATTCAAGTACACATATGTAAAAAATACTCTCAACAAATGAAGCAACAATATTACCTTTGATATCGTCAACAGTGACTAATGAGGGATGCAACAACACCCCAGCTTGTATTTCAGTGGATTTTGCAAGCTCCACAACAACCTTAGCTGAGAAATACAAAGAAAACATGGATCGAACGCACGAAATATTGTACAACACACATAGGAAATACATAATGGGTATCCACTCAAGCGCAAAAATGATATAAATTATGAAGGCTGTAAGGGTGTGAGGATAAGACTTAAGTCATATTAAATAATGTTGTAAGTTACATCAGAATACGAGAGCAAATTTCAGGAAATTATCACTCACCTCCCCAGCAATAGCCTGCAGCTCCCACGCAAGTTATGCCTTTGTTTTTTAAAGCAGCGACAACTGATTTTGCATCTTCAAATCCTTTATCCTACAAAGAAAGAAATTGCATTGACATGTTAGGATGACCGCATGAGGAAAAAAAAAAAAAAAGATAAGAGTCGAGGACTGCAAATCCTATAGCCTGTGAAAATGATATGTGATTTTTTTTTGTTTCAGTGCTTTCATCTTTAAAAATAAAACAACTTTTACGAAAAGAGAGAGAGAGCGAGAGTGAACGCTTATGTCTGTGTTTTTTTTTTTTTTTTCATATTGCATCTAATATGACAAACGACATGCTTTGTAAGCCAAATAATAATTTGGCTAAAACCCATGAATTTTTATAAGCAGTAGAATTTAACATAACACTTCAGCTGCTCAAATTATGCTGGTGGAGTTTTGTCGGTGTCCATCCAATAACAATTCAGCAATTATATTAATTCCTGATTTTTGAATATTGAAACGATAATACTTGTCCTTAAGGTGTGCACACAACTTAGGCTTCATGCATAATACTGCCATCTGAAAGCATGTATACAATAACATTTTATCCTCTAAAGTAAAATTCCTTCTACGCCTCTGACCAGGCTCCGCCTAGCTAGGTGCTAGGCAAGCTAGCCACAAGCATTCAGCCTAAACCTGCGTTAGCCAGGCTTACTTCCTCATGTAAGCATCTAAATGGTTATTTTAGGAACTGCTTTAACTGCAAGTTGAGGTTTGAAGCTGCTTATGAACATCTATGTGCTAGCTTTAGGCGGTTTCACCTCCTTGGCGGCTTAACAACCCATCTAGACCCTTAATTTTCAACGTAGATCAACTAATACTAAATCAAATGCAAAGTGATTTCTTTAACAAAAAAAGTTCAGTGCAAGAAAAGAAAAGAGAGAAAAAAAAAAAAAAAAAGCCTAGCACCGGTTAATCTATAATTCGTATATCCACCTAGCCATTTTTATAATCGTGTGTAATAGGCTTCCATAACTTTAGGCATGATACTGTGCCACTTACAGCAATATCCATAATCCATTTACACACAAATCACATCAAACACTACATAATCAAGCAAGATGGATCGTCAACAAACTGTTTGTTCATAAATCAATAATCAATAAACAACGCAACATAATAAAATATCCTCATTAGAGTTCCAACTTTTTGGAAAGGAAGGGAACATCCAAATAGAGGAAACAACCAAATAAACACATCTTACAAATCGATTTCTATCACATGTTTCCGTCATTTTGTCAGCAAAATGGATAAACAACATGTGGTATGAAAATAAAAAATGCCATGAAATTGCAAGAGATAGTCCAACTGCTATTTTCTGAATTCTAACCGATCGGGGCTTTGTTAATTATATAGAAAGATGTACCTTAAAGTTTAACAAATTAATGACAATGATGCCATATAGCCTTTTTTTCTGAATGTTTATGCACAATGACGTATTTTGATGTAAAATATAAAAACGAGTGTGAACTAGCGTATGTCACAGGATTAAAATAAACTAGCTTAGAAACTCTTTCAAAGTATAACTAGAAAAATTATAATAATTGAGAAGCCAAGGAAGTTTAATATGAATCCACCATAAATCCGACACTGCATGTTACAATAACAAATACAAATTGGCATACTGTACTACCAACAAAGGATCTTTTCTGAAACCAAATTTAATGATACAAAAAGGGGAAGAAGTCAAACATAACCCAAGTCGTGAATTGCTGACATCCAATCCTAAAAACTCGCTTATAAGTTATGTTGACAACCTATACATGATTATCCAACATGCTCTAAATGACATATTTAGTATTTTACGAAATGCAAAACAGAGCAAATTGCTGACCGGTGAATGCGACTTAATCCACTCATGAATTGGTCTTTCAGCATTATCAGCTGCGTAGGGATCCCCATACAAGAAATCCGGAACCACAACAAAGAATCCAGATGCTGCAACTTTATCCGCAATTTTTCTGTTCACAATAACTTTTACATGTAAACAAACACAATATAATAAAGGCTAAAAAGTACTCAAACATCAAGAATTATGATTATTTTAACATGGTAATCTCAACCCGAAGTTGAAAACAAATACCAAACCTCAAATTTGGCGTTTCAAACCCTGCAAAAATAATAATCAACAGTAAGATCAGATTCCATAAAATAACGGTTCATTTGTGCATAACAATACAGAAGCAGTGACTAACGAAAATACCGTAAACGTCGGAAGCTAAGAGAACGGCAAGTTTGGAATTAGAATCTCCAGACGTATAGGTTTTGAGTCCACAAAGATCGTCGATTACTTTCCCTTTGCCGGAGCTAGGGTTTAGAACCGGCGGATTTTCGCAGCATTGTGAACCAGCCATGGTTTTCTAACAAGGAATTTGACAGGAAGCAGAGTTTGAGAGAAGAGAAAGTTGCAGCACGAGGAGTATTAAAGAGGAAGAACGGAGTAAAAGGGAGTGTACCAGCTTTGCCTACGTGGCCACATGGCACCATTTCCTAGGGATGAGCAGGAAAACCGATTACGAACCCAAACCGCATAAAACCGCTAAAAACCGCATCTTAAAAAACCGCACCGAAGTAAAACCACAAAACCGATCAAATCGCACCATTAGTATGGTTCGGGTTCGGTTTTCATCCTTTTTCAAACCGCAAAACCGAAATCGCACCGAATGTTACTTATACGTAAATTTTAGGGTGCGTTTTTTACAAGTCCCTATTAACTTCTAAAATATATAAAAAAAAAAAAACCGTTGATAAAAAGAATGTAAAATACATCCCTATTTTTGAAATGTCGCTGAAATAATTCCTTTACTACCCCTCCGCAGTATCAAAACCATCGTAAAAAGATTCGTATCATTTAATCATTCAACCCTAAAATCCATCGTTCAACAAAAAATCTATTCACTGATGGCGGCGCACAAGTAGGGCAGACGCTTAAAGAAAAAAATTTAAATCTTTCAGTCGATTTTCACTTTGTGTATGTCGATCGAGTGAAGAAGCTTAAAATAATTCCCAATTTGATCACAAAGTTCATCGATTTGGAGAGAAAGTAGGTAAAATTTTAATTTTCTTATTTTTCTATATACGTCTGATAATTGAGCCATATTTTATATTAAAATATGGATTAACTTGGAATTGTTGCATAATTGTATGATCGAATACTAATATTCATGCAAATTTGTTTGGAACAATGGTTTCAGTTGCCAAAAAATTTCGTTCTATCGTTTTATGTTGAATTTGAAACGCATGTTCATGAATAAATGTATGCACTTAATCACAGTTGTTGCATGTCAATATGCAATTAACTGTTTTACACCAGAATTGCTACATTAATATATGAAAGTGGCAGACTGTTACGCATTATTGCATATCTGTATGCAAGAATTATGCAATAATTACAACAATATATGCAAGTAAGTCAACGCAAATGAAAAAACTGGAATACATACACATATGTATGCAATAAAATTCATATATGTGCATAGTATTATGAATTTAACTGCATTTTTTCACTGTTTTGTTGTTTTTACCGTGTTTTTAAATGTTTAACCATTTGCGTGCATTTAAATTGTATGCAGTTAAATTGTATGCATAATATTATGCATTTAAATTGTATGCAGTTAATAATGGTGATGTAAAAATTATTTAACCATTTGTGTGCAGAGTCCAAATGTCGAAGAAGATTATGCAAATGACAGTGAGCAAAGAAGTGAGAACAAAGACATCGACAAGAAAGACGAATTCTACACTCCTGTAGCTGTTGATAAACGAAGAGCTATTCTTGCATACAAACTTTTCAAATGCGTAGCACATAGCTGGACAATAAATCACAAATTGACACAGAATTGGTTGCGGTCTAATGCAAAAAGATACATTGAAAATGAAAAGTTTGTTTTGTTTGGTTTTTTGTAAATAGGTGTTGTGATTTTATTGCTTAGTGACTATGACTGCTTGGTTACAAATATGGAAAACAAATTTAACCTGGAAAATTATGTACTGAATGTAGTTAATTTGATTTTGCATGGTATTGTGAAATGATGAATGCTTGGGTACATTTTTTTGAGAAATTAGCATAGTTATATGCAGTTTTTATGGAAAACTGCAAATTTGAATCGACATAAAAGTATTTACTTCTTTATGCATGTATGAAATTATTATATTTATTTGTAGACAAGTATGAACATTATTGAAATTGGATTTTTTTTTTTTTAAACTAGTATGAAAATTGCAAAAGAATTTTGCGTATGTGTTCGGTAGTATTCATATTACGTACATATAAACATGCAAAATACGTGTATATTTGCATACAAGGATGCAAATATAGTCAGTATATGCGTACAAACAAGCAGATATTGCCAATATATACATTCAAGCATTTAGATTTTGTATAGTATAAACAGAATTACATTGTTTTTTTTGTGCACTGAATTAAGGTACTCTAATTTTACGCTAAATTATATATACGTATGATTTCGTATGAATAGGTATTAGTAATATATTGCATACATATATGCATGTTTCCAATATAATTTCATATGTACCTGCAAATATTTGTAGCAATACTCGAATGCATAAACAAAATTTCATATTATTTTAGGAATAAATTACGAATTAAAAATGTAGGATTAGCTGATTAAAAAAAAAAAAAATTAGATTTAAAAAGGGAAGAAATATTCAAAGTTAAAATGGAGTATGCATAAAAAGCTTAATTTTGAATACTTGCATGCAAATAAAGAGAATACTTGCATACTTGTATGCAACAGTGAACAACACTTGTATACAGTATACAATTACAAGAATAATTTTGTACCAGTTTGTACCGACTATGAATATTATCATACATTTACTCAGCTATTCAAAAGAATAACAATTTTTTTTATAAATATTCAGTATAACTGCATACATCTATGCAAATATACATAATAAATGCATATTTTTAACCAACTATACATAATAATTGGATACACAAAATTTCTGAACAAAAATAACTGAAAAAAACACAGAATTAGCAGTAAGATACTGAAGTAAATTTAAACCAACACGTAAAATTTCACAATAGTATACAATTTAACCAAGTAAAAAAAAATTACAAAACAACATCCTTTTATCATGACCCAACTGCTTGCAAAAACTACATCTAGCCTTCTTCGTAAATTCACCTGCATATTTCAACAACACCAGTACACCTATATTTGCAAGGCCACCTGTTTGAAAAATAAAAAAATCAATATTAATGAGCCAAATCTGCAGTATTCAAATAAAATTACAAAATCATAATCATATAATTATAACTAGATGCATACATATACACAAATAACATTACTAACTGTATATTTATATGAAAAATTTCAGAATATTTTGCACGTATTATTCTAAAAAATAGATCCAGAACACGTATGTACTATCCAAACACACATAATATACCAATATTTGCATTATTATATGCTCATATACACATTGTATGCATATTTTTATACATATATATAAAGAATAGAGGAAGAAACATACTGACGCCTTAATTTTTACTGTCGTACAATCAGCCACAAAAATGATGCTTGATAAAATAATTAAATTATCCTTCAATAAAATTAGAAAATTCCAGTAATTCAGAATAATGAATAAAAAAAAATTAATTGATGAAGTGAAATCAGTATACAAACTTTAAAAAAAAACATCGCATATGTTACCTGAAGGAGGACGAATCCATTTAATACGCCCCTGTTCAATCAACAAAAATTAATTGAAGAAGTGAAATCAGTATACAAAGTTTTTTTAAAAAAAAAATGGAATATATTACCTGAAGGAATTCGAAGATCATATAGTTACAAATATATGTCCGCCGCCATTAACAGGAAAAAATATACCTATGAAGCAGCCGCCGCCATGGATGGTCAAAATTATGTTTCTAGAATAAATGGGACCAGTAATACGAAAACCCTAATACGTGTTTGGTATTAGATTAATAAGCCGTTAATTAAGGAAGAAGGGCAGTTCTGGAAATAAGAGAGGCGCAATTTAAAAATAAGGATGAAATTCATACGTTTGTTAATGGGAGGATGTGAGCCTAATTAAGTTTAGTTTTAAGGATGTGACTCTAATATTCACTAAATTTTAACGCTACCTTCTCAAATTTAGCTTCAGGCAAATCTGCACGTTCACTACTTGGCAATCATGGAAGCAAAAGAACAGCAATACAGGTTGCAGCACTCTAACTGCACAGCTATATTGACTCAAGTTGCCAAGATTAATCATGACGTGCTGATTGAAATGTCTGATCATAGAAAGGATCTACAAAAGAAAACAAAATTAATATTGAACACCTTGAGAAGCTATCAAGACCTACCACCAGACAAAGCTCTTATGGTATTAGCTATAAAGGTTAAAAAGAGGCGATATGCTACTGCTGAGAAGTATCTAGAACAAGTTCTACATACTGCTTTAGGTCCATCAGAATTATGTTTGGATTACATACATTGCCTTGATGTCATTTATAGTAAGATAATATTAGGATTGGACCGATTGGTCATTACAGTGAAAGAGTTTTCATTTGCATGTGAAGATCAATATCACACACTGGACAAATAAAAAAGCCTCTGTCTTAGCTTTAAACATTTCATGTGCATCATCATCTAAGGGAACGATGGTTTTTTTTTGTTAATTGGTTTTTAAAACCGAAACCGCACTTTTGAAAACCGAAACCGCACTTTTAAAACCAAACCGCACCAACGGTTTTTGGTCCGGTTCCGGTTCCTACTTTTGAAAACCGCACTCTAGCGGTTCCGGGTGCGGTTTTTAGTCAAAACCGCACCAAACCGCACCATGCTCATCCCTACCATTTCCTGTAATAACCTTGCAGTATTGTTAATACATAATAAAGCAAAAAACTTCAACAAAGAATAAAAAACTGCATCATATATTGATCATTCGTACATAAAAAAAATGAAAAACCAAATCATAAACTAAAAAACTAAAAAAATATTTGAAGGTCATGCCAATATAATGCAATTACAGATTACAACATTGAAACAACAACACTCATAAAACTACACCAAAAACTACAAAACAATAGCTCTCATAAAACTACAATATATATAGAAGTTCAGCAACAATTAAGCAGCCTTGGGCTTCATTTGTTAAAATTGCTGAAAGCTGAATGCTTATTGATGATTGTTGAATGCTTATTGTTGATTGCTGAATGCTGAATGCTGAACGCTGAATGTTATAATGTTGTTTGATTAAGGGCTGATCGTAAATATATTTTATTGTAATAACTTGTTAGCTGACAAATTTGCCCTTTATGGTTGATTCATATATTATGCGAAAAAACGATGAAATTACATGTCTTGCTTTATTACAAACTAGAAAATGGGAAATTTATTGACTGCATATAAAAAATTAAAATCATAGCAAATTATTAATAATTTTTCTTTTGGATCTTACGTGTTCAATAAAAAAAATATATAACCAAATTAAAGCTTCTTCACATTTTAGTTGATTTCTACTTCCAATCTTTGTTGGTTTACTTTGATTTAATGAGTCTGAACTCGAAGCATGGGCTAGAATCAGTGAAAAGGCATATAGTCAAATTGACAAATGAGTTATATATGATCTCTCAAAGAAAATTGCAGCAAGCACAAGGTTGAACATTCAAACTCAGCTATACAAATGAGTTGTTTCACGTGACTACAAAAAAGAGCTGCAGCTGTTATTTTAATGATAAAACTTTTCTGTATCCAGCATATATATAAAAGAAAGCAGGGGTATACATTGTCAAAAAATCACAGCCTAATAAGCAGCTTCAATAAGCCCGGTATTTCAGCTTATTTAGTTTTTGCTAGTTTGACCCAGTTTTGCTGTTTGAGAATTCCAACCAAACATGCTTAATGCTGCTGAATATATTAAGCTATTTCATTCAGCACTCAAAAAGCGCTTTATTGCCGAAACAAACAATACCTTAGTCTTTGAAATGCCCTTGAGGACAACCTTGTTTGTAACCCTGAAACGAAGCAAACAATCTACTCATGAATCAACATTGTATAATAATATAAGCTTGTTCATAAGTGGTGCACTATGTTCTTACGTATTTCCTAATGAAGCTATAAGTTAACACATAATTTGATGCACACAAGAATACACAAATCTGGTCTGTTACTAAGGTCAGAACAGAGAAAAGAAAATGTTTTATTACTAAGACATCTGCTGGAGATTTTGAAACTTAGATAATCGGCAGAGGATGAAAAGCGGAAAGGATACAGTAAGATATCTAATAATTAGGCATGATAAAGGAAAAAGAGTCTGCATAAAAATGTATCAGCATTTGCAAAAGCAATCCTGTGTCGAAATGTAACAGGGCAGAGTATTGTGGAAGATTCTATTCCAAATATGATAACTCTGCTAGAAATATCGTTCCAGATGCTTTTTTATGCATATTATACCTGATTTTTTTCTAACATACATGTGACCAAACTACTATGGGAGAGATGTACATGAATCATCTCCCTTTGACTGGAAAAAATAAGTAAATAAACGACGAGTTCTTATAATTTGCAACTATCTTTGATTTCATGCCTTGTTATAATCTCAAATACACACAGAGATATGTTCACATGTGTGGACATAAATGAAACAAGACATGCATGCTAGCATCGTATATATTATGCCTGAGACCAATCATAACTAGGAAGACTTGCTGATTTTACAGACATGTATCTCAAGAGAAATGAAACGATCGTGTCTTTGGGAGGGTACAAAAAATTCAAATATATGACCTTTTTACCTTAGCTTAAGCATAATGTGTTGTGGAGAAATTTTGATTCAAGACCGCTTAAATCAAAATTACTACAAATCAGCGGAAGACGAGATCGTGGTAAACGTGCAAAAACAACCAATCAATATCTAAGACAATCTCAACCCAATCCAAAAGCCAATCACAATCACCACACAACAGAAATTGCTAGGCAATAACGAAAAATAAATCACATAGGGATTTATAGTGGTTCCACTAACAATTTTTTAGTGTACGTCCACTTGAGAGAGAGAGAGAGCCTTTTATTAACACAAACGAAGAGTACAAGAGATTGATTACAATGGTCACTCAATTCACTCTAGAATTTTATTTGTAGAGATAAAATGTTGAAGAAAATAGGAGAGATAGAATGGATGAATTGAGTTAACTTCCATTCAATTGTCTTTCCTTCTCCCCTTTAGGCCCATTTTATAAGACCAATTACTTGATGTCTAAGTTACTTGATCTCCAAGTAAACTTGGCACCCAAGTTAATTATTACTTCATACCCAAGTTCCTTGATCTCCAAGTAAACTTGGAACCCAAGTTATATAACCTTTCTTTCCATAAGAAAATTCCATTCCATTGATTTATCATCACCAATTTTAACACTCCACCTTGATGCCAAATCACATATCTCCAACTTCATGACCTAATGATATTCATACCATTACTAGTAACTGATAGCTCCAAATATCATCATATCTACCTTCACCAAGCTTAAATATTTTCCCAATGAGTTCCGGCAAAGCCACCCCCCATTGTACTCCATCAACGAGTTCAAGCGAAGCCCCCACCCGCTAATAAAGTGTTGAAACACCTAACTCCAAAACTTGTCTCACCAAAAGAGAAACATACCAAGTAGATAGAACTTTAACCTCTCACCGATACTCTTTTTCATCCATGGCCAAGCTTCTCTCTCAATCGTGCCACCCCGTGGCACCTAGCACCTCTCCAAGTGAATTAGGTTCGAGCAATGCTCGAACTTTTCAACCGGTAACGTCTTAGTGAACATGTCTGCCGCGTTATCCTTTGTGTGCACTTTCCAAAGGCATACTTGCTTGTCTTCGTCCATAGCAACTAGAAATGACTCCCTCACTTCAATATGATTCGTCCATGAGCTAAATGCCAAATTCTTCGCCAAGTGGATAGCACTTTGGCTATCACATTGAACATCAACACTGTCATGTTCAAAGCCCAAGTCACACAACAATCACTTCAAATAGAGTGCTTCCTTTGTTGCCTCTACCGCAACTATCAACTCCGCCTCCGTAGTGGATAAAGCAACTATAGTCTGCAATCTCGATCTCCAACTTATGGATGTACCACCAAGAATGAAAACATATCCAGAAGTTGATTTTCTCCGATCTCTATCACCACCGTAGTCCGAATCACTGTAACAAATCAACATGCAATTCTTCTCTTTATTACTCCCAAAAACAAGATCATGAGATGTTGTACCTTTCAAGTATCTCAAGATAAGCTTTACTGCTTCCCAATGCGATTTCCCTGGATTAACCATGACCGACTAACCATCCCGATAGCATTTGCAATATCGGGTCTTGTACACACCATGGCATACATCCAACTTCCAACCGCACTAGAATATGACACCTTTGCCATATAAACCTTGTCTTTCTCCTCGATAGGGGATCCCTTACTCGAAAGCTTTATATGCAAAGGAAAGTTGTATTTGGCGCCTTTGCATCTTCCATGCTAAAACGGCAAAACACTTTTCTATTGTACTCCTTTTGAATTAATTTCAACTCAAAATGCTTTCGATTTCTTTCAATCTCCATGCCCAAAATCTTCTTTTCTTCTCAAAGGTCTTTCATCTCGAACTCCGCCTTTAATTTCAATTTCAACTTGTTGGTTTATGCCTTGTCCTTATAAGCAATGAGCATATCGTCCATATACAAGAGTAAATACACCCAACAATCATTTCCTAGCCTCTTGATCGCAAGCATCCTTAATGCTTCGATGGAAGCAACTTTCAAGCATGAAATGATCAAATCTCTTGTACCATTTCCTAGGTGATTGCTTCAAACCATATAGTGATTTCTTCAACTTGCAAACTAGTTTTGACTTACCTTCTACAACAAACCCTTCCGGTTGCTCCATGTAGATGTCTTCATCCAAGTGTCCATGCAAGAAGGCAGTTTTAACATCTAGTTGCTCCAACTCCAAGTCATGAATAACAACTATTGCAAGTAATATCCGGATAGAAGTATGCCTCACAAGCGGTGCGAAGATCTCACCATACTCCTTTCCTTTCCTCTGTGCAAACCCCTTTGCCACTAGCTTAGCTTTTCATCTTCCATTATCCTTCGCCTTATATATCCATTTGCACCCAATAGCACGGTTTCCTTGAGGAAGTGGAATCAAGTCCTAAGTCTGGTTCTTCATCAACGATTGCATCTCTTCCTCCATAGCACAAATCCACTTCGAGCTATCACTCGAATCCATGACGTCATCAAGGTCCATCGGCTCATTTTAGTCCAATTCTCACAAAAGCTAAGATAGTTCCAATCACCATATCTTTTGGGTGGCCTTATAGAGCGACGACCAACCCGAGTAGCAATACCATCACCCGGACTTCCTTTAGCTCCACCTTGAATTGAATCTTTACTAGGCTCGTGCATATCACTAACACTACTAGAGGAATCCTATGGACAATGTGATGTAACATCAACCGCATTCACCTCGCAAGTACCTCCAACAACTCTACTCTCTCTAGGCCTGAAAGTGGGAATAACTTCCTTCTCCTTTGATTCACCATGAACCAAATCCAGAATATCCGATGAGCCTTCATTCTCCTTGAACATAGCCGACTAATCAAAAGTAACATAACGAGAAACCATAGCCTTCTTCGTTTTCGGATTCCAAATCCAATAGCCTTTGACGCCATTCATATAACCGAGAAAGATCCCTTTGAAAGCTCTAGGTGAGAGCTTATCATTCCTCGGATCATGCACATAAACTGGACTGCCAAATACCCGAAGATAAATCAAGTCAACGCTCTTCCCCTTCCACGCTTCCTCCGGAATTTTGTTATCAATAGCCGAGCACGGAATTCAATTCATAATATGCACCGTGGTTGACAAAGCTTCATCCCAAAATACCTTAGACAAAACCGATGTCAATTTTAAGCATCGAGCTTTCTCTAGTAGAGTTCGGTTCATTCTCTCCGCCACTCCATTAGATTGCGGATCTCCCGGTGTAGTAAAATGCCTCTGAATACCATGATGCTTGCAAAAATTCAAAAATTCTCCAGAAACATACTCGCCGCCATTATTGGACCTAAGAACCTTCAAAGTCTTTCTGCTCTCATTCTCAATAAGAGCCTTCCATTCTTTGAATCTTGCAAATGCCTCCGACTTAGCCTTCATTACATACACCCAAATCTTTCGAAAAAAATTATCAATGAAAGAAATATAATATCTTACTCCTCCCAAAGAAGCTACAGGCGCTGGTCTCCAAACATCTGTGTGCACATACTCAAGAATCCCTCTTGAATCATTTTTCCTTCACCGAATGACACTCTAATTTGCTTCCCCATGACACATTCCTCGCAAAACTCCAACTTGCTGAAACTCTCACCATCAATCATCTCCCTTCGACGAAGAACATCAAGACTCTTCTCTGAGACATGACCCAGTCTCAAATGCCATAGTCGTGTCGCATCTAAGACACGAGAACTATCAACATTGACACAGGTTTTGCCTTCCACGGTCACTCCTTGAAGCAAAAAATATCATGAGTTCTAGCACCCTTCATAACCATAAGCGCACGCTTTGAAATCCTCAAGCTATCACTCTCAATGGTGATCTTGCAACATAAAGAATCCAACTATCCTAAAGAGATAAGAGACTTCCGTAGTCCTGGAACACAGCGCACATTAGTGAGAGTATGAACCACTCCATCAAACATCTGAATTTGCACGGATCCAATGCCCTTCGACTTGCAAACTGCACCATTTCCCATAAAAATTGATTTTCCTTCCCGATCAACATAAGAAGAAAAACAATTCCTATTAGGCGTCATGTGATATGAAGCCCCCGAATCAAGCACCCAATCGCTGCCCGAAACATCTGATGCTACTACCGACAAAACATCTATGTCTTCCTCACCAACATCTCTCTCCATCGCAACTGATGAAGATGCTACTTCCTTCTTCTCCTTGTCTAGACAATCATTCTTCTAATGATCAGGTTTCTTACATATAAAGAACTTGCCACTTCTTTCCTTCGGTTTTCCTCTTCCACCGGGCTTCCTAGACTTAGAACGCCCCCCGTTTGCCTGCTTCTCTGTCTTTTCTTTCTTCGCAAATAAACCTTGACCATTACCAACACCACTACTACCATTACTCAGCTCCTTCATCGATCTCGCAATTCCTCACTAAGAAGACCTGTCTTGACATCATTTAGAGTCAGTGTATTCCGACCATAGATCAAACTATGTGAGAATCCAGTATCGCGTTCAGGCAATGAACATAACAATATCATCGCCTTCTGCTCCTCCTCCATCTTCAAATCTACCGCCTTCATCTTCATTAGCAAATCATCAAACACATTCAAATGCACCTTTAGCGAAGTTCCTTCCTTTATCTTGTAGGTAAAGAAAGTCCGCTACAAGATCAATCGATTTGTGAGTGACTTCTTCATGTACAACTCCTCCAACTTGTTCCAAATACCTTTAGCAGTCGTCTCACCACTAATTTCGGAAATAACAATCTCCCACATGGCAAGTTGAAGTGTAGTGAATGCCCACTCTTCCATTTATTCTCTCTCCACATCTGAGATGTTATCTGGAAATAAATGTGTATCAAACACTACCCGATGTACCCGATTCCGCCTAAGAACCGCTCTCATCTTCCATTGCCACTTTTCGAAATCATTATCGCTATTCCACTTGTCGATAACCAATTGTGAACCAGCAGCTGTATACGGCCCATGTACATAAGGAGCTACACCATTTGGACCAACTGTTGAGACATTATTTGAATCAGATTCTGGCGTTTTTACAGCTATCTACAAAGGCCAAGGCTTTGATACCAAATGTTGTGGAGAAATTTTGATTCATGACCACTTAAATCAAAATTACCCCAAATCAGCGGAAGACGAGATCGTGGTAAACGTGCAAAAACAACCAATCAATTTCAAAGACAGTCTTAACCCAATCCAGAAGCCAATCACAATCACCACACAAGAGAAATAACTGGGCAATAACAAAAAATAAATCACATAGGGATTTATAGTGGTTCCACTAACAATTTGTTAGTGAACGTCCACTTGAGAAAGAGAGCCTTTTATTAACACTAATGAAGAGTACAAGCGCTTGATTACAATGGTCACACAATTCACTCTAGAATTTTTTTTGTGGAGATAAAGAGTTGAAGAAAATAG
Source organism: Allium sativum (assembly GCA_030737875.1). Classification (NCBI taxonomy): domain Eukaryota; kingdom Viridiplantae; phylum Streptophyta; class Magnoliopsida; order Asparagales; family Amaryllidaceae; genus Allium; species Allium sativum. Next base: position 831,280,092 of record CM060913.1, read on the forward strand.
GAGAGATAGAATGAATGAATTGAATTGAATTCCATTCAATTGCCTTTCCTTCTCCCCTTTAGGTCCCTTTTATAAGACCAATTACTTGATGCCCAAGTTACTTGATCTCCAAGTAAACTTGGCACCCAAGTTTCTTGATCTCCAAGTAAACTTGGAACCCAAGTTATCTATCCTTTCTTGCCATAAGAAAATTCCATTTCATTGATTTAACATCACCAATTTTAACATAATGCATGTATCTATTTGCCTTTGTGAAATCAAACAGCATCCCCTAATTACCAATATATATACATAGTATAAATCATTTTAATGTATAGAGTATAATATGAGAAGTCTTCACTTTATCTACCATAATAACTATTGCATGCAGAGGGGAGAAGTGTAAAGGACAAACCAAAATAAGCAAGAGAGAGAACTTGCGAGGCAAAGGAAACTTTGTAGAGAACATCCCCCTGCATATTAAACGTGAAAGTGAGTAATTATAATTTTGGAAAAATAATAAAATGGTAAAATAAAATAAATTGTAGATGTTTATAATAAAATAAACCAATGACAATAAGACAACATTGTAGACAATGGAAATACACATAAATGGATTTTTTCTGATGTAATTTGATTATGGACAGAGACTTGTCCATGATTATCAAAATTATACCCTTGACAATTTTTTCTTATTAAATTAAAGCACTGATAAGTTCTCATTCCCAATTATTAGTATGTTCTGTTAATATTAATGAAATACATTTTAATGTCGAGATCACCAAAATCAATTCTTTGAGATAGATTATTCTCTAGATTTGATAATGCCATATCTAAAGTGAGTTTCTCAAGAAAGCTCCGTGGAGGAAGCGATTTAAAATTCGGGCACAAATATTGCTAGGGCTGGTTAAAGTTGTCGGATGCGATTTGCTGGCAGTTTTGGGAAATCGGAAGGATTACGGTGGAGCTGAACTTGATGCAGCCGAGTGGGTTGGTATCATCATAGGTATGATGGCTGGAATGATGGGTTGATGATGTTTGATGGAATGTGTGTGAGGGAGCTGAGGATGTTTGATGAAATATTGGTGAGGATGTTGTATTGGCTCTGGATCTAAGGGGACGGAAGACGTAAGGCCAGAAGTGGTGGAAAATAATGCTGGAGTAAGAGAAGGTATGGATCTAAGCAGCATCGTTGGAGTGTTAATGGTGAAGAGCAAGGGTTGATGAGGAGTAAAGGTTCCGTTATGAATGACGTTAGTGGTGGAGTGTAAGGACCTGGAAGTGAAGCTTCTAGTGGTGCAACACGTGTATGTGGTGGAGATGTAGTGGACTTAGGCAAAGGAGGAGCATCAACTGAAATTGTTCCCGTTGAAGTAGTCATTCCAGATCCAATTGATGAGGAGCTAGGTGATAGGTAAGAAGAAAGTTTAGATATGAGGTCGGCTAGTGTTTGACTAAGGTGTTGTAGGGTGGTGTTATGAGAGGCGAAAGTGGATTTGATGTCCGTAAGGGTGGCTTGTTCGGATTGGATCTTGATTTCTTATGATAATATGGTACTGCGGATGGCTTGTAAAGTGCTGCGAATGGTTACTTGGTAGGAGAGATGCGAAGTTTGTAGAGTTGGTTTTTCACCGATTGGCGAGAGGTCAGTTAAAGCAATAATTGATAGGGAGCATCTCCAATGTACATAACACATATTATCTAATTTAGCCTATATGTCCACAATGTTAAATCAATGTTAAATCAATGTAATTTAACCTATATCTAATTTAACCTATAACACATTTTATCGTGTTGCCAATCAAATTATGACAAATAATATATTTATCTATATATTTAATTAAGTGTCATTGCTTTCACATTGTGAAATACAATGTCCACAACTATATATTGCAATTGACGATGTCTTCTTTTTTGTTTGCCACATCAAATCAACAATCTAATACACATTAGCATTGGAAATAAAATTTTACTTCATATTATTAAATGCATATGTGTAATGTATTTAACATGATAACCACAATAGCATTGAAGATGCTTTTAGATCTAATAGCATGGTCGGTTTCAACCTATTCGTTGTGCACAAATTAGATGAATACAATTTAATTTTTGTTTATCGGTCCATCCAATCCTCCTAAAGGAATATTAAAAAAGCATGAAGAAGACATATAAGGTAAAAAATGTTGGATTTAGAAAATATTTTTAACATTTAAGTTTGAAAATTGTTATAAAATAAAACAAAACAGATAAAAGAATAGAAGCCATTAGAGAAAACAAAAAAGATAGGGGAGATGCCTTTTATTTCTATTGATTTGAGTGTACAATACAATGTAAACAATCTTTCTATTTATAGAATCTACATGCCATGTAAATTGTAGTAAAATCCCTTAGAATATTCACCCTTATTACATTTACATATTACAACACTCCTCATTGAATATGCATGTGACGACCGCCCACAACTCCTGAACTAAATAAGAGGAATAATGCATTGAAAGGTGTGCCAAACAACTATGGACGATCATCAAGGTATGATAACACAAGCAGGACCTGTCGTACAACTCATAGCACAATGATAAAATATAATAAAACCTATACAACGGGTAATATTAGTGAAGCAGAAAAACAGAAAAATTTCTTAACAACTAGAAAGTAATATCCATACACTTGGATTATAGCAATAGTGTTTATACAAAGTTGCCTCACTACAGCACTTAGAAAAGAACAACAAAACAGAGGAAATCCAAATATTATATAGTAGGTAAGATAATACGCAAGACACTTTCTCGCCTCCGAACTGCAACATCGTCCTCACTAAGCTATCACCTAGTATGCCCATCTGAAAACCGGATGAACAACCCAAGGTAATAAGAAGGAAACATAAAACCTTGAATCAGACAACAGTCTTAGTGAGCGATAAAACAGCTAACTAACATCATCAATAGAGTATATGAGAATGGGTAAATAAATGAACTAATCTACCCACAACACCAGAGAAGAACTCAACTACCGTCTGCCTTACACCAGACAGTGATAGCTTTTACATCAAACATTTCAACCATTCACCCATGGAAACCTGAACAACCATTTATTCATGGCAATCAGAAGCAACAAACAATAGCATTCATAGCATCCATATTATATATCTCGCGTAAAACATCCTAATCGAATTCAGCATTCCTCAAGTACTAGCCCCAAAGGCCTAAACCAATATTAGACAAGCACCTAAGGAACATCTCCTTCGACGTTGGATAATCTACGTGAGACGGTACAAACAAACATCCAACGTGCATGATAGACTCTAGCTATCACCGCCAATCTTGCTTCGAAACCATCGTTAATCGTATGACTGGCTAAACAATTTGTCATCAATTGTCAAGGGTCAATGGTAAACCTCGGTTCTAGCTAAATATTTTAAGACTGCGCATAAATAAACTGAACGATTATTCTAAACCAATATTTAATTATAATTTATATTCCAATTATGACCGTTTCAGCAGCTAAATCACCAACCGTTGGGCCAATTGGACTAATGGCGAACTGTTTTGCAACATGGACATTGGTTCAGACATATTCTCGATTAATTTTTTTTCCAATCTTATAAAATAATATCCTTACCTTTAATTTTTAGTCTAAATATATTTCTGCCTTTCCAAAAGTTAACAAACCTTATATTATCAACCAATATCTAACTAAATCATATTTTTTGGGATACGACGTTAATCCAAACTATGTGCTATGTAATGAACAACATGAAAATAGGGACCATCTTTTTTTCTTTGTTCGTACTCCTCATACCTCTGGACTCGGTGTAAGCTTAAGCTAGGAAAGCTGCCTTTGTTGGAGTCGTTGGTTCTTGAAGATGAAATAAATCACCTAAAATCAGCTTTCAAGTTGAGGAACTTCATACAAGATATCGCCTTTTATAGCTTAGTCATCACGGTCTATCATATCTGGAAAGAGCGTAATGCTAGAGTTCACGGGAATACAAGAATTGATAAGTTTCAGAAATGGAAGATAATCGAAATGGATATTAAATATTTACTTCATAGATCTAGAAGAAGGAAGGGCCTCTCTGAGGAGGAGCGGAAGATTGTGGAGCTTATGGGGGTTGATTTACCCAACGAAGGCTAAGTACGGATCTGGATTTCCTTCAGCGATGTAAGCTTTGGAACTAGTGTTGATTTTGGATACCATAATTAGGGTTCTGAGCTATTTTGGGAAAGCAGAAGTTGGAAGTGGCTTTTGGTATTAAAGAGCGGGTTTCCTGTGCTGGTTTGGGCCTCCCTTTGGGCTCATTGTGGGCCATGCTATTTTTGTGAATATTGACTTGTGGTCTCCTGTTTTTGTTAATTTGTTGTATCCTAGGTTCCTTTTTTCGTTTCTTAGGTAAAGGGCAATAGAGTATGTGTTGAATTTTTGCCCATTGTACTTGTACATTTTTATTGGTGAGTTATCTATAAAATGCCGCACTCTTTTTTCCTATTTAGTACTTACGCTGAGTACTAATACAGGTTTTTAACGAGGCGGTTTACCCATTTTCAAAAAAAAAAATCATATTTTAAAACAATATCACTACATATAAAATCTTATAAATTAACATGACCTTAAAATAAGTTTCTATTACAAAAATCATATTTATAAAACAAAATATTTATCAAATCAAAATATAAAAGATTTCTAAATTAGCATTATTATTAAATTCAATTTATATTTAGAAAAATCCAAATTAATTATATATCTTAAAATGTCGAAAATATTGGATCGTTACAACAACTCTCTGCTGGACCACCTTTTTGCTCGACCACCTTTGATGCTCGACCCCATTGTGAGCGACCTAATTGATGCTCGATAGACCCAATGTGTGTTCGACCTAATATGTACTCGACCCAATGTGTGCTCGACCCAATGTGTGCTCGACCGACCCAATTGTGTGCGCAACCAACCCAACATTTGTACTACCACTTGTACTACACTTTGTATTACACACTCGACTCGTGGCTTGTACGGCTCCAGTTCAAGTTATGTTTTGATCAAAAATTCGCCAATCGAAAATATCGATGAAATATACTCATCTAATTCATCCAATACAATCATAAGCATGTTATGAAATCACTAACTACATGAATATGCCAGTTTTCACCAAAATTATGCAAATTTCACATAAATTATGATAAATGAACATATGAACTAAATTATGGATCCAACGTGCATAAATATATGAAATAGCTTACAAATTACAGGTTTTAAATTGCTAAATTAGATCATATGGAGATTCATATGAAAGTGGACTTACCATGATGTAGATCTAGGTGAAATCGATTTAAAATGATGAAAATATGTGCATACAACTCATATGCTTTCTTGAATCCATGTGAAAGATGCATATCACTCACCAATTCTCCAAAATAACCCTAAAACACTTAGATCCATATCCGGACAGTGAAGAATTTGCTCTAAACATTTCGATTCGATGAGCTCTCTCTTTGATTTGGGTAGATCTAGCTCCAAATGTTGTAGATCTTCGATTCTTTAAGCTTTAATGGGGGAAAGGTGTAGAAGATGGAGGAACTCTAGCTCTCCCAAATGAGATAATAGATAAACTATTCTACATGCCTCATACCCCCTATTTATGGTCTCCACCAGCCCACTAATGGGTCTCTCCAAATCAGCCATTATGGCTTACTAAACCTGAACAGCCAACTGTGAAAACTTAAAACAATGATTCCACCCAAACCGCTGAGCCAAATCTTTAATGTGACCACTCTACGGAAAGGGGTTCATCATTTCCTCTCCAATGACACAGGTCTCAACACCTGATTCAATCTGTGTCAAAAGTTATGCCCTGCACAAGACTGACAGGGGCAAAATGGTCACAAAAAAAATTGGTAAAAATTATGGACATGTCTCACATCCCCATAAGCAACATCTTAAAATATGAGGATGATCCAACCCTCAGAGATTATAATAAAAATATTTTACAATCATTCGATACGTAAAATGCGGGTTGTTACAATGTGTATGCAAAGATGATAAAATTAGTTTTCCTCATTAAAAACCTTTTTATAAACAAAACCTCTTGGAAAAATCATAAACAAGGAAAAGTGTGCAATTTAATTTTTAGGTAACATGTTTTAAAGTGTTAAATGAGGGTTGACACTTCAGGTTAAGATAATGCCTCATTAAAAACTTTACTAATAAAATCAGTGGAAAAATATCAGTGAAGGAAAAGAGTACATTATAGTATGATTTTATATGCTCACTCTGATTTATAACGAATTATTCAATTAATCTACTAACGTAGTTGATACATGCCAATTTTGCACACCTTCTTTTGAAATGTTAATTAGGAAATTGCCTTTGAGAACAGATGTACTCGCTTTTTTTGAAATTGGATTTGTTTCTCCTTTTCCTTATGTCCTTTCATATTTCATATATAAAGAGAAATTTAGAAGAAATGTGATCCGTCCTATCATACTTGGTCTAATTCAATTGAACACGAGCCACACAAGCGGCATGTGTTTATAAATAATAGTTTACTGCATCAAAATATGTTTGGAACTTCTGGATCAAAATGTTGCCTCGTTAAAATTTTACTAAGAAAATTCGATGGGAAATTTTTTAGTGAAGTATAAAAAGTACAATATAAACTTCCATATTTCAATAATTTACTACGCCAAATGGAGTTTGATACTTCCGAATCAATGTAATGCCTCATCCTTAATAAGAAAAACCCACTGGGAAAAATCTTAAATAAGAAAAAGAGTACATTATAACTTATTTTCATATGTCACTATTTGGATTGATATTTCTGGATCAAGTACACTTCCATCATCTCCTTTTGGATGGTAAGAGTCCTTTTGAATATCTAGTAATCTGACAACCATAGGCGTACTAAGTGGATATGATGTATTCATTGGAAAATGTTTCAGGATTTTCTCAATGTAATTGATTGATGGGTTAGTATGTCATTTGTACTATGCTCGATTTGTAGACCAAGACAGTATTAGTTTTGCCAAGATCTTTCATTTTAAATTCCTGTTTCAAGTAATCTATTGTTTCATCAATCTCTTTTGGAGTCTAAATTAAAATTATATCATCAACATATATTGCTAAAATAGCAAATCCCTTTACTGATTTCTGTATAAAAACACTTGGACAAATGAGATTGTTTTTATACCTAGCATTTACCAAATATTCACTAAAACGGTTATACCACATTCTTCTGGATTGTTTCAAACCTTATAGTGATCATCTTAATTTTAATGAGTACATCGACTTTGATTTTGCTTTAGGAAACTTATATCCATATGGGATTCTCGTGTAAATATCGGCATCCAATTCACCATATAAGTAAGCTATTACAATATCAATTAATCTTAAATCAAATTTCTCAAGAACAACAAGGCTTATCAAATTTTGAAATGTTATGGCACCATAATAGGGTAATATGCTTCCCTAAAGTCAAAACATGGTCTCTGCAGGAAACCTTGTGCAACAAGTCATGCCTTGAATCTCGCAACTTCATTTTTATCTTCGATTCTTTATTTAAAACGCCTTCCTTTTGTGATTTGTATGCTACTAATATTCATTTTTGAATAAACTTCATGTGCTTACAATTTTGTGTTTCAATCAGGTTTACATATTGCAATAGACATTTGATGAATAAGGCAAGTTTCATTACAACAACAAATTAATGTATTTATATTCTTCAAGAACATATATATCGTACATGTCCTTGTCTCTCTTTATAAACACAAATGTTATTTATATTCTTTAGGAACATATATATATTTTAATAAGTTGTGCATATCGCAACTACCACTTCAATGGATACTAAGAGTTTCATTACAACGGTTCTTGAAAGTAGGAAGTGATCTACACATCATGAATTATATCAGGATTTTCATCACAACAATACTTAAAAGAATATTGTAATCTACATTTCTTGCTCTTTGCATTCTTTATCACTAACAAAGTTATTTAAATTCTTCTGGAATTTGTATGCTTTCATTGTTTATACCTTCATGGCATTGTGAACATTTTAAACACTTTCACTATTTTAATCAATTCAATTATCTCTGAAAGTACAATGCTCATGGCACAAAACATGTTGTTGACACTGTATGATGCTTCAGTAACTTTAGTGTGCTTTTGACTTTTTATATATTTATAATTTTGTCTTATGGACTACAAGTCTATATATCTTATTTAGGAGAATTTCATGATGACCAAGCATGTTTCTCTTTAATATGGGATTTTTAATCCATTTATAAATATAAACGCTTTATTAAATATAAACGCTTTATTGTTTTTAATCCAAGGGAACAATTCGAGCAAAAGACCTCGATTCCAAACTTTTGAAAACTATTCGCCATTGAATGATACCTTGGAAAACATTTATTTGGACACATACAACATATTGCAATACAAAAAGCCACCACCCAGAGACTCCACTGAAAAAGAGATCGCAATGGGAAAGTTTTGTTTGTTCCATGGAACCCACGGTCATTCCGCCAACGAATGTCATCGTTTGAGAGATGTAGTTGAAAGGTTGCTGCGGGAAGGAAAGTTAGACGAGTACAAGGTTGCCCCAAGGGACAGGGGACAAGGAGGGCAAGCCCCGAATCAAAACCAGCCTACTTCTAAACCCATTGTCCAGCAGAAAGGTATGGGGATCGTTATCATTTCTATTATAGGCGGACCCTACCTAGCTAGCCATAGTTTCAAAGCGATGGATCAATACGTCAATGCCGCCAAGCACTTTGAGGTAGGAGAATGCAGTGATCTCGAAGACATTACTCCAGTAAAACAACAAAAGACGATGTCAGACGGCGTCATATTCCGTAGTAGAGATGATACCGGAATTCAATCACCAACTGAAGACCCACTAGTAAATACCACGGCCATCGACCCTACCTTAGTCCATAAGGTGTTGGTGGACAACGGAAGCTCAGTCAATATCCTTTTCAAGAAAGCTTTTGAACAAATGAGACTCAAAGCAAAAGATCTAAAGCCCTACGAAGGATGGATACGGGGCTTCAATGGGGCGTCAATGGCTCCGATGGGCTATGTAGAATTACCAGTGACATTAGGACAGGGAGATCGCTAGAGAGTGAGGATCCTGCCATTTGTAGTTTTGGATGTAGAGTCACCCTATAAAGCTTTCCTAGGTCGACCGGCCCTTGCCAAGTTTAGGGCATGTATTGCATCTTGGTGTTTGCTACTTAAATTCTCGACCGACGCAGGAATAGGGGTGATGAGAGGCGATCAAGTTATGGGATGAGCTTGTTACATGACGGAGTTGAAGATGCTAATGAAGGGTTTGAATATAGAATCTAAGGACGATTCCCCCCTTCGAAGGAAAACTCAGCATAGCAATTAAGGGGTCCAACCCCAAGAGAGTCGCCCTTAGATGTGCTCGAGGATATAGATCCCAGAGAGGATAGAGAACCCTAGGATAGAAAGGCGACTCCCAACGAGACAACAATAGATATACTTATTGATAAGGAAGATTCGACAAAAGTACTAAAGATCGGCTTGCAGCTAGATCCAATTCGAGCGAAAGAGTTGGCTGATTTCTTAAGGCTAAATTTAGATGTGTTTGCCTGGTCTCATGCTGACATATGTGGGATTTCGCCTGCTATTACGAGCCCCTCTTTATGCATTAATCCAAAGCACCCTCCAGTCAAGCAGAAGAGATGGATGTTAGGCCAGAGCGGTCAGCAGCTTTGAAGGAAGAGGTAGAGAAATTGAAGGATAATGGGTTCATTAAGGATTCGAAATATCCCGACTGGATATCAAATCCTGTCTTGGTCAAAAAATCTAACGGGAAGTGGCGTGCATGTATTGACTTCTCTTACTTGAACAAGGCTTGTCCGAAGTATAGCTTTCCTCTTCGCAGGATTGATCAACTAGTAGACTCGACGGTCGGAGACGATCTTTTATCCTTTATGGATGCCTATTCGGGGTACAATCAAATTCCCATGCACATACCAGATCATGAGCACACAAATTTCATCACAGACTTGGGATTATATTGTTATGTGGTAATGCCATTTGGATTAAAGAATGCAAGAGCCCCGTATCAGTGTTTGGTCAACCGCATGTTCTATAATCAAATCGGAAAAACCATGGAGGTTTATGTGGACGACATGCTTGTGAAGTCTAGACAATCTTCCGACCATACAAGGGACTTAGCCGAAATGTTTGGCATTCTTCGAAGGTATGGAATGAAGTTAAACCCCTAAAAGCTCATTTGGGGTTGCATTTGGGAAATTCCTTGGGTTTATCGTGAGTTCTCAAGGGATTGAGATAAATCCTAGTCAAATAGCATCAATAAGGAAAATTGAAGAACCACAAAAGATTAAGGATGTTCAAAGCCTGGTCGGAAAAGTTGCTGCATTGAGCAGGTTTATCTCTAAAGCCACAGTAAGTGCGTACCTTTCTTCGATCTGATAAAACGAGGAAAACGAAATTTTGAGTGGACTCCTGATTGTGTGGAGGCTTTCCAGAATCTATTAGACTTATTAGAAAAGCCTCCAATATTATCAAAACCAGTGGAACATGAGGATTTGTTTATCTACCTAGCGGTATCATCTCATCCCGCCAGTACAGCGTTGGTAAGTGAAGAAGATAATGTCTAGAGGCCTGTATACTACGTAAGAAAGAAGCTAGCCGCTGCGGAACGTAATTATCTGAAAATAGAAAAACTTGCTTATAGCCTCCTGATTGCTTCCCGCAAACTTTGTCATTACTTTCAGGCTCACCCGATAGTTGTATACACCGATAAACCTTTAAGGCAAGTATTGCAAAAACCCGAAGCGTCAGGGCGGTTACTTAAATGGAACGTCGAGTTGAGTCAATTCGATTTGAATTTTTAGCCACGGAGGTCAATAAGGGGGCAGACTTTGGCCGACTTCATAGCCAAATTCACAATTCCTGAAGAGGAAACGGTGGGTGACAAGGTGGTTACTTTAGAACAAGAACTTAGTCCGTGGAAGCTATATACGGACGGAGCCAAAAATGATCGAAGGTCCGGCGCCGGAGTTGTTTTAATCACTCCTGAAGGACGATCTATTTAATATGCATTGCGATTAGAATTTGTTGCTACCAATAACGATTCCGAGTATGAAGCCCTGATTGCCGGGCAGAAGCTCGCCAAAGAACTAGGAGTGAAGACACTGGATATATACTGCGACTCCAAGATAGTTGTATGTCAGGTACGAGAGGAGTTTGATACTAAAGGACCCCGGCTCATTACTTATCTCGAAAAAGTAAAGGAGTTGTTGGACAATTTGGAGCATTACAGCATAACGCATATTCCAAGAACAGAGAATCAGAAAGCAGATCGGTTGGCAAAACTTGCAAGTTCTGATAACCCCGAAGAAACTGAAATGGTTCCGATAGAAATTTTGGAATCACCGAGTTTCGATCTGATGTAGATGGAACTAGCCTTAGAAGTTGATCCAGAGAGAGCCTCATGGATGACACGTAAAGATGCAAGATACGTTTTATAGGACGACGTCCTTTATTGCCAAGGGTTTCCAACGCCCCTACTACGGTGTATCGCACATGATGACATCAAACCTGTACTGCGAGAACTACACTAAGGTGAGTGTGGGGACCACACAGGGGGCCAAACCCTAGCAAAGAAAGTGTTGCGGTATGGATATTTTTGGCCTACCGTGAATAAAGACGTGGTTGATTATTCACGACGCTGCGACAAATGTCAAAGATTCACCAGAATTCCCAAAGCACCACCGACTCAGCTTAAGTCAATGGTAAGCCCATGGCCATTTTCCATGTGGGGAATTGATATTATTGGAGTGTTACATATTTCCAAAGGGGGGCAAAGTACGCGATCGTCGCCGTGGAATATTTCACGAAATGGGTGGAAGTTGAACCTTTAACAACGATCACGGCAAGAAAGGTGATTAGTTTTGTGGTCAAAAACATTATCTGTCAATTTGGGATACCGAAGACCATCATAACTGATAATGGGACACAATTCGACAGCGTCGAGTTCAGAAACTTCTGCCAGAAATACAAGATTGATAAATAGTACACCGTTGTAGCTCACCCGTAGTCAAACGGCCAGGTCGAAGCAATAAACAAGGTCAATAAATCTATTCTCAAGAAGCGGTTGGAGCAGGCCAAAGCCAAGTGGGTAGATGAGTTTCCACTATCTTTGTAGGCCTACAGGACAATCTTTAAGACGGCCACTGGCCATACCCCTTTTCACTCTCCTTCGGGTCAGAAGCAGTAATCCCGATAGAAGTAGAAGTCCCTTCTCATCGAGTAGCATACTATGACCTGATGACGAATAGAACACTCCTAAAGTCTCTTGATATGGTTGAAGAAAAAAGAGACGAAGCAGACTTGCGTGCCTCAAGACATCGACATCAAGTAGCACGTTATCATGACCGGAAAGTTCGCTCAAAACCTTTGAACCATGAGACTTAGTATTGAAACGAGTCTTCCCGCCTTCAACCCAATTGGATCCAAAATGGGAAGGGCCATATGTCATCCAACGGAAGCTTGATACAGGAGCATTCAAGTTAACGACCATGGACGGTGAAGAGATTCCCAAATCTTGGAATGCTCAGCACTTGCAACGATACCTGAGCAAAATATGAAATATCTTCCTTTTTGTTTTTTATAGGCTATGTAAAATGGCACGACTTGTCTTAAAAAGTCTGTTTATATGAACAAAAGATTATGAAGTGGATGCAGGCTACGACTTAGCTGAACCACTATAAAAATATCGTGTGTCATTTATTTTCTTGCATTATTTTTATCTTCAACAATTATTCTATCATAACTATGAAACACAAAACATTAAATTAGATTTGGAAAGTTTGAGATAACCTATGTGCAGGAGCGAACAAAATGACCGCTTGCATGATAAGATGCAATGAATGGGAAGACGACATTCTTAACTCTAACTCTCATGAATCGAGAGAGAGTATAAAGGACGGGAAGACGATGTCCCTTGAGGCGTGAAGGTGCACCCCGATAAGAGACCACCCCAGTAATACTCTAACCTGGTTATGAGATAGGAGAGTATAAAGATGCTAAAAAGAATAAGCATCATTGACAAAAGGAATATGCCCCCGTCAGAGAATCGGGGGCAACTGGATTCTGAATTTAATCAATCTTGAATAAGTCTTCATCAGTTATCTAAGATTGATTGGGGGCATGTATATGTACATATGTTCCCCTTAATACTAACTTTATTATACAACTGTGATATGACATGTTGTTCATTTGCATTTTTACTTAAATGCTAAATTTACAAATATCAGACATGGCAGGGAACAAACTACTTTATTTACAAACACGTGAGTTTATACAAGAAAGCTAAGCAAAAAAGATGTGAGGGCCGCACTCGCTGCAACAATAGGGACCAGTGGAATATCAAAATAAAAAACAAAGCGCATTGTCACTTGGGCTTTGGAGTAGACTTGGGCTTCTTGGAAGCCTTAAGAGCTTTTTTAACTTCTTTTTCAGCATCGAACATGAGACAATTTGGTTTCTTCTTCTCTATAATTGAGGTACCAGAGTTAATAGATTTCTTCCTAGGAGTTAGAGCACTGAGATCAAGAGAAGATTTTTTAGCAAGCTCCTCTGTAATTGACCTAGTTGAAAGCTTAACAACTAACCTCAATCCAGCAAGCATGCCGGTTCATCATCTTTCAGTTACTTCTCCGTGATATTGTCTTCATCAACGAAGTCTACCTTAAGTTCATCTTTTTCCCATTCGATGATTTGATTCCACACATGAACTATGGTAGTCGGATAGTCTTCAATCCAAGAGATGTTTTAGCGACGGATTATGTGTGCAAAGAATTCAATCATCAGTTCACAAAGACATGCAATTCTTTTTCAGCCTTTGATAGTTGTTTATGAGTTTCTTCAGTAGACTTAATAGCACTATCCACATTCCCCTCAGCTAAGACAGCTCTAGTCTCGGCTTCCATTAACATGGATTCCAAGTCAGCATTTCGTTTCTCCAACTTGGCGTTCTTCCTCGCTAACTCGGACTTTTCTTGCTCAAGAGTACTGTAAGCTAGTTGCACCTTGACACTTTCTGACTTAGCATCTTAAGCTTGTTTCTTCAGATCTAAACGCTCTTGACTGTGAGATTCCAGTAGGTCATGATAACGCTTTTGTAATTCCTCAAATTGCTTTTTGAAGTTGTTGGCATCTCGTTGGGAAATGGCAAGTCAAGCTGTGTATCTTCCAAGTCCTTCTCCATATTTTTCAAAGCATTCTCATCGGAATCTGCAACTTTCTTCATTGCATTGACGTCCATAATTAAGGCCTGAATGATTCTGGAGAGATTGCGTGAATACTTGTTCATCTTCGAATACTGTTTCTCTACTGCGTCGATCTTTGCCCTAGCCTCATCTGCCCACTTTGAAGAAATAGGCTCGCGTGCGGGTAAGAATGTTAAATTCTCAAAGTAATGATCTGGGAACTGCTTCTCCAGATATGCCAGTTTCGTTTTGGAATCAGCGTCCAGTGGTGGGGATTTACAATATGATAGTTCAATATGTTTCCGCTTAGCAGGGACGATGGCTGCATCGCCTTTTTCAGATCGCTTCTCAGAAGCTTTGTGCTTATCTCACGAATCAATGTGTTTCGGTGGACTTTTTTCTCGATTATATTTATCTTGGGGAGAAATTCGGTCTTTGGATTGTGATGTGTCTCCCCCACGATGACTTTGGTGGCTCTTATATCTGTCCGGATCTGACCGAACAGGAGAACGAGAGCATTAAGTGTGAGGTCAATGAGAATTATGTTGCCTTTTGTCATCTCTGCCCCGGTTCTCACGGCGATCATGCTCGGTGTCAGAAGGTGGTCTGGACATGCTACGGTGAAACTTCCCGACATCATAGTAAGGACGTGACATTGTACCTGTGCAACAATATAAGTGGAGTTCAGAATCGACGTTCACATAAGACATAAGTGCTATGATGTGCGGTGCTAATGTGTTATGTGCATCCTAAGTGACGTTCCCCCCAACAAACCCGAGCCTGAAGCCAGACTAGCTTGAGTAGGCTCTTTGGTCTTCACAGGAGTAGTCTCCTCTGAAGAAGTGAAGGTTAAAGGATTCATTCCGAAGTCCTCTAAAGTATAAATAGTATCGGGCAGGGGAAGATTTCCTAAACCCTTAAATGTAGAATCGTCGGTAATAGGAGCATCTCCTTGAGAAGCGTCTAGCGGCAGCTCTTTAAGGGATGTTGACTTTTCATGAGAAATGGCGTCATCAGGAACGGTATATCCATCTCTGTACTTCTCAGCTATGTTGGATAATTCATCGTCCTGAGTTGAGGACGCAGAGGGAGGAGTCCAAAGAGGTATCGTTGGACCTTTTGAGCCCTTACCCGCCTCAGGGATAATGTCGACCGGGGGTATGTACACATATGGACCTATCCCATGACCTATACTACGGGTAATAGATAGTAACCCATAACAATGGAGATACTCATCCTTAAGGACAACGTCGATGGTTAAGAACTTTTGGTCGCCATTGAGCAGCTGGTGCAAACGATCAATGTATAATTGACCCGATATTTGCTTTGGGTTATCAACTGCGAATGAAAATGAAAGCAAGTTAATGTGTTGGCATAAACTTTCAAAGTTGGAATCTAGAAAGTTGGTGCTTTACTTGATTCGGTCCATCTCCTGGCGCATCCCGATTGCTGTCAGATATAAAACCATTCTGGTTTTGAGTCACCAGCTTTGATGTTATATGGAACAGTGATAATTTTCCTTTTTGGAACTGATTCAAGGTATGAGAAGGAGGGAGTCTCTTGAGTCCGATGCTTGAAATTATAAAAGAAGTGGATGTCATCGAAGGTAGGCTCTATACCTAAAATCTCTTTGTATGTTATATACAAGGTGTATAAATAAGCATAAGAGTTAGGATGTAACTACATAGGGGCAATCCGCATCTGTCTCAGAAAATCAACAACAAAAGGCGAAAACGGAGGTATTGACCCAACTAGACACATTAATCATGTGATAGCCATAAATCCTTCCGGTGGATTGTGGGGGCGATCTATTTTCGAAGGCAACCGGGTATCTCTTTTTAGTATCCTATGCTTTAGATATATTCGGATGAGTTTTTCATCATCCATCGTCGACTCTACCGAATCTTTAGGCAAGTCCAAGTTCTCAACATTTCCAAACTTGTTTGGGGCATGGTTATCTCCTATCCCTCCTTCCTCTTCCTCACCAAGTGAGACATCACCTCCAGAAGATACATCACTATTATGAGTTTCCATATCATAATCTGGGCCCTCACCATCCCAGTTTGAATCAGAAGTAGAAGATACGTCTTCAACAGTTGGATTTTCAGTTGATCTGGCAGCATCCCTTCTTTCTGCTAATCTAGACGAGCGTCTTTCTGCCATGGCCGCTAAGCTAATGAAGAAGTAATGGTAGGAGTTAGAGTAAAGTTGTCTGTGGCCCCCCGCGCATGTGTGTGAGCTAAAGCGTGCAAGTGTATGAAGTGAGTGCAAGAGATACAAAGTAAACACATATGAGTACAGTGCAAAAGTTTGAAGAAGCAAGTATATGTTCAGAATGGTCTTAAATGTTCTCTTATGTTCATAAGGCGCTATCCTAACTGTTCATTTAAGTCGTAGATCACGACAAACATTGATTGAGTTAGTTGGGCAGTTCTTGTGCATTAAGTCGAATGATTCTGAATCGGTTCAGGTATGTGCATTGAGATCGGTTCGGGTATGTGCATTGAGATCAGTTCGGATGTCCAAGCCACCAACAGGAAGTCTTGAATGCTTTATATAATGGATCGGGTCGGATGGACTTAGAAGGATATGACATGGAATGGGTTGGCCGACACCGAACCAAACCAAACTTATAACCTCAGCCTAGTTTTTACCGTACACACACTCCAGCCTCCAACCCGACGCAGTTGGATGAAACCATTAATCTTCCCTCTTGTGCTTCCTAATCCGAACCGACCCCATACCTTTCACTCTTCTTCTTCTCCATCCTCTCTATTACTTAATTAGCTCCGAACCCATTCTCATGTCAAAAGCTGAATCAAAACCAAGTGTTTATGTGTTGTCCTGGCCAACATTAGATTATAACCTCCGCCGTTACTACCTCGAGATGGCGACGAGGCCAAAAACGACGATAGCGAGGGAGAGGAGGTCATTGCGTCAAGGTCAACTAAATACCAGGCTCAAATCACTCAAATTATCCACGAATTCGAATTAAAATCAACTAAAAAGGAATTAACTGAAGTTTTTTAACCCACCTATGTAATCAACTCGAGAATTGAGGGAAGATTTGAAAGGTTTAGAAGTTAGGGTTTTCTATTTTCTGTGCAAAACCTAGAAAGCATCAGGAATGAAAATTAAAGGAGAAGGAAACAGAGAAATTCTGAATTTATATAAAAGTGGAATGGCCCATTGTATTCCTGCCAACGTGTCCCTCCATTCTAATCGGACCCGAAGGTAGGCCCATGATGATTTAGCCCGTTGTCATAACGACGTTGACAGCAGGGAGAACCATGTGGATTAGACCCGAACAAAAGCATAACCACAAGTATTAATTTAATGAACGAATTGAACTCAAAGAAAAATATATATAGTAAAGTGTACCTGGAAGAGCTACTAGACATCAAGCGGAATTCTCGTAGTTATTTGAAATGAAGAAGGTAATTTGGGAATTCTATGATATATATAGACGACATGAGATAAGACTTTACAAAGCAACACGGCCCTGCGAACGAATGGAAGCGATTATTCAACAACATTGATTCGGGGACCAATGGTCAAACCATTTCGAAGCACACTCTATCTTTAAAAGAAGCGTACTTTGAAGGGGCAAAATGTTAGCCTACTTTGTGAACTAGGCAACGCAAAATTAAGAGATCGATTAAGTGAAGAATGTTGACCAAGACATACACCCGTTGGAAGGTCGGATCGGATCCCAGTTGTCAAGCCAAGATGTTGTGAAGCAGAAGACAAAGGAACGAGGGCAGAATCGGATCGAAACGGTGAAATCCGATCCGCTCCCTTCTGTTTGCATTCTTGATCCACCACTCTATCCTTCCATCCGAACCGATCCGAACCCAGGTAACTGAAGCCACTGTAGTTATACCCACGTTCCCTGAAGACTCGGAGTGGTTTGAAGGTCATATTCCCACGTTCACCTACTAACTCAATGTGCTGGCACCATCTTATGAGATCCGGACCCGATAGAGGTGGGATGTATGCCACGTGGATCCGAACCAAAACCGTTTCAGGAACAGTTTCCACCTGCAAATACACCATCAAGGCACGTTTGAAAGGATCTTTTTGGCATTTTCAGAACTCAAACTCCTTTGCTATCCAAATTTCATCAACTTATTCAGGTTACAATCACCTTTTGAAGCATATTGTGGAGGAGATTGAGTGAATCAATACATTGTATGAGTGAAAATTGAGTGAGAATTATTGTTGTACTTGCATTCAAATCATCAGTTCAAAGAGTAGAAAGTGGACGTAGGCTATCTAACACCAAACCACTATAAATTATGTGTTTTCTTCGTTTTTGATTTCATTTCAATAGAATCATTACTATTCTGGGTGTTAGAGACAATTTTGGATCTAACAGGCATTTAATTTTGTTTTGATGGAGGAGTTCACTCGGGTTGTGCGGTACGGTTATGATATAGCAGGACGGCGTATTCATATGAGGTGAATGATAGAGTTATGGAAATTTTTGGGTAATATTTTCATGAAGCAAGGATGGAGAAAGAATCACATGGAGAAGGGATGATAGCCATTGGAATAACCTGGAGCGACATTCTTGTTTTGGGAAGGAGGAGTAGATGTGTGGGCCATTGGTTGGGCATTGGGCCGTGTAGTTTAAATAAAGAAAAAAAAAAGAAAAAAATGAAGACAAATGAAATCAGCATGCAATTGAAATAGGTTAGAGACATAACAGGGGCAAGCAGCGAGAGTTTGTTTTGGGAAGAAGAGGGCGGCACCGTTTAAAAGGGGGTTGGAGAGATAATAGTGGGCTGAACAGGAAATGGGTAAGGCCCGTAACGATTAAATTTAAGTTTAATTTAATAATATATACAAACATGTTATTATCAAGCATTACTTACTCATACGTTAACGGAATTTAACAAAACAGGATCCATTAGGATCGCATGGATGCAGACTACACACTGCAATTGGTTTGAAGAGTTTCGGAGATCGTTTCGATTTTATACAAAATTAAACACTCGATTTATTCAACTGATCGTCAATCATTATTCAAAAATTGATGAACAAGGTGAGTAAACTCACTAACTTTGTCCAGTTTAATAATTTTGTAAAAGTTATTTAATATTGATAAATAATGATTGAATGTCACGTGATGGTTGTTTAGATGATTTACAAATAAAATGGTTGATAGTCATATATGTGAAGTCGTCTGTTAAATACTGATTTAATACTTTCATTTTGACATAAAATTAGTGTTATTTACGTTGATTAACATATGTGGATGCAGGGAAACAAGTCAGAGGGATCCAACTGGATTCCCCAACAATTATATTGTTGTTTTTCATATATTGCATTATATGATGTGATAAATAATCTATGGTTGATTATTGTGTGTTGGGATGTTTATATAACATTGACCCTGAATAATTGGTATTTAAAATACCGTAAAAGTATATCAGAAAAGAATACGAGTTTTTAAAAGGAAAAATCTATTTTCAAATGAAAATTGAAATTCGAACGGGCTAGAATAAAATAACTTGTTTTAATTATACTAAAACAAGAAGTTGGTTTGTAAAACATATTTAGGAATGAGATGAAATAATTATTATAAAATAATTTGGAAATGCAAATTCAGAAATAAATATTAGAAGTAGAAATGGAAAATTGTTTTCAAAAGAAAACGATAATATTTATTTTGATGTTCAAATGTTAATAGTACTAAATAAAACCATAAGGGTTTGTAATTATAATTCGACGATGTCGAATAATTTATTTTTAAAATTATGTATTATATAATTTAGGATTTGATAAGATAATTAAGATTTGGTTTGAAACCAATAAATTATAATTGAATATGAAGTCGAGATTTAATAATAAACTTGATTTATAAATAACAAGAAGTTTATTTGTAAACGGAGTTTATGAAGTGGAATATGAATTTGACTTAAATAATCCGATAGATGGAATTCTAACCAATAATTAGTAATTACTATACATATCCAGATTTATTGGATAAACGAGTCCAGTTTTATGGAAAGAAATAATAGTTATGTTTAAAGTGAATAATGATTTAAAAGCAAATGTTTTGCAAACTGGAATGCTGATAAAGGTGAAATTGGTAATTATGGAAGTGATAAATTCAAAAGTGAATTTAGAAATTTATGTTGACCTGAAACAGTGAGTTTATTCTGAAGTTCGGAACGTTAATCGAATATTGATTTTTTGAAAGTGAGTTATTCGTTGAAATTCGATTCCATTGAATTCAGGAAAGTACTATTTACTTTTCGATTTTGATCAAGATTTATTTATTTATTTTATTAATTACTATTTATTTATATAAATTAGTGAATAAAAGACATATTTTGAAGTCAAATACTCCAAAAGTAGGGATTATAACACTATCGTTATAATCAATTTTTTTCATAAAAGAAGTGGATTTGTAAAAGGAGTACGAGAGTTGTGTAAGTAGTTTTGTTGATAATAAATTAAGAAATGGAATTAAGAAAATTAGAAACTGACCAGAAATTAACTAGGTTGAATAGCTTCTTGAATATCGTTCTGATGTTTGTTTCGTCCTTCAGGATTGATACTTAGGGAATTTTTCTCTTACTAGTTTATGCTTAGGGACTAATGGATGTGGAAGGTTAGTGGTGGGTGAATAGAAATGTTATATAATGTTAAATAGCGTATATTTTTTAATTTTAGAAAATAAATACTTTAAAATAGATGGAACATTTTCCAAGAAAACGTGGGAGGCTGAACAAGTTGGAGAAATATTTGGGAAAAGACTTACAAAGAAAATTGGGAAATGAATAATTTAATGATAAATAAAATTAGAGGGGCTCAGTGTTGATTGATGGTTGATCGATAAAATTTTCATTTGGAAATAAGATCTTTGTTTGTATGGATGTTTTTCCTTTGATAGTTAAATCACCGACTACCAAAGTTTTGACCATTTTTCCGGTGCCAACACGGAAAGACCGGGATCAGATTTATTACCTGATACTACTTCGTATGGGCATTAGCATTACGAATCAAAAATATTGGAGATATTTGAAGACAGAGTTTATGCAAGGGTCATTCCGATAAATCCTAGGTAGAAATTGCCTAAGTTGGATTTACAGAATAGTTCCTTTGGTTTCTCCAGACCCAGGACAACTTGAATGGATGAATGTCTGACAGAGTATAACTAATAAATCGCGTAAGCTGATCTCTTCAAACGTATTTACATTTGGTGGCGGCGAAATTCGTTTCTCTTACCTTTATACCCGTGGTATTTTTGGCGAAATCAATTTGTGATTTGGCAGCTATGACAATGTGGCATCCAAAGTAAATGAAGGTGTGATCTATCAAAAGATACGTTATGACCTCAAGCCTCATCAACCGGGAAATGACAAAAATCGAGCAGGCAGCGTGGCTAAGTGGGTCGCCCCAATTAGGGTACATTCTCACCATTTAGAGAATATTCATATTTGTTACTTCTTTCATTTCTGCATCTCCTAGAAACAGTTATGTTGGTATACCAACCGTAAGGTGACAATATATTCGGAACATTCAAGCGAAATGAATCAACTATCATGTGTGGCTGAGTTGCAAGGTGTTCTTGTTGAACCCTAGTGTTTCCCCTCTAGAGTACACTGATCGGAAGGTGGTTCCATACCCTGTCATAGTTGGAAATTAATCCCCCAATAAGAGCCCGCAGTTTTTGATTTTATACTATATACGTAGGGCGTGAGATGCAAGCGTTCTGCTAGATTGTTATTTACTTGATTTAGACATTACTATAATATCAGAAAAGTATTGATTTAAAGAAATATTTTGGGTTATCGTAAGGTAAAACCTGTAACACCCTGAATTTTTGAATAATCGAATAAAGTAAATTAAAGAATAATTAATCTCAAATGTGAGAATTAAGCAAAACAGGTTGCGCCATTGTGTTCGTCTCAGAATTCTAGTTGAGATAGAGTCCGAGTTTGCGTAAATTGGATTCCGTATGAGAAAGATATCTTTAAATTAAATATTGCAGCTAAACATGAAGAAAAAAAGAATGGGAAAAGAATAAATGTTTAGCATTGTTCTAAGGTTTGTAAGCAAAAGACTTAGTAGCTCATTTGGTTGGAACACGTGACTTGCATACAAGGGGTACAGAGTTCGGTCCCCGCCAGCGCCATACTTTGTTTTAGGGGAATGGCTTAAAATGGCTTAGTGTGAACACAGTTCAAAAAATGGTTTAGTGTGAAAATGGGTAATTAGGAAGATAGATAAAAAAAAGAATATATATATAGAATACATACATACATACATATATATATATGACGTGTACGCATCATGTGGCGTACGTGGAACATTTTTGGTCGTCAATGTTTTTTTTGTGTGGCCTTCTTTGATTGGCTTTTATGGCAAATTAAAGGTAAGAAAGATTTATGCATGTATAAATGGATATTTGTATATGGGTAATTAATGTATACGTTAAAAGGGAGAATATGTAATTTACAATAATAGATTTATAATTTACATATAAATGTGAAGGATAAACATGAAAATTACATGGCATAGATTGGTTCATGAAATGGCATATTTAGTATACCATTAATTGTGAGCATAATTAAAAATATAGTTATGAAATAATTAAAATTGGAATAATTTACATATGGAATTTGTCATAAATAAGAAATATGTAAATTATAGAAAAAATGAACATTTAATACACTATGCTGAGTCATTAGGGTTGAGGTGTCACCCTATCTTGGTTGGATGGTTCAGGTTGCTTCTAGGTTGATCGGATGTCCTAAATTAATCCCAAACTTTATAAAAACACCTCTAGACTCAAACCCTAAAATCAAAACAAAATTAGATTCATGGCCTCTGTGCCGTCACCTAGCAACACAGCATAGCCGCCACCAATTAAAGAGGAAGAAAGCTAGTCTAAATCAATCCTTTTCAACTTTAACAACGAATCTTCTTCAAGGGAAAGCTATTACAACTTCAGAACTTAGAATTCAGAATTCAAGACCTTCAATGAATTGTGAGTTCGATAATTTCAATAAAATAATTAGCAAATTAATTGGATTGAGTTATGATATGGACTATTTGGATATGATGTGAATTATTGACCGCATGTTATTATTCATGTAGTAAAATTGTGATATTTATGTTGTATATTCTATGATGCTATCTTGTAAAGTTGTGATCATCTATGTTGTAATTTTATGATTGGCTTATGTATAATCGAATCACCATGTTGGTCATATGTTAGTTTGGGTATGTTGATTCATATGATAAATCATAAGTATGTATGCAAGTTTAGATTTTTTTTTTATTAAGACATGAATCATATGCAAGTTGGGGAAAATTATATGTATAACCTTATATGCTTCATGGCATCTATTTTAGATCTAAGGTTAGGCTATGACATGTGTGAGTTATATGCCAAATTATACATGCTAGTTTACATGTTTAGATGTAAGATTATACCATTGTTATGTTGCATAAATCACATACGCAAGTTTATATGAATACATGTGTTTGAAAATGAATCATGTTATGCAAGTTTGTGGTTACTGCCTATGCAAGTTTACACCTTTAGATGTAGATCTATGACATACATGATTTATGCAAGTTTGTGACCATTATCTAAACAAGTTCACACCTTTAGATTTGGATTTATGACATATGTAATTTTATGCATGTTGTAACTTTGGCCTATGCAAGTTTTAGATGTAGAACATCATTCACACATGCAAGTTCACCCCTTATGTTTAGATCTAGTTTTAATTATATGTATGTTGTGATGTTTTCTCTTTATTCCATGAGTTAGACTATTCGAGTCTATTTTACGTTAAGCGAACGAACGTACAACATGGGGTAAAGGGGATAATGTTAAAGATTTAATTGGCATAAATGCCTTAAAAGACATAAAATAAATTTGTGATGAAAATTGGTATGATTTTACATACCATAAATGGATGGACATAATTGAGTCAATTATGGACATCGTTAAATTTGGAACTGATTGATAATTTGAATAGGGAAAGTAATTCAAATTGGGGAATGATTAATTAGGAGTAATTAATCGTCTAAGACACGAGGTTAGGCTCTTTTGTGGTGAAAGACTGCCCGGACCCGCCCAACAAATCCAGCTGCCACAAATGTCAGTCTAGTATGGGTGATCTTAGGCATAAATTAAATACGTAACAATTTTAAAGACACGAGGTTAGGCTCTTTTGTGGTGTAAGTCTGCCCGGAGACGCCCGGCAAATCCAGCTGCCACAAATGCCAGTCTAATGTGAGAGGTCTTTATGAGGTTACGGTCTTAATGAATTAAGAAACACTTAACCATATAAACATGTAGTGGGACATGAGGGGGTTAAGTGGGTGCCTTGGGTGGCATGTGGAATCTAGTGGGTGCCTTGGGTGGCATTTGAAATACGATTAGAAATACTTAACCAAAATTGAAACATATAATTGAAACATGAATAAGAAGCAGGTTAAGTGGGAAATACTAGAGGGGACCAAGCTTAGGTGGATAGCTTGTGTCAAGTCATGGGGGCCCATTTCAACCAGTAACCCATACGTATCTTTATGGGCTCGACCCAAGTCGGGAACGGGGCACGCATACTGGGCTTGACTGTAAGAGGCCAAACCGGGTTAGCAGTGGCAACGCAAGTCCAACGGGTTCATATGCGTGTGTGGACCGGGGCTGGTAGGTAAGACGTTGTTGCATCGTGTAGGTATAAGCCGTGCATCTCAGGTAGTATTGGGTTGCCACTTTGGGGAGTGATATACCCCACTGTGGGACCACCACGGGTATCTACGAGTTAGGGAGCCAATCGAATGGGGAAGGTAGTGGGTACGACTAGTGGAGATAGGAGCAGGTGACTCCTATGACATCAGCTAGGAGTACAACTACCATATTATGAATATTGTAATTAGAATAGGGAGGGTAGTGGGTACCACTAGTGGAGATAGGAGCAGGCGGCACCTATGACAGTAGCTAGGGGTACACGAAACTACCAATATTATTATCACTTATGTTCAGTAGGCAGGATCAACCTTAGTGTGACTAGTGGTGGTGCAGTATACTAGTGGTGGTGCAGTATAGCAATTATCTCATAGTGTTGGTATAGTTTAGTAATTATCTTACAGTGGGTTAAGTGCGCTTTAACGATATCGTTGTTCATCCTGTTTCCTTGTTTACTCTGTCATACTCAATGGTTCATGGTCATTTCGTGATTTTCCAACTTATGCCTTAGCCTAGTTACTTTGGTGATTATATTGTTAAAGTCATCGCACTCGCCCGACTTTATGTCTGACCCCCTTTGTTTCCGCCTCTTTTCTTCCTACACCCCCCCAAGTGCTCAGGTTGGAACTAGCACCAGTGGATCTTGATTTTGGACAGCTCTGCTCCTTGCTTTTAGAAGATTTCTTGGATCGCTGAAGTAAAGTTCAGCCTCTCTTTTATTTATGGCTATTTTGTATTGGGGATTATGTCTTTCAATTTATGTACTTTGATTTAGTCAAGATGGATATTATGTACTTGGCTCTAGTTTTGACGATGTAATCAAACATATGTATTTTCCGCTGCAATGAAATAAAGTTTTTAATTTTTTAAGTACTGTTTATATCTGTCTTGTTGTTAAGTTTCTATTCTATACTCACTTAAAACGCTCCATAGAAGTTAATGCATTCCCTTTGTGAGTGACATTAATGGACATGGGGTGTTACACGTGGTATTAGAGCTGAAGGTTACCAGAATTAATATGAATTTTGAAAAGTTGTTTTTCAAAAACAATTTTATGAAGAAGTACCTTCAAAAGTATGTTTTAAGGAAAGTATTTTCAAGAAAAAAAAAACCTTATTTTAGAAAGCATAACCCCAAGGGCCATATATCTTATCTTTAGTATGTCCTCTCGTTAGTGCCTTTGACCTTTAGGTAGGGTAGTCTTATGGTTGAAACATGTGTTTGAGACATGTTATGTATGATGGATGCATGTGGATGCAACTGTTTGCTAGTGGTTGCTCGTGGATGCATATACACACACTTTAGGCACTAGATCGGCTCAGTCACTTCATATTGCATATAAATGTGTGTACATATTTAAGTAATGGATGTATAATGGTTGTACCATCATATGGATGTTGCATTTTGTTGAATGGTTGTGGACGCATGTAGAGATAATATGTATCGATAGGATTCTTTTGCATACATAATGGACGCATGGCACTATCATGGTTTGCATTAAGGAGGTCAACTGAATCAGTAGACTGTCTGATTTTGCATTAGATAAGGAACATATACACACACTTCTTGCATATGTTCATACAACATTATAAAATTTTAAGGACAATGGATGCCTGTGTTTTATGGTTGAGTAGATGGTTGTTTGGATGGTAGGATACATTCTTCTTGACTTAGAGATTTCGAGGACGAAATCCTTTAAGTAGGGGAGAATGTAACACCCTGAATTTTTGAATAATCGAATCAACTAAATTAAAGAATAATTATTCTCAGATGTGAGAATTAACGGAAACGGGTTGCGCCATTGTGTTCGTCTCGGAATTCTGGTCGAGATAGAGTCCGAGTTTGCGTAAATTGGATTCCGTATGAAAAAGATATCTTTAAATTAAATAATGCAGCAAAACATGAGAAAAAAAAGAATGAGAAAAGAATAAATGTTTAGCATTGTTCTAAGGTTTGTAAGCAAAAGACTTAGTAGCTCATTTGGTTGGAACACGTGACTTGCATACAAGGGGTATAAAGTTCGATCCCCACCAACACTATATTTTTGTTTTAGGGGAATGGCTTAAAATGGCTCAGTGTGAACACAGTTCAAAAAGTGGTTTAGTGTGAAAATGGGTAATTGGGAAGATAGATAAAAAAAGAAAACACACACCCACACACAAACACACACATATATATATATGACGTGTACGCATCATGTGGCGTATGTGGCGCATTTTTGGTTGTCAATGTTTTTTTTGTGGCTTTCTTTGATTGGCTTTTATGACAAATTAAAGGTAAGAAAGATTTATGCATGTATAAATGGATATTTGTATATGGGTAATTAATGTATACGGTAAAAGGGAGAATATGTAATTAACAATAATAGATTTATAATTTACATATAAATATGAAGGATAAACATGAAAATTACATGGCATAGATTGGTTCATGAAATGGTATATTTAGTATACCATTAATTGTGAGCATAATTAAAAATATAGTTATGGCATAATTAAAATGGTAATAATTTACATATGGAATTTGTCATAAATAAGAAATATGTAAATTATAGAAAAAAATGATCATTTAATACACTGTGCTGAGTCATTTGGGCTAAGGTGTCAACCTATCTTAGTTGGATAGTTCAGGTTGCTTCTAGGTTGATCGAATGAGCTAAATTAACCCTAAACTCTATAAAAACACCTCTAGACTCAAACCTTAAAATCAAAACAAAATTAGATTCATGGCCTCCGTGCCGTCACCTAGCAACACAACATAGCCGCCACCAATTAAAGAGGAAGAAAGCTAGTCTAAATCAATCCTTTTCAACTTTAACAATGAATCTTCTTCAAGGGAAAGCTATTACAACTTCAGAACTCAGAATTCAGAATTCAAGACCTTCTCTGAATTGTGAGTTCGATAATTTTAATAAAATAATTAGCAAATTAATTGGATTGAGTTATGATGTGGACTATTTGGATATGATGTGAATTATTGACCGCATGTTATTATTCATGTAGTAAAATTGTGATGTTTGTGTTGTAAATTCTATGATGTTATCTTGTAAAGGTGTGATCATCTATGTTGTAACTTTATGATTGGCTTATGTATAATCGAATCACCATGTTGTTCATATGTTAGTTTGGGTATGTTGATTCATATGATAAATCATAAGTATGTATGCAAGTATAGATTTTTTTATTAAGACATGAATCATATGCAAGTTGGGGAAAATTATATGTATAACCTTATATGCTTCATGGCATCTATTTTAGATCTAAGGTTAGGATATGACATGTGTGAGTTATATGCCAAATTCTACATGCTAGTTTACATGTTTAGATGTAAGTTTATACCATTGTTATGTTGCGTAAATCACATATGCAAGTTTATACGAATACATGTGTTTGAAAATGAATCATGTTATGCAATTTTGTGGTTACTGCCTATGCAAGTTTACACCTTTAGATGTAGATCTATGAAATACATGATTTATGCAAGTTTGTGACCATTATCTAAACAAGTGCACACCTTTAGATTTGGATTTATTACATATGTAATTTTATGCAAGTTGTAACTTTGGCCTATGCAAGTTTTAGATGTAGAACATCATTCACACATGCAAGTTCACCCCTTATGTTTAGATCTAGTTTTAATTATATGTATGTTGTGATGTTTTCTCTTTATTCCATGAGTTAGACTATTCGAGTCTATTTTACGTTAAACGAACGAACGTACAACATGGTGTAAAGGGGATAATGTTAAAGATTTAATTGGCATAAATGCCTTAAAAGACATAAAATAAATTTGTGATGAAAATTGGTATGATTTTACATACCATAAATGGATGGACATAATTGAGTCAATTATGGACATCGTTAAATTTGGAATTGATTGATAATTTGAATAGGGAAAGTAATTCAAATTGGGGAATGATTAATTAGGAGTAATTAATCGTCTAAGACACGAGGTTAGGCTCTTTTGTGGTGTAAGACTGCCCGGACCCGCCCGACAAATCCAGCTGCCACAAATGTCAGTCTAATGTGAGAGGTCTTAGGCAAAAATTAAACACGTAACAATTGTAAAGACACGAGGTTAGGCTCTTTTGTGGTGTAAGACTGCCCAGACCCGCCCGGAAAATCCAACTGCCACAAATGCCAGTCTAATGTGAGAGGTCTTTATGAGGTTACGGTCTTAATGAATTAAGAAACACTAAACCGGATAAACATGTAGTGGGACATGAGGGGGTTAAGTGGGTGCCTTGGGTGGCATGTGGAATCTAGTGGGTGCCTTGGGTGGTATTTGAAATACGATTAGAAATACTTAACCAAAATTGAAACATGTAATTGAAACATGAATAAGAAGTAGGTTAAGTGGGAAATACTAGAGGGGGCCAAGCTTAGGTGGATAGCTTGTGTCAAGTCATAGGGGCCCATTTCAACCCGTAACCCATACGTATCTTTGTAGGCTCGACCCAGGTCGAGGACGGGACACGCATACTGGGCTTGACTGTAAGAGGCCAAACTGGGTTAGCGGTGGCAACGCAAGTCCAACGGGTTCATATGCGTGTGTGGACCCAGGCTGGTAGGTAAGACGTTGTTGCATTGTGTAGGTATAAACCGTGCATCTCTGGTAGTATTGGGTTGCCACTTTGGGAAGTGATACACCCCACTGTGGGACCAGCACGGGTATCTACGAGTTAGGGAGCCAATCGAAGGGGAAGGTAGTGGGTACGACTAGTGGAGATGGGAGCTGACGACACCTATGACTGCAGCTAGGAGTACAACTACCATATTATGAATATTGTAATTAGAATGGGAAGGGTAGTGGGTACCACTAGTGGAGATAGGAGTAGGCGACACCTATGACAGCAGCTAGGGGTACACGAAACTACCATTATTATTATTATCACTTATGTTCAGTAGGCAGGATCAACCTTAGGGTGACTAGTGGTGGTGTAGTATACTAGTGGTGGTGCATTATAGCAATTATCTCATAGTGTTGGTGTAGTTTATTAATTATCTTATAGTGGGTTAGGTGCACTTTAACGATATCGTTGTTCATCATGTTTCCTTGTTTACTCTGCCATACTCAATGGTTCATGGTCATTTCCTGATTTTCCAACTTATGCCTTAGCCTAGTTACTTTGGTGATTATATTGTTAAAGTTATTGCACTCGCCAGACTTTATGTCTGACCCCATTGTTTCCTCCTCTTTTCTTCCTTCCCCCCTAGGTGCTCAGGTTGGAACTAGCACCAGTGGATCTTGATTTTGGACAGCTGTGTTTCTTTCTTTTAGAAGATTGCTTGGATCGCTGAAGTAAAGTTCAGCCTCTCTTTTATTTATGGCTATTTTGTATTGGGGATTATGTCTTTCAATTTATGTACTTTGATTTAGTCAAGATGGATATTATGTACTTGACTCTGGTTTTGACGATGTAATCAAACATATGTATTTTCCGCTGCAATGAAATAAAGTTTATAATTTTTCAAGTACTGTTTATATCTGTCTTGTTGTTAAGTTTCTGTTCTATGCTCACTTAAAATGCTCCATAGAAGTTAATGCATTCCCTTTGTGAGTGACATTAATCGACATGGGGTGTTACAAAACCAGCTGTATTTATGTGTCGATCGGTCTTACGATCATATTTTCTTTTGAAAAAGGTTTTATAAAAGTTAAACCAAATGATTGAGTTTACTCACACCAGTCTCGTGACTGACCCAAAGTTTTATTTTGTTTTGTTTACCCTAAACTCTTGGGTGCCTGTTGACACCAAAAATTTGCACAACACCCAAAGAAAGGGTTATGTAGAGAATAAATGAAGATAAATGATTGCAAGAACTAAAAATAGAGGAAATCACACAGAAATTTATAGTGGTCGGCGTTAATGAGCCCATGTCCACTTTACAATCTCTTATATATTCTTTAAATTATTAGACGGAATAGTTACAATGACAATACAACAAGAGATTAACAAAGATTTGAAAGCTAGAGTATTCAGACTTCCAAAAGTCCCTTTTTCTGAGTGCAGAAGGGGTATTTATAGGTGATACCACGCTTGAACTGGCTTGGACACACGTATGTTCCAAAATAATAGTGGAGCCTGAGGAATGTTCTCCTCCCATAGAATCAGTACTTTTTGAATTTTCGGTGATAGGTTGCCATTGATCTCGTCTATTCCGATGGCTTGGAATGGATAATGCTGAGTATGAGCTATTCTTCAGGTGGACACTAAGTTCGTGGCTAGGTGCGACCTGGCTTGACCGGTTTAATCACAGCAGCTTCAACTGAACTGCGTTTGACTTTAGTGATGAGCCTAAGAAATGGGCCTCATCGTTTGGCCCATTTCTTAACTTCGGTTATCCTCTCTGGGTATCCTAGGCATGAGCCTATGGCATTGTCAAGCCTTGATGGGCTAACCAAAAGGCCCATCAACACTTCCCCCAAAAGTATGTTGCGTTGGAGACGGGGCATACTTTGTAAATATGTGCTTTGAACAACTTTTTCCATATCAGTTAAAAAACCCTGGAGGTCAGTTTGAGCCGTCCATTTATAAGCTTCGTAAATCTAGATTAATCCATTAGACGTTTTGAAAACTTAAATGGGCTCAGCTGTAATGACACCCTACTGTCATATGTCTTTTCGCCTGATCTTGGCTCAATACTAGCATTGCACGTCAGCCAAATCGGATCTGATGGTCATTTCAATCGAATGCGAATAGTCACCCCATTATATTATTAAAGGAAAAACCTTTTTACCTTTTTATTTTTACTTTTCCTACCACAAAAACCGATTTACCACTCCAGAGGAAGAAGGATAAAGATTGCTATCTTCAACCAAGATCATCTTTTTTAGGTAAAAATTAATTCTTCACCTTTTTCAAAACACTTCAAAGTCATGCTTGTGTAAGATCTCTCTTTTCTCCATTTTCTTGTCGTAATTTGGGCTCCACGTAATCCATAATTGGGATCATCAGCGTCGGATCGCCGGAGTCAGCGGTGATCCGACTGTCTGTGGTGGTTCTGATGCCATTTTAGTAAATTCCGACAGTATTGGATCTACTAACCAGATTATGGGTGGATGAGGACATGTTGGCCGCCTTTCATCGGGCTTCGTGCATTAGGGATTTGTTAAACCCTTGGACACGTGGTGGTGTTTGAGAGGGTGGTGATAAATATAGCGATCTTTATACAGTCTGTCATATGAGAACAGAAATGATTTTGTGGTTTGTCATTCATCGAGGAAGCACTGTAAAATGGAACTGACCCCCTTTGAATCAATCTTCAATTTCAACTCAATAACATCTTCAATCAATAATAGTCAAGACACGAGTTAACCTTAAGTATGGGTCGGGTAAGAAATTGCCCCTCTCTGTCAGAGTAGATAGTACCTCTGATTCTTCAGCTAACTCGGAGTCTAATTCAGATAACAACTCCCAAGGTCTGTCGATGAGTTCACTGCCTCCTCCTGAGGTTACAGTCGAGTTGAATGAAGCAGCACATGTTCCAATAGAACCCGACATGCTTCCAGGTGTAGCAATTCTGGGAAACCCCCCAGATGCTAAAAGGACTGATATAACTGTCAAATGGCTGCAGAACCTGAAAAACAAGCATAATATTCCTTTTGCAGATGTTCTTCTCCCCCGAAGAACCAGATTGACATCACATTTCCCCATATGGCTATATGGCACTATCTTTTCCCATGTGTAATGTTGGAGCTATCCCCCCTTTTCCTCCATTTATCATCAACTTCTTATTGCGGATGAACCTGGCCCCGATGCAGTTCCATCCAATTGCCTATGGCAATCCGTTATCTGTCTATTACATGTACATGAGGTATCGGGGCCATCCTCCGACCTTTGATGACTTTGAAGCTGCCCGAGGTTGGAAAATTGTTGAAAAGGTCCCGAGAAAGGTGGGCGACCCAAAGCAGGAATGGTTTTGGAAGAGCAATCGGGATGTGCTCGATATTGGCATTAATGCAGTAAGTTTCTTTATTGCCTGATACATCCATTATGGAGTTCTTTATTTCGACCATTTCTTTTGCAGGCGGTGAGCCAATAAAGCCTGAGGATAAAGTATTTGAAGGATGCTACAGAAGGCTGGTCAAGTTGAAGTCTAAGCGGTAGAATTTTTGGGACTTTCTGTCCGACAAACATCTATGTCAGTATGCTCTTCTTGACGAGAATAGACCAATCGGGTCTCAGAAGGAGGGGCCTAGGTTGACAACATTAAGCCAAGGGGAGATGCCCCTGGCTAAAGGAAAATCAGATGGTACACCAGGCAACCCATTTGGTCGGGGAATCCCCCATCCATCCCTTAATTAAGGGAGAAAATAAGCTCCACCCATTCGAAAAAAAGGTCTGCCTTCAAAATTCGGACTCGATAGGCCGAGCGTTGGGAGGTCAAGCATCAAAAAAGAGCGAAAGGTCTTGCTACAAAAATTCCAAAGAAAGTACCAGGGGAGCTAGCCAAAGAAATCCCCACTGAGGATCGCCCTAGAGATTCTTAGGTTGAGAAAGATTCTTCTACGGTTCACGGCTCGCAGGAAGAACATGCCACGTCCCCTCTCCATGGCCTAAAGAAGCTGAAGATGCTAAACACCATTCTTTCTCCATAGAGCTTAGATCCGAACCAATTCTTTGCTAACCAGTCCGAAGGGATGTTTTCTCAGGTTGAACTAGAAGGCGCCGAAGGTATGAGTCTAACTTCATTATAAGGTCAACCTAAATAATTTGTCACACACCATTTGCACTGCATGTCACAGTACCACTTTCCCTTGAGAAAATTGAATATTGACTATCCTCATCATGATCTTTCTTCTTTTCTAAGAGGAAATCACAAAGAGTTTTATTGCAATCTTTTTGCTTCCATCTCGTGGAAGGCGGGCCAGTCGAGCTCACCTTGCAACATGTTGGGCAAGGAGACGTGTATGGAGATGACATCAATAAGAGAAGAAAGAAGAA
This sequence comes from Allium sativum, assembly GCA_030737875.1. Lineage (NCBI taxonomy): Eukaryota > Viridiplantae > Streptophyta > Magnoliopsida > Asparagales > Amaryllidaceae > Allium > Allium sativum. The sequence continues at coordinate 831,313,999 of CM060913.1, forward strand.
TAAGGAGAAAGGGAAAGGGAAAGAGAAAGATAGAGAGAAGGAAAAAGAAAAAGAAAGGAATTGATAACAAGATGAGCAGAGGAAAAGAAGTTTGGGGAAGCACAATCGGGCACCGGTGGAAAAAGAAGAATATTGGAGCAGATCCAAGAAGAAGAGAGAGAACAAGTCTCCCGAGCTTCGTCTTTCCCCCAGCCCTCAAGATAAGACCCCTAGGGGTGGCGAGAAAGCCGTACATTCTCGGGCAATGCAAAGTCGCCTCAGGCTCCCGGTCAACCCTTCGTCCATCGATCGAGTTAAAGAACTAGAGAGAGATTTGCTTGATCTCATTTTCACTGTAATTGAATCCGCCCCTGAGCTACAACCGCTATCACATAGCTTTTGCCGATATATTCGAAACAATCTTGACATGTTCTTTCTCACAGTATGACGTGATGCATGAGTACGCCAAGCAAGTAAGCAAGGCATTAAAAGACAAGCTGGCTGAAGCTGCTAGTCTAAAGAGGGACTAGGAGTGCAATAAGAGAACCTTCAGGTTCCTTGAGAAGAAAATCATAGACAACGAGTCACTGGCAGTTGTCACTAAGGAAAAATATGAAAAGGCTGTCGAGGAACTGTATTCCCGCTTCCAGCAGAAAAACCAAGAGTGTAATTTTTTAAAGGGCGAAGTTGAATCCCTGAAGGGTGAAAAAGTCGGCTGGACCTAGGGGTGCAGAAGCTCAGACTCTTCCCGATTCATCTAAGTTGGCCAAAAGACTGGCCATGGAGAATGTTGCTAGGGCGATCGAGTCAACTAACAATCTGAAGCTTCAACATGACATTGATATTCAAACCATCAAAGTTGATCATTCTTAGGAGGTATCTGAAATAAATAAGACACGCGGAGGTCAAGCTCTTTCATTCTTCAAAAGGGTCCTTAATCACAGGGACTTGTCTTGGTTATCGAGGTACCCACGATGTTGACCGACACCTGTAAAACCATCTTGAAAGAATAGAGAGATGCAGCAAAAGGGCAACTGGTGGATGAAGAAGCCTGGATGACCTAACTTTTGAATGATGATGAGTGGGCAGTATTAACTGAGGGAAAAGGCCAAGAAAAGAGAGTGGCAGAGGCTGAATGCCGCAGAGTGAAGGGGAAGTCAGTCCCTGAAAGATAAGTTGGAAGTAGTCAGACTAAAGCATCCCTTTCTTTCCCTCCCGCTGACGTGGAGGCAGGTTCGACCTCTGTTCCCCCTTCCCCCCCGAGCCATCTATAGTCATGGGGGAGCGGTCAACCAAGCTCGATGTTGGAGGTAAGCTCATTCATATCTTTTTAGTTCCATATTTTACTTATTCAACCATAACTTATATCTTCCATTGTACGTGCTTCATTGGTGAAGGAAAGTGTTGAGGCAGAGACTGTTGCCGTAGAGAAGAATAGCACTGGGAATGCAACCGAAGTCTTGATGGAGAAAAAGGATGATGAAGGACCATCAGAGGATGACGATATTGGGATTGTCGGGGAGTCCAAGAGAGATGATCATCCATCCATGACCGAGATCAAAGTTCAAAGTGAGAAGGACATTTCGTCTCTCAAGCCCGAGCCATCTGAAGATCCTTTGAATACCTAGCCCATCCAAGTTATCCCCCTGACCATCCTTTCTTCGGTCGATGTCCCTCATTCTGTGAATTTAACTATCCCACAAGGGCAAGGCTCAGCATCAACTCTTTGTTCTTTTGAAAGCACGCTCGTGGGATCGAGACCAAGGCTGGCCACTGAGGAAGTAGTGGAAATGACTAAGTAGAAAGAGCTAGCAGACATGATTGAGCATGTGGATATTCCACCTCCGATTTAAAAAACAATCGTTGTAATTTTACTTTTAGGCCCTCTGGAAGTTTCATGCGAGTTTGGCCCTCGCACTTTTGTTATGATTAAGCTCTATACTTTTGTGGATGAAGTTTTAACTGTAGCTGTCATACAACATCATTTTGTAATCATGCTAAGTTAATGAAAATCTACTTGTCTTTAAATACTTATGTTGATAATATTCTGAGAATGTCAAAAATGGGGACGCTGTTTAGGTCCCCCATCTTATTTTTAACCGTCGAGGGTTGCCTAGACATTACTCTTGTCCGGGTTACTCGTCGACCCTCTTGCCCCAAGTATCGGGGCATTTTGCTTGGTTAGCAAGTTCTCCAATCATACTTAAGGTGGACCCGACCTGGACCAAGGGTCGAATGTCCATAAGTAGAAACGTCTTTAGTCCTTTTACACTCATCCTCTAGTCGGTGAGGGTTAGAGTTCCAAGGATCGAGCGGTCTCTTATCGGGTGCACCTCTTACACTCGCCCATCATTTGTGCTTTTTCCCAAGTAGAGGGAATTAGATTCATTTCCAAACAGTTAGTCAATGTGCTTGGTACAGTGTCATCCTTACTTTCAGTCAGTAAAGTAGGACTCAGAAATTGATCGATCAGTCTAAGTTTAGGATCGATATTTCTGATGATTTTTTTTTAAAAGAACGGTGTCGGCCCGCTTTGTCCCAGGTCGGCATGTCAGGGTACCAAAATTTGAACTAAAGTTGGTCGAATCACAACATTTAGCTTATTATAACAATTAGTCAAAGCAAGAAAGGAGCCTTTTATTATAAACTATTGCAGTCAATAAATCGATGTTATTACAATACTAAAAAAATAGAGAAACTAGAAATCCTAAGAAAGATAAGGTCGTAAGTGCTCTGCATTCCATGCTCTTTGAAAAGGATCGCCATCAACAGTCGATAGGCTGAAGCTTCCATTATCAAGCTTCGTTGAATGACGCATGGCCCTTCCCACTTGGGGCCCATGTGGACAGGAATTGGAAAGACCCATTTCAAAACAAGGTCGCCAATATCGAAATTCTTTGGTCGGACCTTCTTGTTATAGTATCTGCGATCCTTCGCCTATGGGCCTTTACACGGAGATTTGTCTCCTCTATTTTCTCGTCAATCGTAACTAGCGACGTTAAGATAAGTGCTTTATTTAACAACGAGTCATAATAAGTCATTCGATGAGAATGGACTTCGAGTTCTATCGGAAGGACGGCTTCCGAGCCGTAAGACAGGGCGAAAGGAGTATGGCCAGTAGTTATCTTATGGGTAGTGTGATATGCCCAAAGAGCTAGAGGCAATTCATCGACCCCTTTACCCTTAGCTCATTCTAATCACTTCTTCAAAATAGTCTTGATAATTTTATTGACCGCTTCAACTTGTCCATTAAACAATAGATGTGCAACTGCAGTGTATTTCTTTTTGATGTGATTTCTCACAGAAGTCTCTAAACTCCGAGTTGTCGAGCTGAGTCCCGTTATCCGTGATAATGGTCTGAGGTATCCCATACCGACATATGATGTTCCTCATGATGAAGTTGATCACTTATTTTGTTGTGATTGTGATCATCTGCTCGACCTTTGACCATTTTGTGAAATAATCTATTGCCATGATTGCATATTGGGCTCCTCTTTTTGAAATGGGCAAGGTTCTAATGATGTCTATTCCCCATACAATGAATGGACAAGGGCTTACCATTTTGGTGATCTGCGTCGGAGGAGCTCGTGGGATTTGTGCGAATCCCTGGCATTTATCGCATCTTTTGGAATAGTTGGTTGCATCTTTGTTGATAATCAGCCAGAAATACCCATATCGCAACACTTTTCTGGCCAGGGTTTGTCCCCCGATATGTGCTCTGCAATCCCCTTCATGTACATCTCTTAGTATCCTCCTGATATCATCATTGGACATACACCAAAACATGGGAACGGAGAAACCCCTTCTATATAGCTGGTTTTGTTGAATAACGTACCTGGAAGCCTATCGCACGATGGCTCGTCTCTCGTTTCTCTTTTATAGTGATGTGCTATTGAGGACGAGATTTTCAATGGAAGTCATCCAAGATTCCCTTTCAGGCTGGCTTCATCTTTGTCGATCTCCATCTACTCGATGCTTGGGATGTCAAGAGTCTTTATGGGAACCAACTCTGTTTCATTCGGGTTATTTGAACTAGCGAGCTTAGCCAATTTATCCACCTTTTAGTTTTCTTCCCTAGGAATATGAGAGATGCTATATCGTTCAAAGTTAAGTAGCAACTTCTCGACCTGCTTAAGATAGGAAGTCAGCAAGCTCCTTTGGTTAGGTATTCCTTTCGAACCTGGCATACCACAAGTTATGAATCAAAAAAAATCTCAAGTAACGTTATTTTCAGGTCCTTCGCGATCTTTAGCCTGACAATCAGGCCCTCAGAGTCATTGTTCATTGCCAAAAATTCTAATCTCAAGGCGTAAAAAACTGATCTTCCCTCAAGCGATAATATCACTACGCCAGCGCCCGAACACCGATCATTACGGGCTTCATCCATTACAGTTTCCAGGTTACTGGCTTTGGCTCGGTATCCAAGGGTTTGGTATTATCCTCTGAGCCTTCGTCTTCCAGGGTTGTAAATTCAGCTATGAAATCGACTAGGGCTTGCTCCCGAATAGATTTTCTTGGAACAAAGGTTAAATCAGTCAAGCTCCTTTGGTTAGGTATTCCTTTCGAACCTGGCATACCACAAGTTATGAATCAAAAAAAATCTCAAGTAACGTTATTTTCAGGTCCTTCGCGATCTTTAGCCTGACAATCAGGGCCTCAGAGTCATTGTTCATTGCCAAAAATTCTAATCTCAAGGCGTAAAAAACTGATTTTCCCTCAAGCGATAATATCACTACGCCAGCGCCCGAACACCGATCATTACGGGCTTCATCCATTACAGTTTCCAGGTTACTGGCTTTGGCTCGGTATCCAAGGGTTTGGTATTATCCTCTGAGCCTTCGTCTTCCAGGGTTGTAAATTCAGCTAAGAAATCGACTAGGGCTTGCCCCCGAATAGATTTTCTTGGAACAAAGGTTAAATCGAATTGGCTTAATTCGATGTTCCATTTAAGTAGTCTTCCGCTCGCCTCGGGACGCTGCAGGACTTGCCGAAGAGTTGGTCGGTGAATATTTTAATGGGATGAGCCTAGAAATAGTGCTGAAGCGTTCTTGTGCAATTAATAAGCTATAGGCGAGTTTCTCGATCTTTGGATAGTTGCGCTCGGGCCGTGTCAATTTTTTTCTTACATAATAAACTAGTCGTTGTACCCGGTATTCCTCACGGATTATGACCGAGCTGATCATGTGTGCGGATACCACTAAATATACAAACAAAACTTCATGATCGATGGGCTCAAACAGGACGGGGGTTTTCTCCAAATGGTCGAGCAGGTTTTGGAAGGCTTCAACACAGTACGGTGTCCAAGCAAAGTTTCGTTTTCCTCTTTTAATTAACTCAATGAAGGGTACGCATTTGTCAGTTTCCTTGGAAATAAATCGACCCATCGCCGCTACTTTACCAGCCAAGCTTTGAACATCCTTGATTCTTCTAGGTTCCTGAATTCCCTTAAGGGCCGAGATCTGGTCGGGATTGATTTCGATCCCTTGGGAACTAACTATGAAAACCAGAAAATTGCCTGATGCCACTCCAAAGCAACACTTTAAAGCATTTAATTTCATTCCATGCCTCCGAAGGATATCAAACATTTCTGGCAGGTGACTTATGTGGTCGGATGATTGCCTTGACTTTACCAGCATGTTGTCCTCGTATACCTCCATCGCCTTCCCTATCTAATCGTGAAACATTCGATTAACCAACCACTGATAGGTTGCCCCCGCATTCTCCAGTCCAAAGGGCATAACTACGTAATAGTACAGTCTAAGGTCAGTGATGAAGCTGGTGTGCTCTTGGTCGGGGACATGCATGGCGATCTGGTTTTATCCCGAGTACACATCCATGAATGATAAGAGTTCATGCCATGCGGTCGAGTCCACCAATTGGTCGATCCTAGGCAATGGGAAATTATCCTTAGAGAAAGCTTTATAGAAGCGAGAGAAATCAATACAAGTTCGCCACTTTCCATTAGCTTTCTTCACGAGTACTAGGTTAGCTATCCAATTGGGATAGGACGAGTCTCAGATGAATCCATTGGCCTGTTGCTTCCCGATTTCCTCTTTCTAGGCCGTAGAACTTTTAGGGCTGAGCATTCGTCTATTTTGCTTTATGGGGGTATACTTCAGACTAATACTTAGGGAGTAAGTTATAACGGAGGGTGAAATTCCATACATATCAGCGTGGGTCCATGCAAACACGTCAAGGTTTGCATGGAGAAATTCATTTAATTCCCTCATCCGGAGGGGATTAAGATGAGACCCGATCTTCAGAACCTTGGTAGGGTCGTTTATATCGATCGGGATCTCTACGGTAGCCTTGTTCGGAGCTGCCTTTCAACATCTCGGTTCTTCGTCCTCTCTTGGTCGATGTGCTCGACTTCACAGATGGAAGGTCCTGACCAGGATGTTCTCTGTAGTTGCTACGCTTCTTCCCCCCTCGCCCCCTCCCCCGGCAGGAGGGGAGGATTCTTTGGACTCTTTGCTACTCTTGCTTCGTAGCTCTTTCCATTATGCTAAGTAGCAGGCTCGTCCTGTTACCTGATCTCCCCGAACTGTCCTAATTCCACTATCAGTCAAGAATTTCAAAAGCAAACACTAGGAAGAAATACATGCCCTGAATACAGCTAAGGCCGGTCGTCCCAGAAATGCATTATACTATGATTCGATGTTCATCACAACAAATGGCAGAATCATAACTCTTCGGCAATCTCCAACTCCCAAGTCTACATGTAGCTTAACCTTGCCGACTAGTTCGGTAGATGATCCATTGAAACCGCGTATCTGGCCAATACATGGCTCCAAGTCATTCAGTTCCAATTTCATTTGGTCATAGGCCTGCTTAAACAAAATGTTCATCAAGCTTCCATTGTTGGCCTGAACCTTTCGCTTCGTAGTTGGTCCGATAATGGTTGTTATCACCAATGGGTCGATGGTCGGGGCTTCTATGCCGATCGACTCCCGACCATGGAAGACGGTATCGTCGGACACAGTTTTTCTTTACTTAACAGGACTTGCAACTTCGAGGGGGGCTTGTTTCCGAAACGTCTACGTGTTTCACGGAATTTACATAACGCTCCATGGATCGGATGTTGTAACCTGCAGGATGTGGTCCTCCGACAATGGCATTAATCACAATCCCTTTTCCTTTTTCCTGGGCGGTGGCTCGAGGCGTGGCCTGGCTTTGTTTGGGTGTTGAAGTCCCTTGCCCCCTGCGGTTCAAGCCTGTATAAGTTTCGAAATCCTGGAATCGGGGTCGTTTTCTAGCATTTTCCCTTTGTCCAGGGTTCCCACTGGCTTCCTTTGATCCATCGCCATTCCGTTTACCACGGTTCCCAACATTCACTTCTACTTTTCCTGAGTTATCCCCAAACTGTTTGACTACGACATTATTCTGGATCGGTGTGGCAGATAAATCTTTCATCCTATCCTCTTCTAACTGCGCATCCTCCTACTTCAGTCGGATGTTGACCTTTTCATAGAATGTTCCAACTGTTGTGGACGGCTTTCCGAACTCTGTTCACTTATCGATGCCATCGACCGTGGCCATCAGGAGAGTTTCATGGTTAGGGTTTCTTACTTCGGTAGCAGCTCGATTGAATTGATTGAGATAGTTTCTCAGGGACTCGCCCCTCCCCTGTTTGACTGCTCGCAGGATGGCGCACAAACCACATGAGTGCCACTTCGCTCAAAAAGATTGGAAAGGCTTTGCATTTGATAGTGTCGTAAGGTGTCATCAGTGAATGGTGTATGGCTTCGATTGACTCCCCGGTCCTCATTCTTGTGTCCACTTCTGTCATTCATAATATATCCTACGATGGCGGTCACATTCAGAGGAATGACCACATCCCGATCAGTTTCCTCAACCAACTCGCCTCTCCTGGCTCTCTCTACGGGTAACATTGTCGGACTTGTCGTTCGGGCAGTCTTTCTTCCTCCTTCGGCATCTCGGTCAATCACAAGATTCCGGGGAAGAAGAATAGGGGCCCGACCTTTCTGGATAGCATTCTGGTGAGCAAAAGGAGAGACTTCTCGGTTTTGCGAGGCCGCTGGGCTGGCGGCCTCTACCTCGGCCTGGTCGGCCTATGTCTGACTTTCTGCCCTTAGTTGATTTGGACGTCTCTCAAGACGCAACTGGTGAATATTCTTGGATCTTTCTAAAGGACGTCGAGACTGACGTGGATCCCTGCTTCCCCTGGATGACGATAAACTATCTGTGATGTGGTCTAGCAAAGGAGGAGGGAGTTAATGGTCCCTGATCTCCCGACCCTGTTGATTCCTGAACTCCTCCCATTGCCATGACATGTGATTCATATCCTGTCGTATTGTAGCATTCTCTCGAGCATGATCTTTTAAGGCATCTGCAGTTTGCCGAAGATGATTTAACACAACCTTGAGCTCATCTCGGATGGAAAAGGCTGAGGGTGGGGCAAATCTGCAACGGGGGGTAATACAAGTTGATCCGCGGTAGTTTCAGGTGCAGCCGATCCACCGGCTGTGTCCGCAGATGTCCCAACCTGCAGTTGTTTTCCGGTATTGCGAGTTGTTTTTCCAGCCATAACTCAACAACGTAAGGAGAAAGGTAAGATTTTCGTCTCGGACTTGGTGATCCAAAAATAGAGCATAATCTGTCTTAGGCTAAGAATATCAATTCTCGATGAAAGCACCAAAGTGTTGACACGAAAAATTGGCATAACACCCAAAGAAAGGGTTATGTAGAGAATAAATGAAGATAAATGGTTATAAGAACTGAAAATAGAGGAAATCACACACAAATTTATAGTGGTTCGGCGTTAATGAGCCACGTCCACTTTATAATCTCCCATATATTCTTTAAACTACTAGACATAATAGTTGCAACGGTAATACAACAAGGGATTAACAAAGGTTTGAAAGTCAGAGTACACGTTGTATGATCCAAAATAATAGTGAAGCCTGAGGAAGCGTTCTCCTCTCATGGAATCAGTACTTTTTGAAATTCCGGTGATAGGGGGCAATGATCGCATCTGTTTGGATGGCTTGAAACGGATAATGCTGGGTATGAGCTGTTCATCAGGTGGACACTAAGTTTGTGGCTAGGTGTGACCTGGCTTGGCCGGTTCGATCACAGCGGCTTCGGCTGAACTATGTCTGGCTTCAGTGATGAGCCTAAGTGATGGGCCTCATCGTTCGACCCATTTTTTGACTTCGGTTATCCTCTCTGGGTATCCTAGGCACGGGCCTATGGCATTGTCGAGCCTTGATGGGCCTGCCGAAAGGCCCATCAACAGTGCTCAAATTTGTACGGGCAGTCAAGTAGTCGGGATTTTTCAGATATACTCGGAGGAGCTTGGAGCAGGAGGCTTCAATGTTAGATACATATAGAGTTTATTTCCGCTGTGATATATATATATATATGTGTGTGTGTGTGTGTGTGTGTGTGTGTGTGTGATGTACTTTGATGATATATGTAAGAACAAATACAGTTTTGTATTTCAAAGTTATGTTATAATATATTTTATTCGTTCCGCTATGAGATACGTGTTTACTCTGATTCTGTTGTATTGTGATCTTCTTTTTCTTCCATTCTAACTTTCTTTCTTTCTAATTTTCATCCTCTAACTTATCTCTATTAATGATATGGTATTTCCGATTCTTGAATATTCGACATTGTGTTTGGTGTCGATTTTCGGGGTCGAAAATCCTTGGGTCGTTACAGTGCTATCAATGGATACTCGCAAAATTTGAAACTCATCAGCATTTGTATTCGAAAATAAAAAAATCCATTATCCGAAAAAACAGATGCAAATGCAGATAAGAAAACAATCGCATCCGAAAATTATCCGCTCGGTTTTTGCCAAGATTATAGCATAAATTATGTTTATTTAATACGTTTAAGGATATCTTTTAGTTGTTTTATTAAGGTTGAAGTTCATAATATACAAATCAAATGCACATTAACTGCTCAAAACTATATATGATCATCACATTTATTTATCTTTGACACTTTAATAATCAGTGGAAATGAAAATTGTTTATATTACAGTAAAATTTCCATTTATGTCCTTCAATTTAACAATTGTGAACGAATAGGATAATCATTCGATATCCACCCATACCCGACAAATGTGCTTCCGAAAGCATCCATGGACAACCCTATAAGAAGGTAAAATATATAGAAATTGTTAGACTATAACAATGCTATCAAGTAATAAACGAGGCTTTTGCTATTTAAAGATCATAACAACAACCATAAATCCATAACGAAACATGGATTTGCCATCCTGACCACAGTGTTGTTGTCGTTATCTTTATTAATAGTTGGTTTGGAAAAGCAAACTTTTGGTTAATCGTGAATTTCCCAAAATATCATTATATATAACTTTGTTGACATTAAATTGTTTTTTTACACAGTATCCACAATAAACTCGGAGATAATCCCCCTGTTAATATACATCATTTACTCCAATTATTTAATGTATAATTATTCAAATGTAATATCTTCCAAGATAAATTAATCAATATTTTTAATAATAATTGCAATATTTATAAGGCCATATTTTTTGTAGTAGATGCTCGGCTCATATTAAATATCATTCATCAAATTCATCATTTTTTCATCACAAAGACAAAATTGCCAGCAGGCAATCAAATTATAGCCCCAAAATACAAATGTAAATCACAGATGAATTCAACATATATCTGTGAAATGGGTTTAAGAGCTCACTATCACTCATGCACACATATACAGAAACGCATTCAGCATGAACTCTCAACGACAATAATAAAAATAAAAATGATCACCCGTCTTTTAAAAGTTCAAAGACTACACAACGCACCCCATTAACACGGGAAAGCTCACACAACATATATACTCAGACAACATAGAGATTTATTTCAGATGCTTAACAAACCAAGCAAGCATATCCTGGAAAGTTTCCTCCGCGCTCTTCACTGCAAACTCATCATCCTCTTTGTATCTGACAGCCCATCCATGTGGCACTCCAGGAAATATTTTCACCATACTCGCAACTTGTCATTAAAAGTCATATAAAGGCCTAGTTCAAGTTCCAAATTTCAACTGCCGCGCTGGTATTTCTTATTGTGTACGCTATGGTTTGTTAAATACTCTAAGTACCGATTTTGATGACAACAACTATATAAATATCATAGCTAACTATATAGATATCACAACTAACGTAGCTTCAAGTTATACAGTTATATCAGATCCATCATGGAGATATTTATAGTTGTAAATAAGAATTTCATGAAAGCAAATGTATCATGTATGAAGAATAATCAGAGCAGCGGAAGAACAAAACTGATTAAGGAAGAGTACACAAAGGATGGAGGCTGGATTGTAAAGGTGTTCTTGCCACCCGCGGAAAGCAAGCGGTTACGGTAAAATTCTCTGTATAGTGAAGTGCGGGACTAGATGTAAGATTAACCATCCGAATCAGTATAGAAATCTGGGTGTTATTTACTTTAGTGTAATTGATTTTATTACTTACTGTTTGCAATTTGAGTAGATATAGTATCAAATTCATAAGTTAGTCCTATAGATTTAAAATAGACACTTCACTCCTCTAGTGTTCAAATAGCCTTAAGATCCAACATAGCTATGGTTACAAATTTCTAAATTCATAAAACTGAAAGTACCTCTGACTTTGTTGCTAGAACGTCTTCAAATTGTTTAATAAGCGATGGAGGCGAAAGGCTGTAATGACCCGCATTGGCAGAGGTATTATAATTAATTTATTTAATTATATAAATAGTGATATAGTGAATTAAATAGTGATTTAAATAAATAATGGTGAATATTTAATTAAAATAATAAAGTAAATAATATATTTAATTCTGAAATAATCAGAATTGGCTGAAATGACGATATGGTGTGAACTGGATCATCTGTGGTATTTAATTCAGTTTAGAATTGAATTAGAATAACAAATATATTATATAAATGACAGTATGAACATAGAATTATAATATAATTAAAATAGAGCTTGAAATGGCGCGGCAGTTCGCTATTTGGCGATTTGAACTTCAATTGAATGTACAAGATTCGTTTTAAGCCGGATTTCTGTGAAACAAGAAACGTGTGGGGCTAGTGGAGTATATCTTTCTAGTGGAAGAGAAAAATCGGGATTTTGTCATGTAGATTTTGATTTATGTCCAAATCAAATATTCAGAAAAACAGCGGCATATTCATTTATGGCCATAATGGTTATTTGAGTATATTTAAATATCGGATTCGAATAAGGGCAGGGTTCTTTTGAGACATAGCAATAATTTAATTTTTAGAATTTTATTGTAATTTTAATTAATTAAATAAGCAACTTTTATTTCGGAGTGTATTGCACCCTGTATCAATATTTTGGGGTTTCGAAATATGAGTTAACCTACCGACGTTATTACATTTTTGGGATCGTGGGGCATCGCTGATTACAATGGTATGTTTATTTCTGTCTCTAGCAGTTCGTAAACAAACGAAATTTCATGAAATGAAGTACCCTAAATATCTAAATATCCTAGTATGATACTAAACCTCATTATATCATATTTCTGATCAAACAATTGGCCACACACCCCCTTTCCTAGCCACATCCTTTCTCTCCTTCTTCAAGGACGTGGAGACCGAATCCTCCACAGAAAAATTCACCAACAAAGATCCAAACAAAACTCAAATAAAACACTATAAATACCCTACCCTTCCTTAACCTAATTTCCATTTTTTCTCTCTGGTCAAACCGATTCACGGCCGCCAGTTCTTCCCTTTCTCAAAAGCAAACCGCACCTTCAGAAAATCATACAACTCAAATTAAAATCCTTAAATCTAAATACCCATATATTTGAAATCGTTGGTTGAGGCTCTTCGTTCTGGTATGCTGTTTAATGGGTTCGACGTCTTCTTTCTGGCCTCGGATTCTTCTACAGGCCGACTAGGGCTGGACTTCGATGGCGAAAAGGGGTGGCGTTGGGTCGAGTGGGGGTCTGCGTGGTGTTCATGAGGGGGGAGGCTAAGGGATTGCAGATATATGGAGAGGAGTGGAGCAGGCGCTCAGCAACGCAAGGAAGAAAAGAAATAAATACAGTGGAAATTTGGACCGAGAGTTTGGGTTTGGAAATACCAGAACAGCGGAAACGTTGTAGTTCACGGAAGGGAAAAAGGAAAGGGAGGGAGACCATTTGCTGAGGAGTCGGAAACGAGATAGTGAGAGGGGAAGGAAGCACTTGCGGATTTGTTGTGGGAGAAAGAACAAGGTGCAGTCATGTTTGGTGGCGGTTGTATACATGTATACTGGAGTTTTCGCTTTGGAGTTTATTTTCAAATGGTGGTTCGAGTTTTCAAATATGTGAGGTGTAGAGTGTGTTGGAGATGGAGGAAGAATCGGCCATGGAAATTTTGTTTTTCTTATACATGGGCCGAGCATATACAAGGGTGAGGCCCAAATTCTAAATTAATTCAAGTTTATTTCAATTTTTAATTTATTCAAACTTGTAAATGTAATAACTTGTTCATACAGGGACGAAACTCAGCGAAACAAGATCCTTTGGGATCGTATGGATGGGAGCAACACAATGAGACTGACTGGGAGAGAAACAGTGCTCGTTACAATTTATGGCGAAATAAATTGTCCGACTGAGTCAAATAACGCAAACCGTTATTTAATGGTTAACGCGCCAAAGTGAGTAAATCTCACCAACTCTAAACAGTTTATAATTTCATGTTGTATTTTTAGAATTGTTAGAAATTGTCTGATTTACTGTGTGTTGATTGTTTGATTGAATTGCTAGTCAGTTAGTTGAATTTCTATATTGATTTTGTTTAACAGAATATATCATATGGAACTGAAAGTGATGTTATCTATATTGTTTAACATCTGTGATGCACGGAAACAGGTTGGAAGAATCCAACTGGATTCCTCAACATTTATTTACTGTTTTCATATATTGTTATATATGATGTGATGTATATCTATTATGGATTATGTGTGTTAGAATGATGTTGAACATTGTTATTCAATATTTTAAATATCATAAGAGACCATGGGATGTAAATAGAATAAAGGAACTTTATAAAATCAACCGATTTTATAAAGGAAATATTTTGAAAATAAAGTATTTATAAAATCATAGGATTTTATAAAGGGAAATATCTATTTAGAAAATAAATAGAATAAAGGGAAATATCTATATAGAAAATAAATAGAATAAAGGGTAATATCTATTTAGAAAATAAATAGAATAAAGGGAAATATTGTAATGGCCCTGATTTTTAGCCATTTTAATATTTAATGTTGTTTTAAATATTTAAATCGAAATAGTTACGAATCTTATTTATACGTATATACGCAAATATGCAACGTTTGAACTTCGTATATAAAAGTAGACGATACCACACGAGAAGCGATATATAATTATCTACGATGAGTGTTATATCTCGGTTATGGGCTCGAGGACAAATCATATAGACAACATATGTTACATATGTGATAAATAATAATAATAATAGCCAACCTTATTTATTGGCAAAACATATGCCACTAACTAAGCTGTATACAACAAAGGGAATAAACAATATGCAACAGGAAAGTAAAACCATTCAACCCAAAACATCAAAGCAAAATATCAAATAAATAAAGGAGAACAAGACAGCTACACGTCTAGCTATAACCAATAAACTACACAGCAAGCTAAGAAATTTTACATCAACAATACCATTTGGCAAAACTTTCATAGTAACATAAAACTAAAAGCAAACATAAATAAAGTAATATATCAAATACATAAAGCAGAAATAGAAAGAGACGCAGGAGATAGAAAACAGCTTTATTCACATGTATACACTCTTGTACAACCTTTTTCTGCCAAGCAGAATTACATATTTAAAAGCCATGTACAGAATCAAATAAAGGAAAGAGAAAGAAAAATTTTACACACCAAAATTTGTACAGAGATCTTTGTCTTGGCAAATTCATTGCCGACCACTTCTTTCAATCCTTGCCCCTATCTAACATGCCTACTATGTAGCCGACCAAATGGAGTAAACAAATTGATAGCATATGGAAAATATAAGACCAAATCTCCGCGTAACATCATGTCTTTATCACTGTGAATCAACCTGAAAAGGAAGATAGGAGAACATCTATGAGTAGCTAATAGGTAAATATGTTTCAAGTTGTAAAGTAGATAAAAAGAAACAGTGGGTCAATAGTAAAATAACAGTACGAAAACATTGATGCAACAACTCATGAAAACCAGAGGGATAACAACTAGAAGCTAAAACTAAAAAGGGTGACAGCACAATGTCTCCATTAAAACAATAAGGCTACGGCTACAAAATAGAAACAGCTAGGAACAGCTAAGGAACAGTAAAACACACCATAAAATCTACACCAAAATCGTACCAGCTAAGGACATGTATATGTTTATATATATCAAATCTTGACGACCAAATCAAACAGCTAATATATATTTGTATATCAAAATCTACACATGACAATTGAAGATCTGAACATTTTAAATGGAATAGACAAGTCAATAGCTACATGGGTACACCTAACCTAAGAATGAGCAGTTCGATCAATGTATGTACTTAAGCAGGAAACAGTACAATGCAAACAAGACAGGACAATGTATAGCTGTGCCTAAGCCACA
Organism: Allium sativum; assembly: GCA_030737875.1. Lineage (NCBI taxonomy): Eukaryota > Viridiplantae > Streptophyta > Magnoliopsida > Asparagales > Amaryllidaceae > Allium > Allium sativum. The sequence continues at coordinate 831,329,607 of CM060913.1, forward strand.
TATTGTACTAGTATGAATGGACAATACAACCAAAAGGGACGGCATGCCATGTTCTTGCCGATAAGAAATAGTAGAAAACACAGATTTTTTTTCAGACAATGAATAACTAATATATATGTTTACATCAATTCAAAATCTGAAATGAAACAAACAATTAAACAGATGAAATGACAATACGAACAACACATTACAATACACAATGCAAATGGACAATGCGTAACTGAACCTAATCTAAGTAGGGACAGTTCGGATTTGCACAGGGAAGATTCAACCACAATCTTTACACTACACAGCTAGACATTACACCGAAACCAAGTTCAATCAGCAAAAGTTCGAGGACATGCCTATAGCAGAAATAAATAGGGAAATCACTTAGGATCTAAGCCAAACAAGTACACAAAATCCATCCGCAAAATCTACGTATTCACGAGTAGACATCACGCAAACCATCAGACAAATCATAGCAGAACTGAGGCGCCTAAGGGTATAGACACAACTAAGAATACTAGGATATGACAATTCGGAAATCACAGTGACCATCCACAACTATAAATACACGATCTGTTCAAACCGAAAACCAATCCACTCAGCAAAAGCAAAGAAGAAAAGAAAATCAAATTCGAAACAACAGAAATCAAAAACAGAAATTAAATTGGGTCAAAGTACTTAGCTTTTTGGGCTTCGATCTGGACTGAGTTGACTGGAAGGAGGGCGGAGCAAGTGAGGCTGAGGCAAGATGGTAGGAGCGGCGTCGCGGTCTGGAAGCGATGGAAGGAAGTAAGGGGGTTTCGGCATGGGAGGGTTTCCGTTTTCCTCCATTTTTGTGGCGGCGGAAGTTGAGGAAATGATCGGATGATTTGTGATTAAGGGATCCGAGGGTTTTTGTTTTAAGGGAGGGGTCGGATGCGGGTTTGGGCTCATTTGGGTTGGGCTGGACGGAGGAAGTAAGTAAAACCATTTTTATTTCCTTAATTTAGGGTTTAATTAGTTAAATAGTTTATAAAACTTCATATATTGATTTCGAGAGCTCACGTGGTCAGATTCTGACAAAACGAAAAACACCAGAATCCTGGAGACGAGCACTACGCAATGGCTGAGGTTTGAGAAGGGCAGGCAGCCGTTGGATTTTTTCAAATAAATGAAATATCGTCCAATTCAACTAAAAACAGGCAGATCTATCGACGAATCAAATCCGATGTGAGTTAAACTCACTCAGTTATTTCCCGCTTATATTTTATAAGTTGGGTTTTATTTTTGTGTGCTATGATTGCTAGTGATTGACTGATTGCTGATAGATATGTACATATCGTTGAACTAATGAAATTAAACGCCGTTTAATTTCAGTAAAAACCCATATCGTTATTTTAACGACGGATCCCGGTCAAGGTAATTCACCTTACTGACCACGTTTATAAAATAAACATGATTTCATGGATTGTTGAACTGTCATGGATGTGTGAAATAAATTTGGGTTGACCATTATTTATTTGAATTGTTTTATTTGATGGGTCGTCCAGTTATTGAATATCAACTTGAAATTCAATATTTGTTTAGTTTTAACCAACGGGTACGACTGGTTGAGAAATTGGCAGTGCATGGCCTAGGGATTAGTCGTTCATGAATATCGTCAAAATTTAAGTTATAAAATATATTTTTTATAACTGATGACAGATTTTAAACCTGTATTTTTTGAACAAAAGTTGAAAAAGGAAATAAATATTTGTTAATTATGAATTGAGTTATAAATGGGTTTTTAAATGATCTTATAAAAGAAATTTCAAATATTTATCAGATTCATAGGAGTATGAGAAGAAATCTATTATAGATTTGAATAATCGTTTATGAGATATAAATAAAAGGAAGTTCGAAGTAAAGGCGAGAGTGAAAAGAAAAGTGATTTTGTTGAACCATGTTTTTCAAATGAAGTTATGGAAAGGAAATAAAGTATAAATAAATGTTACTTAATGAAGGAATTAAGTAAGGTTCTGAAATAAGCCTCCAAGCGAAAGATTCAAGGGTGAATATGGTAAATGTGGTAAGTGATGGGATTTTAACAAAAATCCAAGGGAAAAGAGTATCGCTTAAAGAAGTAAAAGAAAATGTGATACTTTGTAAATGGTTTTTTTTAATAAATGGATTAAGAATGATGATATTTGAAGGGAAAGAAGTTTTATAAATATACAAGATAGCAAATATGGTATATTTGACATAGGAATGACTTCGGGTTTTGAAATCAGCTAATATCTATCTGAAGAGAAGGCTGTGGTTGGTCAAGGTCTGAGAGGTAAATAAATACCCCAACTTGGACGACCTCGGTATTGTCTAAAAGATAATCTTAGTTGGTAGTATGTAAGGAGAGAAATAAATTATTATTTTTATATGGAAATAATAACGAGATGTAAAGAAAAAGGTCGAGAGTTATAATGAGATTTTCCAAATGACAGAAGAAAAAGAATTTGATACTTATTTATATATAAATGTCAAGGGTCAGATAAATGAAAAGAAAAGGGCTGGGGAGTTAAAATGGTATTTCCGAAGATTAAAGGGAATTGGGAAAGTAAAGTTTTAAGGATAATTTATCCTAAGTGAATAATCGTTGATTATTTTTCAAGTGATAATAGAAAAGGAGATTTCAAAGTATTGCTTAACTTGAAATAAGTTGAGTCGTGTTCCAGTTTAGTTAATGAAATAGGAAAGGGGTTTTGAAATAATTGAGTGTGATTATGGGATATTTTCATAAACATGAAAAGGAGATGTTTAAGGAAAGAAATTTACTTCAAATAAATATATTTGAAATGTTTAAGGGTTAGGGATTAATTATCGTTAACCGTTCTGAATTAAAGAGGCCATGTAGTGCTGGTACTGAACTGATAAACCCATGTATGCTCACACTTATTTATTTGGTAGTTAAAACACCGACTATCAAACCTTGCCCACACGATTGTTGGTATGGAAAGACCGGGATCGAATTTATATTCGAAAACCATTCCGACCAACAAATACGTGAAGAGATCAGAAGATGATCGAGATGGAGCATTGAAGACCGTTGATCTTCATAAGCGGAAGGACTACTGATTGAATTTCCTTGGTTTAGCGGCCGGAGATATTTCAACAGTGATTCTGTCGTGATTTGGAATCTTCGGATTGCAAGGACTTTTCGCTACTGATCTGTAGGGTGATTCCCAGGATGCAGTAGGAGGGTGCCTTCGGTTCATCCTGTTCCTGGGTGACTTGTATGGACGAGTGTCTGACAGAGTATTTCCTAAGAATCACGTACGTTGATTTTTACAAACATACTTCTGTCAGCTGCAGAATATTTTTGTGGACGTCAATTAGTGATTTGACGGATCTGACGATGTGGCATTCAAAGGGAATGATGGCCAGATGTTCGAAGAGATGAATTCTAGCCTCAAGCCTCATCAACCGGGAGATGACAAAAATCGGGCAGGCAGCATGGCTATGTGGGTCGCTCCCATTAGGGTGTATAATCACCTATCTAGAGAAAATCCTTTTGTTCTTGTTCTATCGATTCTGCCCATTCGGGAACGGTGGTTTGAGTCCAACCGTTGGTGATATACATTCGATACACTCAAGAGAAATGAGTGGTCGGTCATGTGTGGGCCGGGTTGCAAGATGTTCTTGTTGAACCCAGATGTATTCGCCTCTAGAGATACACTATCGGCAGGTGGTCCCATACCTTGTCATGGTCGGAATCCAATCTCCAATAAGCGCCTGCGGTTTTGATTGTATATATATGTGGAGCGTGAGATGCAAGCGTTCCACTAGATTGTTATATACTTGTATTTAGACATTATTATAATATCAGACAAGTATATGGTTTCAAAACTGTTTTGGGTTATCGTAAGGTAAAAACCGTCCATGTTTATGTGTGGATTTGGTCTTACGATTATCCTTTTCTTTTGAAATGATTTTGAACTTTAAAATCATGACTGGATGATTTACCTTAAATACTGTGCGAGTTTTATCTCACTCCGGTTCACCAGACTGACCCGGTGTTTTGTAAATGCTCGGGTTAGCCCGGTTTGCAGGTCCAGGTTATTAAACACTACAAAAAGGCGTGCTGGAGAAGTCCAGACATATTTAAGGTTTTCCGCTGTGTTGTATAAGGGCAGATTATCATAACTGTCCAGATGTGTTCTTGTACTCTGATGATTGTAAGTTTTATTTAAAGCTCTCAATAAAGATTTATTTCTATAATTTGTTCCGCTGCGATGTGAGACTCTGTGTAGTGTTGATTCCTCTTCTTACTCTTCTATTCTAATATTCTTTCTTTCTTATCTCACCCTCTAAATTCTTTCTAATAACGTCCAGTGTTTCGGTGTTTGGAGGATCGGTATAAGATACGGTAAAGGTATTTATATCGATTTTCGAGGCCGAAAACCGCTGGGTCGTTACAGTGGTATCAGAGCTATTGGTTTAGTAATAACCTTGGCTCTGTGGCGTAACTCGATAGAGATGGGGTTAGTAACACCCTAGATTGAGTTTGAGTGAATATATATATGAGAGCGTATTTGTAAATTTTATATACAAATGTTTTGTATTGTGTTGTTGATCGGTTCAAGTGTTGAAAAGCGTTGAACTGATAAGGGACACAATATTGTTTTGTAAAGAGGGTAGATGAAATAATTTTACTCGAAGTTTATTTTTTTTTTATAGAAAAGAAATGATTTTATGAAATTATTGGGATATTGTGTGTTGATCGATTTAATTGAAATACAAATATCTGAATAAAATTCAAAATCTGGTTAAAATTTTGAATTAAAACTTAACTGGGTTAAGTGAAATTGAATTAATTATATTGAAATTAAATTAAGAGATAATGTTATAATTAAATAAATTTGAATTAAATTTGAGAATTTGATAATTAAAGAGAAATCAATTGAATATATATTGGCAGATATTCAAATATGTTGAATTGAATTAAATAATGAATGGGGATACAGTTGATTTGATTGAGTTTGGTGTGCCTTGATTGTTGATTGATTTTTGTGTGCTTATCAGATTGGTTGAATATATAATTCATCCATGGTTTAATAAAGAATTAAATAAACCGAAACCGAGGAAGAAATTTGAAGTGTTATTTAAATATATTTTAAAAAAATTACTGGAATTTACAACATTTTTCTTACCTTAGCAATTTCGAGGACGAAATTATTTTAAGGGGGAAAGAATGTAATGGCCCTGATTTTTAGCCATTTTAATATTTAATGTTGTTTTAAATATTTAAATCGAAATAGTTACGAATCTTATTTATACGTATATACGCAAATATGCAACGTTTGAACTTCGTATATAAAAGTAGACGATACCACACGAGAAGCGATATATAATTATCTACGATGAGTGTTATATCTCGGTTATGGGCTCGAGGACAAATCATATAGACAACATATGTTACATATGTGATAAATAATAATAATAATAGCCAACCTTATTTATTGGCAAAACATATGTCACTAACTAAGCTGTATACAACAAAGGGAATAAACAATATGCAACAGGAAAGTAAAACCATTCAACCCAAAACATCAAAGCAAAATATCAAATAAATAAAGGAGAACAAGACAGCTACACGTCTAGCTATAACCAATAAACTACACAGCAAGCTAAGAAATTTTACATCAACAATACCATTTGGCAAAACTTTCATAGTAACATAAAACTAAAAGCAAACATAAATAAAGTAATATATCAAATACATAAAGCAGAAATAGAAAGAGACGCAGGAGATAGAAAACAGCTTTATTCACATGTATACACTCTTGTACAACCTTTTTCTGCCAAGCAGAATTACATATTTCAAAGCCATGTACAGAATCAAATAAAGGAAAGAGAAAGAAAAATTTTACACACCAAAACTTGTACAGAGATCTTTGTCTTGGCAAATTCATTGCCGACCACTTCTTTCAATCCTTGCCCCTATCTAACATGCCTACTATGTAGCCGACCAAATGGAGTAAACAAATTGATAGCATATGGAAAATATAAGACCAAATCTCCGCGTAACATCATGTCTTTATCACTGTGAATCAACCTGAAAAGGAAGATAGGAGAACAGCTATGAGTAGCTAATAGGTAAATATGTTTCAAGTTGTAAAGTAGATAAAAAGAAACAGTGGGTCAATAGTAAAATAACAGTACGAAAACATTGATGCAACAACTCATGAAAACCAGAGGGATAACAACTAGAAGCTAAAACTAAAAAGGGTGACAGCACAATGTCTCCATTAAAACAATAAGGCTACGGCTACAAAATAGAAACAGCTAGGAACAGCTAAGGAACAGTAAAACACACCATAAAATCTACACCAAAATCGTACCAGCTAAGGACATGTATATGTTTATATATATCAAATCTTGACGACCAAATCAAACAGCTAATATATATTTGTATATCAAAATCTACACATGACAATTGAAGATCTGAACATTTTAAATGGAATAGACAAGTCAATAGCTACATGGGTACACCTAACCTAAGAATGAGCAGTTCGATCAATGTATGTACTTAAGCAGGAAACAGTACAATGCAAACAAGACAGGACAATGTATAGCTGTGCCTAAGCCACATATTGTACTAGTATGAATGGACAATACAACCAAAAGGGACGGCATGCCATGTTCTTGCCGATAAGAAATAGTAGAAAACACAATTTTTTTTCCAGACAATGAATAACTAATATATATGTTTACATCAATTCAAAATCTGAAATGAAACAAACAATTAAACAGATGAAATGACAATACGAACAACACATTACAATACACAATGCAAATGGACAATGCGTAACTGAACCTAATCTAAGTAGGGACAGTTCGGATTTGCACAGGGAAGATTCAACCACAATCTTTACACTGCACAGCTAGACATTACACCGAAACCAAGTTCAATCAGCAAAAGTTCGAGGACATGCCTATAGCAGAAATAAATAGGGAAATCACTTAGGATCTAAGCCAAACAAGTACACAAAATCCATCCGCAAAATCTACGTATTCACGAGTAGACATCACGCAAACCATCAGACAAATCATAGCAGAACTGAGGCGCCTAAGGGTATAGACACAACTAAGAATACTAGGATATGACAATTCGGAAATCACAGTGACCATCCACAACTATAAATACACGATCTGTTCAAACCGAAAACCAATCCACTCAGCAAAAGCAAAGAAGAAAAGAAAACCAAATTCGAAACAACAGAAATCAAAAACAGAAATTAAATTGGGTCAAAATACTTAGCTTTTTGGGCTTCGATCTGGACTGAGTTGACTGGAAGGAGGGCGGAGCAAGTGAGGCTGAGGCAAGATGGTAGGAGCGGCGTCGCGGTCTGGAAGCGATGGAAGGAAGTAAGGGGGTTTCGGCATGGGAGGGTTTCCGTTTTCCTCCATTTTTGTGGCGGCGGAAGTTGAGGAAATGATCGGATGATTTGTGATTAAGGGATCCGAGGGTTTTTGTTTTAAGGGAGGGGTCGGATGCGGGTTTGGGCTCATTTGGGTTGGGCTGGACGGAGGAAGTAAGTAAAACCATTTTTATTTCCTTAATTTAGGGTTTAATTAGTTAAATAGTTTATAAAACTTCATATATTGATTTCGAGAGCTCACGTGGTCAGATTCTGACAAAACGAAAAACACCAGAATCCTGGAGACGAGCACTACGCAATGGCTGAGGTTTGAGAAGGGCAGGCAGCCGTTGGATTTTTTCAAATAAATGAAATATCGTCCAATTCAACTAAAAACAGGCAGATCTATCGACGAATCAAATCCGATGTGAGTTAAACTCACTCAGTTATTTCCCGCTTATATTTTATAAGTTGGGTTTTATTTTTGTGTGCTATGATTGCTAGTGATTGACTGATTGCTGATAGATATGTACATATCGTTGAACTAATGAAATTAAACGCCGTTTAATTTCAGTAAAAACCCATATCGTTATTTTAACGATGGATCCCAGTCAAGGTAATTCACCTTACTGACCACGTTTATAAAATAAACATGATTTCATGGATTGTTGAACTGTCATGGATGTGTGAAATAAATTTGGGTTGACCATTATTTATTTGAATTGTTTTATTTGATGGGTCGTCCAGTTATTGAATATCAACTTGAAATTCAATATTTGTTTAGTTTTAACCAACGGGTACGACTGGTTGAGAAATTGGCAGTGCATGGCCTAGGGATTAGTCGTTCATGAATATCGTCAAAATTTAAGTTATAAAATATATTTTTTATAACTGATGACAGATTTTAAACCTGTATTTTTTGAACAAAAGTTGAAAAAGGAAATAAATATTTGTTAATTATGAATTGAGTTATAAATGGGTTTTTAAATGATCTTATAAAAGAAATTTCAAATATTTATCAGATTCATAGGAGTATGAGAAGAAATCTATTATAGATTTGAATAATCGTTTATGAGATATAAATAAAAGGAAGTTCGAAGTAAAGGCGAGAGTGAAAAGAAAAGTGATTTTGTTGAACCATGTTTTTCAAATGAAGTTATGGAAAGGAAATAAAGTATAAATAAATGTTACTTAATGAAGGAATTAAGTAAGGTTCTGAAATAAGCCTCCAAGCGAAAGATTCAAGGGTGAATATGGTAAATGTGGTAAGTGATGGGATTTTAACAAAAATCCAAGGGAAAAGAGTATCGCTTAAAGAAGTAAAAGAAAATGTGATACTTTGTAAATGGTTTTTTTTAATAAATGGATTAAGAATGATGATATTTGAAGGGAAAGAAGTTTTATAAATATACAAGATAGCAAATATGGTATATTTGACATAGGAATGACTTCGGGTTTTGAAATCAGCTAATATCTATCTGAAGAGAAGGCTGTGGTTGGTCAAGGTCTGAGAGGTAAATAAATACCCCAACTTGGACGACCTCGGTATTGTCTAAAAGATAATCTTAGTTGGTAGTATGTAAGGAGAGAAATAAATTATTATTTTTATATGGAAATAATAACGAGATGTAAAGAAAAAGGTCGAGAGTTATAATGAGATTTTCCAAATGACAGAAGAAAAAGAATTTGATACTTATTTATATATAAATGTCAAGGGTCAGATAAATGAAAAGAAAAGGGCTGGGGAGTTAAAATGGTATTTCCGAAGATTAAAGGGAATTGGGAAAGTAAAGTTTTAAGGATAATTTATCCTAAGTGAATAATCGTTGATTATTTTTCAAGTGATAATAGAAAAGGAGATTTCAAAGTATTGCTTAACTTGAAATAAGTTGAGTCGTGTTCCAGTTTAGTTAATGAAATAGGAAAGGGGTTTTGAAATAATTGAGTGTGATTATGGGATATTTTCATAAACATGAAAAGGAGATGTTTAAGGAAAGAAATTTACTTCAAATAAATATATTTGAAATGTTTAAGGGTTAGGGATTAATTATCGTTAACCGTTCTGAATTAAAGAGGCCATGTAGTGCTGGTACTGAACTGATAAACCCATGTATGCTCACACTTATTTATTTGGTAGTTAAAACACCGACTATCAAACCTTGCCCACACGATTGTTGGTATGGAAAGACCGGGATCGAATTTATATTCGAAAACCATTCCGACCAACAAATACGTGAAGAGATCAGAAGATGATCGAGATGGAGCATTGAAGACCGTTGATCTTCATAAGCGGAAGGACTACTGATTGAATTTCCTTGGTTTAGCGGCCGGAGATATTTCAACAGTGATTCTGTCGTGATTTGGAATCTTCGGATTGCAAGGACTTTTCGCTACTGATCTGTAGGGTGATTCCCAGGATGCAGTAGGAGGGTGCCTTCGGTTCATCCTGTTCCTGGGTGACTTGTATGGACGAGTGTCTGACAGAGTATTTCCTAAGAATCACGTACGTTGATTTTTACAAACATACTTCTGTCAGCTGCAGAATATTTTTGTGGACGTCAATTAGTGATTTGACGGATCTGACGATGTGGCATTCAAAGGGAATGATGGCCAGATGTTCGAAGAGATGAATTCTAGCCTCAAGCCTCATCAACCGGGAGATGACAAAAATCGGGCAGGCAGCATGGCTATGTGGGTCGCTCCCATTAGGGTGTATAATCACCTATCTAGAGAAAATCCTTTTGTTCTTGTTCTATCGATTCTGCCCATTCGGGAACGGTGGTTTGAGTCCAACCGTTGGTGATATACATTCGATACACTCAAGAGAAATGAGTGGTCGGTCATGTGTGGGCCGGGTTGCAAGATGTTCTTGTTGAACCCAGATGTATTCGCCTCTAGAGATACACTATCGGCAGGTGGTCCCATACCTTGTCATGGTCGGAATCCAATCTCCAATAAGCGCCTGCGGTTTTGATTGTATATATATGTGGAGCGTGAGATGCAAGCGTTCCACTAGATTGTTATATACTTGTATTTAGACATTATTATAATATCAGACAAGTATATGGTTTCAAAACTGTTTTGGGTTATCGTAAGGTAAAAACCGTCCATGTTTATGTGTGGATTTGGTCTTACGATTATCCTTTTCTTTTGAAATGATTTTGAACTTTAAAATCATGACTGGATGATTTACCTTAAATACTGTGCGAGTTTTATCTCACTCCGGTTCACCAGACTGACCCGGTGTTTTGTAAATGCTCGGGTTAGCCCGGTTTGCAGGTCCAGGTTATTAAACACTACAAAAAGGCGTGCTGGAGAAGTCCAGACATATTTAAGGTTTTCCGCTGTGTTGTATAAGGGCAGATTATCATAACTGTCCAGATATGTTCTTGTACTCTGATGATTGTAAGTTTTATTTAAAGCTCTCAATAAAGATTTATTTCTATAATTTGTTCCGCTGCGATGTGAGACTCTGTGTAGTGTTGATTCCTCTTCTTACTCTTCTATTCTAATATTCTTTCTTTCTTATCTCACCCTCTAAATTCTTTCTAATAACGTCCAGTGTTTCGGTGTTTGGAGGATCGGTATAAGATACGGTAAAGGTATTTATATCGATTTTCGAGGCCGAAAACCGCTGGGTCGTTACAAATATCTACTTAGAAAATAAATAGAATAAAGGAATATTTATTTAGGAAACAAATAGGATTTATAAAAAGGGAAGTGGACGAGTTATAAAAGAGTTAATCAAATTTATTTAATCGAATAGGGTTAGTCGAATAGAATTAGTCAAACATAGTTATTCAGGATAAATTATCATTTAGCACGACTGCTAGCGTAATTCGCAGGGCTGAAGATAGTCTAAGGCGGTCGGATGTTTCCTGAGGGAATCAGGCATAACCATTGTGATCGCTGCAATCTAGAGTCAAATGAATGGAGTTAAATTCAATATTAGTTATTCGAATAAGAGTTAAACAAATAGAGTTATTCAATTAGAGATTAAAGAAATAGAGTTAGACAGAAATTAGAAACTGACTAGAGATTAGTAAGTTGAATGGTTTTCTGAGTATCGATCTGATGTTGGTTTCGGCCTTCGGGGTTTATACTTAGGAAGTTATTCTCTTATTAGTTTACAGTTAGAGTCTGATAGTTATGGAATGGTAGAGATTGATGATTGATTTATAGAATTTCCTTCTGGAAATAATATCGTTGTTTGCACACCTGTTTTTCTTTGATAGTTAAATCACAGACTATCGAAGTTTTGACCATTTTAACGTTGTTAATATGGAAAGACCGGTTGGATTATTATCCAGAGAACCACTCTGTATTGGCATAAGCGTTGCGACTCACATATGCCAAAGATAATTGAAGACGGAGTAAAGTGCAAGGGCTATTGTATAAGTCTTAGATAACAGTGCCTAAGATGGATATACTGAATGGTGCCTTCGGTTTTTCCAGTCCCAGGACAACTTGTATGGATTAAGGTCTGACAGAGTATATCTGGTAGATCACGTAAGTTGATCGTTTCAAACGTATTTACGTTGGTGGCGGAGGAATTCGTTTCTCTTAGCGTATACCCGTGGTATTTTTGGATAAGTCAATTTGTGATTTAGAGGGTATGACGATGTGACATTCAAAGTGAATGAAGATTTGATATGAAAAAGATAAGCGTAGCTTTTAGCCTCACATCCGGTAATGACAGAAATCGGGCAGGCAGCATGGCTAAGTCGGTCGCACTGAAGTAGGGTGTATAATCACCTATCTAGAGAATATTCATTTGCTTCTTTAATCTATCAATGTTGTCCCATATATATATACAGGAACGGTTGCTGATCCCAACCGTTGGTGATGTACATTCGATACACTCAAGCGAAATGAGTGGTCGGTCATGTGTGGCTGAGTTGCAAGATGTTCTTGTTGAACTCCAGTGTATCGTTCCTAGAGTACACTGATCGGAAGGTGGTTCCATACCTTGTCATAGTTGGAAATCCATTACCCAATACGTGCTTGCGATTTTGATTGTATATTATTTATGTAGAACGTGAGATGAAAGCGTTTCTGCTAGATTGATATCTATTTGTGTTTAGACATTATTATAATATCAGAATGATATTGTTTGTCAAAGATGTTGGATTTTCATAAGGGAAAAACCCGTTCTGTATTCACGGCGTGGTCTTATGAGATATCATATACCTGTTTAAACTATTTTACTCACACCAGTCCCATGACTGACCCAGAGTTTATTTTGTTGTGTTTTCCCTAAACTCTTGGGTGCCTAATTTGTACGGGTAGTCAAGTAGTCGGGATTTTAAAGATATACTTGGAGAGCGTGGAGTAGGAGGCTTCAGGATTCTATAGCTATAGTTTATTTCCGCTGTTGTTGTAAGTGTTGTACTCTGATAAGTGTTATTGTATACATAAATGTTTTGTATTTCAAAAGTTATGTTATATTTTATTTGTTCCGCTGTGAGATTCGTGTTCACTCTGATGATGATGTTCTTCTTCTTCTATTCTATTAGTTCTATCTTATCTATCCTCACCTTCTAATTTCTTTCATTAATTACCGGGATTTTTCGATGTTTTGGTTATCGACATCGAGCTTATGTCGATAACCAAAGTCGCTAAAAATCCGGGTGGTTACAAAGGCGGTCGTGTTTAGCTCCAAGCACCACCAATGGAGACTTAACCGCAGAAAGAAGCATACAACATATGGTTTAAAAACCATATTCAAGTGCACATGTAAAAAATACTCTCAACAAATGAAGCAACAATATTACCTTTGATATCGTCAACAATGACTAATGAGGGATGCAATAACACACCAGCTTGTATTTTAGTGGATTTTGCAAGCTCCACAATAACCTTAGCTGAGAAATACAATGAAAACATGGATCGAACGCACGAAATATTGTACAGCACACATAGGAAATACATAATGGGTATCCACTTAAGCGCAAAAATGATAATGATATAAATTATGAAGGTTGTAAGGGTGTGAGAATAAGACTTAAGTCATATTAAATAATGTTGTAAGTTACATCAGAATATGAGAGCAAATTTCAGGAAATTATCACTTACCTCCCCAGCAATAGCCTGCAGCTCCGATGCAAGTTATGCCTTTGTTTTTTAAAGCAGCGACAACTGATTTTGCATCTTCAAATCCTTTATCCTACAAAGAAAGAAATTGCAAATTAGATAAGAGTTAAGGACTGCAAATCCTATAGTCTGTGAAAATGATATGTAATTTTTTTAGTGCTTTCATCTTTAAAAATAAAACAACTTTTACGAAAAGAGAGAGAGAGAGAGAGAGAGAGAGTGAATGCGTATGTCTGTGTTTTTTTTATATTACATCTAATATGACAAACGACATGCTTTGTAAGCCAAATTTCAGCAAGCACAAGGCTGAACGTTCAAACTCAGTTGTACAAATGAGTTGTTTCACGTGACTACAAAAAAAGAGCTGCAACTGTTATTTTAATGATAAAACTTTTCTTTATCCAGCATATATATAAAAGAAAGCAGGGGTATATGTTGTCAAAAAATCACAACCTAATAAGCAGCTTCAATAAGCCCGGTATTTCAACTTATTTATTTTTTGCTGGTTTGACCCAGTTTTGCTGTTTGAGAATTCCAACCAAACATGCTTAACGCTGCTGAATATATTAAGCTATTTCATTCAGCACTCAAAAAGCGCTTTATTGTCGAAACAAACAATACCTTAGTCTTTGGAATGCCCTTGAGAACAACCTTGTTTGTAACACTGAAACGAAGCAAACAATCTACTCATGAATCAACATTGTATAATAATATAAGCTTGTTCATAAGTGGTGCACTATGTTCTTACGTATTTCCTAATGAAGCTATAGGTTAACACATAATTTGATGCACAAAAAATACACAAATCTGGCCTGTTACTAAGGTCAGAACAGAGAAAAGAAAATGTTTTATTACTAAGACATCTGCTGCAGATTTTGAAACTAAGATAATCAGCAGAGGATGAAAAGCAGAAAGGATACAGTAAGATATCTAATAATTAGGCATGATAAAGGAAAAAGAGTCTGCATAAAAATGTGGCAGCGTTTGCAAAAGCAATCCTGTGTCGAAATGTAACAAGGCAGAGTATTGTGGAAGATTCTATTCCAAATATGATAACTCTGCTAAATATATCGTTCCAGGTGCTTTTTATGCATATTATACCTGATTTTTTCTAACATACATGTGACCAAACCACTATGGGAGAGATGTACAGGAATCATCTCCCTTTGACTGGAAAAAATAAGTAAATAAATGATGAGTGCTTATAATTTGCAACTATCTTTGATTTCATGCCTTGTTATAATCTCAAATACACACAGAGATATGTTCACATGTGTGGACATAAATGAAACAAGACATGCATGCTAGCATCGTATATATTATGCCTGAGACTAATCATAACTAGGAAGACATGCTGATTTTACAGACATGTATCTCAAGAGAAATGAAACGATCGTGTAGTTGGGAGGATACAAAAATTTCAAATATATGACCTTTTTACCTTAGCTTAAGCATAATGTGTTGTGGAGAAATTTTGATTCAAGACCGCTTAAATCAAAATTACCACAAATCAGCGGAAGAGAAGATCGTGGTAAACGTGCAAAAACAACCAATCAATATCTAAGACAATCTCAACCCAATCCAAAAGCCAATCACCACACAACAGAAATTACTGGGCAATAACGAAAAATAAATTACATAGGGATTTATAGTGGTTCCACTAACAATTTGTTAGTGTATGTCCACTTGAGAGAGAGAGAGCCTTTTATTAACATCAACGAAGAGTACAAGAGATTGATTACAATGGTCACTCAATTCACTCTAGAATTTTATTTGTAGAGATAAAAAGTTGAAGAAAATAGGGGAGATAGAATGGATGAATTGAACTGAATTCCATTTAATTGCCTTTCCTTCTCCCCTTTAGGCCTCTTTTATAAGATCAATTACTTGATGTCTAAGTTACTTGATCTCCACGTAAACTTGGCACCCAAGTTAATTATTACTTCATGCCCAAGTTCCTTGATCTCCAAGTAAACTTGGCACCCAAGTTAAATAACCTTTCTTTCCATAAGAAAATTCCATTCCATTGATTTAGCATCACCAGTTTTAACACTCCACCTTGATGCCAAATCACCTATCTCCAACTCCATGACCTAATGATATTCATACCGTTACTAGTAACCGATAGCTCCAAATATCATCATATCTACCTTCACCAAGCTTAAATGTTTTCCCAATGAGTTTCGGCAAAGTCTCCCCTCATTGTACTCCATCATCGAGTTCAGGCGAAGCCCCCACCCACTAATAAAGTATTGAAAACACCCAACTCCAAAACTAGTCTCACCAAAAGGGAAACATACCAAGAAGATAAAACTTCAACCTCTCACCGATACTCTTTTTCATCCACGACCAAGCTTCTCTCTCAACAGTGCCACCCCGTGGCACTTAGCACCTAGCACCTCTCCAAGTGAATTAGGTTCGAGCAATGCTCTAACTTTCCAACCGGTAACGTCTTAGTGAACATGTCTACCGCGTTATCCTTTGTGTTCACTTTCCGAAGGCCTACTTGCTTGTCTTCGTCCATAGCAACTAGAAATGACTCCCTCACTTCAATATGCCTCGTCCATGAGCTAGATGCCAAATTCTCCGCCAAGTGGATAGCACTTTGGCTATCACATTGAACATCAACGCTGTCATGTTCAAATCCCAAGTCACACGACAATCATTTCAAATAGAGTGCTTCCTTTGCTGCCTCTACCGCAACTATCAACTCCGCCTCCATAGTGGATAAAACAACTATAGTCTGTAATCTCGATCTCCAACTTATGGCTGTACCACCAAGAATGAAAACATATCCAGAAGTTGATTTTCTCCGATCTCTATCACCAGCGTAGTCTGAATCACTGTAACCAATCAACATGCAATTCTTCTCTTTATTACTCCCAAAAACAAGATCATGAGATGTTGTACCTTTCAAGTATCTCAAGATAAGCTTTACTGCTTCGCAATGCGATTTCCTCGGATTAACCATGACCGACTAACCATCCCAACACCATTTGCAATATCGGGTCTTGTACGCACCATGGCATATACCAAACTTCCAACCGCACTAGAATATGACACCTTTGCTATATAAACCTTGTCCTTCTCCTCGATAGGTGATCCCTTATTCGAAAGCTTTATTTGCAAGGGTAAAGCTGTATTTGACGCCTTTGCATCTTCCATGCTAAAACGGAAAAGCACTTTTCTAATGTATTCCTTTTGAGTTAATTTCAACTCAAAATGCTTTCGATTTCTTTCAATCTCCATGCCCAAAATCTTCTTTGCTTGTCCAAGGTCTTTTATCTCGAACTCCGCCTTTAATTTCAATTTCAACTTGTTGATTTCTGCCTTGTCCTTATAAGCAATGAGCATATCGTCCACATACAAGAGTAAATACACCCAACAACCATTTCCTACCCTCTTGATCGCAAGCATCCTTGATGCTTCTATGGAAGCAACTTTCAAGCATGAAATGATCAAATCTCTTGTACCATTGCCTAGGTGATTGCTTCAAACCATATAGTGATTTCTTCAACTTGCAAACTAGTTTTGACTTACCTTCTACAACAAACCCTTCCGGTTGCTCGATGTCTTCATCCAAGTGTCCATGCAAGAAGGCGGTTTTAACATCTAGTTACTCCAACTCCAAGTCATGAATAACAACTATTACAAGTAATATCTGGATAGAAGTATGCCTCGCAAGCGGTGCGAAGATCTCATCATACTCCTTTCCTTCCCTCTATGCAAACCCCTTTGCCACTAGCCTAGCTTTGCATCTTCCATCATCCTTCGCTTTATATATCCATTTGCACCCAATAGCACGGTTTCCTTGAGGAAGTGGAATCAACTCCTAAGTCTGGTTCTTCATCAATGGTTGCATCTCTTCCTCCATAGCGCAAATCCACTTCGAGCTATCACTCGAATCCATGACGTCATCAAGGTCCATCGGCTCATTTTAGTCCAATTCTCACAAAAGCTAAGATAGTTCCAATCACCATATCTTTCGTGTGGCCTTATAGAGCGACGACCAACCCGAGTAGCAATACCATCACCCGGTCTTCCTTCAGCTCCACCTTGAATTGAATCTTCTCTAGGCTCGTGCATATCACTAACACTACTAGAGGAATCCTGTGGACTATGTGATGTAACATCAACTGCATTCACCTAGCAAGAACCTCCAACAACTATACTCTCTCTAGGCCTGAAAGTGGGAATAACTTCCTTCTCCTTTGATTCACCATGAACCAAATCCGGAATATCCGATGAGCCTTCATTCTCCTTGAACATAGATGACTCATCAAAAGTAGAATAACGAGAAACCATAGCCTTCTTCGTTTTCGGATTCCAAATCCGATAGCCTTTGATGCCATCCATATAACCGAGAAAGATCCCTTTGAAAGCTCTAGGTGAGAGCTTATCATTCCTCGGATCATGCACATAAACTGGACTTCCAAATACCCGAAGATAAATCAAGTCAATGCTCTTCCCCTTCCACGCTTCCTCCGGAATTTTGTTATCAATAGCCGAGCACGGAATTCAATTAATAATACGCACCGTGGTTGACAAAGCTCCATCCCCAAATCCCTTAGACAAACCCAATGTCAATTTCAGGCATCGAGCTTTCTCTAGTAAAGTTCGGTTCATTCTTTTCGCCACTCCATTAGATTGCGGATCTCCCGGTGTAGTAAAATGCCTCCGAATACCATGATGCTTGCAAAAATTCAAAAATTCTCCGGAAACATACTCGCCGCCATTATTGGACCTAAGAACCTTCAAAATCTTTCTGCTCTCATTCTCAATAAGAGCCTTCCATTCTTTGAATGTTGCAAATGCCTCCGACTTAGCCTTCATTGCATACACCCAAATCTTTCGAAAAAAATTATCAATGAAAGAAATATAATATCTTGCTCCTCCCAAAGAAGCTACAGGCGCCGGTCCCCAAACATCCGTGTGCACATACTCAAGAATCCCTCTTGAATCATTTTTTCCTTCACCGAATGACACTCTAGTTTGCTTTCCCATGACACATTCCTTGCAAAACTCCAACTTGTTGAAACTCTCACCGTCAATCATCTCCCTTCGACGAAGAACATCAAAACTCTTCTCTGAGACATGACCCAATCTCAAATGCCATAGCTGTGTCGCATCTAAGCCACGAGAACTATCAACACTGACACAAGTTTCGCCTTCCACAGTCACTCCTTGAAGCAAATAAATACCATGAGTTCTAGCACCCTTCATAACCACAACCGCACGCTTCGAAATCCTCAAGCTATCACTCTCAATGGTGATCTTGTAAACTAAAGAATCCAACTGTCCCAAAGAGATAAGTGACTTACGTAGTCCTGGAACATAGCGCACATTAGTGAGAGTACGAACCACTACGTCAAACATCCAAATTTGCACGGATCCAATGCCTTTTGACTTGCAAACTGCACCATTTCACATAAAAATTGAATTTCCTTCCCGATCAACATAAGAAGAAAAACAATTCCTATTAGGCGTCATGTGATATGAAGCCCTCGAATCAAGCACCCATTCGCTGCCTAAAACATCCGAGCTGACAAAACATCTATGTCTTCCTCACCAACATCTCTCTCCACCGCAACTGATGAAGATGATACTTCCTTCTTCTCCTTGTCTAGACAATCATTCTTCCAATGATCAGGTTTCTTACATATAAAGCACTTGCCATTTCATTCCTACGATTTTCCTCTTCCACCGGGCTTCCTAGACTTAGAACGCCCCTAGTTTTCCTGCTTCTCTGACTTTTCTTTCTTCGCAAATAAACCTTGACCATTACCAGCACCACTACTACCATCACTCAGCTCCTTCATCGATCTTGCAATTCCTCATTAAGAAGACCCGTCTTGACATTATTTAGAGTCAATGCATCCCGGCCATAAATCAAACTATTTAAGAACCCAGTATCGCGTTCAAGAAATGAACATAAAAATATCATCGCCATCTGCTCCTCCTCAATCTTCAAATCTACCGCCTTCATCTTCATTAGCAAATCATCAAACACATTCAAATGCGCCTTTAGCGAAGTTCTTTCCTTCATCTTGTAGGTAAAGAAAGTCCGCTACAAGATCAATCGATTTGTGAGTGACTTCTTCATGTACAACTCCTCCAACTTGTTCCAAATACCTTTATCAGTCATCTCACCACTAATTTCGGAAATAACATTCTCCCCCATGGAAAGTTGAAGTGTAGTGAATGCCCACTCTTCCATTTCTTCTCTCTCCACATCTAAGATGTTCTCTAGAAATAAATGTGTATCAAACACTACTCGATGTACCCGATTCCATCTAAGAACCGCTTTCATTTTCCATTGCCACTTTTCAAAATCATTATTGCCATTACACTTGTTGATAACTAATTATGAACCAGCAGCTGCATACGACCCACGTACATAAGGAGCTACACCACTTGGACCAATTGTTGAGACTTTATTTGAATCAGATTCTGGCATTTTTACAGCTTTCTACAAACACCAATGCTTTGATACCAAATGTTGTGGAGAAATTTTGATTCATGACCACTTAAATCAAAATTACCCAAATCAACTGAAGACGAGATCATGGTAAACGTGCAAAAACAACCAACCAATTTCAAAGACAATCTCAACCCAATCCAGAAGCCAATCACAATCACCACACAAGAGAAATAACTGGGCAATAACAAAAAATAAATCACACAGGGATTTATAGTGGTTCCACTAACAATTTGTCAGTGCACGTCCACTTGAGAGAGAGCCTTTTATTAACATCAATGAAGAGTACAAGCGATTGATTACAATGATCACTCAATTCACTCTAGAATTTTATTTGTGGAGATAAAGAGTTGAAGAAAATAGGAGAGATAGAATGAATGAATTGAATTGAATTCCATTCAATTGCCTTTCCTTCTCCCCTTTAGGCCCCTTTTATAAGACCAATTACTTGATGCCCAAGTTACTTGATCTCCAAGTAAACTTGGCACCCAAGTTATCTATCCTTTCTTGCCATAAGAAAATTCCATTCCATTGATTTAGCATCACCAATTTTAACATAATGCATGTATCTGTTTTGCCTTTGAGAAATCAAACAGCATCTCCTAATTACCAATATATATACATAGTATAAAACATTTTAATGTATAGAGTATAATACGAGAAGTCTTCACTTCCTCTACCATAATAAGTATTGCATGCAGAGGGGAGAAGTGTAAAGGACAAACCAAAATAAGCAAGAGAGAGAATTTGCGAGGCAAAGGAAACTTTGTAGAGAATACCCCCCTACATATTAAACGTGAAAGTGAGTAATTATAATTTTGGAAAAATAATAAAATGGGAAAATAAAATAAATTGTAGATGTTTATAATAAAATAAACCAATGACATTAAGACAAAATTGTAGACAATGGAAATACACATAAATTGATTTTTTCTGATGTAATTTGATTATGGACTGGGACTTGTCCATGATTATCAAAATTAGACCCTTGACAATTTTTTCTTATTAGAGTGAAGCATTGATAAGTTCTCATTCCCAATTATTAGTATGTTCTGTTAATATTAATGAAATACATTTAACTGTTCATTAATCCGGTCAACGATTGAGAAACAAACTTGGGCAAATGGAAGGATCTCTTCTACCTGTTGTCTATTAATTCTTTACAAGTTGTCCATTGAAAAAGGAAAAAAGAGATCCAATGATAAAACTATGAAAAAATGTGATAGATAACAAATGGAAGGATCTCTTCTACCCATGCAACAAATATTTCTATTTTGTAAGACATACCATGGAGCCTGTTACATTACCAGATTTCAAAGTTTCCTACGATCTAACTCTATTTAATTCAATGTAATATGCAATAGAATAAATTTTATGTAGTTAGAAGAACAAATAATTTGTAAGTTACCAAAAAAATAGTAATAGTTAATGATAGAATTCTTATGAGTTAGAAGATTTCATACACATTAATAGATGATAAATACGTCAGGTTTGGTTTCTTACCCCCCCCCCCCCCAAAAAAAAGGTTCATGAGTAAAAGGGTTGATGCTAATCCTAACAGAGCAACCAAAAACTATTATAAATGATCAGTAAAACCATCATTCCTACTGGTATTGAACAAATACTGCCAATGGTTTTTCATAGTATGATAAATTTTACATTATCATGCTCATAATAATAATACTTAATTTGTGTGACTCCAAATCTTCAGTATCTAGTTGACATAAATTTTATTTTTTGGTTAAAAGTTGCTAGTGCATTCATATTACACTGAATATGAAATGCTTTAGACCACTGCAATTCATTATTACACTATAATATGAAAAGTTTATTCTAATTAAAGCGACCAGTATCAACCCAGTCAGCTGTTAAATCTTTGTTCTACTTACTCACATTTCAAAGCAAAAATTCTAATAAAATCTGCGTCTATATTACCGTTTATCCCGCGGATTTTTCACATTGATGCTTTCAACGGTTTTGGAAGCAAACACCTTTTCGCACAGCCTTTCTTAACGGGATCGAAGTTAGAGACTCTGACCCATGGCACCGATAGTAGCAGTCACAACAACTCGACCTGAAGCAATGCTCAATAGAGAGTTCTTCGATGAAGGCAAAATTCCAAGGCATACGTCTCTCTTTGTCTAAAATCTATCGCCAACTTTGTTGAAAAAAAATTATTGTGATTTAGGGAGGAACGAAAATTAGGGTTACGTGTCCTGTTTCCCAAAGCGAAATAAATTAGGGTAAATGGGTTTCGGTTGGAGAGATGTTGAACCATTTATTTTATTGCTAGAACAGGTTGGGTCAAAAAAATAAAATTTTAGATGGATCAGACCCAACACTTTTAGTGTTAGGGTTAATGGGTCGGGCAAACGGGTTACGGTCAAGTTTGATAGGCCTACTTGCAGCAAAAGAAAATAGAAATAAGAAATTAAAGAAAGAGAAATACTATTCTTCTACCCTACCTCTTGCAACATATGAGGACCGTGTTGCGCTATTGGTTAGTGGCATACTATAATACCGTATCATTACCGAACCCTTAAAATCGACCTTGTCATCAAGGTCATAAGCTAGTGGTTGCAATGTCGAAGTGGTGATATATTAATTATTTTGAAGCCGAGTATCACCATAGATGAACCGTCCCACAAACAAGAAATCGAGTTTCATTTTACTACCAGGATCAAAGATAAATAATTTTTCTCCACTAATATTTTTGTGCTCGGTAAATATTTTGTTGGGTCTTCACCTGAATATTCAAGCGTCCGGACATGGTTATCTTTCAGTATGACCCTTATGTCCTCCATTTCCATTAAATGAACCTGGGAATTACTCCACCATACAACATCACATCTTCTGCAAAAACTTTTGGTCGCATCACTAGAGAACGTGGACCACCTAACTTTGTAACCAAAATTGAAGTGTTCAAATTTATTTAGATGAAATTCTTGATTTTAGTGTCGAGATCACCAAAATCAATTCTTTGAGATCGATTATTCTCTAGATTTGATCATGCCAGATCTAAAGTGAGTTTCTCAAGAAAGCTCTGTGGAGGAAGCGATTTTAAATTCAAGCAAAATTATTGCTGGGGTTGGTTAAAGTTGTCAGATGCGATTTGCTGGCAGTTTTGGGAAATCGGAAGGATTACAGTGGAGCTGAACTCGATGCAGCCGAGTGGGTTGGTATCATCATAGGTCCGATGGCTGGAATGATGGGTCAATGATGTTTAATGGAATATGTGTGAGGGAGCTGAGGATGTTTGATGAAATATTGGTGAGGATGTTGGTATTGGCTCTGGATCAAAGGGGACGGAAGACGTAAGGCCAGAAGTAGTGGAAAATAATGTTGGAGTAAGAGAAGGTATGGATCTAAGCAGCATCATTGGAGTGTTAATCGTGAAGTTCAAGGGTTGATGAGGAGTGGAGGTTCCGTTACGAATGACATTAGTGGTGGAGTGTAAGGACTTGGAAGTGAAACTTCCAGTGGCGCAACACGTGTATGTGGCGGAGATGTAGTGGACTTAGGCAAAGGAGGAGCATCAACTGAAATTGTTCCCATTGAAGTAGTCGTTCCAGATCCAATTGATGAGGATCTTGGTGGTAGGTAAGAAGAAAGTTTAGATACGAGGTCGGCTAGTGTTTGAATAAGGCGTTGTAGGGTGGTGTTATGAGAGGCGAAAGTGGATTTGATGTCGATAAGGGTGGCTTGTTCGGATAGGATCTTGAATTCTTATGATAAGATGGTACTGCGGATGGCTTGTAAAGTGCTGCTAATGTTTAGTTAGTAGGAGGAGATGTGAAGTTGTTATAGAGTTGGTTTTTCACCCATTGGCGAGAGGTCAGTTAAAGAAATAATTGATAGGGAGCATCTCCAATGTACATAACATGTATTATCTAATTTAAGCTATGTGTCCATAGTGTTAAATCAATGTAAGTAGATATCACATTAAAAGGATGAAAGAACACTCCAATGCAAATGCTATTTAAAATAATAATTTCAATCATGTTGCCAATCAAATTATGACAAATAATATATTTATCTATATATTTAATTAAGTGTCATTGGTTTCACATTGTGAAATATAATGTCCACAACTATACATTGCAGTTGACGATGTCTTCTTTTTTGTTTGTCACATCATATCAACAATCTATTACACATTAGCATTGGAAATAAAATTTTACTTCATATTATTAAATGCATATGTGTAATGTATTTAACATGATAACCACAATAGCATTGAAGATGCTCTTAGATCTAATAGCATGGTCCACTACAACAAAATGACCCTATTACAACGATGGAACACCGTTGTAATATACATTCTACAACATGGGCTAACCATCGTGTATTAAGAAGTTGTAATAGACCAAAATCTTTTACAACTTTTTTGCACCGTTGCAACATCGGTTTGGACCTATTCGTTGTGCACAAATTAGATGAATACAATTTAATTTTTGTTTATCGGTCCGTCCAATCCTCCTAAAGGAATATTAAAAAAGCATGAAGAAGACAGAGAAGGTAAAAATTGTTGGATTTAGAAAATATTTTTATAAGTTTGAAAATTGTTATAAAATAAAACAAAACAGATAAAAGAAGAGAAGCCATTAGAGAGAACAAAAAAGGTAGGGGAGACGCCTTTTATTTCTATTGATTTGAGTGTACAATACAATGTAAATAATCTTTCTATTTATAAAATCTACATGCCATGTAAATTGCAGTAAAATCCCTTAGCATATTCACCCTTATTACATCTACATATTACAACACTCCCCATTGAATATGCGTGTGACGACCGCCCACAACTCCTGAACTAAATAAGAGGAATAATGCATTGAAAGGTATGCCAGAAAACTATGGACGATCATCAAGGTATGATAACACAAGCGGGTACAACTCACAGCACAATGATAAAATATAATAAAACCTATACAACGGGTAATATTAGTGAAGCAGAAAAACAGAAAATTTTCTTAACAACTAGAAAGTAATATCCATACACTTGGATTATAGCAATAGTGTTTATACAAAGTTGCCTCACTACAGCACTCAGAAAAGAACAAAAAACAGAGGAAATCCAAATACTATATAGTAGGTAAGATAATACGCCAGACACCTGCTCGCCTCCGAACTGCAATATCATCCTCACTAAGCTATCGCCTAGTTTTCCCATCTGAAAACTGGATGATCAACCCAAGGTAATAAGAAGGAAACATAAAACCTTGAGTCAGGCAACAGTCTTAGTGAGCGATAAAACAACTAACTAACATCATCAATAGAGTATGTGAGAATGGGTAAATGAACGAACTAATCTACCCACAACACCAGAGAAGAACTCAACTACCATCTTCCTTACATCAGACAGCAATAGCTTTTACATCAAACATTTTAACCATTCACCCATGGAAACCAGAACAACCGTTTATTTATGGCAATCAAAAGCAACAAACAATAGCATTCGTAGCATCCATATTATATATCTCATGTAAACCATCATAATCGAATTCAGCATTCCTCAAGCACAAGCCCCAAAGGCCTAAACCAATATTAGACAAGCACCTAAGGAACATCTCCTTCGACGTTGGATAATCTACGTGAGACGGTACAAATAAACATCCAACATGCATGATAGACTCTAGCTATCACCGCCAATCCTGCTTCGAAACCATCGTTAATCGTATGATTGGCTAAACAATTTGTCATCAAATGTCAAGGGTCAATGGTAAACCTCGGTTCTAGCAAAAAAAACCACACGCTATACGACAAAACGTGTATAGGCCATACACGGCGCCCAAGGTACTCGACCATACGAGAAATCGTGTAACCCTTGCTTTGAGCCCGCTAGAACCTACGGTAACGATAATTCGTCGGCTTTCGATATTGTAGTCGTCGTCGACGACGACCATCCCACCATTAACAACAAACTCAAAACACCTTTGAGTTGTCATCACATTCGTTGTATTCCAACGAACAACAAACATATCTCAGCACTTCACATTCCGACCTGTACACACTTCGAAGTCATAACATCACTGAACCAAATAACATCCATATATGGTTAAACATAATTCATAGCGCTACATCCACTTATTCAAATCTGGGTCGTACCCGATTTTTTTCTTTCCAGAAACGACCCTATGTCTTCTGGATGCAACCGACCCCTTGGCGTGACCAATCCCCTTTCATGTGAGACCGACCCCTCTCTTGTGTGCGATCGACCACCCATTTGTGTGCACAACTGACCACCCTCTTGTGTGCACAAGCATCCTTCGATCGACCACTGTAACGACCCGTCTTTTTTCCCGATTCTCACTGGTAGTTAAACCAACTTAAATCGTTCATAAAGACGAACGGTTATGGTTACTGACATATTTGAACATAAGTGTCCATCTTTATTTAATATCCTTTTTTCAATTTCTCTCCAGTATCGAATTCTCTATGGTTTCGATTGTAACATTACTTTGGATTTCAATTCTTTAGTTGAAATTAAGTTTACTTTTCTACTTTATTTCATTTTTTATCGTTAGCTGTGAACAGTACCAGACTAATTATATAATTGTGTACAACAATGTGTCATGATCTCAAAACCGTGATAAAAGAGACTAGTAAGTTGATTCTGTAAAGTGTCAAAAGGACCACAATTGCCCAAAATACGCTAAAAAAATATGTGCTTAGTTTCCAAATTAAAATTTACAATAAAATTCTATAAAATATTTCAAGACTACGCGTAAATAAACTGAATGATTATTCTAAACCGATATTTAATTATAAATTATATTCCAATTATGACCGTTTCAGCAGCTAAATCACCAACCTTTGGGCCAATTTGTAACAGCCTAACCCAAAAATCCCGGTACGTAAAAGTTTCTAGAAATTTTGAATATGTTAGTTCAGTCCAATACAGATATTTAAGTATGTGTATGATATATATATATATATATGTATAAATATATACATAATACATAGTTTATAAATGGTATGTGTACAAATTCTAGAATAAGGAAAATGGCTTAAAGTGATAGGGACATGTGTCATCAAATGAAAGGAACACATGTCTCATAAGTAAATAAGGTTAAGACACATACACACATTAGGTGTCCATGTGTAGGAATCTCTTAAGACACATAAGAGGGCATGTGTTTACATCCTAAAGAATGCATGAAGATATAGCGGACAAGTGTCCAAAACTAAATTACCAAATTAATCTTGAAAACTACTATATAAAGGGTGTAAAGGTTCACTTCATTTCATACATTTTGAAAACAAAAATAAAATAAGATAAAGAGGAGAAGCTTAGGGGAAGGCAAGAGGATAGGTACAAGATCAAGATACAAGTTTAAGACGAGAAAAACTATTTAAGTTCATGTATTCATTTCATATTTTGAAGAAAAGTTGAGAATTCTATGAACGAATGTTTGGATGTGAACCCCTGAAAATGATGTTCGGTATTTTGAGCATAACTTTTGCAATTCTTAATGAAATTTCGACTTCTCTATCAATTTGGAAAGATAATTCAAAGGGCTACAGCTTTATCTTCGGCCAACTTTACTAATTCGGTCGTTTCCACACACGAAAACTAGATGCAAAGTAAGGTAAAAATCAGCCCGAATTAGACATGTTAAAAACGCCTTGTATTGTTGAATTTTATTTATTGAATAGATAAATAATTTTAATGGTTTCTTTTTATGATAATTAAATAGACAAAGATAGATTCTTTTTGTAAAAAATTTGGGGTCAAAATCTATATTTATCATAGAGAAACAATGTCAAACATTTCACCCAAAAACTGGAAAAAAACTGATTTTCCGAAACTTGAAACACTTTGGAAATTTGAAACGCTTTCTGAATGTTCCTAACGCAGAAGTCTATCAAAACAGAACTTTCTATAGCACTTCTGAAGCGCTATCTTTTCACTGAATTGATTATAAAGCCATGAACACGACCAGAACTTTTTTTATAGCACGAAGAAACGATGTAGTAGCTGAATTTAGCCTAAAACCATTATAGACTAACCAGAACTTTCCATAGCATGGCCGAAACGCTGTAGATAGTTGTTTTGAGCCTAAAACCATCCGAAATTTGTCCTAATACTTTTAAAATGCTGCATTTTTTATTTTATGATGCTGAAACTTTTTGTAGTACTTTTTAAATGTTACCTTTTCTTTGTTTCAAGTAGTTTCGAGGTTCTTCCTAACATAGATTGGAATAATTTGAGATAGTTTAGTCTTGTCTTAAACCCTTTAAAAACATGAATTTAAAAGTAGGAGATTTGCCTATTACTAATATAACACCCTAATTGTTGCGCGAATACACATATATTTATAAAGTATATTTCAAAATGAATGACTGGAACGTTCTAGGGTGACAGAGAGGATAATGTCTAGGCTTGAGTTTGGAAAATATAGTTTCCTGCTCTCCCTGGCTATCCCTAACTGATCCGACGAACGGAAAGGTTAATTCAAATTTAATTTGAAATTATTTGAATTTAGAAATAGTTTAGAACTTTATTCAATACTAAAGAAAAGTAATTTAAGATTACTTTTGAGAATCGCTTTCTTGATTATATTTCTTCGATGGGGTGCGGTATAAGACAATAGATCTTGGGTAGTGCACTATTACTCTATGTTGTTATCGAGCCGAGTAGAGTACATCCTATTTGTTGACGGGATGCCAACCGCAATGGGATAATATACTAACATCTAACCAAGTTGAGGACGTGGTTCAGATTTATAACTATAAATTGGATAAATTATGAGTTTTTGATGAAAGGAAGTTTTCATAAATTTGTTTGATTTAGCATTTCAAAGTCTTCCTTGATTTTTGTTTTAAAACTTGGATTAATGAAACCTTCGAAGTAAAGAGTCAGGATGAAACTATAATACAACCCATTAAGAAATGATGTGAAAACTAAGCTTAAATAGCTATCTCACTGGGTCTGTGTTGCTCATGATGCTACACTTAAAACTTTTCAGGTTTAGATGGTTAGTTGGATGCTTTGAAGTGAAGACTTACATTATGTAGATTATCTCGTTATGTACTCCTATGTTTAATTATTAGACTCGTGAACCTTTGTAACCATATTTTATGATTGGATGATTGTACAATAGCTCTTCCGTTTAAAATCATGTACTAAGAATGATTTTATGTTCCGACAAGTTTATGTTAAGTTGTGATATTGTTTTATTAGCACCATTTTATATGTAGCATCACCGCTTCTGAATAAATATTTCAGAGTGGGGGTGTTACAAAATTGGTATCAGAGCCTAGGTTTAAGGGGTGCTTTTGGAAACTTTATAGTATCACAATTTTATTTGTCGGAATAGGAAGTTTATACAATTATTGACATCCTTATGACTATTTGCAGCTATAAGTTATGGCTAGCAACAGAACTTGGTGTACGGGGGATACATGGGGTGGTGTTAAGTGCACTAACACACCAAACGAACAATTAGTTGCTGCAAGTCGCACAATAGAAAAGCATGTGCTAAAAAGGAAAGCAAGGACGATACTCCTCGATGAAATACACGAAGTTTATCATAGAGCTAATGATTATTAAGATGGTTCAAAAAGAGATATTGTTCTTCATCGTCTGCGCCAGAAGATGAAACCCTTTGAGATGGCGATTAAAATGGCAGAATGGACTGACTTTGGAGATGCTTTAGAATTTCTAAGACAAGAAGGAGCATTACCGCCACAAGGAGGGAATATAAGACGTAATCGACTTCCAAATAAAATAGTGGAACAATATGATGAAGAGGAGTCTGAGACAGTTGGCTCAAATGATTACACTTAAGAAGTCACTGGACCTTCTCGAGCAGTAAAGAAGGAAATGGGCCCTTCTTCATCAAAGGAAATAATAGTGATAGATTAATAATGAAATAGGAAGTTAAGTATTAGATAGTATATCAAGTAGTATGGAAGACTATCTATAGTTTGGGAAGGTTGTGGATAAACACCCAAATTTTGTTTGTAAATAAGGGTTATAAGTAATATAATATGTTTGTGTGTTCATGACTTGAGTATGTTATTAGATATTCTTTGTAACTAAAGGTGTATTTCATCCATGACCATAACAAGATATTTTTATTGAAGGTCATGGAAAATCAAAATAACTCAACTACTCAAAGTCAAGAGGCTCGGTCCTCCGCATAAACAAATGCTATGGAACTGTTTGCATCTTTAATCAAGCAGATGGAGCAAGTTTCTTCAACATCTTCAACAAATCACCTTCTAAGTCGTTTTAAAAGTTTGAAACCAGACAAATTTGTTGGAGTTGCAGATCCAGTTAAGGCAGAGCAATGGATTCAACATCTAGAGGATATATTTGAAGTTTTGGAATGTAACGAAGTTGATAAGAGGAAGTTGGCTGTCTTTTAGTTATCAGAGGAAGCTCGAAATTGGTGGGAGCTAGTTCGAACAACGGCTAGTCCGGTCGAGATGGAACAGATGACATGGGAAGAATTCAAGGTGAAGTTTTTGGATAAGTATTTCCCAGAGAATTAGAGAGAGAAGATGGAAACAAAATTTCAAAATCTTACTCAAGAAGGTATGTCCATAGCCCAATATCAAAATAAGTTTGAAGCACTATCCCAATTCGGAAATCACTTAATTGATACACCTGAAAAGCGTGCTAGACGATTTGCGAAGGAGTTAACTACTCCCATAAGAAGACATGTTATTGGAGACAGACGTAAAACTTATGAGATGATAGTAGCTGAAGCTTTAAATCTGGAAGAAGACTATCTTCAGTTCCAGCAAGAAAGGAAGGTTTCAAATAAAAGGAAACCAAACAATCTTTCTAACAATCAAAAGAACAGATGAGAAAAAGAAGAAACCAAATGAAGGAAGCAAAGGACCAACGGGACAGGAAAAGGAGCCTGATAAAGTAAAGAGATGTTTCCGGTGCAATGAGACTGGACACATTTCTCCGAATTGCACAAAGCCGATTGTGTGTTACAATTGCAATGAACCTGGGCACATTAGTCGAAATTACAAGAAGCCAAGGAAGGACAAAAAGGGACAACAAGGACGAGTGTAAGAAGTTGTTTCGGAACAAGCTCAAGTATAAGGTTGTGTTTATTTTTGACTTTCAAGCAATAATTTTATTCGATACTGGTGCCCCACATTGTCTAATATCCGAAATATTTGCTACTAAGATTGGATTATTTATTGAACAACTATCAAATCCTTTGATAGTATATAGCGTAGTAGGAGGGAGAACTAAACTTGAGAAAGTATGTAGGAACTGTATCCTTAACTTTAACGGTAAGGATATGGTGGCTAATTTAATTATCTTTCCAACGGAACACTTTGATATCATCCTTGGGATAGATTGGCTTACAGAATATCAAGTTATCTTGAATTGTCATAGCAAAACCATAAGTTTGACAATTCGGGAACATGAAACCTTTGTTTACTCGTGTGATAAAGTTGAAGACGCTTTTATATCTGTATATATTGCTCATATCAATATTGAGGATAAGGGTCCAGTGGTGGATCAAATCCCGATAGTAAGGGAATTCAAAGAAGCTTTTCAAGAAATACCAGGGTTACCACCAAAAAGAGAAATTGATTTTTGCATTGACTTAATCCTTGGTACAACTCCTATTGCTAAAGCAGCATATCATATGTCTCCTACGAAAAAAAAATAATTAAAGAGACAAATTAAGGAGATGGAGGATCAAGGATTTATTAGACCTAGTAAATCCCCTTGGGGAGCACCAGTGTTGTTTGTAAAGAAGCACGATGGGACATTTCGTTTATGCATAGATTATCGAGAGCTTAATAAGGTAACAATTATGAACAAATATCCATTACCTCGGATCGATGATTTATTTGATCAACTCCAAGGAGCTACTGTATTTTCAAAAACTGACTTAAGGTCTGGGTATCATCAATTAAGAATAAAAGAAGAAGATATTCCAAAGACAGCTTTCCAAACACGATGCGGACACTACGAATTCTTGGTGATGCCTTTTGGCCTTACCAACGCACCAGCATTATTCGTGGATCTAATGAATCGTGTGTTCCGTCCATATCTTGATCATTTTGTTATTGTATTTATTGATGATATCCTTATCTATTCTAAGGCAAAGGAGGAACATGAATGCCATTTGCGTTTATGTCTCCAAACACTAAGAGAGCATCAGCTATATGCGAAATTTAGTAAATGTGAATTCTGCTTGGAGGAAGTAAAATTTATTGGACATGTTATCTCAAAGAATGGAATAGGAGTAGACCCATCAAAGGTTGAGGCGGTGTTGAAATGGAATCCTCCGACAACACCAACAGAAGTTCGAAGTTTTCTAGGATTAGTTGGTTACTACCGAAGATTTATTCAAGATTTCTCAAAGACAACATCTCCATTAACAAAACTAACTCGTAAGGAAACTAAGTTTATTTGGGACGAAAAATGTAAGATAGCATTTGAAACCTTAAAGAAAAGATTGACAGAGGCACCAATTCTGTCTTTGCCAAGGAGTGGAGTCCCATATAAAGTATATTCTGATGCATGCAGACAAGGATTAAGACGCGTACTAATGCAGGATGACAAAGTTATTACTTATGGCTCTCGTCAATTAAAGCCCCATGAAGCTAATTATCCAACTCATGACCTAGAATTGGCCGCAATTGTGTTTGCCTTAAAAATTTGGAGTCATTATATTTAAGGAGAACAATTCCATGTTTACTCTGACCATAAGAGTTTAAAATATTTGTTCTCTCAAAAAGAATTAAATATGAGACAAAGAAGGTGGATGGAATTCATAAAAGATTATGATTTTACATTACATTATTATCCAGGAAAGGCAAATAGTTGTTGATGCATTAAGTCGAAAAAGCTATGGCGTAATAGCTCATTTAATGATAAGAGAATGGAGAGTTCTAGAGACTATTGCCGAGATGAACGCTTGCACAAGGATGGTTAATGGATCTATGATTAACGAAGTAGCACTTCTATGTAATCTTATTATTCAACCAACTTTGATAAGTAGAATATTGAAAGCTCAAGAAGATGATGAGGAATTAAAAGAGTTATTTATGAAAATGAAGGATAAGGAACCCATGGATTGGAACACTGATAAAGATGGCGGTTATAGATTCAAGAATCGACTTTGTGTTCCAAATCAAACTGAATTGAAAAATGAAATTCTTAGTGAAGCACATCGTTCAAGGCTAATGGTGCATCCAGGAAGTACAAAAATGTTTAAGGATCTTAAGAGTCAATTTTGGTGGAATGGAATGAAGAAGGACGTTGCTGAATTTGTGGCAAAATGTCTTACGTGCCAACAAATTAAAGCAGAGCAGCAACGACCGGCAGGACTTCTGCAACCACTTCCTATTGCTGAATGGAAATAGGAGCATATAACAATGGATTTTATCACTGGTTTACCAATGACAAAACAAGGTCATGATGCAATACGGGTAGTGGTGGATCGCTTGACAAAGTCAGCACATTTTATACCTTATAACATGACCTACTCAATGGAGAAATTGAGTAGACTCTATTTGAAAGAAATTGTTCGACTACATGGTATACCTGTTACCATAGTTTCAGATAGAGATTCACGATTCACTTCAAGGTTTTGGAGAAGTCTTCAAAAAGAACTAGGGACATCACTAACCTGAGCACAACCTTTCATCCTCAAACAGATGGACAAACCGAAAGAGTAAACCGAATCATAGAAGATATGTTAAGATCTTGTATAATGGAATTTGAAATCACATGGGAAACTCACATACCATTAACCGAATTTGCATATAACAACAGTTATCATGCAAGCATTGGTATGGCTCGATATGCAGCTTTGTATGGAAGGCCTTGTCGTTCGCCAATATGTTAGGCAGAAGTTGGAGATCGTGAGCTTCTTGGTCCAGACCTAGTAAAGGAAACAACTGAGAAGATTTCCATTATAAGAGAAAGATTGCAAGCAGCCCAAAGTAGGCAAAAAAGTTATGCAGATCATAGAAGAAAGGATTTGGAATTCGAAGAAGGAGATCAAGTCCTTCTTAAAGTTTCTCCGGTACGAGGGGTAATACGATTTGGAAAGAAGAAGGCAAAACTATCACCAAGATTTATCGGACCATTTCGTATTACCAGGAAAATTGGGAAAGTGGCATACAAACTCGATTTACCTGAAAAATTATCAGATATACATTATGTGTTTCACATATCAATGCTACGAAAGTATATTTCTGACCCATCTCATGTGATTGATTTAAGCGGCATTGAAGTTAAAAAGGGGACCAATTACATTGAAAGACCCATTCGAATTCTTGACAGAAAAGTTAAGAAACTAAGAACAAAAGAAATTCCCTTAGTAAAATTTCAATGGAACCATCATAACGAAGACAAAGCATGATGGGAAGTGGAGTCAGAAATTCGTAAAGATTATCCAGAATTATTTAAAGCTTAGATTTCGAGGACGAAAACTTTTTCTAAGGGTGGTAGAGTGTAACAGCCTAACCAAAAAATCCCGGTATGTAAAAGTTTCTAGAAATTTTGAATGTGTTAGTTCAGTCCAATACATGTATTTAAGTATGACAATATATATGTATGTATGATATATATATGTATAAATATATACATAATACATAGTTTATAATTGGTATGTGTACAAATTCTAGAATAAGAAAAATGGCTTAAAGTGATAGGGACATGTGTCATCAAATGAAAGGAACACATGTCTCATAAGTAAATAAGGTTAAGACACATACACACATTTGGTGTCCATGTGTAGAAACCTCTTAAGACACATAAGAGGGCATGTGTCTACATCCTAAAGAATGCATGAAGATGTAGTGGACAAGTGTCCAAAACTAAATTACCAAATTAACCTTGAAAACTACTATATAAAGGGTGTAAAGGTTCACTTCATTTCATACATTTTGAAAACAAAAATAAAATAAGATAAAGAGGAGAAGCTTAGGATAAGGCAAGAGGATAAGTATAAGATCAAGATACAAGTTTAAGGTGAGAAAAACTATTTAAGTTCAGGTATTCATTTCATATTTTGAAGAAAAGTTGAGAATTATATGAACGAATGTTTGGATGTGAACCCCTGAAAATGATGTTCGGTATTTTGGACATAACTTTTGCAATTCTTAATGAAATTTCGACTTCTCTATCAATTTGGAAAGCTAATTCAAAGGGCAACAGCTTTTTCTTCGGCCACCTATACTAATTTGGTGTTTTTCATACTCGAAAACTGGATGCAAAGTAAGGTAAAAATCAGCCCGAATTAGACATGTTAAAAACGCCTTGTATTGTTGAATTTTATTTATTGAATAGATAAACAATTTTAATGGTTTCTTTTTATGATAATTAAATAGACAAAGATAGATTCTTTCTGCAAAAAATTTGGGATCAAAATCTATATTTATCATAGAGAAACATGGTCAAACATTTCAGCCAAAAACTGGAAAAAATGCTGATTTTCCGAAACTTGAAACATTTTGGAAATTTGAAACGCTTTCTGAATGTTCCTAACGCAAAAGTATATCAAAACAAAACTTTCTATAGCACTTCTGAAGCACTATCTTTTCACTGAATTGATTATAAAGCCTTGAACACGACCAAAACTCTTTTTATAGCACACAGAAATGCTGTAATAGCTGAATTTAGTCTAAAACCATTATAGACTTACCAGAACTTTCCATAGCATGGCTGAAACGCTGTAGATAGCTGTTTTGAGCCTAAAACCATCTGAAACTTGTCCTAACACTTTTGAAATGCTGCTGTTTTTATTTTATGATGCTGAAGCTTTTTATAGTACTTTTTAAATGTTACCTTTTCTTTGTTTCAAGTAGTTTCGAAGTTCTTCTTAACATAGATTGGAATAATTTGAGATAGTTTTGTTTTTAACCCTTTAAAAAACTTGAATTTAAAAGTAGGAGATTTGCCTGTTACCAATATAACACTCTAATTGTTGCGCGAATACACATATATTTGTAAAGTATCTTTCAAAATGAATGACTGGAACGTTCTAGGATGAGAGAAAGGATAGTGTCTAGGCTTGAGTTTGGAAAATATAGTTTTCTGCTCTCCCTGGTTATCCCTAACTGATCCGACGAACGGAAAGGTTAATTCAAATTTAATTTGAAATTATTTGAATTTAGAAATAATTTAGAACTTTATTCAATACTAAAGAAAAGTAATTTAAGATTATTTTTGAGAATCACTTTCTTGATTATATTTCTTCAATGGGGTGCGGTATAAGTCAGTAGATCTTGGGTAGTGCACTATTACTCTATGTTGGTATCGAGTCGAGTAGAGTACATCCTATTTGATGACGGGATGCCGACCGCAGTGGGATAATATATTCTAACATCTAACCAAGTTGAGGATGTGGTTCAGATTTATAACTATAAATTGGATAAATTATGAGTTTTTGATGAAAGGAAGTTTTCATAAATTTGTTTGATTTAGCATTTCGAAGTCTTCCTTGATTTTTGTTTTAAAACTTGGATTGATGAAACCTTCGAAGTAAAGAGTCAGGATGAAACTATAATACAACCCATTAAGAAATGATGTGAAAACTAAGCTTACATAGCTATCTCACTAGGTCTGTGTTGCTCATGATGCTACACTTAAAACTTTTCAGGTTTAGATGGTTAGTTGGATGCTTTGAAGTGAAGACTTACATTATGTAGATTATCTCGTTATGTACTCCTATGTTTAATTATTAGACTCGTGAACCTTTGTAACCATATTTTATGATGGGATGATTGTATAATATCTCTTCCGTTTAAAATCATGTACTAAGAATGATTTTATGTTCCGACAAGTTTATGTTAAGTTGTGATATTGTTCTATTAGCACCATTTTATATGTAGCATCACCGCTTCTGAATAAATATATCAGAGTGGGGGTGTTACACAATAGGACTAATGAAGAACTGTTTTGCAGCATGGACATTGGTTCAGACATATTCTCGATTAATTTTTTTTCCAATCTTGTAAAATAATGTCCTTACCTTTAATTTTCAGTCTAATTATATTTCTGCCTTTCCAAAAGTTAACAAACCTTATATTATCAACCAATATCTAACTAAATCATATTTTTTGGATACGACGTTAATCCAAACTATGTGCTATGTAATGAACAACATGAAAATAAGGATCACCTTTTTTTCTTTGTCCGTACTCCTCATACCTCTGGACTTGGTGTAAGCTTAAGCTAGGAAAGCTGCCTTTGTTGGAGTCGTTGGTTCTTGAAGATGAAATAAATCGCCTAAAATCAGCTTTCAAGTTGAGGAACATCATACAAGATATCGCCTTTTATAGCTTAGTCATCACGGTCTATCATATCTGGAAAGAGCGTAACACTAGAGTTCACGGGAATACAAGAATTGATAAGTTTCAGAAATGGAAGATAATCGAAATGGATATTAAAAACTTACTTCATAGATCTAGAAGAAGGAAGGGTCTCTCTGATGAGGAGCGGAAGATTGTGGAGCTTTTGGGGGTTGATTTACTCGGCGAAGGCTAAGTACGGATTTGGATTTCCTTCAGCGGTGGATACCATAATTGGGGTTCTGAGCTATTTTGGGAATGCGGAAGTTGGAAGTGGCTTTTAGTATTAAGGAGCGGGTTTCCTGTTGCTGGTTTGGGCCTCCCTTTGGGCTCATTACGGGCCATGCTATTTTTGTGAATATTGACTTGTGGTCTCCCGTTTTTGTTAATTTGTTTTATCCTAGGTTCCTTTTTTCATTTCTTGGGTAAAGGGCAATAGAGTATGTGTTGAATTTTTACCCATTGTACTTGTACATTTTTATTGGTGAGTTATCAATAAAATGCCGCACTCTTTTTTCCTGTTTAGTACTTACGCTGAGTACTAATACAGGTTTTTAACGAGGCGGTTTACCCATTTTCAAAAAAAAATCATATTTTTAAACAATATCACTACATATAAAATCTTATAAATTACCATGACCTTAAAATAAGTTTCTTTTACAAAAATCATATTTATAAAACAAAACATTTATCAATCAAAATATAAAAGATTTCTAAATTAGTATTCTTATTAAATTCAATTTATATTTAGAAAAATCCAAATTAATTATATATCTTAAAATGTCAAAAATATTGGATCGTTACAACAAATCTCTGCTCGACCATCTTTTTGCTCGACCACCTTTGATGCTCGACCCCATTGTGAGCGAACCAATTGATGCTCGACAGACCCAATGTCTGATCGACCCAATATGTACTCGACCCAATGTGTGCTCGGCCCAATGTGTGCTCCACCGACCCAATTGTGTGCGCAACCAACCCAACATTTGTACTACCACTTGTACTACACTTTGTATTACACACTCGACCCGTAGCTTGTACGACTCCAGTTCAAGTTCAGTTTTGATCAAAAATTCGCCAATCAAAAATATCGATGAAATATACTCATCCAATTCATCCAACACAACCATAAGCATGTTATGAAATCACTAACTACATGAATATGCCAGTTTTCACCAAAATTATGCAAATTTCACATAAAGTATGATAAATGAACATATGAACTGAATTATGGATCTAACTTGCATAAGTATATGAAATAGCATACAAATTACTCGTATTAAATTGCTAAATTAGATCCTATGGAGATTCATATGAAAATGGACTTACCATGATGTAGATCTAGGTGAAAACGATTTAAAATGATGAAAATATGTGCATACAACTCATATACTTGCTTGAATCCATGTAAAAGATGCATATCACTTACCAATTCTCCAAAATAACCCTAAAACACTTACATCCATATCCAGACAGCGAAGAATTTGCTCTAAACATTTCGATTCGATGAGCTCTCTCTCTCTTTGATTTGGGTAGATCTAGCTCCAAATATTGTAGATCTTCAATTCTCTAAGCTATAATGGTGGAAAGGTGTAGAAGATGGAGGAACTCTAGCCCTCCCAAATGAGAGAATAGAGAAAGTAAACTATTCTCCATGCCTCAAACCCCCTATTTATAGCTTCCACCAGCCCACTAATGAGTCTCTCCAAATCAGCCCATTATGGCTTACTAAACCTGAATAGCCAACTGTGAAAACTTAAAACAATGATTCCTCCCAAACCGCTGAGCCAAATCTTTAATGTGACCACTCTACGGAAAGGGGTTCATCATTTCCTCTCCAATGACACAGGTCTCAACATCTGATTCAATCTGTGTCAAAAGTTATTTCCTGCACAAGACTAACAGGGGCAAAATGGTCGCAAACAAAATTGGTAAAAATTATGGACATGTCTCACGTCCCCGTAAGCAACATCTTAAAATATGAGAATGATCCAACCCTCAAGGAATATAATAAAAATATTTTACAATCCTTCGATATGTAAAATGCGAGTTGTTACAATGCATATGCAAAGATGATAAAATTAGTTTTCCTCATTAAAAACCTTTTTATGAACAAAACCTCTTGGAAAAATCATAAACAAGGAAAAGAGTGCAATTTAATTTTTAGGCAACATGTTTTACAATGTTAAATGAGGGTTGATACTTCAGGATTAAGATAATGCCTCATTAAAAACCTTACTAATAAAATCAATGGAAAAAATATCAGTGAAGGAAAAGAGTACATTATAGTATAATTTTATATGCTCACCCTGATTTATAACGCATTATTCAATTAATCTACTAACTTAGTTGACACATGCCAATTTTGTACACCATCTTTTGAAATGTTAATCAGGAAATTGCCTTTGAGAACAGATGTACTCGCTTTTTTTGAAACTGGATTTGTTTCTCCTCTTTCTTATCGTCCTTTCATATTTCATGTATGAAGAGAAATTTAGAAGAAATGTGATCCGTCCTATCGTACTTGATATAATTTGAACATGAGCCACATAAGCTGCATGTGTTTATAAATAATAGTTTACTGCATCAAAAGATGTTTGGAACTTCTGGATCAAAATGCTGCCTTGTTAAAATTTTACTAAGAAAATTCGATGGGAAAACTTTTAGTGAAGTATAAAATGTACAATATAAAATTCCATATTTCAATAATTTACTAGGTCAAATGGAGTTTGATACTTCCGGATCAATGTAATCCTCGTTAAAACCTTAATAAGAAAAACCCATTGGGAAAAATCTTAAATAAGAAAAAGAGTACATTATAACTTATTTTCATATATCAATATTTGGATTGATATTTATGGATCAAGTACACTTCCATCATCTCCTTTTGGATGGTAAGAGTCCTTTTGAATATCTAGTAATCTGACAACCATAGGCGTACTAAGTGGATATGATGTATTCATTCGAAAATGTTTCAGGATTTTCTCAATGTAACTGATTGATGGGTTAGTATGTCATTTGTACTATGCTCGATCTGTAGACCAAGACAGTATTAGTTTTGCCAAGATCTTTCATTTTAAATTCCTGTTTCAAGTAATCTATTGTTTCATCAATCTCTTTTGGGGTCTATATTAAAATTATATCATCAATATATACTGCTAAAATAGCAAATACCTTTACTGATTTCTATATAAAAACACATGGACAAATGAGATTGTTTTTATACCCGGCATTTACCAAATATTCACTAAGACGGTTATACCACATTCTTCTGGATTGTTTCAAACCTTATAGTGATCATCTTAATTTTAATGAGTACATCGACTTTGATTTTGCTTCAGGAAACTTATATCCATATGGGATTCTCGTGTAAATATCGGCATCCAATTCACTGTATAAGTAACCTATTACAATATCAATTAATCTTATATCAAGTTTCTCAAGAACTACAAGGCTTATCAAATTTTGAAATGTTATGACACCTATAATAGGGTAGTATGCTTCTCTAAAGTCAAAACATGGTCTCTGCAGGAAACCTTGTGCAACAAGATGTGCCTTGAATCTCGCAACTTCATTTTTATCTTCGATTCCTTATTTAAAACGCCTTCCTTTTATGATTTGTATGCTACTAATATTCATTCTTGAATACACTTCATGTGCTTACAATTTTGTGTTTCGATCAGGTTTACATATTGCAATAGACATTTGATGAATAAGGCAAGTTTCATTACAACAACAAATTAATGTTATTTATATTTTTCAGGAACATATATATCGTACATGTCCTTGTCACTCTTTATAAACACAAATGTTATATATATTCTTTAGGAACATATATGTTTTAATAAGTTATGCATATCGCAACTACCACTTCAATGGATACTTAGAGTTTCATTACAATAGTTCTTGAAAGTGGGAAGTGATCTACACATCATGAATTATATCAGGATTTTCATCACAACAATACTTAAAAGAATATTGTAATCTACTTTTCTTGCTCTTTGCATTCTTTATCACTAACAAAGTTATTTAAATTCTTCCGGAATTTGTATACTTTCATTGTTTATACCTTTAGGGCATTGTGAACGTTTTAAACACTTTCACTACTTTAATCAATTCAATTATCTCTGAAAGTACAATGCTCATGGCACATAACATGTTGTTGACACTGTATGATGCTTCAGTAACTTTAGTGTGCTTTTGACTTTTTATATATTTATAATTTTATCTTATGGACTACAGGTCTATATACCTTATTTAGGAGAATTTCATGATGACCAACCATGTTTCTCTTTAATATGGGATTTTTAATCCATTTGTAAATATAAACGATTTATTATTATTAATTTATCATCGATGATTATTTCTTGTTAGTTCTATAGATGATTTATTGAGATCTCAAAAATTATCATGATTTACGTACTTATATCACTTCTAGGTTATTTGACAATCATGTCATGGGATGCTTTCAAAAATTTCTTGTTACTTCAAGAGCAATTACCTCCTTTATTTGACATCTTTATGACTTACTCCAAAAATACTTTAAACTGATATTTATACCACATTTTCAACTGTGACTTACACCTTTCGATCTGTCAGGGATTCAAATCTATATTGGAGAAAGTATACTAAGGACATAATTGATAATTTATGCAAGTTAATTAATACTTTCCATTCTAGATGTTAGCAAATATTTAACATTAATGATCAACATGAACTTATATCCCTTTATCCTCCCCCTCAATGTTAACAAACATTGTCACATTAAATAATACACCTTCTATGAATTCTCATTTTTGATCTATTATAACATTGTTGGTAGCAAATACATTATATGTATTTCAATTGCAGGAGGATAATTCCCTTATTAGTAGATAAGATGCATTCATAGTATATTGTTTATTCTCTTTCATTGATTTAGTAACTTGGAGGAATTTTATGATTATATAGATCATTTTAATACGCATATGACTTCAGGTCATTACATATTGATGCCAACCGACTTGTTGAATTATTAAATAATAT
Source organism: Allium sativum (assembly GCA_030737875.1). Taxonomy (NCBI): domain Eukaryota; kingdom Viridiplantae; phylum Streptophyta; class Magnoliopsida; order Asparagales; family Amaryllidaceae; genus Allium; species Allium sativum. The sequence goes on from CM060913.1 coordinate 831,371,853, forward strand.
ATGCATAATTTATAATATGAGCTCATAATAACTTCAGATTGCTAATTAAATATTCGAAAATATGTGTATATATGTGTGTCCAAGTATTACATATATTATTGATTTGCATATCCTTTCTCACTAGAGTTATCAATTTTGGAAGAAATTATTTATAAGATACCAAATCATTAACTTTTGTTTATCAAGCAATGTCAATTCGAATCTTAAAGATCGTATGTAATGTCCAAAACATCTAGTTTGAAACTGTATTCAACTTCTGGTACAAATAAAATATATAAACAACTTCAAGTTGTTAAAACCTATTCTTTAATATAATATGTAAATGTAAATATATAAGCAAGATACAACTCATTTTGAAAATTGTTAAATCTTTGGATGCATCATCATTACCCCCATATGATGTAATTTCTTAAAGAAGTACAATGTTATTATTTAATATAGTTTCAATAAAGCTTTAGGCTTTTAAATTATGAGTTATTTCAAATTCATTCTTTGATGAACTTTAGGTCCATGTGTACACACAAACATACACACATATATATGTATGTCAAGTTATTGATTCATGATGAACTTTTGATTCTCAATCATTTTACATACTTCTAATTTAGAAGCTTTTTGTATTTTTGCTAATTCTCAAGATTTCAAACTTGTAAACTTTATCAAAAAGTTTTTTTTGGCAAAATTCAAGACTTCAGGCCTTAGGCTTTGAGTTACAACTTTAGTTTAAAAAATTATTTGCACAACTTCAGGTTCTGTATCTAACCGTTTTTTTTTTCATAATTCACCACTGGCTTTTTGATGGTTGCAAGTGCACTTTCTTCTCATTGCAACCACATGCCTTCCGCAGATGTATATAATAATCTTTGCAAAACGTGATATGAAATGAACATCGTTAAAAAAAAATTAGCAGTGAAAATAATATTTGGTAGAAGTTTGGCATTAGAAAAAAAAAGTAGAATTTTCAAATTGTTATCCCTAACACTATTTAATTAGCATCCTCATAAAATGTTCAGCCATGGAAATAGATTTAGTTAAGAGCTTGCCCTAGCTTGGTCTTCAAAAAAAGGCACGAAATTTTCAACATATCACCTTTGTGCCTATTTTCCACATCGACAAACTTTTGCGTAAATTTAAATTTTGGTAAAAATAGGGTATGCCCATCATGAAGGAGGCAGTGCTTGTAACGTCCCGGAATTTTAATGATATAATAATTAATTTATTTAATTATTTTAATATAGTTGTTTGATAATTTAAATGGTTTGGATTCAAATATTTTGATCATTTAAATTTATATAAAATATGGAATAATATAATTTAATTTCTGAAACAGTCAAAAACGGCTGAACTGATAATATTGTGTGAATCAGATAATTTAAGTTATTTAATTGGGTTTATATTTGAGTTAAAATAAAGAGTATATTTTTAAATGACAGTTGAACGTGTTAATTATAATATGATTATAAACAAACTCGTAATGTCGCGGTAGTTTGTAATCTTGAGTTTTGAACTTTAATTGAATATACAGAATCCGTTTTAAGTCGGAATTCTATGAAATAAGAAACATTTGAATCTGTTAAGCTATAATTTTCTAATGGAAGTGAAAAATTGAGACTTTGTCTTATGGATTGTAAGTTATGTCCAAATCAAAGTTTCAGAAAGTCGCTATAGAATCCTTTATAAGCCATAACAGTTTATTAAATATAATAAAATATCGGTTTCAAATTTGGATGAGATTTCTAAGACGTATTTTTAATTTAATTTATAGAATTTTTTTGTAATTTTTATTTTGGAAAATAAACAACTTTTTGTTTGAAGTATTTTACACCTTATATCAGTATTTTTGAAACTTCACAGAATAAGTTAACTAGTCTATTTGGGACCGTGGCCACTGCTTGTCTCAACGGTATTTTTTTTGTCGATAACGGTTTATAAACGAACAGAATTTTACACAAATGAGGTACCTTTAGCAAAAAGCCCTAACCTATTTTCCTAGCAGATGACTTATATTCGGCTGTTAGACCAAAAAGTGGTTCTAACACCCAAACTAGCAATAATTCTGATGAAATGAAATCAAAAAGCAAAGAGAAACACATGATTTATAGTGGTTCAGTGTTAAAGAGCCTACGTCCACTTTCAACTCTTTGAACCGATGATTTAGATACAAATACAATAGTAGTTCTCACTCAATTTCACTCATACATTGCATAATTTCACTCAATGTTTATGGATTTTCACTTCAAACTGTGGTAATAATCTGAATATAATGATGAAACTCGGTTGACAAGGGAGTTTGAGCTCTGAATTTGCCAAAAGATCCCTTCAAATGATCCTTGGTGGTCTATTTATAGGTGAAAAATGTCTCTGGACTGGCTCCGGTTCGGGTACACGTGGCACTCATCCCATAAGAATCGGTTTCGGAGAGAACAAGATGGTGACAGCGCATCAGGTTAGTGGGTGAACGTGGGGAGAACGGGTGTATAACTGCTCCACGTCTTCAGGGATCATGGGCTGCACATGTTGTTGCCTCCTGCTCTTCAGACCGGATTGGGATTTGCATAGGGGATTCAGATCGGTGACCTCCGAGCCGATCCGGTTATGTCTCCAATATGTCATTTTCTGACTCGTTCACTACATACCAAGAGGTTCGGGCTATATCCCTCCGAACCGAACCGAGTCTTTGATAGGAATTCCTTCTTCGTACCTCTTCATTGAACGATCACTTAACTTTGAGTAGCCTAGTTCACAAAGTAGGCTAACATTTTGACCCCTCGAAGTGCACTTCTATTAGAGATTGAGTGTGCTTCGAAATTGTCTGTTTATTGGCTTTTAAATCGAAGTCGTAGAATAGTTGTGACATTTCATTAGGTCGTGTCCCTTATTGCTTATAAATTTGACATTAGATGCTCGGACCATTCTGGTTACCTTTAATAATTTTGAGATCTCATTTGCCATTCGCACCATCCTTCCAGGTAAACTCTTATAACCCTATGCTCGTGAACCTTTTATTCCACTTTGGGTTTACTTCTCGTTATAGATCAAAATGAATGATCACACTTTGGTTCGACTCAGCTCCATCCGGTCCAGCCCATATTTCAAATGATGCTGCGTTAATGGGCTGTATGGCCTTGGACTTATTTCCTGTTCGGATCGGATAAAAAGGTCATGTCGTTGGGATACGAAAAGCCCCTCTACACGTTTATAAATCCATCCCTTCTCCATTTTCTTTCACTCCTCTTTTTCATTTTCGCTTTCCCCAAAACCACAGGTGAAACCCTAATTTCCAAAAACTCTAGAATTCCTTCCAAACTTCTAATCAAGTTTATAGGTGGGTTTAGATCTCTAACCTTTCTAATTTTAATCGATTTAAATTCGAACTTGGAAACAGTTTTAGGCGAATTCATTAGTTTCCATGTCGATTTTGTTGCCATGTCCTCTGTTCCGCCGCCATCGTCATTGATGGCATCATCGCCACCTCGAGGCAGTGGTGGGGGCAAACCTAATTCGACACTGGAAGGGATTCACCATGAAAGCTTCGTATTGGGTGGACTTCCATAAAATAGGGAAATGAGCTTGATGTTACTAGAAAAGCGGAGAAGAAGAAGAAGGAGAAGAGAAGGAGGGGCCGGTTCGAAGCAGGATTAACGTTCTAATGCTTCTTGAATTTAGTCATGTGGCATCAGTTTGGGTAAGCAAAGATGATGGTAGCTATGGAAGAAAGTTAATTAAACGGACGGGTCTTGGGGTGTTGGTGCGGTTCAGTTCAGTGTCAACCGATCCGATTACAGTCACTTTCCTTTAAGCCCATCTGATCCGATCCCTCCTTTCTCATGCTCCGAACCAATCTGCCTTGATGGAACACTCAAACTTGTCTACTGATAATCTGAACACTCGAACTGATTCGATCATTACACATATGTCCAAACTGATCTGAAGCTATCCAAATTGACATGCAAAAATGCCCCAATTAACTTAATAAATCATTGACTGCGACCTATACCTTTATGGACAATTAGGTTAGAGCCCTTTTCAGTTGAATTTTTTGAACTGTTCACAAATACATAGTTGTCTTGCTCATCTTTGCATTGCATTCCTTTATACAATTATCTTGCATCATTGCATACACACTTGTGCACTTTAGCTCATACACATGCACGGGGCAATACGGGCAATTTTACTCTAACTCATATTATTGCTTCTTCAATAGCTTAGCAACCATGGTAGAAAGACACTCGTTTAGATTAGAAGAAAGGAGAGATGTTGCCAGATCATCTGAAAATCCACCTATTGAGGATGTATCTTCCACCTCAGATTCAGGATGGAATAGTGAGGGCCCAGATTACGAGCTCATAATAGTGAAGTATCTTCTGGAGCTGATGTATCTCTAGGTGAGGAAGAGGAAGGAGGAGTAGGAGATAACCGTGCTCCCGACGAATTTGGAAATGTCACAATTTTGGAATCGCCTAAAGATTCAAACGAATCAACAATTGACAATGACAGACTTTTACGGATACGCCTAAAGCATGGGATTCTTCAAAGAGATACTCAGTTGCCTTCGAGAACAGATCATCCCCATAATCCACCAGAAGGATATATGGCTATCACCAGATCAATGTGTCTAGTTGGGACAATACCTCTGTTTCTGCCTTTTGTCGTCGATTTTCTGAGACAACTGTGGATTGCCCTCATGCAACTGCATCCCAACTCCTATGCTTATTTGTACACCCTGTACATAGCCTACAAAGAGATTCTGGGAGTAGAATTTACTTTTGACGACGTTCATTTCTTTTATAATTTCAAGCACCGGACCCGAGAGACTCCATCCTTTTCATACTTTGAATAAGTTCCAAAAAGGAAAATCATCACTGTCCCATATAGCAGAAAAGCTGGTGACTCAAAACCTGAATGGTTTTATATTAAACAGCGGCCTGGGTGTGCCAGGAGATGACTCAAATCAAGTAACGCACCAACTTTTTAGATTTCAACTTCAAATACTTCAGTCAGCGTATTAAATGACTCTTATTTTTATTCGCAGTACCTAATCCAAAGCAAGTGACGGGTCAAGTATACCTCAATCGCTTACACCAGTGATCAAAAGTTCTTTACCATCGACGAAGTCCTTAAGGACGAGTACCTCCATTGTCACGGGTTGTTATCCATCACCCATAGTATAGGCCATGGGAAAGGCCCTTATGTATACATACCCCAAGTCGATATTATCCCTGAGACGGGCGAAAGCTCGAAAGGTTCAACGCTGCCCCTTAGGGACCCCCTTTCTCCATCTTCGACTCACGATGATGAACTAGCAAACATAACTGAGAAAGACAGATATAGATATATCACTCCCGAGGATGCGGCTACCCTAAAAGGCTAATTTCTCCAAAAGAGTTGCTGTCAGTCATTCCTTTAGGAGATAATACTACAGTGGATGACTCTATATATCGCGGTTTAGGAAATCTTCCCTTACCCGAGACCCTTTATACTGTAGAAGATTTTGCAATAAATCCTCTTTCTCTCACTTTTGAGGAAAAAGTTACTCCCGTAAAGTCCGTGCACATTGCACATACCAGCCTCAGTCCGGGCTCTGGTCTGTTTGGGGGGAATCACTACTTAGGAAACACATTGCACTATAGTACTGCACATCACAGCACTTGAGTTTTATGTTAATGTTGATTCTAATATCCTCTCATTTCTTCTTATAGGACAAATGGTGAGGGCGTGTTACTATATGAGGGGTGTTCGTTCGAGTATGCCCCCAATGGATCCCAATGAGAAGCGTGATCAGCATGAAAGTAAGGGCAGGGATAATATGAGGGATTGACCTCCAAGGCCCCATCGGTTTTCCCGTTCTCGATCCCCACACCGCAAAGACTCGGACAAACATAAAAGTCAGCCTTCACATTACGAGGGGGACAAGCATGGCGTCAAACCTTCTGCCTCATCCAAAAATAAAACTCCTCAAGACAGCTCTTCGAAGAAAGTACCCGATCCAACAGAAAACAAAAGGAATCAGGAAAAGAAATACGAAAGGACAAGCCCATCGTGAAACTCAAGCCTCGCACTGTCGACATCACCACTACGAGGCCAGTTATTCTTAATGATGAAAACCGGGCCAGATTGGAAGTTTTGAAGCAACAATTTCTTGATCACCATTTCGGGCACATGCACTTCGTCCCAAAACTCAAATCGGTAAATCCTGATTGGGCCAACGACGTTAAGGCTGCCATAGACTTGGTAGATGAACAATATAAGGAGATGAAGAAGTTTGCAAAGACTCTCTCCAAAATTATTAGCAATCTGATGGCAGATGTAAAAACCATGGCCGATGCCGCCGAGTATGACGCAAGGGCTATCGAAAATTCTGAGAAAGATCTGGAGGATGCCCAAGATAAACTTGTTCTTGTACAACGCGACGCAGATAATTATAAGAGGTAATTCGAAGAATTACAAAAGCACTATCATTCCAAGCTTGAGTCCCATAGTCAATAGCGAATAGACTTAAAGAAGCAGGCTGATGATGCTAAGTTTGAGAGCACTCGTCTTGCCCAAGAGAAAGCGGACTTAGTCAAAAAGAACGCAAAGCTTGAGGCTAAATTACTGGAGGCTGAAATGAGGGCAGTTCTTTCCAAAGGGAATGCAAACACGGCTTTGCAGCAAGTTGAGGAAGTCAATGAATAGCTTAAAGACGCTCAAAGGGAGCTGGATGAGAGTGGTGAAACTATGGTTGGAATTTTTTCTTAGGTGATCCGTCACCGAAATCTTGCTTTGCTTAAGGACTATCCTATTCCCCTTGTGTATGCATGGGACCAATAGGTCAAATGGAAAAAAGAAGAACTTGGAGTGGATTCGATTGATGAGGACAAACCGATGGAGAAGTACTTGAGGCGAGAAGAGACAGCTCACTTAGCTGAAGGGCGAAAAACTTATTGTCGCCGCTATGGAGGAGGAAAGGCATCAGGCCAAGGGAAAGGATACCCTTGAAGTTGCTTCTTCTTCTGCCACAGTCGAGGTTGTTGTAGTAGAGGGGTATGATCCAGAAACGCCAGAGATCCCTGGGGCTTCTTCCTTACCTTCTACTGTCGGATTGACTTCCGAAATTCCTACTGCTCAAGTCGAGAAATATGATGAGGGTATTTCTACTTTTTCACCTTAGTTTGCCAAAGCTATCTCAACCTTTCATCACATTATTGGACAAACAATTGAAGGTCCCGTGTTTTCTCCTGAGTTAATAACTGTTACTTCTCGTTCTGTAGGTACCAAGCCAACTGAGAAGATTGATGATTCACATAAGACAACTTCAGGTGAAGGGTTTACTAAAGAGACTCGGGAGAAACGACATGAAGTCACTGCTACAAAATCTGGAGGAGGAGCCGAGGACAAGAAAGAGGAGACTACTAATAAAGTTCTCGTTCCACCCATCACTGAGACTTCTCACCATGGGGAGATGATTGATGCTCTGATAGAAGATGACGGTGACGAGGGACATGAAGAGGAGGATGACGTTGTTGTGACTGGAGATTCGGGGAATATGATGACATGTCTTTGGCTGAGATGAAGGCCAAACAGGACAAGCGCATGCAGTTGAAAGTTGAGGAAACAGACCCCGAAAGTCTTAAGCCTCATATGGTGGTGCCTCCCTGATCAAGGTTAGTTGTCAAACTTTTACCTCGGTCAATTACGGAGGAACTTGCTAAAAAATCTTCTATTAATCCCAGTGTTCCAATTCCTGGGAAGAAATCTATTGATTCCAGAACCCCAATTCTGGGGAAGAAGAAGCAAAAGCGTATTATTAGTGAAGCTGATAGAGAGGAGAAAGAAAAGCTTAAGGCTGCCAAGAAGGCGAAGCCAACTTCGAAGTCCAAATAAAGGGTGGCTTTGTCCTTTGTTTTGTTTATCTCCTGGTCCGCTGTTGTTGTGGCAAGTGCGGCCCTCGCATCTTTTGTTTAGTTTTCCTATGTAAATTCACGTATTTGTGAATAAAATAGTTTATTTCATGCAAGGTCAAATGTTCGCAAATTCATCATTTAAGTAAAAATGCAGATAAACATCATGTCATATTTAAAGTCACTATTACTTAGACGATAGACAATATATGCGGGGGATGTGCATGTGTATGCCCCTATCCATCTCGAATAAATGGCCTATCTAAGGATTTATTCGAGATTGATTAGCTTTAATACTTAGCTGCCCCCAACTCTCTGGTGGGGTCAAGTTTCCTTTGTCGTGGATGCTTATTCTTTTTACATCTTTATACTCTCGTATCGCATAATCAGCTTAGAGTGTCATCGAGGCGGTTTCTTTTCGGGTGCACCATCACGCCTTGGAGGGCGTCGTCTTCCTGTCCTTTATACTTTCTCTCAGTTCACGAGAGTTAGAGTTAGGAATATTGTTTTTCCGATCCTTCTTTCTATTATGCAAACGGTCGTTTCGTTTGCTCATGCACATGAATTGTCCTCAATCATTCAAGCTTAATTTAATGTTTAACGTTTCATAATCAGGACAAAACAGTCACAGAAGGTAAAAATAATGTAGGAAAATAAATGACACACGATATTTTTATAGTGGTTCAACTAGTCGTAGCCTACATCCACTTTATAATCTTTTGTTCATATAAACAGACTTTTCCAGGAAAGTCGTGCCTTTTTACATAGTTTATAAAAACAAAAGAAAACACTACATATCTAACTCAAGTATTGCCGCAAATGCTGAGCATTCCAAGCTCTAGGAACTTCTTCACCATCCACAGTCGTTAACTTGAAGGCTCCCATTTTAAGTTTCAGTTGGATGGTGTATGGTCCTTCCCACTTTGGGCCTAGATGGACTGAAGGTAGAAAGACTCACTTCAGTACCAAGTCACCTGGTTCGAAAGTCCTAAAGCGAACCTTTCTGTCATAATAATGTACCACTTTGCGTCGATGCCTCGAAGCATGCAAGTCTGCTTCGTCTCTTTTTTCTTCAACCGCGTCAAGGGACTCTAGGAGGAGTGCTTTATTCGTCATTGGGTCATAGTATGTCACCCTATGAGAAGGGACTTTAAGTTCCACGGGAATCACCGCCTCTGATCCGAAGGAGAGTGAAAAGGGAGTATGGCCAGTAGCCGTCTTAAAGGTTGTTCGATAGGCCCACAAAGCTAGCTGTAACTCATCCACCCACATGGCTTTGGCCCGCTCCAACCGCTTCTTAAGAATAGACTTAATGACTTTATTTATTGCTTCAACCTGTCCATTCGACTGTGGGTGAGCTACGGTAGTGTACCTCTTATCAATCTTATATTTGTGACAGAAGTTTCTAAACTCGGTACTGTTGAATTGGGTTCCATTATCAGTTATAATGGCTTTCAGTATCCCGAATCGACAAATAATATTTCTGACCACAAAGCTTATCACCTTCCTTATTGTGATCGTGGTTAAGGGTTCGGCTTCCACCCACTTTGTGAAATAATCCACGATGATGATCACGTATTTCGCTCCTCCTTTGGTGATTGGTAAAACTCCAATAATATCGATTCCCCACATGGAAAACGGCCATGGGCTTACCATTGACTTAAGCTGAGTCGGAGGTTCTCTAGGGATTTTAGCAAATCTCTGAAACTTGTCGCAGCGCCTTGAGTAATTAGCGGCATCTTTATTCACGGTAGACCAAAAATATCTGTACCACTATATTTTCTTTGCTAGGGTTTGACCCCCGGTATGATCTCCACACTCACCTTCATGTACTTCTCTTAGTACACGCTTGATGTCGTCGTGTGCTATACACTGTAATAAAGGCATAGTAAATCCTTGGCGATAAAGGACGTCATCCTGTAAGACGTATCTTGCAGCTTTACGTGTTACAGCTCGTCTCTCACTCTTCTTCGATGGGAGAATTCCACTCTTGAGGAAGTTCTTAATTGGTGTCATCCATGACTCCCTTTCTAGTTCAGCTTCTAGGGCTAATTCGACTTCCATTAGGTTGAAGCTTGGTGACTCCAATATCTCTATTGGGACCATTTCGGTTTCTTCTGGGTTGTCAGAACTTGCTAGCTTAGCCAGTCGGTCTGCCTTCTGATTTTCCGCTCTCGGAATGTGTGTTATACTGTAATGTTCCAAATTGCCCAATAACTCTTCTACTTTTCCAAGATAAGTAACGAGTCGAGGTCTCTTGGTCACAAACTCCTTCCGAAACTGGCAGACAACTATCTTGGAGTCACAGAATATGTCCAATGTTCTTACTCCTAATTCCTTGACGAGTTTCAGCCCGGCAATGAGGGCCTCATACTCGGAATCATTAATGGTGGCAGGAAATTCCAATCGCAGGGCGTAATAAATGGATCGTCTTTTAGGAGTGATTAAAACAACTTCGGCGCCAGATCTTCGATCATTCTTGGCTCTGTCCGTAAATAACTTCCATGGACTAAGTTCTAACTCATGCTTTGAAGTAACAACTTTGTCATCCACTGTTTCTTCTTCGGGAATCGTGAATTCTGCTATGAAGTCGGCTAAGGCATGCCCCCTTATTGATCTCCTTGGTTGGAAATTTAGATCAAATTGACTCAATTCGATATTCCACGTAAGTAATCGTCCCGATGGTTCGGGTTTTTGCAAGACCTGTCTAAGAGGTTAATTGGTACATATAACTATCGAATGAGCTTGGAAATAGTGACGGAGCTTTCGGGAGGCAATCAAGAGGCTATAAGAAAGCTTTTCTATTCTTGGATAATTACGTTCTGCAGCCGCCAACTTCTTACTCACATAGTATACGAGCCTCTCGCCTTGTTTTCTTCACGCACCAATGATGTGCTGACAGCATGAGATGATACCGCTAGATAGACGAACAGATCTTCATGATCCACGGCTTTGATAATATCGGGGGTTTCTCCAGTAAGTCCAACAAGTTTTGGAAGGCCTCCACAAATCTAGAGTCCATTCGAAATTACGTTTTCCCCGCTTGATTAAGTCGAAGAATGGGACACACTTGTCCGTGGCTTTGGAGATGAACCTGTTAATGCGACGACCTTCCCTGCCAGGCTTTGAACGTCCCTAATCTTCCGTGGTTCTTCTATATTTCTTATTGCAACTATCTGGATAGGATTAATTTCAATTCCTCGAGAACTCACTATGAAACCAAGAAACTTTCCAGATGCCACTCCAAATGAGCACTTTAAGGGGTTCAACTGCATTTCGTACCTTCGTAAGATATCAAACATCTCCGCTAGAACTTGTGTATGACTGGAGGACTGCCTGGATTTCACAAGAATGTCATCTACATAGACCTCCATGGTTTTTCCAATCTGGTTATAGAACATTCGATTTACCAGACGCTGATATGTAGCTCCGGCATTCTTTAGTCCGAACAACATCACCACATAGAAATATAATCCCAAATTCATTAAAAACTCGTGTGCTCTTGGTCCGACACATGCATAGGGATCTGGTTATATCCTGAATATGCATCCATGAAGGAAAGGAGCTCGTGTCCAGCGGTTGAGTTCACTAACTGGTCAATCCTAGGGAGTGGGAAACTATCTTTTGGAAAAGCTTTGTTTAAGTCCGAAAAATCAATGCATGCTCACCATTTTCCATTTGATTTCTTGACCAAAATAGGATTCGATATCCAGTCGGGATACATCGAATCTCTAATGAACCCATTATCCTTCAACTTTTCCACTTCTTCTTTTAGGGCTGCTGACCTCTCCGGGCCTAACATATGCCTCTTCTGTTTAACGGGTGGATGTTTCGGATTAATACTCAACGAGTGACTCATAACGGATGGAGATATCCCACACATGTCAGCGTGGGTCCAGGAAAACACATCTAAATTTGCCTTTAGAAAGTCAGTCAATTCCTTTGCTCGGAACGAATCCAACTGGGATCCAATCTTCAAAACCTTTGTGGGATCAACGTCGTCATTTGGAATGTTTATTGTCATTTCATTGGGAGTCGCCTTTTTATCCCCCGGCTCTTCATCCTCTCTAGGATCTATGTCCTCGGACAATCCTCTGGGCAACTCCCTCTGGGTTGGTCCCTTTAATTGCTATGCTGAACCCTCCTACGGACGGGAGGAAGCAGCTTTAGCATCTATACTTAATCCCTTCATCAACATCTTTAGTTCGGCCATGTAGCAGGCTCGTCTGGAAACCTGATCACCTCTCATTACCCCCACCCCGGCTTCGATTAGAAACTTTAGCAATAGGCATTAGGGTGCGATGCAAGCCTTGAATTTTGCGAGAGCCTGTCTACCCAAGAATGTGTTATAGGGTGAGTCGATGTCCAAAACTACAAACTGAAGAATTTTACTCTTTGATGGTCTCCTTGTCCCAATGTCACTGACATTTCTGTATATCCCATTGGAGCTGTCGATGTCCTATTGAAGTCGTGAATCCATCCCTCACAAGGCTTCAAATCTTCTGGTTTGAGTTTCATCTGATCAAACGCTTTCTTGAAAAGAATATTGACTGAACTTCCATTATCCACTAATACCTTATGAACTAGAGTGGGACCAATAGTTGTAGTGATGACCAATGGGTCTTCAGTAGGTGATTGAACTCCAACATCGTCTCTGCTACGGAATACAACATCGTCGGACATCGTTTTCTATTGCTTTACCAGAGCGATATCTTCAAGGTTATTGCATTCCTCCATACCGATGTGTTTAGCTGCGTTAACATATTGGTTCATCGCTCTGTAACTACGGCTGGCTGGATGAGGCTCGCCTACTATAGTGTTGATGACAACCCCTTTACCTTTCTGTTGAGCTGTGGGTTTAGGAGCAAGTTGATTTTGGTTCGGGGTCTGCCCCCCTGCCCCCTGTCTTTCGGAGCGACTTTATACTTGTCTAACTTCCCTTCCCGTAATAGCTTTTCAACAAAGTCTCTCAGATGCCGACATCCATTATTTAAGTGTCCGTGAGTTCCATGAAATAGGCAAAATTTTCCAGTTGCGATCTCTTTTTCGGTTGAGTCTCTAGGTGGTGGCCTTTTATATTGTAAGATGTTGTAAGCATCCAGGTTGATGTTTTCCAATGTGTCATTCAGCGGTGAATAGTTCTCAAAGGTTTGGAATCGAGGTCTTTTACTGGAGTTATTTCCTTGGTTCCTATTCCTCATATTGCCATTTCCATTCCTGTTGTTATTACCTTCGTTCTTGTTGCCAATGCTCACTTCAACCTTCCCCGATCTATCGCCAGACTATTTTACTATGACATTGCTTCGAATGTCTTCCTTAGAAACCCCTTATGATTTTCTCTATCTACTTGCATAGGCTTCCTCTCGCCTCAAGCGAATATTGAACTTTTTGTAGAACAATTCCCTAGTAGGGGGTGGTTTTCCAAAGAGATAATCCCCGAATTCTGTGTCAAGGTCGACTCCTTCTATTAAGGCCATCAGAATAGTAGGTTTGTGAGGGTCACTGATTTCGGTAACAGCCAGGTTGAAGCGGTCTAAATATGATTTCAAAGATTCACCTGGAGCCTGCTTAATCCTCGACAACTCAATGAAGCTTTTAGATTTTCGAGCATGAAGTCGGAACTGATTCATAAAGCATTCACTCAGCTCTTTAAAAGTTGATATCGACCGTGGAGGGAGTCGGGTGAACCATGTCAATGCCACATCTTCTAGATAAATCAGGAAGGCCTTGCATTTTACAGCGTCCGGAGCTGCTGCGGCATTCATGAACCATGCATATCTCATCAAATGTTGTCCCGGACTGGTTCTCCTAGAATACCGATCCATCTATGGTAAATTAAACTGCCAGGGGAATTGAAAGTCTATTTTGTCATCTGTAAAAGGGGTGTTACTTTGTTCAATGCCCCAGTCCTCATTGGTATAACATCGGCTATCGGCCATGATTTGGCGCCCCATTGCCTATACATCAGCATTCGTTAATGTTGGTTCAGGTTCTCTGCCCTGATGTTTGGACTGCCTCTGGGCTCCCGACCAGGGGATTTTCTCTTGCTTCTAGCAGCGTTGCCCTGCTCTGTTCCCTACGATCCCGGTCATTCACGGGAGGAAGGAGTTGGAGGATTTGTCCTTATGTGGGATTGATAATATTAGGATCCTCGGGTAGGATGTGTGATCCACGCATGGGCAGCAGCATAGGCTCTCTCAGACTCGGGTCGTCAGGCCCTAGCACACGAGCAACGTCTTCATGGGATCCCAAAGATCCAAAAGTCAGCTGATCAAGATTTTTAGCTTGCTCATACGGCTTTCTTTCACGAGGGCGCTCTTCATCCGAAGAGGATGACTGGTCTGCTGTGAGACGGCGAGTTGGAGAGGGTGTCTTCTGCCTATAAAGTTCACTAATTTCCCTACTCATAATCATCATGTTCTCTTGCATGCGAAGACTGTCACATTTGTGAGCTTCCAAAGCATCCCTAGTGCTCTCAAGCATATCAAGAAAGCGCAAAAAATCTCCATGTGTGACTGGTGCAAATGAAGCGGGTTGCTCACAAGTCGTCGCGGCCGGTATCGGAGAATTGGTGGGTGCTCGAGTAGATGTATCAGTTTCAGCTGCGTTCGGATCGGATCGAAGTAGGGTAACAGAGCCGGATTCATTTGGAGGGGGGTACGAGCAGCATCAGGGCCTCCAGCTCGGTTCGGGTTTGCGTTATCAACCTGGTGCGGAGCGCCCAGTCCGGATCGGTCTGTTCCAAAGCTCTGTCCCTGCGACCTCGTCACGACTATGGCCTACTAGTCTTCGTTAGCCTCATTCTCCCGAGCGCCTTGTACTTCTTTTCCATTTCCTTTGGCCATAATATCCGATTCCTTAGAGAGTAATCAGTAAATACTCGAGAATGCCGAAAACAGAGGATTAACTTCTTTGAAATCGAGGGTCCGAATAATAGAATGATAATCCCAAAAAGCGGAGAATTCAAAAAAAAATCTCAGTGAAAGCACCAAAATGTTAGACCAAAAAGTGGTTCTAACACCCAAACTAGCAATAATTCTGATGAAATAAATCAAAAAGCAAAGAGAAACACACGATTTACAGTGGTTCGGCGCTAAACAGCCTACGTCCACTTTCTACTCTTTGGATTGATGCTTTGGATACAAATACAATAGTAGTTCTCACTCAATTTCACTCATACATTGCATAAATTCACTCAATGTTTATGGATCTTCACTTAAATTGTGGAAATGATCTGAATATAGTGATGAAATTCGGTTGACAAGGGAGTTTGAGCTCTGAATTTGCCAAAAGATCCCTTCAAATGACCCTTGGTGGTCTATTTATAGGTGAAAAATGTCTCTGGACCGGCTCCGGTTCGGGTGCACGTGGCACTCATCCCATAAGAGTCGGGTTCGGAGAGAACAAGATGGTGACAGCGCATCAGGTTAGTGGGTGAACGTGGGGAGAACGGGTGTATAACTGCTCCACGTCTTCAGGGATCATGGGCTGCAACTGTTGCTGCCTCCTGCTCTTCAGACCGAGTCGGGATTTGCATAGGGTATTCGGACCAATGGCCTCCAAGCCGATCCGGTTATGTCTCCAATATGTCATTTTCTGACTCGTTCACTGCAAAGACAAGAGGATCGGGCTATAGCCCTCCGAACCGAACCGAGTCTTCGCCAGGAATTCCTACTTCGTACCTCTTCATTGAAATATCACTTAACTTTGAGTAGCCTAGTTCACAAATTAGGTTAACATCGGCTAACCTTGTAACCTACCCAAATTCTTTTCCACGCAGGCCTAGCTTTCCTTGGAAGGTTCATGCCTAAGTTTTATCATGCAGCTATGAAGCAGTTATGAAACATCAAAATTTAACCTACACTGTAAACAATTCTCTGTATGTCATGGCACATCAACATTTAAGCCTAAACACTCTATTCCTATGAGATTTCATGCCTAAGCAATCATTGCTTATGTATTTTAAATCACCGTCCTTCCCTATTATGCAGCAAACCTACCCTATTGTGCATGGTCAACAAGTCGTTTTCCATTATAAATATAGGACAACCTTTCTTTTATTCCTCTGCCGAAATCAAACAAAAAAAATTACAAATCTTTAAATGTTGTTTCTCCACCGATACTCTCCACTATAAAAAAATCCACTGTTATATATATATATATATATATATATATATATATATATATATATAAGATCGAACTTCTCCATGTATTTTTTCGGTTCATCAATTGAAATGCAAGCACCATTTTGAATTCGAACCAAAAAAAAACTACCCTCTGCTAAATATAAAACATGCAAGTCACTTAGTAGTAAAAACAACATTGAGTCTTACTGAGCAAGGGGATACATGGAGAGTAGCAGTCAGTGGAGGAGGTGAGTAATGTGTAGTGGGGTTCATGGTTTATTCATGTAGAAGTTAGGTTGGATTCTATGACATTTATTGTTGCAACTTATTCCTAAGCTACAGGTTTCAGTCTTAAACCACATCAGGAAGTTGCACTCGAGTACAACTTGAAGAGGTTAAATGTTGTGTATGGGGAAGAGAGTGTGCATTTGGCCATGAATTCTTTACTGGAGATGGTAATTTAATTTTGTTTAGATGGAGGAGTTCAATCGGGTTGTGTCGTACGGTTATGATATAGTAGGACAACAGATTCATATGACGTGAATGATAGAGTTATAGAAATTTTGGGTAGTATTTTCATGAAGCATGGATGGAGAAAGAATCATGTGGGGGAACGGATGATATCCATTGGAATAACCTGGAGCAGCATTCTTGTTTGGGTAATGATGAGTATATTCTGTAGATGTGTGGGCCATTGGTTGGACTTTGGGCCGTGTAGTTTAAAAAAAGAAAAAAGAAAAAAAATTGAAGACAAATGAAACTAGCATGCAATCGAAATGGGTTGGAGACATAACAGGGGTTAGCAACGAGAGTTTTTTTTGGGAAGAAGATGGCGGCATCGTTTAAAACGGGTTTGGAGATGGAATAGTGGGCTGAACAAGAAATGGGTAAGGCCTGTAACGATTAAACTTAAGTTTAATTTAATAATATATATACAAACATGTTATTATCAAGTATAACTTACTCACACGTTAACGAAATTTAACAAAACAGGATCCGTTAGGATCGCACAGACGCATACTACACATTGTAATTGGTTTGAAGAGTTTTGGAGGTCGTTTCGATTTTAGACAAATTAAACGTTCGATTTAATCAACCGACCGTCAATCGTTATTCAAAAATTGACTAACTCTATCCAGTTTTATAATTTTATAAACATTATTTAATATTTATAAATAATGATTGAATGTCGCGTGATGATTGTTTGGATGATTTATAAATAAATTGGTTGATAGTTATATATATGAAGTCGTCAAGTTAAATAGTGATTTAATAATTTCATATTAATATGAAATTAGTGTTATTTATGTTGATTAACATCAGGGAAACAGGTTGGAGGGTTCCAACTGGATTCCACAACAATTATATTATTGTTTTTCATATATTGCATTATATGATGTGATAAATAAATTTTGGTTGATTATTATGTTTTGGAATGTTTAAATAACATTGACCCTGAATAATTGGTATTTAAAATACTGTAAAAATATATTAGAAAAGAATACGAGTTTTAAAAAGGAAAAATCTATTTTTAAATAGAAATTGAAATTCGAATGGACTAGAATAAAATAACTTGTTTTAATTATATTAAAACAAGAAGTTGGTTTGTAAGTGATATTTAGGAATGAGATGAAATAATTATTATAAAATAACTTGGAAATGCAAATTCAAGAATAAATATTAGAAACGGAAATGGAAATTGTTTTCAAGAGAAAACGATGAAATTTATTTCGATGTTCGAATGTGAATAGGACTAAATAAAACCATAAAGGTTTGTAATTATTATTCAACAATGTCGAATAATTTTAGAAATTATATATTATATAATTTGGGATTTGACAAGATAACTTAGATTTGGTTTGAAACCAATAAATTATAATAGACTACGAAGTCGAGACTTAATTATAAACTTGATTTATTATTAACGAGTTGTTTATTTGTAAACGGAGTTTATGAAGTGGAATATGAATGTGACTTTAAAAATAATCCGATAGATGGAATTCTAACCTATAATTGGTAATTACTATATAAATCCAGATTTATTGGATAAATGAGTCTAGTTTTATGGAAAGAAATAATAGTCATGTTTTTATGGCAAGGCAAACAATAGTCATGTTTAAAGTGAATGGTGATAAAAGGGAATTTGGTAATTATGGAAGTGATAAATTCAAAAGTGAATTTAGATATTTGTGTTAACATGAAACAGTGAGTTTATTCCGAAATTCGAAACATTAATCGAATATAAATTTTTCGAAAGTGAGTTATACGTTGAAATTCGATTCTATTAAATTCAGGAAAGAACTATTTACTTTCCGATTTTGATCAAGATTTATTTATTTATTTTATTAATTAATTAATTATTTATATAAATTAATGAATAAAAGCCATATTTTGAAGTCAAATATTCCTGAAGTAGGGACTATAATGCTATCATTATAATCAATATTTTTTCTTAAATGAGGTGGATTCGTAAAATGAGTACGAGAGTTGTGTAAGCAGTTTTGTTGATAAGAAATTAAGAAATGAAATTAAGGAAATTAGAAACTGACCGGAAACTAACTAGGTTGAATTGCTTCTTGAATATCAATATGATGTTGGTTTCGGCCTTCGGGGTAGATACTTAGAGAATTTTCCTCTTACTAGTTTACGATTAGGGACTAATAGATGTGGAAGGTTAGTGATGTGTGAATAGAAATGGAAATGTTTTCCAATGTTAAATAACGTATATTTTCTAATTATAGAAAATAAATAGTTTAAAATAGATGGAATGTTTTCCAAAAAAACATAGGAGGCTAAACAAGTTGGAGAAATATTTGGACAAAGACATTGAAAGGAAATTGTGAAATGAATAATTTAATGATAAATTAAATTAGAGCGGCTCAATGTTGATTGATGGTTGATCGATATAATTTCCTTTTGGAAATAAACTCGATGTTTGTATGGATGTTTTTCCTTTGGTAGTTAAATCACCAGCTATCAAAGTTTTGACCATTTCTCTGTTGTCAATACGGAAAGACCGGGATCAGAATTATTATTTGAAAACCACTACGTATGGGCATTAGCATTGCGAATCAAAAATATTGAAGATAATTGAAGACGAAGTTTATGCAAGGGTCGTTCTGGCAAATCCTAGGTAGGAATTGCCTAAGATGGATTTACATAATAATGTCTTATGTTTCTCTAGACCCAGTAGAACTTGAATGGATGAATGCCTAACAGAGTATGTCTAATAAATCGCATAAGTTGATCTCTTTAAACTTATTTATGTTTGGTGGCGGAGAAATTCGTTTCTCTTAGCTTTATACCCGTTGTATTTTTGGAGAAATCAATTTGTGATTTGGCAGCTATGACTATGTGGCATCCAAAGTAAATGAAGGCATGATCTGTCAAAAGATATGTTATGACCTCAAGCCTCATCAACCAAGAAATGACAAAAATCGGATAGGCAACATGGCTAAGTGGGTCTTCCCCAATTAGGGCTTATTGTCACCATCTAGAGAATATCAATATTTGTTACTTCTTTCATTTCTGTATCCCTAGGAACATTTATGTTTGTATACCAACCGTAAGGCGACAATATATTTGGAACATTCAAGCAAAATGAATGGTCGGTCATATGTGGTTGAGTTGCAAGATGTTCTTATTAAACTCCAGTGTATCCCCTCTAGAGTACACTGATCAGAGGGTGGTTCCAAACCTTGTAATAGTTGGAAGTTAATCCTCCAGTAAGAGCCCGCTGTTTTTGATTTTATAGTATATACGTAGGGTGTGAGATGCAAGCATTCTGCTAGATTGTTATTTACTTGATTTCGACATTATTATAATATCAGAAAAGTATTGATTTCAAGAAATATTTTGGGTTATCATATGGTAAAAACCATCTGTATTTATGTGTTGATCGGTCTTACGATCATCTTTTCTTTTTAAAAGGGTTTTATAAAAGTTAAACCAAATGAATGGAGCTTAGTCACACCAGTCTCGTGAATGAACCAGAGTTTATTTTGTTTTGTTTACCCTAAACTCTTGGGTGACTATTGACACCAAAAATTGGCACAACACCCAAATAAAGGGTTATGTACGGAATAAATGAAGATAAATGATTATAAGAACTGAAAATAGAGGAAATCACACACACATTTATAGTGGTTCGGCGTTAATGAGCCTACATCACTTTATAATCTCTTATATATTGTTTAAACTATTAGACGAAATAGTTACAATGACAATACAACAAGAGATTAACAAATATTTGAATGCTAGAGTACCCAGACTTCCAAAAGTCCCTTTTTCTGAGTCCAGAAGGGGTATTTATAGGTGATACCATGCTTGAACCGGCTTGGACACACGTTGTATGATCCAAAATAATTGTGAAGCTTGAGGAAGCGTTCTCCTCCCATGGAATCAGTACTTTTTGAATTTTCGTTGATAGATGGTCATTGATCTGGTCAGTTAGGATGGCTTGGAATGGATAATGTTGAGTATGAGCTATTCTTCAGGTGGACACTAAGTTCGTGGTTAGGTGTGACCTGGCTTGACCAGTTCAATCACAGCGGCTTCGGTTGAACTGCGTCTGGCTTCAGTGATGAGCCTCATCATTTGTCCCATTTGGTGACTTCGGTTATCCTCTCCAGGTATCTTATGCACGGGCCTATGGCATTGTCGAGCCTTGATGGGCTAGCCAAAAGGCCCATCAACACTTTCCCCCCAAAGTATGTTGCGTTGGAGACGGGGCATACTTTAGAAATACGTGCTCTAAACAACTTTTTCCATATCAATCAAAAAACTTTATAGGTCAGTTTGAGCCGTCCATTTATAAGCTTCGTAAATCGAGATTAATCCATTAGACATTTCGGAAGCTTAAACGGGCTCAGATAATAATGACGCCCCACTGTCATATGTCTTTTCGGCTGACCTTGGCTCGATGTTAGCATTGCACGTAAGCCAAATATGATCCGATAGTCATGTCAATAAAATGTGAATAGTCACCCCCATTATACTATAAAAGGAAAATCATTTTTACCTTTTTCTTTTTACTTTTCCTACCACAAAAACAGATTTACCGCTCCAGAGTAAGGAGGAGAAAGATCACCGTCTTCAACCAAGAACATCTTTATTAGGTAAAAATCATTTCTTCATCCTTTTCAAAACAATTCAACGTCATTCTTGTGTAAGATCTCTCTTCTTTCCATTTTCTTGTTGTAATTTGGGTTTCACGTAATCCATAATTGGGATCATCAGCGCCGGATCGCCGGAATCAGTGGCAATGCGATTGTATGTGGTGGTTCTGATGTCACTTTAGTAAATTCCAATGGTGTTGGATCTGCTAACCCGATTGTGGGTGGAGGGGGAGAAGTTTCCTGCCTTTTCATAGTGCTTCATGCTTTAGGTTGTTGTTAAACCCTTGGACACGTGGTGGTGTTTGAGAGGGTGGTGATAAAGATAGCGATCTTTATACAGTTTGTCATATGAGAACATAAATGATTTTGTGGTTTTTCATTTATCGAGGAAGCACTGTAAAATGGAACTGACCCCCTTTGAATCAATCTTCAATTTCAACTCAATAACATCTTTAATCAACAATGGTCAAGACATGAGGAAACCTTAAGTATGGGTCGGATAAGGAATTGCCCCTCTCTGTCAGAGTAGATAGTACCTCAGAGTCTTTAGCTAACTCAGAGTCTGATTCGGATAACAACTCCCAAGGTCGGTCGATCAGTTCACTGCCTCCTCCTGAAATTACGGTCGAGTTTAATGAAGCAGAACCCGACATGCTTCTAGGTGCAGAGATTCTAAGAAACCCCTCGAATGCCAAAAGGACCGATATAACTCTCGAACTGTTGCAGAACCTAACTGCCAAGCATAATATTCCTTTTGCAGATGTTCTTCTCCCCGAAGAAATTAATCAACCTTGTATTTCCCCAGATGGCTATATGGCACTATCTCTTCCCATGTGTAATGTAGGAGCTATCCCCCTTTTTCCTCCATTTATCATCAACGTCTTATAACTGATGAACCTGACCCCGATATAGTTCCATCCAATTGCCTTTCACAATCCGTTATCTGTCTATTACCTGTACATGAGGTATCTGGGCCATCCTCCGACCTTTAATGACTTGGACTTTTTTTTTCACTTCGGACACAACGAGAAGCTATCCCCCTCCCTTCTTTACTTTGAAGCTGCCCGAGGTTAGAAAATAGTTGAAAAGGTCCCGAGCAAGGTGGGCGACCCAAAGCGGGAACGGTTTTGGATTAAAGAGCAGCCGGGATGTGCTCGATATTGGCCTTAATGCAGCAAGTTTTTTTTATTTCCCGATACATCTATTATGGAGTTCTTTATTCCGACCATTTCTTTTGTAGGATGTGAGGCGATAAGGCCTGAGGATAAAGTATTTGAAGGACGCTACATAAGGCTGGTCAAGTTCAAGTCTAAGTGGCAGAATTTTCGGTAGTGTCCGTCTGACAAACATCTACATCAATATGCTCTTCTAGACAAGATTAAAACAATCGGGTCTCAGAAGGAAGGGTCTGGGTCGACAACACCGAGCCGGGGGGAGATGCCCCTGACCAAAGGAAAGTCATATGGTACACATGCGACCCATTTGGTTGGGGAATTCTCCATCCCTCGCTTAAGGGAGCAAAGAAGCTCCACCCATTGGAAAAAAGGCCTGCCTTCAAAAGACGGACTCAAAAAGCCAAGCAACAAAAAAGAGAAAGGACCTGCTACGAAAATTCCAAAGAAAGTGCAAGGGGAGCTAGCCTAAGATATATCCGCATAGGATCGCTCGAGAGATTCTGAGGGAGAGACAGATTCTTCTATGGTTCATGGCTCGCAGGAAGAACATGCCATGTCCCCTCTCCGTAGCCTAAAGAAGCTGAAGATGCCAGAGACCATTCTTTCTCCACAGAGCTTAGATCCGAACCAATTCTTTGCTAACCAGTCTGAAGCGAAGTATTCTCCGGAACCAAAAGGCACCGAAGGTATGAGTCTACCTTCATTATAAGGTCAACCTAAATAATTTGTCACACAGCATTTGCACTTCATGTCACAATACCACTTTCCGTTGTGCAAATTAAATATTGATTATCCTCATCATGATCTTTCTTCTTTCTTAGAGGCAATCAACGAAGAGTTTTATGGCAATCTTTTTGTTTCCATCTCAACGGAGGTCGGGCCAGTTGAGCCAACCTTTCAACAAGTTGGGCAAGGAGACGAGGATTGATATGACATCAACAAGAGAAGAAGGACGAAGATAAGGGGAAATAGAAAGAGAAAGAGAGAGAAGGAAAAAGAAAAAGAAAGGAATCAAGAACAAGATGAGTAGAGGAAAAGAAGTTTGGGGAAGCACAATTGGGCGCCGAAGGAAAAAGAAGAATATGGGAGTAGGTCCAAAAAGAAGAGAGAGCACAAGTCCCCCGAGCTTCGACTTTCCCCCCGCCCTCAAGATTAAACCCCCAATGGTGGCAAGAAGTCCGTACATTCTTGGGCCATGCAAAGTCGCCTCAGGCTCCGGGTCGACCCTTCCTCCACTGATCAAGTAAAGAACTAGAGCGAGATTTCCCTGATCTCATTTTCACCGTAATTGAACCCACCCCTGAGCTACAACCACTATCACATAGCTTCTACCGACGTATTCGAAACAATCTTGACCATGTTCTTTCTCAGTATGACGTGATGCATGAGTACGCCAAACAAGTAAGCAGGGCATTAAAAGACAAGCTGGTCGAGGTTGCTGGTCTGAAGAGGGATGAGGAGTGCAACAAGAGAACCTTCATATTCCTTGAGAAGAAAATCACAGACTACGAGTCATATGCAATTGTCACTAAGGAAAAATATTAATAGGCTGCCGAGGAACTGAGTGCCCACTTCCAACTGAAAAACCAAGAGTGTGATTCTTTGAAGGTCGAAGTTGAAACCCTGAAGGGTGAGAAAGGTTGGCTGGACCTAGAGGTGCAGAAGCTCAAGGCTCTTCTTAATTCATCTGAGTTGGCCAAAAGACAGGCCGAGGAGAATGCTGCTAGGGTGATCGAGTCAACTAACAATCTGAAGCTTCAACACAACATTGATATTCAAACCATCAAAGCTGAGCATGCTCCGGAGGTATCTAAAATAAATAAGGCACGCGAGCATCAAGCTCTTTCATTCTTCAAAAGGGTCCTTAATCACAGGGACTTGTCTTGGTTACCGAGGTACCCCCACAGTGTTGACCAACACCTGGAAAACCATCTTAAAAGAATAGAGAGATGATGCAAAAGGGAAACCAGTGGATGAAGAAGGCTTGATCACTCGACTTTTGAATGATGATGAGCGGGCAGTATTGGCAGAGGGAAAGAGCTAGGAAAAGAGGGCGGCAGAAGCTGAACGCCGCAGAGTGAAGGGGAAGTCGGTCCCCAAAAGAGAAGTTGGCAGTAGTCGGAGTAAATCATCCCTTTCTTTATCTCCCGCTGACGTGGAGGCAGGATCGACCTCTGTTCCTCACCCTGAGCCATCTAGAGTTGTGGAGGAGCGGTCGACTAAGCCCGATGTTGGAGGTAAGCTCATGCATTTCTTTTTAGTTCTGTATTTTACTTATTTAACCATAACTTATATCTTCCGTTGTAGGTGCTTCATTGGTGAAGGAGAGTGTTGAGGCAGAGACTGTTGTCATAGAGAAGAATAACACTTGGAATGCAACCGAAGTATTAATGGATAAAAAGGACGATAAAGGACCATCAAAGGATGACGATATTGAGATTGTCGAAGAGTCCAAGAGAGAGGATCATCCATCCATGACCGAGATCAAAGCTCAAAGAAGGACATTTTGTCTGTGAAGCCCGAGCCATCTGAAGATCCTTTAAATATCCAGCCCATCCAAGCTATCCCCCCGACCGTCCTTTTGGAAGCACGCCCATTCTTTTGGAAGCACGCTCGTGGGATCGAGACGAAGACTGACCACCGAGGAAGTAGTACAAATGGCTAAGCAAAAAAACTAGCAGACATGATTGAGCATGGGAATATACCACATCCGTTTTAAATTTCTTTCGTTGTAATTTTACTTTTAGGCCCTTTGGAAGTTTCAAGCGAGTGTGGCCCTCGCGCTTTTGTTATTATCAAGCTCTATACTTTTGTGGATGAAGTTTTAGCTGTACCTGTCATACAACAGCATTTTGTAATCATGTTACATTAATGAAAATCTACTTGTCTTTAAATACTTTTGTTGATAATATGCTGAAAATGTCAAAAGTGGGGACGCTGTTCAGGTCCTCCATCTTATTTTAACCGTCGAGGGTTACCTAGATACTACCCTTTCCCGGGTTATTCGTCGACCCTCTTGCCTCCAGCGTCGAGGCATTTTTCTTGGTTAGCAAGTTCACCAATCATACTTAAGGTGGACCCGACCTAGGCTGAGAGTCGGATGTCCTTAAGTAGGGGCGTCTTTAGTCCTTTATACTCATCCTCTAGTCGGAAAGGATTAGAGTTCCAGGGATCGAGCAATCTCTTGTCGGGTGTACCTCTCACACTCGCCAATCATATTTGCCTTTTCCTAAGTCGAGGGAATCAGATTCATTTCTAAACAATTAGCCATTGTGTTCATTACAGTGTCATCCTTACTTTCAGTCAGCAAAGTAGGAGTCAGAAGTTGATCGATCAGTCTAAGTTTAGGATCGATATTTCTGATGATTTAAAAAAAAAGGTGTTAGCCCGCTTTGCCCCAGGTTGACATGTCAGGGTACCAAAATTTGAACTAAAGTTGGTCGAATCACAACATTTAGCTTAGAAGGAAAGGAGCCTTTTATTCATAAACTATTGCAGTCGATAAATCGTTTTTTATTACAATACTAAAACAAATAAAATAGTAGAGAGACTATAAATCCTAAGAAAGATAAGGTCGTAAGTGCTCTGCATTTCATGCTCTTTGAAAAGGCATGCCATAAACAGTCGACACCCTGAAGTTTCCATTGTCAAGCTTTTGTTGAATGACGTATGGCCCTTTCTACTTGGGGCCCATGTGGATAGGAATTGGAAAGACCCGTTTCAAAACAAGGTCACCAATATCGAAAGTCTTCGATCAGACCTTCTTGTTATAGTATCATGCAATCCTTCGCCTATGGTCCTCGGCATGGAGATTTGCCTCCTTTCTTTTCTCGTCAATCGTATCAAGCAACGTTAAGAGAAGTGCTTTATTCGATAATAGGTCATAATAAGTCATTCGATGAGAAGGGACTTCGAGTTCTATCGGAAGGACAGCTTTCGAACCGCAAGACAAGGTGAAAGGAGTATGTCAATGGCTGTATTATGGTTAGTGCAATATGCCCAAAGAGCTAGAGGCAATTCGTCGACCCATTTACGATTATCTCGCTCTAATCGCTTCTTCAAAATGGTCTTGATAATTTTATTGACCGCTTCAACTTGTCCATTAGACTGTGGATGTGCAAATGCAGTGTTTTTCTTTTCGATGTGATGTTCCTCATAGAAGTATCTGAACTCCGAGCTATCGAACTGAGTCCCGTTATCCGTCATAATGGTCTGAGGTATCCCATACTGACATATGATATTCCTCATGATGAAGTTGATGACTCGTTTTGTTGTGATTGCGATCATCTGCTCGGCCTCTGCCCATTTTGTGAAATAATCTACTGCCATGATTGCATACCGGGCGCCTTCTTTTGAAATGGGCAAGGTTCTAATGATGTCTATTCCCTATACAGCGAATGGCCAAGGGCTGACCATTTGGGTGATCTCTATCGGAGGAGATCGTGGGATTTGTGCGAACCTCTGGCAATTATCGCATCTTTTGGAATAGTTGGCTGCAACTTTGTTGATAGTCGGCCAGAATATCCATATCGCAACACTTTCCTGGGCAGTGTTTGTCCCTCAGTATGTGCTTCACAAACCCCTTCATGTACCTCTCTTAGTATCCTCCTGATATAATCATTGGCCACACACTGAAACATGGGAATGGAGAAACCTCTTCTATATAGCTTGTTTTATTGAATAACGTACCTGGAAGCCTGTCACACAATGGCTCGTCTCTCATTTCTCCTTTTTGGTTACGTGTCATGGAGGAGGAAGTTTTTAATGGGAGTCATCCAAGATTCCCTTTTAGTCTCGGCTTCATCTTGGTCGATCTCCATCTACTCAATGCTCGGGACGTCAAGAGTCTATATGGGAACCAACTCCATTTCACTCGGGTTATCTGAACTAGCGAGCTTGGCCAGTTTATCTGCCTTTTGTTTTTCTTCCCTGGGAATATGAGAGATGCTATATCGGTCGACGTTAAGTAACAACTTCTCGACCTGCTTAAGATAGAAGTCAGTCGAGCTCCTTTGGTTAGGTATTCCTTTCGAACCTGGCGTACCACAAGTTGTGAATCACAAAAAATCTCGAGTGACGTTATTTTCAGGTCCTTCGCGAGCTGGAGCCCGACAATGAGGGCCTCGTACTCGGAGTTATTGTTCGTTGCCAAAAAATATAATCTCAGGGCATAATAATACAATATTACCTCAGGCGATAATAACACTACGAAAGCGCCCGAACGCCGATCATTACTGGCTTCACCCGTTACAGTTTCCAGGTTACTAGCTTTGGCTCATTATCCAAGGGTTCGGTATTATCCATTGAGCCTTCGTCTTCCGGGGTCGTAAATTCAGCTATGAAATCGAATAGGGCTTGCCCCCGGATAGATTTTCTTAGAACAAAGGTTAAACTGAATTGGCTAAACTCGATGTTCCATTTAAGCAATCTTCCGCTTTCCTCGGGTCACTACAGGACCTGTCGAAGGGATTGGTCGGTGAATACTCCAACGGGATGAGCCTGGAAGTAGTGTCGAAGCTTTCTTGATGCAATTAATAAGCTATAGGTGAGTTTCTCGATCTTTGGATAGTTGCGCTCGGCCCTTGTCAATTTTTTGCTTAGATAATAAACTGGTTGTTGTACCCAGTCTTCCTCACCGATTAGGACCGAGCAAATCGCGTGTGCGGATATTGCTAAATATGTAAACAGATCTTCATGATCGATGGGCTTGGGCAGGATGGGAGGTTTCTCCAAATGGATGAGCAGGTTTTGGAAGGCTTCAACACATTCCGGTGTCCAAGCAAAGTTTCGTTTTCCTCTTTTAATTAACTCAAAGAATGGTAGGCATTTGTCGGTCGCCTTGGAAATAAATTGACCCATCACCACTACCTTACCTTCCAAACTTTGAACATCCTTTAATCTTCTAGGTTCCTGAATTCCCTTAAGGGCCGAGATCTGGTCGAGATTGATTTCGATTCCTTGGGAACTGACTATGAAAACCAGAAACTTGCCTGATGCCACTGTAAAGGAACACTTTAAAGGATTTAATTTCATTCCATCCCTCCGTGGGATATCAAACATTTCCAAAAGGTGACTTACGTGGTCGGATGATTGCCTTGACTTTACCAGCATGTCCACGTATACCTTCACCGCCTTCCATATCTGATCGTGAAATATTCGATTAACCAACCACTGATAGGTTGCCCCTGCATTCTTCAGTCCAAAGGGCATAATTACATAACAATACAGTCCAAGGTCAGTGATGAAGCTGGTGTGCTCTTGGTTGGGGGCATGCACGACGATCTGGTTTTAACCCGAGTACGCGTCCGTGAATGATAAGAGTTCTTCCCTGCGGTTGAGTCCACCAATTGGTCGATCCTAGGAAATAGGAAACTATCCTTAGGGCAAGCTTTATTCAAGTCAGAGAAATCAATACAAATCCGCCACTTTCCATTAGCCTTCTTCATCAGTACCGGGTTAGCTATCCAGTTGGGATAGGTCGAGTCCCGGATGAATCCATTGGCTTAGCTTCCCAATTTCCTCTTTCAGGGCTCCAGACCTTTTGGGGGCAAAGCATTCGTCTCTTCTTCTTTATGGGGGTATACTTTAGACTAATACCGAGGGAGTGAGTTATAACGGAGGGTAAAATTCCACACATGTCAGCGTGGGTCCATGCAAACACGTCAAGGTTTGCACAGAGAAATTCAGTCTATTCCCTCGTCCAGAGGGGATTAAGATGAGACCCGATCTTCAGAACCTTGGTAGGGTCGTTTATATCGATCGAGATCTCTACGGTAGCCTCGTTCGGAGCTGCCTTTCTACATCCCGGTTCTTCGTACTCTCTTGAATCGATGTTCTCGACTTCACAGATGGACGGTCCCGACCGGGATGTTCTCTGTAGTTGCTATGCTTCTTGCCACTCCGCAGGAGGGGAGGATTCATCGGACTCTTTGCTACTCTTGCTTCATAGCTCTTTCCATTTAACCAAGTAGCAGGCTCGTCTTGTTGCTTGATCCTCCCGTACTGTCCCAATTCCGCTATCAGTCGGGAATTTCAAAAGCAAACACCAGGGAGCAATACATGCCCTGAATATAGCTAAGGTCGGTCGTCCCAGAAATGCATTATACTGGGAGTCGATATACATCACAACAAATGGAAGAATCCTAACTCTTCTGGCCTCCATCTCCCAACTCTACAGGTAGCTTAACCTGGCTGACCGGTTCAGTAGATGCTCCATTGAAACCGCGTATCTGGCTAGTACATGACTCCAAGTCCTTTAGTTCCAAATTCATTTGGTTATAGACCTGCTTAAATAAAATATTCACTGAGTTTCCGTTGTTGACCAGAACCTTTCGCACCGTAGCTGGTCCGATAATGGCTGTTATCACCAGTGGGCTGACGGTCGGGGATTCTATGCCGGTCGACTCCCGATCACGGAAGATGATATCATCGGACTTCGTTTTTCTTTGCTTAATAGGACTTGCATCTTCGGGGGGACTTGTTTTCACAACGTCTAGGTGTTTCGTGGAATTTACATAACGCTCCATGCATCGGATATTGTAACATGCAGGATGTGGTCCTCCGACAATGGTGTTAACCACAATCCATTTTCCTTTTTCCTTTTTTCTAGGCGGTGGCTCGATGCGTGGCCTGGCTTTGTTTGGGTGCTGAAGTCACTTACCCCCTGTCTCTTAAGGTTGTTTTATATTCATCGAGTTTTCCCCCTCGGATTAACTTCTCATCGATGTTCCGAAGACGTCGACATTCATTACTCGTATGCCCAAAAATTTCATGAAATAAGCAATACTTCCCAGTCAAACGCTTCTTCTCAATAGGTTAACGCAGGGGCGGCTTCTTATACTGGACCATGCTACAGGTATCAAGATAGATATTATCCAGCGTGTCGTTCAAGGTTGTATAAGTTTCGAAAACTAGAACCGGAGTCGTTTTCTAGCATTTCCCCTTTGTCTAGGGTTCCCACTAGCTTCCTTCAATCCTTCGCCATTCCGTTTACCACGGCTCCCAACATTCGCTTCTACTTCTCCTGAGTTATCCCCAGACTGTTTGACCGCGACATTGTTCAGCTGGATCGGTGTGGTAGATACAACTTTCGGCCTATCCTCTTCTAACTGCGCATCCTTATGCCTCAGTTGGATGTTGGCCTTTTCGTAGAATCTTTCAATTGTTGTGGGCAGCTTCCCGATCAAATACTTTCCGAAATCTATTCGCTTATCAATGTCATCGACCATGGCCATCAGGACAGTTTCATGGTTAGGGTTGCTTACTTCGGTGGCAGCCCGATTGAATCGATTGAGATACTTTCTCAGGGACTCGCCCCTCCCCTGCTTGACTGCTCGCAGGCAGGCACACGAACCACATGAGTGCCACTCCGCTCAAAAAGATTGGAAAGGCTTTGCATTTGATAGTGTCAGGAGCAACAACCACCTCCATATGCCAGGAGTACCTCATCAGATGCTGTTGCGGATCGGTGGTACCATCGTACTGGTTCATCTGGGGCCTATTGAATCTCTTGGGGAATTCTTCATG
The DNA here is from genome assembly GCA_030737875.1 of Allium sativum. Classification (NCBI taxonomy): domain Eukaryota; kingdom Viridiplantae; phylum Streptophyta; class Magnoliopsida; order Asparagales; family Amaryllidaceae; genus Allium; species Allium sativum. Next base: position 831,402,677 of record CM060913.1, read on the forward strand.
TAAAATGTCGTCAGTGAATGGTGTATGGTTTCGATCGACTCCCCAGTCCTCATTCTTGTGTCCTCTGCTGTCATTCATAATCTTTCGTACCATGGCGGTCAGATTCGGAGGAATGACAATGTCCCGATCGGTTTCCTCAATCGACCGACCACTCTTGGCGCTCTCTCTACGGGTAACATTGTCGGACTTGCCGTTCGGGCAGTCCTTCTCTTTCCTTGGGCATCTCGGTCAATCACAAGATTCCGGGGAGGGGGGGATGAATAGGGTTCCGACCTGTCTAGATATCATTGTGGTGAGCAGGAGGAGAAGCTTCTCGGTTTTGCCGGGCCACGGGGCCGGTGGCCTCTACCTCTGCTTGGTCGGCCTGTGTCTGACGTTTTGCTCTTGGTTGGTTTGGACGTCTCTCGAGACGCAACTGGCAAATATTCTCGCGGATGACGTCCGAGATGTGGTCTAGATGAGGAGGAGGGAGTTGATGGTCCCTGACCTTCCGAGCCTATTGATTCCTGAACTCCACCCATTGCCTTGACATGCGATTCATATCCTGTCGCATTGTAGCATTCTCTCGAGCATGATCTTTTAAGGCATCCGCAGTTTACCGAAGCTAATTTAACACAGCCATGAACTCATCTCGGGTGGCAAAGGTTGAGGATGGGGCCAAATCTGCCGTAGGGGGTAATGCAGGTTGATCAGTGGTAGTTTCAGGTGCAGCCGATCCGCCGGCTGCGTCCGCAGATGTTCCAACCTGCGGTTGTTTTCCGGTATTGCGAGTTGTTTTTCCAACCATAACTCAACAACGTAAGGATAAAGGTAGGATTTTCGTCTCAGACTTGGTGATCCGAAAGTAGAGCAAAATTCTGTCTTAGGCAGAGAATATCAATTCTCGGTGAAATCACCAAAGTGTTGACATCCAAAATTGGCACAACTTCGAAAGAAAGGGTTATGTAGAGAATAAATGAAGATAAATGATTGTAAGAACTGAAAATAGAGGAAATCACACATAAATTTATAGTGGTTCGGCGTTAGTGAGCCTACCTCCACTTTATAATCTCTTATATATTCTTTAAACTATTAGACGAAATAGTTACAACGACAATACAACAAGAGATTAACAAAGATTTGAAAGCTACAGTATTAAGACTTCCAAAAGTCCCTTCTTCTGAGTTTAGAAGGGTTATTTATAGGTGATACCATGCTTGAACCGACTTTGACACATGTTGTATGATCCAAAATAATAGTGAAGCCTGAGGAAGCATCCTCCTCTCATGGAATCGGTACTTTTAGAATTTCTGGTGATATGTTGCCATTGATCGCATCTGTTCAGATGGGTTGGAACGGATAATGCTGAGTATGAGCTGTTCTTCAGGTGAACACTAAGTTCGCGGCTAGGTGTGACCTGGCTTGATCTGTTCGATCTCAACGGCTTCGGCTAAACTGCGTCTGGCTTCAGTGATGAGCCTAAGTGATGGGCCTCATCGTTCGGCCCATTTCTTGACTTCGGTTATCCTCTCCGTGTATCCTAGGCACGGGCCTATGGCATTGTTGAGCCTTGATGGGCTAGCCAAAAGGCCCATCAACAGTGCCCAAATTCTGTATGGGCAGTCAACTAGTCGTGATTTTTCAGATATACTCGGAGGATCTTGGAGCAGGAGGCTTCAATGTTAGATACATATAGAGTTTATTTCCGCTGTGATATATATGTGATGTTCTCTGATGATATATGTAAGTACAAATACAGTTTTGTATTTCAAAGTTATGTTATAATATATTTTATTCGTTCCACTCTGAGATTTGTGTTTACTCTGATTCTGTTGTATTGTGATCTTCTTTTTCTTCTATTTTAACTTTCTTTCTTTCTATTTCTCACCCTCTAACTTATTTCTATTAATGATCTGGTATTTTCGATTCTTGAATATTCAACATTGTGTTGGGTGTCGATTTTGGAGGTCGAAAATCCTTGGGTTGTTATAATGCTATCAATGGATACTCGCAAAATTTGAAACTCGTCGGCATGTGTATTCAAAAATCAAAGAAATATCCAGCATCCGAAAAAGCAGATGCAAATGCAGATAAGAAAACATTCGCATCCGAATTATCTGCCCGGTTCTTGTCAAGATTATAGCATAAATTATGTTTATTTTAGTGCATTTAAGGATATCTTATAGTTGTTTTATTAAGGTTGAAGTTCATAATATACAAATCAAATGCACATTAACTGCTCAAAACTTTCTATTATCATCACATTTATTTATCTTTAACACTTTAATAATCAATGGAAATGAAAATTGTTTATATTAAAGTAAAATTTCTCATTTATATCATTCAATTTACCGATTGTGAACGAATAGGATAATAATTCGATACCTATCCGTACCCGGCAAATGTGTTTCCGAAAGCATCCATTGACAACCCTAGAAGAAGGTAAAATATATAGAAATCGTTAGACTAGAACAATGCTATTAAGTAATAAACGAGGCTTTGCTATTTAAAGATCATAACAACAACCACAAATCCACAATAAAACATGGATTTGCCATCCTGACCACAGTGTTGTCGTTATCTTTATTAATAGTTGGATTGGGAAAACAAACTTTTTGTTAATCGTGAACTTCCCAAAATATCATTATATATAACTTTGTTAACATTAATTTTTTTTTATATATATGATCTCCACAATAGACTAGGAGATAATCCCCTTATTAATATACATCATTTACTCCAATTATTTAATGTATAATTGTTCAAAAGTAATATCTTCCGATATAAATTAATCAATATTTTTAATAATAATTGCAATATTTCTAATGCCATATTTTTTGTACCATCATGAACCAAGCGAACTACAAAAGAAACTTTAAATACAAATTCAACCCTCTTATGTACAAAAACTAACCTTATTATCACTTAAAAATAAAATCTAACAATTAAAGCTCATTTACATTGTTCTTTGTTGGCTAATAATATAAATAAAATTAAAACGAACAAATGCATCTTTCAAAAGCAATTCATATCGTCTACACATAAATCATTTTCTTTGGAATATTTTAAACGTATACAATTTGTAAAACAACAATTTATATAAGAAGTAGATGCTATAATTACATATCAATGAATAGTGAACCAATAATTAAAAAATCTCAATAAAAAGAAACAGGAAACTTAAGATTAGTGAAACTAAATACTTGAAATTCTACAGATCAGCAGTATTTTTTTCTTTTTCTTTTTCTTGTCGAGCAGCAGAGATGAATGAATTTTTGTAATTGCACGCGAAGCGCAAGGCTCCTTATTATTGGAATCTTCAAGATAAACATCCAGTCCACATAGTATTTAAGTTTTGCCTACCTGCAAATTCCGACAAACCATGTGAGCTCCCAAGTTAATGGATGCACTTCTGTACTAGATGCTCGGCTCATATTATATATCATCCATCAACTTCATCATTTTTTCATCACAAAGACAAAAAATTGTTAGCACGCAATCAGATTATAGCCCCAAAATACAAACGTAAATCACAGACGAATTTCAACATATATCAACGTAATGGGTTTAAGAGCTCACTGTCACTTATGCACATATACACATAAACATATTCACCATGAACTCTCAACAACAATAATAAAAATAAAAATGATCACCCGTCTTTTAAAGTTCAAAGACCACACTTAATATGTGTGCTCTCTTATTTTTAGAAGATCACCCATTTTTGTTTTAAAAAAAAAAAAAGTTCAAAGACCACACAACGCACCGCATTAACACGGGAAAGCTCACACAACATATTTACTTAGAAAACATAGATTCATTTCAGATGCTTAACAAACCAAGCAAGCATATCCTGGAAAGCTTCCTCCGCGCTCTTCACTGCAAACTCATCATCCTCTTTGTATCTGACGGCCCATCCATGCGGCACTCCACGAAATATTTTCACCATACTCGCAACCTGTCATAAAAATCATATAATGCTATTTGTGAAAAGAAGAAAGTGTTCTTGTAGCATGTTAAATCAAACAGGTGTATCTTATGGTCCGCGAAATCAAGATTGTAAAGGTGTGCATGACACTCGTGAAAAGCAAACAGTTAAAGTGAAATTCTGCACAATGGAGTGCAAGACTGAATGTAAGATTGGTTAATCCGAACCAGTTTAAAAGTCGGGTGTTATTTACTTTACTACAATTCATTTTATTACTTGCTTCTTTCGGCTTGCAATATGAGTAGATATAGCGTTAAATTCATAAGTTAGTCCTATAGATTTAAAATGTACACCTCAAAACTCTAGCGTTCAAATAGCCTTAAGAACCAACATTGTTATGGTTACAAACTTCTAAAGTCATAAAACAGAAATTACCTCTGACTTTGTTGCTAGAATGTCTTCAAATTGTTTAATAAGCGATGGAGGCGAAAGGTGGTCGTGTTCAGCACCCAGCACCGCCAACGGAGACTTAACCGCTGTAAGAAGCATACAACATACGGTTTAAACACCATATTCAAGTACACATATGTATAAAAAATACTCTCAACAAATGAAGCAACAATATAACCTTTGATATCGTCAACAGTGACGAATGAAGGATGCAACAACACCCCAGCTTGTATATCAGTGGATTTTGCAAGCTCCACAACAACCTTAGCTGAGAAATACGAAGAAAACATGGATCAAACGCACGAAATATCGTACAACACACATAGGAAATACATAATGGGTATTCTCGTAAGCGCAAAAATGATAATGACATAAATTATGGAGGCTCTAAGGGTGTGTGGATAAGACATAAGTCATATTAAATAATGTTGTAAGCTACATCATAACATGAGAGCAAATTTCATTAAATTATAACTCACCGCCCCAGCAATAGCCTGCAGCTCCCACGCAAGTTATGCCTTTGTTTTTTAAAGCAGCGACAACTGATTTTGCATCTTCAAATCCTTTATCCTACAAAGAAAGAAATTGCATTGACATGTTAGGATGACCGCATGAGAGAAAACGTATATCTGCTGCTCAAATTATGCTGTGCAGTTCTGTCGGTGTCCATCCAATAACAATTCAGCAATTATATTAATTCCTGGGTTTTGAATATTGAAACGATAATACTTGTTTTAAGGTGTGCACACAACTTAGGCTTCATGCAAAATACTGCCATCTGACAGCATGTATACAATAACATTTTATCCTCTAAAGTAAAATTCCTTCTACGCGACCAGGCTCCGCTTAGGTGCTAGGCAAGCTAGCCACAAGCATTCAGCCTAAACCCGCGTTGGCCAGGCTTACTTCCTCATGTAAGCATCTAAATGGTTATTTAGGAACTGCTTTAACTGCAAGTTGAGGTTTGAAGCTGCTTATGAACATCTATGTGCTCTTTAGGCGGTTTCACCTCCTTGGCGGCTTAACAACCCATCTAGACCCTTAATTTTCAACTTAGATCAACTAATAGTAAATCAAATACAATGTTTTTTTAAGCAAAATAAAATAAAAATAGCACCAGTTAATCAATAATTTATATATCCACCAAGCCATTTTTATAATTGTGTGCAATAAGGCTTCCATAACTTCAGGCATGACACTGTGCCAACTTACAGCAATATCCATTTACACACAAATCACATCAAACACTACATGATCAAGCAAGATGGATGGTCAACAAACTGTTCGTTCATAAATCAATAATCAATAAACAACGTAACATAATATAATATCCTCATTAGAGTTCCAACTTTTTTGAAAGGAAGGGAACATCCAAATAGAGGAAACCAAATAAACACATCTTACAAATCAATTTCTGTCACATGTTTAGAGCATCTCCAACAGATGCTTGATTCATCGTCTGAATCTGAATCATGAATCAAAGGAAAATATGCTCCCAACAGATATTCGTAGGCTGAGTATTCAGCAAGATATTACGGGACCAATTTTGAATTCGGAATTGGTCCCGCGAGCCTATTAAATCGGCTCGTAACATCAGAAAAATTCCAAATTAATTTTCTTTCCCACGAACCGATTTAATAGGCTCGCAACGTTGCGAACCGATAAAATAAGCTTGCGACGAAGCAAGCCGATAAAATAAGCTTGCAATGAAGCAAGCCGAAAAAATAGGCAAGCGACGGATTTTTTTTTTTCTATTGGGCACAACTCGTAATATTCAACTTAATATTACATGTTGTAATATTCAGAGTCTGAATCTTGTTGGAGATGCTCTTATCTCATTTGGTCAGCAAAAGGGATAAACAACATGTGGTATGAAAAATAAAAAATGCCATGAAAGTGCAAGAGATAGTCCAACTGCTATTTTCTGAATTCTAACTGATCGGAGCTTTGTTAATTATATAGAAAGGTGTAGATTAAAGCATACCAGATTAATGATAATGATGCCATATAGCATCTTTTCTGAATATTTATGCACAATGACGTATTTTGATGTAAACTATAAAAATGAGTGTGAACTAGCCTATGTCACAGGATTAAAACAAACTAGCTTAGAATAGAAACTCTCTTTCAAAGTATAACTAGAAAAATTATAATAATTGAGAAGCCAAGGAAGTTTAGTATGAATCCACCATAAATCCGACACCGCAGGTTACAATAACAACTGCAAATTGGCATACTGTTACCAACAAAGGATCTTTTCTGAAACCAAACTTAATGATACAAAAAGGGGAAGAAGTTAAACATAACCCAAGTCGTCAAATACTTCAACTCATTAGCAAAGTGAAGGGGCTATCAATAGCAGGTTTGGTAACTTTTTCCAATTTCAAAAAAGTAGTTTTTAAATAGCAACTTTCAACCCCTTAAAAGCGAATAGTTAAAATGTTTGGATATCATTTGGCTTTTAAATTAAAAATATTTTTGTCAGAATTCATAAGCTAAAAGGTTTCTCGTCAAGTGTTTATTTTACAGTTTTTCAACAGCTTATCATTTAGAACAAAAGGTACTGCAAATATTCAATCCTATAAACTCGCTTATAAGTTATGTTGACAACCTATACATGCTTATCCAACATGCTCTAAGTGACATATTTAGTATTTTACGACATGCAAAACAGAGCAAATTGCTGACCGGTGTATGTGACTTAATCCACTCTTGAATTGGTCTTTCAGCATTTTCAGCTACATAGGGATCCTCATACAAGAAATCTGGAACCACAACAAAGAATCCAGATGCTGCAACTTTATCCGCAATTATTCTGTTCACCGTAACTTTTACATGTAAACAAACACAGTATAATAAAAGCAAAAAAGTATTCAAACATCAAGAATTATGGTTATTTTAACATGGTAATCTCAACCGAAAGTCGAAAACAAATATCACACCTCAAATTTGGTGATTCAAACCCTGCAAAAAGTAATTAACACTGAAATCAGATTCCAATTCATTTGCATATATGAATACATACGCAGTAACTTATGAAAATACCGAAAATGTCGGAAACTAAGAGAACGGCAAGTTTGGAATTAGAATCTCCGGATGTATAAGCTTTGAGTCCACCTAGATCATCGATTAGTTTCCCCTCGCCAGAGCTTGGGTTTAGGATCGGCGGATTTTCGCAGCATTGTGAACTGGCCATGGTTTTCAAACAAGGAAATTCTTCTGTTCTATCAATCGGTGTGTGGTCAACAGTGGACGACGATTTTTCGCAGGAACTTCTACATATTAATATGCAGATATAAGTTAGACTAAACGACAGCCCAGAAGCCCAACCGTACTTGCATACCTTTTTATTTTTCCCGGAGAATCATTTAAAAATCAATATATTAGATAGTGGCGAATTAGAAAAGGAGTTTTGTTTACTTTTCCACGTTTGTTGGCCCAATGGAAAAAGATTGGCTTAGGGCGTGTTTGACGGAAGCGAAAGCGAACTATTTGAACGGAGAATTAAGCGGAGATTTGTGTTTAGCGGAGAATGCGTTTGACACGTTAAGCGGAGAATTTGAGCGGAGCATTTAAGCGGATCATTTTATTTTTATTTTGTAATTTAATTAATGGGAAAGTCTATTGGAACACAAAATTTGAACACAGTTGGTGACACAACTAATCTTCACCATTGGATCACCCCATAAATTACACCTCTCCACATAAAAACAAAAAGATCCAACGGTTGTGGTTTTGTGTCTTTAAGTTTGTGTCTAATTTTGTGTTCAAATAGCCGGCCCCTTAATTAATTAATGGTTAATTAATTTATTATTTGTTTTCAATAAATAATACATATTAATAATTTACACAAATAAATAAAAATAAAAAAATTGAAAAATTATAAGTTGCTTCGATTCAGTTCAAACTAACTCCATTACGTAGAGCATTTCGATACGATCGCAACGCAAAAAACTGCGTCTCAAACGGATCATTTTTGCACAAGTTATTAATTTCTGAAATTTATAAAAACTTCAATTTATTAATTAAATAATATACATATATATATATATACACACACACACACACCCAACAGCTCAAAATTGGGCTGTTGGACCCGACGCGTCGGGGCACAACAGCTCGATTTTGAGCCGTTGGGCGAACGGACCAAAATGGTTCGTTGTCCGACGGACGCGTCCGTTGGCCAAACAGATCGTTTTGATTTTGCCGTACACACCTATAGATATGATAGCATAGTCGGTTTAGACCTACTAGTTGTGCACACTTCACGTAAAAATTAGATGAATACAATTTAATTTTTGTTTATCGGTCCGTCCAATTCTCCTAAAAGTATATTAAAAAAAGCACGAAGAAGATAGAGAGGGTAAAAAACGTTAGATTTAAAAAAAAATTAACGTTTAAGTTTGGCAATGATCTTTTTTTCTTCTTTTTTTTATTAAGAGAAATGAGTGATCCTCAGAGCACTAATGTAATTTTATTTCACATTAAAAAAAAAAAAAACTGTCAACAAGCCTGATAGTTAGCAAAACACACCCCTTACAATGAAAAAGAAAAAAGAACCTCCCAAGCCTAAGTATTAAAGTCCAAATAAAAATATACAACAATACAAAATACAAAAACTCAAAAACTAGAGTCCAAAAAAGAAAAAGAAAAAAAAACTATCCTAAACCAGATACTGCAAAAAAGAAAAAAATCACAGAAGATGAATAATATAAACAAACACATAAAGTAAAATAAAAAACAACACAAATAGAACAAGAGACAAAAGGCAGTTAGAATGAAACTAAAACAACCAAACACATACATAAGCAGAAAAACTACATCAGATATCACAAACAACAACAACATACATACATACTGTTGTGATATGCGATACTATATGTGTTGGATTGAAGAGGACGAAGATAGCTTAGAGTCGGAGGTGACCGTTCGCAAATCGGAGCTCGTATGGAGGAGATACGAGCTGGAGGTGCAGTTTTCAGTGGTCTGGAGCGACAGATGTCTGTCATATGACAGACGTCCGACTGTAGGGAATTGGTTTCTCGAGAGCTCAGACAGACGTCTGACACATGAGGGGCAGACATCTGTGCTGAGTACATTTGCCCAATGAATGTCTGGAAGTGGACAGACGTCTGTTAGGAGGTTAGACAGACGTCTGAGCGGGTTCTGGGCTATTTTCGGGCTGGAAATTAGCAAGCTGATTTGTGACTAATTCGGGGGCAATTTGGGTAATTGGCCAACCTCTATATAAGCTATTTTCTGAAGTGAATTAGGAAGGAGCTTGAAGACTTGATTTGGGATCAAGGGTTATTCTCAAGGGAGAATTATGGTTTATAACATAATTCCAATTCTTCAATTCTATTCTCCTCAAACTCTTTTCTATATTGAAATATAGTGATTATTGGATCAATCTCTTGTATTCCTTTCATCGTGGTAATAAAATACTCTCTCCAAAGTGGATGTACACTAACAAGATGTTAGTGGAACCACTATAAATCCTTGTGTGATTTATTTTTGCTACTTTGTCATTAGTTTCTTGCTTGTGATTGAGATTTGGATTGTTCGTGATTGGTTTTGTGACTAGAGTTATTGCTTTGGTTGTTTTTGCAAGTCTAACAACGATCTAGTCTTCCGCTAGCGCATTGTGGTTTAGATATCGGATTCGAGTGGTCTTGAATCGGATTAATCACAACGGTTACAACAGTTGGTATCAGAGCTGTTTTGGTGCTTGTTAGGTGTTTGTGAAAATGCCGGAGACGGATAGTAGCTCGGTAAGTCCTTCAACCGGAAGTTCGAATAGTGTGGCGCCTTATGTATGGGGTTCGTATGCGGCGTCGGGTTCTCAATTGGTTATTAACAAGTGGAATGGCGATAATGACTTTGAGAAGTGGCAATGGAAAATGAAAGCGGTTCTTAGGCGGAATCGGGTGCACCGAGTAGTATTCGATACTCACTTATTGCCAAGTGATATCTCGGATGTTGAGAGAGAGGAGATGGAGGAATGGGCTTACACTACCCTTCAACTTGCTATGGAGGAGAATGTGATCTACGAAATTAGTGGTGAGACTACCGCTAAAGGTATTTGGGACAAGTTGGAAGAACTTTATATGAAGAAGTCGCTCACTAACCGTTTGATCTTGTTGCGAACGTTTTTCACCTTCAAGATGAAGGAGGGTAATTCGTTTAAGGCACATTTGAATGCCTTTGGTGACTTGCTCATGAAGATGAAGGCCATTGATTTAAAGATTGAGGAAGAGCAAAAGGCGATGATATTATTGTGTTCGTTGCCGGACCGTTATACGGGTTTCTAAAATAGTTTGATCTATGGCCGGGATACCTTGACTCTAGATGATGTCAAGAAGGGTCTTCTTAGTGAGGAGTTGAGAGATCAAATAAAGGAGATGAGTTAGGGTAGTAGTGGAGCTAGTAATAGTCACAGGTTGTTTGTGGAGAAAGAAAAAGAATGTGAAGAAAAGAAACCGGGGGCGTTCTAAATCAAGAAAACCCGGTGGAAGAGGTAAATCGAAAGAGAGAAATGGCAAGTGCTTTATTTGTAAGAAACCGGGACATTGGAAAAATGAATGTCCAGACAAAGATAAGAAGGAAGTAGCGTCTTCATTTGTGGCGGTGGAGAGTGGGGATGGTGAGATAGATGAGAATGTGTTGACGGCGGTAGCAACGGGTGTTTCGGGTAACGAGTGAGTACTCGATTCGGGTGCGTCGTATCATATGACGCCAAATAGAAATTGTTTTTCATCCTTTGAGGTCAAAGAGGGAAATGCAATTGCTATGGGAAATGGTGCTATTTGCAAGTCAATGGGTAGTGGCTCCGTGCAAATAAGGATGTTTGATGGAGTTGTTCGCACGCTCACCAATGTTAGCTATGTTCTGGGACTTAGGAAGTCGCTTATATCTTTGGGGCAATTGGATTCTCTAAGATGCAAGATCACTATCGAGAAGGATTGCTTGAGGGTTTCGAAGGGGGCACTTGTGGTTATGAAAGGTGCTAGGACTCATGGTATATATTTGCTTCAAGGGTGACCGTGGGAGGTGAGACTTGTGTGGGTGTTGATAGTTCTCGTGACTTGGATGCGACACGATTGTGGCATTTGAGATTGGGTCATGTCTCAGAGAGGAGTTTGGATATTCTTCGGAGCGGGAGATGATCGAGGGTGAGAGTTTCAACAAACTAGAGTTTTGCGAGGAATGTGTCATGGGGAAGTAAACAAGGGTATCATTCGATGAAGGCAAGCATGACTCAAAGGAGGTTCTTGAGTATGTTCATTCGGATGTTCGGGGACCGGCACCGGTTGCTTCTTTGGGAGGAGAAAATCTCTTTCATTGATGATTTGTCTCGCAAGGTATGGGTGTATGTAATGGGGGCCAAGTCAGAGGCATTTGCTAAGTTCAAAGTGTGGAAGACTTTAGTTGAGAATGAGAGTGGTAAGACTTTGAAGGTGTTAAGGACCGACAATGGCGGCGAATATGTCTCGCGTGAATTCTTGGAGTATTGTAAGCATCACGGAATCCGGAGACATTTTACTACACTGGGAGATCTGTAATATAATGGAGTAGTGGAGAGAATGAACCGAACTCTACTTGAGAAAGCTCGATGCTTGAGATTGACATCGGGTTTGTCTAAGTGATTTTGGGCTGAAGCTTTGTCAACCGCGGTGCATATTGTGAATCGAATTCCGTGCTTGGCCATTGGTAACAAAATTCCGGAGGAAGTGTGGAAAGGGAAGAGTGTTGACTTGAGATATCTTCGTGTGTTTGGTAGCCTGGTTTATGTGCATGATCCGGGGGAATGATAAGCTTGGAGCTAGAGCATTCAAGGGGATCTTGCTTGGTTTCACGGATGGCGTGAAAGGCTATCGGATTTGGAATCCGGAAACGAAGAAGGTTGTTAATTCTCGTCATGTCACTTTTGATGAGTCGGCTTTATTCAAGGTGAATGTGAGCTCATCGGATGTTCTGAATTTGGTTCATGGTGAATCAAAAAAGAAGGAAGTCATTCCCACATTCCGTCCAAGTGGTAGTAGAGTTGAACAAGCTCATGGGGTTGAAGCGGTTGATGAAACATCACATAGTCCACATGGTTCTTCTAGTGATGATGTTGGTGATATACATGATACTAGAGAAGTTTCGACTCAAGGTGGAGCCGAAAGGGGTTTGGGTGATAGTATTGCTACTCGGGTTGGTCGACGTGCAATAAGGCCTCCCGAAAGATACGGTGATTGGAACTACCTTAGCTTTTGTGATCATTTGGACTATGCTCTCAATGTAGTTCAAAATGAGCCGATGGACCTTGATGACGTCATGGAGTCGAGAGAGAGCTCGAAGTGGATTTGCGTCATGGAGGAAGAGATGCAATCGCTTATGAAGAACCGAACTTGGGAGTTGGTTCCACTTCCTCAAGGAAACGTGCTATACGGTGCAAATTGATTTACAAGGTGAAGGATGATGGAAGGTACAAAGCAAGGTTAGTGGCAAAGGGGTTCTCACAAAGGAAAGGAAAGGAGCATGATGAAACTTTTGCACCGGTGGTTCGTCATACATCTATCCGAGTTTTACTAGCCATAGTTGCTATCCATGACTTGGAGTTGGAGCAACTTGATGTGAAAACCGCCTTCTTGCATGGATACTTGGATGAAGACATCTACATGGAGCAACCAGAAGGATTTGTTGTAGATGGTAAGTCTAAATTGGTTTGCAAGTTGAAGAAATCACTATATGGGTTGAAGCAATCACCTGGACGATGGTACAAGAGAATTGATCATTTCATGCTTGAAAGTGGCTTCCATCGAAGCATCAAGGATGCTTGCGTATATTTCAAGAGGTTGGGGAATGATTGTTGGGTGTATTTGCTCTTGTATGTGGATGATATGCTCATTGCTTCCAAGGATCAAAATGAAATCAACAAGTTGAAGATGCTTTTGAAATCAGAATTCGAGATGATCTTGGAGAAGCAAGAAAAATCTTGGGCATGGAAATAGGAAGCGACCAAACGCGTTTTGAGTTAAGATTGACTCAAAAGGAATACATTAAGAAAGTGATTTGCCGGTTTAGCATGGAGGATGCAAAGGCGTTAAATATACCTTTACTTTTGAATATGAAGCTTTCGGATAAGGAATCACCTATCGGGGATAAAGACAAGGCTTATAAGGCAAAGGTGCCATATGCAAGTGCGGTTGGTAGTTTGATGTACACAATGGTGTGTATAAGGCCCGATATTGCAAATGTCGTCGGGGTGGCTAGTCGGTATATGGCTAATCCGGGGAAATCGCATTGGGAAGCCGTGAAGGCTATTATGAGATACTTGAAAGGCACAACATCTCATGGACTTGTCTTTGGCGGTAGTGATGGAAGGAGTTGCAAGTTGGTTGGTTATTGTGACTCGGACTATGCCGGTCATAGGGATCGGAGGAAATCAACTTCCGGGTATATCTTCACACTTGGCGGGACATCCATTAGTTGGAGATCGCGATTGCAAACCGTAGTTGCTTTATCCACTACGGAGGCGGAGTTGATTGCCGCTGTGGAAGCGGCCAAGGAGGCACTCTACTTGAAGCGATTGTTGTGTGACTTGGGTTTCGAACATGAGAGTGTTGATGTTCGATGTGATAGCTAAAGTGCTATCCATTTGGCGGAGAATTTGGCATTTAGCTCACGGACCAAGCATATTGAGGCGAGGGAGTCATTTCTTGTAGCCATGGATGAGGGTAAGCTAGTATACCTTCGGAAAGTGCACACAAAGGATAATGCGGCGGATATGTTGATGAAGGCATTGTCGTATGGGAAGTTCGAGCATTGCTTGAACTTAATTCGCTTATTGAGTTGCTAGGTGCCACGGGGTGGCATAAGGTGGAGAGAGTGATTTTGTGTTTGATGGAAAGGAATAGCGGTGAGAGATTGGAAATCTATCTTCATGGTAAGTACTCGTTACACTCCCGAGTACATTGTCTTTTGGTGAAACTGTTTTTGGCTTGAATGTTTTCAACACTACATTGGCGGGTGGGGGCTTTGCCAGAACTCGTTGGTGTAGTGCAATGGGCGGTGGCCATGCCGGAGCTCATTGGGAAAACATTCAAGTTGTTTGGTCGAAGGTAGAAGTAAGTGCATGGTGAATCGGAGTTTGGAGTTGAGATGGTTATAGTATCGAGGTAGAGTGTTGTGATATGCTATACTATATGTGTTGGATTGAAGAGGACGAAGATAGCTTCGAGTCGGAGGTGGTCGTTCGCAAATCGGAGCTCGTATGGAGGAGATATGAGCTGGAGGTGCAGTTTTCAGTGGTCTGGAGCGAAAGACGTCTGTCACAGGGGATGACAGACGTCTGACTGCAGGGAATTGGTTTACCAAGAGCTCAGACAGACGTCTAACACATGAGGGGCAGACGTCTGTGCTGAGTACATTTTCCCAATGAATGTCTGGAAGTGGACAGACGTCTGTCAGGAGGTTCGAAAGACATCTGAGCAGGTTCTGGGCTATTTTCGGGCTGGAAATTAGCAAGCTGATTTGTGACTAATTTGGGGGCAATTTAGGTAATTGGCTAACCTCTATATAAGCTATTTTCTGAAGTGAATTAGGAAGGAGCTTGAAGACTTGATTTGGGATCAAGGTTATTCTCAAGGGAGAATTAGGGTTTATAACATAATTCCAATTCTTCAATTCTATTCTCCTCAAACTCTTTTCTATATTGAAATATAGTGATTATTGGATCAATCTCTTGTATTCCTTTCATCGTGCTAATAAAATACTCTCTCCAAAGTGGATGTACACTAACAAGATGTTAGTGGAACCACTATAAATCCTTGTGTGATTTATTTTTGCTACTTTGTCATTAGTTTCTTGCTTGTGATTGAGATTTGGATTGTTCGTGATTGGTTGATATTGGTTTTGTGACTAGAGTTATTGCTTTGGTTGTTTTTGCAAGTCTAACAACGATCTAGTCTTCCGCTAGCGCATTGTGGTTATCGGATTCGAGTGGTCTTGAATTGGATTAATCACAACGGTTACAACACATACATACATATTTATTTATATTTATATATATACACACACACACATTTGTGTGAGTGTGTGTGTGAAGCATGATAGCTAGCAACAAAGGCAAAGAGATGAGACATGAATAATAAGGTATCACTAATTGGAGTTAACAGATGCTGATAAAGCATTGGTAATGAAAAGACAGTTAGATTTGAAAATAAAATTACGAGATCTAATGAAAGTAAGGTATTTTTTTAAAATTAACAAGTTTGTTAAGTTTATAAATAGGATTTGATATCCAATTAAAACAAAAGAAATAAATTCTATAAATCAAATTATTAATATTATCATTATGATTATGAAAAGTATATTGATTCCTTGCAAACTAAATATACCAACAAATAATTAAAAAATAGTACCACATAGATATTTGTTATTAACATTAAAAAGAAACCTACAAGAATTCCATAAATAATCACAATCAGTGTGGATAAAGTTAAAGGGAAAATTGAAGAGGCTAAAATCGGTAAAATAAATAAAAGGGTATTTAGTTTTAAGGACGCATTCCCCAAAAAAATTAGATCAAAGGACAACTAAGTTTGATAATTAATGAAGGACCAAGACCAAATTGTATTATATCAACATGGAGTTCACTTTAATTTATCAATATTACTAAATTAATTAAAAAATAAAAAATTGCCTTTAGAATTGAAAGAAAAAATAGTGATTTCAAAATTATTTTAGTCGACTGATGTTATTATAAACATACAGAAATAATCGGCTCGGAAAACTAAATGAATATAGCTCTATTACTTAAAAATATAGCTTTATATTGTATCATCGAAATACAAAATTAAGTCATTTTAAAGCTAATATCATTTGCACCATAAAAAAGCTGTATCGTAAATAACAAAGCTATATGCATAGAGCTTTCCATCCTGAATTTTTTTATATTCATTTTTCCCTATATTTAGGATACCAAAAACATTTCATAATTAATTTTATCAATTTTTAATCTTGTAATCGCATAAAAACATTTTTGTATTAATTTTTATTATTTGTGAAATGTCAACGTATGTCCTTACTTTAATATATTTAGACATTTTCCAATTAAATCATAAAAGTTGTCCTTTATTTACATTGCGAAAGCCGCTTGTCCTTAGATCTAATTTTATTTTAAAATGTGTCCTTGATACTAATATCCACTTTAGTAATAGAACAATCAAAATATAAATGGTCGATATCTTCTAAATGATTATTACAAAAATAACAATTTTTATTGATAAATATATTTTTCCGTTTTAGTAATTCAGTAGTATTAAGTTTACCATGTAAAATGAGTCACATACATAATTTGTTTTTGGAAGGACCATTGGCTTCCAAAGGTAATAGAAAACGTTATTTCTAACCCCCGTAACTTTATTTCTAACCCCCATAAAACAAAGAAAATTATAGAGCGATTCAGCCACATTTATCCCAACGCCAATGATAAACATCTTTCTCATTCTCAAACTTATACAAATCAAGTCTAGTACAAAGTAAAGCAAACTTGATCTTGATTGTCGGTCTAACAAGAGTACAATTAAAACTAAAACCCCAAGAAAAAGCTTGATCTTGATTGTAAATGTCAAAAATCAAAGCCATTTTAAAATTACAAATATCATATAATTCTTTAAACTCGGTTTTTAAGGGAATAGCAGAAATCCAACAATAATCCTAAAACGAAACATTATTACCAAAGTGTACAATATAACTAATACCTAACTTATAGATTCAAAAAAATGAACTGCATATTTCTAAAAATGAGAAACATTATTAGGACTGCCAAAAGAGCCTAGACTAAGATTAAAATTACCATTATATCAATGATTCGAAATTACTTATTTCCATATACAATTTATATTACAATCATTAAATTTCACATCCATTTGCATAATAGAAAAATACAATAGAGGATTTTCTTTTAAAGGACAAACTTTGGAAAAAAATTGGTGAAAAGTATGGGAGTTTCAAAATTAGGGAGAAGGACATATTTACACTAAATGTGGAATTCAGGGGGCCCACTAACCTTTTCTCATTTACACTATCATTTGGCCTTCTCACTAGATTCTAAACTTTCCATACTTTTCACCAAATTTATTGTTAAGTTTGTCCTTCTCCCTATTTTCCACAATATTAAGCTTGTATAAATTTAAGACACCTAATCCACCCTCAGGTAGTCAGGGAGGGAATAGCTCAGATTTGTATGGACCTATTACTCTTTCCAAGCTTGAAGACTCTTTGATGCGCTGCTTTGGACTCTCTTTTCTACCGCTATGGCTGGCTAATGTTCTATTGGGGAATATCATTGTATATTTATGCTTCTTTATTTTGTTAAACAAGATAGATACTTTGTTGTTGGAAAACAATCTTTGTACAAGCTGTTTATAAATGCAATAAAGTTTTATTCACTTTTCCGCTGCTTTATTTATCTGTCTTGTAATTTATCTGCATCTTTTACCTATAATACTTCACAGAACTTAGTGCATTCTCTTTGTGAATGACACTAACGAATGTGGGGTGTTGCACGTGGTATCAGAGCAGAAGGTTGCCGGATCAGATAAAAGATTTGAAAAATTATTTTCAAAACGGGTTTAAAAGAAGCATTTTCAAAAGAAAAGTTTTGTTTTAAAGGCATATTCCCCAGAGCCATATGCACTATCTTTTGATTCTCTGTTTGAGTCCTTGTTTCCTTCTTTCCTGAGTCTTTGGGGCTCCTGGCTTTCTGGGAGGTAACCTCATCGAAGGGCGAAGTAGTACCCGACTTCTATCTATAGCTGTAATAGTTTCGCCTGCGGCTAGTTTTCTTTCAGGCTTTGTTGGGTTTTCTGTACGATGGAGGCAGCTTTCAAGAGATTTTTCAACATGATTACACAAGGAAGAGGACGAGGAGTTTGGTTAAGGGGCACAACTCAAGGATGAGGAATTCATGGATATGGACTTGGTTCACGAAGGAGGAAGGAATTATAAAACCTAAGACAAGAGGAAGTAGCTTTTCTATGGTATAATAGGGCATATAATTAAGGACAGGGGCAAGGACGAGGGAAAGGATTTTCAGGAGGACAAGTGCGTGCTTTCACCACCAGAATACCTGGGAGAGAGATAGTAAAAGTCTCCATTGGAAAAGTTTAGCTTTTCATTTGATCAACCTGGTAGTACTCTTTTGATCTTAGCGCTTTGCATTCGTTTATACCTACTTCCATAGTTGAGTCTCTGCACCTAGGTACTTGTATAGTAGAAGATCCCAACTAGTCTCAGATCAAAGTTGGTGGTTCGGTCCGTTTACCTTTGGTTTGCAGGGATTTGAGAACGGCCACATTAAGTGTTGATTTTAAGCGTAATGTTTTGGTTCCATGGGCTATGAGTTGATCCTAGGCATGGGTTGGTTGGCTAGTAATTCTGAAAGTTAGACTTTTTCACTTGCCTTGGAAATACCCTCATGATTTCGTGATCCTAAAAAGATCGGTTAGGCTTAGCTATCTAGAATCACTTAATACATTTATCGACGATTTGCAATCCGTTAGAATAGTCCATGGGTACACAGTTGTTTTGATTAGTATAGGGGTTTACCCCTAAACGTGGGATAGACTTCCGCATATATCCAGCTGACAATGCAAAGCCAGCTATCCAATCAACGACAGTTTTGGAAATGGAGGTCAAGAAACTTTGCAATCGTGAAGATTAATTAGATGAGGTACAGAATAGTGAAGCCCAAGAAGATGCGACCTAGGAGACTGAAGACTAGATACACGCATCATACCCTTTTTCCTATGGGTACATCCTTGATCTCTTTTAAGAATTTTATGCATACTTTCTAGCCTTTAAGGTATATCCTCTAGGACGTATCATCGATCCTAAGATAGAAGCCGATGGATGTAAACATGTATTTGAAACATGTTATGATTGATGGTTGCAAGTGGTTGCTCGTGGATGCATATACACACCATATGCGCTAGAACGACTTAGTCACTTTCGTATTGCATTCGTATATATGTATTTGCTTAACGGATTTAACTTGATATGTTATCATGTGGATGTTGCACATGGATAAATGGCTATGCACACATGTACTATTTACATAACTAGGGATGCTTGCATACATGATTGGACGCATGGCACTGACATAATTCGCATTAAGGAGGTCAACTGAATCAGTAGACCGCCTGATTTTGCATTAGATAAAGACATATACACACACTATGCATATCAACATGAAAGCATTAGAAATATTTTTTTTAAGGACAATGAATGCCTGTGATTGAATGGTTGAGTAGATGGGTGATTGGATAGTAGGACGCATTCTTCCTAACTTGAAGATTCCGGGGACGAAATCCTTTTAAGAGGGTGAGAATGTAACACCCCGTAGTTCTGTAACATTAAGTTTCACGAATTAAAGTATAATTAAATTTTAGAAGAAGAATTAAAGGAAACGGGTTACGCCATTGCGTTCGTCACGAAATTCTGCTTGAGATAGAGTCCGAGTTTGCGTAAATCGGACTCCGTACGAAGGAGATACGACCTCCGGAAGTTTAAGAATTTATTTAAAATTCAAACAGCTCGAAAAACGGATTCAAAATTCAAAAATAGGACCAGACCCGGGCTGGGCAGGAAAATTCCTGCCCAGGGCCCAGGTCGACCTGGACCCAGATCGACCACAGGGTCGACCATAGTATCGACCTGGTCGACCGAGGTCGACCTCCCCTGTCGACCTGGTCAGGTCTGGCTAGCCCGGTCTGTGTTCTGGTCGAATTTCTGGGCCTGGTCTTATCACTAGGGCTGAGTTGTCTTCTTTTGATTGGCTTCTCTTTAGAACAGATGGCTTTGATTAAACCTGACTTCATCGACGACTCTAATTAACTTGCAACTCTGTAAAAACACCCTAGGTCTCCAATTAAAATTCACACAAAAATAAGAACTTGAGCCGCCATGATGTCAGAAGAAAACTAAGGAGAGCCTCCGCTTGAAAAGAGACGAACAACGATTCAAGAAACAAAACTCTAACCTAATTTCTACGCAACGTTTTCTACTCCAAGGGAAAGCTTTGCAAATTCAGAATAACAGAAACCAGAAAACAAGTTTCAGCGCCCGTTGTAAGTATAGTGGTTTTCTGAATATGAATAGAAATTGCGATGTGATTCGATGTAATTGAAATTGGGGTTTTACTATTGTAAAATATTGATGTAAATTCTGTGTATTGCGTTGATTATGTCATATTTTGTATTTGGAGTTTGAGGCATAAATTGGTTGATGCGAGCCTATTGACATTTGTATATGAAGATAAATATCACTTGCAAGTTTGTAGAAAAAAACTAGAATTGACATCTTTATGTTATGACGTTAACATAGTTAGCATACATTGTTTTTAGGCCTTAGTTGAGACTCATGTAAACATGTTCCAAGTAGAAACCTTTTATGCCTATAACACTCAAAACCTTTGTATACATTATTATGTTTATTTGCAAGTGATAATTGGGTTTATGCAAGTATCTTTTGGTTACACAAATTATACTAGTTTCATGTTGAAATATGTTACTTGATGTAAAGTTAGTTTATACCTTTGGGTTATGTCAAAAAGTGGACATTTTTATGCTAGTTTGGTGTTTGACATTATGCCTAGTTATATGTGTATAAAACCATGTTTAAACAAGTCTAAAAGTACGCCATTTCATGTGACACCAATTTAGATATATCCTTATTGAATGCAAGTTCACATGACCCACAATCTGCGTTAGTGAAAACGTTATGTTGCAAGTTCATGCGCCACACACTTTTATGTATCCTAGAACAATTCATGATTCTGTGCTTCCCCTTTTTATGTTTATTAGTTGGGCTGAAAAGTTAAGCCCAACATATGTTATGCTGCGTACGTACAAACGGGGGAAACAAATGTTGGGTTTAAAATAAAATACATGTATTGGCATGTTTGACACATGCCAATGACTAGTGACATTTAAAGTGGTATAAGTTATACCCAAAATTAGTGAATTTGGATAATTGGGACATAAAACATTTACATATAAAAATGAAAAGTGACAAATATGTAAATCTAGAAAATACGAGCATGCTTAACCCGAGGTTGGATTGAGTTGTGATGTAAACCTGCCCGGACCTGCCCAGTAATCACAACAATACCTATCCAATGTGAGAGGTTAAGGCATTGAGCCCAATAAAGACCCGAGGTTAGACTGAGTTGTGGCGCAAGACTGCACGGAACCGACAGGCATACAGGTAGCCACAACAATACCTGTCTAATGCGAGTGGTCGGTGCTTTAATAAGTCAATTAAAGCAAAGTTAGGATTGTAGGGTTAAGTTAACTAAAACACTTAACCAACTTAACATGTTAACAAGACAAGACTTGTAGGGGTTAAGTAACTAAGAAAACACTTAGCCAATTTAACATGTTAACTAGACTATAAGGTGAGGTTAAGTAAAGTTAATACACTTAACCAATTTAACATATTAACTAGACTAGAGGGTGAGGTTAAGTAAATTCAGGACACTTAACCGTTATAATCTGATAATTAGATAAGAGGGCGAGGTTAAGTAAATTCAGGACATTTAACCGTTATAATCTGATAATTAGATAACTGGGTGAAGTTAAGTAAATTTAGAATACTTAACCATTATAACACGTTAGCTAGATAAGTGGGTAAGGTTAAGTAAATACACTTAGCCTATTTAATATGTTAGCTGGACCAGAGGGTAGGGTTAAGTAAACTTAGAACACTTAACCATCATAGTGTGATAAATTGAACAGGGTTAAGTTGAAACATGAAGGGACAATACCTAACCATTAGAACATATTAATTAAACAGATGTTAGGGTTAAGTTAACTAAGGGAACACTTAACCGTTATAACATGTTAGTTAAAACAGATGGGCAAAATTAGGTTAGGGGACACTTAACCAATACAAGATGAATGGGTTGGGTTAAGTAATAAGAAATACTTAACCAATATAACTTGGTTTGTGATATGGTTAAGTCAACATGAACTACTGATAACACTTAGCCAGTTTAATATGACAAAGGAATGGGTTAAGCTAACCTGAATTGACTAATGACACTTAACCAATCCAACTTGACGAGAAAGAGGGCTAAGCAGAAAACCCCAGTTAAGAAACAATCGAGAACAGGAGCTAAGTTGAAATCCCCAGTTAAAGAAACTAAGTGATAAACCTTAGTTAACAAGATTTATGGAAAAAGAAACTAAGTGGTAAACCTTAGTTGAGAACAACTAAGTAATAATTCTTAGTCAAGAAAACTGAGCCGGTCCATAATAGATGAATAACCCGATATGGTAGATCATCGCTTAACAAGTACATGAGAAGGAGCAAACGTTTATCCGATTTCGAAAAAGGCTCCAGCGGACTGGGTTTAGAAGCACGTAGCTTCAGGGGACGTGAGGGTACTCTTGGTATCCCTCTGTGAGGTTGCAGATGATCCGCCTGGGCATACAAAGGTTAAGGTCTGCATCAGGAGAACCAAGGGTATGCCTTGGTTGCAACTTAAGGCAACCTAAAGACTAGGATGGACCAGCGTGATTCGACGAGACCAGTAGCCCTGTGATAGCGACTCGTCGTCTACTTACCATCTTGAGTCAATCGTAGTATGCATGCGGAAAGGCCGAGAACTCCCAACAGACCATATACATGCTATCTAGTTATGGGTGAGGCTGGCCAATAGGAAAGTGGGGCATAGGTGGCAAGAGTATAGTTCTTGTGCTTGATTTTCTTGGATTGCCTTTCATTAGTTGAGGGAGGGGTCACGTGGGACCATAACCACTGGTAGAAAAACAGACCTTAGCATCTGCATCGGCAGATATCTGAAAGCTCCCGACCGAGTTCCATGTTTCTAGAATAGCCCTGCCACGGGACTCGGGTCGCACATTTCAGGACATGTGCATCTAGACAGCGATAAACGATTCGCGACACATACGTTGGGAAAGTCTAGGAGCATATACCACTCTAGGTAGTGTGTCCTAGACTAGGGGCATCGTTCAACAGGTAGCATAATCCCTAGTGGACCTAGGTGGCATAAATCCTGAATCCGAGAAATATTAGATAAGACGCATAAACCCTAGTTGAATCTAGGGAACGCTCGATATAAAACCCTAGATTAAATCTAGGTAATAAATAATAGATGTGCGCCTGATGGCAACCACAGTTACAGGGACTGGGATCACATTATCATTTTATAAAGATTACTAGTTGGGATAATAGTTAGGTGGTGTAGAGATTAGTATGGGATGCGATAGTAATTTCGATTCTAAACCGCTTTGCCTTAGTTTATGGTATTTTCCCATTTTCAGTTTATGCCTATCATGTCCTTTTCCTTATTCATATACCGAAGCACCACTAGACTTACCAGGCTTTATGTCTGACTCTATGTTTTCTTTCGTCTTCTTTTCTTCTGTTCCCCCCAGCTAGTCAGGGAGGGAATAGCTCAGATTTGTATGGACCTGTTACTCATTCCAAGCTTGAAGAGTCTTTGATGCGCTGCTTTGGACTCTCTTTTCCACCGCTATGGCTGGCTAATTTTTTATTGGGGAATATCATTGTATATTTATGCTTCTTTATTTTGTTATACAAGATAGATACTTTGTTATTGGAAAACAATCTTTGTACAAGCTGTTTATAAATGCAATAAAGTTTTATTCAGTTTTCCGCTGCTTTATTTATCTGTCTTGTAATTTATCTGCATCTTTTACCTATAATACTTCACAGAACTTAGTGCATTCCCTTTGTGAGTGACACTAACGGATGTGGGGTGTTACACGTGGTATCAGAGCTAAAGGTTACCGGATCAGATAAAAGATTTGAAAAATTATTTTCAAAACGGGTTTAAAAGAAGCATTTTCAAAAGAAAAGTTTTGTTTAAAAGGCATATTCCTCAGAGCCATATGCACTATCTTTTGATTCTCTGTTTGAGTCCTTATTTCCTTCTTTCCTGAGTCTCTGGGGCTCCTGGCTTTCTGGGAGGTAACCTCATCGAAGGGCGAAGTAGTACTCGACTTCTATCTATAGCCGTAATAGTTTCACCTGCAACTAGTTTTCTTTCAGGCTTTGTAGGGTTTTCTGTACGATGGAGGCAGCTTTCGAGAGATTTGTCAACATGATTACACAAGGAAGAGGAAGAGGAGTTTGGCTAAGGGGCACAACCCAAGGATGAGGAATTCATGGATATGGACTTGGCTCACGAAGGAGGAAGGAATTATAAAACCTAAGACAAGAGGAAGTAGCTTTTCTATGGTATAATAGGGCATATAATTAAGGACAGGGGCAAGGACGAGGGAAAGGATTTTCAGGAGGACAAGTGCGTGCTTTCACCACCAGAATACCTGGGAGAGAGATAGTAAAAGTCTCCATTGGAAAAGTTTAGCTTTTCATTTGATCAACCTGGTAGTACTCTTTTGATCTTAGCGCTTTGCATTCGTTTATACCTGCTTCCATAGTTGAGTCTCTGCACCTAGGTAATTGTATAGTAGAAGATCCCAACTAGTCTCGGATCCAAGTTGGTGGTTCGGTCCGTTTACCTTTGGTTTGCAGGGATTTGAGAACGGCCACATTAAGTGTTTAGTTTAAGCGTAATGCTTTGGTTCCATGGGCTATGACTTGATCCTAGGCATGGGTTGGTTGGCTAGTAATTCTGAAAGTTAGACTTTTTCACTTGCCTTGGAAATACCCTCGTGATTTTGTGATCCTAAAAAGATCGGTTAGGCTTAGCTATCTAGAATCACTTAATACATTTATCGATGATTTGCAATCCGTTAGAATAGTCCATGGGTAGGCAGTTGTTTTGATTAGGACAGGGGTTTACCCCTAAACGTGGGATAGACTTCCGCATATATCCAGCTGACAATGCAAAGCCAGCTATCCGATCAACGACAGTTTTGGAAATGGAGGTAAAGAAACTTTGCAATCGTGAAGATTAATTAGATAAGGTACAGAATAGTGAAGCCAAAGAAGATGCGACCTAGCAGACTGAAGACTAGATACACGCATCATACCCTTTTTCCTAAGGGTACATCCTTGATCTCTTTTAAGAATTTTATGCATACTTTCTAGCCTTTAAGGTGTATCCTCTAGGACGTATCATCGATCCTTAGATAGAAGCCGATGGATGTAAACATGTATTTGAAACATGTTATGATTGATGGTTGCAAGAGGTTGCTCGTGGATGCATATACACACCATATGCGCTAGAATGACTTAGTCACTTTCGTATTGCATTCATATATATGTATTTGCTTAACGGATTTAACTTGATATGTTATCATGTGGATGTTGCACATGGATGAATGGCTATGCACACATGTACTATTTACATAACTAGGGATGCTTGCATACATGATTGGACACATGGCACTGACATAATTCGCATTAAGGAGGTCAACTGAATCAGTAGACCGCCTGATTTTGCATTAGATAAAGACATATACACACACTATGCATATGAACATGAAAGCATAAGAAATATTTTTTTAAGGATAATAAATGCCTGTGATTGAATGGTTGAGTAGATGGGTGATTGGATAGTAGGACACATTCTTCCTAACATGAAGAGTTCGGGGACGAAATCCTTTTAAGAGGGGGAGAATGTAACACCCCGTAGTTCTGTAACATTAAGTTTCGCGAATTAAAGTATAACTAAATTTTAGAAGATGAATTAAGGGAAACGGGTTATGCCATTGCGTTCATCTCGAAATACTGCTTGAGATAGAGTCCGAGTTTGTGTAAATCAGACTACGTACGAAGGAGATACGACCTCCGAAAGTTTAAGAATTTATTTAAAATTCAAACAGCTCGAAAAACGGATTCAAAATTCAAAAATAGGACCAGACCCGGGCTGGGCAGGAAAATTCATGCCCAGGGCCCAGTTCGACCATAGGGTCGATCTGAACCCAGGTCGACCACAGGGTCTACCATAGTGTCGACCTGGTTGACCCAGGTCGACCTCCCCTGTCGACCTGGTCAGGTCTGGCTGGGCTGGTCTGTGTTCTGGTCGAATTTTTGGGCCTGATCTTGTCACTAGGGCTGAGTTGTCTTCTTTTGATTGGCTTCTCTTTAGAACGGATGGCTTTGATTAAACCTGGCTTCATCGACGGCTCTAATTAACTTGCAACTCTATAAAAACACCCTAGGTCACCAACTAAAATCCACACAAAAATAAGAACTTGAGCCACCATGATGTCAGAAGAAAACTAAAGAGAGCCTCCGCTTGAAAAGAGATGAACAACGATTCAAGAAACAAAAATCTAACCTAATTTATACGCAACGTTTTATACTCCAAGGGAAAGCTTTGCAAATTCAGAATAACAGAAACCAGAAACCAGAAACCAGAAAACAAGTTTCAGCGCCAGTTGTAAGCATAGTGGTTTCTGAATATGAATAGAAATTGCGATGTGATTCGATGTAATTGAAATTAGGGTTTTACTATTGTAAAATATTGATGTAAATTCTGTGTATTGCGTTGATTGTTTCATATTCTGTATTGGGAGTTTGAGGCATAAATTGGTTGATGCGAGCCTATTGACATTTGTATATGAAGATAAATATCACTTGCAAGTTTGTAGAAAAAAACTAGAATTGACATCTTTATGTTATGACGTTAACATGGTTAGCATACATTCTTTTTAGGCCTAAGTTGAGACTCATGTAAACATGTTCCAAGTAGAAACCTTTTATGCCTACATGACTCAAAACCTTTGTATACATTATTATGTTTATTTGCAAGTGATAATTGGGTTTATGCAAGTACCTTTCGGTTACACAAATTATACTAGTTTCATGTTGAAATAGGCTACTTGATGTAAAGTTAGTTTACAGCTTTGGGTGATGTCAAAAAGTGGACAGTTTTATGCCAGTTTAGTGTTTGACATTATGCCTAGTTATATGTGTATAAAACCATGTTTAAACAAGTCTAAAAGTACGCCATTTCATGTGACACCAATTTAGATATATCCTTATTGAATGCTAGTTCACATTACCCACAATTTGCGTTAGTGAAAACGCTATGTTGCAAGTTCATGCGCCACACACTTTTATGTATCCTAGAACAATTCATGATTCTGTGCTTCCCCTTTTTATGTTTATGAGTTGGGCTGAAATGTTAAGCCCAACATATGTTATGCTGCGTACGTACAAACGGGGGAAACAAACGTTGGGTTTAAAATAAAATACATGTATTGGCATGTTTGACACATGCCAATGACTAGTGACATTAAAAGTGGTATAAATTATACCCAAAATTAGTGAATTTGGATAATTGGGCCATAAAACATTTACATATAAAATTGAAAATTGACAAATATGTAAATCTAGAAAATACGAGCATGCTTAACCCGATGTTGGATTGAGTTGTGATGTAAACCTGCCCGGACCCGCCCGGCTATCCAGTAATCACAACAATACATATCCAATGTGAGAGGTTAAGGCATTGAGCCCAATAAAGACTCGAGGTTAGACTGAGTTGTGGCGTAAGACTGCCCGGAACCGACCGGCATATAGGCAGCCCCAACAATACCTGTCTAATGTGAGTGGTTGGTGCTTTAATAAGACAATTAAAGCAAAGTTAGGATTGGTAGGTTTAAGTTAACTAAAACACTTAACCAACTTAACATGTTAACAAGACAAGACTTGTAGGGGTTAAGTAACTAAGAAAACACTTAGCTAATTTAACATGTTAACTAGACTAGAAGGTGAGGTTAAGTAAAGTTAATACACTTAACCAATTTAACATATTAACTAGACTAGAGGGTGAGGTTAAGTAAATTCTGGACACTTAACTGTTATAATCTGATAATTAGATAAGAGGGTGAGGTTAAGTAAATTCAGGACATTTAACCGTTATAATTTGATAATTAGATAAGTGGGTGAGGTTAAGTAAATTTAGAATACTTAACCATTATAACATGTTAGCTAGATAAGTGGGTAAGGTTAAGTAAATACACTTAGCCAATTTAATATTTTAGCTGGACCAGAGGGTAGGGTTAAGTAAACATAGAACACTTAACCATCATAGTGTGATAAATTGAACAGGGTTAAATTGAAACATGAAGGGACAATACCTAACAATTAGAACATGTTAATTAAACAGATGTTAGGGTTAAGTTAACTAAGTGAACACTTAACCGTTATAACATGTTAGTTAAAACAGATGGGCAAGATTAGGTTAGGGGACACTTAACCAATACAAGATGAATGGGTTGGGTTAAGTAATAAGAAATACTTAACCAATATAACTTGGTTTGTGATAGGGTTAAGTCAACATGAACTACTGATAACACTTAGCCAGTTTAATATGACAGAGGAATGGGTTAAGCTAACCTGAATTGACTAATGACACTTAACCAATCCAACTTGACGAGAAAGAGGGCTAAGTAGAAAACCCCAGTTAAGAAACAATCGAGAAGAGCTAAGTTGAAATCCCCAGTTAAAGAAACTAAGTGATAAACCTTAGTTAACAAGATTTATGGAAAAAGAAACTAAGTGGTAAACCTTAGTTGAGAACAACTAAGTAATAATTCTTAGTCAAGAAAACTGAGCCGGTCCATAATAGATGAATAACCCGATATGGTAGATCATCGCTTAACAAGTACATGAGAAGGAGCAAATGTTTATCCGATTTCAAAAAAGGCTCTAGTGGACTGGGTTTAGAAGCACGTAGCTTCGGGGGACGTGAGGGTACTCTTGGTATCCCTCTGTGAGGTTGTAGATGATCCGCCTGGGCTCACAGAGGTTAAGGTCTGCGTCAGGAGAACCAAGGGTATGCCTTGGTTGCAACTTAAGGCAACCTAAAGACTGGGATGGACCAGCGTGATTCGACGAGACCAGTAGCCCTGTGATAGCGACTCGTTGTCTACCTACCATCTTGAGTCCATCGTAGTACGCATGCGGAAAGGCAGAGAACTCCCAACAGACCATATACTTGCTATCTAGTTATGGGTGAGGCTGGCCAATAGGAAAGTGGGGCATAGGTGGCAAGAGTATAGTTCTCGTGCTTGATTTTCTTGGATTGCCTTTCATTAGTTGAGGGAGGGGTCACGTGGGACCATAACCACTGGTAGAAAAGCAGACCTTAGCATCTGCATCGACAGATATCTGAAAGCTCCCGATCGAGTTCCGAGTTTCTAGAATAGCCATGCCACGGGACTTGGGTCACACATTTCAGGACATGTGCATCTAGACAGCGATAAACAATTCGCGACACATATGTGGGGGAATGTCTAGGAACATATACCACTCTAGGTAGTGTGTCCTAGACTAGGGTCATCGTTTGACAGGTAGCATAATCCCTAGTGGACCTAGGTGGCATAAATCCTGAATCCGAGAAATATTAGATAAGACGCATAAACCCTAGTTGAATCTAGGGAACGCTCGATAGAAAACCCTAGATTAAATCTAGGTAATAAATAATAGATGTGCGCCTGACGGCAACCACAGTTACGGGGACTGGGATCACGTTATCATTTTATACAGATTACTAGTTGGGATACTATTTAGGTGGTGCAGAGATTAGTATGGGATGCGATAGTAATTTCGATTCTAAACCGCTTTGCCTTAGTTTATGGTATTTTCCCATTTTCAGTTTATGCATGTCATGTCCTTTTCCTTATTCAATACCGAAGCACCACTAGACTTACCAAGCTTTATGTCTGACTCTATGTTTTCTTTCGTCTTCTTTTCTTCCGTTCCCCCCAGGTAGTCAGGGAGGGAATAACTCAGATTTGTATGGACCTGTTACTCTTTCCAAGCTTGAAGACTCTTTGATGCGCTGCTTTGGACTCTCTTTTCCACCGCTATGGCTGGCTAATGTTTTATTGGGGAATATCATTGTATATTTATGCTTCTTTATTTTGTTAAACAAGATAGATACTTTGTTGTTGGAAAACAATCTTTGTACAAGCTGTTTATAAATGCAATAAAGTTTTATTCACTTTTCCGCTGCTTTATTTATCTGTCTTGTAATTTATCTGCATCTTTTACCTATAATACTTCACAGAACTTAGTGCATTTCCTTTGTGAGTGAAACTAACGGATGTGGGGTGTTACAAGAGGCAAGGTGCGTAAGTAAAAAACACTCCGCTGTTTTGAGAGTCCTTTAATGGGGTTAGGTTTTTTTCCGCCGCCACCATTCCTCTTTCAGATCTCCTCTTCTTATGTTCGTCTCTCACCCTACGTCACCTCGAATCGTCCTCCGTACTCCTAACCTCCTTTTCCGCTGTGTTCTGTTTTCTTATTCCTGCTTTCGTTTTCTTTCTGCGATTTCTTTTCACCAATCCTGTATCCGCTGATTCCATAACTCGGTTGTGCCTCTTCATACAAATCTGTCTCTCAGCTATCATCTTCAATCACGGATGCTCTTGAGCGCCTTTTAGCTAGGGTTTGCTATTCAGCAAAGTGAGTTAGTTGGATTTGCAGTTCTTTATTTCCAGATATGGTTTTTTCTAGAGTTCTGATTGCCCTTTGCTGCCTCGTCGGACCTTTTCTTAGTCTTGTGTTGCCTCTGTAGGCTTGGGTGTGGGTGGCTGGTCTTTCATCTGTTGGTGGTTGCTCAGTTGTGCTTGTGTGCTCAGTGCATAGTCTATCTACAGGTTCCCGTTTTTTCAACCTCTTCATCCATCTTCTAGCTTATCTTGGACCCAATCCGATGGCTATTATCTTCTATTCTTGCTTCAAATTTCACTCTTATTCTCTGAGTGGTGGCCACTTCAGGCCTTCTCGGGTTTGTGGCCCCCTTGTTCTAGGCTGTAGGTGTGCTGTAACGTCTTCTTTCATATGGTATCGTGTCCAGTCATTCCTTGTCTGGTAGGTCGGTCTCTCTTTGAGTATTGTGCTCATCCCCTTTCGGTGGGCTATTGCTTGTATCTCGGCTTCAACAACCTATGGGATGGTTGTGTCGGTTGTGACGATCCCAAAACCCCGTGACACGGTGTTAAGGATAATCATTGGAATATAACACATTAATCATCATTAGCAGATCACAGATAATAGCATAAACAGAAAATAGAATAATTTACACACATATGACAGTGGAATCATATAGATATCATCACATCAGAGAAGCACAGTACAGGATACAACTTAGTGCATAATGATACATAATCAGTCACCATCGCCTGAGGCGGAATCATACATAAAGAGTACTCAAAATAAATATCAGTCTACATCGCCAATGGCGGAATCATAATATAGATACAATAATGGCGGAGAAAATCAAAGTCAGCACGGTGTAGTCAAGCCTTGCCATGAGCCAAAAGGTGCGTCAGAAACCTGTAACAAGGCTGCCCGTGTGAAAATGAGGGCACCCGAGTTTGCAAGGTGAAACAAACTACGAGTCAGTCATGGGACTGTTATGAGAAATCTACTCAACTTAGTAACAACAATAATAAGGCAAATCAAAGGACCACGCCACTTTCGCGGAACGGGTTTACTCCAATGAGTGCTAGTGCATGAGATAAAGTAAACGATTAAATCAACGCAATGCTTTTTATAAAATGAAGCCATTATAAGACTCAGGTCCCATCACACAATGCAACGCAAGCCGGAGGATAGAGTTTTCCCTTATAATGGCCAAAGATGCTTCATACGAATAAAACAAAAGTGTTTGATATTATTACTAGTGCATATATGTTTCAAAAGCAAATTCAATCATAAATATCAATCCTAGACGACATGGGTACCATATATCATGTCGCCATACTAGTAATAAATCACATCCGCATATTTCGTATTGGAAATTGGATTCCTTCATGAGTCGAGGCAAGGGGCAAGCTCCTCTCCGATTCGAGACACTCTAGCAAATGTCCCAGGACTCCACTATGATCCTTGGATCTTCAGGGTCGGTCCTCTCTTACTTTTGAGGATTGGCAATTCCTAAACACATGTTTCCCGGTCCTTACAGACCTATATCGAGGCGCCTCGCATTCCAACAACCACACAGGTGAAAAGTATATATAATGTCAGGGCTGGTAGGTCACTAACACCACCTTAGCTAGAAAGAAACGTCGTGCTCTCCCTGCAGTCACTCTCCCGTTTTTGACTCATAACGAGGTGTGAGGCTCGCGAATTCACGTTATACACAAAGCTACGTCACACAGACCATGCTTTGATCATCAACCACAAGACTTTGCTTTGCAACAGAAGCCTTGATCATATGCCACTTAGGCGTGCCACACAGGCAATCCACTCTATGCGACTGATTTCTATCAATATATAACCTCTGAGCTCGTACGTCTCAGAGAAGGGCGTTAGGCAAGAGAATAAATTCTCCGCCGCCAAACAGATATATATTTAACAGAGATCAATCAGCACAGAACAAAATCCAATGTCAGACACACAGTCCATTTACAAGTCCGTTCTGGGTCTGAACGAAACCGGAGGCACCAATTCCTCGCATATCCGTACAATCAACAGTATGTTTGGACGGCTACTACTTCAGTTCCTTCATGGTAGCTACTCCAATCACGAGCATCAGTAGCGCCCATCCATCCAATGTGAAGATCGTCGGTCTTCAACCATCTTCCACTCTTCGACTTCTCAACGTCGATCGTTTATTTGAAATGAGATAACCTCGGCCTTTTCAAATAACCCACGTATATTTAGATTTTCAAATCAGTTATTCCCATGGTTGGACTATTCAACATTCACATTTCAGTTATTTAGTTATAATTTTCATGTCAAATACATTCAACCATCACATATCAAGAAAACACGACAAAATTGGTTTATTTCTACTCTATATCGTCTATAGTATTTTATAACGATATATCGCCATTTTTATTTTATTTAAAACGGCCAAATTTAATTAAACGACGCTTCAGGTCGTATCGATGCACTGGCACTGCTTTTCACTAATTTTGTTTTACACATATATGAAAATCTAACCATTGGATCTTCACAAATTTTATATCATTAGGAAGGTCATTTCAAAACGATTCTAACGGTTTCAGTTTTGGGAAAATCCGACGGTCGGATCTTCCACACTAGCCATTTGAAGTTACGATTTCAATTTACGAACTGCAGCGTCGTTATTCGATTTAATTTAATTATATTTTTATATATATATATATATAAATATAATCGTTTCTAGCGCTGTTTTTCTTCAGATTTGAATTAAACATTCCAGACAATCCAACCGTCGGATCTTCACAAAGTTGGTGCCGTTGGAAAGATATTTCCAAGGCGAACCCAACGGTTGCGGTTTCGGGAAAATCCAATGGTCGGATTTCCCGCACTAGTCGTTTGAAATCACGGTTTCAAAACACGAACTGCACGGCCACGTTTCGTTTTAATTCTATTTATATTTATATATTTATATAAATATAGTTCATTCAAAAATTCCTATATCGTTTCCACTTCAATTATTTCACTAACGCCTTTAAATTTCGGAAAATTTCGCCATAACCTCCTTTGTACGGGAGGGTCTGGGAAAATTCCCAAATAGCCACACGGGCGTCTCATATCAAAAAGAAAAGGAAAAAGCCAAGCGGCTAGCCAACAGGCTCATAAAATCATCACCCAAACAAAACAGTAAATGTGTACCTATTTGTCGGGCACAAAATTTTATTCCTCTTCTCTAGCCCCTTTGCTATAACCTGTTCAATAGATATGCATGTACATATATACAATTTCTATCATTTATCATTTTCCATTCAATTTCATATTTGATTTACTTTGGTTTTAAAACACCATTCCCTCTAATGTTGCATGCATAGGCTAAAATCATATCATTAGCTAATTAATGTATATTTCAACTCATGCACATTTATTTGAACAAGTGGCTATTTTTAACACTTCACATTTCAAAGACGATAATTTTGGCGAACTAAAATAGATTTCAACACATGACTATTTTATTTAGTTCCTATGCATGTTAAAAATAATATTTCTTTCACAAATATTTATTTCAACGTCCGCATATCTTTAGCATATCACAAATATGATAAAAATGATATTTTTATCGTTCAAAATATTTATTCGACAAATGGATGTTTTCAACACTTCATAGTCTCAATAAAATTGTAATTTTTATTGTTCGATCTTTTTATTCAACACATGAAATTTTCCACTACACACACTTCTCAACAAATGAGCATTTCCACACATGGACATTTTATTTATGTTGTTCATATTAGAAAGATGGGATTTTTATTGTTGAAACTATTTATATAAGGCGAATATTTTTCATACTTCATATATATATAAAAAATGTGATTTTTATTGTTAGAACACTTCATTCATTCATAAATGAATTTAATTTTCACACGACACTTTTCAACACACAAACATTTCCACACATGGATATAGTTTCAACATATGGCTTTAATTTCAACGCATGAAAATAATTTCAACATATGAAAATAATTCTAACACACAAAGATTATTCAAAATTTCGGCAGCATAACGGCAGGGTAGTTAAAACCGGCACCGTCCCTAGTACGGCTCGTCGCTCTACCTTAAAACCTCGCGGTTTTTGACAATGGGGATTCATGCATCTAATTCGCACGCAGGCGGCATGTTTATTTTTATTTCCACAAATATTTCCAATTCATTTCGATCACCAATGGGTATTTTTCAACCACAAACAAACAATATCAACCACAAACAATTATTCAACCATTCGTATTTTTCATCCAATATTTCACACCAATTCACCACAATAAATATCGTCCATGGTTTGTGGACGAGGGGAGTACATATATATATATATATATAATTGCTATATTTCACTTGCATTTCAACACATATATCAATTATTCTTTGCATGTAAAATTCATACTTCGCTTATATAGCTTACACTACGCATGTACATGAGGTATACAACACGTATGTAATTTATATTTCGCTAATATAAATTATACACGACATTTTCCATTCAATTTCACGTTAATTTAGATTTCTCACCTTGGTTTTCGGAGTGCTAAAAATCGATACGATGTCAGAAAAATCCGCGGCTTCTTCTATTGGGTAGAGAGCTTCCTTACGGTCCCGATGTTTCCTGTTTCATCGAATTTCGTCAACACACTAAAAAGATATGATTTTTCAAAGTGTAAACATAAAAAAAACTCACCTTTCACGAAGGTTCTAAACTAGGTTTACGGTTTTCGCGAGAATCGGGGCACGAGGGGATGATCGGCAAGTTGGACGTGGAAGAGGGAGGAGAGGGCTATCTGGCGGTGGTGGTTTGGTGGCGTTCGGTGGTCAGGATCGGCGGCGGCGCTGGGAAGGTCGAGGCTTTGGACGCTCGATTCAGGCGGAGGAGGGGTTGGTCGACGTCGAACTGGGGTCGGATTTGAAGGGGAGGAGAAGGCGCTTCGAATGGTTGCGGTGGCGAAGGCTGTAGGTGGCGGTAGCGGCGGCGATCGGTCGGGGAAGTTTCGAGCACGGGTCGCCGTTCGTTCGAGGTTTTTTTTTTTCAAATTATGAATGGCTAATTCTGATTGGCCGAGGACTTTATTAACTTTTTAAATAGTGTTTTCTCAAACGAACTCCTTTTTAAACCCAACGACTGTCGCCCCTAGCTAAATACCCCCATTCCGGACAAAATGGGATATGTTTCGTTGGCCAATTCGACTGTTACAGCCAGTTATTTTTCAAATTAAAGTATAAAACATTTAATTTTTAACTCTGAATGTACATTTCAATTTGCCAGGGCCACAAACTGATTCGAAAAATTCCAGAAAAATAAATCTAGCTATGTTTTGACGCTACGGTCCCAACAAAACTAGTTTCGTCGAATTCTGAGATTGTTTGAAAAATGGCCATTTTCGGGTCGATCCAATTTAACAGAAATTGACCAAACACATTTTCTTTTGCCACGCTCACATACTAGCTTCAAAAATTATGAAATTTGAAACCTAGCAATTGTTTGACATCCCGGACCCAACAAAAGTGGTTTCGTCGAATTCCGAGGTCGTATGCAAAATATCAATTTTCCAGTGCTATATATTCTATATGGCGACCATTCTGAAAATTCATTCGGCCATAACTTTTGATTCCCGTTATGAAACTTCGATTTTTCAGATTCGTTAGAAAGGTATTGACTAACAGATTTAAATATTTTTGGTTTCGCTAAAATCCGTTATATTTTCCACCCTGCACAGTCAGTCAAAGTTTGAATCCAAATTTTCAAATTGACTCACTATTTCTAATTCACTACTTTATTGAAATATTCTATTTCCATTGTTCAAATTCCTGTGAAATCACCAATTTAAAAATTTTTAAATTGGCTCGTATTTTTCGGGTTATTACAATCTCCCCCACTTAAAACTTTTCGTCCTCGAAAAGGAAACAACAGTAAAGTAGGAAATAAAATGTAAATGCAAAGTATTGTAAAGGTACCTTGCACCGGAGTTAGTCAGAGATATCCACTCTACATTTGGGGTAAGCTTGCTTAATGCTTTCCTCCGTCTCCCAAGTACAGTCTCTAGGATCACTGCTCCACTGCACTTTAACTAAATGAACCTTTTTGCTTCTGAGCTCTCTAGTTTTTTTGCCAACAATCTTTAATGCCTCTCTTCTGAGTGATAATTCTGGAGTTATGTCTATATCCTGTTGCGCTGCTTCTTCTACAACAAGATCCGGATCATGCACATGTCTTCTAAGTTGAGATACGTGAAATACATCGTGCACTCCGGGCAACCAATCTGGTAATTGAACCCTATAAGCAAGAGTTCCAATTCGTTCAAGTATAGGAAAGGGACCAATAAATCTCGGTGCCAACTTCCCGGTCTTGCCAAATCTGATTACTCCTCTCATCGGAGAAACCTTCAAATAAACATGATCACCAACATCAAATGTCAAATCTCTCCTTCTAGAGTCTGCATAACTTTTCTGTCGGCTTTGGGCGGTTCTCAAATGCTTTTTGATGAAGTTGACTTTAGCAGATGCTTCTCTAATCAAATCGGGTCCTAACACAAGTCTGTTGCCAGGTTCTACCCAACATGCTGGAGATCTGCAGGGTCTGCCATATAATGCCTCAAATGGCGACATTCCCAAACTTGCTTGATAGCTATTGTTATATGAGAATTCTGCCAAATGCAAATGATCTTCCCATGACCCACCAAAATCAATTATACAAGCCCGCAATAAATCTTCTAGAATTCTATTCACCCGCTCAGTTTGGCCATCTGTTTGAGGGTGATAAGCGGTGCTCATATTCAGTTTTGTTCCCAATTCTGTCTGGAAAGCCTCCCTGAATTTGCTAGTAAATAGGGGATCTCTATCACTGACTATGCTGATGGGAATTCCATGCAGCTTAACAATTTCTTCGAAGTATATCTGCGCTAGACTTTGAGCGGTTCTATTGGATCTGACAGGTATAAAATGGGCAGTCTTCGTGAAGCGATCTACAATTACCCAAATGTTGTCATTACCTTTCTTGGTTCGCGGCAAACCATCTATGAAATCCATGGAAATCTGTTCCCATTTCCAACTTGGGACTTCCAACGGTTGCAACAGTCCAGCTAGCTTCTGTTGGTCACTCTTGACCAATTGACAAGTAGGACATCTACTAACATACAAAGAAATATCCCTTTTCATTGCCTTCCACCAGAAAGTGCGTTTGATATCATTGTACATTTTACTCACCCCAGGATGGATGCAAAATTTGGATTTATGGCATTCGTCTAACACTTCTCTTTTGAGCTCAGGAAGGTTGGGAACATAAATTCTCCCATTCAGTCTCAGAACTTCTTCTTTATCTACTTGAAAGCTTGAGGGCTCTCCCTTCTGGGTTCTTCCTTTGATCTTTTGAGTGAAATAATCATTCTTCTGGAGAGCACATATCTTATCGATCAAGCTAGGTGTAATTATAAGATGGGCAACGATTGCGGTCTTTCTACTAAGCGCATCCGCTACAACGTTAGCCTTCCCCGGCGTATACAGGATATCAAGATCATACGCTGCAAGAAATTCTAGCCAACGCTGCTGTCTCAGATTCAGATCTTTCTAGGTATATAAATACTTCAACGATTGATGATCTGCGTATAGTATAAATTTCTCGCCCAATAAATAATGTCTCCAGATTTTCAAGGCAAAAACGATGGCTAGCAACTCAAGATCATGAGTCACATAATTTTTCTCATGCGGTTTCAGTTGGCGGCTTGCATAAGCGACTACTTGGTCTCTCTGCATTAACACTGCATCAAGACCTCTAATAGAAGTATCTGTCCAAACCGTTAAATCCTGATTGCCATCAATAATGGTTAACACTGGAGCAGTGGTCAGTTTCGATTTCAATTCCTGGAAAGCTTCTTCACAGTCGGAAGTCCACTTAAACTTCTCATGTTTCTTTGTGAGCTTCGTTAATGGACCGGATATCTTCGAAAAATCCTTAACGAACTTTTGATAATAACTAGCCAACCCCATAAAACTTCTAACTTCCGTGGGAGTAGTGGGTTGTTTCCAGTCTTGAATCGATGTTATTTTGCTTGGGTCAACAGAAATTCCTTTCTCTGACACGACATGGCGAAGAAATTTGACTTCTTCTTACCAGAAGACACATTTAGAGAATTTGGCTTTGAAGACGTTCTTTCTTAGAATCTCCAATACTTGTTCTAAGTGTTTTTCATGCTCGGATTTTGATTTGGAGTAGATTAAAATATCATCGATGAAGACGAGGACAAATTTATTCAGAACTCCCCTGAACACTCTATTCATTAGATCGACAAAGTATGCTGGAGCGTTGCATAGGCCAAACGACATTACTAACCATTCATAAAATATGTCTGGACCTCTGAAAGCTGTCAAAGGGACACACTCTTCTGCTATTCTCAATTGATGAAACCCCGTAGCTAGGTCCATTCGGGAAAATACTTTCGCCCCATTCAATTGGTCTAGCAAATCATCAATGCGGGGTAATGGATATTTATTTTTAAGCGTCTGTTTGTTGAAGTCTCGGTAATCAACACATAATCTAAGAGTACCGTCTGACTTTGGGACAAACACAACAGCTGCACCCCAATTAGAAAAACTAGGTTTGATTAGACCCTTCCACAATAGTTGACGAGTTTGATCGCCTAATTCTTCTTTTTCTTTCGGAGTCATTCTGCGAATTGGATGCACCACTGGTCTGGCATTGGGAATTAGATCAATTCGGAATTCTATTTCTCTTTGCGGAGGTAAGTTTTCAACTTCTTCAAACACATCCGCATAGTTTCTAACAATCGGAATCTTTTCTATGGAAGTGGGGATAAGTTCTAATGCTGACCAAAATTCTTCTCTATTCGGATTCAAACCATGACAGGGAACCGTAATATACCCAAGCTTCGTTCGAATTTTTACGATTCTTTCCGCACACTTTACCTCATCTTCGTATTTCGTTAACCAATCCAGTCTGAGAATAATATCGAATTCGGGAAAATCCATAACGATTAACTCAAAAGGAAACTTGTAGGAAGAATAAGAGACTGGCACTCTACAATATGAACTGAGAGTAACAGGACCCCCTATCGGGTTATGTACTTCCACCGATTCTTTGAGCTTTCGCTGTTTTAACTTTAATTTGTGGACTGTGTTATTAGCAATAAAACTACGCGACGCACCCGTGTCAAACAATACAGAAACAGGAATATTTTTAATGGTAAGGGTACCTCCCAAAACATCAGGTTTACCTGCTCCATCAGAAGCAGCTGGCGGGCTCGACCCGTCATAGACGTGAGCTACTGTAGCTTTCTTCAGCAAAGGACAGTCTTTGACCAGATGATCGGTCTTTCGACAATTGAAGCACGAGCGAGGGTTCTGGGAGCCTTGGCTCGAGCCTTGAGAATTTGTCTTCTGCCTCTTCGGAGCTGTGCAGACGTTTGAGTAGTGCCCCGGCTTACCACAGTTAAAGCAATTTCCTCTTGGCGGCTTGCCAGTCTGAGGTTTTGAAGATGCTGCTTGGCTTGACTCGCCTTGATTTACAGCAGGCTTGCGCTGGTTTCCGGCTTGGCTTTTAGCGCGATCCTGATCCAGATGCCTTTGATCAAGGTCTTCGTAGTTGCATGTCATTTCCACCAGCTCGTTGAATTCCAGCTTGACATGGGCCATGGCTCTATCATGATATTGTCATCTTAGCCCAAGGATAAACCTCTTATTTTTGGATTTCGCAGTGGCGACGAGCTTCGGAGCATAGGGCGACAACAGTGTAAATTTATTCAGATAATCTTGCACGGAAAGATCCCCCTGCTGGAGATTGGCGAAGTCATCGTGCATTCTTTCTAGAGCTTGTTCTGGGACATATTTCTCCTTGAAGAGTTCTTTGAATCCATCCCATGTTCTTCCAGCTTCTCTATTCCCGGCGGTAAGAGATTCCCACCATAGTTCAGCTTGTTCCTGCATAAGCCAGGCGCCCATAATAGCTTTGTCTTCGTCTCCAAGCCTTAGGCCTTCAAGAATTTTCTCGCATGTTTTGAGCCATGCAAGGGCCTATATTATGGTGCCAGTT
The DNA here is from genome assembly GCA_030737875.1 of Allium sativum. Lineage (NCBI taxonomy): Eukaryota > Viridiplantae > Streptophyta > Magnoliopsida > Asparagales > Amaryllidaceae > Allium > Allium sativum. Next base: position 831,443,491 of record CM060913.1, read on the forward strand.
CCCGAGAAGGTCTTGCCTCCTAAGTTTTTATATCTCTTGGCTATGCGGTCTAGCTCGAAGTATTGAGTTGCCGGAGGTTGTATCAAAAGTCCTTCTTGAGCTGGGACTTCTCCCCTTCCTCGGCCTCGGCCGGCACGGCCTCCTCTAACGACGGCTGCTTTGGTAGCCATTTGTCAAATTCTGTATAAGCAAGAAAAAGTCAGCTAACAGAAATGATAGTCTATTGCATAGTTAAGCAGAAAATTTTACGGAAAGATAACGATGGACTGATCAATTGTTTTTGCTATTCTGCTCGGCTCATTCTAGGACTTTACTAGTCCTATCTCTAATGAGCGACTCGCCTTAGAATACTACTGATTCTATTTTGACGAAGTGTTTAATGTGTTAGGCTCCAGAACTAAGGTTAACCAAAGCTCTGATACCAGCTGTGACGATCCCAAAACCCCGTGACACGGTGTTAAGGATAATCATTGGAATATAACACATTAATCATCATTAGCAGATCACAGATAATAGTATAAACAGAAAATAGAATAATTTACACACATATGACAGCGGAATCATATAGATATCATCACATCAGAGAAGCACAGTATAGGATACAACTTAGTGCATAATGATACATAATCAGTCACCATCGCCTGAGGCGGAATCATACATAAAGAGTACTCAAAATAAATATCAGTCTACATCGCCAATGGCGGAATCATAATATAGATACAATAATGGCGGAGAAAATCAAAGTCAGCACGGTGTAGTCAAGCCATGCCATGAGCCAAAAGGTGCGTCAGAAACCTGTAACTAGGATGCCCGTGTGAAAATGAGGGCACCCGAGTTTGCAAGGTGAAACAAACTACGAGTCAGTCATGGGACTGGTATGAGAAATCTACTCAACTTAGTAACAACAATAATAAGGGAAATCAAAGGACCACGCCACTTTCGCGGAACGGGTTTACTCCAATGAGTGCTAGTGCATGAGATAAAGTAAACGATTAAATCAACGCAATGCTTTTTATAAAATGAAGCCATTATAAGACTCAGGTCCCATCACACAATGCAACGCAAGCCGGAGGATAGAGTTTTCCCTTATAATGGCCAAAGATGCTTCATACGAATAAAGCAAAAGTGTTTGATATTATTACTAGTGCATATATGTTTCAAAAGCAAATTCAATCATAAATATCAATCCTAGACGACATGGGTACCATATATCATGTCGCCATACCAGTAATACAATCACATCCGCATATTTCGTATTGGAAATTGGATTCCTTCATGAGTCGAGGCAAGGGGCAAGCTCCTCTCCGATTCGAGACACTCTAGCAAATGTCCCAGGACCCCACTATGATCCTTGGATCTTCAGGGCCGGTCCTCTCTTACTTTTGAGGATTGGCAATTCCTGAACACACGTTTCCCGGTCCTTACAGACCTATATCGAGGCGCCTCGCATTCCAACAACCACACAGGTGAAAAGTATATATAATGTCAGGGCTGGTAGGTCACTAACACCACCTTAGCTAGAAATAAACGTCGTGCTCTCCCTGCAGTCACTCTCCCGTTTTTGACTCATAACGAGGTGTGAGGCTCGCGAATTCACGTTATACACAAAGCTACGTCACACAGACCATGCTTTGATCATCAACCACAAGACTTTGCTTTGCAACAGAAGCCTTGATCATATGCCACTTAGGCGTGCCACACAGGCAATCCACTCTATGCGACTGATTTCTATCAATATATAACCTCTGAGCTCGTACGTCTCAGAGAAGGGCGTTAGGCAAGAGAATAAATTCTCCGCCGCCAAACAGATATATATTTAACAGAGATCAATCACAAAATCCAATGTCAGACACACAGTCCATTTACAAGTCCGTTCTGGGTCAGAACGAAACCGGAGGCACCAATTCCTCGCATATCCGTACAATCAACAATATGTTTGGACGGCTACTACTTCAGTTCCTTCATGGTAGCTACTCCAATCACGAGCATCAGTAGCGCCCATCCATCCAATGTGAAGATCGTCGGTCTTCAACCATCTTCCACTCTTCGACTTCTCAACGTCGATCGATTATTTGAAATGAGATAACCTCGGCCTTTTCAAATAACCCACGTATATTTAGATTTTCAAATCAGTTATTCCCATGGTTGGACTATTCAACATTCACATTTCAGTTATTTAGTTATAATTTTCATGTCAAATACATTCAACCATCACATATCAAGAAAACACGACAAAATTGGTTTATTTCTACTCTATATCGTCTATAGTATTTTATAACGATATATCGCCATTTTTATTTTATTTAAAACGGCCAAATTTAATTAAACGACGCTTCAGGTCGTATCGATGCACTGGCGCTGCTTTTCACTAATTTTGTTTTACACATATCTGAAAATCTAACCGTTGGATCTTCACAAATTTTATATCATTAGGAAGGTCATTTCAAAACGATTCTAACGGTTTCAGTTTTGGGAAAATCCGACGGTCAGATCTTCCACACTAGCCATTTGAAGTTACGATTTCAATTTACGAACTGCAGCGTCGTTATTCGATTTAATTTAATTATATTTATATATATATATAAATATAATCGTTTCTGGCGCTGTTTTTCTTCAGATTTGAATTAAACATTCCAGACAATCCAACCGTCGGATCTTCACAAAGTTGGTGCCGTTGGAAAGACATTTCCAAGGCGAACCCAACGGTTGCGGTTTCGGGAAAATCCAATGGTCGGATTTCTCGCACTAGTCGTTTGAAATCACGGTTTCAAAACACGAACTGCACGGCCACATTTCGTTTTAATTCTATTTATATTTATATATTTATATAAATATAGTTCATTCAAAAATTCCTATATCGTTTCCACTTCAATTATTTCACTAACGCCTTTAAATTTCGGAAAATTTCGCCATAACCTCCTTTGTACGGGAGGGTCTGGGAAAATTCCCAAATAGCCACACGGGCGTCTCATATCAAAAAGAAAAGGAAAAAGCCAAGCGGCTAGCCAACAGGCTCATAAAATCATCACCCAAACAAAACAGTAAATGTTTACCTATTTGTCGGGCACAAAATTTTATTCCTCTTCTCTAGCCCCTTTGCTATAACCTGTTCAATAGATATGCATGTACATATATACAATTTCTATCATTTATCATTTTCCATTCAATTTCATATTTGATTTACTTTGGTTTAAAAACACCATTCCCTCTAATGTTGCATGCATAGGCTAAAATCATATCATTAGCTAATTAATGTATATTTCAACTCATGCACATTTATTTGAACAAGTGGCTATTTTTAACACTTCACATTTCAAAGATGATAATTTTGGCGAACTAAAATAGATTTCAACACATGACTATTTTATTTAGTTCCTATGCATGTTAAAAATAATATTTCTTTCACAAATATTTATTTCAACGTCCGCATATCTTTAGCATATCACAAATATGATAAAAATGATATTTTTATCGTTCAAAATATTTATTCGACAAATGGATGTTTTCAACACTTCATAGTCTCAATAAAAATGTAATTTTTATTGTTCGATCTTTTTATTCAACACATGAAATTTTCCACTACACACACTTCTCAACAAATGAGCATTTCCACACATGGACATTTTATTTATGTTGTTCATATTAGAAAGATGGGATTTTTATTGTTGAAACTATTTATATAAGGCGAATATTTTTCATACTTCATATATATATAAAAAATGTGATTTTTATTGTTAGAACACTTCATTCATTCATAAATGAATTTAATTTTCACACGACACTTTTCAACACACAAACATTTCCACACATGGATATAGTTTCAACATATGACTTTAATTTCAACGCATGAAAATAATTTCAACATATGAAAATAATTCTAACACACAAAGATTATTCAAAATTTCGGCAGCATAACGGCAGGGTAGTTAAAACCGGCACCATCCCTAGTACGGCTCCTCGCTCTACCTTAAAACCTCGCGGTTTTTGACAATGGGGATTCATGCATCTAATTCGCACGCAGGCGGCATGTTTATTTTTATTTCCACAAATATTTCCAATTCATTTCAATCACCAATGGGTATTTTTCAACCACAACCAAACAATATCAACCACAAACAATTATTCAACCATTCGTATTTTTCATCCAATATTTCACACCAATTCACCACAATAAATATCGTCCATGGTTTGTGGATGAGGGGAGTACACACACACACAAATATATATATATATATAATTGCTATATTTCACTTGCATTTCAACACATATATCAATTATTCTATGCATGTAAAATTCATACTTTGCTTATATAGCTTACATTACGCATGTACATGAGGTATACAACACGCATGTAATTTATATTTCGCTAATATAAATTATACACGACATTTTCCATTCAATTTCACGTTAATTTAGACTTCTCACCTTGGTTTCCGGAGTGCTAAAAATCGATACGATGTCAGAAAAATCCGCGGCTTCTTCTATTGGGTAGAGAGCTTCCTTACGGTCCCGATGTTTCCTGTTTCAACGAATTTCGTCAACACACTAAAAAGATATGAATTTTCAAAGTGTAAACATCAAAAAAACTCACCTTTCACGAAGGTTCTAGACTAGGTTTACGGTTTTCGCGAGAATCGGGGCACGAGGGGATGATCGGCGAGTTGGACGTGGAAGAGGTAGGAGAGGGCTATCTGGCGGTGGTGCTTTGGTGGCGTTCGGTGGTCAGGATCGGCGGCGGCGGCGCTGGGAAGGTCGAGGCTTTGGACGCTCGATTCAGGCGGAGGAGGGGTTGGTCGGCGTCGAACTGGGGTCGGATTTGAAGGGGAGGCGAAGGCGCTTCGAATGGTGGCGGTGGCGAAGGCTGTAGGTGGCGGCGATCGATCGGGGAAGTTTCGAGCACGGGGCGCCGTTCGTTCGAGGGTTTTTTTTTTTTTTAAAAATAAATTATGAATGGCTAATTCTGATTGGCCGAGGACTTTATTAACTTTTTAAATAGTGTTTTCTCAAGCGAACTCCTTTTTAAACCCAACGACTGTCGCCCCTAGCTAAATACCCCAATTCCGGACACAATGGGATATGTTTCGTTGGCCAATTCGACTGTTACAGCTAGTTATTTTTCAAATTAAAGTATAAAACATTTAATTTTTAACTCTGAACGTACATTTCAATTTGCCAGGGCCATAAACTGATTCGAAAAATTCCAGAAAAATAAATCTAGCTATGTTTTGATGCTACGGTCCCAACAAAACTAGTTTCGTCGAATTCTGAGATCATTTGAAAAATGGCCATTTTTGGGTCGATCCAATTTAACAGAAATTGACCAAACACATTTTCTTTTGCCACGCTCACATACTAGCTTCAAAAATTATGAAGTTTGAAACCTAGCAATTGTTTGACATCCCGGACCCAACAAAAGTTGTTTCGTCGAATTCCGAGGTCATATGCAGAATATCAATTTTCCAGGGCTATATATTCTATATGGCGACCATTCTGAAAATTCATTCGGCCATAACTTTTGATTCCCGTTATGAAACTTCGATTTTTCAGATTCGTTAGAAAGGTATTGACTAACAGATTTAAATATTTTTGGTTTCGCTAAAATCCGTTATATTTTCCACCCTGCACAGTCAGTCAAAGTTTGAATCCAAATTTTCAAATTGACTCACTATTTCTAATTCACTACTTTATTGAAATATTCTATTTCAATTGTTCAAATTCCTGTGAAATCACCAATTTAAAAATTTTTTAATTGGCTCGTATTTTCCGGGTTATTACAATGGTATTATAGTTGGTGGAGTTTTTACTGCACTCCATGATGTCATATTGTACAATTTGAGGTCTATCCTGATTTTTAGGGGTTGTGGGATTCGTTACTTCTTGGGTTCTCTCTTTTTGAAGATTGGATTATATGTTGCGTCGTTGGTTTGCTTAGGAGCCTGTCCATGTTGATTCTGTTTTGCTATGCCGCTTGCTTCTGGGTATTTTGCTCTGTCAGGTTGTTCTTGGTTGCTGGATTGTTCTTGTCATGCTTAGTGTTATCTGAGGCAGATTGGTTTATATGCGGTGCTCAAGATTGGTGTTAGGATGTTTGCCTTGTTTTTCCTATTTCTCTATCTTTATTCATTTGTAATTTCTGTGTTGTATTTTGTTTGTGGAACTTTTGGCTTTCTTTTGGTTTTCTTGCTTCGTATTTCCTTATGTAGTAGGACCTGTAATAGTTTGTTTATTGTATGGAATTCCTTTTGAAAAAATAATCTAGAGAATACATTAGCAACTAAATTAAATAGATAAGGAGATTATGGATCTCCTTGCCTTAAGCCACATTTAGATTGAACTTTACCCGCCGGAATACCATTAACAAGAATATTAGAACTACTCGAATTTAAAAGAGACCAAATCCATCCAATCTGTCTAGTACTAAAACCTCTAGCCATTAAAAGCTCCTTAAGAAAATACCAATCAATGGAATAAAAAGCTTTATCAAAATCAAGTTTAAGAACAACACAAGTCACATTATTCTTACAGTAGTAATTAATGTATTCTTGGACAGCAGCGACACCATCAACGATGTTCTTACCCTTAATAAAAGCACTTTGAGAACTATCAATTAAATCATGCATTTTAGAGCTTAATCTATTAGATAAAACTTAAGAAATAATTTTAATGGAATAATTTAATAATGAGATAGGTTTAAAATCTTTCAAAATATTAGCCCCAATTTTCTTATGAATTATATCTACCTAATTGCAAATTACCATCAAAAAATTCATTGAACAAAGAAACTAAGTCTTCTTTTAAAACATTCCAAAATATGATATAAAACAAATTAAGAAAACCATTAGGACCAAGGTCTTTGTACGAGGGCATATCTTTAATAGCTTTTAAAATCTCCAATTCAGTAAAAGGGCTATCCAAACCATTTAAATCAACAAAATTACTGTCATTATACAATGAGCTCCAATTATCCTTTAACTCTTTGAAAATTACTTTTACCAAAAGTACCTCTATAGTAATTAGTGAATTCATTGTTGAAATCAACTTGATTGGAAATGTCAACATCATTTACAAAAATAAAAATAATAGTATTACATCTTTTTCTACTATTAGCTATTTTATGAACAAATTTAGTATTTTTATCTCCATCACCATCCAATTGACTATAGACATTTGTTTCCACATAATATCTTCTTGCAACATAATTTTTTTTATATCCTCTTTGAGATTAAAAAGAACATTTTTCTCAGAAAAATTTAAAGGTCTATTTTCTTCCATTTTGTTTAAGAATAAAATATCGCTTAAGTGTTTTTTTTCCTTCTTAAGCTTAATATTACCAAAAATATTTTTACTCCATTTATTGAGAAAAATTCTTAACTCTTTAAATTTACAAACCATAACTTTAGCAAGATTATTCGGAAAGTAATATTGTAATTACCCATAGAAAGCCATTTATAAGAAATTAAATCCTTAAAGTTATTCTCTAATAACCATAATTTTTCAAATCTAAATAATTTAAAGTTCAAACAAGGAATAGAATAGGAATGGATAACAACACAATGATCGTAAAATAAAGTAGGTAAACCAACAACATTACAAGAAGGATATTTATCCTCTAATTCATCAATAATAAAAAATCTATCTAATAAGGCCATAGAAGGAACTTCTCTTTCATTTGACCAAGTAAAAAGCCTATTACTCATTTTAATTTCAATTAAATTACTATTCACAATAAACTGATCAAATTCTTCCATAGAAAAGAAGTCTCCTTCTCTCTCCAAAAAATATAGTAACATTGAAATTACCCCCCTAAAATCCAAGGACCAGGAGCAAGTGTTCTAAATTCTAGACAATCGCTCCAAAGCATTCTTCGATCTAATTTATTACAAGGACCTTAAACATTATAAATGTTTAAAATGGAGTCATCACTAATATCAGAGAAAATAATATGCATAGAATAAGTGTTAATGTCAAAAAATGAACACTAACACCCCAAAAGGTGTGAGCATACCTTCAAGTTGTTTAGATCTAGATTAGGGGAAACAACAAACAAAAGCAATAAAAACAAAGAGCAATTATAGTGGTTCGACATCAGTTTTAGCCTACATCCACTTTAATGAAGGATTTCATTATCTCGATTACAAGGTACACATTTTCTATCATTTCATACATCATTATTCTTTATACAACAAATCTCTCTTCTCTTTCTATGATCTCTTCAATTCACTATGGAAATACTTAAATTTCTCATGATGTGGAGATTATTGAAGTAAATATTCAATAATCTTCCACTTGGATGATCTTTGACGTTTTCTTAGTGGTTGAATTGATGGGTCGGAGCTTGAAAGAGCTTTAATGGAGTTTGAGATGGATTAGGACGTTGGAGAATGAAAACGGCAGCACTTCATTGTTCGAGAATTCGGTCCCCTGAATGAAGGAAATGGTGCGGTATTTATAGGTGTGGAAGTGGAGAGGCTGAAAATCATATAGGCTATGACAGCCCGCATTTTACGCATTGGATGATCGTAAAATATTTTTATTTTATTCCCTGAGAGTTGGATCATTCTCATCTTTTAATATGTTGCTTACGGGGATGTGAGACATGTCCATAATTTTTATCAATTTTGTTTGTGACCATTTTGCCCCAGTCAGTCTTATACAGGGCATAACTTTTGACTCGGGTCAAATCAGAGGCCCATTAGTGGGTTGATGGGAGGGTATAAATAGGGGGTTTGGGATATGGGAAATGGTTTAGTTTTTCATTTCCTCATTGGGTGGCCTTGTGCTCCTCCTCCCTCTAACACCTTTCCACCATTAAAAATCCAAATCTAAGAAGGGAAATCATAGTTCTACACCATTGGAGGATAGATCTACATCATTTCAAGGGCGAATTCACCGGATCGAGGAGTTTGGGTTGAATTGCTCGCTGTCCGGATTCATAATTCTATTATTTTAGCTTGTTTTGTAGAATCGGTGAGTGATTTACATCTCTTACATGAATGCAATGAAGTATATGAGTGTTTGTGCATGTTTTCCATCAATTGCAAGTGCTTTACCATATATTCATATCATTATATGGCCATTTTCGTATGAACCACCCTGTGATCTAATTTAGCAAGTTTAACCGGTTGATTTCATACCGTTTCATATGTTTATGCAAGCTAGATCTCTTATTTTGATCATATGTTCATTTTAATGGTTTTTGGTGAACTTTACATCATTTTTGAGATAATCGTCATATTCATGTTGATTAGCAATGTTATGACATGTTAATGATTGTGTTTGATGATTTGGTTGAGTTGGTTTCGTCGTTTAGCGAAGATTTGGTCGAAATCGGAGGTTAATTGCAATATGCAGGTTTTAGGTCGGCCATAAGCTGGACCGGCCTAATGCTGGATCGGCCTAATGTTGAATCGGCCATAAGTTGGGTCGGCCTAGTCAGAAACAGTGGGTCGGCCTAATAACGTATGGAGTTATGCTAGAACCGGGGTTACCATTAGCCCTTGGCATATGGCAGTCATGATGGGTCGTCATACGATTAACAATGGTTTTAAAGCAATATTAATGGTGATAGCGAAAGTCAGTCATGGATGATTGGTTGTTATGTTTGTACCGTCTCATGTAGGTTGTCCAAAGTCAAAGGAGATGTTTCTTGAGTGCTTGTCTGATATTCGTTTAGGCCTTTAGGGCTTGTATTTAAGGGATATTGAATTCGATAAGGATGGTCTACATGAGATATATATAATCTGGATGTTATGAGTGATTTACCATAATTCAATGAGTGTTCTGATTTCCATGGATGAATGGTTGAATTTCTTAATGTAAAGGCTATCACTGTCCAATTTAGGGGAAGACATGAGTTGAGTTCTTCTCTGATGGTTGGTAGATCGGTTTGTTAATCTACCTATTATCATATACTTTATTGTTGAAGTTTTTTAGCTGTTTTACCGCTTATTAAGACTGTTTTTTGACTCAAGGTTTTATGTTTCCTCTTATTACCTTGGGCTGCTCATCCGTTTGTGGAAGGACAGACCAAGTAGCAGGTTACAGGCTATTAGTGAGGACGATGATGTTGTGCGGAGGCGAGCAGGACACTAGCGTACCAGTTTTATTACTATCTAGTATTTCTATTTCCGTTGTTGAGTGCTTTATGAGGGTTGTAGTGAGGCCTTATGTACAAATTTTGGTGTTCGTTGGATGATCTTTCTGTATGTTGTTAAATTTTGAAAATTTTACTATATGATGCTTCATTACTATTACCTGTTGTATAAGTTCTACTATATTTTATACTTGCGTTGTGAGTTCTACGACAGGTTCCGCTTGTTTTTACTGTGACGACCCCATTTCCCGTACAGACGGTGACAAGGGTAATCTTTGGAATATAATACAGAAACAGATAATAGCAGAACAGAATTAAATAAATACACCAGACAATGAACAAATAGTACACTGGATAAATATAATCATCAGAGTTACACAGTATATAGGATCATACTTTGTACAAATACAGTTCAGCTATACATAAATGTCTACAGCGGAAACAAACAAAATATGTACAATAGGAGCTGAACAGCATAAAAAGAGATAAATAATAGAATCCATCTTCAGCACCAGCTATCCGGATAAAGTCTGCTAAACCTGAATACAAGGCTGCCCGTGTAGAAAAAGGGGCACCCGAGTTTGAAAGTGAAACAAACTACGAGTCAGTCATGGGACTGGTATGAGAAATCTACTCAACACAGTTAAATTATGGCTAATCACAGGACCACGCCACTTTCGTGGAACGGGTTTACTCCATTGGATTGCCAGTGCTTCAAAACAAATCATTCTTTTAAACATCGCAATGCTTTTTATAAAAATGAAGCCATTATAAGACTCAGTTCCCATCACACAATGCAACGCAAACAGGAGGATAGAGTTTTTACCTTATAACGGCCAAAATATGCTTGATACGAATAAAACAAAAGCATTTGATATTATTACTAATGTTTGTATATTTCAAAAGCAATTTCAAATCATAAGTATCAATCATAAATGGCATTAATGCCACATACCACTATGTCACCATATATAGGTATACATTCAAAACCGCACAGTCACGTATTTGGAAATTGGATTTCCGTCATGAACCAAGGCAAAAGATAGTCCTTACCGACTTCGAGATGCTCTAGCCCGTGTCTCAGGACCTAGACACAGGTGGGCCCTTGGATCGTCAGGGCCGGTCCACCGATGTGGATTAAAATTCCTGAACAATGCATTTCCCCGCCCTATGGGGCGTAGGTGAGCCAACGAATGGCTCCATCGGACCCGGATCGTCCGATCTAATCGAGGCGCCTCACAACAGTAACAACCACATAAGTCAAACTCGTTAGGGCATGTAAAACCACTGACACCACTTCTAGCTAGAAAGAAATGCATGTCCTCCCTGAGGTCCTGCTCCCGTTTCTGATTCATACCGGGGTGTGAGGCTCGTGATTTCATGTTATACACAAAGCTACGCCACACAGACGGGGCTTTGATCATCACCACAACACTTTTCTTTTCAACAGAAGCCCTGATCACTGCATCTTAGCATGCCACACAGGCAATTCACACCGTGCAACTGATGGCTATCGATCACACAGAATAAATTCCAATGTCAGACACACTGTCCATTTGCAAGTCCGTTCTGGGTCTGAACGAAACCAGAGGCACTATATACCTCGCAAACTCATCGATCACCACGTACGCCTGGACGATCACCACTCATTATCCATATTTCGGGATGCCTCCCAATCAGGACCTCGGTTACCATCCAAACGAGGTGAAGATCTCCGGTCTTCGACCACCGTCTTCATCTTCAATTTCTTATCGTCGATTTAGTTATTCAGAATGGGATAAACCCGGTCATTCTGAGCAACTCGCGTATATAATAAACAAGTGCAACACTAACATACATACGCATCAATTCAATTCATTAGTCACTAACCGTGAATCAGTAAGAGAACGATTTCTCGAATATTAAGCACGAAGGCCGAAACCAACATCAGATCAATACCCCAGAAACCATTCGACTTAGCCAACCTTCAGTTAGTTTCTAAATTTCACATCCATATCGTTTATAATATTTTATAACGATTTATCGCTATTTTTATTTATTTTAAAATAGCCAATTTATTCAAAACGACGCTTCGGGCCATAACGCGGCCGTGGCGCTGTTTTTCTTCAGATTTGATTTACACATATCTGAAAATCTAACCGTTGGATATTCACAAATTTTACATGATTAGAAAGAACTTTTCAAAACGAATCCAACGGTTCCAGTTTTGGGAAAATCCGACGGTCGGATCTCTCGGTATAATCGTTTGAAGTTTCGATTTCAAAATACGAACTACAGCGTCGTTATTCGATTAAATACAATTATATATATATATATATATATAATCGATCCTGGCGCTGTTTTTCTTCAGATTTGAATTAAACATTCCAGACAATCCAACCTTTGGATTTTTACAAAGTTGGTGCCGTTGGAAAGATATTTCCAAAGCGAACCCAACGGTTGCGGTTTCAGGAAAATCCGATGGTCGAATCTCCCGGTATAATAGTTTGAAATCACGGTTTCAAAATACGAACTGCAGCTTCGTTTTTCGATATATTTCAATTCTCTCTCTCTCTCTCTCTCTCTATATATATATATATATATATATATATATATATATATATATCGATTCTTCGATTTCAAAACTATATAACTTTCATACTTTCGATAAAAATGATATTTTTATCTAACTGTTTTCTATTTCAACACTTCACTATTTTTAACAAGTCATGTATATAGTAAAAATGTGATTTTTAATGTAAAACAGTTTATTTCAAAACCAGATTATTTTATATAGTTCATATTGGTGATAAAAATGGGATTTTTATTATAAAACAATTTATTTCAAACTCAACTATTTTATATAGTTCATATAGATGATAAAAATATGATTTTTATTGTAAAACAATTTATTTCAAAATATGAATACCATTCAACACATGAATTTCAATTCTACAATTGAATTTCGATTCAACATATGAAGGTTTTCTATAGTTTATATATATCGATAAAAATGTGTTTTTTATATTTAAAACACGAATACCATTCAACACATGAATTTCTATTCAACGAATGAATATCGATTCAACACATGAAGGTTTTCTATAGTTTATATATATAGATAAAAATGTGATTTTTATATTTAAAACACAAATACCATTCAACACATGAATTTCTATCCAACGAATGAATATTGATTCAACACATGAAGGTTTTCTATAGTTTATATATATAGATAAAAATGTGATCTTTATATTTAAAACACGAATACCATTCAACACATGAATTTCAATTCAACGAATGAATATCGATTCAACACATGAAGGTTTTCTATAGTTTATATATATAGATAAAAATGTGATTTTTATATTTAAAACACGAATACCATTCAACACCTGAATTTCTATCCAACGAATGAATATCGACTCAACACATGAAGACTTTCTATTCAACGAAGAAATATAGTTTCAACAAATGATAATAATTCAAACACATGAATATTATTCAAAATTTCGGCAGCATAACGGCAGGGTAGTTAAAACGGGGACCGTCCCTAGTACGGCTCCTCGCTCTACCTTAAAACCTCGCGGTTTTTGACAGTGGGGAATCATACATCTAGTTCGCACGCAGGCGGCATGTATATATTTATTTCATTTCCACAAACTAATCCTATGTGGTTTCAACCAAATATTTCTCAACCACAAACGGGTATTTTTCAACCACAATCAATCAATATCACCCACAAACAATTCCAATCAACCATTCGCTATCAATCAATTTTCACACCAATCACAACCAATAAATATCGTCCATGGTTTGTGGATGAGGGGCGTATATATATAGTATTTCACTTCTATTTCAACACATATATAATTTTTAAAACACATATATAACTTATACATCGAACGTACAACTTATACAACGCTTATACAAGAGGTGTACAATGCTTATGTAACTCATACATCGACTATATAATTTTTACATCGTCGTTTTCCATATCGTTTATAAATTAGAAATCTCACATTGGGTTCCACTCCACCAAAAATTGCAGAAGGCTCAGAAAAATATGCGGTCTCTTCTAAAATGTAGAAGACGTCCTCACGGTCCCGACGTCTCTTGTTTCACTGAATTTCGTCAACATAGCAAAAAGATATGATTTTTATTGTGAAATCATAAACCATAGCGCTGTAAAGTGCTATTAACTATAAAATAAAATAAACTGTCGTATACCTTCAAAGTTCGTTCGAAACTAGGTCACGATTTCCAGCACCAACCATGAAGTTATACGACGATCAGGTGGCACAGCGTCGAAGAGGTTCGGACAAGCTTCTCGCGCAGGGTGGTGGCGCCAGAATCGAAGGTCAGGTGTCGGCGGAAACAGGGCGCGAGCGGCCGCAGTTTGGGGACCCGTTCCTCGATGCACACTGCGCGATGGAGGGCGAAACACGGATGGATTGGAAGCTGGAGAAGAGGTCTACAAAAACCTTAACTGGACCATGGGAGTTTATTGCGTAGATTGATCGGATTTGTGGAGAGAAGGGGGGAGCTTTTCCTCCATTCGAACGAAGGTATTGGGGAAGAGACGCGGGGAGAGAGAAAGTGACGTAGGGATATGATTGGCCAGCACTTTTTATTTTAATTTTTAATATATTTAAATCCCAAAAATACCCCTTTCTCATACGAACTCCAATCCAAACCCAACGACTGTCGTTCCTAGCTAATTACCCCCATTCCGAACACAATGGGATATGTTTCGAAAGCCCGTTCGACTGTTTCAGTCAGTTTTCCTTCAAATTAAAATATAAAACATTTAATATTCGATTTGAACGTACATTTCAATTTGCCAGGGCCACAAACTAATTCGAAAAATTCCAGAAAAATAAATCTGGCTATGTTTTGACGATACGGTCCCAACAAAACTAGTTTCGTCGAATTCTGAGACCGTTTGCAAAAAGGCTCATTTCTGGTCGATCCAATTTAACTATAATTGACCAAAACACGTTTTCCTTTGCCACGCTCACATACTAGCTTCAAAAATTATGAAATTTGAAACCTAGCAATAACTCCACATCCCGGATCCAACAAAAGTGGTTTCGTCTAATTCCGAGGTCGTTTGCAAAATGGCCAATTTCACGGGCTATATAATTTCCATAGCAACCTTTCTGAAAATTCATTTGGCCATAACTTTTGCTTTCCGCTATGAAACTTCGATTTTTCATATTCGTTAGAAAGGTATTCACTAACAGATTTAAATATTTTTGGTTTCACTCAAATCCGTTTTGTTTTGCACCCGGTACAGTCAGTCAAAGTTTGAATTCAAATTTTGAAACTACCGCGCCATTTCAGGCCTTGTTTATAATTAGAATTAATTATATTCGTTTTCAAACGTCGATTCAAACTCACTTTTTATCGTTATTATTTAAAATGTTTATTTTAAATATTTAAAATCCATTATTTCAGCCAATTTAAAAAATTTAAATTGGTTCAGATTTTCTGGGTCGTTACAATCTCCCCCACTTAAAACTTTTCGTCCCCGAAAAGGAACAAATTCGAAAGTGGTTTGATTAATCAACTCTACGTTCAATCAGGTTTCCATTCTCCAACTTTTCAGTTTCTGAGAATTTTCAAATTCTTCAAAAATTTGGCTAACACCCGGAATTTTCGAAAAATTTCGCCATAACCTCCTTTGTACGGGGAGAGGTTTGGGAATTTATTGGGTCGTATTAGGTACCCAGTAAATACTAATAAGCATACACATATTTATAGTGATATATTCTGGTGTTTACAGGGTAGCGTGTATAGATAATAACTCCAGAGAATAAATTCTGGTCACCCTGTCAAAGCCTGAGGGAGTGTGTATTTTAAATGCTCCAGAGGATAAATCCTCGTCACCTCGTCCCGTGTGGGAAACAAATAGTCCATGTGCCGTATTTAATAACTAGAGAGACGTGATTATTGTCAACTCCAGACCCGTGTGGGTTTTTTTATTAATCTGGCAATTTCATCGTTACAATTTAAATAGTCCATATCAGTCATCAGTTCAACTTGTAAAATATAGTCATCGCCATACAAGCCTCTCACTCGTATGGTAAATCTTCCACCTCGTCACACAAGCTCCAAATGCTTATGTGGTATATGATGAAGTATGCCTATCTTCATAAGTATGCCATGTAATGTAGTTCAAAATTAATTGTTACTATCCTATGGCGATGTTTATTATTTCACACAGAATAACCATCACTCCGCATCCAATGGCATTCACAGGAGTTAATATAATAATATTTTGCATCCAACTCATTAAGGTTTACCTATTTGTCGGGCACGCAAATAAAATTTTTACTCAACAGCTATCCATTTACCTGTTCAAACATATATAAAGCACATGTATATATTTCTGTCTATTTTCTAATCAGTTCAATGTGTGATTTAATTGAATAAATTCTACCATTCATTCTATTATTGATTAAATTAACTATCGTTTTAATAATTTTAATTAATCAAATCTACTATCGCACAACACAAACAACAATCAAATTGTTTTTAACTTTTCAAAAACATACTAATCAGTTTCTATACTCTTTTAAAATCATTCAGACTATAGAATTAAAAGTACACATCCATGGAAAGAAAATAACAACAGAGTAGAGAACTAATTAGTAATGCAAAGTATGGTAAATGTACCTTGCACCAGAGTCAATCAGAGATATCCACTCGGCATCTAGGATAGGCTTTCTGAATGCTCTCCTCAGTTTCCCAAGTACAATCTCGTGGATCTCCACTCCATTGCACTTTGACTAAGTGAACCTTCTTGTTCCTCAGTTCTTTGGTCTCTTTGCCGATGATCTTTAGCGGCTCTCTTCTCACAGCTAATTCTGGAGTAATTTCAATATCCTGTTGAGCTGCTTCTTCCACGATCAAGTCTGGATCATGAACGTGCTTTCGAAGTTGAGATATGTGAAATACATCATGAACTCCAGGCAACCAATCAGGCAATTTAACCCTATAAGCGAGAGTTCCGATCCGTTCCAGAATAGGAAACGGGCCAATGAATTTGGGCGCCAACTTTCCAGTTTTACCGAACCGGATAACTCCTCTCATCGGCGATACTTTCAAATATACATAGTCGCCAACAGCAAATGATATGTCTCTTCTCCTCCTATCGGCATAGCTCTTTTGTTGGCTTTGAGCGGCGAGTAATCGCTTCTTAATAAAGTCGACCTTGTCGGCAGCTTCTCGGATCATATCTGGCCCCAACACAAGTCTATTACCGAGTTCGACCCAACAAGCAGGAGATCGGCACGGTCTACCATATAATGCTTCGAATGACGACATTGTCAGGCTCGCCTGGTAGCTGTTGTTATATGAGAATTTAGCCAAATGCAGATGGTCTTCCCATGATCCACCGAAATCTAGAACACAAGCCCGCAATGGATCTTCTAGTATACGATTCACCCTCTCAGTCTGATCGTCTGTCTGAGGACGATAAGCGGTGCTTAGATTCAGCTTTGTTCCCAGCTCTACTTGAAATGCCTCCCATAATTTGCTAGTAAATATTGTATCTCTATCACTGACTATACTGAGCGACACTCCATGTAGTCTAACTATTTCCTTGAAGTATATATGCGCCAGACTCTGAGCAGTTCTGTTTGATCTAACAGGTATGAAATGGGCGGTCTTCGTGAAGCGATCTACGATCACCCAAATACTGTCATTTCCTTTTCTGGTTCTGGGCAAACCATCAATGAAGTCCATGGAAATATGTTCCCACTTCCAACCAGGAACGTCTAGCGGTTGTAACAATCCAGCCAGTTTCTGTTGGTCACTTTTGACTAGCTGGCAAGTAGGGCATTGGCTAACATATATTGAAACGTCTCTTTTCATAGCCTTCCATAAGAATGTTCACTTGAGATCGTTGTACATTTTGGCCACACCAGGATGGATACTCAGCTTGGACTTGTGACACTCGTCTGACACTTCCCTTTTTAGCTCGGGGATGCCAGGAACACAAATCCTTCCTTTCAATCTCAGGATTCCGTCGTTATCTATTTGAAAACACGAGGGTTCGCCTTTCTGAATCCTTTTGATCATATCCTTAATAAAGTTATCCTCCTTCTGAAGAATAGAAATTTTGTCAATCAAGGAAGTCTTAATAATAAATCTGGCGATCATTACATTCTTTCGGCTCAGCGCATCGGCCACGACATTGGCTTTCCCTGGAGTGTATAGAATCTCAAAATCATATGCTGCAAGGAACTCTATCCAACGTTGCTGCCTCGGATTCAAGTCGTTCTGGGTGAACAGGTACTTCAACGACTGGTGATCTGTAAACAGTTCGAATTTCTCACCCAAAAGGTAGTGCCTCCCGATTTTCAAGGTGAATACGATGGCTAACAGCTCGAGATCATGAGTCACATAATTCTTCTCATGTGGTTTCAGCTGACGGCTAGCATATACAATCACTTGACCTGTTTGCATTAATACTACACCAAGGCCCTCTCTAGAAGCGTCAGTCCAGACTTTCAAGTCCTGATTGCCATCGATGATGGTTAACACTGGAGCAGTTGTCAGTTTTAATTTCAGCTCCTGGAAAGCTTCCTCACATGCCGGAGTCCAATTGAATCTCGAATGTTTCTTAGTCAGTTTTGTTAGGGAACTAGATGTCTTCGCGAAATCCTTAATGAATTTCCGATAATAACTGGCTGACCCGAGAAAACTTCTAACTTCTGTTGGCGTACGAGGCTGTTTCCAATTCTGGATAGCAGTGATCTTACTGGGATCCACTGCAATTCCTTCTTTTGACACTACGTGGCCAAGAAATTTGACTTCTTCTTACCAAAATATACATTTGGAAAACTTTGCTTTTAATACGTTCCTTCTGAGAATTTCTAACACTTGTTCCAAATGTTTTTCGTGCTCGCTTTCTGACTTAGAGAAGATAAGGATATCATCAATGAAAACCAGAACAAATTTATTCAATACTCCTCTGAATACTCTGTTCATTAGATCGACGAAATAGGCTGGAGCGTTACATAAGCCGAATGGCATTACTAACCACTCATAGAATAGGTCTGGACATCTGAGTATGGTCAAAGGAACACACTCCTCGGCGATACGAAGCTGATGGAAACCTGTAGCTAGGTCCATTCGTGAAAATACTTGTGCGCCATTTAATCGATCCAACAAATCATCAATCCGCGGCAATGGATATTTGTTCTTTATGGTCTGCTTGTTCAAATCACGATAATCCACACATAGCCGTAGAGTACCGTATGATTTTGGGACAAACACTACTACTGCTCCCCAATCTGAGAAACTAGGCCTGATCAGACCCTTCCATATGAGCTACCGTGTTTGATTGTCAAGTTATTCTTTCTCCTTCAAGGACATTCTTCAAATAGCGTGAACTACCGGCCTTGCATTCAGAATTAAAGCAATTTTGAAATCAATCTCTCTTTGCGGAGGTAAGCGAACAACTTCTTCGAACACATCCGCATAGTTCTTGACGACAGTAATATCTTTTATGAGGTCGGGAATATTCTCTGTAACTTCAGGGATATTTTCTGTTTGGGCTGGAGAAACATCGAGAGCTGCCCAGAAGTCTTTTCTATTAGCATTCTGACCTTCACAGGGAATGGTTATATAATCACCTGATTTAATCTTCTCCTTAACGAATCTGTCGGCGCATTTAACCTCAGCTTCATACTTGGTTAGCCAGTCTAACCCCAGGATAAGATCAAACTCTGTAAAATTCATGACGACCGCGATAGTAGGAAACCGATAACGAGAAAAAGAAACCGGCACTCCACAAACCCAACTGAGATCAATGGAACCCCCAACCGGATTCTGGACAGTCATTGGTTCCGTGAGCTTCTTCAAATTCAAATCTAGTTTCTTAGCTGAATTCTTTGCAACAAAGCTTCGCGACGCGCCGGTGTCAAACAGTACTTTAACAGAAATGTCTTTGACAGTAAGCGTGCCTTCTAAAACATCAGCCCTTTCTTGACTAGCTGAGGGCCCAGAAGTTTCTGCTACTTCATTTATATGTACTGCTTCAGATTCTTTCTTTAATAGCTGGCAATTCTTCTCAATATGACCAGCATGATGGCACTTCCGGTATTTCCTACCTTCTCGAGACTTCCCACCGGGTTTGAATCCACCCTTGCTTCGTTTCTTTAAGGGCCCGCAATTTATCGACAAATGCCCCTTTTGATGGCAGTTATTGCATACGGCGATCGTTACGGGTTCTTTCTCAGCTCTGGCCCTTTTCCTCTTGGCACTGGGCTTCTTATTGACCTCAGACCTCGTACTGGCTTCAGGAATATCAGTTTCCAACTCTTCTTTGTCACTAGAACAGACTTCTTCTTCGTCGTGCAACATTCCTTTCTTATGGAGATCTTTATACTGATAAGCCATGTATATCATTTCTAAAAAAGGAAGCTTCACATTCCTCATTGCAGTATTCTGATATCTCCTTTGCAGGCCATGAATAAATCTCAAATTCCTCCTCTTTGGATCTTGAATCAGATGAGGAGCAAAGTGAGCAAGTTCGTTGAATTTCTTATGATATTCTGGGATGGCCATATCACCTTGTATCAGATAAGAAAATTCATCACATAATCGCTCCGTCGCTTCAGGAGGAGTAAATCTTTCTAGGAAAATCTCTTTGAATCTGTCCCAGGTGATATCACCTTCTGGATTATCTTCGATGATTGTTTCCCACCAGATTAAAGCTTCTTCTTTAAGCGCCCAAGATGCTACTAATCTTTTCTGATCATCTCTCAACTGGATACGCTCAAATATTCTTTCTGCAGAGCTCACCCAAGCTTGAGTTTGAATAATAGATTCATTGCCCGAGAACTGTGCTCCGTTCATATTTTGATATCTCTTTAATAGAGCCTCTAGATCGGGTTCTGCATTTCTTTCGTTTCTGACACTCATTTTTCTAGTACTTCTGCAATTAGCAGATCAAGTGTCAGGTCGCAGAAAAGATAATTTAAAATATAGAAACACATACTTCAATGTAAATGTGTATTTCGAGGTGTAATTTAATTCTGCTTTACTCATACTAGGATATTACTGATCCTATCTGTAATGAGTTACCCATCCTAGAACACTACTGGTTCTATTTCTGACGAGTTCGTTAATATGTTATATTCCAGAACTAAGCTTAACCAAAGCTCTGATACCACATTGTGACGACCCCATTTCCCGTACAAACGGTGACAAGGGTAATCTTTGGAATATAACACAGAAACAGATAATACTAGAACAGAATTAAATAAATACACCAGATAATGAACAAATAGTACACTGGATAAATATAATCATCAGAGTTACACAGTATACATGATCATACTTAGTACAAATACAGTTCAGCTATACATAAATGTCTATAGCGGAAACAAACAAAATATGTACAATAGGAGCTGAACAGTATAAAAAGAGATAAATAATAGAATCCATCTTCAGCTCCAGCTACCCTGATAAAGTATGCTAAACCTGAATACAAGGCTGCCCGTGTAGAAAAAGGGGCACCCGAGTTTGAAAGTGAAACAAACTACGAGTCAGTCATGGGACTGGTATGAGAAGTCTACACAACACAGTTAAATTATGGCTAATCACATGACCACGCCACTTTCGTGGAACGGGTTTACTCCATTGGATTGCCAGTGCTTCAAAACAAATCATTCTTTTAAACATCGCAATGCTTTTTATAAAAATAAAGCCATTATAAGACTCAGTTCCCATCACACAATGCAACGCAAACCGGAGGATAGAGTTTTTACCTTATAATGGCCAAAATATGCTTGATACGAATAAAACAAAAGCATTTGATATTATTACTAGTGTTTGTATATTTCAAAAGCAATTTCAAATCATAAGTATCAATCATAGACGACATCAATGCCTCATACCACTATGTCGCCATATATAGGTATACAATCAAAACCGCACAGTCACGTATTTGGAAATTGGATTTCCATCATGAACCAAGGTAAAAGATAGTCCTTACCGACTTCGAGACGCTCTAGCCCGTGTCTCAGGACCCAGACTTAGGTAGGCCCTTGGATTGTCAGGGCCGATCCAACGATGTGGATTAAAATTCCTGAACAATGCGTTTTCCCGCCCTATGGGACGTGGGTGAGCCAATAAATGGCTCCATCGGACCCGGATCGTCCGATCTAATCGAGGCGCCTCGCAACAGTAACAACCACATAAGTTTAACTCGTCAGGGCGTGTAAAACCACTGACGCCACTTTTAGCTAGAAAGAAACGCATGTCCTCCCTGAGGTCCTGCTCCCGTTTCTGGTTCATACCGGGGTGTGAGGCTCGCGATTTCACGTTATACACAAAGCTACGCCACACAGGCGGGGCTTTGATCATCACCACAAGACTTTGCTTTTCAACAGAAGCCCTGATCACTGCATCTTAGCATGCCACACAGGCAATTCACACCGTGCAACTGATGGCTATCAATCACACAGAATAAATTCCAATGCCAGATACACTGTCCATTTGCAAGTCCGTTCTGGGTCTGAACGAAACCGGAGGCACTATATACCTCGCAAACCCATCGATCACCACGTACGCCTGGACGATCACCACTCCTTATCCATATTTCGGGATGCCTCCCAATCAGGACCTCGGTTACCATCCAAACGAGGTGAAGATCTCCGGTCTTCGACCACCGTCTTCATCTTCGATTTCTTATCGTCGATTCAGTTATTCAGAATGGGATAAACCCGGTCATTCTGAGCAACTCGCGTATATAATAAACAAGTGCAACACTAACATACATACGCATCATTTCAATTCATTAGTCACTAACCGTGAATCAGTAAGAGAACGATTTCCCGAATATTAACCCCGAAGGCCGAAACCAACATCAGATCAATACCCCAGAAACCATTCGACCTAGCCAACCTTCAGTTAGTTTCTAAATTTCACATCCATATCGTTTATAATATTTTATAACGATTTATCGCTATTTTTATTTATTTTAAAATAGCCAATTTATTCAAAACGACGCTTCGGGCCATAATGCGGCCGTGGCGCTATTTTTCTTCAGATTTGATTTACACATATCTGAAAATCTAACTGTTGTATATTCACAAATTTTACATCATTAGAAAGATCTTTTCAAAACGAATCCAACGGTTCCAGTTTCGGGAAAATCCGGTGGTCGGATCTCCCGGTATAATCGTTTGAAGTTTCGATTTCAAAATACGAACTGCAGCGTCGTTATTCGATTAAATATAATTATATTTATATAATCGATTCTGGCGCTGTTTTTCTTCAGATTTGAATTAAACATTCCAGACAATCCAACCGTTGGATTTTTACAAAGTTACTGCCGTTGGAAAGATATTTCCAAAGCGAACCCAACGGTTGCGGTTTCAGGAAAATCCGATGGTCGGATCTCCCGGTATAATCGTTTGAAATCACGGTTTCAAAATACGAACTGCGGCTTCGTTTTTCGATATATTTCAATTCTATTTATATATATATATATATCGATTCTTTGATTTCAAAACTATATAACTTTCATACTTTCGATAAAAATGATATTTTTATCTAACTGTTTTCTATTTCAACACTTCACTATTTTTAACAAGTCATGTATATAGTAAAAATGTGATTTTTAATGTAAAACAATTTATTTCAAAACCAGATTATTTTATATAGTTCATATTGGTGATAAAAATGGGATTTTTATTATAAAACAATTTATTTCAAACTCGAATATTTTATATAGTTCATATAGATGATAAAAATATGATTTTTATTATAAAACATTTTATTTCAAAATATGAATACACATGAATTTCAATTCAATGAATGAATTTCGATTCAACACATGAAGGTTTTCTATAGTTTATATATATCGATAAAAAGGTGATTTTTATATTTAAAACGCGAATACCATTCAACACATGAATTTATATCCAACGAATGAATATCGATTCAACACATGAAGGTTTTCTACAGTTTATATATAGATAAAAATGTGATTTTTATATTTAAAACACGAATACCATTCAACACACGAATTTCTATCCAACGAATGAATATCGATTCAACACATGAAGGTTTTCTATAGTTTATATATATAGATAAAAATGTGATTTTTATATTTAAAACACGAATACCATTCAACACATGAATTTCAATTCAACGAATGGATATCGATTCAACACATGGAGGTTATCTATAGTTTATATATTTAGATAAAAATGTGATTTTTATATTTAAAACACGAATACCATTCAACACATGAATTTCTATCCAACGAATGAATATCGACTCAACACATGAAGGCTTTCTATTCGACGAATAAATATAGTTTCAACAAATGAAAATAATTCAAACACATGAATATTATTCAAAATTTCGGCAGCATAACGGCAGGGTAGTTAAAACGGGGACCGCCCCTAGTACGGCTCCTCGCTCTACCTTAAAACCTCGCGGTTTTTGACAATGGGGAATCATGCGTCTAGTTCGCACGCAGGCGGCATGTATATATTTATTTCATTTCCACAAACTAATCCTATGTGGTTTCAACCAAATATTTCTCAACCACAAACGGGTATTTTTCAACCACAATCAATCAATATCATCTACAAACAATTTCAATCAACCATTCGCTATCAATCAATTTTCACACCAATCACACCTAATAAATATCGTCCATGGTTTGTGGACGAGGGGCGTATATATATATATATATATATATATATATATATATATATATATAGAGCATTTCACTTCTATTTCAACACATATATAATTTTTACAACGCATATATAACTTATACATCGAACGTACAACTTATACAACGCTTATACACGAGGTGTACAACGCTTATATAACTCATACATCGACTATATAATTTATACTTCGTTGTTTTCCATATCGTTTATAAATTAGAAATCTCACATTGGGTTCCACTCCACCAAAAATTGCAGAAGGCTCAGAAAAATATGCGGTCTCTTCTAAAATGTAGAAGACGTCCTCACGGTCCCGGCGTCTCTTGTTTCACTGAATTTTGTCAACATAGCAAAAAGATATGATTTTTATCGTGTAATCATAAACCATAACGCTTTAAAGTGCTATTAACTATAAAATAAAATAAACTGTCGTATACCTTCAAAGTTCGTTCGAAACTAGGTCTCGATTTTCAACACCAACCATGAAGTTATACGACGATCAGGAGGCACAGCGTCGAAGAGGTTCGGACAAGCTTCTCGCGCAGGGTGGTGGCGTCGGAATCGAAGGTCAGGCGGCGGCGGAAACAGGGCGCGAGCGGCCGCAGTTTGGGGACCCGTTCCTCGATGCACACTATGCGATGGAGGGCGAAACACGGATGGATTGGAAGATGGAGAAGAGGTTTACAAAAACCTTAACTGGACCATGGGAGTTTATTGCGTAGATTGATCGGATTTGTGGAGAGGAGGGGGAGCTTTTCCTCCGTTCAAATGAAGGTATTGGGGAAGAGACATGGGGAGAGAGAAAGTGACGGAGGGATATGACTGGTCAGCACTTTTTATTTTAATTTTTGATATATTTAAATCCCAAAAATACCCCTTTCTCATACGAACTCCAATCCAAACCCAACGACTGTCGTTCCTAGCTAATTACCCCCATTCCAAACACAATGGGATATGTTTCGAAGGACCATTCGACTGTTTCAGTCAGTTTTCCTTCAAATTAAAATATAAAACATTCAATATTCGATTTGAACGTACATTTCAATTTGCCAGGGCCACAAACTGATTCGAAAAATTCCAGAAAAATAAATCTGGCTATGTTTTGATGATACGGTCCCAACAAAACTAGTTTCGTCGAATTCTGAGACAGTTTGCAAAAAGGCCCATTTCTGGTCGATCCAATTTAACTATAATTGACCAAAACACGTTTTCCTTTGCCACGCTCACATACTTGCTTCAAAAATTATGAAATTTGAAATCTATCAATAACTTCACATCCCGGATCCAATAAAAGTGGTTTCGTCGAATTTCGAGGTCGTTTGCAAAATGGCCAATTTCACGGGTTATATAATTTCCATAGCGACCTTTCTGAAAATTCATTTGGCCATAACTTTTGCTTTCCGCTATAAAACTTCAATTTTTTAGATTCGTTAGAAAGGTATTCACTAACAGATTTAAATATTTTTGGTTTCACTCAAATCCGTTTTGTTTTGCACCTGGTACAGTCAGTCAAATTTTGAATTCAAATTTTGAAACTACCGCGCCATTTCAGGCCTTGTTTATAATTAGAATTAATTATATTCGTTTTCAAACGTAGATTCAAACTCACTTTTCATCGTTATTATTTAAAATATTTATTTTAAATATTTAAAATCCATTATTTCAGCCAATTAAAAATTTTTAAATTGGTTCAGATTTTCTGGGTCGTTACATTTACCTACTCTAATGATCGTCCATAGCTGGCTGACACACCTTTCAACGCATTAATTCTCCTGTTTAGTGCAGGGGTTATGGGCGGTCGTTACATTTGGTATCAGAGCTCTGATTAACAATTTTGGCCAAGGTTCGAAGACGTAATTACGTTTAAGAGACGTACTTGTAGATTTCAGTTGGATGCTTATTATATGTATTAGCATGTATAGTAGTAGCGGTTGTATCTCTTTTGCAGTTTTTCTTGAAAGTGGCTAATTATTCTAAATTGCAGATTTAGAATGAGTTGACGGGAATCAAGACATGCAGCTAGGGGAGCTAATACTGGAGGGGCAAATGGCAGTGAACCTTATTACCCGGCCATGTTTGAAGCCATGGAAGAAGCAATTATGCGAAAGGTATTCACTCCAGTGGCAGCAACGGTAGATGTTGGTGTGCAAGTTCCTAGAGTAGTATATTTTACAAAGCTGTGCAAGGACTTTACATCTTTAGAGGGAAAACCATTCAAGGGAACTGAACCAGCTGAAGAGGTTCAGAGGTGGATGGATTCATGTGTCTGAATCTTTGAAGACTTAGGCATTGAGGTTGAAATAAAGAGAAAGCTTGCATTAAGGCAATTGCAAGGCAGGGCTATGGAATGGTGGAATTCTGTCACACTCGAGACTCCAGAGGAAGAGATTTCATGGGAACAATTCCAAGCTAAGTTTGAAGCAAAGTTTATCTCCATTGCTCAGAAGTCCGTTCTCTTCAAGAAGTTTGTGGAATTGAAGTAGATTGGAAGATCAGGTCTTGAGTATATCTCTGACTTTGAAGCTTTATCTAGATATGCTCGTTCATACATTGATACACCCTATCAGAAGAACGAGAAGTTTATCTTGGGTTTGGATGCTTATATCGGAAAGCCATTAATGGACCTACTTGATGATTCATTTGAGAAGATTGTGGAAAAAGCTATTCGTCATAAGAGCTTGTTTCCCAAGGAAGCAAATGTTGCGGCTGCAACCAAAGAGGCTCAGAAACTACAGCAAGGTGGTAATAGTAAGAAGAGGAAGCAACAACAACAGAAGGGAAAAGATGGCCAACAGAAACCTAAGAGTGATGTGGTTTGCTTTAACTGCCAACAGAAAGGCCAGTTTTCTAATGAGTGTAAGAATTTGAAGGTTGAGAGGAAGTGTCACAATTGTGGCAAGGCTGGGCATCTCAAAAGGAACTGTCCGGAACTGGCTAAAGAGAAGCAGATTGTGAAGGCATATGCATTGGAAGCCGTGCCATCTTCTTCAAGGGATCCTACTGCTTAGGAAAAGGGAAAGGGTGTCGTGGTGCAAGGTACTCTTTCTATTAATGGTGTTTCAGTTCGTGTGCTTTTTGATACTGGAACATCGCACTCTTTCATTTGCAATGAGCTTATGTGTTTGTTGGGTTTGGAACCTAAGATTTGTGATATACCCTTCGTAGTGACTAATCCAGTTGGGGGTTCGTCAAATCTTTATATGATATGTCGTGGTCTAGTGTTGTCGAATCATGGTTTCTCTTTTATGTGTAATTGCTTTGTTCTTAACTTCGCTGGGTTTGGGATCATCTTGGGCATGAATTGGATCAAGAGGTATGCGAAAGGGTGAATTGCGAGAAGCTAGAGGTAAAGGTCGGGGATGTGGAAGGGCGAAAAGTATTGATTAGATGTAAGCGCGAGGAGGGTGTTCTTTGTTAGCTATCTATATTCGCTTGGGATTCCACAAGAAGACTTGTCATCTGTGCTGATCGCTAATGAGTATGAGGATGTCTTTGACGAGGTCAAAGAATTGCCGCCGCATCGTGAGATCGAGTTTAGGATCGATCTGGTCAAGGGTGCAAGACCAATCGTTATGCCTCTTAGGCGGATGGCGCCTAAGGAACAATGAGAGTTCGATGTGCAAGTTCGTGACCTTTTGGGAAACGAATTCATTCGGAGGAGTGTATCCGAATGGGGTGCACCGGTCGTGTTTGCAAGCAAGGCAGATGGCTCGTTAAGATTATGTGTGGACTACAGTGAGCTGGACAAGGTGACTAAAAAGAACAAGTATCCGTTGCCAAGGATAGATGACTTGTTCGATCAGCTTCACGAGGCCAAAATATTTTCTCAGATGGATTTGGCAATGGGATTTCACCAGTTGAGAGTGGCTAAGGATAGTGTACCGAAGACTGCTTTTAGGACACCATCCAGTTTCTTTGAATGGTTGGTGATGCCATTAGGGTTAACAAACGCGCTAGCGTATTTTGTGGATCTTATGAATAGAGTATTCAGAGACCAGTTGAACAAGTTTGTGCTTGTGTTCGTGGATGACATTCTGGTTTACTCTAGGAATGAAGAAGAACATAAGACGCACTTGAGAGTTGTGTTAGAGATCTTGCAAAAGCATTAGTTGAGAGCTAAGTTTTCAAAGTGTCACTTCTGGAAGAATGAAGTGAGGTTCTTAGGTCATGTTGTTTCTGTAAATGGGATAGCGGTTGACCCCGCTAAAGTGGCAGCAATCCAGGACTGGGATTAACCTAAGAGTGTGACGGATGTTCGGAGTTTCCCAGGGTTGGCAGGATATTACCGACATTTTATCAGGGATTTCTCTAAGGTAGCTACACCATTGACAGGATTGACAAAGAAGAACCAAGTGTTCACATGGGATGCAAAGTGTACACAAGCGTTCAGGATCCTGAAGGAAAGACTGACGAGTGCTCCTGTGTTGACCACCCCAAGTGGGAATGAAGAGATGGTGGTACATACCGATGGATGTGGTACTGGATTGGGAGAAGTACTGATGCGAAAGGATAAGGTTGTGGCCAATGCTAGTCGACTGCTAAAGCCTCATTAGAAGAATTACCCAACTCAAGATTCAGAGTTGGCGGCAATTTTATTTGCTCTAAAGATGTGGAGACATTACCTATTGGGAGTTCGAGTTGTTTACAGATCACAAGTCGTTGAATATCTTTTCTCCCAAAAGGATTTGAATCTTCGGCAGCAAAGATGGTTAGAGTTTTTGGCATCATATGATTTTGGTATAGCCTATACTGCTGGCAAAGGCAACGCAGTTGCAAATGCATTGAGTCGAAGACGCGCAAGTATGGGAGTGATGTTTTCGAAATGGAAGAGCCTCGAATAATTGGCAAGGTTCAATTTCAGGCCAAGGTGTGAGTTGGAACATGAAATGTTGGCTAGCTTATCGATAAGACCTAACCTTATCGAAAGGATTAGCGAGAGCCAAAAGAAAGATGTGAAGCTTGTCGAGTTATTCAGAAACTGGAACCAGAAGAAAAAGAGTTCGAGGTCGATCGTGAAGGTTGGCATCGAAAGCAAGGGCGATTAGTTGTTCTTGATATCGACAGATTAAGAGATGAGGTTCTGAGAGAATGTCATCATTCGAAGTTGACGATTCATCCCGGTGGCAATAGGATGTATCAGGACATAAAGAGTCTACTACTGGGAAGGGATGAAGCGAGATATTGGAAAGTTCATTTCCAAATGCATGAACTGTCAGTTGGTGAAAGCTGAACAGAAGAAGCCGAGTGGTTTTCTCCAGCCATTGGAAGTTCCTACGTGGAAGTGGGAGAAGACATCGATGGACTTTATCGATGGACTACCTAAAACCAGGGAAGAAATGAAGGAATTTGGGTCATCGTGGATCGCTTGACCAAAAGTGTAAGGTTCATTCCTGTCAAGTCGACTAGGACGACATCGAAATTGGATGAACTTTATGTGAAATGGATAGATCGATTCCATGGTGTCCCAAAGAGTATAGTGAGTGACCAAGATCCCTTATTCACGAGTGGATTTTGGAAAAGTTTGAAAGAAGATTTGGGAACCGAGTTGTGCTTGAGTATGGCATATCATCCACAAACTGATGGTCAAACCGAGAGAGTCAATCGATTTTTAGGAGATCTCCTGAGGGCTTTTGTGTTAGACTTCGGAGGATCATGGAAAGACCATCTACATCTAGTTGAGTTTGCATATAATGATAGCTACCAGTCTAGCATTGGGATGGCACCATACAAAGCGTTATATGGGAGGCCATGCAATTCTCCAGCATGTTGGTTAGAAACCGGAGATAAGTTGGTACTGGGGCCAGAGATGATTAGAGAAACCTTGGATTGTATCGAGGTAGTTCAGCAACGAATGAAGGCAGCCCAGGACCGTCAGAAGAGTTACACCGACAAGCGTCGTAAGGACTTGGAATTCGATGTGGGCGATATAGTTTTCGTGAAAGCTTCATCGTTAAAGCACATGGTTGGATTTGGTAAGAAAGGAAAGTTAGCTCCAAGGTTTGTTGGACCATTCCCAATAGTCGAGCGAATTGGAAAGCTCGCATATAGATTGGAGTTACCCAAAAAGATGTTGAGTGTGCATAATATGTTCCATGTGTCGTTTCTACGGAAATTTGTGCATGATTCAAATGTGTTGATATCCCTAGAGCAGTACGAAGACTTAGAAGTAGAGACCGCAGTTCTAAAATCTCGTAAGCTGCTTCGTGTTATGGAAATGACACGAAACAACTTAAGAGGAAGACGGTTAAGTTAGTCAAGGTACAATGGAGTGAAGATGGAGATGATTGTACATGGGAGACGGAAGAGAGCATGAGAGCGGCTCATCCAGAACTCTTCGTCGGCAGGACCCTTCGATATCGTCGTATCTTGTTGTTGTTTGTTAGAATTTCGCATGTTATGATAAGGCTGCATGGCTTGATGGTTTCTAGTTTAGATGATAAAAATTTGCTTCTCATGGATGGTAGGCATGTAGAATTGTTGTAGTTGCTTTTGTTAATTGGAATTTCGAGGGCAAAATTCTTAAGGGGGGAGAATGTAACAGCCCGCATTTTACGCATCGGAAGATCGTAAAATAATTTTATTTTATTCCCTGAGGGTTGGATCATTCTCATCTTTTAATATGTTGCTTATGGGGATGTGAGACATATCCATATTTTTTACTGATTTTGTTTGTGACCATTTTCCCTCTGTCAGTCTTGTACAGGGCATAACTTTTGACTTAGGTTGAATCAGAGGGTGAGACCAACCATTGGAAAGGAATTGATGATTGCCTATAGAGTGTTTACATTAAAGATTTGGCTGAGCGGTTTGGGAGGAATCACTGTTTTAAGGTTTTTCAGTTGGTTGTCCAGGTTTGGTAAGCCATATTGGGTTGAATTGGAGAGGCCCATTAGAGGGCTGATAGGAGGTATAAATAGGGGGTGAGGGATGTGGGAAATGGTTTAGTTTTTCATTTCCTCGTTGGGTGGCCTTGTGCTCCTCCTTCCTCTAACACCTTTCCACCATTAAAAATCAAAATCTAAGGAGGGAAATCATAGATCTACACCATTGGAGGCTAGATTTACATCATTTCAAGGGCGAATTCATTGGATCGAGGAGTTTGGGTTGAATTGTTCGCTGTCTGGATTTATAATTCCATCATTTTAGCCTGTTTTGGAGAATCGGTGAGTGATTTACCACTCTCACATGAATGCAATGAAATATATGAGTGTTTGTGCATGTTTTTCATCAATTACAAGTGCTTTAACGTAGATCTATATCATTATATGGATATTTTCATATGAATCACCCTATGATCTAAATTCGCAAGTTTAACCAGTTGATTTCATGCAATTTCGTATGTTCATGCAAGCTAGATCTCTCAGTTTGATCGTATGTTCATTTTAATGGTTTTTGGTGAAATTTACATCATTCTTGTGATAAACTTCATATTTATGTTGATTAGTAATATTATGACATGTTTATGATTGTGCTTGATGATTTGGTTGAGTTGGTTTCGTTGGATTCATCATTTGGCGAAGATTTGGTCGAAATCAAAGTTGAATTGCAATAGGTTTTGGGTCGGCCATAAGTTGGATCGGCCTAATGTTGGATCGGCCTAATGTTGGATCGGCCATAAGTTGGGTCGGCCTAGTCAGAAAACGTGGGTCGTCCTAGTTATTTAGAGGTGGGTCGTCCTAGTCAGAAGAAGTTGGGTCAGTCGTAGGTTGGGTCGGACTAAAGTTGGGTCGGTATAAAGTGGGTCGGCATAAAGTTGGGTCGGCCTATTCTGGTCAGCCATTTCTACCATTTCTGGTCGGCTATTTCTGGTCGGACATTTCCGTTGATGATATGATTTCCAAGTGAATTCAATTGGGAAGTTTGGAAGTGTTCAAAAGTGTCCTAAATGGGGTGATAATGCTATAGACTATATTAAACCTTATATTGAAGTTGTTTGGTTCAATGGTGATGGTGGCTTTGACGAGAGTCCAGATGAGGATGTTCGAAGTGATGTGATATGTTCGTTGATCGGTGTAGAGCAACGAATAGGAAGTCGACTCAAGGTTGTATTGAGCTTGTGGATAATGGATACTCAAGAGGGACTTGAGTTAATAAATAGTCATTGGAGTTAATGGCTAGAGATGTGAAGGCCAAGAGATTTTCGTTATCGTAAGTTCTAGCAAACTCAAAGCAGGAGTACTTTGGGCAGCCATGAAGGGCCTCGTACCTTGGGCAGTCATGAAGGGCCTGGTTGTCGAGATTTGAGAAGAAAAACATATGGGTCATGATGGCGTATGGAGTTGTGCTAGAATTGGGGTTACCATTAGCCCTTGACATATGTCAGTCACATGGGTCGTCATACGATTAACGATGGTTTTAAAGCAGGATTGGCAGTGATAGCCAGAGTCAGCCATGGATGATTGGTTGTTCTGTTCGTACCGTCTCATGTAGGTTGTCCAAAGTCGAAGGAGATGTTTCTTGGGTGCTTGTCTGATATTGGCTTAGGCCTCTGGGGCTTGTATTTAAGGGATGTTGAATTCGATAAGGACGGTCTACATGAGATATATATAATCTGGATATTATGAGTGCTTTAGCATGATTGAATGAGTGTTCTGATTTCCATTGATGAATGGTTGAATTTCTTAATGTAAAGGCTATCACTGTCCGATGTGGGGGAAGACATGAGTTGAGTTCTTCTCTGATGGTTAGTAGATTGGTTTGTTAATCTACATATTCTCATATACTTTATTGTTGAAGTTTGTTAGCTGTTTTATCGCTCACTAAGACTGTTGTCTGACTCAAGGTTTTATGTTTGCTCTTATTACCTTGGGCTGTTCATCCGGTTGCGGATGGCAAGACTAAGTAGCAAGTTATTAGTGAGGACGATGATGTTGTGCGGAGGAGAGCAGGAGGCTGGCGTACCAGTTTTATTACTATCTAGTATTTCTATTTCCGCTGTTGAGTACTCTATGTGGGTTGTAGTGAGGCCTTATGTGCAAACTTTGGTACTCATTGGATAATCTTTCTGTATGTTGTTAAAGTTTGAAAAGTTTGCTATATTATGCTTCATTACTATTGCATGTTGTACAAGTTCTATTATATTTTGTCCTTGCATTGTGAGTTCTATAACAGGTTCCGCTTGCATTTACCTACTCTGTTGATCATCCATAGCTGCCTGGTACACCTTTCAGTGCATTAATTTTCTGTTTTAGTGCAGGGATTATGGGGGGTCGTCACATCCGGTATCATAGCTCTGGTTAACGATTTTAGCCAAGGTTCTAAGACGTAATTACGTATGAGAGACGTACTTCTAGATTTCAGTTGGATGCTTACTATATATGTTAGCATATATAATAGTAGTGGTTGTATCTCTTTAGCAATTTTTCTTGAAAGTTGCTAATTATTCTAAATTGTAGATTTAGAATGTGTGACGGCCCGCCCCGCACCAGCCGGCATTTCCTCCGAAAATGCACTGTACACATGCTCGACTAGCACGGAACGGTCGCCAAAGAAAGGAAAGAAGAGAATGAACTAATTGAAAACTTGTAGAATGTCTCACAGCGCATGGAACAAAATATAATAATAATACACTTGACATAAAACAGGCGAGATAGTGCATAAGCTGATAACTAAAACCAACATCAACATCATCATCGGAGTAGCAGAAATCCAAATACAGCTTATTACAACTTTCCAAATTACTATCTCTAAACAAAAGAAAGAAAGGTACACCACTAATGCCCAAAGTAGTGACTGCAGCAACACAGGGAGAATATCTATGTATATGTATCATACGTGGAAGCCTCCTGCTCGTCTCCGGTACAGCTACTCGTGCATACCACCTAACTTGTCTCTAGTCTACTCGTGAGAGCATCCAGAGTAATAAGAAGAGGCATAAAACTCTGGGTCAGATAAAAAGTATGGTATGAGCGATAAGCAGCAAAACAGAACAATAACAGGTATACTAATCCATACCTGAACCTGCAACCAAAGAGTTAGCACTACATACCGTACAATACTCTGAGGTGCCACTAACACATAGTATAAAGAATACGGGGGTGGGGATGTGCATGTCATAGTGATGACAAACAAATCAAACATAGCACCTCACTCAATGCGTAAAGCATACGATATCCACCACATTGATCACTAGACCCATTGAGGTAATGACGGAGTTCGACTTGTACAACTACTGCTACCCCCATGCTTATCCCATGGGATCATGACCAAACCCTTTCAAATGACCCCACTTCATTGGTCTATAGCCCACTAATCGTACCTAGGCCACTGTGGCCCTGAATCCGTCCACGTACCTCCCATACATAGTGATCCAAAGTCATAGACATCGACAACCCCTTAGCACACGTCTCGCAGCAAAGCCCAACTCATGAACTCGGCTCGTTGGTAACTGGATCCTGAGTACAAACTTCCCACTTGGACTACCTTTGCATCTGGGGTTTTGGTCTCCTCCGGATCGGTTCAGTCCTTCCTTCTATCTTCAGTTCGGTTCGGTTCGATGCATCCTCAGTTCGTGCTCAACATCTCAGTTCATGAAAAGATCCTTCAGGTTGGATCGGGTCGTGCTCCTTCCACTGGGTCGGTCTTGGTCATTCCATCGGATCGTGGTCTCCGTTCGTGGTGCAAGCAGCTCGAGTCTTCCTCTCCTCTCTGGGTCGAATCGGCGACGCATAAGTGGTTCGGGTCAGAGTTCTTCTGGCAGATCGGGTCGGGTCATGTGTCCTTCCATCGGATCGTGTCGAGCTCCCTCCATCGGACCGGTCGTGGATGCATACTCGCGGCGGCTCGTGAAGATGGTGTCACGACCGGGTCGGGTTCGGAAAGGGCGATCCGATCCGGTTGCTGGCCAATTTCCTGCAGTTCTTCCAGCGACTGTTTTACGCCATACGACGGCGTTTTCGACCATTCTAACTTTTCTAATCAATCACAAAGTATACCATACAGTCATAGCAACATATAGAACTGACCACAAACACCAAAACAACAATTTGATAAGTTAAAACGGATCAAATATAGCCAAAACCTCATATTTTCCCTTAAGCATGTTTAAGCAAATCTAATGATATGATTAGTAAAACATAACCAAATCAAACCAAATTTCTAACAGAGGTCTAAAACATTATTTCGAATTTTATGAATATTTTTCCAGAATTTATTAATGTATAGATTCGCTAATCAACACTAATTACTCCTAATTAACCGTAATTAGTGAGAAACTTTGCAAATCACTCACCTTTGCCACAAATAAAACTCAGATCCGAATTGAATCTCTGTTGGCATGAATACTGATGTCTAACAGCAGCTCTAACCTTGCTTTGGTGCTATCCCTCCTTAATTTGATGTAGATTAGGTCAGTACTTGATTAAACGGTGATTAGAAGGTGTTTTAAATGTTGGAGGCCATGGCTAGGTTGAGAGGAATGAATAGTGATGGCTGAAAAATGAGAAAAAGGTATTCTCTAAACCCTAACAGCCCTTTTAAACTCCGAATCCCGAAATTCCCCTTTGGGCCTAGCTGTTAATCACCCGGTTAAGCCCAATCAAGCTGTTTTTCACCATGTGAAACTTGTTTCAGCCATATCCCCCAAACGGTGAGTCCGTTTGGCTAATGTGACCACTCTACGGAAAAGTAAACCTTCATCTGGATCTAATGGAAATGGTTTCAGGTCAAAAATCCTTTCCAATCAAAAGTTATGGCTGAAACAAGATTAGGTAGGGGTAAAACGGTCATTTAAAAATCGGCAAAAATCATGAACATGGGAAATGACCCCAATGATGATGAAATAAATATTCTACGATCCTATGATGCGTAGAACGCGGGTCGTTACACCCTCCCCCCCTTAAGAAATTTCGTCCCCGAAATTCTTTAACCCAAAACATACAAAGGATCCTGCAAGCCTACCAGCCATATACAACAATAAATCATGCGAAACAAACCTATCCTAGCATGCGGAAAGACTAAATTGAAACTGTAATCTTACCAGGCGAAGAGTTCTGGATACGTCTTCCTAATGCTCTCCTCTGTCTCCCAAGTACAACCATTTTCATTCTCGCTCCACTAAACTTTGACTATTTCACATCTTTCCTTTGAAGTTGCTTCGTATCGTTCCCAACAATACGCATAGGCCTGCGGTTCCCAACCACCTCGGGTTCAACCTCGATATCATCCAACTGATCAGGTGAAATAGTCATATCGAGGTCGTGCACGAATTTCCTTAACTAGGAAACATGAAATATGTTATGAACTCCTGCCATCTTCTCTGGTAATTCAACTTTATATGCCAAATTCCCAATTTTCTCAAGAACTGGGAATGGACCAACAAATCTTGGTGCTAACTTGCCTCTGCCAAATCATATTACGCTCTTCAACGGAGAAATCTTGACAAACACCAAGTCGCCAATGGAGAACTTTAATTCTCTTCTCCTCTTATCAACATAACTCTTATGCCTATCTTGGGCAGCCATCATTCGCTGTTGGACAACCTTAACCTTCGCTGAAGTTTCTCTTATCACATCTGGTCCAAGCATAAACTTCTCACCAGTTTCTAACCAACATGACGGTGAGTTGCACAGTCTTCCGTACAAAGCTTCAAATTGAGCCATACCAATACTAGATTGATAACTATTATTATATGCAAACTCTACAAGGTGTAGATGGTTATCCCATGATCCACCAAAGTCTAATATGCAAACTCTCAAGAGATCCTCTAGTACTCGATTCGCCCTCTCTGTCTGTCCGTCGGTTTGAGGATGATACGCAATACTGAGATATAATTCTGATCCTAACGCCTCTTGTAAGCTCTTCCAAAGTCCACTAGTAAACAACGGATCTCGGTCACTCACAATGCCTTTGGTATTCCATGAAATCTCACTACCCACTTTACATATAGTTCAGCTAACTTAGCTGCTGTCCTGTTTGACTTGACAGGTATAAACCTTGCACTCTTAGTCAATCGGTCCACAATCACCCAAATGTTATCATGGCCCGACCTAGTTCTTGGTAACCCATCAATAAAATCCATTGGGACTTGTTCCCATTTCCATTCTGGAATTTCTAATGGTTGTAACAAACCACTAGGCTTCTTTTGCTCAGCTTTAACAAGCTGGCAATTCATGCATTTGGATATAAACTTCCCAATGTCTCTTTTCATCCCTTCCCAGTTGTAGGTCTGCTTCATGTATCAATACATCTTGTTACCACCGGGATGTATAGTCAGTTTCGAGTTATGACATTCTCTAAGCACTTCATCTCTTAATCCATTGACATTGGGTACAACTAGTCTTCCATTCTTTCTAAGCCATACATCTCGATCAAGCCCTTGTTCATCTCCTCATCGATACCCATCTCTAACTTGGAGATGACTTCCAATAAATTAGGATCGTTCTTCTGACTGGAACCAATCCGCTCAATCAAAGTGGGTCTGATCGTCAAATTTGCTAACATTTCTGGATCCAACTCGCACTTTGGTCTGAAATCATACCCAGCGATGTACTCCAGTTGCTTCCATTCTAGAAACATAGCCCCTAAACTGGCATGTCTTCTACTCAATGCATCAGCTACCGCATTGCCCTTTCCTGGTGTGTATACGATA
The DNA here is from genome assembly GCA_030737875.1 of Allium sativum. NCBI lineage: Eukaryota > Viridiplantae > Streptophyta > Magnoliopsida > Asparagales > Amaryllidaceae > Allium > Allium sativum. Next base: position 831,481,859 of record CM060913.1, read on the forward strand.
TCGAAATCATAGGAAGCTAAGAATTCTAACGATCTTTGCTGTCGGAGATTTAGATCCTTCTGAGAGAAGAAATACTTTAACGATTTATGATCAGTAAACAACTCGAATCTTTCTCCCAAAAGATAACGTCTCCACATCTTCAACGCGAATACGATCGCTGCTAATTCCAAGTCATGGGTAGGGTATCTTCTCTCGTGCGGTTTCAATTGCCGACTTGCATAAGCTACAACCCTACCTCCTTGCATCAATACAGCACCTAGTCCGGTACCACATGCATCTGTATATACTGTCATCTCTTCATTCCCCTTAGGAATGACTAACACTGGTGCACATGTCAACTTTTCCTTTAGACTCTTGAATGCATTCTTACACTTTTCGTCCCAGACGAAAGCTTGATTCTTCTTGGTCAACTGATTCAACTGTGCTGCTATCTTAGAGAAGTCTTGGATAAACTTACGATAATATCCGGCTAATCCCAAGAAACTTCTTATGTCCGTTGCATTCTTGGGCATAAACCAATCTTGTATCATAGCCACCTTCGCAGGATCCACGACAATACCATTCTCTGAAACAACATGGCCTAAGAATCTCACTTCCCTCCTCCAGAAGTGACACTTAGAAAACTTTTCTTTCAATTGGTGTTTTCTCAACACGTCCATCATTATTCTTAAATGTTCCTTGTGTTCTTCCTCTGTCCTCGAGTAAACCAAAATATCATCAACGAACACAAGAACAAACTTATTCAATTGATCCCTGAATACTCTAATCATAAGATCCACAAAATATGTTGGGGCATTGGTCAACCCGAATGGCATGACCAACCACTCATAAAATCCAGACGGCGTCCGAAATGTCGTTTTAGCTATACTCTCAGCTTCCACTCTAAGCTGATGAAAACCAGTCGCGAGATCCAACTAGGAGAATACTCTCGCGCCACTCAACTGATCAAACAAATCATCTATCTGCGGTAGAGGATACTTATTCTTCCTCGTCATCTTATTCAATTCGCGATAGTCCACACACGATCGAAGGGAACCATCTGCCTTGGTAGCAAACACAACTGGTGCTCCCCATTCAGAAACGCTTCTTCTGATAAACCCCTTCTTCAAAAGATCGCTCACTTGCACCCCGAGGTCTCGTTGCTTCCTTGGCGCCATACGACGAAGTGGCATCACTATAGGTCTGGCATCTTTCACTAAGTCAATACGAAACTCAATCTCTCAGTGTGGTGGAAGTCCGGTCACTTCCTTGAAGACGTCCGAATAATCCCCAGCCATGGGCACATCTGACAACTCATCATGCGGGATGTCGAGGGAATTTAGAAAACTACCATTATCCCATCATTAGGTAGACTACCAAACACTACCCTCCGCCCATCATCCGCTCTAACTGTCACCAAAAAGCCCTCACAGTCTACCACCACCCCATATCTTTGGAGCCAATCGACTCCCAAAACAATGCCAAACCTAGTAAAGCCCAAAACAAAGCAATCATAAACAAACATGCATCCATGACTCGATAAGACCACATTACAGCAAACCATGCTAAGGCTAGTCGAACCACCAATCGAGTTCGTCACTACTAAAGGTCTATCAACTATCTTGGGCTCCAATCCCAACCTATCTACTAGGTCACTAGATATAAAGGAACGGGAAGCTCCGGTATCAAACAATACTCGAACAGGAACATCATAAATAGAAAGCATACCTTGGATAAAGACATTCTTTCCTTTCTCCGCCGCAGTTCAGGCATTCGACGAAGAAGGAACAGCAATGATAGCATATGCTTTCAGAATCTACTTTTCCTTAGGGGGTTGTAGACACTTGTCCTTGTGATGTCCCGCTTGGCCACAGTTGAAGCACTTCCTGTCTGCTGGCTTTGCTCGACAATTACTAGCATAGTGGCCCTTCTTGCCACAACTAAAGCACTCAACATCTTTCTTCTTCTTCTGGCCATCCTTATTCTGGTTCTGCTTCCACTTATTCTGAGAACCACTCTTGCCTCCACTGCTTGCTTGTGGTTTTGGCTCCTTTACAGATGCGACCTCAGTCTTCGACTTAGGGTAAAGACTTTCCGATCTTAAAGGTTTCCCCACAATCGATTCAAACGTCTCATCGATGTGGTTAATAAGCCTTTCCCCCAAGTATCCATCCAAGCCAGTTATGAACTTCTCGTTCTTCTTCTCGGCAGTATCTATTAGGGATAATCCATATTTCGACAAAGTGTCGAATTCGACAATATACTCCAAGACAGCTCTGCCATTCTGCTTAAGTTCCAAGAATTTCTTAAACAACACTGACTTCTGAGCAGTTGGAATGAACTTATCACTAAAGCGAGCCTTAAACTGATCCCAAGTAATCTGATCCTCGGGAGTAGCTGCATTTATAGCATTCCACCAATTCATTGCCCGTCCTTGCAGCTGACGGGATGCTAGCTTCCTTTTCATCGCATCCTCGATACCTAAGTCTTAGAAGATACGCTCGCAGCTATCCAACCAATCCTGCACATCCGTAGCCGATTCCGTTCCGTGGAACGGCTTCCCACCAAGACTAGTATAATCCTTGTTCAGCTTGGCGAAATCGGCCCTAGGCGCCTGCACTATTGGACCACCACCATTACCAACATTGGGAGCTGCCCTCTGAACATCTCTAAGCATCTCTCTCATGAGGTCAGTAAACATCGTCCTCATCTCGGCAGCATTCCCATTATAGGCTCCTCTACCAGTACCCCTTGCGTATCGGCTCATCGTTTAATCTGCACAGAGAAAACGATTAATCATCCTCTTTGTGGTGTCAGTGCAGTGCGATTTCATTATTAGTTATAATAATTATATATATATAGCTTTTGAAAACCAAAATAATCACGAATACGCGCTCTTATATATGTATTATCTCTCCCTGGTGTCTTTCCCTGGTTAACTATGCAACCTAGAGCTCTGATACCAAGTGTGACGGCCCGCCCCGCACCAGCCGACATTTCCTCCGAAAGTGCATTGTACACATGCCCGACTAGCACGGAATGGTCTCCAAAGAAAGAAAAGAAGAGAATGAACTAATTGAAAACCTGTAGAATGTCTCACAGCGCATGGAACAAAAAACAATAATAATATACTTGACATAAAACAGGCGAGACAGTGCATAAGCTGATAACTAAAACCAACATCAGCATCATCATCAGAGTAGCGGAAATCCAAATACAGCTTATTACAGCTTTCCAAATTACTGTCTCTAAACAAAAGAAAGAAAGGTACACCACTAATGCCCAAAGTAGTGACTGTAGCAACACAGGGAGAATATCTTTATATATGTATCATACGTGGAAGCCTCCTGGTCGCCTCCGGTACAGCTACTCATGCACCCCACCTATTCTGTCTCTAGTTTGCTCGTGAGAGCACCCAGAGTAATAAGAAGAGACATAAAACTCTGGGTCAGACAAAAAGTCTGGTATGAGCGATAAGCAGCAAAACAGAACAATAACAGATATACTAAACCATACCTAAACCTGGACCTGCAACCAAAGAGTTAGCACTACATACCGTACAATACTCTGAGGTGCCACTAACACATGGTATAAAGAATAAGGGGGTGGGGGTGTGCATGTCATAGTGATGGCAAACAAATCAAATATAGCAACCATCCCCACATCTCTCACTCAGTGCGTAAAGCATACGATATCCACCACTTTGATCACTAGACCCATCGAGGTAATAACGGAGTTCGACTTGTATAACTACTACTACCACCAAGCTTATCCCATGGGATCATGACCAAACCCTTTCAAATGACCCCACTTCATTGGTCTATAGCCCGCTAGTCGTACCTAGGCCACTATGGCCCTGAATCCGTCCACGTACCTCCCATACATAGTGATTCAAAGTCATAGACATCGACAACCCCTTAGCACACGTCCCGCAGCAAAGCCCAACTCATAAAGTCGACTTGTTGGTTCCCAACTGGATCTTGAGTACAATCTTCCCACTTGGACTACCTTTGCAACTCGGGTTTTGGTCTCCTTTGGATCGGTTCAGTCCTTCCTTCTATCTTCAGTTCGGTTCGGTTCGATGCATCCTCAGTTCGTGCTCAACATCTCAGTTCGTGACATGCTCCTTCGGGTCGGATCGGGTCGTGCTCCTTCCACCGGGTCGGTCTTGGTCATCCCATCGGATCGTGGTCTCCGTTCGTGGTGCAAGAAGCTCGAGTCTTCCTCTCCACTCCGGGTCGGATCAGAGACGCATAAGTGGTTCGTGTCGGAGGTCTTCTGGCGGATCGGGTCGGGTCATGTGTCCTTCCATCGGATCGTGTCGAGCTCCCTCCATCGGATCTTTCGTGGATGCATACTCGCGGCGGCTCGTGAAGATGGTGTCATGACCGGGTCGGGTTCGGAAAGGGCGATCCGATCCGGTTGCTGGCCAATATCCTGCAGTTCTTCCATCGACTGTTTTACTCCATACGACGGTGTTTTCGACCATTCTAACTTTTCTAATCAATCACAAAGCATACCATACAGTCATAGCAACATATAGAACTGACCACAAACACAAAAACAACAATTTGATAGGTTAAAACGGATCAAACATAGCCAAAACTCCATATTTTCCCTTAAGCATGTTTAAGAAAATCTAATGACATGATTAGTAAAACTTAACCAAATCAAACCAAATTTCTAACAAAGGTCTGAAACATTATTTTGAATTTTATGAATATTTTTCCAGAATTTATTAATGTATAGATTCGCTAATCAACACCAATTACCCCTAATTAACCGTAATTAGTGAGAAACTTTGCAAATCACTCACCTTTCCCACAAATAAAACTCAGATCTGAAATGAATCTCTGTTTGGCACAAATACTGATGTCTAATAGCAGCTCTAACCATGCTTTGGTGCTATCCCTCCTTAATTTGATGTAGATTAGGCCAATACTTGATTAAACGGTGATTAGAAGGTGTTTTAGATGTTGGAGACCATGGCTAGGTTGAGAGGAATGAATAATGACGGCTGAAAAATGAGAAAAAGATATTCTCTAAATCCTAACAGCCCTTTTAAACTCCTAATCCCGAAATTCCCCTTTGGGCCTAGCTGTTAATCACCCGATTAAGCCCAATTAAGCTGTTTTTCACCATGTAAAACTTGTTTCGGCCATGTCTCCCAAACGGTGAGTCTATTTGGCTAATGCGACCACTCTGCGGAAAGTTAAACCATCATCCGGATCTAATGGAAATTGTTTTAGGTCAAAACTCCTTTCCAATCAAAAGTTATGACCGAAACAAGACCAGCTAGGGGCAAAACGGTCATTTAAAAATCGACAAAAATCATGAACATGGGAAATGACCCCAATAGTCGTCTCCCAAAGTAACATGACCATACAACCCTCTATGACGATGAAATAAATATTCTACAATCCTATATGCGTAGAATGCGGGTCGTTACAGAATGAGTAGACGGGAAACAAGATACACAGCTAGGGGAGCTAATACTTGAGGGGAAATGGAGGTGAACCTAATTACCTAGCCATGTTTAAAGCCATGGCAGAAGCAATTATGCGAACGGTACCCGCTCTAGTGGCAGCAAAGGTAGATATTGGTATGCGAGTTCCTAGAGTAGTAGATTTTGCAAAGTTGTGCAAGGATTTTACATCTCTAGAGGGAAAACCATTCAAGGGAACTGAACTAGATGAAGAGGTTCAGAGGTGGATGGATTCATGTGCCCGAATCTTTGGAGACTTAGGTATTGAGGAAGCAATAAAGAGAAAGCTTGCATCAAGGCAACTGCAGGGCAGGGCCATGGAATGGTAGAATTCTGTCACACTCGAGACTCTAGAGGAAGAGATTTCATGGGACCAATTCCAAGCTATGTTTGAAGCAAAGTTTATCTCCATTGCTCAGAAGTCCATTCTCTTTAAGAAGTTTATGGAATTGAAGCAGAATGGCAGTTCAGTTCTTGACTATATCTCTGACTTTGAAGCTTTGTCTAGATATGCTCGTTCATACATTGATACACCCTATCAGAAGAACAAGAAGTTTGTCTTGGGTTAAATGCTTATATCGAAAAGCCGTTATTGGACCATCTTGATGATTCGTTTGAGAAGATTGTGGAAAAATCTATTTGTCATGAGAGCTTGTTTCCCAAGGAAGCAAATGTTGCAGCTGCAACCAAAGAGGCTCAGAAACTACAGCAAGGTAGTAATAAAAAGAAGAGGAAGCAGAAACATCAGAAGGGAAAAGATGGCCAAAATAAACCTAAGAGTGAGGTGGTTTGCTTTAATTGCCAACAGAAAGGCCATTTGGCTAATGAGTGTAAGAATCTGAAAGTTGAGAGGAAGTTTCAAAATTGGGGCAAGGCTGGGCATATCAAAAAGGACTGTCCGAAATCGGCTAAAGGGAAGTAGATTGTGAAGGCATATGCTTTGGAATCCGTGCCATCTTCTTCATGGGCTCCTACTGCTGAGGAAAAGGGAAAGGGTGTCATGGTGCAAGGTACTCTTTCTGTTAATGGTGTTTCAGTTCGTGTGCTTTTTGATACTGGAGCATTGCACTCTTTCATTTGCAATGAGCTTGTGTGTCTGTTGGGTTTGGAACCTGAGATTTGTGATAGACCCTTCGTAGTGACTAATCCATTTGGGGGTTCGTAAAATCTTTGCATGATACGTCGTGCTCTAGTGTTGTCGAGTCATGGTTGCTCTTTTGCGTGTGATTGCTTTGTTCTTAACTTCGTTGGGTTTGGGATCATCTTGGGCATGGATTGGCTCAAGAGGTATGCGGCAAGGGTGTATTGTGAAAAGCTAGAGGTGAGGGTCGGGAATGTGGAAGGGAAAAAAATATTGATTAGATGTCAGCACGAAGAGGGTGTCTTCATTAGCTATCTATATTCGCTTGGGATTCCGCAAGAAGACTTGTCATCTGTGCTAATCGCTAATGAGTATTAGGATGTCTTTGACGAGGTCAAAGAGTTGCCGTCGCATCGTGAGATCGAGTTTAGGATCAATTTGGTCGAGGGTGCAAGACTAATCGTTATGCCTCTTAGGCGGATGGCGCCTAAGGAACAACGAGAGTTGGATGTGCAAGTTCGTGACCTTTTGGGAAAAGGATTCAGAGTGTATCCGAATGGGGTGCACCGATTGTGTTTGCAAGCAAGGAAGATGGCTCGTTAAGATTGTGTGTGGACTATCGTGAGCTAAATAACGTGACTAAAAAGAACAAGCATCTGTTGCCAAGGATATATGACTTGTTCGATCAGCTTCACGAGGCCAAAATATTTTCTCGAATTGATTTGGCAACGGGATTTCACCAGTTGAGAGTGGCTAAGGATAGTGTACTGAAGACTGCTTTTAGGACACCATCCGGTTTCTTTGAATGGTTGGTGATGCCATTCGGATTGACTAATGTGCCAACGTATTTTGTGGGTCTTATGAATAGAGTATTCAGAGACCAGTTGAATAGGGCTGGCAATTAGAACCGCGAACCGAAAACCCGAACCGACCCGAAAAGACCCAAACCCGAACCAAATCTGATGGGTCTTGGGTTGGGTCTAGTGACGAAAAATACCATCAAGACCCGATCAAACCCGACCGGCATAGACCTGACCCGAAAGACCCGACCAATAACATTGAAATATACGTATTTTTAGTGTTATCATTCAGTCGGACCCGAACCAACCCGACCCGAAGCTCGGATCGGGTCGGGTCCAGATTTTTGAAATGTATAGTCTAGACCTGACAAAACCTGACGCGCCTAGAACCCAGACCCGTCGGGTCGGGTCGGATCTAATTTCCACCCCTACAATTGAACAAGTTTGTGCTTGTGTTCGTGTGTTGAGTTCTGTTATGTTGTCCTCGACATTCATTTGTGAATCATCAACAATCATCTCAAATGTCTTCAAAGCGAGTTATGCGCCTTAGGTCGTTGTTTGTTTGCTCGAACTAATAACATAGGCGTAGGGCTTCGGGTCATGTGGGTCTCAAATCTGACACAGCCCATGTGAAATAGTCCGCTGGCCTTTATAGATCTTCTTCAAGTCCTGTACTCTCACTTACCTTCGCTTGCTGAAAAGGGTTCGTTAATGGCGGATAGCTTCCTTCGAATAAATCGGTCATTTCATCACCAACTATTTCCATCCTGGACCAACTCTTGTATTGTTGTCGGTCAGATCTAAGTCACTGTTGCCTGTCAAAGTAGCCATCCTTATCGAAACCAAATTGCTTCACATTGTAACTGACTTTTTCAGATCTGAGTCACTTTGGAACTTGCCAAACCATCGAAAGCTTCCATCACTTATTTCAGATCATCAAAGCCCTTCTCAACTCGCTGTAGGTGCTAATCCCAAACTATCATCTTATCAAACCGATTATGGGTACATAGGTTTAATGTTAAATTGATGGTTTATAACTAAAATTGGGATTTTTTTAAACTTTGATTTAAATCGGCAATCTTGAATTGTTTGGCATCAGATATGATTCTGGCATTAGATTGGTCATTTGTCATATTGAAATCCGATTGCAGTTCATTTTTTACTGTTGATGATCTATGCATCAAGTCAATTTTAATGAAGTCAGCTGGCATTTATAGGCTTTTGCATTGATCTGTACTTCAATAATTTACAATCCGATCTGAACACTATGTATTGACACTTGTTGTAGCTATAATTAGCATTAAACAAACTTTTTTATCTTTGAATTTCCTAAAGCGATTTGTAGCTTGCACATTTTGATGGAATTTGCTTTGGCTTTGATGTGATGATCTTTTTGCAATGTGTTGATAGTATGTGGTTCGGTTCATCATGGTGATGTAGTAGGATTCTTCATGCTTCATTATTTGTATGATGTACTAAATTGTATGTATGGACCGACACACACTGATTGCATTATGATTTGGCTCACTCTCTTGTTTTCCCTTGATGATTGATCCAACACTAAGCAACTTTAGGATTTAGGTCGAAAGGCAGATCACATTGCCAGGTCGTCTGGACAATCCAAGCTTTCATATTGTGACACGACCCACTTCCTTAAATTAGTGAACGACGCACGGCCTTAGACACGTTGGTGACCTGACTCATTCGGGTCAGTTAAAGACTTGAGTTTCAAGTCGTTGAGCAACCTAGATGTTGGGTCGTTGAGCGACGTGGATGTTGGGTCATTGAACGGCCTGGATGATGGGTCATTAGTGACCTAGATGCTAGGTCATTGAGCAATCTAGTCTTTGACATCGAAGTACAACTTTTTGCCTTAAGATTATAAAGCGACCCGAGCACAACCACGACTCAAACTTTAAGTCGACCCAAACTCATCACTTAGAAGTTAACTTGTATGTTCCATGCTACTATTCTATAATCATAACAAGCTTTTTCTCATTTTGGACTTATACTGTAACAACCAGCCTGGAATGGGCCTAATTTCAACCCAGAAAAGGCCCATCGAAACTTAGAACCATTCTAAACGGTCGTTGGTTCCTATAAAGAATTACATTTGCACTGATAATATATACATACACTTCGAATGGAAATCTCACACAACGGAAAGAGAAAATATAATACTAAAATAAGATGTACCACTTTATTAAAATCACCGAATTCTAGCACAACAGTCAAGATAACATTTGTTCCATAGGTACATCAATAAATTCATTCTCAAAAGTTTCCATAAGATGTGCAACAATAACACCTAATAATAACATAACGACTTCATCTTCAACTTCAGCTCCCATCATTATTTCGTCCATGGAGTTCTACCTCATCTATTGACCTGTTGGATATGTTAAGGAGAGGGGTAAGAACATAAAGTTCTATGTGACTGAATATGGTATTTACTTAAAGTCCACACCCTTGTTTTTAGCAGGTTATATATGTCAAGGTATGTTTACGCAGCATACAACATTCAAACAAACATCAAGCATCTAACCAATGAGGTGGATATCCAAGTCAATCGCGCATTAGTGTTTTTATGGTAAAGACCCAACGAGGCGAGCATTCTCGGTCACGTATGGCCCTATTAAAGGTGGATTCTTATGATCGCTTATAACCCTAAGGCGGACCCTAGCCTCTTAAGACGTTGTCTTAATTCGTCAACATTCTTAAGTTTATACTCTTAATTATAATATGAGAAGTAGTATTGCAAATGTTACTACTTAACTGATTTTACAGTAGATCACCTATATCGCTTAAGACTTCCCTTAGACAGTTGGTGATCATGCAATGGCCACGTATCTTTTATATACCAATCATGTCCCTAGTTGAGACCCTATAAGCTTATAGAGGAAGTGGACATCCCCCGCGAACTACCCTACTCTGTTACCGCTTATGCCTAACCACATTTAGAGAAGGAGGACCCATAGACTTACTTCGAATCTAATAAGGGCGAGTCTCATGACTTTGGTTCCTCTCCAAGGAATAAACCTTCGGATGGATCCTAGTCCTGACCACTTAAGACCCAAATTAGATAAGAAGAGAGTCAACCACTTAAGACCTTCTCAAGGTATAGTAAACCTGCCTATTTTCACATACAATAGACTTACATGTATAGTTATACATATACACACTAGACCTCTCACATTAAACCGTATACCTGTAGATGCTTGATATGCCAGGTGGTTCTGGGCATACTTATACTACAACTAGGTTTGAATGGCCCATGGCACCAAGACCTCTCAAATTAGTTGGGCCAACTTGTGGTTGTTGAATTTGCCGGTCGGTTCCGGGCAGGCTTATACCACAAATGGCAACTAACCTCGTGTCTGTGTGTCACTTACTAATATATCACACAAGCAAACAATATATAAATATGGGGACATTTAATATTCGAATTCTATCCTAATCGCATTTATTACTTTAATTACGTTGATTATGATATATTAATATAACAATTATAACGCATAGATAACGTTAATGTTCGTAGGAACGAGAGAACATTCTAACGAGACAAAAATTGTATACGTGTCTAAATTAAGGTATACAAGTTAATTTCCATATCTTGACCACTACATTTTAGACATAATGGCATAATAGCATAGTAATAGATAATAGTGAATGGAAAAAATAATATACAAACAAATTTCAACTTGCATCCTAGGCTTATTGGAATTATTTTAATAATGGACCAAGAATAGAGCATAATATACACATATTATACATACATGTATGCTTACAAGTTCCACTTTATCTAATTCACCCCTTTTTCGTGTATTGCACATAAAAACGTTTATATTTGATAGATTTCAAGTATGAATACGTTTAGATTCAAAATAGAACCTAAACCTAATCAAGTCATGAATTAAACCAAATTTAAACCCGTTTAGGTTACAATCAAATATTTACATAAGGATGAATTACATAAAGTAGAAACACAACGCCCCTTTTATTCTCAATTCAATATTAAGATCAAGATCCGCAAACCCAAATATTGACAATTCTTACGCAAATATGAAATAGAGGATTTGAAGTTTTTTGTACTGATGTTATCGTTTGCCAGATCCTCTTAGGCATAACTATCAACATGTTAATCTATTAAAAAATAGAATATGCCTAAGAAACACAATATTCCACTCACAGATCTAAAGGAAGAATAATAGAATTCTTATTGTACATTCAGATCTGGATTCAACCTCCATGATAAACGTGCTCCAATCCTTCTAATATATATAAGAATCATCTTAAGAATCTTATGCATATATAAAACTAAATTCCAGAATTTATACTAAAATCTATATGAATTTTGATTAGAGAAAAGATAAGAATGGAGGTTAGAGGAATAGAATAGAAATTCCTAACCTTTCTGGAATTCAGCAATGGCAGAAGGATAATATGGAGGTGGAGATAAGAGAGTGGCTAGGGTTTTGTTGTGAGGTTTGAGGGCCTATATGTAGTCGTTTGTGTAAGTGTGAGCCGTTAGATTATTTAGATGTAATCCTGGCCATATGTTTATATATATATTCCTCTAAAAACCCTAAAAACATAGATTCACTGGGCCTTTCAGCCGCCAGGTAGTTGACCTGGGAGGTCGATCGGCAGTCGACACCCCTTTTAGGTGGCGGTCGACCTCCTAGTCGTTGAAACGTCCATTGACCATATATGGTGCTTAGGTATTTAATTAAATAACATGTTACTTTATTTGCTTAATCTCTTTTCTTACTTACAATATTTTATGTCCCCTCTATCTTATCCTCTATTTGAATTTCAAATTCATCCATATTTATTTTTTGGTTATATATATATATATATATATATATATGTGTGTGTGTGTGTGTGTGTGTGTGTGTGTGTGTGTGCGCGCGCGCGCGCGCGTTTTACTGTCCAATTTCATTTGCTTGTATCCTCTTCATATTTTCACCATTTTCAAAATATTTTATATGAAAACGATTTAGAATTTTGCCACAAATCCAAATAAAAGATTTTCGTAGCCAAATGCTTAAAGCTGCAAAATCTCATTTTCCAGCCTTATTACTAAATTGCTTATTTTTATTTACTGTTAATATTTATGTCTTTTATGGGGTGTAACATATACTTCACTATCGTTCTCCCACACTGATAATGGATTTGTTAATTAAGATATATTACAGTGAATTTCAAGACTAGAACTGAATGAAGCATCTATGGAAGACTATTTTGTTCAACAATTGAATTTATAACTTGTCAAACTCTGCCTGTATAAATACGACTCTTTATTTCTAGTTCGTAGCGACGCTTGGGATCAACTAATCGACACACACCGACTGTGGATTTTCAGCTTCGTTTTTATCAACTTGTATAATTTTGCACGACGCTTCACATTTAGGAAATGTGTACCTGTAATATATTTATAAACAAGATTGTTTATATAGAATGGATACCCGAGAAAAGATATGTAAACATTCAGAGGATGCTAATGTAATGTCGTGGTTTTTGACTAAATTTGTAATACAACTATTATGGATTAATTTGGTAGTTAATTAAAATAGGTAAATAATGTCTTGATAAATTATTTTATATTTTTATATTTTTATAAAAATAGATAATATGGGATTGTGGATATTTTAGAATTTAAAGTTAGAATAATAAAACCCTATATGCATATTTTCACTTATTATATTTATACATATATACAAGTGAGTAGTGTTTTAACACTTTGTTTGCAATTAAACATGTTCTTAACAAATGTAAAATATATATAAAGAAATAAATTGTTTTGTGTATATAACTAGTAAGAAGGTTTAAATTAAAAATCTCCATTTTTCTTCACATGTAAGCATCATCTCTTTCTATATGATGCAACCTAGCTTTTGAGTGCAATTGGCCTATGATTGCACACATATATTTGGGTGCATAGCATAACAGCTAAGGAAGTAAACAAATTTCATTCCCAGTATAGGATGTAGACCACCTTTAGCACATGCATTTTAGGATAGGCTGCAAAGTAGTTACATGTGCATAGCAAACTGCAGGGTACGAATTCGCTTTCCCATCCAATTCTAGAACAAGCTAACACCCTAAACACATCATGTAGACATTCTAATAAGCATGGATTTTTTTTTACATATACAAGCACATGGCCGTCCTGATAGAAGCCAATGAAGTGACAAAACCAGGGTACACTCAATCAAAATGTAGAGAGCTTATGTACTCTAGACTCTACAATCACATGGCTGGTACAAATGTGTATGAGCACATATGCTCTGTTGCTAGCCGTGATGAACTGGAAAGATGTAAATGTGATAAGCCTATACAATACTTCTTATCAACAAGACAATGCAACAGCTCAAACCATCCCATCCTTGCCTCTCAATCACCCAACATACTTCATGTGTAAGTTTTGTTTACTTATAAATACACCACGTCTTTGGCTAAAACATTTGTAAAACTGAACCCAAGAGAATTAGAAACTGAAACTAGAAGCTGAAAAACAGAGTGAAGAGTGGAGCAAATTAAGGGTAGAAAATTGTAAACAAATTCTGAGAATACAAGTGGAGAACAGTGGACATTTGGTTAGTAAACTTCTCCCTTTTTCCATTTAGAACTAGTTGTGTTTACATGTAAATAGCCATACATATATACATATACATATATATGTGTTTTCTTGTAATCATGGAAGCTGAAAATACATTAAAACTGGTAACCTGGAGTATGCATATTAGTGAGTAAATTTCCCATTTATACCTTGATTATATATATATATATATATATATATATATATATATATATATATATATATATATATATATATATATGTGTGTGTGTGTGTGTGTGTGTGTGTGTGTGTGTGTGTCGTTGAAGTGGTTTTTATAATGAACTCAGATCGGAAAAATAAAAATAAGCCCTGAACTGAATAATGTAAATCTGGAAACTAGAAGTACCTAAAAACAGGACGTATAGTGAGTACATTTGCCCCCTTTCCCATCTAAAATAATCATGTTTGTGTATAGTGTGATGTAGACACATGTACATGCATGTATGTTTTTGTATGTATTAATGTAGCTAAGAAGATTTCATATAAAACCTGGTAAACAAAAACATATAAACTGAAGTAAAATCAGTGGAGAGTAAACTCTTTCTTGACCTGTTTTTATTCCAGAGCATTCAAGAAAGCAAATGCCTTTCTTGACTTCTGAATTTGACGCCATATGATAATGAATGTTATGGAAAACCGAGGAAGGAAGTGAGGGAGTTAACGAAGCTAGAGTATATTTATCATGTAGTATAAATGACGTTGGGAGAACTAAATGATAATGTGATTAGTAGATTTTGCACTGCAAGTTACCATTGTGCCATTCAACATTTTAAAGAAGGCATGAAGAAGCTCAGGTGGTTGAATGTTGGTCGATAAAATTCAGAAATAAAGATTTTAGTCATAGAATATTGATAATCCATCTATATATAAAGACTGCTATCTTAACACTCAAAGGAATGGCTATCGAATACTTTTGGTTCTCATCATAATGTAATATTGGTTTCCTGGCTATGTGTCTACTATTGAACCTTAGCAGAAAGGATAATGTGATTATATGTTTTGTTAAAAGTAACATTTGGGGGCACATTTGGATAACTTTCAGGAAGTAAAAGTTGCTTTCTAAAAGCAGAGGAAAAAAAATTAACTTTCATGGCAGGCTTTTGGTAATACTGATATATATTTTTCTGATCAGTTTGACAAATGCATCTTTCATTTGCTTTAAAAGAAATTTTTAAATAAAAGTAAAATCATGGTTTCATTTGCTTGTCAAATATACTGGATGGATGAATTCAAACGGCAAATGAGAGACTAGAGTATGCACCATTTCTACTTATTGGAAGCAGCTAATATATTGTATAAAATACATACAGAGATATTATCTAGCGTCTTACCATAATTATGGAACGTCTGAGATGAAATGCGACTGCCAATCAGTTCTAGGTGGTGGACTCCAACGCAGTAGTGATGGTAGACCTTCTAGTGGTCGGAATCAGGAGTAGGCATCGCATGTTTGGGGCTAACCTCAGCTGTATGTCCGGTTAATGGGGTTGAACATCATTTTTGCGAATGAGGTGTTTGATGACTGGACTGATTGGACATTGGTGATCCTAGGGGGAGTTGTGGATAGCAGGTGGTGGTGGGTTGGTCGTCCGGTGATCTGGGTAGGTATGCACGTGCACCGTACACGATGTACACTCGTGGACGCAAGAAGAATAATATATATATGAGGAAGAGGAGACAGTAACGAAAGTAAATAAACAGAAAAAGTAACAGTAAAAAGAATTAGAGTACAAATAATGTATGGAATCAAAGTGAAAACAAAGTAAAAAAATGTATGGAAGCAAATGCAAGCATTAAAGAAAATGGGGGTAGAAGAGATAACAGCAGGAAGAAATGAAAGAAAGGAAAAGGAACAAATTATAAACGAAAAAAATAGACAGAAAAACAAAATAAAGAAGACAACAGAAGGAACGAACTGGAGATGGTAGGACAAAAGCAAAACAGAAAAGAACGTAAGAAAAGAAAGGACAGAACCTAGGGGAAGATAGCATTCGGTTGGCAAGATTATTTGCCTGATATGAGGTAAGAAATGGAGAGGAAAGGATGGTGCGTGTAGGTCAGTTGCGGCATTGGGTACTTTGGGCCTGGGCTTAACAAAAAGAAAAAAAGTATAAATAACGAAACAAGAAGAGGCTTAAGAAAGGAGGATAAGGGTCGGAAGCATAAGAACAGAATGGTACCATTTCACTGTTCCTGGAAGCAGGGAAATGGGTGCATGCGTGGCCATTTATATGATTTCTTTTTAGTGCGTGATGTGGCTTCATGGGCCTGGGCTAAGCCCATCTATAAAAAAAATGTTTGTTAAAGTTATAATGTAAATAAATATAATATATATGTTTAAGTTAAAATATATGTATGTATATATAGGATTTAGGTCAAATGTCCGGATGGATTTTGGTGTGAGTATGGGTAGTCGATCGATGGTGATGGTGCGTGTAAATGAATTGACGAAGTTATTGAGTTTTAAATGACTCGAGCTAAAGTAACCAATTTAATAAAGAATTAAAAATAGTTTAAAAACTAATACCAATTAAAATTAATCGGATGTAAATTTAGTTGTCAAACTAAATTTACGTATAAACATTAATAATAATCTATAATTTAGTAAATTCTGAATTGTTTTTCAATTAATTGATTTATTTATTCTATTGTGTTTAATTACATCTACCATAATTATATTTTATTTATTGACATCTGTTAGTGAAAATAAATGTCGTTACACTATATAATTGATTGACCGAATTGTTTGAACGCTCTGTTAGCAGAAATAAACACCGTTCTATTAGTATATCAGTTTGACATATTTTACCAATTAATAAATGTTATTGAAATAGTATCAAGTGAAAGTATTGAATTGTACTTGTATGTTTGTTTGTGCAAATTGGGTTAATGACTCAAATGTCGCATGTCATAACAACTGTATGTACTGTTGGAATTGCTAAGCCATTTTTAGTAAAGTAACTCAGAAATAAACTCGAGTTTTGATAATTGGATATAAATTGTTTTTAAGAATAAGATTAAATGGATTTTTAAAATTAATTATATTATTAATTAATTTAAAAAGGGAAGATTTATTGTAATCAGTTAATCAGATTGTCTGATATAAACCAACTGTTTTAAAAAAAAGGAATTAATTATTAAATTAATTTGTTCGATTAAATTAATTTAAATGGTTCTGACCAATGATTTTTAAACTTAATAATATTTATAAAAGTTAAGGTATGCCTTAAACTAACAGATTTAAGTTGATAATATAGTTAAATAAAGAATTAGGTAAGTTACCTAAGATAATGTTCTTAACTTAATTAATCTTTTAATTAAGTAGGATTTAAAGATAATTTAATTATCAGAGGATAAGGAAATCAAGTCGAATGACTGGATTAAAATTCCCTAATTAAATATTTAATTAAATTTATTGGATAAATGTTTTCCAAAACAACAACTTTTCTTTGAAAAGATTTAAGATTTGAAAATCAATAGGATTTACAAATGCTGGTTTGTCGAATATTTCGGATATCGGACTTCTACGAATCTTGACGATAAGAATGATTTCGATTCAAGGTCTGGGAGGCAATTAAAAAAACCCAACTTGATCGATTTCACCATTACCCGATAGATCGTATGATTTTGTATTCAGAATGAGTGTTAAAGTTGAATATTGTTTTCAGTTATGAAACGGATATTCGAGAGGGGATTACCACGTTAGACTAATAATAAGAGTTTTATTGTTGATTAATAATTATGAATATATACAAAAAGTTAATATTTGAAATTAAATATTTAAATATTATTCAAATAAGGCTTAGCAGATCTAATGGAGTTAACTTGTTTATTTCATTTGATAGTTAAATAACCTACTATCAAATCTGGACCTTATCGTTATCGTTTCGAAGAGTCCGAAATCTAAATTCCACTTCGATCTGATATACACGTTACGAGTCAAAGATTATATTGAAGATCATTGAAGAAGGAGTTTAGCAAGGGTTGTTTTGTAGATCCTAGGTAGAAATTGCCTAAGACGAATTTACAGAATAGTGCCTTCGGTTTGTCCAGGCCCAGGACAACTTGTATGGACGAATGTCTGACAGAGTATGCCTAATAAATTGCGTAAATTGATCTCTTCAAACGTATTTACGTTTGGTTGCGGAGGAATTCGTTTCTCTTAGCTTTATACCCGTGATATTTTAGGGGAAATCGATTGTGATTTGGCGGGTTTGACAATGTGGCATTCAAAGTGAATGAAGACAAGTTATATCCAAGGGTAAGTTCAGCTTCAAGCCTCACAACTAGGAAATGACAAAAATTGGGCAGGCAGCATGGCTATGTGGGTTACTCCCATTATGGTGTATTGTCACCTATCTAGAAAAATTCCATTTACGTTTTTATTTTATTCGATGCTGTCCCTTTCGGGAAACGGTGGGTAGCTCCCAACCATTGGTGACAATATATTCGATACACTCAAGCGAAATGAGTGGTCGGTCATGTGTAGGCCGGGTTGCAAGACGTTCTTGTTGAACCCAGTGTATTCCCCTCTAGAGATACACTTTAGGAGGTGGTTCCATACCTTGTCATAGTTGGAAACTCATTATCCAATAAACGCCCGCGATTTTGATTGTATACTATATATGTAGAGCGTGAGATGCAAGCGCTCTGCTAGATTGTTATTTATTTGTATTTAGACACTATTATAATATCAGAACAATATATTGTTTTCAAAAATGTTTTGGGTTATCGTAAGGTAAAAACCATCCGTATTTATGTGTGGATCGGTCTTACGATTATCTTTTCTTTTAAAGGTTTTTTGAAAGTTAAATCAAAATGTTTGTAATCGTTTACTCACACCAGTCCCATGACTGACCCAGAGTTTATTTTCCTATGTTTTCCCTAAACTCTTAGGTGTCCAAATTTGTACGGGCAGTCCAATAGTTCAGGATTTTACAGATTTATCTAGAGGAGCTTGGAAAAGGAGGCTTCAACCTTAGATATTTAGAGTTTATCTATGCTGTATTGAACGTATGATATACTCTGATGATGTATGTAAGTGTAAATACAGTTTGTATTTCAAAGTGATTATTTATATATTATATTTTATTCTGCTGCGGTTGTGAGATTTTGTGTTATTATTCAGTTCTATCTTCTATCTGTTTTCTTCTATTCTAATTTTCTATCATCCTATTTCTCATCCTCTAAATTCTTTCTATTAATGATTCGTATCTTCGTGCAATTTGGAATGGACGTGAGTTGCATTCAGTCAACACAAATGGTACGGATTTTTGGGTCATCACACTTGGTGTCAGAGCTGAAGGTTGAGTAGTAACCTTGGCTTTGTGGCGTAA
This sequence comes from Allium sativum, assembly GCA_030737875.1. Taxonomy (NCBI): domain Eukaryota; kingdom Viridiplantae; phylum Streptophyta; class Magnoliopsida; order Asparagales; family Amaryllidaceae; genus Allium; species Allium sativum. The sequence continues at coordinate 831,501,162 of CM060913.1, forward strand.
CTCGATAGAGATTGGGTTGGTAATACCCTAGATTGAGTTTGAGTGTATATATATGAGCGTGTATTTGTAAATTGATATAAAAACTATTTTTAGATTGTGTTGATTGGTTTGTCAAGTTGTTTATGAATTCTGGCCGATGCAGCAGCGCAACTGTATCGATAGGTGTTTCTAAACTCTTGAACAAAATTATTCAACACAGTATGGTTTTAAAAGCTGGGTAAATGAAATAATTTTACTTAAAAATTTTATTTTGATATTAAAAGAATAATTTTATGAAATTATTATATATGGATGTGTCGATTGTTGTTATTATAATCTAATAGGATTATAAGTTGAAATGGTTATATAACCAAATTGAGTTTGTATAAAGAATAAAATATGCAAATAAGACACATTGAAGAATTTGTTTGAGTAAAACAAAAAAAATTGGGAGAATTCAAAGGTTTTGAATTTATAATGGAATAAAGATATGAGATTTCAATTTGGTTTGGGATAAAAGCTAGAAATTTGGATTTTGGACTTTGGAAATTTAACAGGAGTAAGTTTAACCAGATGGGGGTTTAAAAAGCGAATTTGAAGCAAATGAAAAATGTTTGAACGTGATTAATTCAAACTAATAAAGTAAGTGGGTTTTGGAGTTATTCTTCCAATATAATCCAAAATATATACTTAAATAGAAAAATGAATATATTTGTATTGAATATTTTGATCTTTGTGTGCTTTGGATGCCTTATTTCTTATGACTGTCAGGGGATGACTTATGTACTTGGATAAGTCTGTAACTTTGAATATAAATAAAATCTCCTCGTTACTCATTAATTTCGAGGACGAAATTCTTTTAAGGAGGGTAGATTGTAATGTCTCGGTTTTTGAAAATTTTTGTAATACAACTATTATGGATTAATTTGGTAGTTAATTAAAATAGGTAAATAATGCTTTGATAAATTATTTTATATTTTTATAAAATAAGATAATATGGGATTGTGGATATTTTAGAATTTAAAGTTAGAATAATAAAATCCTATATGCATATTTTCACTTATTATATTCATGCATATATACAAGTGAGTAGTGTTTTAACACTTTGTTTGCAATTAAACATGTTCTTAACAAATGTAAAATATATATAAAGAAATAAATTGTTTTGTGTATATAACTAGTAAGAAGGTTTAAATTAAAAATCTCCATTTTTCTTCACATGTAAGCATCATCTCTTTCTATATGATGCAACCTAGCTTTTGAGTGCAATTGGCCTATGATTGTACACATATATTTGGGTGCATAACATAACAGCTAAGGAAGTAAACAAACTTCATTCCCAATATAGGAAGTAGACTACCTTTTAGCACATGCATTTTAGGATAGGCTGCAAGGTAGATACATGTGCATAGCAAACTGTAGGGTAGGAATTCGCTTTCACATCCAATTCTAGAACAAGCTAACACCCTAAACACATCATGTAGACAGCCAAATAAGCATGGATTTTTTTTACATATACAAGCACATGGCTGTCCTGAAAGAAGCCAATGAAGTGACAAAACCAGGGTACAATCAATCAAAATGTAGAGAGCTTATGTATTCTAGACTCTACAGTCACATGGCTGGTACAAATGTGTATGAGCACATATGCTCTGTTGCTGGCCGTGATGAACTGGAAAGATGTAAATGTGATTAGCCTATACAATACTTCTTATCAACAAGACAATGCAACAGCTCAACCCATCCCATCCTTGCCCCTTAATCACCCAACATACTTCATGTGTAAGTTTTGTTTACCTATAAATACACCACGTCCTTGGCTAAAACGTTTGCAAAACTAAACCAAGAGAATTAGAAACTGAAACTAGAAGCTGAAAAACAGAGTAAAGAGTGGAGCAAATTAAGGGTAGAAAACTGTAAATAAAATCAGAGAATACAAGTGGAGAACAGTGGACGTTTGGTGAGTAAACTTCTCCCTTTTTCCATTTAGAACAAGCTGTGTTCACATGTGTATAGCCACACATATATACATATACATATTTATGTGTTTTCTTGTAATCATGGAAGCTAAAAATACATTAAAACTGGTAATCTGGAGTATGCATATTAGTGTGTGAATTTCCCATTTATACCTTGATTATATATATATGTGTGTGTGTGTGTGTGTGTGTGTGTGTGTGAGTGAGAGAGAGAGAGAGAATGAGAGGGAGAGAGAGTGTGTGTGTCGTTGAAGTGGTTTTTATAATGAACTCAAATCTGAAAAATACAAATAAACCCGGAACTGAATAATGTAAATTTGGAAACTAGAAGTACCTAAAAACAGGATGTATAGTGAGTACAACTGCCCCCTTTCCCATCTAAAATAATCATGTTTGTGTATAGTGTGATGTAGACACATGTATATGCTTGTATGTTTTTGTATGTATTAATGTAGCTAAGAAGATTTCAAATAAAACCTGGTAAACAAAAACATATAAACTGAAGTAAAATCAATGGAGAGTAAACTCTTTCTTGACCTGTTTTTATTCCAGAGCATTCAAGAAAGTAAATGCCTTTCTTGACTTGTGAATTCGACGCCATATGATAATGTATGTTAAGGAAAACCGAGGAAGGAAGTGAGGGAGTTAACGAAGTTAGAGTATATTTATCATTTAGTATAAATGACGTTGTGAGAACTAAATGATAATGTGATTGGTAGATTTTGCACTGCAAGTTACCATTGTGCCATTCAACATTTCAAAAGAGGCATGAAGAAGCTCGGGTGGTTGAATGTTGGTCGATAAAATTCAGAAATAAAGATTTTAGTCATAGAATATTGATGATCCATCTATATATAAAGACTGCTATCTTAACACTCAAAGGAAAGGCTATCGAAAACTTTTGGTTCTCATCATAATGTAATATTGGTTTCCTGGCTATGTGTCTACTATTGAACCTTAGCAGAAAGGATAATGTGATTATATGTTTTGTTAAAAGTAACATTTGGGGGCACATTTGGATAACTTTCAAGAAGTAAAAGTTGCTTTCTAAAAGCAGAGGAAAAAAAGTTAACTTTCATGGTAGGCTTTTGATAATACTAATATATATTTTTCTGATCAGTTTGACAAATGTATCTTTCATTTGCTTTAAAAGACATTTTTAAATAAAATTTAAATCATGGTTTCATTTGCTTGTCAAATATACTGGATGGATGAATTCAAACGACAAATGAGAGACTAGAGTATGCACCCTTTCTACTTATTGGAAGTAGCTAATATATTGTATAAAATACATATAGAGATATTCTCTAGCGTCTTACCATAATTATGGAACGTCTGAGATGAAAGGCGACTGCCTTTCAGTTCTAGGTGGTGCACTCCAATGCAGTAGTGACGGTAGACCTTCCAGTGGTCGGAATCGGGAGTAGGCATCGCATGTTTGGGGCCAACTTGAACTGTATGTTCGGTTAATGGGGTTGAACATCATTTTTGCGAATGAGGTGTTTGATTACTGGACTGATCGAACATTGGTGATCCTGGGTGGAGTTGTGGATAGCAGGTGGTGGTGGGTTGGTCGTCCGGTGATCTGGGTAGGTATGCACGTGCACCGTACACGATGTACACTCGCAGGCGCAAGAAGAAGAATATATATATGAGGAAGAGGAGACAGTAACAAAAGTAAAAAAACGGAAAAAGTAACAGTATAAAGAATTAGAGTACGAACAATGTATGGAATCAAAGTAAAAACAAAGTAAAAAAATGTATGGAAGCAAATGCAAGCATTAAAGAAAATGGGGGTAGAAGAGATAACAATAGGAAGAAATGAAAGAGAGGAAAAGGAACAAATTATAAATGAAAAAAAATAGGCAGAAGAAAAAAAGAAGAAGGCAACAGATGGAACGAACTGGAGATGGTAGGACAAAAGCAAAACAGAAAAGAACATAGGAAAAGAAAGGACAGAACCTAGGGGAAGATAGCATTCGGTTGGCAAGATTATTTGCCTAATATGAGGTAAGAAATGGAGAGGAAAGGATGGTGCATGCAGGTCAGTTGCGGCATTGGGTGCTTTGAGCCTGGGCTTATCAAAAAGAAAAAAAAAGTATAAACAACGAAACAAGAAGAGGCTTGGGAAAGGAGGATAAGGGTAGGAAGCATAAGAATAGAATGGTACCATTTTATTGTTCCTGGAAGCAGAGAAATGGGTGCATGCATGGCCATTTATATGATTTCTTTTTAGTGCGTGATGTGGCTTCTTAGGCCTGGGCTAAACCCATCTATAAAAAAAATGTTTGTTAAAGTTATAATGTAAATAAATATAATATATTTGTTTAAATTGTAATATATGTATGTATATATAGGATTTAGGTCAAACGTCCGGATGGATTTTGGTGTGAGTATGGGTAGTCGATCGATGGTGATGGTGCGTGTAAATGAATTGACGAAGTTATTGAGTTTTAAATGACTCGAGCTAAAGTAACCAGTTTAATAAATAATTAAAAATAGTTTAAAAACTAATATCAATTAAAATTAATCGGATGTAAATTTAGTTGTTAAACTAAATTTACGTATAAACATTAATAATAATCTATAATTCAGTAAATTCTGAATTGTTGTTCAATTAATTGATTTATTTGTTCTATTGTGTTTAATTACATCTACCATAATTATATTTTATTTATTGACATCTGTTAGTGAAAATAAATACCGTTACACTATATAATTGATTGACCGAATTGTTTGAACGCTCTGTTAGTAGAAATAAGCACCGTTCTGCTAGTATGTCAGTTTGACATATTTTATCAGGTAATATATGTTATTGAAATAGTATCAGTTGAAAATATTGAATCGTACTTGTATGTTTGTTTGTGCAAATTGGGTTTATGACTCAAATGTCGTCTGTTATAACTACTGTATATACCGTTGGAATTGCTAAGCCATTTTTAGTAAAGTAACTCAGAAATAAACTCAAGTTTTGATAATTGGATATAAATTGTTTTTAAGAATAAGATTAAATGGGTTTTTTTAAATTAATTATATTATTAATTAATTTAAAAAGGGAAGATTTATTGTAATCAGTTAATCAGTTTGTCTGATATAAACCAACTGTTTTAAAAAAAAAGGAATTAATTATTAAATTAATTTGTTCGATTAAATTAATTTAAATGGTTCTGACCAATGATTTCTAAACTTAATAATATTTATAAAAGTTAAGGTATGCCTTAGACTAACAGATTTAAGTTGATAATATAGTTAAATAAAGAATTGGGTAAGTTACCCAAGATAATGTTCTTAACTTAATTAATCTTTTAATTAAGTAGGATTTAAAGATAATTTAATTATCAGAGGATAAGGAAATCAAGTCGAATGACTGAATTAAAATTCCCTGATTAAATATTTAATTAAATTTACTGGATAAATGTTTTCCAAAACAACAACTTTGTTTTGAAATGATTTAAGATTTGGAAATCAATTGGATTTACAAATGCTGGTTTGTCGATTTTGGAAAGCCAACATATACGAATCTTGACGATAAGAATGATTTCTATTCAAGGTATGAGAGGCAATTAAAAAAAACCCAACTTGATCGATTTCACCATTACCCGATAGAACGTATGAGTTTGTATTCAGAATGAATGTTAAAGTAGAATATCGTTTTCAGCTATGAAGCGGATATTCGAGAGGGGATTATCACGTAAGACTGATAATAAGAGTTTATTGTTAATTATAATTATGAACATATACAAAAAGTTAATATTTGAAATTAAATATTTAAAGATTATTCAAATAAGGCTTAGCAGATCCAATGGAGTTAACTTGTTTATTTCATTTGATAGTTAAATAACCGACTATTAAATCTTGACCTTATCGTTATCGTTTCGAAGAGTCCGGAATCAAAATTCCACTTCGATTTGATATATACATTACGAGTCAAAGATTATATTGAAGATCATGGAAGACGGAGTTTAACAAGGGCTGTTTTGTAGGTCCTAGGTAGAAATTGCCTAAGATGAATTTGCAGAATAGTGCCTTCGGTTTGTCTAGCCCCGGGACAACTTGTATGGATGAATGTCTGACAGAGTATGCCTAATAAATTGCGTAAATTGATCTCTTCAAAGGTATTTACGTTTGGTGGTGGAGGAATTCGTTTCTCTTAGCTTTATACCCGTGATATTTTTGGGGAAATCAATTGTGATTTGGCGGGTTTGACAATGTGGCATTCAAAGTGAATGAAGACATGTTATATCCAAGGGTAAGTTCAGCTTCAAGCCTCACAACCAGGAAATGACAAAAATTGGGCAGGCAATATAGCTATATGGGTCGCTCCCATTAGGGTGCATTGTTACCTATCTAGAGAAATTCCATTTACTTTTTTTATTCTATTCGATGCTGTCTCTTTTGGGAAACGGTGGGTAGCTTCCAACCGTTGGTGACAATATATTTGATACACTCAAGCGAAATGAGTGGTCGGTCATGTGTGGGCCGGGTTGCAAGACGTTCTTGTTGAACCTAGTGTATTCCTCTCTAGAGACACACTCCGAGAGGTGGTTCCGTACCTTGTCATAGTTGGAAACTCATTATCCAATAAACGCCCGCGATTTTGATTGTATACTATATATGTAGAGCGTGAGATGCAAGCGCTCTGCTAGATTGTTATTTATTTGTATTTAGACACTATTATAATATCAGAACAATATATCGTTTTCGAAAATGTTTTGGGTTATCGTAAGGTAAAAACCATCCGTATTTTTGTGTGGATCGGTCTTATGATTATCTTTTCTTTTAAAAGGTTTTTGAAAGTTAAATCAAACTGTTTGTAGTCGTTTACTCACACCAGTCTCATGACTGACCCTGAGTTTATTTTCCTATGTTTTCCCTAAACTCTTGGGTGTCCAAATTTGTACAGGCAGTCCAATAGTTCAGGATTTTACAGATTTATCTGGAGGAGCTTGGAGACGGAGGCTTCAACCTTAGATATTTAGAGTTTATCTACGCTGTATTGAATATATGATGTACTCTGATGATGTATGTAAGTGTAAATACAGTTTGTATTTCAAAGTGATTATTTATATATTATATTTTATTCCGCTGCGGTTGTGAGATTTTGTGTTATTATTCAGTTCTATCTTCTATATGTTTTCTTCTATTCTAATTTTCTATCATCCTATTTCTCATCCTCTAACTTCTTTCTATTAATGATTTGTATCTTTGTGCAATTTGGGTTGGACGTGAGTTGTATTCAATCAACACAAATGGTACGGATTTTTGGGTCGTTACAGCTAATGCTTCCACCCAAGTTGAAACTTCTACATCTGCTTCTGAGGCAACAACAACTACAGCTTCCGTGTTGGTACCGAGTCAGTATTTACCTGGTCCCCGTCCCCTTAGTACCACACCTCTATAGAGACACTCTACAATGCTTAAACAACACATGTTTAAACAGTTGATTGATCAGTTTGGTATCCCTGGGGTTGACACAATAATACTGGGGAAGGATGTGTTTGCAAACCGACCGCCAAGTGGATATGTAGTAGTTAACCGTCAGATGTTGATGAGAAGTGCCATCCCTCCTTTTAATATGTTTTTAGAGATGATCCTGAACTGTTTGGCCATAGCTCTATTCTAGCTTCATCCAAATGGCTATGTCATTTTATTAGGGATTTACGTGCTTTTCATGAAAGTAAGGAATGTGCACCTACATTCCAGGACATCTGCTTCCTGTGTTCGTTCAAAAGGAGGAAGGACCATTCTTCCATTATAATTGTTGAAAGCGCACGAAAACAGAAGCTCATATTTGACTTGCTAGAGAGCCTCAGGGTTTACGAACCGGTTTTTCTTTGTTCGTTGTCCCACGACTTTTTATGGAATCTGGATGGAAGGAGGTAAACATATTTTCTCAGAGCCCTTCTCATCTGATTTCCTTTTAAGTCTCGATCATTGAAACATACTTTCTTTTTTGTAGAAATCCCAGCTCCTGTCAAGGATTCTAAAGATTCTGCTGCTTGTAAGGCTGCTCTTGAGGCTATAAAAGCTATAGATAAAGCAGATAGAGCCAAAAAGTCTTTAATTAAAGGGGATCTCCTTTGGAAATATGGATTACTTGACCCTTCACGGATTTTCCCTCAAAAGAGACTTCTCTACCTCTAAGACTACATCTTCACTATCAGGTGCTGTGGCATCTGGGGAAGGTTCTGCATCGAAAAGCACTGTCGAAGAATTTTTGTTAAAGAAATTCTCAGATCTTGGTGGTGGAACTAAAACATCTTCCCAACCTCAACTACCTTCAATCGAAGAGGAAGGATTTGTACACGTGAAGGAAAGGGTCCCATGGAGGTTACTGAACAACTCGAGGAGGGAGAAATTACCATTGGAGGAGATCTGAATTTTGAGAGAACTAGCGAGGACCCCACAATCCTAGCTACTCATAACGAAGGTTCTATGGATATTTTCAAGGACTTAACCGACCTTAATACTTCAGTTGAGCTTGCTGCGAGCGACATCATGACTTCGAAGATATTCGCATTGGTAACGAAGGTGGCTACTGAGTTGGCTTCAGCTCAAAATCCTTCATTTCTAAAGACTTTTTATGATGTCGGGCCTGCGTTAACTGCACAAACGTAGAGTGGTTCGTTGTTAGATGCGCGTTAGACCACACATCACATGCACTCTAAGTTGTTGATGTCTTGCATGCACTTTCTATTCTGCCCCAGTGCTTTCTACTTTAAAAACTGAATTCCTGCTTTCTTTTTTGTTTTAGGTCTAGCCATGAGTTGACCGTATATGAAAAGTTTCAAATGCCACATCAGCTCTTACAACCCACGATATTATATGCAGTCTCAATACTCTCATTAATACGAAGAGACTGAGGACCAGAGAAGATAGAGGAAAGCTCAGAAGGCTCAGGATCAGCAAGAGGTAGATGATCGGAGCCGAAGCTCTTATGGTGATCGTCATGAACGGAGTAGACGGGAAGAAGAGGACAACAGGAAAAGGAAGAGAGATGGATGATTGGGGAAAGGATCATAGCAAAGATGATTCAAATAAGCGCTCCAAATCAGATAAAGATCCAATCCCTGCTGCTTAGATCGCTACCAGCTTTTTCCCCTTGTGGCTCATTTGTTACTCCTCTAGCTGGTATACAGAAGATCATTCATAGGTCGTGTCATGCTCTTGATACTGCACCTACTAGACTTGCTGAACGATTCAAACATTGGTGTTTAAAAGGAGTTCGCTTCAATTTGGATATAGACCCAACTGATAAGATAGTAATGCTTTAAGAGCTGGATGTAGTGAAAGATAACATCCAGAAGCAGCTTGACGTGGTCAAGGATCAAATTGAGAAGATATCTTTGTGGTATAAACTGGCTGACGAGCTTCAATGAGTTAACAAGATTAATCTCAAAACCATAGTTACACTGGAAAACGATAAATCTGAATGGAACAAAACTCTTAAGTCTCGTGACGCCAGCATTGCATCTCTTACCCAGAGAAATCAGGAGTTGGAAGCCGAGAATCAGAGGCTTAAAGAAGATCTTGCCATTTCCAAGCTAAGGGAAACTGTGTTGAATACTTAAGTTAAAGATGCTTACTCTGCTCAGAAAGATACTGAGAATAAGCTTGCTGCGGAGTAGCAAACTATTGTGACTTATCAGCGGGAGAATGTTAGCTTGTGCGAACAGAACACCGCTTATGAGTGAGAGATTACTTTGTGGAAAAACAAATTAGAAGCACTTGAGCAAGAAAGAGATCAATCTCTTGGAGGAAAGGTGCATGCCGAGCAAGCATATGCCGAGGCTGAAGCTGACGCCAATGCTACTTTGTTCAGATTTTATACCCTTAGTGTTATGGGTCGAGGCAGCTTGCGTTTCCTAGGAGATGAATCTAAAATCACTTTAGAAGAAGTATGGGAAGTGGTGCTTGCCCAAGTTGAAGATGTTTATTCTGAAGAGTATCACATGGATAATCTTTTAAATAATGAGCCCCGTGATGCTTTAGCTAGGGGGAAAGAACAACTCTTGAGAGAGCACGGTTCGTTAGACGGAACTATTAGATGGAACTGGTCCTTCTGAGGAGCAAGTCTAAACACAACTGCCACTATTACTCATCTCCTATTGATGTTCAAGTTTCCTATTCTCGGACTATCAATACGCCTTCTGTTCATTCTACTGCCATTCATGAAGAAAGAGAAAAAGTTGTTGATGAGCATGTAGGAGATGACGGGGGTGATGATGACAACCCAGATGATTATGAAGTGGAAGTGCACAAGAATCTTCTCGCCTCAGGTAAAATTAACGTTGAACAAGTCTTGGATTATTCTAACACTCGGTAAGGGTATACTGAACTTCTTCCTTTCCAATCATATACACTAGGCGTAATTTCACCAAAGTCTTCTTCTACTGTGGCTGAGACAACAACTAGAGCTATCATGACTGCTTCAACCCTGGTGGCAACGACTGCTTTTGCTTTGATTACCACTCCTCCTCCAGGCATTTCATCCTTGGTTCATGCCTCTACCCCCGCTTCTGCTTATGAGTTCGGATCACAGGCAGAGAAAATCGCTGCCATTGCTAATTTGGATATCCCAATTACACTCCAGAAGGAATAAAGGACGTTGAGGACACGGATGAGAGCCCGGAGAAGAGTATTAAAAGTCGCTTAGGGAATAAAGTTAAGTCTCCACCCACGAAGCGAAAGGGAAAGCGTAGCGCTCCCAAGAAAGTGATTACTTTATCTTCCTCCAAAGTTCCAAGGGATGGTGATGAAGCCCAAGACAAAGACCAGCCTGCTGCTACACCTTCTCCTTCTTCTGCCAGGGATAGTAAGCTTTCTTTGGGGTCTGATGACTCCTATAAAGGCGGGAAAAAGAAGAACTAGTGTTTTTAGGCCGCTTTACGTAGCTTCCTTTCATGTACTTTGCTTAGACCGGAGGTTGTATAAGTACCAACCCTCATTCATAACTTTGTGAAACCTTATACTTAGACTTGTGTTATTGTTATAAAGCTGCTTTTTCTTATTGTACTTTGGCTCTTACTTTAGCTTTGTTGTACTTTTCTATGCATTTGCCTCTTTACAGATTACAAGTCTTTGGCTTGATGCGATGTTGTGATGAGCTTATGCTATGTCTTGTGTGCATTAATCCATCTTAATGTGGTGATGTTGCCTGCATACCATGGGTCATCATGAATCACTGAAGATGGATATGGTCAACTTCGAGGAGTTCCTTTGACTTGAACTATGGCACCAAAAGCTTGTGGTGTATTAATGAAGTCCTTTTACTTCTGCCAGCATACTTAGAGCTTCTAGGCTTGCTGATTCATTAAGAAACCCAACTTTGTGAGGTCTTTAGCCTCTCCTGTGAGGCCTTTAATGTTCATTGTGGGAAGGACCTTTGGTAACCCAACGTTGGTCTACTCCCACTGATTAGTTCTGACATTGGATACTTCATTGGGTGCCTCGCTTAATGGGAGAACGTTTATTACCCAGCGTTCATCTTCTCCCACCGACTGAATCAAGCATCAGAGACTCCATTGAGCTCCTCCAAAGAGGTCTTTCGCCTTCACTACGCAATGGACTTTGGTAACCCAACGTTGGTCTACTCCCGCTGATTAGTTCTGACATCATAAACTTCAATGGGTGCCTCACTTAATGGGAGGATGTTTATAACCCAATGTTCGTCTTCTCCCGCCGACTGAATCAAGCATCGGAGACTCCATTGAGTGCCTCCAAAGTTGTCTTTCGCCTTCATTATGCAAAGGATTTTGGTAACCCATCATTGGTATACTTCTGTTGATTAGTTTTGACATCGGAGACTTCATTGGGTGCCTCACTTAATGGGAGGATATTTATATACCAACATTCGTCTTCTCCCGCCGACTGAATTGAGCATCCGAGTCTCCATTGAGCGCCCCTAAAGTGGTCTTTTGCCTTCACTACGCGAAGGACTTTGGTTGTTGCATCATTCCATAGGGAAGACTTCAATCTCTTTTCTAATGCTTATTTTGGCAAGTGATCACATCTAGAGGACCTAGGCCTTTTGCCTCCACTGTGGGGAGGTTCCCCTTGGTGGAACTTGCAGTTTTTGGTTTTATCCCTGTGCTTGCTCATTATTTCTTTCGTCATTTGACTCCTTATGACTCCTCCCTTTCACTTTTTCAAGGTGGTGCTTTTCATCCTTGCATTTGCGCACATTGACGTTTATAGCACTCGACACTTGAATAAGTATAGTTGGGTCACCACGTCTTATCGAACTTTGAAGAAGCAAGTGCTCACCAGGTGGCCTACAATATAAAATCATCTTTAAGAAAATTTTGAATTAAAGAAAATTTCGCAAATAAGAGATTGACTTAAGCAGGCATGTTTTCATTCATAGAGCTAGTGTTCAGTTACGATGCTTGTAAAATATTTATAGACTTTTTACAAGAAATTTTAAAAGTAGCATTAAGTAAAGTAGCAGCGAAGATGATTGCTCTTCCAGGCCCTTGGAACTGGGGTGCCATCAACGGTTGTCAGTTTGAAAGTGCCATCCAAAAGCTATTTACTTATGATGTATGGTCCTTCCTAGTTCAGCCCGAAGACTCCAGTTCCCGTCATGACTTTTAGCACAAGATCCCCGACTTCGAAGGTCCTTTGTCTAACTTTAGAGTTGAAATGCCTGGAAATCCTTTGTTGATGGGCTGTAACTCTGAGCTCTGACTTGTCTCGTCTTTCCTCAAGTTGATCGAGAGCTTCTAGCTGTAGCTTCTCATTCCCTTCTTGGTTGAAATGGATTTTACGGTGTGTAAGGACCTCTAGCTCCACCGGAATCATTGCCTCTTAAACAAAAGCCAAGGAAAAAGGAGTGTGCCCAGCAGTAGATTTATGAGTCATCCAGTACACTCATAGTGCAAGTGGAAGCTCATCTACTCAACCACCTTTGGCTTTCTCGAGTTTCTTCTTGATGGTCGACATGATAATCTTATTTACTGCCTCCACCCGCCTATTTGCTTACAGATGTGCCACTGATGCAAAGCTTTTTCGGATCTTATACATGGCACAAAATTCCTTAAATTCCTTACTTTCAAACTGCGTCCCATTGTTTGTGATTATTTTCTATGGCATACCAAACCTGCAAATGATGTTCTTCAAGACGAAATTGATGACATTTTTTGAGGTGATAGTGGCCAGTGGCTCTGCTTTAGCCCACTTGGTTAAATAATCGACAGCTACAATGGCATATCTAAAACTGGACTTCACGGTTGGTAATGCTCCGATCAAGTCGATGTCCCAGACAGCGAATGGCCATGGGCTAACATTTGAGTCAACTTTGTGGATGGTGCTCTTGGTATCTTTGCAAACCTTTGGCATTTGTCACACTTCCTGGTATAAGCTGCGGAGTCTTGATTCACATCATGCCAGAAATAACGGTATTGCAAAATTTTCTTGGCTAGTGTCTGACCATCTGTATGACCTCCACACTCTCCATCATGCAGTTCTTCCAAAATTGCTTTAGATTCCTCTTTAGTAACACAATGGAGCAAAGGCATAGAGAAGCCCCGCCTATATAATTAGCCATCCTGGATGAGATACATAGGAGCTTTTCGGAGCAACTCTTTTCTCTTCTTTGGATCAACAGTAAGCACACCATTAAGCAGATAATCTTTGATTGGAGTCATCCATGAATCTGGATCTTCAGCAGTTTCCATGATCTAATCTACATCGTTGTCTTTAGTGATGGGATTTGAGAGGACTTCAACTGGTACCAGTCCCAATAGTTGAGCATCTCCTGCACTGGCAAGCTTTGCAAGTGAGTCAGCCTTCAAATTTTATTCTTGAGGAATGTGAGTGATGGTGTAGTAATCCAAATTGTTGAGCAATTCCCAACCTTTTGATAGGTAGCCAGGAAAATTTATTCCCTTAGCTTGAAACTTTCTTTTGACTTGACACATCACTAAATGCAGGTCACTGAAAATGTGCAAGACTTTCAGTTGTAACTATTTCGCAATCTTCAATCTAGCAATTAGTGCTTCATACTCTGCTTCATTATTCGTCAATAGGAATTCTAACTTCAAAGCATAGCACATCGAGCGTCCTTCAGGAGTCTTTAGCACAACTACTGCCCCCAAGCAATACTCGTTCATGTCTCCATCACCGAATAATTTCCATCGAGAGATCACCTCAATAGTATCTTCCTTCTCATCTTCCCTATCTATAAACTCAGTAATTAAGTCTGCTAAAGCTTGTGCATAGATTTCCCTTCATGGATGGTAAGTGATATCATATTGACTGAGTTCAATGTCCCACTTCTACAACCTCCCCGAAGTCTCTAGATGAAATAGGACTTGCTTTAGCGGCTGATCTGTGAGTACCTTGATAGGGTGAGCTTGGAAATATGGCTTGAGCTTTTTCGAGGCAATAAGCAGATAATATGCAAGCTTTTCCAACTTTGGATAGTTCAGCTCTGCTCCGGTAAGCCTCTCGCTGATATAGTATATCGGCATTTGATCTTCGAATCCTCTCTCACCAATGCAACACTCAAGGTATGGGATGAAACTGCCAAATATAGAAATAGATCTTCTCCATCTTAGGCTTTGACAACATTGAGGGTGCTTTCATATGCTTAACTAACTCCTCGAAGGCCGTTTAACACTCTGAAGTCCATTGGAAGTCCTTCCTTCCTTTCCTCAATGCATCGAAAAGCAGAATGCACCTATCTATTGCTTTTGAAATGAAGCGACATAGTGCATCAACTTACCCATTCAAACTTTGTAGCTATTTCTTTGTCCTAGGAGCGCTCGTCTCTCTCAATGCAGAAATCTGAGTAGGTTTTGCTTCGATGCCCCTAGCATTAACCAAAAACCTAAGGAATTTCCCCGATGCGACTCCAAATGAACATTTGAGAGGATTCAGTTTCAATCGTATTTTCTCAAGATATCAAACATCTCGGGCAGATCCTCTATATGATCATCTACTCGCGTCGACTTTACCAACATGTCATCCACATAGACTTCCATAGTCTTGCCAATCTGAGATTTGAACATCGAGTTGACGAGACGCTGATAAGTCGCTCCAGAATTGTTCAACCCAAATGGCATCACTTTATAGCAGTATAAGTCAACATCTGTGATGAAGCTCATGTTTTCTTGATCTGGCTCATGCATTATGATCTGATTATATGCCGAGTAGGCATCCATGAAATATTAGAGCTCATGCCACGTTGTCGCATTCACAAGCTGATCAATTCTGGGCAGCGATAAATTATCTTTAGGGCATGCTTTATTAAGGTCAGAATAGTCAATGCACACTCGCCATTTGTCGTTAGGCTTCTTCACTAACATAGGATTCGACACCCAGTCAGGATACATGGACTCTCAATTAAAGTGATTCTCGATTAGCCTTTCTACTTATTACTTAAGAGCCATTGACCTTTCAGTGCCCTGAATACTTCTCTTCTGCTTCACAGGTGTGATGCTTGTGTCGATATTTAATGCATGAACTACCACTTCGGGTGATATGCCTCACATGTCAGAGTGATGTAACACCCCATGTCCATTAATGTCACTCACAAAGGGAATGCATCAATGTCCATGAAGCGTTATTGTTGTATAGAACAGATAAATTACAAGAATAAATAAATAAAACAACACAGCGGAAGATAAAACTTATTTCATAGCATCATAACTCAAAACAAGCTTACATAAGTAGTCTCCAAAACCATTACAACAGGATCAATAGTCTTTTCCAAAAACTTCAAAGTACATAAAGAAGCAAATACTTAAATAACATAAATGCATAAATCCCCACTGAGCATAAGCAAAGCCATAAAGATGAGAGAGTCCAAAGTGATACATCTACTCTTTTTAAGCAACTGAAAGAAATCGGCACTAAGCTGTAGTATTCTCTCCTTGCAAACCTGGGGGGGGGGGGGGGGAGGAAAGAAAAGAGGTGGAAACAAAACAGGTCAGACATAAAGTTTGGCGAGTCCAGTGATTTTAACAAATAATAGGTAAGGTAAATGATCAAGACATAAATAGGCATCACGATATGGCTATAACATAGATAAGATAAAAAGGATGGACAAGATGATTCTGTTACTACGTACTAAGACAATTATACACCTTGGCTAAGTGAACAACCCTCCAAGTACTAACCACGAAGACCGAAGTCAACATCAGACTAGTACCCAAAGGACTATCCATCTCAACCAACATGTATTTCGTTACACCGCACTTTTGCTAAGTTACACCACATTACTTAATTACACCGCACATCTACTAGTCTCTATTTACTAAAGGTTGATCCCTTCCCACTAACTGTACCCACATGACAAACTTGGTAGTTACTTATACCTACCTGCTATCGTAGGTGCCGGCTTGCTCCTACCACCGCTAAGGTACCCTTACTCTACCCATTCGATCGGCTCCCTAAACCCCGTAGGCACCCATGCTGGCTCCACAGTGGGGTGTATCACTCCCCAAAGTGGCAACCCCGATACCAACATAAAATGCACAACCATATGTACACAATGCAACAACGTCTTACCTACCAGCCCAGACCCATGCACGCACATGAACCCGTTGGACTCGCGTTGCCATCGCTATTCACGTTTTGACCTCTTACATTCAAGTCCAGTAAGCGTGCCCCAACCCCGGCCTAGTAACGGGCCCAATTAGCTACTCAAACGGGTTACTGGTTGAAATGGGTCCTCATCCAACACAAGCCTCCCACCTATGCTTGGTCCCCACTAGGTTTTTCTCCCACTTAACCATTTTAATTTAAATGTCCATGTCTTACACATGCTACGGTTAAGTCCATACTTACATGTCATAATTTACATGTCTTATCTTATTCCGGTTAAGTCCATATTTACATGTCATAATTTACATGTCACCCCACTTAACCCTCTAACCATATCCATGTCTTATTATGGTTAGTATTCCTTAATTCATTCCTTATGACGAATGGTGGATGACCTCCCACATTAGACCGAACACTTTGTGGCTGCTGGATTTGCCGGGCGGTTCCGGGCAGTCTTACGCCACAAACCGGGTCTAACCTCGTGTCATTAACCGTTACGTCTACAATTCATTCCTTTGACCTCTCACATTAGACGTCCAATTGTGGTAGCTGGATTTGCCGGGCGGTTCCAGGCAGTCTTACGCCACAATTGCGCCTAACCTAGTGTCAAAGGTTTATTAATAATCGTATTTCACCCATACCCAATTTTCATGTCATGTATATCCAATTAAACATGTAATCATGTTTATAATATTGCCTATTCCAAATTGTCACTAATTACATATTAATTAGCCTCAATTACAAATTTACAATTATAGGAAATTTTAGCAATTCCATGTAATTCATACCCAAATATGCCAATTTCACATATTATCCAATTCTCCAAAATATCCAATAATATCCAATTTTCCATATTTCACATATTCCCATCGTTCCCATGTATTTGCATTCGCGTGTATTTTTAACATAGGCTCGAAGGTAGCCTAGATCCAAAAATAAAAGGAATAGGGATAAGAAGAGAGAATCAAATCACAGAAAATTGGAATTAACACAACATCATGAAATAAAGAGGCATGTAAACTGGCATAGAGGCATAATGACAGATTCAACTTGAATAAACTGATAAAAGGTATGAACTTTACATAGAAACATAGGCATATGATGACATGAATAAAAAAGGTGAAGACTTGGATGATATTTAAATTACATATATACATATGAATCCTCTTTACAACTTCATCATGTTACTTTTAATCCCATTATATTGTGAAAATCACCGTACTCACCTTTCGTGGTTAAAGAATAGAATTATGCACTGAAATTGGTGTAGAAACTTTGCGGTGTTGCTGATTTATCTTCTTGAATTGTTGCATAAGCTATAATATTTAGTTTGAGTTGAAGTTGAACACTTGAGATTTAATTTAGAGGCGGCGGCTAGGGTTTAAGAGAGAATTTGACAGCATAATGGTGTCATAGATAATATTTATGAATTAGGGTTAGGTCTTAGGGTGTATATATAGGTGTAGGAAGTTATTTAGGCCTAAGGATTAACCCTAGAACTGATCTGGACCACTCAGATGTCATATCAGCCCTTAGGGCGAATCGGGCCACGGGTTGGCAGCCAAACACCCTGGATTGACCTCTAGTCAACCCGGCGGGGCTCGGGTCGACTCCAAAAATGGTGCGGTTCGGCAACTCCCCCTCCTGATTCGTTGTTTTGAACTTTTTTTTGAATATTTATTTATTTAATTTTTATATATATCTATATATATTTCTCTCATATGCATACAAACTTCATGGCTTAATAACTTCTTCATAATTAACCATTTTCACACTAAACCACTTTTTGAACTACATTCACACTAAGCCACTTTTTAGCCATTGCCCTAAAACAAAAATATGGCGCTGGCGGGGATTGAACTCTGTACCTCTTGTATGCAAGTCACATGTTCTAACCAAATGAGCTACTAAGTCTTTTGCTTACAAACCTTAGAACAATGCTAAACATCATTCTTTTCTCATTCCTCTTTTTTAAATAAATTATTCTTTAATTTGTTATTTTAATGTTCTCAGAAAATACGGGGTGTTACAAGTGACTCCAAGCAAACACATCAAGATTAGCTCTAAGAAACACAACCAATTCCTTTTGCGAACTTTGGAACAGTTGAGACCCTACCTTCATCACTCGATTATGATCTTTAGGATGAACTGATATAGAATTTGTGATCTCAGCTGGTGCCACTCGATCATCCCCTGCACTAATTTTACGAGGATCCATCTCTTTGTAAGATCCACTATGTTCTCTAGTGCAGGGGTCATGCCCTAGTTGCTATAAAACGAGATCGTGAATGTAGAGTGGAGCCTCCACATTCTTTCCCTTGTCTTTCTTTTTGGCTTCACGCAGTTCAGTGAGGTAGCATTCCCTTATAGTGTCTTGATCTCCCCTAATCACTCGAATGCCATTTTCTATGGGGAATTTCATGGTCAAGCACCAAGGCGCCAAAGCAATCCTGAAATCTATTAGAGTGGGTCAGCCCACGAATGCATTGTAGGTTGTATCTCCCTCCAATTCAACAAGCAAATCAATGGTTCCAATCAGCTGCTTGGGTTCCACCGTGAACCCTTGGATTTTCATTTGACATGCCTGAACGTCTGAGACTGAGAGCTTCATTTGGTTGAACATCTTCCAGAATAAAAACATTGACTGAGGCATCGCAATCTACAAGCACCCTCTTGACCTTCGCCAGGCCTATTCCGACTGTTACATCCATAAGATCTAGAGTGGGAGTTATCACACCATCTGCATCCTTTTCCTTGAACACGATGTCCTCATAAGTGACCTTTTGTTGCTTTGTGGGAATCGTGTTGCTCAGAATCAGACATCTCTCCTCCTTTGGGACATATTTCAGGGCTCCAGCATATCGTTCAATATCCCCCCAACTTCCTTCGGCTGGATGAGGACCTCTAGATATGGTGTTGATCACAGGTTTTTAATTGCTCTGCACCGGAGCTCTATTGCTTGGACCTGATTGATCAATGGATGCACCTTGCCCTTGAGATGCTGGAGCAGAGTTCGGAGCTTGCGGCTTCTTCACGTACTGTTGTAGCCTATTCTTCCTAATCAGCTCTTCAATCAATGTCTTTAAATTCTTACATTCGTTGGTGTTATGACCTGGATGATTATGGAATCAGCAGAACTTTCCGAACTTAGTTGCGTTGTTGCTTATCCTCATCTGCCGCGATTCTGGGTAATCCTCCACATCCTTTGTTGCTAAATAAATGTTCTCGGGGGTATTAGTCAGAGGCGTAAATTATGTTGAGTCGAAAAGGCGAAACTTCTCATTACTCTTGTTGCCTTTCCAATCACTGTCTCGCTTCTTCCCCTGAGTACTCTTTTGATTGATCTGAGTACCAACATTCTTTCTAACTTCAACAACGCTGCTCCAACCAACATCTTGGCCAGGAGTAGGAACGTCATCCACCCTAATGTACTCCTCTTCCTTCTTATAGAAATTTCCGAGTGTATTTGGTTCCTTCATCTTTATCCATCTCCTAAACTCACTCTTCTTGTCTATAGCATTGACTAGAGCTTTTAGGATCATGCATGGCTCTGGATTTCTCATTTCAAAGTAGCATTGAACTGATTGAGAAAAGCTTTGACAGATCCCCCCCCCCCCCCCCCGGATTTTGCTTCATTTATGATAGCGACATAACTTATTTGGCCTTTGTGGCATGCAACTTAAAATGCTCTTTAAACTTCTTGGTCAAGTCGGCATACCGATCTACATATTTAGACGGCAACTTTGTGAACCATAGCGATGCCACACCCTCCATGTAGAGAGGAAAGTATAAACATCTGATCTCGTCTATCGCCCTTGCTGTGTTCATGTGCCACTTGTACTTGAATAGAAAGAAATTAGGATCAACAGTTCCATTTTAGGGAGGCATAGTAGTAGGAACAAACTTTTTTAGGAACTCCGCTTTACGGATTCTTCCAGTGAACGGAGTTTTGATAGGAGCAAAATCCCATTCTCTTTCATCGTCATTGCGAGCTAAGCTCTCCTTCATGATTTGTTTTATCTTCTCTGAGATATACTCCTCAGTGTTATGACGTTCCGCAGGGAGACTTCAGTCTCTTTGTCGGATGCTTATCTTGGCAAGCGATCGCGGTTAGAGGACCGAGGTCCTTTACCTCTACTATGGGGAGGTGCCACCTTGGCGGGACTAGCAACCTTACGAGTAGTATGTTGACCAGAATGACCATTAGCCCTCGTCTTTGAATCTTAAACATTAGATTCATCTCTATCACGCAACAAACCATCAAGGTCTTCCATGTTGTCATTACGATTATGATCAGAAGCTGATGAGTTTGCATTCTTCTCAAGATCAACATGGACTCTTTGAGGTGCTTGATTGGCTTGAGCAGTAAAAAGAGCATTCAACTTGTCTATTAAAGCCTTGTTAGAATCCATCAAAGCCTTGTTAGAAATTTCCATCCGCTGATTCAGGTTGGCAACAACTAGATCTAACTCATCTCTAGTTACGCCAGCTTAGCCTACCGAACTTTGCCCAACTTAAACGCGATTGGTTTGTGGCGTAACTTTATTGGCGGCATTATCCGAACCTCTACTAGACTTACTTACAGCTTTCTTTGGTGGCGCCATTATCTCAGACAAGCTTTTAAACTTTTAAGAAAATCTTTCAAGTGGCTTGGATTTTAGACTTCATGGATCTATCGTATAGAACAGGCTTCAGACTTCGACCTCCCCTACAAAGCTCTTGACCTTTGGATGTGGGTGTTGCCTTATGGTGGGCGCCAAAAATGTTAATGCCAGAAAATGAACACTAACAACCCGAAAGGTGTGAGCACACCTTCAAGTTGTTTAGATCTAGACTAGGGGCAATCACAAACAAAAGCGTGGTTTGGCCTTAGCTTTGGCCTACATCCACTTTAATGGAGGATTTCATTATCATCTTACAAGTTACACATTTTCTATCATTTCGTACATCTTTACTCTTTATACAACAAATCTCTCTTCTCTTTCCATGATCTCTTCAATTCGTTGGGAAATACTTAAATTTCTCCAGACATGGATATTATTGAAGTAAATCTTCGATAATCTTGCACTTGGATGATTTTTGACTTTTTCTCAATGGTTGAATTGATGGATCAGAGATTGAAAGAGCTTTAATGGATTTTGAGATGGATCATGACATTGGAGAATGAAAATGGCAGCACTTCGTTGTTCGAGAATTCAGTCCCCTAAATAAAGTAAATGGTGGGGGTATTTATAGGTGTGGAAGTGGAGTGGAGAGGCTGAAAATCATGTAGGCAGGTGCTTGGGTCGTTGGACGACCCGACCCATGTCTTGGGGTGCAAGAAATGATCCAACTCCTTGATTATGGCCGCATTATGCACGACCTGTCTCCCTGGGTCATGAAACGACCCGCCTTTTTGCTTCAGTGACCCGATGAACCCCTTGGCGCCATTCTTGCTAACGACCTGGCTTGTTTGACCCGCCTCTATATAAGCTTAACCGACCCGACCTGTGCCTTCATCCTCAAGAAATGACCTGACCAGGTCGTTGAGCTATATATGAGAACAACCCGCTTCTGTATGCATAGGAACGACCCAAGGCAGTGATGACCTAGACATTAAGCGACCCGATTTGTTGATGTTGATGTGGCACTGGATGACCTAAGAGCTTGCAACCTGAATGCTAAATGACCTTAGCATATAGAAAGATGACCTATCATGTTATCTTACCAATATACTATCTATGAACCATATTTTTATGGGCTTAATAATAACTTTTAATGAAAGATTGTTGGCGTGTAGCACAAAAAATATCATCCAATAATTAAACCTCTAGCGCTACTTCTAGTTGGCATAAATTCCCAATTATTAATATAAAGACCACCTAAACATCTGAAAGTTTTAAAATCTGGTAATTCAAGTTTAGATTCTTGTAATAACACAATATCAATTGAATAATCTTTAAAGAATTGTCTCAATTTAGAGCATTTTTCTAGATCATGAAGACCTCTAACGTTCCAGCTAATTATCTTCATTTCTTAAGTGTTTTGACTCTCTCTATTTCTTTGTTTCTAATGTAGTCTATGTCTATATCAGAATCATAAAAAATAAAACTAGAATTTCTAGCTAGTAAATGTAAATCAGCAGACGATATATCACATACAGCAAACAGATTGTATGTAGTACCCGAGCAAGGAATCAAACCTGGAGACGAGTTAGTTGAAGAGTGTGATACCTTGCTGCTTTGTATAGCACTACATCTCACCACACAACTAGCGATCAACTATGTAGGAAGAAGAATAGTCTATAGGCTTCTTCTTCAACTAATTTCTCCTAAAACTAGAATAGGGGGATGGTTCTGATGAAATTAGCGTTATTGACATATCACCAACATGCCTATTTGACACTGAACTAGTAATGCCAGTGGTTGCCTTTCCTTTCAACCTATTACTATGTATCATACAAGAGCTTGGACGTGATGATAAACCACTATCACTCAAGCCAAAACGACAATAAACAACTTGCATATCATCAACCAAATCAGCATAACAGGATGACCCTAAATGGTCAACCACTAAAGTCTTAACAGTAGTGCATTCTCTACCGAAAGCGGGCACTCTAAATGGAAATATCACTTGAGAATTATCCTGATCGACCATTGAAGTCTTAACAATAATGCATTTACTACTGACAACATGCACTGTAGAAGGAAATATCACTTGAAAATTATCCTGATCAACCACTGAAGTTTTAACACTAGTATATTTTCTATTGAAATCAGGCGTTGTAGAAGAAATTTTTACTCGTGAATTATCCTGATCAAGTAAACATTCATCACCGCAAGAAAAATCCGACAACTCAGTAACAGCCCGAAGAACTGGCTGAAAAGAAGAGCTCACATGCACATTGAATACGTGCACATAATCATTGAACCAAAAGGAGCAGGAGGAATCCAGTGCATCCCATACTGAACTAAAAATAAACCAATCACATGCAGAGAGTGCACCAATTCCAAAATCAGCATGTTCACTTAACAGAGTATGTTCATCAACATGTTCGCAATACAAAATCTAGTTATTATGAAATGCTTCTTTATTAAAAGAGGAATAACAAGTTCCATGCCCATTTACTGAATCCATATTAAATGACCTGGACCCAGCAACAATACCAACAATAGGAGTTTGCCCAGCATGTTCACTAAGTTCACTATTCAACACCGGCTCATAATCGGATGCTTCTATCTCGAACGAGGAAGAATAAGTTCCACTCCCATCAACTGAATCCAGATTAATTGCCATGGACCCAGCAACAATGTCAACATTACAAGCAGTAGGAGATTACACATCGACGACATGTTCACCGATCAAACCTTGCCCATAATGACACACTTCTTTCACGAAAAAGGAAGAACAATATCCACTCTCATCAAAAGAATCCAAATTAAAAGACTTAAACCCAATAACAACATCACCATTCTCAATATCAGCACCCTCAGCCTCAGCAAGAATAGCATACCTATTTTGTAATAAAATATTGTAGGGTACATACAAGATTTAGTTGTTTTCTCACTGTGGGGCGACAGCATAACAACCTTGTCATTTAGAGGTGAAAAAGAAGTTTGAACTTCATTGGACAAATCATCTGTTAGAACAAAACCCACATAAGTATCATCTACCAAATGATCTTCAGTAAAAGAATTGTTTGAACCAGTTTGAGAATTCAGTGCAACAGCAAGATCTAATAACATGCTATCAAATTGTTTAGAATCTGAGGCAACATCTAACCATCTATCTACAGAAGACATTAACAAATCCATATAAGAAGGAGAATCTGCCTACGCATTTGAGATAGGAGATTCAGCTATATTTTCACTTGAAGTAAAGAAGACACCTGATCTACAATTAACCGCAGAATTAAAAGAGTCAAAATGTTAAAGCATTTCCTCAAAAAAGTTCAAAGCCATAAACTTTCTTAGAAGAAATACGGACAACAAAGATGTTTTTTAGCTTTAAGAAATCCATGCAAAAATAAATTCCATGTTGTTTAGGACTCAACAGGGGAGGAAATGGAGGAAAACAGGAAGCAACAAATTGTTTTGAGATGTAATTATGATTAAATAAAGCAATATTGTATAAAACATCAAAATGCCAAAACAATTTGTCAAAAGGTACAAACCATCCTTCTTATCAATTGAAATGCAGTAAGAAAAAATAGCTTTTAGAGATAAAATTTTGAGACAAAAAGAATAATAGTGTTTATGTAAATCACTGAAAACAAAAGTGGAAGAACGACTCGTAATAGGGAAAGAAAATTGTTTATTCCCTGAAGAATCACACTTAAAACATCTGATCGGTTCCCTGTATTCAAAAGCTCTGTGAGAATAATCACCGCATCTAAAACACATCTTGTTAATAATTCTTCCCTCAATCCATTTCTTGCATTTAACAATTATAAGGCAGAGACAAGAAGGAAGAGACGATGGGTAGGGATTCTTAACCACATCAACAAAAGAGTGAGAATCAACATATCCATGAGTGGAATGATAATTAAATGAGCAGGAAAGAAGAGGAAGAAAGGATTGGGGATTAGCCATGATTTCTTCTTCTTCTTGTTTTTCACATTTCAATAAATATCAATAACTATCTTCTCTCTCACTCCTTCCTGTTTATTGTAACAACTAAAATTCCCCAACTTCATCTCATTTCTTATGTCATTTAATATTTACTTAATAAATTGATCTTGTGAGTATCAGTATAAATGATCTTTCCTTCGCGTTTAGCTATAATAGACGCTCTCGAATCTAGAGCCATTCGGCGTTCCAACCCAGTTCCAATAATGCATTTCTCGGATCGAGAAAGATGAACTGCTTAATGCTACATATTAGAACTCATTAAAGCCTGATTCAAATCATTATGCTCAATAAACGGAATGAGGGAATCCCCAATTCGTTAACATACCACCGAGTCATTTTTTTATTAATATAATAACATCGAGCCCTTATTGCACCTGAGACTACTAAATTCGCTGCTTTATTTTTGGTACCAACTATTAAAAAGGTTTTCCTCAACTTGCTGCATCAAAAACAACATCATAGGCTTCTGATAAAAAACGAGCAGTTCTAGTAAGATTTGTAATCAGGAAAGGAGTCTCCCGAATATTTGGTATCTGTTGTTAAACCTGGTCGAATGCTATAACAAATGGGCGGAGTCTCAGAAATTGTAGCCAGAGTAGCAATTTCAATAGCTGCATGCAAAATGCCTATAAAAACTCAGTTTGTTATTTTAGGGTAGGCATGCAGAACTAAATATTAAAAAGGGATGAAAAACAACCAAGCAGAGGCTTGAAAATTCTTGTGTCACCAGTTCAAAGTTTGTTCCTAAATTGTTGGGACAACTCAGTTGGTAGAGCAGAGGATTGAAAATCCTTGTGTCACTGGTTCAAATCTAGTTCCTGACACATAACTAATTGATTGAAAATATATTTATACCTCTTCAAATTAATTATGGGCTCTATTTATACCTCTTCAAATTAATTATGGGCTCTCTTCCCCTACGGAGATGGAGCAACAGAAGTATTGAGAATCCAAAATAAGGTCACGACGAGACAAGCCGTTTATCATTACGATAGGTGTCGAGTGGAACTAAGGTGATGTATGCAGCCGAGGCATCCCGTAACACCCCACATTCCTTAATGTCACCCATACGAGGATTTCATTAAGAATTATGAATCATTGTAGGTATAAAGACATAAAACATCACGGAGACTAAGATTTCACAAGACATAAAAATATAAATTTACAATAGAAGAACTTTCACTTTTAAATACAAAACCATCTTTGTTTCAATCAACCAAATAGTTATAAAGTGTCATGTCTCAAAATATCAGTCAAAACCAATATCATAGTGAAATAATATAAATCCCCCAAATAATTAAAAAGATACAACATAACCTTGGAAAAGGAACAGGAAGTAATCCTTCTTGTAGGAACCCATCATGACAAAGCAAACAAAAAAATATGAACTATATATTTTCTCTCTGTAAGCTTAAGGGAAATAAAAAAGACAGGAAAAAAGAAAGGAAAAGAGGAAATTGGTCAGACATAAAATCTGGTGAGCTGCTGTAATTACCAGCTCGACTTGCTAAGTTAAGTAAAACAGATAAATAGTGGTTCTGGTGTCATAAAAGGGTAAGTGTCTGTACATATCAAAAGGTGTACAGTAACTAATATGAACTGATAATAAAGACCGCCTATTCTTATAAAAAGACAATGATGATGATGACAACAACAATAATAAACAAATAAGGCAGATTGACTGTTTTGCACTTCTATGGATTCAGACAGAAACAAGCAATTAGGAAGGATTTTTCCTAATGCTACCCATTGATCGGTTCCCTAAATAGACATGAGCACCTGTGCCAGCTATGGTATTCGAGGATATCAGTCTCGAACCCATCAACTAAAAATACACAGCCCTATTCATTGGTGTTACAATGTCTTATCTTCCCCAGTTGGACTTATATACGCTCATGACTCCGCCGGAACGCGCTGGTACGCACCTCCAGAATTTGAACCTCTTACAATCATCCATCAGTAAAGTGTGACTTTCCTCTACCTAGTGCGAGACTCATTTGTTAATAGGAGGGTATCAACTGATATGGGTTCCAGACAGAAAACCAAACAACAGATTGACACAAGCCACCCCCAGGCTTGGTCCCCCAAGTTAACTAGGATTCTAAAAGCCCCCCCATATTTTACCAGCAAAATGGACATCTTATCTTATTAATCAGACATGTTTAACTTAGCAGGTTTAAGTTCATTAACAAGCTTAATATAACGATAAAGACCATTAAACATATTTTTCCCAATTAATGTCAATCGAACATAAATGACAAGTTAACATGTTTCCTTATTTAATATCAAATGAACATAAATGACAAATTAAAATTTTCCCCAAATAAATGTCAAATGAACATATTTTCCAATTTAATGTCAAATGAATATATTTTGCATTCTAATGAACATAAATGACAATTGAACGTGTTTTTCGAAAATTACTATCAAATGAACATAGATAACAAATCAACATGTTTTCAAAATTAATGTCAAATGAACATAAATGACAAATTAACATGTTCCTCAAATTAACATGAACATAATTTCCTTATTAATACCAATTAACATGTTTCTCAAATTAACATGAACATATTCTCTAAATTAATGTCAATGACAAATTAACACGTTTCTCACATCAATGCCATACTAACATGTTTACAAATCAATGTCAAATAACATGTTTACTAAATCGATGCCATATTAATAAATCAATGTCAAGTAACATGTTTTCCTAATAAATTCCATATTTACAAATTAATGTCAAATAACATGTTTACCTATGATATGTCTACTTAATATATAATTAAGTTCAACCTATTCTAATTCACATGTTTGCATATTCTTCGTTTATAATAATCCCAATTTACAGCCCCTGATTCATAAATTCCAATATATCCAATTCCCTTTTTAACATTGTTCCAAATTATTCCAATCCTATGCTCAGAAATATTGTAAATAAACAATGATAGAAAGGGGATAAGGAAGAAGAATGTACATATAAACAAATTATAACTGCAAAAGGAGTATAATTGGCAATAATTAATAACATGTAAAAGATTAAACTTATAAACACTGATATTTTCAAATCCAATATATATTACTATCAAAATCCTTTTTATTTAGATTTTTAATCACTACAACAACTATTGTATCTATTTAAATATTAACTTAGAAGAAATCCAAAAATCATGGTAATACTCATATAAAATTGTTGTAGATCCAGAAAAGGCCTTTGAAACTGAAGTAGAAGAAGAAGAAATATCATTTCAATTTATATTTTGATAGCACCCTAACCCTATTCTTAATTTTATTTCAGAATATGATAGAGTGGAGGAAGAAGATGAATGAATATTTTATGTAGGAAAATGGTGAGGGTTGCTAGTCTTTTTATAGTAGAGCTAGACGTCCAGGTTCATTGGGTTTATTGTCCAAGTTCATTGTATTTTACACATCAACAATACGTCAGAAGAATTATCCAGACACGTTTGAAAATGGGTCGACCCGCCTTAGACCTAGGTCGACCCATGTGTCAACCCCTGGGTCAACGCATGTGTCGATCCAGTTAAGGGATGGGTCGGCCGTTTATTATTGCTTTATTTTTTTTGTTAGTTTTAATTTAAACTTCGTTTGATCATAACTTTTTCATACTTAGTCCAATTTACGCAAACCAAAAGTCTATATGAATTAAAATTTCGTAACGGACGCAATGGTGAAATCGATTTATCTCAATTCTCAATATTTTTCTAACTAATATTTATTTATCATTTTTAATCCTTAATTAATTAATTAATTATTATTTATTAAAAAATTGGGTTGTTACACATCCCAACAGACTGAGAGATTTGAAACTTGTTCCTACACGACCTGATCAATTTAATCGGGCACTCGTCATCTATTTTCATTGTTCAACTGTTCGACAACTTGAAAAAACCACCAACAATTAAACAACTTATTAGAAACACACGACATCTAATACGAAATATCACAAAATCCCCCGCACTTAGGAGATGCCCTCAACGACGGGGAGCATGTACTTGGGCCTCGGTGGAAACTAAAATAAATTATTTTCCTCATGATCCTCCGAGTGGAAATAGGGAACGAAGTAACTAGATTAGATAGATTTGAAATAATAGGATCCCCTTCTCTAGAGGGATCATCTAGAAAGCGAGTGGCTTTGGGTATCTTTAATAAGAAAAGCAAAGATTTTATGAATCTAATTTTGGTCTCTAAGTAAAAAAATTGTGTACTTTATTTCAACCATAAAAAAGTTGTTTCAAATTTTTTTTATAAAGTTTATTTTATTACAAGAAATAAAAATATAATACTTATTGTGATTAATCTTCTTTGTTTCAAGCAAGTGCATTTTACAAATTTTCATCAACATTTTATGAACTCGTTTAGTCATCTTCATCAAAAACAAAATCATTCATGCTTCTCTCTAGAGGCTAACTTGATCTGTTGAATGTGTTAGCCAATGTAATTGCATTAAAAGTACTTTATTTTGCAGTGTATTGTTATTTGTAATGATGAGTTTTCTTAATCCTGGTGGAATTTAAGGAATGTAGAAGTCATGCTTACAAATGGTGTGGTTGACCTATAATCCAAAGGTACTTCGTATGATCCTTTTTAGTGCCTACGCCACAACTTTAGAGGTAGTTTGAGGTTATCTCAACTCCCTCATGCTTGGGTGACGATGACACAAGAAAATCCATCAGAAATGGGATCAGCGGTGATTTCTTTATTGTTGTTTTTCTCTTCTTTGTGCATTTTACTTGAAGCATATTTGGCTTTGTATTAAGAGAGAAAATAATGAATCGAAATGTAAGAATGAGAGCTTTAAATTGAAATCATGGATGAAAAAGGAAGAATATAAGTGAGGTGGGAAATAAAATAATCGAGTGCAAATATGATTGGCATAAAATTTTTATTCTATTACCAAGTTGATCTACAATTATTATCAGTCCATAATAATTAATAATCCGACATTATATTACCAATCAACAAAAATGACAATTAAGCCAGTGTAACACCAATGACAACACAATCCTGCAACAACATGGTGTTAGTGAGTATAGTTTCTGTGAAATTTGGCAATAAATTTATTTCATATTAGTAATATTGAGTATATACGTGTAGCAACTTGTAAAAATATACCCAAAATAGACATAGATAATTAAATTAAGAATAAGTAACAATGATTAATAAAATATCAATAGGCTGAAAATACGAATATATAATAATTGAGAATTTGATCATGAAAATATTACCATTGTATTTGTGGCGAGATTCTAGTCTGTTTTCGTATTTTTATTTATCGAAAACGAGGTTCATATGAAAAAGTTACGAATAAAACAAATTAGACGAGAATAATATACGCACAACATTTGAATTTCGAACTATAAATGTAAAAATGGAATAAAATAAATACCAATGGCATAGTGGAATATTCCTTTTTGAATTTTAAACTTGTGTATATATATACATATAAGAGTGGACAATAAACGAATGAAAATGGGAAGAAATAATGAGAATTAATCATGTACTAATATCAAAACACAACGTGCAAGAGAAATAAATTCTTTGCCCTACGTCCTTAACGGGAGTCGACCACCTCCTCTTAAGGGGGATCGACCTAGAGGTCGAACACCCTCTTAGGTGGGGTTTCGAGTTTCCTTAGGAGAAGGGTGAGGGCGGTGGCTAGTTTATGCTATGTTTTAATATACTATTTGTTGAAACGAACCATTAAGATTTTATAAAATGAATTTAACGGTCCATACACACTTCAATAACTATAAAAAGGACCCGTGCCTCATCTCTAAATCTCACATTCTCTCCTGAACTACGCCTCCATTATGTCCTTTCTCCATTCTATATAAATTTCAGAATTAGATCAGGTTTTCTTCTTCTCAAATCTAAACTGTTTATATCTTCTATATTCTGGTTTCTTTGTTGGAATTAGATTTATATGTGTATATATATATATATATGTGTATGTATATGTATATAAGATTCTAATCCGATTCTTATATGTGTATAATAATTAAGAGAAAGACTTGGAGTCCTAAATTTCGAGGCTAAAATACAGAGTTTGATTATATGTAGTTTCTCCTCCTTCTTCTTGTAATTATGCGAGTGGGAATTATTTTGAGTTTAGCTATTTTCTATAATTATTAATGTAGAACTGGATTGTTTATGCCTAAAAGAAATTTGGGATTCTTGCAAAAAAAACATATAAATCCCCCAAATCTCTAAATAACATCGAAAATGGTCAATTATGTGATTATTTGGGTTTCAGATTATGGATGTAAGGAAAGATGGCATTTTTGGGTGTTTGTGTAATTTTACCATTTGGTCTGATTTACTTTCTTTTCATTTTATTGTAATTCTAATTTATGCAAAAACACAGATTTGGGTATTGTAATTTATATATGTTTAAATCTGTGATTCTATAAAATAGATGATTTAAAGGTAATAAGTATGATTTACTTTCTATATATTTATATATGTTTAAGCATGGACTTGTCTAACTCATTCAAAAGCTATTCTAAGTTATATAAAATATATTATCGATTGAATGTTGCTGAAACTATAGCCTTTTTAACCCGTATCTTTGTTTGTTGATGAAAATCAAAACCATATTTTAATATATTCAGTTTAGTTAAGCACTTTGGTACAATTAACAAACTACCTAATCGCGATTATTTTTGGAAATTTTAACTTGGACATTTATCAAGATGTAAATGACCTGTACAAGAAAATGATTTATTTATAGCTTTTATTCATAGCGTTTCTGTCCATGGACTGATTAAATACATGCAGATTAAGTTAACTTGAAGATAGTGAACGCTATTTGTTTCCCTCATGCATTCATTCACATATTAGTTATTCAATGCTATTCATTCCTTAATTTAGTTTGATAGTCCATCATTGCAGACTGGCTATATTTGTTCTTCCCTTTCCTTCCCTTAATCTCAAAGCTGCTTATATTGTTCCTCCTTATTAAATTGTATATTGATTGCTGCAATTTATTTCCATGCTCCTTCTTACCTCAGCTGATGTAATATTTTATTTTTCTACACAATCCTTACCATCATTAGTTTGCATGTATATATTTTACTAAAATGTTGTCTATCACTACAAAAAAACATTGAATTAAAGACTGCAAATTACAGTCTTTACTTAAGCAATTCAGTCTTTAAATTATACTTAAAGACTGATCAAAGACCGAAATTTCAGTCTTCGAATTTCTAGCCGCAAAAAAATTATTAAGACTGATGTTTCAGTCTCAAAATGTGAAGACTGATTGAAACACCCCACCTCCGTTAAGGTCACTCACAGAGGGAATGCCTTAACTTCGGTGGAGCATTATAGGTAAAATATGCAGATAAATTACAAGACAGACAAATAAAGCAGCGGAAAATAAAGTCATTTTATAAACAAATTAATTCAGTCAAGCTTTTACAACAATTTCCTCAATCATACTTAAATGTAATACATAGAGCTTCTGTCTTGATTTAAAAACTTCAAAGAATAAAAGAAGCATAAAAACAATGATATTCCCCGATAAAGCATGAACCAGCCATAGAAGTGGAAGAGAGAGAGTCCAAAGCTATACACCAACTAATCTTCAAGCTTGGAAAGAGAAGAGGTCCAAGTTAGGCTGAGCTATTCCCTCCCTGACTACCTGGGGGGTGGGGGGACGGATGAAAAGAGGCGAAAAACAAACTAGGTCAGACATAAGTCTGGTAAGTCCAGTGATCTTTCAACATGCAAACAAGATAAAGGATCATGACATGAATAAACCGAAAAAAGGACAATACCACAAAAACAAGGTAGCTAAAGACAAGATAAGTGCAGTGAACTGAATGCGCTTCTACTTATTCTCCGCTTCGCTACTACTCTATTAATCTGATTTCTATATTTATCTCTAAACCACCTAACTAGTGTCCTAACTAGTAATCTGTATAAAATGATAATCGTGATCCCAACCCCCGTAATTGTGATAGCCTACGGGTGTACATCTATCGTGAGGATTCCACCTCAATCAGCCTAATTGTCATGAACATGTTAAATGAACCCTTACTACCCTATCGATTGGCTCCCTACTTGTATTCATGTTCCATGTGTCTGTGTCAATCGGCCCTCTCTTGCGTGTAGATACCTTGTGCTGGTCCCACCATAAGGTGTATCAATCCTTATGATAGCGACCTGACACGATTCAAGATGCACAGCGTATAACTACTATTACCCAGTGTCTACTTTTTCCCACTCCGGATTACGTGCACGCCCGTAAACCGTCGGAACCTACACTGACGTACCCCCTGCCGCTGCTTTGACCGCTTATAATCAGCCCAGTAATCGTGCCCAACCCTGCCTAGTTCAGGGTACCGTGATACATCCATGTAGGTTACTGCTGAAATGGGTCCCCGTTACTAGGGTTTCCTATTGGTTAAGTTTGTGGGCCTATATTTACTAGTATTACCCACCAACCCGATACGTACTTAATCCTCCCATCGATTCAAGCATTTTTAATAAACGGTTAAGTTTTGTGGGCCTATATGTACTAATATTACCGACCTGCACGAGATGTACTTAACCCTCCCATCGATTCAAGCATGTTTATTTAATAGTTAAGTTTTGTGGGCCTATATTTACTAATATTACCCACCAACACGATATGTACTTAACCCTTCCACTGATTCAAGCATGTTTATTTAATGGTTAAGTTTTGTGAGCCTATATTTACTAATATTACCCACCAACCCTATATGTACTTAACCCTCCCGCACATTACGCCATATTAGTTAAGTGTTGTCCGCTCATGTTAACTTAACCCACTCATTCATCATGTCATGTTGGTTAAGCATTTCTTATTAACTTGACCCTGCTTACTTATCATATTGGATCGGTTAAGTGTTTCCTATTAACTTAACCCCGCGTATTCATCTTATTGTATTGGTTAAGTGTCATCAATCAATTCAAGTTAACTTAACCCACCTATGTGTCATGTTACTTTGGTTAAGTGTTGCCTTCTTGTGTTAACTTAACCCTACTACAAATCAATTTATTTTGGTTAAGTGTTGCCCTCTTATATTAACTTAACCTTTCCATAAATCAAGTTATATTGGTTAAGTGTTTCTAAATTTACTTAACCTCACCCACTTGTCTAATTAACATGTTATAAAGGTTAATTGTTCTAAATTTACTTAACCTCACCCACTTTTCTAATTAACATGTTATAACGGTTAAGTGTTCTAAATTTACTTAACCACACCCACTTGTCTAATTAACATATTATAACGGTTAAATGTTCTAAATTTACTTAATCTCACCCATCAGTTTAGTTTACATGTTGAATTGGTTAAGTGTTTCCTTAATTGACTTAACCATACCAATCTTGACTTAGCTTTATTAAATCACCAACCACTCACATTAGACAGGTATTGTTGTGGTCACTGGATGTGCCGGTCGGTTCCGGATAGTTTTACACCACAAGTCAGTTCAACCTCGGGTCTTTTTGGGCACAATGCACTAACCACCCACATTAGACAGGTATTGTTGTGGTCAGTGGATGTGCCGGTCGGTTCCGGGCAGTTTTACACCACAACTCAGTCTAACCTCGGGTTAGGCATGTTCGTCTTTTCTAAATTTACATATTTCTTATTTATGACAAATTCCATATGTAAATTATTCCCAATTTAATTATGTCATAATTATCCTTTTAATTATGCTCACAATTAATGGTATACTAAATATGTCATTTCATGAACCAATCTATGCCATGTAATTTTTATGTTTATCCTACATATTTACATGTAAATTATAAATCAATTATTGTCAAGGCCCACTTTCCTTCTAAATCACGTTCAAAATTTTAGGTATATAGATTATACCATTTTCATGCCACTTATCATGCTTATGTGTCAAACATGCCAATTACATATAATTTCATGTTTTCCCCAATGTTACCCCCGTTGTACGTTCGTAAAATTACATAGATTGTTAGGCTCGATATTTTAGCCTAACTTATAAGACAAAAAGGGGAAAAGAGGAACTTTGCAACATTCCAACATCATACAAAAGTACGGATCTAACTACACATATGTCACATGGATTCGGCATAGAACAATATACTTTTAACTATGAACTTGCAAATTTGATCTATGCAACATGAACCACAAGCATGAGAATTTACATAAAACTATACAAGTTAAACTTGGCATGTAGTGGTGAACTTGCAAAATAGATCTATCATAAAGGCATATAGATCTAACATATAAAGTTGTAGATCTAAACATATAAGGTCATAGATCTAAACATGTATGCATAATGGCTCTAAACAATTAGGCATAAACGACATGACTTAGCCTAAAACTTGTATGTATCATAATATCACCAAACTTACATATGATAATTTCATTTCCAAATTCCTATACAACATCATAGGTTTACTCACCAATTTCCACATAACATGATAGGTTCGATAGATGACAATAGTTCATAGGCATATATGATAGAATAGACATGAATAAACATGAATCAACATCACATACAACTTGATACAATTCTATTTTACAATTCATTACAAATCATGTCTTTAATTTATTCACATCTGAAAGATAACTACCCTTACAAACAAAAAGGAATTCTTGAGTTCTGGGATCTGTATTCTGAAATTGAATTGCTCGCCTTTGATGTAGATCGTTGAATTCTCTTAGTTGAATTAGATTAGATTTAATTTGATTTTGGTTTTAGTGGTAGCTAGGTTTAGATGGGAGTGAATAATAGAATTAGGTTTTAGGTTTAGGGTCTTCATATAGTTGTAGAGAGTGTTTTAGGACCATTAGATTAACCCTGAACCATGAGAACCAATCAGATGCTGTATCTGCCTTAGAGCGAATCGGTCCACGGGTTGACAGCCAAACACCCTGAATCAACCCCTAG
The DNA here is from genome assembly GCA_030737875.1 of Allium sativum. NCBI lineage: Eukaryota > Viridiplantae > Streptophyta > Magnoliopsida > Asparagales > Amaryllidaceae > Allium > Allium sativum. Next base: position 831,537,205 of record CM060913.1, read on the forward strand.
TCGACCCAGCAGGGCTCGGGTCGACCTCAAAAATGGGCCGGTTCAGTTATTCCCCCTCCCGATTCGTTGTTTTGAACTTTTTGCATATTTATTTATTTAATATATATATATATATATATATATATTTTTCACATATGCATACAAACTTCAAGGCTTAACAACTTCTTCATAAGGTATCCGTTTTATGCAAACCAAATGTCTATCCTAACCAAAATTTTGAGACGAACATAATAGCGCAACCCATTTCACTTAATTCTTCTTCTAAAAATTAAGTGTTCTTGAATTTGTTAATTTTAATATTCTCAGAAAATTCAGGGTGTTACATTCTCCCGTCCTTAAAGGATTTCGTCCTCGAAATCTTCAAGTTAAGAAGAATGCATCCTAACATCCAATCATCCATCTACTCATCCATCATCCACAAGCATCCATTGCCCTTAAAAGACTTCTAATTCCATATGAACATATGCAGAGTGCGTGTGTATGTCTCTTATCTAGTGCAAAATCAGGCGGTCTACTGATCCAGTTGACCTCCTTAACGTGAATCATGAGAGTGTCATGCATCCATTATGTATGCAAATATCTCTAATCATGTAAATACTATATGTGGGCATATTCACTCATCCATATGCATCATCCATATGATAACACATCAAGTTTCAATCCATATACAAATACATTCACATGCATATGCAATATGAAAGTGACTGAGCCGATCTAGTGCCTAATGGGTGTATATGAATCCACGAGCAACCACTAGCAAACACTTGCAACCATCAATCATAACATGTCTCAAACACATGTTTTCATCCATTGGCTTCTACCTAAGGATCGAGGATAGGACCGAGAAGATATACTTAAAAGATAAAGACTAGCATGCAAATAAATATTATAGAAAAAGGAGGAATCAAGGATATACCTTCAAAAAGGGTATGATGCGCGTATTTAGTCTTCAGTCTTCTAAGTCGCATATTCTTTGAGCTTCACTCCACTGTACCTTAACTAATTTAACTTCACGATTGTGAAGCTTCTTGACCTCCATTTCCAAAACCCACTAGTAAAGATAGGACCTCGATCATTTACTATGCTAGAGGGTATCCAATGTTGTCGAACTATCTTTCCAAGATAAACAGAAGTTAACCATGATACCAAGTGTATATACTAAGATGATTAAAGGTCTCTCTTCTACTTAGCTTATTCCTCATGTCACAAATCTGAGGGTCGATATCTCTCATGCAAACCATCCTAGTCGAACTTGGCATCCCTCAAGTACAAGCCCCAAAGGCCTAAACCAATATCAGACAAGCACCCAAGGAATACCTCCTCTGAATTTGGACGATTTATGTGAGATGATACTAGTAAGACAACCAAACAATTGAGCATTTAACCGACTCTGGCTATCCTCGCCAATCCTGCTCCAAAACTGTCGTTGATCGCATAACTGGCTTTGCATTGTCAACTAGATATATGCGGAAGTCTATCTCGAGTTTTTAGGGGGAAAACTCCGAACCTTAATCAAAAAAACGTCTGTATACTCATAGACTACTCTAACGGATCGAAAATCGTCGATAAATACATAAAGTGATTCTAGGTAGCTAAGACAAACTGATACCTTAGGATCGCACGAAATTTCGAGGGTATTCCAGAGGCAAGTCGAAAGTCTAACTATCCTCCTTTCACAATTACTAGCTAACTAATCCATGCCTAGAATCAACCCATAGCCCATGAAACCAAAAACATAAGTATCTCAAATCCTTACAAACCAAAGATAAATGAGCCGAACCACAAATTGGACTTGAGACAATAATGGGATCCTCAACTATACAATCTCTAGGGTGTAGAGACTCAACTATGGAAGCAGATATAAACGAACGCGAAGCGCAAAATCAAAAAGAGTACTAGCAGGATGATCAAGAAGAAAAACTAAACTTTCCAATAGAAACCTTACTACCTCTCTCTCAGGTATGCTGGTGGTGAGAGCATGCACTTGCCTTCCAGAAAATCATGTCTTTTGTTCTTGCCCTTGCCCTTAATTATACGACCCGTTATACCAAAATAAAGATACTTCCTCTTGTTTTAGGTTTTACTATTCTTTCCTCCCTCCTTTGTGAACCAAGTCCATATCCATGAGTTCTTCATCCTTGTGTTGTGCTCCTTAGCCAAACTCCCTCATTCTCATCTTTGCCATCCTTGTGTAACTTGTTGACAGGTCTCTCGAAAGTTGCTTCCATCACACGGAGAATCCTACAAAGCTCGAAAGAAAATTAGCCGTAGGTGAAACTACTACGGCTATAGATGGAAGTTGGGCACATGTTTGCCCTTTGACAAGTGTCGTAGTCTCGTCGAGCCTACGGAACCGTGCTGCGATGAGGTTACCTCCCAGAAAGCCAGGAGCCCTGGAGACTCAGGAAAGAAGGAAACAAGGATTCAAATAGAGGATCAAAAGACAGTCCACATGGCTTTGGGGAATACGCCTTTAAAACAAAACTTTTCTTTTGAAAATGCTTCTTTTAAAACCGTTTTGAAAATAATTTTTCAAATCTTTTATCTGATCTGGTAACCTTCAGCTCTAATACCAAGTGAAACACCCCGCCTCTGTTAAGGTCACTCACAGAGGGAATGCCTTAACTTCGGTGGAGCATTATAGGTAAAAGATGCAGAAAATTACAAGAAAGACAAATAAAGCAGCGGAAAATAAATTCATTTTATAAACAACTTAATTCAGTCAAGCTTTTACAACAATTTCCTCAATCATACTTAAATGTAATACATAGAACTACTGTCTTGATTTAAAAACTTCCAAGAATAAAAGAAGCAAAAAAACAATGATATTCCTCGATAAAGCATGTAGCAGCCATAGCAGTGGAAGAGAGAGAGAGAGAGAGAGAGAGAGAGTCCAAAGCGATACACCAACTAATCTTCAAGCTTGGAAAGAGAAGAGGTCCAAGTTAGGCTGAGCTATTCCCTCCCTTACTACCAGGGGGAACGGAAGAAAAGAGGCGAAAAACAAACTAGGTTAGACATAAGTCTGGTAAGTCCAGTGATCTTTCAGCATGCAAACAAGATAAACGATCATGACATGAATAAACCGAAAAAAGGACAATACCACAAAAACAAGGTAGCTAAAGACAAGATAACTGCAAGGTGAACTGAATGCGCTTCTACTTTTTCTCCGCTTCGCTACTACTCTGTTAATCTAATTTCTATATTTATCTCTGTGCCACCTAACTAGTGTCCCAACCAGTAATCTGTATAAAATGATAATCGTGATCCCAACCCCCGTAATTGTGGTAGCCTACAGGTGTACATCTATCGTGAGGATTCCACCTCAATCAGCCTAATTGCCATGAACATGTTAAATGTACCCTTACTACCCTATCGATCGGCTCCCTACTTGTATTCATGTTCCATGTGTCTGTGTCAATCGGCCCTCTCTTGCGTGTAGATACCCTATGTTGGTCCCACCATAAGGTGTATCAATCCTTATGATGGCGACCCGACACGATTCAAGATTCAAAGTGTATAACTATTGTTACCCAGTGTCTGCTTTTTCCCACTCTGGATTACATGCACGCCCGTAAACCGTCGGAACCTACACTGACGTACCCCCTGCCGCTGCTTTGACCGCTTATAATCAGCCCAGTAATCGTGCCCAACCCTGCCTAGTTCAGGGTACCGTGATACATCCATGTAGGTTACTGCTGAAATGGGTCCCCATTACTAGGGTTTCCTATTGGTTAAGTTTGTGGGCCTATATTTACTAGTATTACCCACCAACCCGATATGTACTTAACCCTCCCATCGATTCAAGCATTTTTAATTAACGGTTAAGTTTTGTGGGCCTATATGTACTAATATTACCCACCTACACGAGATGTACTTAACCCTCCCATCGATTCAAGCATGTTTATTTAATAGTTAAGTTTTGTGGGCCTATATTTACTAATATTACCCACCAACCCGATATGTACTTAACCCTTCCACTGATTCAAGCATGTTTATTTAATGGTTTAGTTTTGTGGGCCTATATTTACTAATATTACCCACCAACTCGATATGTACTTAACCCTCCCGCACATTAAGCCATATTAGTTAAGTGTTGTCCGCTCATGTTAACGTAACCCACTCATTCATCATGTCATGTTGGTTAAGCATTTCTTATTAACTTGACCCTCCTTACTTATCATGTTAGATCGGTTTAGTATTTCCTATTAACTTAACCCTACGTATTCATCTTGTTGTATTGGTTAAGTGTCATCAATCAATTCAAGTTAACTTAACCCACCTACATGTCATGTTACTTGGGTTAAGTGTTGCCTTCTTGTGTTAACTTAACCCTACTACAAATCAAGTTATATTGGTTAAGTGTTGCCCTCTTATTTTAACTTAACCTTTCCATAAATCAAGTTAAATTGGTTAAGTGTTTCTAAATTTACTTAACCTCACCCACTTGTCTAATTAACATGTTATAAAGGTTAAGTGTTCTAAATTTACTTAACCTCACCCACTTGTCTAATTAACATGCTATAATGGTTAAGTGTTCTAAATTTACTTAACTTCACCCACTTGTCTAATTAACATGTTATAACGGTTAAGTGTTCTAAATTTACTTAACCTCACCCATCAGTTTAGTTAACATGTTGAATTGGTTAAGTGTTTCCTTAATTGACTTAACCCTACCAATCTTGACTTAGCTTTATTAAAGCACCAACCACTCACATTAGACACGTATTGTTGTGGTCACTGGATGTGCCGGTCGGTTCCGGGCAGTTTTACACCATAACTTAATCTAACCTCGGGTCCTTTTTGGGCTCAATGCACTAACCACCCACATTAGACAGGTATTGTTGTGGTCTGTGGATGTGCCGGTCGGTTACGGACAGTTTTACACCATAACTCAGTCTAACCTTGGGTTAGGCATATTCGTCTTTTCTAAATTTACATTTTTCTTATTTATGACAAATTCCATATGTAAATTATTCCCAATTTAATTATGCCATAATTATCCTTTTAATTATACTCACAATTAATGGTATACTAAATATACCATTTCGTGAATCAATCTATGCGATGTAATTTTTCATGTTTATCCTACATATTTACATGTAAATTGTAAATCAATAATTATCATGGCCCACTTTCCTTCTAAATCACGTTCAAAATTTTAGGTATATAGATTATACCATTTTCATGCCACTTATCATGCTTATGTGTCAAACATGCCAATTACATGTTTTCCCCAATGTTACCCCCGTTGTACATTCGTAAAATTACATAGAATATCAGGCTCGATATTTTAGCCTAACTTATAAAATAAAAAAGGGAAAAGAGGAACTTTGCAACATTCGAACATCATACAAAAGTACGGATCTAACTACACATATGTCACATGGATTTGGCATAGAACAATATACTTTTAGCTATGAACTTGCAAATTTGATCTATGCAACATGAATCACAAGCATATAAATTTACATAAAACTATACAAGTTAAACTTGGCCTGTATTGATGAACTTGCAAATTAGATCTATCATAAAGGCATATGGATCTAACATATAAAGTTGTAGATCTAAACATATAAGGTCGTATATCTAAACATGTATGCATAATGGCTCTAAACAATTAGGCATAAACAACATGACTTAGCCTAAAACTTGTATGTATCATAATATCACCAAACTTACATATGATAATTTCATTACCAAATTCCTACACAACATCATATGTTTACTCACCAATTTCCACATAACATGATAGGTTCTATAGACCACAATAGTTCATAGGCATATATGATAGAATAGACATGAATAAACATGAATCAACATCACATACAACTTGATACAATTCTATTTTACAACTCATTACAAATCATGTCTTTAATTTATTCACATCTAAAAGATAACTACACTTACAAACAAAAAGGAATTCTTGAGTTCTGGGATCTGTATTCTGAAATTGAATTGCTTGCCTTTGATGTAGATCGTTGAATTCTCTTAGTTGAATTAGATTAGATTTAATTTGATTTTGGTTTTAGTGGCGGCTAGATTTATGTGAGAGTGAATAATAGAATTAAGTTTTAGGTTTAGGGTCTTTATATAGTTGTAGAGAGTGTTTTAGGACCATTAGATTAACCCTGAACCATGAGAACCAATCAGATGCCACATCTGCCTTAGAGTGAATCGGCTTACGGGTTGACAGCCAAACACCCTGAATCAACCCCTAGTCGACTCAGCAAGGCTCGGGTCGACCTCAAAAATGGGCCGGTTCGGTTATTCCCCATCCCGATTCGCTGTTTTGAACTTTTTTGCATATTTATTTATTTAATTTATATATTTATATATAAATATATATATATATATATATATATATTTCTCATATGCATACAAACTTCAAGGCTTAATAACTTCTTCATAAGGTATCTGTTTTATGCAAACCAAATGTCTATCTTGACCAAAATTTTGAGATGAACGTAATAGCGCAACCCATTTCACTTAATTCTTCTTCTAAAAATTAAGTGTTCTTGAATTTGTTAATTTTAATACTCTTAGGAAATTCGGGGTGTTACACTGATATTGCAGTCTTAAATGTATTTAAAACTGAATTTTAAAGACAGAAATTCTGTCTTTTATCAGTCTTAAGTTAACCTAGACTACAAAAAAAATCATTCTTACAATGTTTAAACTGTATTGTTTAAATCCTTTAACAACAAAATACATTTGTCTACTCAGCCGTTGAAAAAAAAACAAAGGGTTTCTCTGTACATGCAAGATGTTGCAATTAATTATAACTATAGATATATTTAAGTGATATACCATAAACAAATGTACATTTGTCATTCAAAGCAATGTATTAAGTCTTATCTGCAAAAAGTATGTATAAACTACCAATATTACGAAGCCTTTAATTTGTTCTACAAAATTTCAAATGAAACACTCAGATTTTGTACAGTACTTTCATGATAAACAATGGAAGACTTCTCATATCTAGCCTTCATGCAATCTGATACATGCTTATATCCTTAACTTACTTTTCTTTTCTTCCCTTTAACAAAGTGAGCTCGTCTCCAGCCTAGAAATAGAAAATGATGTCAGTTAAATAAGATCCAAATATATGCAGCAATGATAAGAATTACATACTATCCTTTATAACATAACAAAAGTTCCACTTAAGTTGTAGAGAATAACTCACTGTAAGTGCATAACCGAGCTTCCCTGGACTAAAACTGGATTTCTGAATATCAAAATTGAGATAACCACCGCCACTGCACCTTCGGCGTTTCCAAGAACAATACTGAAAAAACATGACATTTAGATTAGGAATGAGAGAACTATATCGGTATCTACATCATTTAAGCATGTATTAGCAACACTCAACTTACTAGTATGCTATTAATGTTGCCTGCACTTTCATGTATACGACTTACAGATGCTAAATGCTTCTAATAATGATACCAACATATGCATTATTCATTTTGTGCATAATACCCCTTCTATTTTAGTAAATTTCATTTTTTTTGGAATAAACAATAAACAAAATACCTTTTAAAGCATCATCTTCGTGTTTTCTCGTCTTTCTAAACTAGTTCATTCTCCGATCTCGGTATGACCCTTCTCTGAAGTAGCTAGCTTCCCGAAAGCAATCTAGAAAGCATGTTTCATCTCTGAAATCCTACAGAAACATTGTCCGATCCCTCAAATCGAGGTATGAGGTTGAACAGAAGGACCAAAAAAAGATCCTAGTATTTACGATTTGGTTATGGATGGTGCAGGGAACAAGTGCCAAGTTTCTTGTTAATCTAAACTCATCAACGGAGCTATGTTAGGCATCGGTACACGATTGAAAATTTCTTCCATTTTTGTTTGAGGTAAAACAATAAAAATAGGATTAAGGGCTTATGGTTGCAAACGGGAGAGAGAGGAAAAGGAGTGGGTGAGGTAACGTGGATTGAATTTTGACCCATATCCGTAAAGTTTGATCTGACGGTCAGGATCATTAACCCGCGGATTGCAATAGAAATCAAAAGATTGTTGTTTTATTATTACATTTTGATTAAAAAAGGAATTATCGTAAACTGTTTGAACTAGATTTAAAAAGGTAAGTGAACTATTTAATTATTGGCATCAATATAATATTTCTAAATTATTATTATAATCAACATCATTTAAAATAAATGTATTTTTGATAATGTCATCATGAAATAGAAGTTAACAACATCTACTAATTTTCTCTCTCTCTCTCTCTCTATTTATATATATATATATATATATAATATTCAAGCACGTCAACAACATATTTATCGAAACTTGATAAATACGTTATTAAAAATGACTATTTACAACTATTTTTGAAAAGCTATAGAAAAAGAAACAATTTGAACATTTGTTACATAAATGTTGTCATAAAAAGCTTTTCATAACTTTTTAAAAACAAATATTATAATTATCATTGTTTTTTGCAATAGTTTTATAAAACATCATAAACATAGCATTGCAAAATGATTTTTTTCTTGTAATGAAAGTGCACACGACATTAAACATCGGCTGCATTATCTTCCCCCAGTGATATTCTCCACTTGCATCTCTATGATTTTATCTTTCAGCAATTTTAGTTTATCCCTAGCCTGGGAAAAATGAAAAAAGTCAAAATCGACAAGCCTTCAGGTCAAGTTAATATTTAGGAGAGCATGGTTTTTTCCCTTTTACATGTCCAAAGCATAATCGTGATTTGAAAAATACTTGTATGTAATGAAATGACTATGTCATACTCTATTTCACCCAACCTTTAATATAGTTTATTTCTGAATTGACTGGGAAAGTAAATTCATATACTTGGCAGTTCTCAAATTAATACTAACTTGGATGATTTTGAAATTAAGTTTTGGTTATATATTTTAACATTTATTTAAGCTTATTATAATACTAAAAAATGACTAGTTTGAAATTTCACAGGAATATGGATGAAACTCTTAATATTTTGAATCTGATAATAAATAAGCTTTTGCTTAAATTTGGTTGAGAAGTTTTGATTTTTTTTAAATTAATCCAATCATTTTTTCATTATCCATCGGTTAAGCTCAGTAATAGTACATTAATTTCATGATCCATCCACTGATGTGACACATTAAACAAGTTGGTTTTGATTGAGTGAACAAATGTTATGTTGGATAGTTAATAGAATTATAACTATTTTTTAATTTAGGAAGAGTGGAAGAAAAAGATAGGTCTTGAACATGTATAAAAAAGAATATCTTGAAAATGCTTATGTGTTCGTATTTTTAGCTGATAGATTTGAGCATTGTCCTATTAGGTTTGTGTTGAGCAGCATTAGACACAACTTAAATTCATTTTTATAAGCAAAATGATGTTTAACATATATTATCATGCATAGAGTGAACTGATATGTAAACTATAATAAGTTTTAATCGTGTTCACATGAATTACCAACATTAGTCATTAGATTTGTTTAAGATAAAAACATTGAAGGTTTAATTGTTTTAAGACTTCTTAAATACTGAATTAAAGACTGAAATAAAGGCTGTCGTTTGGTCTTTAAGCAGTCTTAATAATTAAAAACCATTTTAAGACTGAATCTCTTTAACATGAAATTTTAAAGACTATATTTTTCAGTTTTAATTCAGTCTCTGTTTAAAGACTAACAAAATTCAGTCTCTATTTTTCAGTCATTATATGGATGTTTTTTAGTAGTGTATGTGCTTGAATCTATGATCTAGTTTCTTTTAATAAATTATGTCATTAAGTTTTATACATGTGTATATAGAACGTAGTGACTTCTTACCTTTTAGAACTGCGATAAATACGACCCGAGAAATCCATTCTAAAATGGTCCATAAATTTTGTGGAAATGTTATAGTGACACTAGGATTTCAAATTAAATTGTCAGATTGAGAATCCATAATGCTAATGAGCTCTTTATGATCCAATAAAAATAGAAATTCATTCTGTTTAGGCTCTAAATGTTTAGCTTTCCCTTTATTTTAGTATGTTATCCGCATATGCTTTAAACATTTTAAATTTCCTTTTCCTATTCAACTGTCATTTCCTCAACTAAGTATCCATATTTAGAGAAAAAGTGGCGAGTCTTTATAATGGTCTGACAAAGGACTGATGCAATAAACATAATGGTTTATTAGATAAATTTCAGGAGTATATGAACATTGGAAAATTAGTATATATTTATCTATATATCTCATAACTGTACTACCACTGAGATGAAAGATGATAAATGCAAGTATCTAATAATAGTGTAAATACTTTGATTTTTTTTTTTTGACATTATATATGCTATGAAATCAATATATATTTTCTTTATAGTTTATGATAATGATTTTGTTTACTTGGAACTCTGAAAAGTAAACTTTTTTGTGCTATAAAAGATGATAGGATAATACAAAAATATTCATATCTATATAAGGATTTCTACGGTTATTCAGGTACGTTTTTGATGTTGAACATTGAATTCTGGTCTTTTAAAAGATAATTGTTTGATATGGTCTGAACCTTGAATAGTTTATATAACTGCTTTCATTATGTAAGTAAAATTGAATAAGCCAGGTCCATTCCTCCAAGCACATACAAAAATAAATGCTTAATACTTACATTTTTCCACTAAAGACTTGTCAAAATATTATAACTTTTTCCACGAATTTATGTGTATTTAGACATTATCTTAAATGGAAACAACCTTAATTTTATATTTCACATTTCTTAGTTTTATGAGCTTAAACAAACAAACACCGACTGATGTAGAGTATTTATGATAAATGCAGAATGACTACTATGTAGAAGATGTGGAGTACTTAAGCAAGGCAAAAGGTCAGAAATGATGTGTAAACTCCTTATTGAAAGAAGAGGGATAATCTGCTATATATGGGAAAAACAGAGCTTTAGAATGAGCTATAATCAGGAACATACATATATAAGACTTCATATTGTTTGACTATTATTTAGTCTAACGTTTATAAGATTTATTTCATCTTTTATGGAATGTCATGCAATATATATCTTTCACTAAAATGTACTGCAATAAGATCATGGTAGTTTAAGAAATATATGTGAGGTTCGAAGAAAAATGAAAATTGCTTTAATACTAATATTATATTAATGCTCATTGAATGTGCTATCATAACAGGTAACAAAGCATTAAATATACTTTTACTAATATAGTAATAGTTAATTAAATATATTAACAACTTGCACTTATTAACAAATTTTACAATACCATTTGAGTAATGACCATTTTATTTAATTTGTGCAAATAGCTTAGTCTGTTATTCATATGCTTTCGTTAAACATATTTGTGATTTTTGGATGGAGTTTGCAGAATGGAGGTGTTTTGATAGGTGATACAGGCTGTTCTTAGGGTCAGGTCGGATGCTGTTCTGATTTGAGAGGGTGGTCTTGGGTTCGGATTTGAGAGCGGTTTGCTGGTTTGGTTCAAAGGGTTGTCATGGATGCATTACAATTTTTGTTTTAATTTCCATATTCCATTTTCTGTTGTTTTCTTTATAAAGTAGGGTGTTAGAGCGGTTGTTTGAAACTGGGATATATTGGCTGAGATTGATTTGAGTGGAAATGGATTTGCAGGTACATAATTTGGAATCAGTTAGTTTTTACTACTTCTTAGTATTTCAGGATTCATCAGCACAATTAGAGTATTTTTGTTACCAATCTTTTTGAAATAACTTCTAATTAATTGAAATTTTTTCGGCTTGAAAGTCATACACTGTAATTGTTACTTCTCCAAATGGCTAGGAGCTTAAAAGTCGATAATAACATTTATTAGTACCCAGTAATTGAGATTTAATTAGCATGATTAGAGTATTTTCGGTATCAACCTTTTCATAATAACTTCTAATTAATTTGTGAATTTTGAGGGAATGGACTTTGGGAAAATGGATGACGTATAATGCTTCGTTGTATGTCAGAAACTATTTGTTCTCTAATTTATAACTTGGACATGATTTAGGTTTGGCATCCTTCATGGTTAGACAGGTTGATCAAAACCTTAGCTGGAAGGTACTAGATCTCATTTTCCTTTTGAAAGTCAGTTTTTTTTCTATTATATGCCTCAAATGTTCTATTTACCACGTTTCGTTTTTAATAACTTGTAGGTTATAAAATTACACTATGCTTTACTAAAAACCTACTACATGAATAAGCGTCATAATGCAAATTTACTTATACATGGTAAATGTTTTACTTTATTTTACATTAAATAAGCTACACATCCTTTTACCATTCTATCTTTTGACCCTAAAGTCAGACCATAGGCAAAACTAACATTTATATGAGTCGGATCATTCTTTTTATTAGAGTTTTGTTAGGATTCATGACCATTCTAAGTTTAATGGTGAATTGTCTTGTGAAACTATCAGGAGAACTTTAAACCTTGATTATGTTGAACTACGAAACTTTTGGGTTCGATACTTTTTCACAATGTTAGGATGCAATCAAATCAAAGAAGTAAAATTTTCTCCCTTTTGAGTTGATATGATGTATGAAACCTACTCAGTATGAAATAAGTTAAAACTAATAGGTTAATTTTTATTCAGAAAATTATTGCATGTTCAAATGCATAATACCAGTAATCCCTTATATAAGTGTGTTATATTTTATTTTTTTTTGATTTTTTTTTTTTGTTTCTTTTACTTTGTGTATATGTGATATAACAATTACTAACACATTGATTGTTTAACTGACATTAACAGGACCATTAATGTTCGTGTTAAGCAGAAAATATCAAAAGTAAAGCAAGACTTATTCTATCTTTTTCCCGTTTTGTAAATTGTAATTAATGTAAAAATATATGGCATATTACGTGTGGACTTCAAAAAGATGATAGAACAATATGTACAAAATACTACGTTGTTTGAATGATATATATGAATGTTATGTCGTAATTTATATATTTGTTTGCTAAATTTTGACATATTTATATGTAGATAAGAAACGTTTAGATGTGTGTATACATGTAAAAAGCTGAAACGATGAAAATTTTGTAAATTAATAATACAATCAATAGCGTTTCAAAAACTCTATAAAAAGAACAAACGCTATAAGAAAATTTACAAGAAACGCTATAAGATACAAATAAAACGCTATAGAAACATACACAAAAACGCTATAAAAAGTCAATATCGGGTAGTATATTTTATAGCATTTATGTTTGATAGCAAATGAAAACGCTATATAAAAATCATATTTCATAGCGTTTTTTCTGCTATTCAAAGTAGAAGATCTAAGATAGCATGTCGTTACATGGCGTTCTCTGAAACGCTATGTTAGGCTATAATAGCGTTTTTCAAACGCTGTAAAAGCCCTATTTTGTTGTAGTGGACCAAATTAAGATTTTTGACTTTCATGTGAAAGTTATATTCCAATAAGTCCTGAAGAATCTTGTCTAAAAGAGTTTTGACATTTTATGGATCATATATATAAATTTGAACCTTATTTTTGATAATTACAAATTCAAACATTTTAAAAAGAGGACGACCCGACTTGTCTAAATCATTCGGAAGCTCTTCTGAATCATCTAGCACATATTATGGACTGAATGTTGCTAAAGTATAGCCTATTTAATCCGTAGCATCATTTGTTGATGAAAATCAAAAAACCATATTTTAATATATTTAGTTTAGTTAAGCATTTAGATATGGTTAACAAACTACCTAAACGCGATTTTTTGGAAATTTTGACTTAAACGTATCGCAAAATGTACACAATTTGTGACTTTCATGTGAAAGTTATATTCTAATATGTCCCAAACAATCTTGTTCGAAAGAATTCCGACATTTTATTAATCTTATATATAAACTTGAACCTTATTTCTGATAATTACGAACAGCCAGCATGCGGCGCTCGTATGAACTATATTTAGTTTATTTTGAATAGAGGACGGCCTGACTTGTCTATCTCATTCGAAAGCTATTCTGAATTATCTAACATATATTATCGATTAAATGTTGCTGAAACTATAACCTGTTTAATCCACAACGTTGTTTGTTGATGAAAATAAAAAACCATATTTTAATATATATATATATATATATATATACACACACACACACACCCACACACACACCCACACACACGCGCGCACATACACACACACAGAGTTTAGTTAAGCATTTAGGTATGGTTAACAAACTACCTAACGGCGATTTTGGAGATTTTAACTTAGGCATATCCCAAAAGGTACAAGATTTTTGACTTTCATGTGAAAGTTATATTCCAATAAGTCCCGAAGAATCGTGTTTGAAAGAATTCCGATATTTTATGGATCTTATATACAAATTTGAACCTTATTTCGGATAATTACGAACTACACTACGTGACGAGCTCGATTGAACTATTTTTAGTTTATTAGTGCAAACTCTTTAAACAGGGAACGACCCGACTTGTCTAACTCATTCAGAAGCTATTCCGAATTATCTAACATATATTATCAATTGAATGTTGCTGACACTATAGCCTTCTTAAACCGTAGATTTGTTTGTTGATGAAAAATAAATCATATTGTAATATATTCAGTTTAGTTAAGCATTTAGGTACGATTGACAAACTACCTAACCGTTATATTTTGGAAATTTTAACTTAGACATATCTCAAAATGTACATGACTAAATCAAGCTTTGTGACTTTCATGTGAAAGTTATATCCTAATAAGTCCCGAAGAATCTTGTTCGAAAGAGTTCCGACATTTTGTGGATCATATATAAATTTGAGCCTATTTCGGATAATTACGAACTACCAATACGCAATGAGCTCGTTTGAGATATATTTAGTTTATTAGTTCAAACCTTTTAAATAGAGAATGGATCGACTTATCTAACTCATTCGGAAGCTATTTTGAATCATCTAACATATATTATCGATTGAATGTTGCTGAAACTATAGCCGGTCTAATCTGCAGTGTTGTTTATTGATGAAAATAGAAAAAACATATTTTAATATATTCAGTTTAATTAAGCATTTAGGTACAATTAACAGTGTTCAGTGTGCATCCATTTCAATAATGTGCAGTGTGCAGTCATTTCAACAGCGTGTAGTGTATAGTCATTTCAATAGCTTTAGCGATGTACAACATGCAGTCATTTCAACAGCGTGAAGTGTGCAATGCATAGTCATTTCAACAGCTTTAGCGATGTACAATGTGCAGTCATTTCAACAGTGTGCAGTCATTTCAAGGATATGCAGTGTGCAATGTGCAGTTTGTAGTCGTTTCGACAACTTTACCAATAAAATTTGCTTGCACATAACTATGCCTATATGCATGACCTGTAATTATGTTTTGCTCACAATTCTTCACTCAAATAAGATCATTCTTCCTCAAGCCTTTGCATACTCAAAGCTGTGACTTCATGACTACATCTGTTGAATCTGACAGGTAGCCAGGCACGATCCTTCAGATAGTCCACAAACTAATGTATATTAGCTTATCAAATACCAAGAGCAACACTACTATGACATCCGTCGTGATTTCCTAGATCTAAACAAACTCAGACTGCGAGAACCTGTTGAAATTACATATGAACAAGTGGGTAATTAGGTTTTAGCTGCTCAACCTCCATTTCAACAAGCGATAGAATAAATTTTAGTTGTTCAACCTTTATATGAACAAGAAGTACATCAAGCTTTTGTTCTTCAATCTCTATATGATCAAGAGGTTGACTCATATTCTATGTGTTGTCGTGCGGGTACACAATAGAGGTAGTGGTAAGGGAAGATGGAGAAAACATTGGTCTTTGAATCCAGTTATGCTTATTACGACCGAACAGTTGTAGCTACTCAGAATGAAATGATGACCGTTTAGGTTCAAGGGGCATTTCTTATGCTAACGAGTTGAAACAAGGGATAAGGCATCTTAGAACTACTTTAGAAACCCTTCAGATTGAACGTAACGTGTAGTTTGCTTATATATTTTACTCCTTAACATCCGTTGTATCCTAATTATTAGTATCAATTTGGTGTATATATATGCCTGAACGAATGTAATTTGACACGATGAACCATTGATTTGAGAAGCTTAGTTGGATGACAAACATGATCAAGAATAGTAATGATGTCAAAAAAAGCAATGAATATAATAAACAAAATATTTTCTTGGAAATGAAAACCTTTTGCTGTATGTATATTATTCTAGTACCTAGTTAACAGACACAACATCTACACTAAAATGACATAACATAAACAATAATGAAATACAATACAACACACGAATAATAATGACATCTGCATAGCACATGACATGAACAATAATGACATATAACACAACATATGAATAGTAATAA
Organism: Allium sativum; assembly: GCA_030737875.1. NCBI lineage: Eukaryota > Viridiplantae > Streptophyta > Magnoliopsida > Asparagales > Amaryllidaceae > Allium > Allium sativum. The sequence continues at coordinate 831,553,512 of CM060913.1, forward strand.
CATTAATGCGGAAACCAAATGCAATAGGTCTGTAATACATCAGAGCAAGGAATAAATACATCAAAATAAATTAACTACAATACAAACGATTATCAATCTCTACATGGATATGTAAGGACGTAGATGACGTCTATCATCATCATCATCTCGACTACTGTTGGGACCAACTAAATGCTCGTAGTATATCTGCATGTCAGCATATCTCTTGCGCTCTTCCTCCAACTATGCCTATAGTCGGGTTGCTTCCTCTGCCTGGCGACATCGTTAATCATCATAGTGGTCTAGGCTACGGCTACGCTCTACGTATCCTGTGTGTCTGACCCCATCTGCATATCATAAAGATCGGCGTATGATATCTGGGTCGAATCCAGATAATAATCATGTGCTAGAGTTTGAATTACGTCAACATAACGGTCTGGTCCTATAGTAGGGACTGTTATGGTTCATCCAAAGTGAGAAGCACCACCACGATCTACGATAACCCTGGCTGTGCTTGGTAATATCCTCAATAATAGGGGGATGTATTCTGCATCATTTAGCAGAAGGATTATCTAAATCTATCGACGCTGTATGGGTAATGGTACCAGTGGAACCAGTGAAAAATCTATGCCAGAGTTCAACATATGACTGACCGACAATAACAAAGCTCTCGGCCATCCACCAACTTGTTGCCCTTGCAAGGTCTAGTTGATCTAATGGGTTAATCATACAGCGGTAAGTATGATGGTGTGGATCATCGAGAATAACATCTAAGTCGTATAACTATCTCCTACACTTCTCACTAAGATACCAATAAGCACATAAAGCCAAGGGATAAGATATGAGTGGAAATCTCCTCCCGGCAAGCATCTTAGCAATCTCAATAAAATCAATCACAAAAGATATATTGTCATTGAATGGATATATGCCATATAATATGGTGTTTGTACATCCTCAAGTCGATCTGGTTGTGGGCAACCGAATAAATGTTATGGGATTCATTATCCCTGGGCCCTCTATTGTCCGCGGTTTAAAATGAAAGACGAGGGAAAAAAGTAGACACGCAAGACGTCCGAGTGACAAAATAGAAATTCTTAGAATACCCAAAATATCAGTACTGTAATAACTCCCAAAAACCAAATAACAAAACCTGTAAGTCTGAAATGGTGCACTATATGTCAAGACATTTGTACAAGTATGCAAAAATATGCGTAAGTCATATAAAGTAGCACCACCAAAATGCAACTCACAGACTATCATAAACTCAACAGCCAAACTACTACTTGACGTGCTAAAAAAAGGTTATCAATGAGCTATAGAACAAATAATCGTGCAGTCTCTAGGTCATCATCAGGAGAGTACTGACTAAGTATGTTGTTCATGACCGAACGGATAGCGCTGACTCTAATTGCTCCTCTGGCCTGATATGATACATCAGAAGTGTCAAGATGAGACGGTAAATCATGAACAAGTCCACAATCATGTCATCGAGCATCATCGAAAGGGAGTGATGAATGTCTGACTACTCATATGCTAATGTCGGTAAACATGGATAAATCAAGCGGTGTAATTTCTAGCTCACTGGAAGGAAAGTGGAACATATGGGTAGTTTTACACCACTATAAAGCAATAGCAGCGCAAGCTTGCACATCGCCGAGTATAACATGATTGAGTCCTAAAATTGTATAGTACATATTAACATAAAGTATGAAGTGATAAATTAACTAATAATTATGGTAAAATGGTCATTATATTATCTAAGAAATAGTCGAATCCAAGGTTATGTGATAATGCTACGACTTTATCCTTGTCTGCCAAATGTCCATGAAAAAAACCTACGTGTGTTCGCTAATGAACCACATGAATGGATATCTCACGACTATTAAAGTTATATGCAATGTCATACTATAAACTAGTCATATGACAACCTATTTCTATTATTCTAATCATTTATAAAAAATATTTACAGCCAAGCTCGTCTGCGAGCTGACCTATGAAAGAGCATGAAAGTTGCGTAGCATCGGTAATTTTGTTGTGTTAAGATTCAAATCCAAAAATGTATTAAGCTGTTTATCCTACACCCTTACGTATCATGATCGCTCGACCACCCCTGCGGTCTCCACGACCGCGTCGACTGCCCTTTTCTACGTCTCCGCCCTGGTTATCTAAATTTTCAGCAGCTTCTACAAAATCTTCTACTCCATGCTTGTGGATGTACGGTGCAACCCTCTGTTCTTCGCCGCTTCCGCCTACGTCGTTGCTACTGCCTTCTCCATGCATTAACTTTTTGATGAAATTTGTTAGCAACTTAGACATTTCTTCGAGTGTATATCTCAAAAAATAACTTTAATTTGGCTAAAGGTTACGGATTTGGAATTTAAGGAGAAATTGGTGAAAATATATTTTTCTCTTGGTTGGAAAAATGGAGGAAGGAGGAAGAATGAAATGGAAGGTGGAGACGACAACTGGGGTTAGAGTAGAATTTATAACTGCAAACACTTTGTCATTATATATATATATATATATATATATATATATATATATATATAATTTTCAATATATATATATATATATATATATATATATATATACGGGAAAAGTTCCGCTACACCTCTTATATTGCACGTGAACTCTCCCCCTGAATCTCAGTCATTCATTCCCCTCACTCGTTCTCTCTCTTAGTAGAAAGGGAGAAAATGAATGGAGGAATAAACGGCTGAGATCCAGCAGGAGAGTTCACGTGCAATATAAGAGGTGTAGCAGAACGCTGCGCTCTCTCTCTCTCTCTCTCTCTCTCTCTCTCTATATATATATATATATATATATATATATATATATATATATATATATATATATATGAGGCAGGTTCGAGAGCACCCTAAACAGTGCAGCACCCCAAATACCCCTCGATCTCCACCAAGTATTTCCCCTTCTCTCTTCTTCCACTCACTCTCTCACTTCTCATTCACATTTTTTAATATAAACAGGTGGTGGAAATCATGGAACATTTGGGGTGCTCCATTTTTGGGTGCAACCGAATGCTTGCCTATATATATATATATATATATATATATATATATATATATATATATATATATATTGCTTCATCCATTAGTTAACTTGGTAACTATGAGAGAAAATGCACTGAACTGTATATATACATATATACACACACGAGTAGATTTGGCTTTTAATATTAAATGCTGATAAGAACCGAAGGAAGTAAGTTTAAAAGGTAAAATTTACGAAAGCAAATTCCCTATATCCAAAATCTTCTTTCATCATAGGATTAATCAATCAGATCTTTTGATTTTCCACTTTTTGCAATTTAAAAAAAAAAAAAAAAACATAATTGCAAAAAACTGAAAATTATAAAATCCTAGTTGATTGGGCATGGTCATTCAGAGAATTTCAAAACATAATACCGTTTATTTTCCGAAAAAAGAGATACATAGATTAAAGTTCAGAATCCGAGGTACATATCACAGAAATGATAATACAGGGAACCTCACAATATGATAGCATTTATTTATTGATATACACTCAAAGCTTAAACTAGACCATGTTCGCAGCAAAGCTTACAAAACAAAAACAGAACACACAGCAACTCAACCTAGGAAAAAAAAAAGGAGGAAATACTTAGTAATCAGCAGGAGCTAAAGGCTGATGGGTAGGATGAGCCTCCTCCGTGGGTATCATCAGAAACTCATAAATCAAACCCGCAATTCCCGCTCCGACTAGCGGCCCAACCCAGTACACCCAATGGTGGTGCCACCTCCATCCCACCAGCGCCGGCCCAAACGCCCTAGCTGGATTCATCGACGCTCCATCATATGGTCCACCCGCCAGTATGTTGGCGCCCACAATCAATCCAATAGCCAGCGGCGCAATCGTCCCCAGCCCACCTCTCTTCGGGTCCAGCGCCGTCGCATAAACCGTGTACATCAGTCCGAACGTCAGCACTATCTCCAGCAGCACCGCATGCCACTCCCCCACTCCCTTCGCCAGCGAAAACCCTAGCGGCCTCTGTACATAAAACAGTATGTTGCATACTTACAAAATAGTACCAGTAAATACATCAAACATGCACATAAGTTTACCATTCCAGCAGTGGAAAATCGCAATAGCAAACAGGCGACAACCGCGCCGAGAAGCTGGGCAACCCAGTACAAGGCGGCGCGCATGAAGGATATGCGACCTCCGATCAAGGCACCGAACGTGACGGCCGGGTTGACATGACCGCCTGAAGTGTTGAACGCGACCGACACCGCGACAAAGAGGGCGAGGGCATGTGCGATTGCTACTGCTATCAGACCGCTAGCCGATGACGTTTCCAGGTAAAGCTTCTCTGTGATGCAAACAGAAAAGGTATAAGAGAGAGATATATAATAACTTGTACGAAGAATAAGTATAAGGAAGAACGAAGTACGTAGGGCAAGGACGGAGCCCTCTGCGGCGAATACAAAGATGGCGGTGGCGATGAACTCGGACAGAACTGCGCGCATCACGTCGGGATGCCATGCATCCTCCGTTCCGCGGAACTGGAACCTCTGAGGCCGCATTGTTCTGTTTGATGATTCTGACGATCTCTTTGCTGGTGTTAAGAATGGAATTATATGATTGTGTTTGAAAGAGAAGGTGAATGGAAAGTGCTTTGGGATAGGGATGGATGTATGAAGAAGGAGACGGTGCTGTCTGTTGTTTAAGTAGGGAAACGTGACGAGTGTGGATGGACACGTGGAAGGAGAGGGTGTCAGAGTGTGGCACGTTGTCACGTTGAGCATCACCGCATTGTTGGCGTTTTCGTTTTTCTTCTTGGAGTATATCTTTATACTGTTTGGTAAATCATTATGGGATGGAAGGCACGCGAAAATCATGCGTTCAGGTTTAAAAGTTCGGTTAAATTCATTGTTATATACGCTATACGTTTCCCACGTAGCATAGGGAAAATGAATTTGTAAGAAACATAATTTCCATTTTGCTCGTAGGAGTATCTAAAAGGGATCAATTCTTCGGCATCCAACTCGGGTGTTACCGTGTGACCGACAAATCACAACCACACATCTACCACACATATTATTAATAATCTAATGAACGGGTCATACAATTCACTCAAAACCATTAGATTTTGTGCAAATCAGTGACTAAAATTAATTCGACACATGGGAATACTCAATGGTACAGAACGATTCATCCGATCTAAAAGTAGTTTACAATGATCTAGATGTATTTAGCATATTGCTATGACAACAATTTTTACACTTTGCAATCTCGTATAAATTTGGTTTAGTTTCTAATAACAAAAACTTCGATAATCATCTCTAAAGTCGTTTTGTACAATAAATAATCATCAATTAAAATATTGTTTTTCATGACCATCTGTCCTGAGTTATTTTTGTTCGGTGATTGATCGTAATTGATCATGGTGAAAAATGATTTTGACCGGCAGTTGCTCGCTTTACAGTTTTATTTAAAAATAATGCATTTTGTATTCTTCTGAAAAGTTTGGTATTAAAAAAAATACGATTTAATATATTACGGCATAACTTAGTAATGGAATTAATGGAACTAGAAAGAAAAAAATAAGCTGCCATTAGTAACACACTATTATTACATAGATAAGACTAAAAACCAGAAAATGGACACTGTTAACCGGCATTTTCGTCCGACTACCAAAAACAGTCTAAGACCACACGATTCGGCTCATCGCGTGGTTCAATAGCCCAGAAGCATTGTTGAAACATTCAAGACTCAAGCCTAGATGGAGTCGTTTTAAGAATAGTCGTTCCGGCTCGACCAAGCTGCTCAAACTTCAACCAACACTCCGGGATCGGCATTGAGCCTCATCACCAGTTTTTATTCCGACCTCACAACTCTTCAAAATCCTACTAACACCAACTTTGTATCCTTAAGATATGACTCCCCGGACCGGTTAACATCAATTTTGTACTTGACCTCAACCACTCAATGTTTCCACTTTTCATATCCCAGGCCATACGGGAGATTCATATTTCAGAAGCACCAACTCCAGATTTAATATCCCTCGTTCCTTGTCCTAATTTCGTATCCGCACATAAACTCCCATTTTTTCTATCCCTAAGCTTTCCTGGATATGAAGTCGTAAGACACCTCCAAATATGAAGTAGGCAAACCGAATGGACTCACCAGATATGAAGTTGCGTGGGATACGAATTTTTCTAGCCAAGACGATTACGAAGCGAAACAAAAGAGTTGGAAATTGGCTAATCCCTGGGAGTCGTACCCATCCCAAGGTAAAAATGTGTGCGTGGACCCCACAACCTCACCTGCTCCTACCTATCTCTCCTATAAATATTCGCTATTCTACAGCATGAAGGGGATTGACTCTTGACTCTTTGGGCACTTTAGGAAGAAGAAAACTTGCATACATCCTCCCAAACACACTCCATCACCCTAGGAAGAAGAAGAGGCTTCATCTTGGACACTTGGACGATTTTGGGCATCCTTGGTATTTCGGAAGAAGGGATAGAACCCATCATTGGATGTAACAGCCCGCATTTTACGTATCGGAAGATCGTAAAATATTTTTATTTTATTCCCTAAGGGTTGGATCATTCTCATCTTTTGGTATGTTGCTTATGGGGATGTGAGACATGTCCATAAATTTTACCAATTTTGTTTGTGACCATTTTGCCCCCTGTCAGACTTGTACAGGGCATAACTTTTGACTCAGGTCGAATCAAGGGATGAGACCTGTGCCATTGGAAAGGAATTGATGATTGTCTTTCCGTAGAGTGGTTACATTAAGGATTTGGTTCAGCGGTTTGAGAGAAATCGCTGTTTTAAGGTTTTTCAGTTGGCTGTTCAGGTTTTGGAAGGCTAATGGGCTGATTTGGAGAAGGCCCATTAGAGGGTAGGTGGAGACTATAAATAGGGGGTAAGGGATATGGAGAAAGGTTGGCATTTTCCATTCTCTTATGGGGAGGCTTTGATCTCCTTCTTCCTCTAACACCTTTCCACCATTAAAATTCCAAATCCAAGGGGGAAATCGAAGATCTATACCATTCGAGGCTAGATCAACATCGTTTCAAGGGCGAATTCATCGGATTAAAGGGTTGATTCGAAGTGTTCACTATCCGGATTGCTTTTTTCATCGCTTTTGCTTTGTTTTGGATAATTGGTGAGTGATTTACATCTCTCATTCGGATTCATGGAAGTATGTGAGTTATTGGATGTTAATTTCATCATTTTCATGTCATTTTCTTTAGATGTACACCATGTTAAGTATAAATTACATATGAACCATTCTAGGATCTAATCTAGATAATTTAAATGGTAAGTTTCATGTTATTTCATGAGTTTATGCAAGTTAGATCTATATTTGTGTTCATATGTTCATTTATCATGTTTTTGGGAAATTTATGTGTTTTGATGGAAATTGTTAGATTGGTGATATTGTTGGTTGCATAACATGTTTGTGGTTGCATTTGGATGAATCGGATAAACCGGTTTCGTCGGATTCGTCGTTTGATGAAGTTTTGGTCGAAATCAGAGTCGAATTGGAGATGTGCAGGTTTCTGGTCGTCCTGGAGCTGGTCGGGTCGGTCGTGAAGAGGTGGTCGGTCGAAGCTGGTCGGTCTGATGGCTCTGGTAGGTCCAGAAGGGTCTGGAATGGGGTGGTCGGTCATATTATGGCTTGGGGAGCAAGTCAGAGAGTTGGCCGGTCAGATGGAGTTGGTCCTGGTCGGTCCGATGGATCTGGTCGGTCTTGACGGGGTCGGTCCAAAGCTGATCGCTATGGAGGAGTTGGTCGCTCATGAGGAGCTGATCGCTCAGGAGGAGCTGGTCGCTCAGGAGGAGCTGGTCGCTCAGGAGGAGCTGGTCGCTCAGGTGGAGCTGGTCGCTCAGGAGGAGCTGGTCGCTCAGGAGGAGATGGTTGCTATGAAGGAGCTGGTCGTTTAGGAGGAGCTGGTCGCTCAGGAGGAGTTGGTCGCTCTGGAAGTCCTGGTCGCTCTGGAAATCCTGGTCGGTTTAGGATGGGAAGTAAATTCTGATCGGTTTTGGATGGGAAGCAAATACTGGTCGGTTTTAGCTGGTCGTTCTGGAGCACGTTGGTTGATTTTAGCTGGTCGTTCTGGAGCAGGCTGGTTGGTTTTAGCTAGTCGTTATGGAGCAAGGATGGTCGGTTTTAACAGGGTCGTTCCTCGAAAAGTACGTTTTCGGGTACGAACCAAAAAGGTCTGAAAAAAATATTTTTTTTCGGGGGCAACCCCCCCTCCCCCCCGAACCCTAGCCGCAGCGCAGTGATGTGTTTTAGTTCGGTGATGACGTGACTTCGAAGTGGTTCAAGAAGGAAGGTTCGAAGTGATGAATGTGTTCGTTGATCAAGGTGGAACAACGAATGTGGTGACAACTCAAAGGTCGTGAGTTGGTGGGTAATGCCTGCTCGAGAAGGTTGCTTGAGCTATGAAACATCGTCAAGGTTGGACGATTAGAGATGCGAAGGCCGAGAGGTCATCATTGTCGTAAGTTCTAGCAGGCTCAAAGCAGGGGTACGCTGGGTATCGTTGAAAGGCCCGAAAGACCGGTTGTAGGTCGAGTACCTTGGGTATCGTTGAAAGGCCTAGTTGTCAAGGTTGGACATATGGAGTTCATGCTAGAACTGGGGTTACCATTAGCCCTTGACATATGGCAAGGTTGGCCGTCATACGATAATGATGGTTTCGAAGTAGGATTGGTGGTGATAGCCAGAGTCAGTCATGGATGATTGGTTGTTCTGTTTGTACTATCTCACATAGATTATCCAAAGTCGAGGGAGATGTCCTTTGAGTGCTTAAGTGATATTGGTCTAGGCCTCTGGCGAGAGTACTTGAGGGATGTTAAACTCTATTAGGGTTGTCTGTGTGAGACTTATATAATCGGGATGTGATGTGTGTTCTCTATGATTGAATGGTTGTTCTGGTTTCTATGGATTAATGGTTGAAATGCTTGGTGTAAAGGCTATCACTGTCCGATGTGGGGAAGATAGGGTTGAGTTCTTCTCTGGTGTTGTGGGTAGATAAGTTGTTCATTTACCCATTCTCATATACTTTCTTGTTGAAGTTTGTTAGCTGTTTTATCGCTCACTAAGACTATTGTCTGACTCAAGGTTTTATGTTTCCTCTTATTACCTTGGGCTGTTCATTCGGTTGTGGATGGGCAGGTTGAGTAGCAGGTTACAGGTAATGGAGCTTAGTGAGACGAGGAAGCTGAGCGATGACGAGCAGGAGGCTGGCGTACCAGTTTTATTACTATCTAGTGTTTCTGTTTCTGCTGTTTGAGTTGCTTGAGGGTTGTAGTGAGGCCTTATGTACAAACTTTGATACCAGTTGGATAATCTTTCTGGATGTTGAGAAAATTTCAAAAGTTTGCTATATGATACCTCATTACTATTACCTGTTGTATATATTCTATTATATTTCATCCTTGCGCTGTGAGTTCTACGACAGGTTTCGATGTGTTTACCTACTCTGATGATCGTCCATAGCAGCCTAACACACCTTTCAGCGCCATATTCCTCATGTATAGTGCAGGTGTTGTGGGCGGTCGTCACATTTGGTATCAGAGCTCTGGTCAACGATTTTGGCCAAAATTCGAAGACGTAATTACGTATGAGAGACGTATTTGTAGATTTCAGTTGGATGTTTACTATATATATTAGTATATATAGTAGTAGCGGTTGTATCTCTTTAGCAGTTTTCTTGGAAGTGGCTAGTTATTCTAAATTGCAGATTTAGAATGAGTAGACGACCATCAAGACACGATGCTAGGGGAGCTAATATTGGAGGGGGAAATGGTGGTGAACCAGATTACCCGGCCATGTTTGAAGCCATGGCAGAAGCAATTATGCGAAGGGTACCCGCTCCAGTGGCGGCTACGGTAGATGTAGGTGTGCGAGTTCCTAGGGTTGATTTTGCAAAGATGTGCAAGGACTTTACATCTCTAGGAGGGAAACCATTCAAGGGAACTGAGCCAGCTGAAGAGGTTCAGAGGTGGATGGATTCATGTGTTCGAATCTTTGAAGACTTGGGTATTGAGGATGCAATGAAGAGAAAGCTTGCATCAAGGCAGCTGCAGAGCAGGGCCATGGAATGGTGGAATTCTGTTATACTCGAGACTCCGGAAGAGGAGATTTCGTGGGAGCAATTCCAAGCTAAGTTTGAAGCAAAGTTTATCTCCACTGCTCAAAAGTCCGTTCTCTTCAAGAAGTTCGTAGAGTTGAAGCAGAATGGCAGATCAGTTCTTGACTACATTTCTGATTTTGAGGCTTTGTCTAGATATGCTCGTTCATATATTGATACACCCTATCAGAAGAACGAGAAGTTTGTCTTGGGTTTGGATGCTCATATTGGAAAGCCGCTTGTGGACCACCTTGATGATTCATTTGAAAAGATTGTGGAAAAGGCAATTCGTCATGAGAGCTTGTTTCCCAAGGAAGCAAATGTTGTTGCTGCAACCAAGGAAGTTCAGAAACCACAGCAGGGTGGTAATAATAAAAAGAGGAAGCAGCAACAACAGAAAGGAAAGGATGGCAAAAAGAAACCCAAGAGTGAGGTGCTTTGCTTTAACTGCCAACAGAAGGGTCATTATTCAAATGAGTGCAAGAATCCCAAAGCTGAGAAGAAGTGCTTCAAGTGTGGAAAGCCTGGGCATGAGAAGAAAGATTGTCCAGAATCAGCTAAGGGCAAGCAGATTGTGAAGGCATATGCTTTGAAAGCCGTGCCATCTTCTTCAAGAGCTCCTACTGCAGAGGAGAAGGGAAAGGGTGTTGTGGTGCAAGGTACTTTTACCGTTAACGGTGTTTCAGTTCGAGTTTTGTTTGATACTGGAGCATCACATTCATTCATCTGCAATGAGCTTGTGTGTCGCTTGGGTTTGGAACCCGAGATTTGTGATAGACCATTGATCGTGACTAATCTAGTTGGGGGTTCGTCCAGTTTGTGCATGGTTTGCCGTGGTTTAGTGTTATCGAGTCATGGTTGCTCTTTTATGTGTGATTGCTTTGTTCTTAACTTCGCTGGGTATGGGATCATCTTAGGCATGGATTGGCTCAAGAGTATGCGGCAAGGGTGAATTGCGAGAAGCTAGAGGTGAGGGTCAGGGATGTGGAAGGGCGAAAAGTGTTGATTAGATGTAAGCGCGAAGACGGGGTCTTCGTGAGTTATCTATATTCAGTTGGGATTCCACAGGAAGACCTGTCATCAGTGCTGATCGCTAATGAGTATGTTGATGTCTTTGACGAGGTCAAAGGGTTGCCGCCGCATCGTGAGATCGAGTTTAGGATCGATTTGGTCGAAGGTGCTAGACCAATTGTTATGCCCCTTAGGCGGATGGTGCCTAGAGAACAACGAGAGTTAGAGGTGCAAGTTCGTGACCTTTTGGGAAAAGGATTCATTCGGAGGAGTGTTTCCGAGTGGGGTGCACCAGTCGTGTTTGCAACTAAGGCAGATGGCTCGTTAAGATTGTGTGCGGACTATCGTGAGCTGAACAAGGTGACTAAGAAGAACAAGTATCCGTTACTAAGGATTGATGACTTGTTCGATCAGCTTCACGAAGCCAAAGTGTTTTCTCAGATGGATTTGGCAATGGGGTTTCACCAGTTGAGAGTGGCTAAGGATAGTGTGCCAAAGACTGCTTTTAGGACACCGTCCGGGTTTTTCGAGTGGTTGGTGATGCCATTCGGGTTGACTAACGCACCAGCGTATTTCGTGGATCTTATCAATAGAGTGTTCAGAGATCAGTTGAATAAGTTCGTGCTTGTGTTCGTGGATGATATATTGGTTTACTCTAGGAATGTGGAAGAACATAAGACGCACTTGAGAGTTGTGTTAGAGATTTTGCGAAAGCATCAGCTTAAGGCTAAGTTCTCAAAGTGTCACTTCTGGAAGGATGAAGTGAGGTTCTTAGGTCATGTTGTTTCTGGAAAAGGTATAGCGGTTGACCCTGCTAAAGTTGCAGCAATCCAGGACTGGGATAGACCTAAGAATGCAACGGATGTTTGGAGTTTCCTTGGGTTGGCTGGTTATTACCGAAGGTTTATCAAGGATTTCTCCAAGATAGCTGCACCATTAACAGGATTGACGAAGAAGAACCAAGTGTTCACATGGGATGCAAAGTGTGAACGAGCGTTCGAAATCTTGAAGGAGAGATTGACGAGTGCACCTGTGTTGACCATTCCAAGTGGGAATGAAGAGATGGTGGTGTATACTGATGCATGTGGTACTCGACTTGGAGCAGTGCTCATGCAGAAGGATAAAGTTGTGGCCTACGCGAGTCGACAGCTAAAGCCGCATGAGAAGAACTATCCAACTCATGATTTGGAGTTGGCAGAGATTGTATTTGCTCTGAAGATGTGGAGATATTACCTATTGGGAGTACGATTCGAGTTGTTTACGGATCACAAGTCGTTGAAGTATCTTTTCTCTCAAAAGGATTTGAATCTTCGGCAGCAACGATGGTTAGAGTTTCTGGCATCGTATGATTTTGGTATAGCCTATACTCCTGGCAAAGGCAATGCAGTTGCAGATGCATTGAGTCGAAGACACGCAAGTTTGGGAGTGATGTTTTCGGAATGGAAGGGCCTCGAGTACTTGGCAAGGTTCGATTTCAGGCCAAGGTGTGAGTTGGAACCTGAAATGTTAGCAAGCTTGTCGATAAGACCTACTCTTATCGAAAGGATTGGCGAGAGCCAAAGGAAAGATGTGAAGCTTGTCGAATTCATTCAAAAACTGGAACCGGAGGATAAAGAGTTCGAGGTCGATCGAGAAGGTTGGCTTCGAAAGCAAGGACGGTTAGTTGTTCCTGATATCGACGGATTGAGAGATGAGGTTCTAAAAGAATGTCATCACTCGAAGCTAACGATTCGTCCTGGTGGTAATAAAATGTATCGGGACATGAAGCGAGCCTACTACTGGGAAGGGATGAAAAGAGATATTGGAAAATTCATTTCCAAGTGTATGAACTGTCAGTTGGTGAAAGCTGAACAGAAGAAGCCGAGTGGTTTACTTCAGCCATTAGAAGTTCCTACATGGAAGTGGGAGCAGATATCGATGGATTTTGTCGATGGACTACCTAGAACTAGGGCTGGGAATGAAGGGATTTTGGTCATTGTGGATCGTTTGACCAAAAGTGCAAGGTTCATTCTTGTCAAGATGACTAGGACAACATCAAAATTGGCTGAGCTTTATGTGAAATGGATAGTTCGATTTCATGGTGTCCCAAAGAATATAGTGAGTGACCGAGATCCATTGTTCACGAGTGGATTTTGGAAAAGTTTGCAAGAGGCTTTGGGAACCGAATTGTGCTTAAGTACGGCATATCATCCCCAAACTGATGGTCAGACCGAGAGAGTCAACCGAGTTTTAGAAGATCTCATGAGGGCTTGTGTGTTAGACTTCGGAGGATCATGGGAGGACCATCTACATCTAGTTGAGTTTTCATATAATAATAGCTACCAGTCAAGTATTGGGATGGCACCGTACGAGGCGTTGTATGGAAGGCCGTGCAATTCTCCAGCTTGTTGGTTAGAAACTGGAGATAAGTTGGTACTTGGGCCTGAAATGATTAGAGAAACCTCGGATTGTATCGAGATTGTTCGACAACGAATGAAGGCGACCCAAGATCGTCAGAAAAGTTACGCCGATAAGTGTCGTAAGGATTTGGAATTCGACGAAGGCGATATGGTTTTTGTGAAGATTTCACCGTTGAAACATATGGTTCGATTCGGAAGTAAAGGGAAGTTGGCTCCTAGGTTTGTTGGACCGTTTCCGATAGTCGAGCGAATAGGAAAGCTCGCATATAGATTAGAGTTACCCGAGAAGATGTCGAGTGTGCATAATGTTTTCCATGTGTCATTTAAACGGAAGTTTGTGCACGACTCGAATGTGGTGGTATCTCCAGAACAATATGAAGACTTGGAAGTAGAGACCGCAGTTGCGAAACCTCGTAAGCCACTTCATGTTGTGGGGAATGACACGAAACAGCTTAGGAGGAAGAAGGTTAAGATAGTCAAGGTACAATGGAGTGAAGATGGCGACGATTGTACATGGGAGACGGAAGAGAGCATGAGGGCGACTCATCCAGAACTCTTCGTCGGTAGGACCCTTTGATTGTATCATCGTTATATCGTTGTATCTTGTTGTTGTTTAATAGAATTCCGCGTGCTAGGATAAGGCTATGGATGCATGGTTTGATGGTTGCTAGTTTGGATGATAGAATTGGCTTCTCATGGATGTTAGGCATGCGGAATTGTTATGGTCGCTAGTGTTTGCTTGGAATTTCGGGGGCGAAATTCTTAAGGGGTGGAGAATGTAACAGCCCGCATTTTACGTATCGGAAGATCGTAAAATATTTTTATTTTATTCCCTGAGGGTTGGATCATTCTCATCTTTTGGTATGTTGCTTATGGGGATGTGAGACATGTCCATAAATTTTACCAATTTTGTTTGTGACCATTTTGCCCCTATCAGTCTTGTACAGGGAATAACTTTTGACTCAGGTCGAATCAGGGGATGAGACCTATGCCATTGGAAAGGAATTGATGATTGTCTTTCCGTAGAGTGGTTACATTAAGGATTTGGTTCAGCGGTTTGGGAGAAATCGCTGTTTTAAGGTTTTTCAGTTGGCTGCTCAAGTTTTGGAAGGCTAATGGGCTGATTTGGAGAAGGCCCATTAGAGGGTAGGTGGAGAATATAAATAGGGGGTAAGGGATATGGAGAAAGGTTGGCATTTTCCATTCTCTTATGGGGAGGCTTTGATCTCCTTCTTCCTCTAACACCTTTCCACCATTAAAATTCCAAATCCAAGGGGGAAATCGAAGATCTATACCATTCGAGGCTAGATCAACATCGTTTCAAGGGCGAATTCATCGGATTAAAGGGTTGATTCGAAGTGTTCGCTGTCCCGATTGCTTTTTTCATCGCTTTTGCTTTGTTTTGGATAATTGGTGAGTGATTTACATCTCTCATTCGGATTCATGGAAGTATGTGAGTTATTGGATGTTAATTTCATCATTTTCATGTCATTTTCTTTAGATCTACACCATGTTAAGTATAAATTACATATGAACCATTCTAGGATCTAATCTAGATAATTTAAATGGTAAGTTTCATGTTATTTCATGAGTTTATGCAAGTTAGATCTATATTTGTGTTCATATGTTCATTTATCATGTTTTTGGGAAATTTATGTGTTTTGATGGAAATTGTTAAATTGGTGATATTGTTGGTTGCATAACATGTTTGTGGTTGCATTTGGATGAATCGGATAAACCGGTTTCGTCGGATTCGTCGTTTGATGAAGTTTTGGTCGAAATCAGAGTCGAATTGGAGATGTGCAGGTTTCTAGTAATCCTGGAGCTGGTCGGGTCGGTCGTGAAGAGGTGGTCGGTCGAAGCTGGTCGGTCTGATGGCTCTGGTCGGTCCAGAAGGGTCTGGAATGAGGTGGTCGGTCATATTATGGCTTGGGGAGCAAGTCAGGGAGTTGGCCGGTCAGATGGAGTTGGTCCTGGTCGGTCCGATGGATTTGTTCGGTCTTGACGGGGTCGGTCCAAATCTGGTCGCTATGGAGGAGCTGGTCGCTCATGAGGAGCTGATCGCTCAGGAGGAACTGGTCGCTCAGGAAGAGCTGGTCGCTCAGGAGGAGCTGGTCGCTCAGGAGGAGCTGGTCGCTCAGGAGGTGCTGGTCGCTCAGGAGGAGTTGGTCGCTCTGGAAGTCCTGGTCGCTCTGGAAATCCTGGTCGGTTTAGGATGGGAAGTAAATTCTGATCGGTTTTGGATGGGAAGCAAATACTGGTCGGTTTTAGCTGGTCATTCTAGAGCACGTTGGTTGATTTTAGCTGGTCGTTCTGGAGCAGGCTGGTTGGTTTAGCTAGTCGTTCTGGAGCAAGGCTGATCGGTTTTAACAGGGTCGTTTCCTCGAAAAGTACGTTTTCGGGTACGAACCAAAAAGGTCTGAAAAAAATATATTTTTCGGGGGCAACCCCCCCCCCCCCCCGAACCCTAGCCGCAGCGCAGTGATGTGTTTTAGTTCGGTGATGACGTGACTTCGAAGTGTTTCAAGAAGGAAGGTTTGAAGTGATGAATGTGTTCGTTGATCAAGGTGGAACAACGAATGTGGTGACAACTCAAAGGTCGTGAGTTGGTGGGTAATGCCTGCTCGAGAAGGTTGCTTGAGCTATGAAACATCGTCAAGGTTGGACGATTAGAGATGCGAAGGCCGAGAGGTCATCATTGTCGTAAGTTCTAGCAGGCTCAAAGCAGGGGTACGCTGGGTATCGTTGAAAGGCCCGAAAGACCGGTTGTAGGTCGAGTACCTTGGGTATCGTTGAAAGGCCTAGTTGTCAAGGTTGGACATATGGAGTTCCTGCTAGAACTGGGGTTACCATTAGCCCTTGACATATGGCAACGATAATGATGGTTTCGAAGCAGGATTGGTGGTGATAGCCAGAGTCAGTCATGGATGATTGGTTGTTCTGTTTGTACTATCTCACATAGATTATACAAAGTCGAGGGAGATGTCCTTTGAGTGCTTAAGTGATATTGGTCTAGGCCTCTGGCGAGAGTACTTGAGGGATTTTAAACTCGATTAGGGTTGTTTGTGTGAGACTTATATAATATGGATGTGATGTGTGTTCTCTATGATTGAATGGTTGTTCTGGTTTCTATGGATTAATGGTTGAAATGCTTGGTGAAAAGGCTATCACTGTCCGATGTGGGGAAGATAGGGTTGAGTTCTTCTCTGGTGTTGTGGGTAGATAAGTTGTTCATTTACCCATTCTCATATACTTTCTTGTTGAAGTTTGTTAGCTGTTTTATCGCTCACTAAGACTATTGTCTGACTCAAGGTTTTATGTTTCCTCTTATTACCTTGGGCTGTTCATCCGGTTGTGGATGGGCAGGTTGAGTAGCAGGTTACAGGTAATGGAGCTTAGTGAGACGAGGAAGCTGAGCGATAACGAGCAGGAGGCTGGCGTACCAGTTTTATTACTATCTAGTATTTCTGTTTCTGCTGTTTGAGTTGCTTGAGGGTTGTCGTGAAGCCTTATGTACAAACTTTGATACCAGTTGGATAATCTTTCTGGATGTTGAGAAAATTTCAAAAGTTTGCTATATGATACCTCATTACTATTACCTGTTGTATATATTCTATTATATTTCATCCTTGCGCTGTGAGTTCTACGACAAGTTTCGATGTGTTTACCTACTCTGATGATCGTCCATAGCAGCCTGACACACCTTTCAGCGCCATATTCCTCATGTATAGTGCAGGGGTTGTGGGCGGTCGTCACATTGGATCTTCTTTCCACCATGGTCATGGTAGCTTCATGGGAACATCATAGCATATCGATCCCTTCTTGACTATACTTGGTTTCACGGACTCTTGAAGGCTCCTCCTTCCCCTTCCAAGCATTTGGATTACAAAGTAAAGCCTACTACCTACTTCTGCAAGCATAGCACTCAGGATCACTTATTATAGCACTTGGAATCACCATAGCTCTTGTACATTCGGAGATATACCAATTCCATATAGTAGCTTGTAAAAGTTGATTAATAAAAGAGCAAAGTCATTTAAAGTGGACGTAGGTCATTGTGGGCAGAACCACTATAAATACTATGTTATTTATTTTCCTGCACATTTTTTCATTCTAGACGATTAGTTCCATTATTATTGGACTCGTTGGATGTTGCGCCAACATTTTCACGTCAAAATTCTGGTGCTTTCACTGAGAAATTAAAGACTTCGCCTTTCTACACCAAAACTTGGAAGCGCTACTTCAGTCATCTAAAGACTTACTAATCAAGTTTACCAATAATGATAAGAAAAGGAAAGACCATCTTCGTCAGACCATCTGCGATCGATCCATACTCAGAAACCCCTCTTAGTCTCGACTCACCGAAGTTCCGACCAAATTGAAAATAACTACTTCCAACTATAGCTCCGGTTACCCGAATTTAATTTGTCGATGTCACAAGAAAATAGAGAGAAACCCATAGAAGCCTCGACAAACAAATCGAACCAAATTTTGAGTTAATGCAATGACTTCGAGAAAATGCTCAATGAGAAATCCTTCGCCTTTAAGAGAACAAGAGTGGCCAGCTTCCTTCAAAATGTGTCTCCCCGAGTTCCATTCCCACTTCTTATCACTGTAACCGAAGCCAACCTCGCACTACCAACCATTATGGTACCAAAATCACCATTGAATAAGGAACGTGTTGTTTCGACCATTCCTGGCTCATTCCTAACCTTGACCAAAGCACTAGCGCTCAACCCTCATCTCAACAAGATCAAAACTTGGCGCCTATGCTTCGTGCAACAAACCAGGCCCAAATTCCCGCTTATCGACCTCCACAACTTTAAACAACCGGGGACGAAGATTCCTTGGACGAAGAAGAAATTTATCCAAGAAAACATTCAAGGCTACGCACTCTCGAGTTGGGTCACGACCATTGGAATCTAGCGGAAATTCGAACTCCATTCTGGCCAACCTAGTTCGTAGCATCATGAAAGAATCTCCAGGTCATGTTGCCAACGACCGAGAAACCAGTGCAAGACGTTAACCCTTCACCGAAGATGTACTCAGCGCCGAATGACCTACACGTTTCAACATGCCACTAATAGAGGTTTACTTAGGGAAATCCAGCCCTCGAGACTTCATAAACCGATATAAACCGCGTATAGATTCTGCTCATGCCAAAACGTCGTGAAGTCCAAGTGTGTGATGACCACCTATAACTCTTGCACTTAATAAGAGGAATACTATGCTGAAATATGTGCCAGGCAGCTATGGACGATCATCAGGGTAGAATAACACAAGCAGAACATGTCGTATAACTCACAGCGCAGAGATAAAATATAATAGAACATATATAGCAGGTATTAATAGTGAAGCATCATATAACATAATCCCAACACTTTCATGTCATCAGTAAAGTAATATCCATACATCAACTGGAATACATCATAAAAGTCTGTACAAAATGCCTCACTACAAGTCACTCAAAGATTCATATCAATCATAACAGCGGAAAAAACAAGATATGTACAGTAGAACATAATACATAACCCTCCTGCTCGTCGTTGCTCTACATCAACGCCCTCATCAAGATCTATCACCTGTTACTTGCTACTTAGTTTGCTCATTCACAACATGAATGAACAACCTAAGGTAATAAGAGGAAACATAAAACCTTGAGTTGGACAACAATCTTGATGAGTGATAAAACAACTATCTAACATCAACAATAAAGTATATGAGAATAGGTAGATCAACCATCTAATCTACCAACATCAACAGAGAAGAAACCCAAACCCATCTCCTCTACATCTGACAGTGATAGTCTTCACAAACAATCAGAAACAAACAAATAGGCAAAGTAACTAGTTATCCAATGTGGACTATCCTAATCGAGATCAAGCCCCGAAGGCCTAAACCAACATTGGACAAGCACCCAAGAGATATCACCTTCGACGTCGAACAATCTATGCAAGACGATACAAGCAAAATAATCAACATCCATGACGCTGGCTATCACTGTCTATCCTGTACCATCGTTAATCGTATGGCTGACTACGACATGGCATTTATAAAGGGCTAATGGTAACCCCGATTCTAGCGAAACTTCGTACATTATCAACTTGTATATTTTCCTTACTCAACGAAGACAACTAGGCCTTTCAACGATACCCAGGGTACTCGACCAATCAACTAGTCTTTTAGACATCCCAATTATACCCCTGCTTTTAGTCTGCTAGAACCTACAACAATGATTATCCCTCAGCCTCCAATAACTCTAGTCATCCTCTTCGGTGACTATCCTTAAGCTCAAACATACTTAAGCTGTCATTATCCATGAACTCAAACATCCCAGAGTCGTCCTCGCATTCGTTGCATTTCATAGATCAACGAACACATCATAACAATTCGAACATCCTACCTAGATTCACGAATTTTCAGATGACTCGACTTTTCCAAATGACCCAACTTTTCCAGATGACCCGACTTTTCCAGATGACCCGATTTTCCAGATGACCCGACTTTTCCAGATGACCCGACTTTCCAGATGACCCGACTTTTCCAAATGGCCCGACTTTCCAAATGACCCGACTTTCCCAACGACCAATTTCAACCAAACAATTAATAACACAACAAGCAATTATCAAACAAACATTAGCACATCAAATAATCATCATACAATCATATGAAATTCAACAAATCATGATAAAACAATAAACAAACCAATAATTAGATCTAAACTTGCATAAACATATGATTTCAATGTTAACATATGAACTAACCGTTATAACTTGTTAGTTTAGATCCTATGGTGTGATCTGATTTCAAAATATACTTATATCGATTAGATCAAGGGAAAACAATTTGAAATGATGAAAATAAGATCAAACAACCCATGTACTTGATTGAATCCGTGCGAGTGATGCTTATCACTCACAAAATCCATAAAATAGCTTGAAATCAATGATTCTATAGTCCTGACCATGAAGAACAGCAAATAACGGCCTCCCAAACAATCACTTTGATGCGATGTACCTTTCTTAGATGTTGGTCTTCAATCTTCTTATGTAGATCTATGAAATCAATGAAGTGGAGAAGTACTTGATGGAAGTAGGGAGAATCATAAACCCCAAACAAATAGTGAAATGAAGAAACAATAAAATTATCCTTACCTCTTCCCTCCTATTTATGGCCAACAACCCTAGCCTTAATGGGCCTCACTAATCAGCCCACTAATAACTAATTTGTCTATCCAGAAAATGTGTAGTACTAAAATAGCGATTCCTCCCAAGCCGTTGAACCAAATCTATAATGTGACCACTCTACGGAATTGGCAACACCATTTCCGATCCAATGAAATTGATTCCAACTTCTAATTCGATCTCATTCAAAAGATATGCCCTAAACAAAAAACAACAAGCGAAAAATGGTCATAAACAAAATTGGTAAAAATCATTGACATGCCTCACACCCCCATGAACAACATATCAAAATACGAGAATGATCCGAACTTGGAGGAATTAAATAAAAATATTTTTACGATCCCCCAATACGTAAAATGTGGGTCGTTACAAAGTGCTTCCTTGTCTTCTTCGAAGGTGTGCCTCTCTTACGGTTTACTCAGCTTCCTCCAAGAACATCTCAACCTAAGATCAGTTCGCAAGGCATTTGATCAAACGGTTCAGTATGCACTTCTCTCAAGGCAGTGGGGAAGTCTGGAAAGATATCTCAAGTGATCCAACAACGCGTTAGCGGTTGTTGAAGATCCGGATCCCTGCATGGCCTTGTCCCAAACTTTTGAAGGTATTCGTCATAATTTTGAGTTTAGAGCTTGAATTAGCCGAAAGCTACCAGAGACTTTGGAAATGTTTTATGAGAAAGTCAACTATTTCCTATGCCAAGATGAAGCGGAAAGAAATCGAGCCTTTCGCCCATACAACCAACTTCGAAATAAAGTCCAAGGCTCTAACGACTCCATCCGAACGCTATGAATAAACCTTCTCAAGTCGGCAAACACAGAGTCAGTCGCAACAAGAAGAGGAAACATCTTGAACTTCCGTCTTTCCGGAGCTACACTCTGCTCAGTGACTCATTTGAGAACATTTACCTCGACGCCTGCAATGTCCTACAAAATAGGAAACCAATTCCAAGATGGTCGTCGGACGAAAGGATAAAAAAGGAGATACTGCTGGTTCCTCTACGTCCATGGTCACGACATGAACGAATGATGTCACTTGCAGGACAACGTTGAAAAGCTCGTTCGTAATTAAGGGAAAGCATAGGCAGTACACACAATGTCCCCCACATGAAATCTCTGAGCCTTCCAACTCTCACCAACAATTTCAACCGACCAGGACCTCCCTAACAACTAGTTCCTCTAGGATCGTCAGTTCAACTCAGCAAGACTGCAACAGAAATAAGCGGCTTGGACATTGATGCCGCACCCCATGACTCGTCTTGCTTGAGTTACACCTTGTATGAACATAGTTTTATTCATTTCAGAAGTATTTCGCTAGCATGTTATATTTTTGAGAAGTAGCTTGAGTTATCTTGTAACCAACATACTTGTAATCCTTGTACGAAGCGTTATAACATTAGCTTTAGCCTTCGAGATTCATCCATGGATCGCCGAAGCACCATTACCGCGAATACACTGAGTCCAACGAATTTAGCATGGCCAACCAACATTCCGAAATACGTTGGCGGCAATTTGTTGGCATCCCCACTAAGTCTAATGGATTTAGTCTGACCTACATATGCTCTGACCTACTCAGGCGGCAATCTGTTAGCACCATCCCTATGAATCTAAAGTGCTTAGCGGATCTATAGCGGCAAAGGTGCAAAAAGGTACAATTGGGATAAAGTGGGGAAATGGTGGGGATATAGCGGAGGTACAAAAAGGTTCATTTATACATAAAACAAAATATTTGAAAATAAACAAATCATATTTCTTACATTATATGTGTACAAGAAACTAATATTAATTAATCTTATATAAATAAATCAAGGAATATCATAGTTATGCATGCTAAATTTGACCAATGTAATTGACTGTTACCATATATTTGGCACTTATGCCTTAAATTTAGCCCTTTATGCAAAATTTACTGAATATTTTAAAAAGAGAATTAGTCAAATCAAGATCTATATATTAATACTGCTAAAGCGGGTGCTAAAAAGCCTTGGTTTAGTGGATGTAGCAGAAAATAGCGGGGCTAAAAGAGGATTTACTGTTCATCAGCGCTATAGCGTAGCGGCTGAAGAGCGATATGGGCTATAGCGGGGATACTGCATGCCTTTAGGTAGGCTTTAACTATATAACACCATCCTAGCTTCATAACGCCTTGAGTTTGACGACCAAATGGGACCCTTGAGAGCGAAGTCAGTCTACTCGAACTCCACACGACTTGAGCTTCCCAAGAGCGAACTTTCGACCAACCCGAATCTAAGTGCTACGCTGCATCACATTACGTGAGTACAACTCCCAGAAAGTGTAAAGAGTACTCAAGCACTTCTAATGGCAAGTTCCATCGATGTTGTGATCTCTGAGGTCATCGTTGGAGATAACGGTTTTCAACTCGCTCCCACCTCTCTCTCCTTCACCGGGGATGAAACGAGAATGTGAAGCAAACCTTCTTCTCCAATGGACACCTCCTCTTCACTGTCGTTACAACCATTCACCTCCACCTGAGCTTCGGCTGCCTACTAATCAGTTGGAAGCACGTCGAGAAGCACTACTGGAGGCACATCACGGAAGTGGGCCTTGGGGAACCAGTTCCTACAACCGTCTACGTCGACACGGTGGCTTCTGAGGTCATCATCGAAGAAATTGGTTTGCATCTCATTACCACATTTACCTCCCTCATTAGAGACAAAATGGGAATGAGAAGTCGTCCCTCATACTCCAATCGACACCTCCTCTTTACTGTCGTCGCAACCATTCACCTCCACTTGAGCTTCGGCTGCCTCTTAGTTTGTTGGGGGTACACCGGAAAGCACTGCTGTAGGCAAGCCCGAGGGGAAATCACATCCACTAGCCCTGCACCGTCACCACAACCATCTTCTCCACGAACCACGAAGCAATCGTTTGGGGGAAAACCCCACCACGTGGAGAAGATAGTCCAAAATCGAAGTGCTGGCACTACAAAAGTCATTTTTGACATCCCTCGAGGCTAGGACTCCCTACAAACAAACATTTTCGGAAATGATGACCACCTTTAGTTTATTAAATTAAACCAGTGTCATTGCCGATTGTGGACATAATACTTGGAACACATTGTGATCACAATGTGATTGGACTAAGAATCAAACCTTGAAATTGAAAAATCAACTATATGTCCACATCTTATATGCATGTTCGAGTGGTCAGTTCAAATAAGTATTCTCGAGCGTCACGCCTATTGACCGTGTTACGTTCGACTTTAATCCCAATCTAATTGCATGACATTGCGTAATGATCCAAGCTTGCTAACTTGAACTCAGGATCAAAGAAAAACAACTAGACTTCCAACTCCTGTGGAAATAGGAAAAATTAGCTAAGTCCCTAGGATGCAAAGTCAAAAATTCGTATCTCCACGTACTTGCCGGAAATTCTCGTATTTTCTCGATCTATCTTCGAATTCCCAGAGTCTCGAGACTCCTCCAACAAGATCAAGTCTAAGTGTAACGGCAAGTTAATTTACATGAGTATAAGGCTGGAAAATGTAAAGAGTGCTTGAACACTTAGAATGAAATGTGATGTAAGAAAAATAAATAAACTTTTATTCACATGTCAAAAAATACAGTTTTTTTACCAATGACACGATGTACATCAAAACCACATCATGCCTCTAAAGCGAGGGTCGTACTCACATATTCAATTGACCTATAAAAACAAAAATTATTTACAACAATTACTTGGAGGAGCCTTCCTTCTTCCCTTTCTTCTTCTCAGATTCAGTCTTGGGCAGCTCGTCCTTCTTCCTCACTTTCCTTTTCGACTGCCTACTCCCTCTGGTTTTCTTCTCCTTCGGTGGAGTTGAAGAGGGACAAGGCTTGAATTCATATCTACAAGTAAGTGATGCCGGGAGGACCCGCACTTTCTCTTCTTCCTTGTTGATGTCTACGGTCTCAGTCTTGGGGAGGACAGACTTCAGTGGAGGAGGGATATCTTCAATGATGGCCTTGAAATTTCAAGCTTCTCGGCCTTTTTTAAAGTTTTCCTTCCCTCGCTCTCGGCCTTCTTCTTCGCCAGCTGACTCGCCTTTAGCTTTGCTTCTCTTGGTCTTTCATCCTCTCTAGTTCCTTCCCTGCTCTCTTTCAGGATCCCTCATGATTCGCTTTCTAACGTGCCTCTTCATCAGCTTTCGTCCTTGATTCCTCCTAAACTTTGAGTCCAGCCTCCTCGTCTACCTTCTTCTTCATCTCAAGCTACTCATACTTTATTAGCAGTTGGACTTTCTATGTTTCAACAAGTTCATGCATTTTCTTCCCGCCTACCTCGGTATTTCTTGTCACTTGGATGTCCGCATCCTTCCCTTCTTAGTCCTCCTCATAGAATTTGGAGTAGCCCTCTATTTATCCCAATTCCAGGCAAAAGTCTTCGAGTCGCCCGCGCTCTTACTCCGTCTGCCTTTTATAGGCATTTCAAACCATGTCGATCACGGCGGCTGCCGCCATTTCATTCCTAGTCGTTGTCCCCTCCTCAGAAGTACCTACACGTTGAGGGATAAAACATAAGTTTACTTTTACTTCATGCTATCATCTTTTCGAGAACCATCCAGTAATTGGATATACCTTCTTGCATTTGCTGCGTGGCCCCCATTAACACTGATCCTTGCGATTGGCGAAAGCAGGCCTTATACTAGTGCAAAAGGGGCACCTCTGAAAGCAGATGAAATGGCTTGCTGTTGTAATGGAACGCCCTCATGAGCAGCTACAATGATCTCAGTATCGATCATTTTCAACTTTTCAGTGATACGACTTTCCGCCTCCTCCATCTAGATGTCTTCTTCAAGTAGTTTCCTCATTTCATCCAATAATCGACACTCATCCTCTATAGAGATATTGGTCCATCAGTAGTGCCTTATCCACTGACACCACTTCCTGGGCAGTAGCTTCCCCCTCCACCAACTTTTCCAAAGTCAAGGTCAGGTTTCAAGCATAGTTATGTATCCATGAGAGCCCACATTGTCGAAGCATTTTGACATATAAACCCCTGACCGCCATCTCCACGTCCCTTTCAACCTCCTCTCAGGCCTCCCTGACTTGTATTTAGAGCTACTCAAGTCTAGCTTTGTACTCAGCTCTGACTCCATCTGATTGGTTGAGCACTTCCTAATTTAAAGCTTTTGCTGCCTCCTTCACTTTCCTTGTCTATTCGAGCTTGACCCTATTTATTTCAAGTGTTTGCGTGAGCTCTTCTTTTACCTTTCTTAGGCATCAAGTTTTTTCATTTTCCTTTCAGAGCATTTCATTCTCCTCAACCACGATTGGTTGTCCGCCTTTAACTACTGCACTGCTATAATTTCTTCCTACAGCCAAAGGTTCTCCTTAGCTTTGCCTTATTGTCCTTTTCCAGCGTGGTGGCTCTGGCTGACATAGAGGCCAACACGTCTTTATATTAATCGCTAGCCGCGACCATCGCCACCTTCGTTTCTTCCAGCTCCTTCTTCAATGCATCTATTTCGGCAACAGATAGTTAGCACATAAAAGTGTTACTCGAATACGTAGAAGTTGATGTAGCTCGGGATTGTGTCTTACCTATCTCCTTATCATGACTAGCGGGGCTCTCCCACTCAAGCTTAACTTCGATCTGCATGCCTTGTATTTCTGTATTCTTTTGGAAGATCAAATCGGAGAGTCTCCTCGAATACTTGTACAACTCTTAGCCTATACATCTCCGTCGACATTCTGTGGGACCTGATGAATATTAGGAAACCACAATGGCTCTTCGAAGTAAAGTTCAGCTCCTCTTTTTGCATCTATCGGTCTCATGCTTGCTGGTAGAGGATCCAAAGGCAGGGAATATTCTCGACAATGACTACTTTTTGATTTATGAGATTTCTTCTTTGTACGCAATTCTGTATTTTCATAGAAATTGCTCATAACACCTCTCTTTGACCATCGAGAATATCTCTGATCACGATCTGTCACTTTTATGAGACATGCAACCTACATAAAGTAAAACTTGAATCAGAATTGAATATCCAACGCGCACAAGTCAAGTGTTGTGTTATGTAGTGCTTATGAGTGTATCCACTCCCATGGACCATTTGTCGGCTTGCTTAATTTAATGATCTGAATCCCCTATCGGCCTGAACCGAACGAAAATACGGATTGTTTGAGAACACAACGCATCAGAACACGAAATAAGAGAGATTTTCATTGCTATTACAACAATTTACATTAGAGTACAAGATACCAGAGTACAGAAAATAATATACATGGGGAAAATACAAATATTAGAGAACAATGCAGTGGAAATAAAATGTATAAATACAATGCACAACAGAATACATCAACTAACACAACTGAAGGAAATACACGGATACAAATCTTTCAAGAGTATAGCTCCAGTCGTAACCCAGGATCCTATGAAAAGGAAATCCGCAAAACCAAAACAATTATTAAAATTTTACTTTAAAAGTTGGGAAATTATGGGACCACGTCGTATGACACGGGACGCTTTTACTCCACATGAATATCATTTCAAAACAAAATAATGCAATGCTTTTTGAAAAATGAAGATATTATAAGACTCAGGTCCCATCACATAACGCAACGCAAGCCGGAGGATAGAATTTTACCTTATAATAGCCAAAGATGCTTGATACGCTTTAAAACAAATAATTTGATATTATTATTAGTGCATAGTGCTGAAAACAACTTCAAATATAAATGTATCAATCATAGACGACAAGGTTCCCCATCCTATTGTGTCGCCGTATAGGTTTACAACTAAAACTGAAAAGTTGTGTATTGGGAATTGGATTCCATCCATGAGTCGAGGCAAGAAATCTTCCTCATTTGATTCGGGCTATCTCTAGCGGGATGCCCATGACCAACACATGTGATCCTTGGGAGCACCAGGTTCGGTCCACACTTACTTTTGTGGATTGGTTATTCCTGAATGATACATTTCCCAATCCTATCTAACCTCTAAACTGGCTAGTACATCGACCACATGAGCCTTTTACATCCCTATATCCGAGGCGCCTCGCTTTTCATCATCCACATAAGTGAAATGTCTGAGCTCCATACCATGACATCACTCCTAGCTAGAATGAAACGCATGTCCTCCCTGTTGTCCCATCCCGTTTTTGACTCATACCAGGGTGTGAAGTTCGCGACTTAATGCTATACATAAACCTAAGCTATATTAAAGCCATGCTTTGATCATCATCCGCAAAGCACTGTTTTTTAACAAAAGCTTTGGTCCATGCATCTCAGCATGCCACATAGTCATTCCAGACCATACAATTGATAACTACCAATATATAACCTCTAAGATCATACGTCTCAAAGAAGGGTATTAAGCTAAGAGAATAAATTCTCTACCACCAAACAGATATATATTTAGCAGAAATCAATTAATACAGTTCAGAATACCAAGTCAAACATACAATCCATTTACAAGTCCGTTCTGGGTTTGAGCGAAACCGGAGGCACCTTATTCTTCGTCCCATATGTCCAATATAGGAGAGAGTCCCTCGCATATCCGGTCGATCTCCAAGCACGTCTAGACGACCACCACTCATTACCTCGTCTTGGGTGTACCGCCCAATTGAGACATCAGTAATCATCCATACGATGTGAAGATCTCCGGTCTTCAATCACCGTCTTCATCTTTGACTTTCCATCATCGTAACAGTTATTCAGAATGGGTTAAACCTGGTCTTCATGAATAACTCAAGTATCTTTAAAATCAAATGATAAATAAAAATAACACACATCTCATTTCAATCCGAAATATTCCCTTTTCCAAATATTCATTACTTTGGGAAAGGTTCCCATTAATCTTATCAAAATTAATATCTTTTAAACCTTTGTTTATATCTTCCATTGGATATCATTTCAAAAAAATTTAATATATCTTTTCACAACTTAAACCAAATTAAGGTTTTTAAAACTAGTCAGGATTATCGAGCGTTACCGAAGTAATCTCTTATTTTATTATCCCAATCCCAACCTACTCATCCTACAGAGTAAAACTTGTAGCACTCCATATCTAACACCCATCGTGTTATCAGTAAATTTAATTACTAATTAATGTTTAAATCTAATTAAAGATTCATCCGTCGCATGGAGTAAATTTAGTGGTACTCCATTTCGAACACTTCTCGAATTCGGTAAATTTAATTACCTCTTTTATATTTTAATCTAACTAAAGATTTATTAAAACTCTAACTTAGTTTTAGTCTCAAAAATCATTATTAATGATTATTCAACTTTAGGAAATTAATCCTATCTTTAACTGGTTTAAAGAACAAATAACATTTAAAACATTGTTCACAATAAACCCAAAATCCTCTTCCATTTAATATGGAATATTCTTAGAAATCCAAACAATTTATAATCAATATAAATTTCTGTATCTGGCTAATACTATAAGTGGAATAACGCCAAAGCCTTTTAAATTCCACAAATAGTAAATGCCTTCCTTCGCAAAAGCTCATCTCGATTATTATTAATCGAATTCCATTTAATTCCATTTTAATTAAATAAACTGGAAAACTACCTCAAATCTTTATTAAAAGATTTATTTCTTTCACAACTGGGTTCAACAACAATATTATTAAGACACCATTCACGACAAACCCAAAACATTCTATATGATATTAAATATAAGATCTTAAATAGAATTCACGTCGGATTACATTCAATACCAAATTTTGAAATTAACAGATATCGTTCTGGAATAACAATATCAATATCGTCCAAATTTCTCAATGATATATGTGCAATCACGGAAACCAAAATCGAAAATATCCGAAGATAACTCTCATTCAACTCCATTCCAATTTATATGTTAAAAAACTCTGGTTATATCAAAACCATTCACAAATCCAGTTTATTATTTTAAAATAATTGGATTATTACCCTAGTTGTTGCCTAGTTCATTCTGATAAAAATGTCTTTTATATTTCAAATATGGAATATTTCATCAAAAATATTTCCAAATCATTTATTATGACTTTACATAATTTATTCATATCTTCAATAATTTTATTAAGGCCCTTACAGTCGGTTTCCAATATCAGACATAACAACCTTTTCCAAAACTTACTTGGACATATTTAAAAAATCAAACTGTTGGATTTCAAAAATTCTTATTTTGTTAGAAAGCTCATTTCATCACGGTTTCAATGATTCCAATTTCAGGAGAATCCGACGGTCGGATCTCCTGTTATGTCAATTCGAAGTTACGGGTTGACGTCCCGAATTGTCGCTGCGCGACGCGCTCTATTCAAGCCCGAATCGATTTATAAATTATAACTAAATCGAAAAATACATCTAAACCATTTTTATAAATTATATAATATATATATTCATCGTTGAAAACTTGTTTCAGTCGATTCTATTCAAAATTACTTATTTCACTATTTAGTCAATTTTAATATTATTTTAATGAATAAAACAATAATATTTTTCAAAACTCATTATTTTCAGTTCAAAATTTCTTGACATTTGTTATAGAAATAAACAAGACCATTTCAAAAAGAAATTCCTTTTAAAACATCTTCCAAATAGCCTGACCGAACTTCATTTTAAAAGGTTAGTATTCATTTCGAAATCAAAACTTCGACATGTTGTAAGTATATGAAAATTAATTCAAAACCATTCGCTATAATTTTGAATGTACATCTATATTTTTATTTCCTTGCATTCATCCAAAATTTGTTGTCCAAATCAAACTTTAATTTTCAGTGAATATTATATTACTAAAATATTCATATTTATTCCGGATTGGAATAAAATCTCAACCAATATCCATATAAATTAATTTATATGGATTTTATTCATCATATGCATCCAAAGATAGTTATAAACAGCTATCAAACATCTTATGGATTTTATTCATCATATGCATCCAACGATAGTTGTAAACAACTATCAAACATCTATTGTGCATTTAGATCCATATAAGCCTTAAATAATTATTTAACGCTTATATTGGTTTATCAATCAATCGATTATCATCCAATCTAAACACTTGGGATTAGTGTAAATAAAATATTGTCCCAATATCCGTATGGGGCTTTCAAAATAATCAATTTATAAATTATTTATTTATTTCAATCTATATCATTTAAATAGGTGAACATAAGCATGTCATTCAACTTGTAAATGAATGTTTAATCCAATTTCAACTACCACAAATAATTTAACATCGTCTTAACATGTTAATTATTCCAAAATCACATTCAAATCCTAACACAAACAATTATCCATTCATCCATCTGGTTTGCAAACAAGTGCAATGTGAGCTACCATGCACCGTATAACAATTTGATGATAATTAAACAAATAAAAATCAACATGGCAATCAATGTATAATTAAACATATCTATAATAACATAACCAAATAATTGAATGAGAGATTATCACTTTGATCGGTTATAAAATCGTTAGATGACGATTGTACTAATTAAATTAAACCGTGCACTGACTAAATTAAACCGAGTATTTAATTTACCAAAAAACTATAATTAACTCTGTTCCTGCCCAAATTTTTTCCATTGCATAGTGCTTGACAATGTGATTCCAATGCATATGAAATTGTTTAATTATGTTTTTGTTTGGACATGTTACGACATTTTAAAATTTAATTATATAATTAAATTAATCAAAGTTAATTAAATTAATTAACTAACTAAATAAGCTTCTCCTTCTTCGTTTACTTTTGGAAACCGCAAACCCATATTCTACTAATCGACCTCGAACCACGCGCAACCGGATCTCGATCGAGGGCCACCACCTCGCGTGCCTTGGTGCCGCCACCCTGCACCTTCATCTCCGTCCAACTTGAGGGCCCCACGCTGCTTGGAAGTGCGTGCGAAAGACGCTCGTTCATACTCTCATTTCGAGCCCAATACCCCATGAAAGTCGATCATACCTATGTGGATTCGAAGCTCGTGAATCGCTCTACGACTTTGTTTTAGACGTTTCTTCAATTAGTTCGTGGATGGGGAGAAATTAGAGCGTGAATTTTGGAGCTCCTTGACCGCCAAAATTAAACTAGTGGCGGCTTTTATAAATGTATGAGGGTTAGGTAAAAAAATTAATATATATATATATATTATATTATATTATATATAATTTAGTTCCAACATTACCTATTTAACGCTGCGAACTCCAAATGAACCCCAACGACTGTCGTTCCTAACCAAATACCCCCATTTTGGACACAATGGAATATGTTTCATAAGCTAATTGTACTGGTATTTATTAGAGGGATTTTTATGATGTACTATGATATTTTGTGATACCGAGTAATTTTTTTATGAGACGTGTGATTTTTATGACCAGGTATTTCATCTGAAATGGAAGATATATTTCAATTCAAATGTTTCGGGTGTATTTATTTTCATGTCTTGTAAATATTTGTCTTTGTGATTAGTTTATTTATATCTATAATGCTCCACATTACTTTCCATAACCCGACTTTCGGGAATGCCAAGGGCTGCGAGATGTTACATTTGGTATCAGAAACTAAAGTTATAGGATTCCTAAAAATGTTATTCTGAAAGTAAAATATTTTTTCAAAAGAAAATAGATTTTCAACACAAAAGAAATTTTGAAAATAAAGTTTCCTTCCCCTAAGGTTTAGTAAAACCTTCCTTTGTCTCCTTCAAATTTAAATCTCTATTTTTTTTATCTTGCACAGAATGACAATGCCCTAGTCTTTTGAAGGCCATCATAATTCTTTCTTAGTTCTGTAGGAACCCCCAGGCTACAGCACCAGCAAATCCATAGGAAAATATGTAAGATCTAACTTCCATAGGTGGATCCTTAATTGTCCATCGACCGAGGATGATTTCTCCAAACCGCACGATAATGTAGGCAGTAGACCTAGTTTGGGAATAAAGGCTTTTGTGGAACCTTCAGAAATGACTGATTCCAAAAGGGAGGACAAGGCAAGGAGGAAAAAATAGGGTAGGGGACCTCAAAGAGGAAAAGTTGAGAAAAATAATAGGTGTCATAACTGTGGAATTCGCATTCATAACATAATGACTATAGGATGTAATAGTTTAAGGAGAAGTGTTTCTTTTTTAAGGACCTTGGACATGTCGATAGGAAGTGTCCTCAGATAATTGACGAGGCGTAAGGAGATGGTGCAATAGGGGATTTGTTTCAAGTTTTGGATGCATCTACATCTAATAGTAGACTAGATATGCGTAAGAAAGTTACCATGGAGGATTTGATTTCCATTCCTGATCAGTACCCATTTTTTCCAAGAATATCAAGATCCTTCATTTCTAGTTCATTTATCAGTTTTCTGTACTAAGGCACTTTTCTAGAACTAGTAGAAGTTTCTTAACACTTAGGAGGATCGAACAATTATTTATATTGACTCGAAGTTTAAGACAAAGAAATTCTATATATAGGGGGATGCTTGGGGAATTTCCAGTTATGAGTTGGCTTTAGGCCTAAATAGGTTAGCGATATAATTGGCTATCTCAGATTTGACACTAATAATAGAGTTTGATTGGGATCATTATATGTTATTTAGGTAGCGTTTTTAGCCGTATCTAAACCATGTAGGCACAACAAAAAGCCGTATCAAAAAACGGCATGTTAAATTTTTTGGTACGGCTCAAAACCGTATCCTAATGTGATAACATACGGCTATTGGCCGTATCTAAAGCATAAGTAGATATGGCTATAAACCATATCTTATACCCTTGTGTGTGTGTGTATATATATATGAGTAGAAACTACAACACATATTATTTGTAACACAAAGCATATATAACACAGGATGCACTAATTCACAATTGTAACAGTAAATGAAACAATTGTGTGCAATATTTCATTATATTACAATATATAATGATACATGCTATTTGTTTCCATTACAATAAATAAGATACACGCTATTTCATTACATTAAAGAAGATACATTAAAATGCAGCCACCTGTTGAATCAATGATTCCTTCAAGATGAACATCCTCCAGAATAAACAAAAGATCATAAAGTAGCCAAGAAACATTGCATTCTATTAGGAACACATCAATACTACTGCACAAAAGCATAACACCATGCACCCTCAGAAAATAATACCAAGGTAATCTCAAACCAAACAAGGACCACTAGCAGAACCAAGCTACGGGAAACTCTAAAAGCCAGCAACTAAAACTCAAAGCAGAGAAAACCAACAACTAAATAAACCCCTCCAAGCCAAGGAACCCTTCAGGAAGATCAACACACCCAAATCTCTCAAAGAACTACTCAGATCTAAGAAACCTTCAAGAGGCTTGGTAATAAGTTAGCTTGGATAACATATAGCATGTACACTACAAAGACCTGTAAAAAAGTGCAAACCGCATAGTTCAGGATAAGATATGTCCATATTATTATTTTTATTAGTTGCTGAATATTGCAAGTCTACAACATTTTTACTTGTTCAGTCGATACTAAGTCTCAATTAAAGACATTGTTAGAACTTATCTTTCACAACTAATATTCACATAAGATTTATATTGTTATAATTTATCTTTCACAAAGCATATCTTTAAAATACACACTCATCTTTTGCCAGTTCCAACCAATACTAGACGTTGGCTCGCCATCCGATTTGTTCTAATTTCCTAGACCACGACTGCTGCTTTTTATTTAATATCAAGCAGCCACGCCATTTATCATTCATTCTCACTAACTTGATAGCTGCCATTGCCTTTTAAATACAAGTATGAGAGTGTATTTACAAAATAGTGCTCATGTTGATGATAGTTACTACAGTAAAAGAAACAATTCCTTTGCTTTGAACCATTTTATTATTCATTCTCCAAAATCTCCGCAAACATGATTTTCACATAATGACTCACTAATTCACTCTAGAAGTATTAAATCACAAACTTATTATAATCCTCCTTGTCACTTGGCTGCAATGTAGATATAACATTACTATATCCTTGCCCTTTCTATTCTATCACCATTATCTAATGTAGTGTATCTGAGGTGAGAGGATGGAAAAAAGTGAGATATTACCTGAAGTTTATATCAAATGCTCTGATTTTTCCTGCTAGGTACCATGACAGAAATCCCAATCCAGCAGACCCTGCACAATTATGGTTTTACTCAAGGGTTTAAATCTCGGATATTTTTCGCGTTTCATCTCGGGGATTTTATAGACTCGATCTCGTATCGAGGGAGATCTCGGACGAGACGAGTCTAACCCGGGAGTTCACCTCGGATTTTCATCTCGGGTCTGAAAATTCATATCGGAACAATCTCGGGGTACAAGATATGTTAAAAATGATATTTTAACATAATGATTTTTATGAATGTTGTTAAAAACAAAGTAACTTAAACTTAAAACGCAAAAAAACTTTAATATTCTTTATTTTGCGAAAGATCATTCACACTCTAAATCGTAACATGCTTAAAACAGAAATATTGTTAGACAGAAAAAATTAAAAAGGTTCCAAACCATTAAAAAATTCAGCATAAATAGACTATAAAACACAAAATTTCATAAGTAACATGTATGTAAAAAGATGAATATGAAAATCAAAAGCATTTTAAAACATATACGAACATACAATATAGTCATTTAACATGCAAAATGTAAAATAATAAAAGATTGATATGGCTAGATTTGAGATTTTTAATTATAGTTCTAGTTCAGGCACAAATTTAAATTTTAACCAAAAAACTAAGATCTCGGACGGTATTCCAGTATTTTGCCTCGGTCGATATATCATTCGATATTGCAATATCTCAGGCGTTATATTCGAAAGGAGATTTAGAGTGATATTTGCTATTTCATTTTGGAAGGAGCCCAAAACGAGATCTCGGAGGAGATCTCGAGCGATATTTGCGAGATTTGAAACAATGGTTTTACTGCATAGTTATAACGTATACGGTTCAAAACACTAACAACTTCTCGTATTACATGAGGGCTGTACCATGACAGAATTACCTAAATAAAAATGTTTTTGAAATAGACAACGCCAACAAAATGACCATATTGATCGCTACCGTAGATATTAACTGTAACAACCCGAAAATCTGGGCTAGTTTAAAATTTTTATTTTGGCGATTTTAGCGAATTTTGAAGATTTAAAATGAATTATTTTAAATAATATCGACGAAAATTTATTTTGAATATAAATCGAACGTATATATTTATACGCGTCGTAGTTAGAATATAAATAATTATATATAATTATAAATAGAATTGAAAATGGTGCGGTAGTTCGATAATTCGATTTCAAACTTCAATTGAATGTACCGGGTGCAAAACAATCCGGATTTTAGTGAAACCAAAAACATTAGGATCTAATTGGGAATATCTTTACAACGAATCTGAAAAATTGAAATTTCATAGCGGGAAACAAAAGTTATATCCAGTTGAAAATTCTGAATAGTCGCTATGGAATTCAGACCCTTAAAAATTGACATTTTGCAAACGACCTCGGATTTCGACGAAACCACTTTTGTTGGGTCCGTGATGTCAAATTATTGTTAGGTTTCAAATTTCATAATTTTTTGAATCACTATGTGAGAGTGCCAAAGGAAAACGCGTTTGACCAGTTTCAGTTAATTTTAATCGGCTGGAAAATGGCCATTTTTCCAACGGTCTCAGAATTCGACGAAACTAGTTTTGTTAGGACCGTATCGTCAATATGAAGCTAGAAAATATTTTTCTGGAATTTTTCTAATTAGTATGTGACCCCGGTAAATTGAAATGCGTGTTCAAATTCAATATATAGCAGTATATGTTGATTTTGACGAAAACTGATTGTAACGACCGAATCAGCCTACGATACATATCCCATTGTGTTCGGAATGGGGGTAATTAGCTATAGGTGAAAGGCGGTGGGCCTCGTTTCGAGGTCGAAATAAAAAGTCAACTATTAGTAAATAAAATAATTAAATATATAAAACCTCTCTGACTCTCTCTCCCCCTCATTCAACACAAAACAAAAAAAAATAGAAAAAGGAAATCGCGGAGGAACCCAGCCGCCACCCGCGTTCTGGCCACCGTCGCTCCCCCTTCTAACGCTCCACCCACCTCCTCGACTGCCGCCGCCATCTCCCTTCCCCTTCCCCCTCTCGCGCTTCTCTCTCCCTCTCGATTTCATCGCCCGAACCCTCCACCGCGAGTAGCAGCCGCCGCCTGAACCACCGTACCCCCTGACCACCTCCGCCAGCTCCGACGAGCACCACGAACCTCCCCTTCTTCCCCTGCTCCTCTTCCCCTCTTCCGACAATCCGCGAAGACCCCCCCCCCCCCCCAAACGCCTGTCGCCGACCCCCCTTTTCCCCCCCTGAAACCCTCCCCCCCTCCGACAGTAAACGCTGCTCTTCTCCCTTCTATTTCTATGTAAGTTTTTATTTTATTTTTCTATTTTCAGTTATCATTTTATTTGATTTTAAACTGAATTTATTCGATAGGAAAATTAGAGATAGAATTTTTATTCGATCGGAGAGTTAAAGATATGATTTTTATATGATAAGGAAGTTAAAAATATAATTTTTATCGTAGGTAGAGGTTGAAAATATAATTTTCATATTATATAAATAATAAAAATATAATCTTTTATATTGTAGAAGTATAAAAATATAATTTTTATATAGGTAAGATAGTAAAAATATCACATTTATATGTGTAGTGAATAGAAATTAAATCTTTACATTAGGAGTAGAAGTTAAAGTGAAATCTTTAAATTTGAAAAGGCGAAATCTTTAAATTTGAAAAGGCGAAATCTTTAAATTTGAAAAGGTGAAATCTTTAAATTTGAAAAGGCGAAATCTTTAAATTTGAAAAGGGGAAATCTTTAAATTTGAAAAGGGGAAATCTTTATATTTGAAAAGGCGAAATCTTTATATTTGAAAAGGCGAAATCTTTATAGTTGAAAAGGCATGATTTTTTATACTGAATAGCGAAGTAAAAAATAGGATTTTTATGTACTGAATAGCGAAGTAAAAATAGGATTTTTATATATTGAATAGCGAAGTAAAAATAGGATTTTTATATATTGAATAACTAAGTGAAAATTCGAATTTTATATATTGAATAGCGAAGTAAAAATTCGATTTTTACATATGCAGTGGCTACGGGCGACGAATGTGATAAGAGACGAGAACGACGAAGATTTCTAGTTAAGAAGAGTCGTGGAATTGGGATAGCTATTGGTGAGAACTTCTCACTATTCAATTTCTTTTTCTAGTTATATATATATATACTAGGATGCAGACGGTGTTTAGTAGCACCCGACACCCGTCATCCACAGACTATGGATGGCTTGTTTGTTTAATATTTGGTTGTGTAGTTGGTTAGATTATTTGGTTTGAATTGAATTGTTTGGTGAAATGGAATGGATTTGATTGATGTGTGAATGGCGTGGGCCTTCACTAGACCGGGGATAAGGCTAGGCCTTGTCCCGTTTCTAGTATCTTGCCGTTATGCCGCCGAAATTTTCTAAAATAAGTTAGAAAAAATAAAAATATCACTTTATTGAATAAATGAACCGAATAGAATATTCATAGGTTGAATAAAATAATTTATCGTTAAAAATACAATTTTTAACGTGGAAGTGAATAAAATAAAATATTCATTTACAAACCGGACGGTTTGTTTATGTACACCTATTTGGAGGACATTGATTGGGACGATAAATTTTACACAACGCCCAACTGCACAAATAAAATCAGTGTTTGATTGTTTGAAACCCCACACGGGTATTGGGATAAAATACGGCATACACCAATCCCAATATTTAGTTGTATGTCGATCGATTGATTGACAGGTTGTCATAAGCGTTAGATATCTATATTTGAAGCTTATACAGTGTAGTGCACTTTGGATGATGGTTGATTATTTATCGTTGCTATTATATACATGTGTTGTATGGAATCCATATAATTAACTTTATATGGTAATTGATTGGGCCTCATTCCAATTTAGAAGATAAAGAATATTATAAAATAAAGGTTCATGTGTTGACTGTACTCATCCGTTGAGATTAGTCATGTGTTGAACGAAATATTTTAACAATGAAATCTACATCTTTATCATATATAAAATTAGAAACTAACTGGAAAATAGATAAGATGAGTGGTCTCCTGAATATTAATCTGATGTTGGTTTTGGCCTTCGGGGTTAATATTCAGGGAATCGTTCTCTCACTAATTTACGGTTGGAGTCTGA
This sequence comes from Allium sativum, assembly GCA_030737875.1. Taxonomy (NCBI): domain Eukaryota; kingdom Viridiplantae; phylum Streptophyta; class Magnoliopsida; order Asparagales; family Amaryllidaceae; genus Allium; species Allium sativum. The sequence goes on from CM060913.1 coordinate 831,592,383, forward strand.
TTTTAAATCAAACGATAGATACCATAATTTTTATAAAATATATTAAATAACAAAAATGGTCACACGTGGAAAGTACTCATTCGTTGAGATTAGTCGTGTGTTGACAAAGATATAGAGTCGTGTATTGAAAGAAATATAGATCCATTTGTTGAATATAAAGCCGTGTTGATTAGAGATGCGCTATTTTGACGCGAACGATATTTATATCGATTATATTCGAATTGAATTTGATTTGAATAGAAAATGAATTGGATTTTATTCTGTGTTGATTGATTTCTGTTAAATATATATCTGTTTGGCGGCGGAGAATTTATTCTCTTGCTTAACGCCCTTCTCTAAGACGTACGAGCTTAGAGGTTATATATCGATAGATATCAATCGCATGGCATGAATTGCCTGTGTGGCACGCTGAGTTGCATGGATCAAGGCTTCTGTTGAAAAGCAAAGTCTTGTGGTTGATGATCAAAGCACGGCCTATGTGGCAGCTTTGTGTATAACGTGAATTCGCGAGCCTCACACCTCGGTATGAGTCAAAAACGGGATACGGACTACAGGGAGAGCACGACGTTTCTTTCTAGCTTCGGTGGTGTCAGTGACTTACCAGCCCTGACATTTATATACTTTTCACATATGTGGTTGTTGGATGAGGCGCCTCGATTTTAGGTCTGTAAGGACCGGGAAACGTGTGTTCAGGAATACTAATCCTCTAACGTAAGTGAGGAACGGCCCTGAAGATCCAGGATTGCCCAGAGTGTGTAGTCCTGAGACATTTGCTAGAGTGTCACGAACGCGGAGAGGAGCTTGCCCCTTGCCTCGACTCATGACGGAAATCCAATTTCCAATACGTGTATTTCGGCTTTATTTGTAAAGCCTAGTATGGCGACATAGTAGCATTAGATGCTATGCCGTCTATGATTTATATTTATGATTGAAATTCTTTTGACACTATACACTTATTATAGTATCAAATGATTTGTTTTAAACGTACCAAGCATGTTTGGCTATTATAAGGGAAAACCCTATCCTCCGGCTTGCGTTGCATTGTGTGATGGGACCTGGGTCTTATAATAGCTTCATTTTTTGAAAAAGCATTGCGCTGTTTATTGTTATACACTGGTATCCTTGGGAGGAAACCCGTTCCGTATTGTACGGCGTGGTCCCTTGAATTACTATCTTTTAAAAGTAAAGCTTGAAATAACTGTTTTAGTTCTCACACCAGTCACATGACTGAACTGAAGTTTATTGTTTTAACCTAAACTCTAGGTGCCCTTATTTCCGCACGGGCAGCTAGTAGTTTTGGTTTTGCAGATTTATATTCACAGGATCCTGGTTTACAGCTGGAATGATATCCGGAAAGCTCTGTATCCGTATATTACCTTCAGTTGTGCTTTGTATTATTTTCCGTTGCTATGTAATTTATTGTAATCTCTGATATTTATCGAATGTAATTTATTCATTATACTATGTATATTCTTGTATCTGATGGAATTGTTGTAATATACAATGAAATGTTCTTCTGTTTGTGTTCTGATTTGTCCTGTTCTCAAACGATCAGGGGTTTCGAACGGTCTAGATCGGTTTAACGACTGGTTCGGATCGAGCGAAATTCCTTGCCTTCACATTTGGTATCAGAGCTTTGATTTAGAGAGCTCGAGAACAAGACACATTAGAACCATACGAAAGAATTCATCAGATATTGGATTAGTAATATCCAATTAGAATGGCTCGTTAGAGATAGGATCAGTAGTATCCTAGAACGAGTGTGAAGAGTATATTTTTCAAATGAAAACAATTTTGTTTTGAAATTTAAACCATTTTAAACGTATTTGATTTTTTACTTATTTTGAATTTGGACAATCTAGTATATAAAGGTTTTGCATATACGCGTCATGAACGTATATTCGAAGTTTTAATATATTAGATAGATATAGAGTCACACTCTAGTCGCCCGGACATGGTCCTGATGATGAAGTATACCATCACCAGTATTTATTTTCGTGTTTCGAAGGTGTGATATCTATATATTTCCATTAGACTGGTGTGAGAACCAAAACTAATATAGCTAGATTTATTTGTTGTGATTTGACATCAAAAACATGATTTTCTGTATATGTGTCAAAATTATGAATTTGAAACTCTAATCCACTAATTGATTGATGTATGTATTGGTTGTTTATTTGTTTGATAATTTTGATCCATTATGCCTAATTGCATCAAATATTGAATTGTATTGAAAAGTGGTCGCATTTGCTTGCATATACATGTGCTTGCATTGAACAGGTCATAGCAAGGAGGCTAGAGCCGAAGAATAAAATTTGTTTGCCCGACAAACAGATACATGTTTACCATAATTTACTGTTTTGTTTGGGTGATGATGATTTTATGAGCCTATTGGCTAGCCGCTTGGCTTTTTCTTTTTCTTTTTGAGATCAGAAGGCCTATATGGCAATTTTGGGATTTTCCCGTGGCTCCCGGTGCAGGGGAGGTTATGGCGAAATTTTTCGAAAATTTAGGGTGTTAGCCAAATTTTTGAAAATTTGAAAATTCTCAGAAACTGAAAAGTTGGAGAATGGAAGCCAGATTGAACGTAGAGTAGATTAATCAAACCACTTTCGACTTTGTTCCTTTTCGGGGACAAAAAGTTTTAAGTGGGGGAGATTGTAACAACCCGAAAATCTGGGCCAGTTTAAAATTTTTATTTTGGCGATTTTAGCGAATTTTGAAGATTTAAAATGAATTATTTTAAATAATATCGACGAAAATTTATTTTGAATATAAATCGAACGTATATATTTATACGCGTCGTAGTTAGAATATGAATAATTATATATAATTATAAATAGAATTGAAAATGGCGCGGTAGTTCGATAATTCGATTTCAAACTTCAATTGAATGTACCGGGTGCAAAACAATCCGGATTTTAGTGAAACCAAAAAATTAGGATCTAATTGGGAATATCTTTCCAACGAATCTGAAAAATTGAAATTTCATAGTGGGAATCAAAAGTTATGTCCAGTTGAAAATTTTGAATAGTCGCTATGGAATTCAGGCCCTTAAAAATTGACATTTTGCAAACGACCTCGGATTTCGACGAAACCACTTTTCTTGGGTCCGTGATGTCAAATTATTGTTAGGTTTCAAATTTCATAATTTTTCGAATCACTATGTGAGCGTGGCAAAGGAAAATGCGTTTGACCAGTTTCAGTTGATTTTAATCGACTGGAAAATGGCCATTTTTCCAACGGTCTCAGAATTCGACGAAACTAGTTTTGTTAGGACCGTATCGTCAATACAAAGCTAGAAAATATTTTTCTGGAATTTTTCTAGTTAGTATGTGACCCCGGTAAATTGAAATGCGTGTTCAAATTCAATATATAGCAGCATATGTTGATTTTGATGAAAACTGATTGTAACGACCGAATCAGCCTACGATACATATCCCATTGTGTTCGAAATGGGGGTAATTAGCTATGGACGACAGGCGGTGGGCCTCGTTTCGAGGTCGAAATAAAACGTCAACTTTTAGTAAATAAAATAATTAATTATATAAAACCTCTCTGACTCTCTCTCCCCCTCATTCAACACAAAACAAAAAAAAAGCAGAAAAAGGAAATCACGGAGGAACCCAGCCGCCACCCGCGTTCTGGCCACCGTTGCTCCCCCTTCTAACGCGCCACCCACCACCTCGACTGCCGCCGCCATCTCCCTTCCCCTTCCCCCTCTCGCGCTTCTCTCTCCCTCTCGATTTCATCGCCCGAACCCTCCACCGCGAGTAGCAGCCGCCGCCTGAACCACCGTACCCCTGACCACCTCCGCCAGCTCCGACGAGCACCACGAACCTCACCTTCTTCCCTTGCTCCTCTTCCCCTCTTCCGACAATCCGCGAAGACACCCCCCCCCCCCAAACGCCTGTCGCCGACCCCCCTTTTCCCCCCTGAAACCCCCCCCCCCCTTCCGACAGTGAACGCTGCTCTTCTCCCTTCTATTTCTATGTAAGCTTTTATTTTATTTTTCTATTTTCAGTTATCATTTTATTTGGTTTTAAACTGAATTTATTTGATAGGAAAATTAGAGATAGAATTTTTATTCGATCGGAGAGTTAAAGATATGATTTTTATATGATAAGGAAGTTAAAAATATAATTTTTATCATAGGTAGAGGTTGAAAATATAATTTTCATATTACATAAATAATAAAAATATAATCTTTTATATTGTAGAAGTATAAAAATATAATTTTTATATAGGTAAGATAGTAAAAATATCACCTTTATATGTGTAGTGAACAGAAATTAAATCTTTACATTAGGAGTAGAAGTTAAAAGTGAAATCTTTAAATTTGAAAAGGTGAAATCTTTAAATTTGAAAAGGTGAAATCTTTAAATTTGAAAAGGCGAAATCTTTAAATTTGAAAAGGCGAAATCTTTAAATTTGAAAAGGCGAAATCTTTATATTTGAAAAGGCGAAATCTTTATAGTTGAAAAGGCGCGATTTTTATATACTGAATAGCGAAGTAAAAATCCTATCTTTATAGTTGAAAAGGCGCGATTTTTATATACTGAATAGCGAAGTAAAAATAGGATTTTTATATATTGAATAGCGAAGTAAAAATAGGATTTTTATATATTGAATAACGAAGTGAAAATTCGATTTTTATATATTGAATAGCGAAGTAAAAATTCGATTTTTACATATGCAGTGGCTACGGGCGACGAAAGTGATAAGAGACGAGAACGACGAAGATTTCTAGTTAAGAAGAGTCGTGGAATTGGGATAGTTATTGGTGAGAACTTCTCACTCTTCAATTTCTTTTTCTAGTTATATATATATACTAGGATGCAGACGGTGTTTAGTAGCACCCGACACCCGTCATCCACAGACTATGGATGGCTTGTTTGTTTAATTGTTTGGTTGTGTAGTTGTTTAGATTATTTGGTTTGAATTGAATTGTTTGGTGAAATGGAATGGATTTGATTGATGTGTGAATGGCGTTGGCCTTCACTAGACCGGGGATAAGGCTAGGCCTTGTCCCTTTTCTAGTATCGTGTCGTTATGCCGCCGAAATTTTCTAAAATAAGTTAGAAAAAATAAAAATATCACTTTATTGAATAAATGAACCGAATAGAATATTCATAGGTTGAATAAAATAATTTATCGTTAAAAATATAATTTTTAACGTGGAAGTGAATAAAATAAAATATTCATTTACAAACCGGATGGTTTGTTTATGTACACCTATTTGAAGGACTTTGATTGGGACGATAAATTTTGCACATCGCCCAACTGCACAAATAAAATCAGTGTTTGATTGTTTGAAACCCCACATGGGTATTGGGATAAAATATGGCATACACCAATCCCAAAAATTAGTTGTATGTCGATCGATTGATTGATAGGCTGTCATAAGCGTTAGATATCTATATTTGATGCTTATACAGTGTAGTGCACTTTGAATGATGGTTGATTATTTATCGTTGCTATTATATACATGTGTTGTATGGAATCCATATAATTAACTTTATATGGTAATTGATTGGGCCTCATTCCAGTTTAGAAGATAAAGAATATTATAAAATAAAGGTTCATGTGTTGACTGTACTCATCCGTTGAGATTAGTCATGTGTTGAACGAAATATTTTAACAATAAAATCTACATCTTTATCATATATAAAATTAGAAACTAACTGGAAAATAGATAAGATGAGTGGTCTCCTGGATATTAATCTGATGTTGGTTTCGACCTTCGGGGTTAATATCCAGGGAATCGTTCTCTCACTAATTTACGGTTGGAGTCTGATTTTAAATCAAACGATAGATACCATAATTTTTATAAAATATATTAAATAACAAAAATGGTCACACGTGGACAGTACTCATTAGTGTAGATTAGTCGTGTGTTGACAAAGATATAGAGTCGTGTATTGAAAGAAATATAGATCCATTTGTTGAATATAAAGCCGTGTTGATTAGAGATGCGCTATTTTGACGCGAACGATATTTATATCGATTATATTCGAATTGAATTTGATTTGAATAGAAAACGAATTGGATTTTATTCTGTGTTGATTGATTTCTGTTAAATATATATCTGTTTGGCGGCGGAGAATTTATTCTCTTGCTTAACGCCCTTCTCTGAGACGTACGAGCTTAGAGGTTATATATCGATAGATATCAATCGCATGGCATGAATTGCCTGTATGGCACGCTGAGTTGCATGGATCAAGGCTTCTATTGAAAAGCAAAGTCTTGTGGTTGATGATCAAAGCACGGCCTACGTGGCAGCTTTGTGTATAACGTGAATTCGCGAGCTTCACACCTCGGTATGAGTCAAAAATGGGATACGGACTGCGGGAGAGCACGACGTTTCTTTCTAGCTTTGGTGGTGTCAGTGACTTACTAGCCCTGACATTTATATACTTTTCACCTATGTGGTTGTTGGATGAGGCGCCTCAATTTTAGGTCTGTAAGGACCGGGAAATATGTGTTCAGGAATACTAATCCTCTAACGTAAGTGAGGACCGGCCCTGAAGATCCAGGATTGCCCAGAGTGTGTAGTCCTGAGACATTTGCTAGAGTGTCTCGAACGCGGAGAGGAGCTTGCCCCTTGCCTCGACTCATGACGGAAATCCAACTTCCAATACGTGTATTTCGGCTTTATTTGTAGAGCCTAGTATGGCGACATAGTAGCATGGGATGCTATGCCGTCTATGATTTATATTTATGATTGAAATTCTTTTGACACTATACACTTATTATAGTATCAAATGATTTGTTTTATATGTACCAAGCATGTTTGGCTATTATAAGGGAAAACCCTATCCTCCGGCTTGCGTTGCATTGTGTGATGGGACCTGGGTCTTATAATAGCTTCATTTTTCGAAAAAGCATTGTGTTGTTTATTGTTATACACTGGTATTCTTGGGAGGAAACCCGTTCCGTGTTGTACGGCGTGGTCCCTTGAATTACTATCTTTTAAAAGTAAAGCTTGAAATAACTGTTTTAGTTCTCACACCAGTCACATGACTGACCTGGAGTTTATTGTTTTAACCTAAACTCTGGGTGCCCTTATTTCCGCATGGGCAGCTAGTAGTTTTGGTTTTGCAGATTTATATTCACAGGATCCTGGTTTACAGCTGGAATGATATCCGGAAAGCTCTGTATCCGTATATCACCTTCAGTTGTGCTTTGTATTATTTTCCGCTGCTATGTAATTTATTGTAATCTCTGATATTTATCGAATGTAATTTATTCATTATACTCTGTATATTCTTGTATCTGATGGAATTGTTGTAATATACAATGAAATGTTCTTCTGTTTGTGTTCTGATTTGTCCTGTTCTCAAATGATCAGGGGTTTCGAACGGTCTGGATCGGTTTAACGACTGGTTCGGATCGAGCGAAATTCCTTGCTGTCACATTAACCTTGAGCCTCTTTCCTTCCACCATATTGATCGCTACCATAACATAATGTTCACACATGATTTTTAGTTCACACATGTTTTCATCTAAATAATAGCAGCATGAATTCTAGGTAGACAAGCACGTGCAACTATCTATCATTATTATTTTTGAACTAAGGCATGGAAATTCAAATTAAACCCAATTTAAACCCAATTCAAATTCAAATTAACCCAAATTAAACCCAATTCATATTTAAATTTAACTGTGATCTAGTACTCACCTCCAGTGTCGACGAGAAGGATGGACATCGGTGGACCGAGGCTTCGCCGGTCAGCTGAAGGCAGCGCGAGCTGACGATAACTCATGGACTGCGGTGGATGGATTATTGACAAAGGAAGTCGGTCAAGCACCAAAACCCTAATTTGGTATTTGGTGGTCGCCATTGCAAAATAAAAAGAGGGATAATTTGGCTGAAAGTTTTGATGTGGCAAAAGTCTATTGTGCCAGAGCGAAGGTATGGAGGGAAAAATTTGATACGCATTTCATACGGTCCAAAGCCGTATCAAATGAACTGATCCAGGGCTTCGTCGATGGACGGTCAGATTAAGGGTGTTTTGGGTGGTGTAAATCGCAAAATGTAGTTTGATACGGATTTGAGCACTATCAAATTAGATACAACTTATAGCCGAATTGTATATCTGCATCCCTGTGTGCCAAATTTGTTGATATGGTGTAGTGGACGCTTACATTTTAGGATTTTTGAGACAAGAAAATATAGATGGAAAACTAATTATCTGCTTATATGGTTATTTAGACTACAAGAGGAGGGTGGTAAGTCTTGGACATGAAGTAGACAACTTTTGAGATTTCTTGCGGTCCGAGGGGTCGTTATGTTAAGTTTTCTATACCTTAGTGCATCTCTAGGCTTTATTAATCCGGTTCCTTTTGTGCTAGATTTTCCGGATATACGAGAAGAGGTTAGTTAGCTACCTCATAAAAGAGAGATTGATTTTTGGATTCATATTTATGACAATGCCTAACCTGTGGCATTACAAGTATGACACATAGCTCAAAGGAAAAAAAATATGGAGTTGTATTTCATAGCTATAACTAGAATCTTTTCAAAATATGGAGTGATGTTATAGCATTACTAAGTATGGATTAAATTGTAGTCCAGACCGGTTACCTATATGATGAACCATCTTGGATGTTGAGAGGAGGATAGTTACTTAGGTGCGCATAAGTGGACGCATCTGAGAATTTCCCAGTAAAGGATCAGTTGAGATGAAATACTTTACTCCGTAGACCTATCTTTTGATGAGTCAGATAGCAATGGCATGAGTTTTCCGGATGTATTTTGAGGAAGTCGTTGGACTTCAACCGCAATAGGAAGTTTTAGGCAAAACAATTAAGGAACTTTTGACTGGTAAGTGTGAGAATTTTTAGATGGGAGGCACTCCTCATCTTTTCCACAAAGAAGAATAGTTCCTTTAGCTCTACGATAATTATAAGTAAGTTGTTTTGTAAGAACCATTATTCTTTGCCCCATATATAGGGTCTTTTTAATAAATTGTTAAAAGGCTAGATTTTCCTATAGCTAGATTTCTTTGTTAAAGATTTTCACCAGTTGTGAGTAGTGGAAAGATTGAAGTCGAAGTCGCTAGAAGAATTACCAGAAGATTTTTAAAATAATTGCCACACCTTTTTGGACTAGCTCGTGTCTTTACCTAGTTGTTGACTTGATTGGGATTTGTGTTCGGTGAAGTTTTGAAGTAAGTTAGTAGGAGTCGTAGATGACATGTTGTTATAATCTAAAGATAAGAAGGAAAAAATTTGGTATTCATTAAAGAAATTTAGTATCCAATACCAAGTTCTCTAAGAATCACTTGCTGGGAATGCAGATTATGTATCATAACATAACTTAACAATAGGGGTTGAATGGTACTTGATGAAAATTATGAATTTTTTAAAATATTTTTAAATATAACAGAATAAAATGCAAATCATCGAATCAAATACAGATGCAAATAATAAGTCAAAGCAGTAAAGAAAAGAACATACTAGGATTTTATACTGGCTCGAAGTTACCTTACGTCCTGTCCTATACAATTATTTGTGCATATTTCTTTTCAAATAAATGTTGATATTACAACCCCTTGGTTTCATGACCAAGAGTTACACCCCACCTGCTTCCGAGTACAGGGAACTCTCTTGATTTAACCAGGCTACAAGGTCACTTAATTGATTTACGGGCTACAATCAGACCTGGATGATTTAAATAGGCCACAACCACACCTTTTCAGTAACAATTTGATAGAGAGACTCGATAAGACTTTGATCTTTCAATATTTGATAACAATGCTCTCATAACTCTGAATAACACTTAGACATTTGAGAGAGAGTGGTAGAGAATCAAACTAGAGATGATCTAGTTCTCGGCGACTTTTGGTGAATTTTGGTTGAGGATTCTTGAAATTTAATAAAGGAAATGGAGTGGAGACGGCGTGGAGAATAATAAATAAAAAGTTATTTTAAATTCGTTCGCGTATTAGGTATATATTGGCAAACAATGATCGTATCCATTCACAAAGGGAAACGACGAATGGACACTTTTCTAAAATTTGATTTTTAGCTGAAACAGCAGCCATGTCGACATGGGGGATGGTGTATGTCGACATGCCTATGCTTAAATTTATTAAAAAAAAACTTAATTTCGAAAGAATTTTGATTCATAAACTTGCTAAAACAATTCTAAGACTTATAAAACGTTCTAAACATAATATAAGTAAATAATAACAATTGTTATACATTCTAGAATATGGTTTTTGAAAATAATAAAATGCTTAACATATAATACTACAAATAAGAATATAGTAAAATTAAATTAAAACAATATAACTTGAGATTAAGGCTAAAGTTTAACCGCCAGAATGGAGCCTTGAAGGCGTCCGGTTTTATGGGTTTTCAAGGCGATTGAGATCACTGGAGGCAGCTGAACTTTGACCATAGGTGGAGTCGTGGGTGGCACAACACGTGGTGGGATCGGATGGGGATCTTGGCGGTCAATGGACGTAGCACGGATAAAGGGGGCGTGCTTTATGTTGGGTTTGTTCGTGTGTTACTGGAAGAAGAGGCGATTTGCCTGATCTTGAGGACGTGGCATTTAGGGTAAATTTTGTGGACAATACTTGTTTTAATTTATTTAATCCTTCAATCGCGTTAATGCGTATACCTTTTTCATATGAATTCAGATTGACGCACGGTTTGTTTTGTTGGGATTATATCGAAATTACGGATGACATAAACCTAGTTTGGATGAATTCTGAGACTATTAAATTTTAGGTTTCTATTTGGATTTCAAACGCATTTAAAACCAAAGGTGAGTGGTTAAACCCACTCACGCTTAACTAGAATATTTGATTGTTCGATAAATTAAAATCATGTTATGATATGATCGTATTGATTGTTGTTTGGTAGTTAAAATGTCATATTTATGTTGATTTGCATTGATAATGTAATTTAATTTGACTGTTAGTGCATTTTACAGTTAAGTCAAATTTAACATTTAATCGCTGGTTAAAACCCAACATCTGATAACTAGTAAATAGATGTAGTATTAAACTATTTGGATGTATTGTTTTGATGGATGCTTTGGATTGATATGTTTGATGTATTGATTTCATCCTATTATTCACCTTGATTATATATGACCAATGTTTTGATTATATATGACCAATGCTTTGGATCTAATGTAGTATTAAACCATTAACCTTAGTTGTTATAGTATCAAATAAACCCGTGATTAATCAGTGAAATAAATTAAAAACGTAGGTTGAAATGATAACTACCTATAACCCTTGATTTGGAATAAAATGATACATATCCATTCCTGAAATACTAAAATAAATTAAGTATCATTTGACCATAGGATAGAAAATTATATACGAACAACGGTTGGTTGAATAAATTTTGTTTTAACCTTGAATCTTAAAATATTTTTAAATGATAATATAAATGATAATTTATAAATTGATAACCTTTGAAATTAAATTTTGAATTTTAGAATTAAACGATTAAATGAAATTAATTGATGTTGTAAACTGAGCTAAAATTGAAATTAAATATGAATTGAATCTATTGAAATTGATTATTTTAAAATTTTAAAATAAATATTCATCCTTGAAAACTTACTGGATTTAAGGTGATATTTGAACTATGGGCTCGAGGTTTGTTATACAATTGAAATAATTCAAATTGAGAATTATAATTGGAAACTTAATACCTAAATCAAATTATTCGAAACTGAATTGAATTTGGAATGGAAGTTGATTCCAACTAGAACATTGAAATTTATTGATTTGAATTGGAATTGGATTATGACATTAAGATTATTTGAAATTTGGAAGAAACAATTCTAATTCCAACTATAGTATTTTAAACCCTGATATAAACTATTTTACTTTATAAACTATTATATTTTTAACGTATATAAATTGTAATTATCTTAAAAACTATTTTAATAAACAACTATTTTACTTTATAAGCTATCTTTCTTTATAAATTATTTTATTTTTAACTTATATATTAATTATTTAAATAAACTATTTTTAACAATCAATTGTCTATTGTATAAACTTCTTTGATATTATACTATATATATAGCTAAACTTGATAAATCTTATTTAAATATACTTTTCAACTGTTTTAATTATTCAAATTATTTTTAGGTTGGAATTGTTTCAAGATTCTAAGTTTGATTTTAAATAAATAAAAACTGGCACGGTCGTCCGATTTTTAAATTGATCCATAAAACTTTTTATTATAATAAATAATAAATACATTTCAATAAGAGATAGACATAATTTCTAACTACTACTTCGGTTTTTAAGGTGAACCGTCCACCAGAAACGGTTTTTAAAGTGGTCCGACCACTGTGCCTAAACTAGCTTATAGAAGTGGAGCTAGTCAATAAAATTAGATTACATCTTAGATACTCCACGTAGGGAGTGAATTTCCAATCTATCAAAAGATAAATAGGTTACATTATAAAAAAAATATAACACAACCCATCAATAGAGGACAGTAATATCCACTTGCACACATGCCTGCAACAAGGACATCATCATCGCTTGCTACATAAGCCAACAACAAGCCTGCACCTCACTGCAATTGCATTACTTCCGTACAAAACATCACTGTGCCAATATGATGTACCACTACACCAAAACAGGGGATTCACAACAATTATACGTCTTACAAGTAATTTCTGTAACACTTAAAAGTGTTACCAATGGCATGCCAGGAATTGTCCAGCCATATTTATAACACTTATAAGTGTTACAAACAGAGTAATTGCTAACAGTTATAAATGTTGGAACCACAAGATATGGTAACACTTATAAGTGTTACAAACATATTCATTGCTAACACTTATGAATGTTAGAGCCAGAAGATATGGTAACACTTATAAATGTTACAAAAATATTCATAGCTAACACTTATAAATGTTTGAACCGTAAGATATGGTAACGCTTATAAGAGTTACAAACATATACATTGCTAACACTTATAATTGTTGAAACCATAAGATATAATAACTCTTATAAATCTCAGTATCCTAATCCTACTAACACTTATAAATGTTGGCATACATAAATTGCTAACACTTATAAATGAGTATATATATAACATGTCTTTATGATTTCCAATCACATATATGATTCAACATATCAATTCAATATAAGATTTGATACACTTCCATAGTTCAAATTCAACAATGTCACATTTTCATAATGCTCAAATATTTGTTACATGCTTCCAATTTCAAAATACCATAATATCAAGTTCAAATTACAAAAAGCAATACAAAGTTTTACTAAAGATACCTAGAATTTTAGATACTGCAAAGGCGAAACGTGGACCATATCACAAAGCCGCCATTAAGATAATGTTTTAACCCGGTACCTAGTAAGAAAGGATGAAGGAAACAATTTAAGAGCATTGTTGATTTGGATCGACGCTTGATTCGCCACTTGTCTTGCAACTTGATTTTGTAATTCCATAGACCATTGACGAAAATCTTCCTTTTTAATCTTGTCAGCAATCTTAATCTCATGATTCACACGTATTCACTTTCTCGTTACCACCACTTTCCAAATTATGTTTTTTCCTCCTCCGCAAGTGCCTACAAAATATAAATGCACTCATTTTCAAAGAAATAACAAGTTGCACAATTGACAAATAACAAGGGTATTTATAAACAAAACTGAATGTATTTATAACAAGTGCATTGCAAAAACTGATAAACAACAAGTGTATTTATAACAAGTGCATTGCAAAAACTGAGTATCTACTCAGTTTGCAAGTCGAGGCACGTAGTCAGCGACTCAGTTTATACATGTCTATTTGAATAATTCATTTGTATACGTTAACATGGTAGTGTAGAACCAAATTTAAGTAGTAAATAATAGGTATGTCTTGTATTTGGGTAGACATTAAAAAAAACTAAAAGATGGTTATCATGAATTAAGCACAATTGTGTTTATCTAGCGCAAAATAAAACTGTCAGATCAACTCACTAGAATTCATCAAGCCTTATATTCTTATTTCATTAACTGGAAAATGATTGAAATGATAATGATGTATCAGATGTCGACTTATATAGGTGCCAATGCATTTTGATGTTGCTTGTTGCATCAGTTCAATATGAACAATGGCATTGTTCCAAAATTACCAGTTGTAATTAGTTTTTTATTTTTATTTATTCTGTTATAAAAAACAAGAAAGAGCATAAAAAACAAACTTATAAGACGATAGTTTAAAATATATGCAGAACAGGTAAAACTGGAAATTAAAGAAGTTAGAAAAGAACACACATCTCAAGGCCTTACTTTTTTGAATATACCATCATAAAGGTCTTGGTAAAATAAACTGTTTCTATTCAAGCTAGAAACAAAATGCAAGTGAGATTTAGTTTGAGTGCAATTTTCATCTTCTATGAAAGAATTAAGATAATTATCGATGATGATCAAATTACACAATTATAATTTTCACCCACTCTTCATCAAAGGTACCTTCTCTTGACCTTTCTGACAGCAAACAGAAATAAAACAGCACCCTAAAAAGGAAGCCCCATCCTATGTCATCCAAAAGCAGTTCCATTTACACAACTGCATAAAAAAGAATAACTATTTAACTGAAACAACCAATTTAAGAATAAATAATATATATATATATATATATATGTATGTATGTATGTATGTATATATATAATTAAATTTGGTAGAAAATTGGAACAATCTGAATTAAAAAGTTAAGATGGGAAAGAAATGAGATGTGAATCCTTCTTCCATTAACTATCTACTACACATGTTAAGTACCATTTAAAATACAGATCATCCATTGAAATTGTGTATACATACACCACTAAGACGTAGAATTCGATGCTAATTAATTGCACCAAATAACATCAAGAATTTAAAAAATTACACCCTAATCCTCCGATGTAAGGGAAAGAAACAGAACTATTAGGGTAAATTGACTAAATGAAATGAATATCTGAAAAGCAGATGATGAAACATAGTAGCAACGCAATAGTGTCAACATTAGGAAAAAAAAGTAGTTAGACCATACAACGAAGGCAATACAATGTAATAGAAACAAACTAAAAATTTAACAAATTTTTTTTTTTGAAAATAATCTGCTTAACTACACAAGGAGGGCAATACAATATATCAAAAATAAATTTCATAATTTTAATTTGGAAAATGCAGATTAACATATTGAAAATTACCTGATACGCAATGAGCAAAAGTATGGAAACAGACTAGACAAAGACGAGTGCTCTGCACATGAACTGATGTTGAAGCTTTCTCCATTCTCAACCATCACTTCATCGGTAAAGTCATGAAGCAAAGTAGTTGGAAGAACAATTAGAGTGGAAGCAAATTGTAAATACCACATTAGAGTTAAACCTCAGTCCGGCTATATTTAAATAAGTATTAGGAAAGAGTGATGGTAATGTATCACTCTCCAGTATTAAGAAATTGACACAGCTGACCTGCAAATTTACATGAAATCATAAGCAAAAGTAATTTTTTGTTTGAATACGTGGTGACATATACTTACGTACAGTGCCATAAACAAGCTTATCTGCAAGCACATAAAGCATTAATATTTGTCGAAAATTGTTCAATAAAAATAATTTAATATCATTATCTATATGTATTTTTAACTTCTAACCAATATAAGAAGTTTCCCTTCAGCACCAAAAGCAGCTTGACCGATATCCAGATAAGTTTCAATACCAAGTTTACTATCAACACATCGTCTAAGCAAAATGCCAGTGTAAAATGCAATCACGACTAACGTTAGTAGAATTGTCAGACTTTGCCAACAACCTTGTTTAATTGCATTCACGATTGAAAGAAATCCAACTCCACATATAGTATTCATTCCTGTATCATGTCACAATATTCTAAGATAATTTTGAGATAGTAAATGTATAACTATGCAAACTTGAGTTGAGGTTGCATATGCATAAATCTTAGATTGCATTGCTTATTGATCAAGTAGATGTACAAAGGATAATCAAAGTATCTGATCGGCATAAGAAAGGTTTATGAGAATAAAGCAATATTACAGAACTAAAATGACCGAAATAAACATGTAAAGAAAATAAATAAAGTAGATCTAACCTGATTTAGTGAACTGAGACTACATTGCATGAACAAATAAACAAAAAAAGAACGCAACTGGATTATAAACAGATGACCAAAAAACCCGCTAAAGTAAACAGTACATGAAATTCTAATCTGCGCAATAGATGTAAAAAATTGCATCGATTGAGGGTTCAATCATCTGCAGCAATAGCAGTTGAATCTGAAAGGTTGATGGACGTAGCATTAATAGTTGAAATGGATTGCGTTCATACTCTTGCAACTAAATTTGCGAAAAACTGAGTTGCAAACTCAGTTTGGGCGCAACTGAATTGCAAACTCGGTTTTGTGCAAACTGAATTTGCAACTTAGTTTTGTGCAAAACTGAATTGCACAGTTTTGTGCAAACGGAGTTTGCACAGTTTTGCACAAAACTGAGTTGCAAACTCAGTTTTGTGCAAACTAAGTTGCAAACTCAATTGCGAAAACTGAGTTTTACAATTCGGTTGTGCGCAAATTGAGTTTGCAAATTTGTTGCACGCAAACTTAGTTTGCAACTCAATTGCGCGCAAACTTAGTTTGCAACTCATTTTTGTGCAAACTTAGTTTGCAACTGAAAACCTGTCTTTCATAGAATAAAAGTAAACACCATAAATTCTAGCATCCCTCCAACTATGTATTTTCAGAAGGACACGATCAAAAGCCCATCGATTGAATTTTCACTATTAACAATAGATTGTGCGCGTGCGAGCGCATGTTGTCTTTTTTTTACAGGAAACAGACCCAAAAAATAGGTTTTTATATAACAAGAAAATAAAAAACTTAATTTTTTTTTATAAGTGACCATGATCTGGGACTTTCTTGTTCATAAATAAAGCGTAATCGATATATCTCTTGAGATGATAAATACAATATTAAAAATCAGAAATCGATACCAATGCCTGCAATATTATTTGCGCTAACCATGACAGGAAAAATTGCCTGTACCTGAGAGAGAATATGGACATCAATGTTGTCAATAATTCTTGTTTCCAACTCTATGTATCCATGGCACAAAGTTCGCCTCTTACTTCTTTTACAAGATCTACTATACGACTAAAATCAGGAGTGTTGTCTACCTTCATCGTATCCATATTCCTTCGCAGAATGCCTTCTCCATTGCCTCTTTGATCTTTGCTTGTAGGGAAACCAATATGTAATTTATTCTATTTCCACTATCATTTGAAAAAATAAACAATTTTTCTATGCTCACCCATATTTACGTGTTCATGCTCAAGATAAACTAGATACTAATATAAGATGACTAGTGTATATTTGTTGTAATAAAATGGCAATCTGACGAATGATGTTCATGCAAACCGTTCAAACACTCTTGTAACATGGTAATATAATATATATACCTTGATACCGGATAATTCTCTTTCAACCACTATACTCTGGCCACCATGTACAATATCATCCATAAGAAGCTCATTTTCTGTAGGTATCTTCTTACCAACTGTGATATTACTAGATTTAGATGTTTCTTGGAATTCTGATACAGAATTCATTCCTTTGGATTCTAAACTAGCAACAACTTGCAGAGAAGATACATGTCCAAATAATGATCGGACCACATTATTCGATTTTTGATTTTTAATAGTGTGTTTTTCCAAATGACAATTCGAAGATTGCATTGAAGAACTAGATGATGGAGACATGATATGAGCAGCATTTCCATTGAAAGGAGCCGCATCATCTTTCAATTCAAAGTATTTTGATCTTTTATCTAAAAGAGCAGATTACATTCACTCTATGCCTTCGTTGCCACTCAAGTGATGCACTTTCTCTCTAATAAGTTTTTCATCTTCAAGTACCTGAGATTGAAGAAGAATGGAACTCCTGAGCACAAAAAGAAAGTAGTAATGTCAAGTCACATCAACTTTCAAACTCTGTTCATAAGAAACGTCGTTGCATTGCTCGAATATGAATATCAAACGATCAAATTGTGATGACCTAGGTCTCATGGCCTTTAATATGGTTAATCTTCAATTCAAAATTTATGTTCTAAAATAAATCAGAAAAATAAACTAGTGGAGATTAGGAGAACATGTATACTATACAACTCTATACAACTGCACCTTGTGTTAGGATTGTCTCGCATGTTGTTAATGAGGGATGATGGTTTGGAATTAATAGTCCCACATCATGGAATAAATTGAAGGAATTGTGTACAAATATGAGTTGGTAGGCACGTAACATCAGGGATTCCTTTTGTTATATGGGAGTTGTATGCTAGCTCATATGCGTGCTAGGAAGTGGGGTTTTGTTCAGACCATCGTTACATAACAGTGGTATCAGAGCCGAAGGTTACGGACTGGGCTATGCGAGCAAGGCAGTGCTCTCAAAAGATACTCGTAGGATGCGAGTCAAGGGGGAGGCTGTTAGGATTGTCTCGCAAGTTGTTAAAGAGGGATGATGGTTTGGAATTAATAGTCCCACATCATGGAATAAATTGAAGGAATTGTGTACAAATATGAGCTGGTAGGCACGTAACATCAGGGATTCCTTTTGTTATATGGGAGTTGTGTGCCAGCTCATATGCGTGCTAGGAAGTGGGGCTTTGTTCCGACCGTCGTTACATAACACCTTGTGTTTTAACACCAATTTTTCATCCACTTCCACTATACAGATGAATGGGAGATAATATACAGTAAGGTATGACCAAACTAACAAATTAAATTATTACAATGACAAAGCTTTGAAGCGAATAACAAAATGACAAACCACTTTCTTAACAGCTTTCATATCATGAGTGAGATCACATGACTGTCCTTCATAAGTGAGCTTGCAAGTTTGTGTCATAGAAAGCTCAAGTTGGCAGGCTGCTTTTACAAGATCATCCTCTAGTGATCTTACATCCTTAACCCTCCAAACAACAAAGCAATAAAGATAAGATCGCCAGGAAGCATCAAAAGCCAACAACTATGTTCTAAAAGTCGTGTGCTGAGATTGACCTTCTAATATAATTTTTTATTAACAAATCGAACTCCCTCACAAAAAAGGCAGTCATAATATAAAAACATCCATCCAAAGCATTGATCAGTCCAAACTGATATACAATAGTATAGGCTATGAGGAGAAGTTTTTAATTTGTCACTTTTTTAGTTTCTGATTCAACTAGCTGAGTGGCAAATGTTACCATTTGTTAAGATTATTATTTATTTCATACGAAAAGGTATTTATTCGCACTTATATGCATCAGAAAAACTAGATTCGATGTGTATTAGTGAACATGTAGGTCATAGGTTATGTTGAGTTCCACATTTCAGCTTGAGTTTAAATCGTGAAATAAACTTTGTCATGCTTTATGTAGCTGAGCTTATTAAACTTTGCCATGCTTTTTATTTGTATATAAAGAAATACATATTTTTGTGCACCTCAGGGAAACAAAGTGGCAACCTCCATCTTAAGATAAAACAATATTTCCCACTTCCTGGATTAACATTTTATAGTATTTAAGATTCTCACATGTACAAAAAAAGTTTAGAAACTGGAAAACATAGAAGAGTTAATTGTTGACTGTCATTTTGTTTTATGTACTTCTAATCAATTATGTAATATATTCACCAATTGATACAAACTGAATGTAGTAGAGGGTCCAAATCTGAATGGTTTACGCTCATAACACATTGGTTTAAACACATAGGTGTGCGCAAGAATGACCATTTTAATTCTTTCCTATACCTAATAGCAGATGGGAAAAAAAATTCCTAACACCCATCACCATATCATGTAGGTTGACATCAAATTTGATATATGCGAAAGTGAAGTCAATTTTTTTACCTATTATCGTGATTCCTAGAAGCTCCAATTCGAAGTCGATGATTGAGAAACAGGTGGAGAGAGGATTTGAGAGACTAATACCGATTTGAAAAATCCAAAATCTATTGCTGATATTGATATCGATTAGAGAGAGGGAGATCACTAATATAAATTCTTCGAAGTCATTTTTTTATTTGCTTATGAAGCAGCCTTCAGATGGATAAGCGTTAGGGAGAAACGATTGAGGTAGCGATTAGGGTTATGGGTGAGAACTTACCATTTTGCCCTCAGAATATAAGGGTTGACAAGACATATCAACACAAATAAGTGTTGGCACATTTTGGGTGACACATTTTTACTATAGCAACCAACACATATTAGTGTAACTTGTCTCCAACACATATAAGTGTTGGTAGTTGAAAAAAAAAATAAGAGTTTCTAAATGACCATTATGGTGTAATGTACAGGACAATGTTTCAAAAAGGAAACATCACTTCATTGCTTACATAGGTTAGGCCGTTGACAGTACCAAGTGGACATGGGTGAATAGAAGCATCTAATCAACAAAGAAACAAACCAAAAGCACCTGAGCATTCGGGCATACCACCACCGTTTCCAGGGAAATCGCCAAGGAGGCAACAGGGGTAAAAAGGCAATCCCATGACCAGACACAGATACATGATCCCCGAGGTACAAAACAACAAAAATGGTGAACTGACGCTGGAAAAATGACATTGCAGAATATCTCAAACATCTCACAAAAGACCAAAAAAACATCACAGCATGACTTGACATTGCCACATCCATGAAAATTAACCTAGCAGAATACCCATTCTCATAGATAAACCCCTCCAAGAGCCAAAAAACGAAGCATGGAAACACGCACCCAGTGATGACCACCTACAGCCCCCACACTAACAAGAGGAATAATGCGCTGAAAGACGTGTTGGGCAGCTATGGAAAATCATCATGGTAAGATAACATCATTAGAACCTGTCGTAGAACTCACAGCGCAAGGGTAAAATATAGTTGAAAATATACATCAGGTAATAATAGTGAAGCATCATATAACAAACTTTTGAAACTTTCACAACGTCATAAAAGATTATCCAAACATCATAGGAAATATCAAAGTCTGTACGTAGATCCTCACTAAAACACTCGTAGAGCAACCAAAACAACGGAAACAGAAATACTGGATAGTCATAAAATTGGTACGTAAGCCTCCAGCTCGCCTCCAAACTACAACATCGTCCTCACTAAACACCTATCAACTGCTACCTAGTCTACCCATCCACAACCGGATGAACAACCCAAGGTAATAAGAGGGAAATATAAAACCTTGAGTCAGACAACAGCCTTAGTGAGCGATAAAACAGCTAATAAACATTAACAATAAAGTATATGAGAATGGATAGATAAACATACTAATCTATCCACAGTACCCGAGAAGAACTCAATCCCGTCTTTCCCACATCGGATATTGATAGCCTTTACATCAAACACTTCAACCATTCATTCATCGAAATCAAAACAACCATTCATTCATGGAAATCAAAAGAAAACACCACTAACACTGATAGCATCTAGATTATATGTATCTCACGTAAACCATCCTAATTGAATTCAATATCCCTCAAGCACAAGCCTCAGAGGTGTAAACCAATATCAGACAAGCACCTAAAAAACATCTCCTCCAACGTTGGACAATTTACGTAAGATGGTACAAACAAAGAAACTAATCAATCATGACAGACTCTGGCTATTACTAACAATCCTGCTTCGAAACCATCGTTAATCATATGATGGCCAACTTTGCCATATGTCAAAGTCTAATGATAACCCCAGTTCTAGCATAAACCCTATACGCCTTTTAACGATACGTATGTTTGTCCAACCTTGACAACTAGGCCTTTCAACGATACTTAAGGTACTCGACCTATAATCGGTCTTTTAGGTACCCCTATTGTACTCCTGCTTTGAGCCTGCTAGAACTTACGACAACGATAATTTCTCGGCCTTTGCATCTCTAGTCATCCAACTCGACGACTTTTCATAGATCAAGCAACCTTCTCGAGCAACCATTATCCACCAACTCATGACCTTTGAGTTATCACCTCATTCGTTGTTCTACACTGATCAACGAACACCTTTCAACACTTCAAACCTTCTTACTTGAATTTACTTCGAAGTCACACCCTCACTGAGCCAATTACATCACTGCGTTGCGGCTAGGGTTCGGGGGGGGGGGGGGGGTTCGTGCGACCGACCCTCTAGATTGTTGCTCGATCGACCCTGTATATGTCCAAACTCGTGCACGACTGAACTTGCATTTGTATAAACTCGTGCACGACCGACCAGCTTTGGGTTGCATGACCGACCACTTCTGAAAATTTGAAATCTCACTGGCTTATAATGAAGCTTTGTGCAAGTGAACTTTGGTATTGTAACAACTCAAGGCAAAAACCTTGTCGCTGGAGCTATTGGTCAGTGGATTTTCCTGATAGTGTATGGAAGTTTGTTAAAAGAATTTATAACAGAAGTAAGATGAAGTTTGAGCTAATTTATGGAATATGACTTAACTATTGGGATAAAACTTCTGAGGAACAAAATATTTTTTAAGGTTCTTTTTGTTTTGTAAAGTTGAGATTGGGTATCTTTAGTTAGAATTATCAGAGGGAAATGATCAGAAATAAAAACCACACACAAGTTTATCTAAGTTCATTTAATTTGATATATTGTTGAAGGGAAAATACTTCAAATAAGTGAAGTTGTTAAAAGGATATTGTTTGGAGAAATTCTAGTTTGTGAAACAAAATGGAGCAAAATATGTTTGACAAAAAATGAAAATATATTTCTCCTTTTCCGTTTGGACTTACTTTGAGTCTTGAAATGACATGGCGAATTGCTAAGGAATAAAATCTGCAGGATGTTTGAAATGGTACATTTTGTGTTCTTAAGTAATCATACGTTTCAATTTACTCATTCAATCCGGACTTCTAAAGTTTATCGCTTTTTACAAAATCTAACAGCGATTACGGACATATCAACTTCTCTTCTCGTCTCCCTGACTTCTCCTTCATTCCTACTCAAATATCCCTCTTTCTTCTCATCAATTATGACCAATTTAGATATCTTTTCAAATCGAGTCATCGAGTAGCAAAATCCTTGGATCCATATTTGAACCTTAGCTAGTTTCCTTATTTCTTTGCCGATCTGACTATCAAATAATTTGCGTTAAAATCCAGATTTAGCTCTCTGTACAAGCATGTAATATTTTGCACACTTAAACCATTTATTCATGGCCTTAATTGTATTACTATGATTTTGTTCAGTTTGATCCTTATTTCAATTTGTAATTGGTAGCAATCTTACATTAGAGCACTTACAGCAGTGTGAAGGGCGAGAAAAATGGGGTGAATTCACGCTTATTTTCCTTCCCTCACACTGCAGCAGTGTAGGCTTGCGTGTGAGGAAGGGGAAGAAGTGGGAATTCGCCACGCTTATTTTTTCAAGTGGCGATCCCTAAACGGGAAACTGATTCCCATTTAGGGACTTTCAGGCTAAAAAAAAGAAATAAATTGCTAAATGGGGAAGTGATCCCCGTTTAACGTTTATTATTATTATTTATTTCTTCCCGCCATCCACTACTGGGAAGAACGAGCGTCTCGCCACTTTTTTTTTCTTCTCCTCACCTCATTTCTCCGCCCTCTGCTGGGAGTGCTCTTATGATTGGCTGCAGCAAAGTCTATCGGCTCCAAACAATTAGAATTGGGGCTTTATATGATCGCTAATTTGTCATAAAGACGTGTACTAGATCTACTAAATCTTATTGCTCTTTTGATACTTTCCACTCGACAATATTAAACAACCATTCGTCCATAATTTTCGGATGATCATGGTTAATGGTGGATGTTAGAAAAGAGATACTCCTATGTTCAAAAGCTTTATTTTGTGTCTTAGCTTATACGGTTAGATTATGAGCAAAATTTATTTTGTTTGTCCTTTGTAGTGTTTGATTACGAGTACAGAGCCATGAAGCTTTTTGAAGGAAAGCATTACAGTTTAGGTAACATTTAAATAAATTTTGAATTTTGTTTTCCCATTTAGAATGAAAAAGTGTATAGGAATGAAAGAATACATGCTTTTATTTCCCAACGTCATAATTGTATATTAGAGATTATTATACTTCATGTCCAATTAACCTTTTTTTAGCTGGGTGCATGTTCACTTTGATTCATCTGGTTTTTTGATGTAAAGGCCCATAAGTTCGTACCCTTTTGAGCTGACTAATATTCTACACATTTAACCCAAAGTGCACGAAATTACAGATCTTTATTAGAAAGAAAACTAGAGGCTAAGAAGAGAAAGCAAGAGATATCAGAATAGAATAATATGGAGAACCAACATTACACAGAATCTCACATCGAAGTGGAATAAAATATAATACATAAATAACTTTATTGAGAGCTTGAAATAATACTTACAATCATCAGAGTACATCACTCAAAACAACCAGAACAGTTATAACAACTGTCCACAAATACAACACACAGTGGAATAATATTATATATATCATACATTAGGACTCCTCCAGCTCGTCTCTGAACTTCACAGCATCGATAACCTGAACCTATAAATCGGGCTGACCCGAGCATTACAAAAGCCACGGATCGATCTGGTGAACCAACGTGAGGAAAACTCATTAAATTTATAGATAACATCAATATTGCTTAACTTTGAAAAACCTTTGGAAAGAAAGGATAATAGTAAGAGTAGCCCACACATAAACACAGACGGTTTTTACCTTACTATAACCAAACATTTTTGAAATCAATAATATTCTGATATTATAATAGTGATGTAAATCAAGTAAATACTCAAGTAGCAGAACGCTTGCATCTCACGCTCCACTATATAGTATGAAATCAAAAACCTCCATAATAGTGATAGTCGGTTATTTAACAATCAAAATAAAACAACCAATCATCCATTAAAAAAATGAATTTACCGATTCAATATTTAGCATCATTTGGCCTCTTTAATTAACCATTGGTTAATTAATTTCTAAAATCTTTAATCCTTCAACATTCAGAAAACATCTCCATCTTCATTTCACTATTCAATTTAAAACAATCTTTAACATCATTAACACTCATTGACTTACTTCATTTATTCAATCCTCGCTATCGAACCTGACTATTCCTCAGTCAATAATTAAGCTAATCAAGTTGGGGTATAATTACCTCTCAGACATTAACTAAACAACATTTTTAACTTCGAAATAGGCAGAGTTCACAACTCCAAATATCAACAACATTCACTTCTGTAACCCTTGGATTCAGTTTAAGAATCTACTTGTTTTACAATAATAACGTCGATTATAATAATAGGCTTATCATCCATGTTTTCAAAGTATTCATCTTTAAAATATGCTTTCATTTCGTTATTTTGAATAAACAAATAAATAAAAACTTAAATAAATCATTAAATCTGTTTTCTGCACCATTTACCATTATTAAAATAGTAAATCTTTCTTTAAAAATCATCAACATAATAATCGACTTTAAAATAGTCAACACAAAGCATTTTAATTTATTAACCAACTCCAATTAACAAATATAATCGACTTAAACAAATTCTATTCAAGTCATCACTCACGTTTATAAACTACGTTTTAACTCGTTTCATAGTTTGAAACATTAACAAATCTTATTATAAGAATTTGATTTTCAAAAAATGTGACTGATATTTCACAGATTGGTACTTCAGTATACATTTGCCTCTTTTGTACCATCGATAAAAATAGTTATAACTGGAAATACGTTTATAAAACAAGTTATAACAGTATATAATTCTATTGATAAACATTATCAATAATAGTGAGGAATCCAGTTGGATTCCTCCTATCTGTCCTTCCCTGCATCACAATGAGTTATCTCAATTTTAATACAACAATATATTTATCAATAAATGAAAATAAACAGTTAACTAATAACAGTCCAAAATCAATCAACAACATCCATTAGATGATCCCATTATTTATTAAATATGTTTATATTATTATAAACGCAACCAACAAGGTATGTTACCTCGTTGGAATAAAATCGTTAAACTAACGATTTAATTAAAATAAATTAACTTTAATTTAATCGATGAATATTAAAAATATTCAGCATCCATGCAAAAAGTCTTCAAATCTTCAATCATTAGCAAACATTGCACATAAGATAAAAACTCGGCTTATAGAAAATATAAGCGGGATAAATTGAGTGAGTTGAACTCACCTTGGATTTCCATTTGGTTGCAAAACGGTTTGTTTTACAAGCTTCCAGCTGCGTTCACTTCAAATGTTCCCATTCCAAAATCTTACGCCCTTTGATATGGGTCCAACGCTCCTTATTTGATCTGATTCTGTGTGCGTATGACAATTTATTAATTTAAGCGTTGTTCACTTATTAAAATGGTGTTATTTCTAACTTAATAATATTCTATTACTTTAATTCTTACTTGGGTTATATTCCATCTTGGTTAGCCATATTAGTTCACTACGTACATATTATTATATACTAAAATAATGGGCATCTACTTAAACGAAATCTGGGCATACTTGATTTTCTTCCCACATGCTTACAACATACTTATATACTAGGACTTTTTACACACGTGGGCTTGTTTTTAGAAGATATAACACAAATAACCATGTTTCAAAAGTAATTACAAATATATACCTGTTTTGTCAGGGGCGGGAAATAGGCGAGTTTTGAAAACTCGCCTTCATGCGCGTTTTCAAATCTCGCCTATGTATTTGGGGTTATTTCAAACCTTTATATATATTCACCATTCTTCTCATAATTCTCACCATTCAAACCATTATATATACTCAACCACATCTTCACAGCTCCGTATATTTTCCAAATGTCTTCTAAAACAATGGTTGAGCAAGAGGTTAACTCGTTTCCAGTTTGCTGCCACTGTGGATATATGGCTGAAGTTGTCGCCTGTGATGATGGCGAAAACATTGGTCATCGTAGTCTTCTCTGTTCCAATTATCCTCAAGGATGCAATTTTTCAGAATGGATTGACGAACCGCTTTGTCCCAGGGGCATAGCATATGCGAATGAGCTGGAGCAAGAAATTAGACGTCTCAAAAAACTCCTAGAGGACTTGCAATTTAAACCCAACCACTAGTTTTTCTAGTATTCGCCGTCGTTGTAGGTTTATGAAGATTAGTTTGAATTATTGTATTACCCGTTGTCGTTGTTTGTTTCTGAAGTTTAGTTTGAATTGTTATTTGTGTGTTTGTAGGAGTTGGAAGATCAGTATGAAGTATTAGATGTTATTTTTTTTGTTTTTCTAATGAATTATTTTATGCTTTTGAAGTTTGAATTAAAGCTTTATATGTTTTCTGGTTTGTACAATGTACATTATGACATAAATAAGAATTGACAACTCGCTGCCGGAAATTAAAGCTGGGTCAGTCTGATTTGCTTTACGTGCTGCACGACACTGTTTCGTCTGGCGTAATA
This sequence comes from Allium sativum, assembly GCA_030737875.1. Classification (NCBI taxonomy): domain Eukaryota; kingdom Viridiplantae; phylum Streptophyta; class Magnoliopsida; order Asparagales; family Amaryllidaceae; genus Allium; species Allium sativum. The sequence goes on from CM060913.1 coordinate 831,619,774, forward strand.
CTGTAAGGAATATGACTAGTCGTACCAGGAGTGATTCAGCACTACTTGGTTTAAGGGGTCGTCACATGCACACTAAGTTTGCAACAAGGTTTACGAATTGTACTAGCAATATTCATACTTCTATGACAACAAAACACGTTAAGGTAGTTTCCACATACTCCTACCACGGACGTGGGTAAAATCTAGGTCTAGGAGAGTGAACACCACTTTCACACATCGGAGGGTCAATCCACTGCTTAAAGTAACAACAATCAATTTCAGTAGGAAAAACCTTGTGGTCCTCATAGGCTTCACAGCCGAAATATCGACGACCAGCGTTTTTTTTGTTTTGGAAATAACCACGACCGTTGCTTCTCCACAACGACAAATAGGGTTGGATCCACCAGGAATTAGTGGCTCGACAACACGCCCCGCAACTACCCTTTCTTTTCCAAGTCGTTGATTTACTACCGATTCATCGTCATTTTCCACTTTGTCCACGGTGGAGCCCACACTTTCTTTTCCCTGTTTCAACATGGTGAAAGAGGAAGGAGGAGGCAACTAGAAGAAAAGAAATTGTGAATGAGGGTTTGAATGGATTCAGAAAAGCCGCTATATATAACGGAAAACAGGGTCGTTCCCATCCACATATAATTTAAACATTTCAAAACATGGTCGTCCCCGTTCACATTAACATTATTGTTGACAAATGTCTAGGAACTCGCAACATGCCAGACCAAAATGTGTATAGATGGGTACAGTGTAGATTCTCTATCATAGCTTTTAAGTTAATAACAGTGCTACAATGTTTCTAATGGGACAATTTCTGAAGTGACTAGTCGTATCAGGAGAGAATCTGCTTTACGTACTCCTTTAATCCTGCACTGACTAGTCGTATTACTTGTACACTACGCTGCTATATATCTCTGTCGAATTTCTCAAAACTTACCTCACTCCCACAACTTTGTTTCCAACTACCCTGTGCTTTACCACAACAATGCCTTCTTGGCCATCATCTCCAGACTCTGAGGTAGAGGCGTACGAAGAGAGGGAACGTTGGGCGCTTGCAGATGAACTCGAGTTTCTAAATGAACTGAACTCTCGGCTTGGACCACCGTCCGAACAACGGCCCGTCCAACCTCCACATCAAGCCCAAGTACCAAACGTTCGACACACACATGAACAGTCCGTCGTTGTACCACGACAAGAAGTTGGTTCTCATCAAGTACCACATGTTCCAATTCTTGCTGAACAGGAAGGTGAATCTTATCAAGTTTGTTGCTACTGCGGTTATCCGGTTGAAGTTGTGGTTCGAGCAGATGGCAATGATATTGGTCGTCGCATTCAGCAATGTCCAGCTTATCCGAATGGGTGCAATTACATGGAATGGATAGACGAACCGATAGGGCCAAGGGGAATAACATATGCAAACGAACTCGAACAAGAGAATAGACAACTCCGTACCGTTATTGAACAGTTGCGGCTTAACCGTGATGATTAAGCAGCTTCACATCCCAAGAGCATGAACGTCAGATGTCAGTGTGTTGCATTTCGTGTATCTGTATTTCTTATGTTTCGAACTTATGTGTCCTTAACCGGACTATGTATCTCTCTTGTATTTGAATATTAGAATTCGGTATTTGTTTTATGTTGTTATGTTACGCTATATATACTATCTAATTGTCGTGGTAGTTCGCAGTTTAACGTTTACAACTTCATTCGACTATATAAGAATTGTTATACGTCGGATTTCATTGAAACACAACACGTTCGAATCTATACACCTATATTCTAATAATGAAACAGAAAAATGAGAATTTCATATTTTAAATATCGAGTTATGTCCAAATCAAGTTTCAAGAAAGTCGCTATGGAATTTAACACCAAAGTGCACAGGCGAGTTTTCAAATCGCGCCTATGGGCGAGTTTTCAAATCGCGCCTTCGTTAACACAGAACAGGTCTAATCCTGTAATTACTTTAAAAACAAGTCCGTTTGCGTTATACAATTCTGAAACAAGCCCAAATGGGTAAAAAGTCCTATATACTAATTATGTGGCCACGATAAAATGTTTCTTACATGGGAAAAAGATTTGGGCCGTGTATTAAAAATTGGACCATTATACATAAACAGTTTGGCCATGTTAAGTACCAGGTCAGGAAATTGGAGTTACAATATAATGACATGACCTTAATTTAATTTAAATCATTTAAGCCCACATATATATTAACTTATTTAACCAAAAGTGTCACGTTGAAAACTAAATCAGACATTATACAACGGGGTTAAGCACTTGGTAAACATACTTAGGCCTATAATGATGATTAGGCTAAGTCGAATATTTACCCAGGCATACTAAAGATCACTGTTCATCTTCCTTTTGTTCCTTGCTGCTTCGCAACAACTTCCTTCTAACTGTTCTTCTCGTCCACACAAACATTTCTGAACCCAGCTCGACACCATGCACACCCTTCCACCATGACTGAGCGATCTACCACCCACCCACACTGCTCGACCACCGGAATCTCTTCTCCGTCCATCACCTGACAAATTAGTATCTGCTCTTACCACCCACACTGTTCATCTTAATATCTGCTCTTACCACTTTATAACCTGTAGCAATGATGATACCAGAACATCACTGTTTGATGGTTCGTTTGCCAACAACCCAATTCAAAATGCACTCCTAGCTAGGCACTGCAACACCATGTCATTTCCCTGTTCACAGCTTCCCATACGTTCGGTTAACCCCATGCCTGGCACAGTTCAACACCGTACCACCTTCTGCATAATACCCGTTTCAAACTGATTCCCATCCCTTCCTGTTACGCCACATTCGTCCCAACTGTGAACCCAACAGCTCGCGTCCCCCCTTTCTCCATTTGTATGTATTCTTCCCCACACGCAAGTATTTCCTTCCCCTCTCGTTTCTACCATCCTCCAACATTATACTTCCCATTCCATGCAACTATTTACCCACTTCCACCTTCTGACAAAAGCAAACGTAAGCTCCTCCATAATTCCTTCTGCCTGATACCCTTCAATATATTTCGAACAAGCTTTTTCCACCTAATCGCTACCGTCAGTCACCGATGCTGGAGCAAATCGGAGACCGAGCCAACCCCCTAGCAGTGACTGTCCTGACCTCGGCTATGATGCAACTGCCCAAGACTCCAGCGACGACCCCACTGCATTACCACTTGTTAAGTTACGATAGGCTTGATCATGCAGGAGAAACATGGATGTGCTTTTATATCCAACTTGCGTGTTATTAAACAGAGATGGAAATTGGGTTTATCATTGATTAATTAGAGGAGCATCTCGGTGTGTGTGTGTGTATATATATATATATATATGTATATATATATATATGAGCGCAAGGGCGAACCCAAAAATTAATAAAGGGATGAGCTAATTTACAGTTTGACTAACATACAACTTAATAATAATGCATTTTGTAATTTTTACATTGTATTTTTTTTTTTTTTGATACTGGACTGCAGCGTAGGCCCGTCCGTGGCTAGCTCCACCCTTGATAAAGCGGAGCGTTAGAGTGGGAAAACTGTTTCAAAGTGACTGTGGCACATGCTTATATTAATTTGGACAAGATACGTTGGGCTGCATGGTGTCTTCAACAGGGTGTGTTGTCTTGAAATAGGCTTGCAGGATGGTTGGGTATGTAAGGCATGTGCGGAAAATTGTATGCAGAAGAAAATTATTGGCAGGGAAATAGGGTAGGTTATAAGTTTTTATTTTATACGGTTATTGATATTCAACATTGACCGTTAAATTCACACCGATATACACAAACCCCAAACACAACGAAAATGGACGTACTGCTACGTTCAAACATTCCGGTCTCAATGAAACTAATTTCATTGAAAGCGTACTCCATTTGTACAAATAGCATATTTTGATTTCAACTATAATTATCGGTTCACCTTTAAAATTCGTTTGCCGATAAAACAACTTTGTTTTGCTCCAAACTGAAAATCTAGCAATATTAATTGTACGCATCCCAATAAAACTCGTTTTGTTGAAAACAAATGTCGTTTGGAAACGGAAATTTTTAAAGCTTATAAAATATCGATATAATATATTTAAATTCCAAAACAACTAAATTTAACGATAATAAATTAATGTCATCGTATATATATTCAAATGGAATTTTATACAGCTTCAGACTCAACCAATATAAATTTTAAAACTCAATATTCAGAAATTCGGGTTAAAACGATATCCAAATATATGGAAATTCTTTTATATTTATTAATTAAATCATTATAATTTATTATCGATTCCATAGCGACTATTTGGAAATTTAATTTGGACTTAACTAAAAATTTACAAGTTAGAATCTTGGTTTTTCTCTTTCATTAGAAATTTATTATCTAACCGATTCCAACATTTCTTGTTTCACAGAAATTTGACTTTTATCGGATCTTGTATATTCAATTGAAGTTCAAAACTCAATATTACGAACTACCATGTCGTTTCGAGCCCGTTATATATATATATATATATATATATATATATATATATATATATATATTCGAACTTCATTTTTCTAATAATTAATTTCGATATAAAATCCATTAATATCACCAAATCAATATTTAAAAGAAATTTAAATATTCATAATTAATATACAAAAATCTGGGATGTTACATTTAATTAACAACTTTATATTTATATAGTTGGACATTTTTTCTGAAGTTACATATCTTGAGTGCTATTATTATGTGCATGTAAATTTGTGGTTGCAATTTTTTTCAAAGTAAAGGTTGAATCGCATGGTTTAATGTGCGCACACTGTAAGAGAGACATGTATGTATGTATGTATGTATCCATGTATACAAAAAATAAACGAGATATATACATGTAGGTGTGAATGGTTCATATTATTTTTGCATCCTTCTATTCATAGAATCTACCTGTGTATTTTTTAAAGATATTTGTGTCGATTCAAAAGTATTTAAAAATATGAAGATGACTAAAAATGCTAAATAGTTACATTATTGTAATTACGCTAACGTTCACTGACAACAATGAAAGTTTCTCACATATTAGATAGTTTTTACCTTTCATGGTATCTATCGTAAGACGATTATATAATATATATTAGGAAAGATATTTTAGTTCATATATAAGTTAGAAATTATTGTGTAAGATAAAAACACTGTATGTAATGACATTGGATTCAAAATCATAATGTCTCTTTGAACCTGATTATAAGGTTGTCATTGTTATATCAAGTAGTTATCTAATAGATACTGGGGCTAGAGAATTATCCAACTATATGCTAACTTAACAGGCCACTAAATAGAATTCACATTAAATATGGCTCAAAAGTTTTTTATGAAGGAACCTAGAGTAAATGCCCTTACATATTATTATTTTCCCTTTAATTTTTCAATTTCATGATTTGATTCTTTCTATTATCCTACATTAATTTTATTTGCATTTTCCATTAGAGAAACAAGGAAATGAATGTTGTTACTTGTTACTTATTCTTTGGTTCCATGGTACATATTTTTGAGACCTCCACCTTTGAATTTAGAATCTGATTCTTGATTTGATATGCTAAAATACCATTCCTGGGTTATTAATGGATTTTTTTTATACAAATGTATGTTTTTCTTAAAATTAGCAAACTTTCTATTAATTTCAAAATACGTGTTATGCATTTTGAACTATTGCTATCTTTATCATAATAGATTTTTAAATTTACAAACAACTATTGAAATTGATGATGACTTTATTTCAGAAAAAATATTTTATTATTTACATAGTTCCATTACATATAAGTATAATAACAAATATCATGATAATGCATTGATATTTAACTTTGTATGAACATGAGAGAATGTAAGTAGATTAAGACAATGAAACTATAACTTAAAATTTAATACAAACTAATTATAGAGTTCTTTACAATATGAATTACATACTATGATTTATTCCTTGTTCAATTAGATAGTTGGTTTAGGTTATGGTGAAGTTCATTCAAGTGTAAAGCTATATTGGTTATACTTTTCTATATTATTTTTTCAGGTTAATGGTGAAGGTACTATGAAAAATGGTTGTCAAGTGATTATCTGTATTATGATAATTAGTTAGTTTTATTCGTTGAGTATATTTTAATACAAACTTCTTGAATTTTGTATATACATAAAAATAAAAATAAGAGATGAGTTATTCTTGAATAAGGTCATGTATTCTGAGCCGTTGAGTAAGCATTGTGGAGCATTCATGTAATTTCAGAAATATTTTATAATTAAGATATATATTAGTCATATGTGGAGATGAGTTATTGAGACCCTCTATGTTTTATTAACAAGATCCACTATTTTTTACTAAAGAAAGATATGTAAACTGAAATGAAACTGCTTTATTTCTGTAATGAACAATATGTTAAAATGTACATAGGGTGTTAGCTTAAAATAGCTAACGAGATACAATGTAACAATTGAAATACAGGAATTGAGCTAAAATAAAAGATTCAACAAGTAATTGGGCTAAGCCCATGAAGTATTGTAAAAAGAAATGTAATGGGGTACTCATGTATTACTCAATACATTTCATACCCCCCCCCCCCCCGCAAACCCTATTCTCCAGATTAGGGTTTGAATATTAAAAATGGTCGCCGCCACGATTCAAATCCGGATTCAAATCCGTCTTTCTCTTTGAAAATTCTTCATTAAATCCTCTGTTTGTGCTGTTTCTTCTTATGTCAAGGCTTTTCTCTTGAGCTTGCGGTTCTAAGATGACGGATTTGTACCTTGTTGAGCTAAACTGACTTCCGTTGTTGATGAGAGTTTGGTGTGCTTCAGTTCCTCGATTTCCTTCAGAGTTGTTCTGAGAATTGAGACGATTGCTTACTGCTTCAACAAGCTTGCTGGAGGATGTTTCAATTCCTTTGTTAACAGTCAAATCTGAAGCTTTGCTGTGCTTTGAAGTGATGATTTCAGCTACGCTTAGCTTTTCTTTCAGAACTTCAAATCTGGTTCTCGATAGTGGTTTCGTCAGAATATCAGCGATCTGGTAAGTGGAAGGTACGTGATTTACTTCTAGTTTTCCTTTTTGTACTAACTCTCTGATGAAATATATGTCAAGTTCCAAGTGTTTTGTTCTTGAGTGTAATACCGGATTTGCTGTTAACGCTATGGTACTCAACACCACATAGTAGCTTTTGAGTTGTTTGTAACCTTTAGCTCACTTAATAAAGATTGAATCCAGATAATTTCTGTTGTTGTACTTGCAACACTGCGGTATTCAGCTTCAATGCTTGATCTGGAAACTGTATTTTGCTTCTTTGCAAACCACGATGTAGGATTCTTTCCTAAAAATATACAGTAACCACTGGTTGACTTTCTGTCATCATAGTCATTTGCCCAGTCTGCATCTGAATAGACATTGATATGTAGGTTATTGCTTAACTTTAGTATCAGTCCTTGATTGATTGTACCTTTCAAATATCTAAGGATTCTTTCAACTGCCTTCCAATGATCACTTAGAGGTCGTTGCATGAATTGACTTACCTTATTGACACTGTATGATATGTCTGCTCTAGTTATAGTGACATATTAAAGAGCTCCAATAATACTTCTGTACTGTCTTTCATTGCAAGTAGGTTCTCCTTTTTCTTTGCTTAAGTGTAGGTTGGTTACCATAGGAGTTGGTAGAGAATTAGCCTTGTCCATGTTTGCCTTTGACAGAATTTCTGCAATATATTTTCTTTGATTTAGTTGAAGCTCATTGTTTTCAGTTCTGCAAACTTCTATTCCCAGAAAATATGATAGCTCTCCAAGGTCCTTGATAAAGAATTCACTATTTAGTTGGTTCGTGATGCTTTCAATTTCAGTTTTGTTGTTGCCAGTGATTATAAAGTCATCCACATAAACTAGGACATATGTGATTGTAGTTGTTGTGAATTTTGTGAATAGTGAGTTGTCAGATCTTATAGGTGTGTAACCAAGCTTAGACAATGTTGCCTTTAGTTTGTTGAATCAGACCCTGGGTGCTTGTTTTAACCCATAGATTGCCTTGTTTAGTTTGCACATCATTCTTTTTCTAGACTTTTCTTCTAGGCCTGGTGGTAGTTCCATGTATACTTCTTCCTGTAATTCACCATTCAAAAAGGCATTATTTACACCTAATTGCTTGATGGTCCAGTTTTTGTACAGAGCTATGGTTAGAACTATTCTGATTGAGGTGGGTTTCACAACAGGTGAAAATGTCTCTTTGAAATCAATACCCCTTTGCTACTAACCTAGCTTTGTATTTAGAAACTGTACCGTCAGGTTGTCTCTTTATCCTATAGGTCCATCTGCACCCAATAATATTTTTGTTTTTGGGTGTTAGAACTAAACACCAAGTTTTCTTTTTAATCAAGGCATTTAATTCTTCTTTCATAGCTGACCTCCACTTATCATTTAGTGTAGCTTCATAATAAGTGGATGGTTCTTGTCATTGAACTCAACAGAAAAGGTTTTTGGTTTGAATATACCACTTTTTGCCCTTGTCACCATGTGATGTTGATTTTGCACCTGAGTTTCTTCATTTCTCATCTCTATCTGACTATTGGTTGAGCTGGCATTGTCACTGTTGCTGATATTTTCTTCATGTGGTTCAGTGTCATTTCCACTTGTAGTAGTTTCATTCTGATCACCTGATTCAGTGTGAACTTATATTTTGTGTGGCTTTTGTGTGTGTCATGCTGTTGTTAGATTTTGGCACATAAACAATATCATTCACTTGTTCAGAAATATTTGGAATAGAGCACCTAGGATTATAGACCTTACTGGTGGGTTTGTGAACAAGATTTTTGAATGGAAATTTTTGTTTCATCAAATATAACATGTCTAGATATATAAATCTTCCCATTGCTGTCCATACATTTGAACCCCTTATGATTGTTAATGTACCCTAAAAATGTACAAGGAGTAGATCTATAATCAAATTTGTGTCTATTGAATGGTCTAGTATAGGGAAAGCACAGACACCCAAAAGTCTTTAAGTCACTGTAACTTGGTTTTATTTGAGTTAAGATCTCTATAGGGCATTTCATATCTAGTACTTTAGTTGGTAGTCTGTTTATCAAATAGACAGTAGTTGCAAAAGCATCTGGCCAGAATTTCAATGGCAATGATGCTTGAGTAAGAAGTGTCAACCCTGTTTCAACAATATGTCTGTGATTTCTTTCTATTAAACCATTCTGTTCAGATGTGTAAGGACATGTTAATCTGTGAGTAATGCCCTTTTTGTAGAAATACTCTTTCAGTGGTTGAAATTCTTTACCACCATCACTTTGAATAATTTTCACATTATGACCTAATTGATTTCCAGCATTAGCTATGAATTTCATGACAGCATTATAAGTATCAGACTTTGATTTCAAGAAATATATCCACACATATCTTGAATGTGCATCAAAAAATGAAATGTAAAATTTATAACCATAGTCAACATCAATTGGTGCACGACCCCAAAGATTAACAACAACTAATTTTAATGGGTTTAAGTACTTTGTTTCAGAGTTTGGGAATGGTAGTTTGTGGCTTTTACCCATTTGACAGTAAGTACATATAAAATCATTTGGGATATCAACAGAAATGCCATCATTATAAAGGATTTTTTGAACAATTTTAGAACTTGGGTGACCAAGTTTACAATGCTACATTTCAAAGGTCAAACAGTCACTATTGGCACTAGATTCTGAAATATTACAAAAATTATTTTCTAAGTCATTTTTTCTTGAGTTTCCAGAACCAAACTTGTACAGTCCATTTTGTTCCCTACCTTGCAATAAGATATTTTTAGTCAACATGTTCCTAACTATACAGTGTTTAGGGTAAAATTCAAAAGACACTTGGTTGTCTTTTGCACACTGTGACACACTGATTAAGTTTTTTCTTATATGAGGTGCACACAATAGATTATTTAGATAAAGTTGTTTGGCACCCTTAATGCTAGCATGTCCAGTGTGAGAAATGATTATAGAATTACCATTACCCATAATCAAAGATTTTTTACCTTTGTATCCACGTTTGCCAAGATTCAAGTTGCTTAAACTGTTAGTGACATGATGTGTTGCCCCTGAATCTAGAAACCATGCATCATCTTGTATGTCATCAATTGTAGCCACATTTGAGGTAGAGTCTTGACTGTTTTTGCTATCAGTTTGACGGTTGACCATATTGGCATTTGGATTGTTGTTTCTGTTATTATTATTGCTCTGCTGATTGACATTGAAACTGTTGTTGAATCTGAAATAACATCTGTTGGCTGTGTGACCAATTTTCTCACAAATTTGGCACTTTGGCTTGTTATTGGAGTTCCATCTGCCAGATCTTCCACGTCCTCTGCCTGATTGACCTCCTCTCTGGTAAGAACTTTGACCTCTCGCATTATTGCTTTGTTGATTCTTTTCTTTACCAGCAGTTGTACAGTTGACTGAGGCATCTGTTTCTTGATCTTTCTTTCTTAAGAATCTGCCTTCATGTGCTAATAACATAGAATACACACTTTGTAGTGATGATTTGGGTTCAATTGATGTGATGAATGCAATTACAGATTCGTATTCATCTTCAAGTCCTCCAACTATATATAGCACTTGTTCTTTTTCCTCAATTCTACTGCCTGTACATGCTAGTTGGTCACATAGATTCTTTACCTTCATTAGATAATCATTTAGGCTAGAGTTGTCCTTCTTTATAGATTGTAGTTGCTTTTTGTAGTGCAAAACTATAGCAGATGATTGGCTAGTAAATGATCTCTCCAGAGCAGTCCATATGTCATATGCATTTTTGATTCCGATCAGTTGTGGCATGAGAGATGATCCCACTGTTGACGTTAACCACTAGATTGTTATCTTTGTCTCTGTTGAATTTTGCTGGTACAGTTTTAGTACCACAAAGATAATCTTCTAGACCGTAACCTTTTGCAGCTGTTTTAACTTGCAGTTTCCACAGAAGATAGGTAGATTCATCCAGTTGTATTGAGATTATATTTCTTTGCGGCTTTGTAATGTCCTTGATGAAATCTTCAGTGCTTTCGTCACTGGTTTGGTTTGATCTTGTCGATGATCTTGGTGAAGTTAGTGGTGGATCAGTTCCAGCCATAACTCACAGGTGACAGAAGAGGGATTATGATTTGCGAGAAAGGAGGTAAGTACTTCAAGAAACTCTGGTCCTTGAATTGAATTGTCTGGTTGAATTTTTTAATTGATTGCAAAAGCAACTAGAAATGCCAAGATGATGATTTCTATGATGTTTTGCTTTGATTTCTTTTCTGATTGATTTTCTTGGACGGTTTTTGCTATCAGTTTTCTTTTCTGATTGACTTTCTTGGAAGGCTTTTGCTATCAGTTGAATGTTTTCACCAGACTTTTTGATCAGGTTGGAGATTTTTTTGAAATGATTTGCCGCTAAGCTAGTGATGGTGAAAACTGTTGTAGCCACTTGATGGCAAGGCACTGTTTTTCCGATCACGGCCTCAACCCTCAAATGATGAGATTGATTCAAATCTCAGATGAGGGGTACCCAAATGATGATACTACTCTGATGGGTGATCTATCTTTTGATAGATTTAGTAGAGGCACTATTTGAACGATCAGGATCTTGATGCAGTTAGCAGATTTAGCTCTGATACCAAGAAAGATATGTAAACTGAAATGAAATTGCTTTATTTCTGTATTGGACTATATGTTAAAATGTACATAGGGTGTTAGCTTAAAATAGCTAACGAGATACAATGTAACAATTGAAATACAGGAGTTGGGCTGAAATAAAAGATTCAACAAGTAATTGGGCTAAGCCCATGAAGTATTGTAAAAAGAAATGTAATGGGTACTCATGTATTACTCAATACATTTCATAATTAATCTTCATTCATGTGTAATTCGTTTTGCCTTGCTTAGGATATATAGCTTTTAGGACTATCTGTCTATTTCATCTGCCTCACTTAGCGATGAGTTTTTTTAGTACAAGCATGGTTTGCTTTTGAATTTATTTTTAAGTTTGTTGTTTTTTCTTTGTTGATTAACTAGTATCTCCAATCTATAAAAGTGAACAAGTATTCAAATTGATTGAATCCTTTTATGGATAGTTTACATATACGAAGATGGTATTCTGCCATTTTCCTTGTGTTTATATATAACTTTCATAATTATATGCATGTATTATGGTATCACATTCATTGTCCGATAATGTTTCCCTACCATTTCAATTTTTGATATTAAATTTGTAGTAATCCAAATTTTGTGAATCGTTGTATTTTTATTGTTTGAAAGATGATGATTCTCATGATATAATAACTAAAGCCTTTTTAGCATTAATTTTTTAATGTTATGTTACAAAAATAATGTTAATTATACTTAAATTTCATGTATACATCACTTATCCTTTTCTCTGTTGGTTGTTTATAACTAAAATATTTAGATACAATAATCTCAAGTAAAATAAAGAGGAACCTTCTATATTTACATACATCGTTGATAACTGTAATGGTATTTTATTGACCGGATTCTGAGTTCATTTGTTGAAAATTAGCTATTTTTAAACATTGATATTACCTCATTTTAAATATGGTGATTATTTTTAGATGTTTGTTGCCATTATACGTTTAAGATATAGTAAGCACTTTGCTTGCACTTTAATTTTTCTTACCATCATCCACTTTAATGCCCTGAAAAATTACCATACAGTTTGAATAAACATGAGTTAAAGTAAAATTTTCCAGCCAATCTTAAGCATGAGTCTACTCTAATAAACTGGGACTTCAAACATATGTTTTGTTTTTCTAAGAACATATTGCATATCACATAATTTATATGTTATAGATATATTTGGCTACGGCCTATGCAACTACAAAAGCATTTAATTAATAATATGCTAAATATTGAAAATAATTGAAGTAATTTAGATTTAGTAAATCATGAAAAACAATGTTTATATATCCTTTATTTCATGATGCTTCCTCTCAGTGCTTTGTCACTTATTTTCAATTTTAAAATTATACAGTATCACCAAAACGTAAGTCAATCACGGTCTACATCAAAAATTACAAAAACAATTTATTGTAATGTTAACCCAAATGATTTCTGATTTCTATAATTTTTCTAACAACAATTAAATAAATTATACTTTTTCCTAATAATTCCACATGACTGTAACACCCCACCTCCGCTAGGGTCACTCGCAAAGGAATGCACTAGCTTTAGAGGGGCATTATTGGTAAACATGCACAGAAATATCACAAGACAGAACATATAAAATAGCGGAAGTAAAATCAAACTTTCATAACATTAATAAATAAGGTCTAAAGCCTTTTACATCAGAGTACATTAAAACCTGTCTTGCAATAGTAAAGAAGCATAAATACTTTTTCATAAATTATTCCCCAAGTAAAACAGTAAAGTAGCCATAGCCAAGAAAAGTCCAAGCCATCCAAGATGACCTTCAAGCAGAAGAAGTCCGAACTAAACAGCAGTATTTCCTCCCTGTAACCTTGGGGGGGGGGGGAATGGAAGAAAAGAGGCGAAACAAAACGGGTCAGTCAAAAAGACTGAGTAAGCCCTATCTACTATCAGCATAAAAACTAGTAAAGTTAACTGACATGAGAAACTGAGATGAACATAAGCATGATGACAAGATAGATAAGCTAAATCAAAATAACAGGATGAACTACTGAACTCAGATAAACTAAGGTGTCATGATAAATTACGGTGTCAAGATAAAACAAGGTATCCCATCGTCAAGTTCCTGTCAAATATAATATCCCCAAGATATCTATCACGTATAACATCCCATGGTATCTATCCTGTCTTTTAGCTCTGCACCTACCGTACTAGTTTCCCCACCGTATCATGTGTTAACCATGAATGACCCTTACCCAAAAGTCGTGTAATGGTCCATGTCAACCTAATATATCGCATATATAGGTTACTCAACTCGTATGTTTTATTCCATGTAAGTGTTCAGTCCCTTGCCGTAGACCATACGGGCTTTCCCAAGAGATTCTATACTACTTTAACATAGTTCCGTGATCCCTAAGATCGTTTTGGATTGTCACCCTATATCTAACTAGGGTCTTCCAACATGAATCATTGTTTGTACAACTAGGACTTATGCTACCTAGGACTACTAGGGATTATGCTTACCTGTTGCACGTTTTCGTATCTCGGTTTTGGTTCAACCACCCAGGGCCACTGGGATTTACGCTAACCGTCAACCGCGCCCTTTTTCCCACGCATTCACCGTGAATCGTTTTTCCATGACTGTATGCACATGTATCACATCGTGCCATCCGAGTCCTGTCACAGGGCAGACCAGGAAATACATGACTCGGTCGGGAGCTTTCGATTTATCTGCCGATGCAGATGCTAAGGTCATTTTTTTCTATACGTGGCTATGGTCCCACGAGACCACTCCCTCAACTAGCGAAAGACAAGACAGGATAAATCCTGTATGAGAACACACTACTGGCCAACCCACAATCTAGCCTTACCGCAACCATAATTAGATAGCAATTATGGTCTTTTGGGCGTTCTCTGCCTTTCCGTACGTACACGCTTGACCAAATATGGTAGGTAGCCTGACGAAATGCTATCTAGGGTACGACCCCGTCTTTAGATCGCTCGTATAGCAACCAAGGCATACTCTTGGTTCTTCTAACGCAGACCTTAACCTCTCATGAGCCTAGTATGATCACCTGGCAGCTCATAGAGGGATACCAAGAATATCCTCACGTTCCCCGAAGCCGCTGCTTCGTTACCCAGTTCGCTGGAGCCTTTATCTAAATCAGATACTTGCTCCTACTCGTATACTTAAACAATGACCTACCGTATCAGGTTACTCATCTATCTATGAACTAGTCTAAATTTCCTTGACTAAGAATCATTACTTAGTTATTCTTCAACTAAGGTTTACCACTTAGCCTTATTCCCGTTATCCTTGTTAACTACGGTTATCCACCTAATCCTCAGAACTAGGGTTTACATAATGGATTAAGTGTCACTCAAGTTCATGACTTAACCCGTCTACAAATCATGTCAAAATTGGCTAAGTATCCAAGTTCAAGACTTAACCCTACAAACCATGCTCAAGTTGGTTAAGCATATATTAACTTGACCCTATCAAATTACTGAGTCAAATCGGTCAAGCGTATTTAAGCGATTCGTGACTTAGCCTTATCATGTTATCACGTTAGATTGGTTAAGTATTGGTTAACTTAACCTTATCAAATAACCGAGTTGGAGTGTTTAAGTATAGGTTACTTAATCACTTCAAAATTACCGAGTTAGATTTGTTAAGTCTAGGCTAACTTAATCCCATCCGATTTCCATGTTTAGACTAGTTGAGTCTAATCTTAACCCCATCCATTAACTGTATCTTTCGGTTAAGTGTCATTAAGAAAACTTACTTAACCTTACCAAATTATCGTGTTGGATTGATTAAGTGTTGGTTAACTTAACCCCGTCTACTAGTCGTATAAAAATGTTTAAGTGCCATTAGGCAAATCAAGTTACTTAACCTACCCAACCTTGTCATGTTTTGTTAAGTATCATTAGCCTAATCGAATTACTTAACCCATTTGTCCATGTCATATTTGGTTAAGAGTCATTAATCAAATTAACTTAACCTTATCATGTGGCATTAATTACTTAATGCACCCCAACCTCTCACATTAGACTTTGTTGTGGTTACTAGTTAAGCCGGTCGGTTCCGGGTAGCTTTACACCACAACTTGGTCTAACCTCGGGTTCAAGCACAACATGACCAACTTCTCACATTGGGTCCTATTGTTTGCAACTACTAGTTAGGCCGGTCGGTTCCGGGTAGTTTTACGTTGCAAACTCAACCCAACCTCGAGTTGGTCACTTTCATGTTTAGTCTAATGTCATGTTCATATTCAAGTATTCTTAAGAATATGGGTAGACCTAACTTAATAGGTAAATTCCCAATTCCATAGTATGGGTAGACCTAACTTAATAGGTAAATTCCCAATTTCATATTTTCAAACATACTCACATGTCAACTTCCATGTTATATTTCAAGTCATGTTTTTAAGTTATATTTTCATGTCATTAGAAATTACCCATAACATAACCCAACGCTTTTAAACTCGCATATACGTTCGCAACAACGTAATGGATTAAAAGAAGAGACTTGGCAAAGGCATGACAAAAATGGATATTAAGCCACAAGTTAATCATGGTGGCAAATGTGGCACAAATGTGTTCATTAACTTGCATGCTACATTCTCAAGCCTCAAAAACATGCATAAATCCAAACTTGGCACATAAGCGAATCATGGTGACAAAAGACATGGAATGATGACTAGTAACTCGCATATATCATCATATAAGGGTTATGACTTCATATGCAAGTTGACATAAAGGTTATGAAGGTTCTCATGTTGCATAATGCAACATTTCAACATAAAGGTTGTAGCTTTTAGCTCACAAGATCAAGATAATGACTTCATAAACTTGCATAACATGATAACATGTATCATTCTCAATGATCAAACCCAAACTTGCAACATGAACATTTAACTTCATAGTTAATATCTAAGAGTAGGGAAAGGGCTTACATTGCTATGAAGGCACAAATCAACATAAAATAAAAAGATTGAGACGAAGCCATTCAAGCAACACCAAAAACCCCAAATCAACAAGCTCCAATAAAACCCATGAGCAAAATCCAATAAAAATCCAATCTTTGAAGAAGAAAGGTCGCATCTTTGGCTTGAATGCAACTTAAAAGCCCTCATACAAACTTGAAATCACTCATATGATCATGTAATCTCTCATGTGAATGAAGATAGAATTTATGACAAGAGGATGGAGGCTAGGGTTTTGAGTGGAGGCAATGATCAAGAATCATTTTGGCATAGTTTAGTTGTAGGAATGAATAATGAGGGTTTTAGGAGAGGGTTAGGGGTCTTTTTATAGAAGACTAGGATAGTTTTAGCCATAGAATAGACCCTAGAACCAATCCTAGCCTTTAAAGCATGTCTTGGGGAAGAAGTCACATGTAGGAACCATCTAGGGCCTTGAAACCAGCCCTAGAGTCAATCCGGGCCACCAAAACCCATCCCGGGCCTCAAAAATGGGTTCTGGGCCGCCCCAGGACGAAAAAGTTGACCTGTACAGGGGGCAAGTCGACAGGCAAGTCGACACCATGGCCCCCAAGTCGACAGCCAAGTCGACAGGGCTGTCGACACCTGGCCAGTCTGCCCGAAAACTACTGAAAACTTGTTCTGGCCATATCTTGGTCATACGGACTCCGATTTTCGAAAACTCGGACTCTATTTCGCGTATTTTTCCGAGACGAACGCAATGGTGAAGTCCATTTTACCTGATTCAAATTCTAAAATTTAATTCTGCCTTGATTTCTTGTTTTAACGTGTTATCGAAATACGGGTTGTTACATTCTCTCCTCCTTTAAGGATTTCGTCCCCGAAATCTCCAAGTTAGGAAGAACATATCCTACCATCCATCATCCATCTACTCAAAGCATCATCCACAAGCAGCCATTTTCCTTAGACGATTTCTAATGCTGTATGAATACATGCAGAAGGTGTGTGTGTATGTACTTATCTAATGCGAATGATCAGGCCTGAATGATCTTTCTAATGCAAAATATGTTTAGTGCCATGAATCCAACATGTATGCAAATAGTCCTAGTCATATAAAAACTATATGTGTGCACAATCATTCATTCATATGCAACATCCGCATGGTAACACATTCAATTTCATCCATAAACAAGTATAAATACTCGTGCATATGCAATATGAGATGTGACCGAATCGAGCTAGTATCTAATGTTTATTCGCGCATCCACGAGCAACCACTTGCAACCATATCAATCATAACATGTTTCAAATACATGTTTACATCCATAGGGTTCTACCTAGGATTCCCTGAAACAGGGTCGAGAAGATAAACAAGACAAACTCCTTACGGGGTTTGTAACAGAAAATAGGACCGAGAGGATATCCATAACAGATAACATATAAGCAAGCTCTACAAGTGAACCAAGGATCAAAGATATACTCTTAAAAAGAGATATGATGCGCGGTCTAAGCCGCATTTCCTTGAGCTTAATTCCATCGTGCCTTGATCGTCCTTCAACTTCACGATTTCGCAGCTTCTTATTTCCTGTTTCCATAACATGAGTTGGGACTCATTTCCTCGTCGCCTCTCGTTCCACTTTTGCCTATTCTTTTTCTAGAATACTTGGCTCCAACATAACCACGTACTCATGATCTCATGCAAGCTTTCCAAAATTTCACTAGTGAATCTTGGATCTCGTTTATATACTATAAGGTATTCCATGTAGAAGAACTTTCTCTTAAAAGTAACCAGTTGTCAAACAGGTTACCACGCGCACTTACTAGGGTAATTCCTATAACCCATGCATAAGTGAAATAAACCATCCGTCTTATCGGCGAACACCACTCGATCGGGCTTCAAATTTCCAATAAATTCATCAAGGGATTCTAAGTAACTAGTCATGACAGAACCTAAAAAGGTTACACGAGACTTCGAGGGTATTACCAAGGCTAGTCAAAAGTCTAACTACCCTCCTATCAAAACCGAGAATGGCATCCCTTACTGGATAACCACTTCATCCCTAGAATCCATCCATAGCTTATAAACATAAGCATTATTTCCAAACTCAACACTTGGCATAGACATTCTCAAATCCAAACAAGCCATGAATAAATGGACCGATTCTCCAACAAGACTTGAGACAAAATGGGATTCTCTATTACACTAGTACTAAGGTGCAGAGACTCAACTATCGAAGCGGACTTAAATGATGCGGTGATCAAAACTAAGTCTTGGCGGGATGATAGAAAAGAATAACTAAACTTTCCACAAGGATGTTATCCCCCTTCTCAGGTACTCTAGTGGGGTATGATGATCTTGTCCTTGTCCATAATACTTAACTATCCGTCCCGTTTAACCATACCATAGATACTTTCTCGTCATGTCCTGGGTTGAGCCATACCAACAGGTTGCTTATCCTTAAGCTTGTATCCTTTATCCTCTTTCTTACTATCCTTTCTTATAACTCGGCCACTGGCCTCTCGAGAACCACCTCCATCGTATGGAAAACACTTTCTTAGATAGAAAAGACTAGTCGCAGTTAAGACCACTGTGACTACAGATGGAGGAAAGAAAGGAAAAGAGATTCAATTAAGGAAACAAGGATAGTGCTAATGGATTTTGGGGAATAGCCTTTTTCTTTTAAAAGAAAATTTTCTTGAAAAATGCTTCTTTGTAAACGATTTTCAAATAGTTTTCATAAGGTCTTTAAAAACTTTTGCCCAGTCTAGTATCCTTCTGCTCTGATACCAAATGTAACACCCCACCTCCGCTAGGGTCACTCGCAAAGGAATGCACTAGCTTTAGAAGGGCATTATTGGTAAACATGCACAGAAATATCACAAGACAGAACATATAAAATAGCGGAAGTAAAATCAAACATCCAATACATTAATAAATAAGGTCTAAAGCCTTTTACATCAGCGTACATTAAAACCTGTCTTGCAATAGTAAAGAAGCATAAATACTTTTTCATAAATTATTCCCCAAGTAAAACAGTAAAGTAGCCATAGCCAAGAAAAGTCCAAGCCATCCAAGATGACCTTCAAGCAGAAGAAGTCTGAACTAAACAGCAGTATTTCCTCCCTGTAACCTTGGGGGGGGGGGGGGGAACGGAAGAAAAGAGGCGAAACAAAACGGGTCAGTCAAAAAGACTGAGTAAGCCCTATCTACTATCAGCATAAAAACTAGTAAAGTTAACTGACATGAGAAACTGAGATGAACATAAGCATGATGACAAGATAGATAAGCTAAATCAAAATAACAGGATGAACTACTGAACTCAGATAAACTAAGGTGTCATGATAAATTACGGTGTCAAGATAAAACAAGGTATCCCATCGTCAAGTTCCTGTCAAATATAATATCCCCAAGATATCTATCACGTATAACATCCCATGGTATCTATCCTGTCTTTTAGCTCTGCACCTACCGTACTAGTATCCCCACCGTATCATGTGTTAACCATGAATGACCCTTACCCAAAAGTGGTGTAATGGTCCATGTCAACCTAATATATCGCATATATAGGTTACTCAACTCGTATGTTTTATTCCATGTAAGTGTTCAGTCCCTTGCCGTAGACCATACGGGCTTTCCCAAGAGATTCTATACTACTTTAACATAGTTCCGTGATCCCTAAGATCGTTTTGGATTGTCACCCTATATCTAACTAGGGTCTTCCAACATGAATCATTGTTTGTACAACTAGGACTTATGCTACCTAGGACTACTAGGGATTATGCTTACCTGTTGCACGTTTTCGTATCTCGGTTTTGGTTCAACCACCCAGGGCCACTGGGAATTACGCTAACCGTCAACCGCGCCCTTTTTCCCACGCATTCATCGTGAATCGTTTTTCCATGACTGTATGCACATGTATCACATCGTGCCATCCGAGTCCTGTCACAGGGCAGACCAGGAAATACAGGACTCGGTCGGGAGCTTTCGATTTATCTGCCGATGCAGATGCTAAGGTCTGTTTTTTTCTATACGTGGCTATGGTCCCACGAGACCACTCCCTCAACTAGCGAAAGACAAGACAGGATAAATCCTGTATGAGAACACACTACTGGCCAACCCACAATCTAGCCTTACCGCAACCATAATTAGATAGCAATTACGGTCTTTTGGGTGTTCTCTGCCTTTCCGTATGTACACGCTTGACCAAAGATGGTAGGTAGCCTGACGAAATGCTATCTAGGGTACGACCGTGTATCGTCGACTATCCCCTATCCATCCCCGTCTTTAGGTCGCTCGTATAGCAACCAAGGCATACTCTTGGTTCTTCTAACGCAGACCTTAACCTCTCATGAGCCTAGTATGATCACCTGGCAGCTCATAGAGGGATACCAAGAATATCCACACGTTCCCCGAAGCCGCTGCTTCGTTACCCAGTTCGCTGGAGCCTTTATCTAAATCAGATACTTGCTCCTACTCGTATACTTAAACGATAACCTACCGTATCAGGTTACTCATCTATCTATGAACTGGTCTAAATTTCCTTGACTAAGAATCATTACTTAGTTATTCTTCAACTAAGGTTTACCACTTAGCCTTATTCCCGTTATCCTTGTTAACTACGGTTATCCACCTAATCCTCAAAACTAGGGTTTACATAATGGATTAAGTGTCACTCAAGTTCATGACTTAACCCGTCTACAAATCATGTCAAAATTGGCTAAGTATCCAAGTTCAAGACTTAACCCTACAAACCATGCTCAAGTTGGTTAAGTATATATTAACTTGACCCTATCAAATTACTGAGTCAAATCAGTCAAGCGTATTTAAGCGATACGTGACTTAGCCTTATCATGTTATCACGTTAGATTGGTTAAGTATTGGTTAACTTAACCTTATCAAATAACCGAGTTGGAGTGTTTAAGTATAGGTTACTTAATCACTTCAAAATTACCGAGTTAGATTGGTTAAGTCTAGGATAACTTAACCCCATCCGATTTCCATGTTTAGACTAGTTGAGTCTAATCTTAACCCCATCCATTAACTGTATCTTTCGGTTAAGTGTCATTAAGAAAACTTACTTAACCTTACCAAATTATCGTGTTGGATTGATTAAGTGTTGGTTAACTTAACCCCGTCCACTAGTTGTATAAAAATGGTTAAGTGCCATTAGGCAAATCAAGTTACTTAACCTACCCAACCTTGTCATGTTTTGTTAAGTATCATTAGCCTAATCGAATTACTTAACCCATTTGTCCATGTCATATTTGGTTAAGAGTCATTAATCAAATTAACTTAACCTTATCATGTGGCATTAATTACTTAATGCACCCCAACCTCTCACATTAGACTTTGTTGTGGTTACTAGTTAAGTCGGTCGGTTCCGGGTAGCTTTACACCACAACTTGGTCTAACCTCGGGTTCAAGCACAACATGACCAACTTCTCACATTTGGTCCTATTGTTTGCAACTACTAGTTAGGCCGGTCGGTTCCGGGTAGTTTTACGTTGCAAACTCAACCCAACCTCGAGTTGGTCACTTTCATGTTTAGTCTAATGTCATGTTCATATTCAAGTATTCTTAAGAATATGGGTAGACCTAACTTAATAGGTAAATTCTCAATTTCATAGTATGGGTAGACCTAACTTAATAGGTAAATTCCCAATTTCATATTTTCAAACATACTCACATGTCAACTTCCATGTTATATTTCAAGTCATGTTTTTAAGTTATATTTTCATGTCATTAGAAATTACCCATAGCATAACACAACGCTTTTAAACTCGCATATACGTTCGCAACAACGTAATGGATTAAAAGAAGAGACTTGGCAAAGGCATGACAAAAATGGATATTAAGCCACAAGTTAATCATGGTGGCAAATGAGGCACAAATGTGTTCATTAACTTGCATGCTACATTCTCAAGCTTCAAAAACATGCATAAACCCAAACTTGGCACATAAGCGAATCATGGTGACAAAAGACATGGAATGATGACTAGTAACTCGCATATATCATCATATAAGGGTTATGACTTCATATGCAAGTTGACATAAAGGTTATGAAGGTTCTCATGTTGCATAATGCAACATTTCAACATAAAGGTTGTAGCTTTTAGCTCACAAGATCAAGATAATGACTTCATAAACTTGCATAACATGATAACATGTATCATTCTCAATGATCAAACCCAAACTTGCAACATGAACATTTAACTTCATAGTTAGTATCTAAGAGTAGGGAAAGGGCTTACATTGCTATGAAGGCACAAATCAACATAAAATAAAAAGATTGAGACGAAGCCATTCAAGCAACACCAAAAACCCCAAATCAACAAGCTCCAATAAAACCCATGAGCAAAATCCAATAAAAATCCAATCTTTGAAGAAGAAAGGTCGCATCTTTGGCTTGAATGCAACTTAAAAGCCCTCATACAAACTTGAAATCACTCATATGATCATGTAATCTCTCATGTGAATGAAGATAGAATTTATGACAAGAGGATGGAGGCTAGGGTTTTGAGTGGAGGCCATGATCAAGAATCATTTTGGCATAGTTTAGTTGTAGGAATGAATAATGAGGGTTTTAGGAGAGGGTTAGGGGTCTTTTATAGAAGACTAGGATAGTTTTAGCCATAGGATAGACCCTAGAACCAATCCTAGCCTTTAAAGCATGTCTTGGGGAAGAAGTCACATGTAGGAACCATCTAGGGCCTTAAAACCAGCCCTAGAGTCAATCCGGGCCACCAAAACCCATCCCGGGCCTCAAAAACGGGTTCTGGGCCGCCCCAGGACAAAAAAGTTGACCTGTACAGGGGGCAAGTCGACAGGCAAGTCGACACCATGGACCCCAAGTCGACAGCCAAGTCGACACCTGGCCAGTCTGCCCGAAAACTACTGAAAACTTGTTCTGGCCATATCTTGGTCATACGGACTCCGATTTTCGAAAACTCGGACTCTATTTCGCGTATTTTTCCGAGACGAACGCAATGGTGAAGTCCATTTTACCTGATTCAAATTCTAAAATTTAATTCTGCCTTGATTTCTTGTTTTAACGTGTTATCGAAATACGGGTTGTTACAATGACATTTTGTTTTTTATTAACAGTTTGCTTTCATCAATATAGCAAGCTCTAATAGGAAGACCCAAAAGGTGTTTAAGCAAGTTTGATGTTCAAGGATTCAAGTATAAATTTAGTTTTGATCGCGTAAAGTTATGGTAGTTATTTTCAGAATTTTGATCTCAGAAGCATCTTAATTGTAAAGGGAAGGGATGGTGTTGTGTTAGGACTTAGTTCCTAATTTTCTAATGTTGCATTGTTTTGGAGATGCAATTTTTTTTTTCCTGAACGTGTCCAGTTTCTTGTCAGAATAAATGAGATGCGATGTTTGTTAGCAAGGAATTATTCCAAAGGAGTCCTTGCTTGAATCAATTTTGATGCTTCCAACATGCTCGATGTACCTATTCAAATAAGGCAAAATGAACATCTGAAAGCACTGTGAGAACTTGAACTAAACCTAAAACTAACTGTCCAGTGCAACTTCCAACTCCTGCTCAAATAAGGCAAAATGAAGCTAATGAAGAAGCTAAGCTAACTAAATTTCAGTAAGGGTTAAGTGCAACTTGCTTCAATTTTAAAGGTGATCATCAACTACTGAATTTTTTCAGGAAATTCATACAGAAAATGAATGTTAGAGAAGAGATCACATACATGGAAAATGCACTTAAGAGGTTTTTTTGAAGCCGGTTATTCTGCAAAAAAGATGAATGTTGATTTAGAACAAATTGTAAAAAATGAGGTCATCTCTCAAATTACGGATCAAAGCTTCTGCTCAACCTTAGATATTGTATTTAAGTACTTGTATAAGATGATGTATAAAAGCTCTCTTTTCCAATATGAACATTTGTAAGATAAAAGCTATTGTAAGAAGATTTTATAATAACTTTTACCCCAACATGCAACTCTTCTTGTACCGTTCTAACATTTTAGTAAAATGGGATATATAGAACTGCAACCCATACTGAAATATATATATATATATATATATATATATATATATATATATATATACATATACATGTATATGTGTATGCACGCGTGCGTGCGCGCGCGCACACACACACACACATACACACACACACACATATATATATTATAACAAGCTATATTATATAAGATACGGACGTCGTTTATTGTGAAGAGAAGTCAAATTCTGATATGTAACATCTTTTGCCGATATCATGTTGTGTTTTTGCATGTAGTTTGACAGATTTTAACTGCTATATTTTCTGCCTATCGCATAACCTATCTTAGTTGATCAGGGCGGTAGCCAACGTTATGTGTGAAGTCGACGACGTTATGTAAATTCATACGCATCGGAGTGTTGCGGCGTCGCGTAAATTTTCTTATTCTACTTTAACAATTTTTTTAAAGTATAAGTATTTAACTATGCTTTTACATGAAATCATAGGTATGGATAGTTTGCATTTTTAATTTTAAGATGCAACATCTATTTATTTTCTAAAAAGTTGAATTTTTGTTGGATCATATTTTTAAGGTATATATTGAAAACATTAACGTTGAGAATATTATAATATGCTTGTTAGAGAACATGCTGAAGAATAAGGAATATGCCATAGAAGGGTTCAGTATTGTAATCTTTTGTATCTTTGTACAATATAATAATTAAAATTCAATAAAGATGTAGCCCCTTAATTTATATTCATTTTCTCTTCTTCTCATCTCTTTTTGATTTATTTATTTGGTTCTTCATCAATTATTTATGTTTCGATTAGTTATTTCAATATGGTATCAGAGCAGGTTGTTGTAGCAAATTTGAGATCTGTTACTTGTTGATCAGGGATTTTGAGATATGATATTTGATAATTATCGAATCGGGTTATGTCACACGAAAGAGAAGATTCGCTTCAAGCTATAGCTATTCGACCAGATAAAAAAGAGGTATTTTTTTTGATCTAGTCAAACACCTATAGCTTGAAGCGAATCTTTTGTTTCGCATTCCATAACCAGATTCAAGAATTATCAAATATCATATATCAAAATCACCGGTCAACAAGTAACAGATCTTAAATCTGCAACAAGAACCTGCTCTAATACCATGTTAAAATAACTAATCCAAACATAAATAATTGATGAAAAACAAAAAATAATCAGAAGATATGAGAAGAAGAGAAGATGAATATAAATTAAGGGGCTACATCTTTATTGAATTTTGAATTAATATATCGTATAAAAGATTACAGTACTGAACCGTATATTTAAAGGGTTTTCTATTCTCTAGCATATTCCTTATTCTCTATCATATTCCTTATTATTCAGCGTATTCTCTAACGAGCATATTCTAATATTCTTTCAGCATTAAATACTTATTCTTTAGTATATTCTCTGGCATATTCCTTATTCTTAAGCATGTTCTGTAATAAGCATATTATGATATTCTTCAACAATTAGTAGACTCGGTGATACTTGCCGAGATGAATTTTGAATTTGTAAAATAAGTTAGTTTTAAGCTGCATCCCTGATATTCTTGGCAATAAACGACTAAATTTGATATGTATTGAGTCCACAGGAGTTGCAATAAAAAAGTGATTAAAATTTCAAGATTGAGCTATTGGTATTGAGCATGCCAACATAACAAAGATAAATATAACTTGAGGTTAAAAAACAAAAGATAAACATTGCATCACAATTAGCCATCAATTATTCACCTGAATCAAGTTTTTTGTTGGAAGAAATATCAACAACGACAAAGTCCAACATTTAATTTTATCTTCAGTATTTTTATTTCAGCAGTTTCAGTTTTTCAAATAACATTAGTACTTTCATATGATTTATTTAAATTAATTCAATAATTTATAATTTATTAATTACATCCACTGTTGCATTTTTTATTTCAACTAAATATTCACTAATATAATAATATATTATTGGCTTATATTTGTTTCCTTTTTTTTCTTTTATGTCTTCAATCCGTTAATGATTTAGGGCTGCAAATTAGCCAAACATTAAGAGGACATTGATCATACTTAGTATATTCAAACCGACCGAAGATTTCACGCCATATTTTTTCCTTCGGCTTCGTCTACATCGTCTTCCGTGTTCTTCTCGATTTGAGAATTCAGCTGCTTGCCTTTCCTCTCTGTTGGTCTCCGCATGCATACCATTTCTATCGGTATCTGCAAATATCTTTTCTAGTATCCCACAACTTTTATTTTCTCATCTTCGATTCATAGATAAACCTAATCTTAACCCGCCCCTAATTTCAAACCTTCCTGAAACAACATTAGGCTTCGCTGGTACGGAGTTGAATCGGTCCATCTTCGTGTAGAATCTGTCGGCCGAATCTCACCATCGCGATTGAAACATGCCTAAAACCATTATTCCCAACTGCATCTGTACTAATTCTCATTATTTTACCCCAAACCCGGAAACACGAGCACCTTTGTTGTTTTCACTAATTCCACCATTGCCATAGTAGTCCTCCTTAACAACCGCCTGCCTCCTTTTATGTTGATTGCAGGCTTTGCAGGTATGTTTGATTTTCACTTTTATTTATTTCCAATTGTTAGCTATTTTTGATTATAATCGTTTGATAAAATCAAGAAACCATGGTTGTTGGAAGCTTATGTTTTATTTGAGTAAATAACGTTGCTATTGCGAAGACAACAAGAAGTATGAACAACAATAATTGTTTAATAAAATCTGAATTCAAATTGCATAAGTAAGGTGCTCGTTTTGTTACTTTTGTATATACATCAAACCCATAAGAAATTGATTGACTGAAATTCTTTATTTTGTTGCTCTTTCTTTAATTTATTGGAAGGATAATGTATTTTTGATTAATAGCATTAGTGACATTTGATCATATATAGTTTCTGAAGACAATGGTACAGTGAACTTGTGAAGTGGTTTTCTGCTTGGTGTATGCATTAATATGAGACATGTTGGTTTTTATTATATCTTGTGCATTTGTTTTATTATATGTATTTTTATCTAACATGTTACCGTCATGGCCTCAATTGCAGAAGCTGTTGTCTGGATGTCCGATTTACCAATCATTCTGCGACTAACGGGTGCAATAAAAAGAGAGGAGGTTGTACATCTTAACCTCTTCTGCATTCATCAAATGTGTTTTACTATACTATTTCTAACTTAACAGCTTCAAAGAGAGAGAGATCCAAAAGCGTTAATAAACAATACCTAGGTATGTATCATATACTATCGGTAAGTAATTTATGACTTGAACGCTAGATAATATGTATTCTTTCTTAGTTTATTAGTGCCTCAACCTCAAATAAGAATATCGCGTTACCGTAGGAATACCAAATTTTCTTCTTGATTTTTAGATGTAGCTCTGCATCATAATTTGCTTGGTGTCTTGTCAAAAGACAATTCATGCGGTATTGTCGATCATGTTTTATGTTCTATTTTTTAGGTTGTAGGCTTAGTTAGTCCTATAGCTGATAAGACTCTACAACCTCAACTTCTCGCTCTTCTTCCATGCATGCTTAGCTGCCTCTGTTACTGTCTTGTGGCAGTCAAATTAGCTGCTTCTAGGTTCGTAACCTCGATGACAAAATCAATGACATACTTGGTAATGGGTACTATTAACGAAATAGTCATAAAATTGTTGGTAGACTTGAGCTCAATTCAAGCAAGGCAAGATGTTGGTATGTATATTACTTTGTTAGTTCAGCATTTGGGAGTGACGCTTGTGCCTTATGCTCCACTGCTTGTTATTCCCTTATTAAATTGTATGGGTGACAATGACGCTACCGTCAGACAAAGTGTAACACGGAGCTTTGCTTCCCTTGTACCTCTTTTGCCATTATCTAGAGGACTTCCTTTCCCGACTGAAGTTTATCTAAAAATAGTGATGATGCACAATTTTTAGAACAACTACTTGATAACTCAGATATCGATGACTATGTGCTCCCTATCGATCTCAATGTGAAATTAATAAGGTACTGTACTGTACTTAAAAGATATGCAATCTTATTTTGAACGCATTGGCCAATTGATTAATGCTTACAAAATACCAATTTCCATCATCTATACTGCAAAAATGAACATCAATTTTGCATGTATTATAAGAAATTTTGAGTGCAATTTACTTGATGATTAGTTCAACAATTTTTAACAAGTTTAAGAGTTCAGACGTCAATTAATGTTGACACGACTATTGAATCCTAATGAGCTCGAATTTTCATCACCATAACTATCGCCCTCATTTTAATTGAATTCTAATATGGTTTCTTGCCATTTTGTTGTAGTTCACGGTAGGTTTTTCATTCCTGAAAGTTGTTGTAATTTATCCTTTTTCAATGTATATCTTCAATATTACATTCCAGTGTTAATAATTGTCATTTCTGAGACGTTTTAAATTGCATAGCATATTGTGTGATGCTATGAGGCATGGTAAAACTCTTCAAGCATGGGGAATTGTAGCTTCTGATATCCCAGAAGGGTGTGCTTGTAACAATGCCAAAGATTCTTTATTTTTTATTGTTTCCCCTTCAACATTAGTAGGACACTAGGCATATGAGATTGAAAAGTTCATTGATAAGTCTGTGATTACCACTCTGCAATTTATGGGTTTTTCTCAAGAGCATTTGATCACTGATGCATTGGGCAAGCACTACGGTTTGCTTTGTTTTTATTTTGATGCAAGCTTCTTTCTTACATTAACTAATATTATTACTGTAGATGCAACAAGGTATATATTAGGATTATTTTATATGCATTACATTTTTTTCAAATTTCGTTTTTTACCCATGTTTATGCAAAACAATGGAGGTTCCTCGAAGATATGAATTTAGAAAATATATAGATTTAAGTGG
The DNA here is from genome assembly GCA_030737875.1 of Allium sativum. NCBI lineage: Eukaryota > Viridiplantae > Streptophyta > Magnoliopsida > Asparagales > Amaryllidaceae > Allium > Allium sativum. The sequence continues at coordinate 831,649,195 of CM060913.1, forward strand.
TTATTTGAGACTGAAAAGCACAAACGTTTGACAAAATAATTGCATTTCGTATTCTCATGAATCAAAATAATTATTGCTAGTCATGTGACAAGTATGATGTATTTTTTAATCTATATGAAAGTTTAGAAATAAAGACATTGCACCAGTAAACATATATACATGCTAAATATATAGATAACTTTCTGCTGGATCTATCTTATTCAAGTCGGTTGGTATTTGAACATGGTTTAGGTCGGAAAAAATATATATCTGTATATGTTTTGTTATGTATCGTGTGCTAATTAACCAAATAATCTGCCTAATATAAGCACTCGGCACTTTATTGTTAAGTTATCTTGGTTCCATATTCATAGATTTAATAACATTTATCGCGAATAAGAATTGGAATCATTTAAGAGAATTTGATTGCATGTCCAAAATTTGACCAAACTTCTTTTTGCAAGGGGTGAACAAGCAGTTTGTTCCGTTTGTAATTCATAAACGTGTTCAGAGCCGTGTTGCAGATAATCACAGTAATGATCCAACTGAAGTGGCAACGAGGAAGAGAAAAAATATATTTTATACAAAACTTCCCAAAAAAATGATAATGAACTAAGAACTACAGGATGTTGAGGTAGATAAGCTCGGACTGGATAGAAAACTGAGCGACAGGGCAGCCTTGCAACAATAGAATCATAGACATGGCGTAAAGCAGAGCTGCTGAAGGTCGAATCAGAGAAGCACTTGGTCCTAAATGAGCAGCTCCTGGGAAGGCAATGTGGAGCACATTGCATTTGAAATTGCCGTAGTATAACTAGGTCCTAGCAGAGTGAATATGCGAATGCATCTGGCCATTTGTTGACATGCAATATAAAAGGGTACCAATCATTATTTTGGAATTTGGATTGTCACAACTAGTTATTTTCTTTTGTCATGTTGAATGATAGGTTTGTTGTACATCTGTTCGTGTAAATGTTTCCAATATATTAATGTATTTTATAGGCATTAACCTCAGGTTGTATTATGTATTATATGATTCCCCCTTTATAGTTTGTTTTTGCAGAATGCTTTAATTATATTTCTTTATTAGTAAATGTGCAGCATGCAGTGGTACATGCGATGGATGAATAAATTCTAATTTTAAATTATGCATATGCATGGTTAACGTACCAGATAATGCATTACCAATGCTAAGATCTGAATGGCATTACACATCCAATTCTGGTGATGTGATGTTCTTCCTTCATCAAGCTTTTTTCAGGACATTGGAGAATATGTAGTGTAACGGCTCAGTATTATAAATGGATCATAATTGAACTCCTACAAATATTGTGTGTGTGTGTATGAGGAGCGTTCAATGACATCTCAAATAGTGAGCAGCCCAAAAGCCTCCTACAGAAACCAAACATTTATATTAGTTTAAGTTAGTGGGAGATGAGAGAATGAGTGGAGAGGGAGAAACGAGATTTATGGTGGAAATCAGGGGGCATTTTGGGGTGCTGCACTGTTTCGGGTGCTATTGAACGCTCGTATATATATATATATATATATATATATATATATATATATATATATATATATATATGTGTGTGTGTGTGTGTGTGTGTATATATATATGTGTGTGTGTATATATATATATATATATATATATATATATATATATATATATATATATATATATATATATATATATATATATGATCAAGGAGCCCCTCCCTCCTGAATTTCAGCCAAACATTTGCATGCGACCATAGCCACATATTATTGTTTAAATATGTTAGTGGAATGAGAGAAAATGAGTGGAAGGAGAGAGAGTGCGAAATGCTTGGTTGTTGTTGAGAGGCTTTTGGGGTGCTGTTGAACCTTCACCATATATATATATATATATATATATATATATATATATATATATATATATATATATATATATATATATAGAGGCAGGTTCAATGGACTCCATTTGCCCCTATATAAACCAAACATTTATATTAGAATAAGTGAGTGGAAGGTAAGAGAATGAGCGAAGGGAGAAAGAAACGAGACATGTGGTGGAAATCAGGGGGCATTTAGAGGTGCTGCACTGTTTGGGGTGTCATTGAACGCTCGCTTTATCTCCTTCCACTAACTCTCTCTTTTTCCACTAATTTTTTTAATTATAAATGAGAGGCTACAATTCGGGTGCAAATGGGGTGCTCACTATTTGAGGTTCCATTGAGCACTCCTCACTCTCCCTCTCTCTCTCTCTCTCTCTCTCTCTCTCTCTCTATATATATATATATATATATATATATATATATATATATAATGTTTTAAAGGAAATAAAAGAGGGGTTTATAACCATTTCTAATAAGATAAACCTCTTTTTTTTAATGTATTCTTCACTTGATCATACAAGATGAAGAGATCTTGTATTATGTTAATAAATAATCCAAAACCAAATCCTGCCAAATTGAAAATTATTATTCTGATTGCGGAAATTAAGAAAAAGGCCAAATCATATATGTTCATATCTTGAAATATTTCCTCTGAATAATTTTTAGAAGAATTGGATGCATTCATTTTTTGACAACCTTACTAGCAACTTGTAAGTATGGCAACTTGTAAGTATGGTAACTTGTAAGTAGATTGTTAAATTAGGAATTAGGAACCTGTCCATGTATATTTTTTCAGAGTCTTCTAGTTTTGTATTTAATATCTTGTAGTTTTCCCAATTACTAATACTCATTATAGATGTTTAGTTCATCATCATGTATTTCAAAAGAGTAGAAAATATAGTGTTTGTAATTGTCTTTTTCTTCTTCTAATATTTTGTAATATTCATTACGTACCAAATCTATCATTCTGTCTGTTGCTTGTGTTTTTGTATTATCCTCTATAAAATAGTAAGTATGGTTAATATCTTTCACAATCTTATTAAGATTTATTTTTGGATCATCTGTTAGATCTATAATATTTTTTGTGTAATTTTCTTCGAAAATTTTTGCTATATTTTATTGTTGGTTGGTGTTTAATTTTGTATGTTTTAGAACAAAAAGAATTTTTGTCATAAATTTTGTCTCTAAGTGGTCTTGTAAAGATTCTATTTTCTCAATTATTTGGATATTGTTCATTTTAGTTTTGCCAATTATTAGTTTGTGTTATCTTATATCTACCTCATTTTTTGTTTTTATATAATTATTCCATTCTCTGTGGAATTCTTTAACAAATCTTGGTGTTAATACAACATTACCAGGTTCTCTCCATATGTTAAAGTTATTGTATATTTCTGTTAAATTTGTTTCATAGTTAAGGATGGTTATTAACTCTGTTGTATATTTTTGTTTAAAAATATTTATAATTTCATATTTTTGTTTTTTTGTAATATTTTTGTCATTATCTAAGATTCTTATAATATTTTTCATGAATTTATTTTCTAAATATTGTTGTAGTTTTTCCATAGAAAATTCTTTATGGATTTAGATAAAGTTAGTTAATCTGTTTGAGAGCATAGTCAAAGCTTTTGGAAATACTAAGATACAATTTTTTGCTTACACAGTAATCCTTTATTATTATTCTTAAAACACGTTTAAAATAACCTTGTTCTTAATAATTTTACCAGAACCCTACTTCTTAAATCGCTATTCCTCACGTTGTCATCCTAATTGTTTACTTTTTCCCTTGCATGGTACTTCCTTTCGACTTGGCGGATTTACGTCTGTTGGATTTACTCATTAAGCATGTAGTTACTGGTGTTTTAACAAGATAAATATGGTTATCTAAACATAGATTAAGCATAATATTTCTAGGAATTCAATTAAGTAAGAGAACTTACATAGTTTTAAGCAGTTCTTGTATCCTTTCTTTCCTTAATTCTGACTTAATATTTAGCTACTCATGATTTTTGAAGAAGAAACAAGTATGAAGAAGATAGCTATTAAAGGAGAATGCAAGTTTATTTCTTACAGAGGGATTACAATACTCACTACACCAGAAAATGCCTTTAGCAGCGTTTAAAAAACGCTACCAAAGCCTTTAGTAGCGTTTTAGAGAACGCTACTACAGGTCTCGCAACTAAAAGTCTGTTTTTTTCTGTTGCATTTCCATAAACGCTGCCAAACTAAAGCAACCAAAAATTTTCTGCAGCATTTCAAAAACGCTGCTGAAAGATATTGATTGTTTTGTAGCATTTTTTAAATGCTACTATATACTGTTATTGGCTTACATTGTTTCCAGCAACCAGCTTCGTAATAGTCATGCCAAAATCAGCAACAATCATATAATTATCATATTCAAACAAACAATGAACCAATCATAAAGTCAACATATTCAAATAATTGATAACACGTTAATTACATAAGTACTATCCATAACCATTTACATAATAGTTGTTTAACAAAATGAACAAGTTCACATACCACAAGCATTCCGAAAGAGTTTTTACTTAAGTACCGACTAATATCATAATACATATAATAATTTAAGTCACGTCCATTGTTGATGATGGTCTTTACTCCGGAAAAGCTAATTACCTGTAAACACATTCGAAAATCATCAATAATATCAAATAACAATCAAATAACATTCGGACAATATTGTATGTTATGACAATAGATATGGTGCATTTAAAATATGGTGTTCCCATGTGTTCCTATGCAGTCGGCTACAAAACACCAAATAAGATAGATATGGTGCATTTATAACAGGTACAGTTGCTTGAAGCTCAAAACAGCAACTTGTATCATATAAATATAATCATTTGGTTGTCATAGTCCCCATAAGACCCTACTGTCATACAAGCCAAAATAAACTTGTTTAATTTTTCAAAAACATAGTTAATTTTTATTAACACGATAAACTTAGTTAATTTATTATTATTATTAAAAATCAGTTAATTTAATTATATTACTACTTTTTACAAACTTAGTTACTTTTTACAAATTAGTTAATATAATTATATTATTACTATTATAAATAAGTAGTAATGTAGATTCCACACAAGTCATTTAGAATGTCTACCGCATACATAAGTAGCAGGCATTTTAATCTAAGATATGAACTGCATTTAGATTGTCTACTGTGTATATACAGATTCCGCTGAAGTCACATATATACACTTATCTAAATCACCAACATACCCAAGTAATGATTTTCACTAATGATTGTCATTGAAGACAGATATTATAGACAAGATATTATGAATAAAATAAGATAAATATATGCTACATGCTGGGAAAACTTTTGCACCTGACCGTTGGGCCAATAGGTTCTTCAGTCAAGTTGGAAGGGTCATCAAATCAAGTCTGTTATTTTCTCCATCCAGGAATTTGTCCTACCTAAAAATTTTATTGAATATGATTAGAAGTATTGCGTACCATTTCCCATGGCTTCGGACCGTTCATCTAAGAAAATCTATTTTGTGTGCCTTCAAAAAAATTGAGCTCTCTTCAAAAGGCTGTCACAGTTTAAAATATATTATACACTACAATAAAGCTGCTTCAGAAAGAATTTTAATGAACCATTATATAAATACGATAATATACGGGATTAATGAACTTTGGTACATAACATTGGTAAGGAAAAATTGTAGTCCATGAGGAATCCTTAAGACTGTAGTTGGACATGGTTTAAAGTTTTAAATTATAAAATCACTTTCCTTCCTCTTATCAGGTTATCACTTCATTTGATGGTAATGCTAGTTTTTGAGGTGACTATTTGGCTATGCAAGGCAAAATTTTATCCAAATGCTTATCATAACAACAGATCGTGCAACTTGGGATTAATAGGAAGCTAAAGTGGTGATTTTATTTCCAATGGAGTGCTTCCTTGCCTTACTCAAGCAACCAGAATATAAAAACTTTGTGGAATGCTATACAAGCTAATTTTTCCATTCTCAACTAAAAATCATGTTGTTTGGTATGCTAAACAGAAAGATAACTCAATTTGATAGGTTTACAAAGAATTTTTTTTTTCATTCTCAATATAAATCGTCAGATTCTTTTGACAATTATATAATCAAATAAGATTATTGAATAAACTTACATTGATTTTCCTTAATAAAGCATATCCAGTCATGCTAGGAATACAACAATCTGAAATCACTTTATTCACCTCAAATTCCTGAAATTAACAAAACCCCAAACTCAAAATATTAGAAAATGGCAATACAAAAATCAAAATACTACATAATTTTTTTATTTAAAGAATATTTACTTATTGCCGGTTAATAACAATGAAAATCACCTAAATTATCATGCCAAGACCTCCATCAACTGCATCATCATTGAGCCACGCCTCTTCGTCATGTCGAAGTCACCAACATTGAATTCTTATCCAAGCCCTGCCATGAAACTGAGTAAAAGATGGAGCACATATATTTTTCAATCTGAAAATACATGGCTTCAACTGCACATTAAACCATTAACGGTGAAGTGAATAAACAAGAAGAGGAAAGTCAGTTACGGCAAATGGCAAGCATAGCAATGGCATTCCACCATTAAGAGAGAAGACAAGGACGGATGGCCTAATTGAGTGTAGGGTAAAATGACAACAATGCATAACAAAAAATAAGCACCTATTGCATACTAATTAAAAAAAAAGATTGATAACTGACCATAGGAGCTCATCACGGATAACTGACCACAAATGAGAAATTTCAGCATTATCTGTGCAATTACCATCATACAGTATGATGAACACTATAGATAAAATCAGAAAAAATTCGACCACTTTAGTAAGTTCTTCCTATATATGTAGGTGGTTAGATTCTCTTTCCCCAAGAAAAAGGATTACACGATATACAAATATAAACAGAAAAAGGGTAGTTTGATGTTTTTTCCTTACTGTCCAAATGCATTGTTGGTTTTCTTTAGTTTACATGTATCATATTGTGATATGGCTTATTTATCCTTCTATACTAATTCTCTTTTGTCCTGTCAGGGCTGCCGGTTTGAACACAGTACTGCATGCATATGATGTCAGCAAGGAACAGGATTATAAGGCACACCACAATTGCCGTCGATCAGCAATTAAAATTGGTTACTTTTATCTATGTATAGTTGTTTTAAATTTGCCTTTTTTTGGACAAAGCATGAACTATTTGAAGTTTTATAATTATTGAAACTATAATAATGCAGATCTAAATTTTATGAAATACGATTAATATAACTAATATACTCCAGCAATACATGCAAGAGGTTGTGTCAACAGTCTAAAACAACAAACCCTTATAAAATTCTTGTGTAGAAAACAATTCCAATGTCAATTCAAACAGAAAACCTTCCTGAATTTATTGTAAATGAATCCCACAAATATTGAAATATAAAACTGTAAAACCAATAAAGACAACAAAGTGGGATATGTTTTCTGTTTTTGAAACCGAGCAACAAACTGAACCATTGCTCAAATTATAAAATTGAGCAATGCAAAAACTAGGCATTGCCCAGCTTCAGAAACTGAGCTATGTTCAGATTTAGTTTTTATTTTATAAACTGAACTATGCTCAGTTTAGTTTCAGAAACTGAGCACAGCTGAGTTCAAATAGGGAAACGTATGAGAATAGAACGTGTATGAACAGAAGGTGAGATGTAAAGACACTGAACTGAAATGGGATGTTTTGATTTAGCAGACGAAAATTTATATGAACATGCCAAAGATACATATACTTTACTATTAATAAATCTTTATTTCAGCCATGGTCGTAGTTTGGTTTTTAGCAGATGAAAATTAGATATGAAAAAGTAAAAAAAGCATTAAAGAAACTCATGTTATCCCCTACTCAATTATTAGGCATGCATTCACAGGCATGAACACCACCTAGTAAATTACCTCGCTCGCCAAAGTTATCACTTCCGTATTCTTTCTCTAACCTAGTGGCAAATGTAAAGGGTGCCTAGAACAGTAGGTCATCCAAAAGCAACATCGGTAGCTCTACCATCAACATCCTGGTGAATAGGAAAGCTATTATACATTATCAATTGGCATTATATTAGCAATCAATCAGGTAACGAAATTCATTCTCATTTCTCCTTTTCATTTTTGATCTGGGTAGAAAAGAGCAAGCCCGTTTTTGACGCGATGCAAAGTAATGGATAAGCAAACATACGAAGATCAAATGTTACACATTTTCAATTCCCCATAAAAAACATAAAAGTTACAATCTGGAAGGAATATTATTTATTAGCTCAAACAGTCACCAATATAATATGTGGCAGTGGCACGCATATTCGGATCCACCAATGTAAACAAAATTCAAAACAGAAAAATATGGAATAGAAAGGAAAGCAATGAATTTTTTTTCATACATGCATGATGCATCAAGCCATTTGTGATTATTTGATTTAGAATGGATGGGCATGCATATCATAACCGTTGGCGTCGGGCCAGGTGCTCTTGCAATTGATCGTCGGTTAACAATGGTTAAGAAAATAGTGTTACTGTTGACAGTAGAAACAACATTGTTGAAGCTTTCAGAACTGCCATAACAGTATTTGTTGCTGTTGTTGTTCATTCGAGAGAGATGAATGTTTATACAGTACTTTATGTTAACCTGATCTGCATTCTTTTCGAAACTTTGGTTGACAAAAAGAGCGTACATGACAAGTATATGTTTCATGTGTATGGTGTAAAGTGTGCATGCCGACACTCAATTATCTCATCAATGCTTAGGAAAGAGTTTTATTTATTTTATTCATGTTCTGTTTTTATTTTGAGGAGAAAGAAAGAGCATTATTGAGTGATGGGTAGCATATTTTGTATAGACTAAGCCTATAACAATATGAAATAATTATTTTAATATATACTTACGTGAAGTCAAGAGGTCAACATACCTATAAACTTATGAAAGCATACATGACAATAACATGCCAATAATTTCTGCTTTTCTAATACCCATGTAAATATGGTGATGTCTTACAAATTTGTATGTATCTTTAAACATGTATTTCTGGTAATTAATTATAGCTGTGACATAGGAGTTAGGAACCAAGCATGTTTCGTAATTCTTTTTTATTTTATTTTCATCTCAGTCATGTGTGTATCAAGTTTACAGAAGATGTTGATCTGTAATAAAGACCAATAACAGCCAGCGCATTTTTAAGCACATTATTATATGACTGAAAAGACCAGGAAGAACTATTTATGGATCTTTGTTTTGAACCAGAAAATGAGTCATCCATAGACTGCATCAGGTTGTTAGATCATAAATAATATTTAATACAAAATATTATTTATTAATTCTATTTCTATTTATGAATTTTATTTACTATATCAAAGTGACCGTTATGATTCATTTGTTGCCATACAAAAATTATAACATCCATAATATCATTTGTATTTATCAAAGTGATATCCATATTCATTGAAATTGAAGTCCATTCATTTGCGACAAGTACTCTGTCAATACTCCATAAACTATACCTGTGTCAATGGCTTCATATAAAAACCGTTAAATGTTACATCACTCGCATTTAAAAGATAAGTTACAAATCAGTTCCATATAACTTTTTCAGCACTTATTTTATGCAGAATGCATAGACAGAATAGGAAGTTAATGCTAGATATCCAGTATCAGCAATAAATTAATATAAGAAAATAGATCATACTTTCATTGAAGTTTGACTCCTATTCTTAGGTAGGAAAACATGACAGCCTCAACTGTAACTAACTTTGATATGATAAAACGGACTAAGAACTGAAGCCCATTTTGAAAAGACCAGAAACTATTTATGAATTCTATTTCTCAACTGTATGATTTAACTGACATTCAAATTATATTTAATACAAAATAAATAATATTAGAACGAGCTGTGGTTCAATTTTGTTCCCTTCATTACCTCTGTTGATAAATTTGGATACATGCATAATCTCCCAAAAAAAAAAAAGGAATCTCACTTACCATTCCGCTTTCATTTTGCACTTGTCCTTGTCGAAAGAATGAAGTTGAACTGTCGCCCCCGCTGGCAACTGCATCTTCCCCATCTTGCTTACTTTGAGATGTAGTCAAACCTCTAACATCAGTTTGCAACAATTGTAGATCATGTTTTCATCATTTCTTGTTGTATTCATCGAAAAGAGCGGTATAAATCACACAAAATGCTCAGTAACCTTTTAATCACGGCTGACCGAAAAAAGGGAATTATTTCTAATCAAAGTCACACAAAATGCTTAGTAGGGTACTCATGTTTGTATCCATTGTAATCATAATATAGCCTCTCTCCCATTCTAATATCTCTAATGCTCTATGAAATTCAGCATAATAAGATTCAATGGCCTATATGCTAAATTCAATATTCATAAAATCTAAAGAAAAATGAGAGAACTGTATAGCTATGTACCTTTAAAAGATGAGGTCTTGAGCAATCTTTCAGCGGTTATCCTATAAAATATGCTATCAGACAACAAACTGATGCTTCCCAATTCACACTACCCTAACTTTGCATTCCAACCAACACTCTATTAAACAACCAGCAGCATACCATCTCTAGATAAAAGGAAAAGGCCTACATAACCAGTCAAGAACTGAATTAGTGAGTTCATCAGTAGATTTGATTCGACCTGCAGTTGAAGTAAATATAAACAAACTGTATTTTTTTTTTTTTTTGCTTCAACTAAAGTAACGAATTTCTTATGGCATGCATATGATTAGATATGTATTTTTCTACAGCTTTATCTACATAATACACCACATGAAATAATCTAAAATATCAAACGATTACAATGGTAGATGCAATTATGCTTCAAGCAGCCAAAGAAAGAAATAAAAAAGGATCATTTATATGAATACCTTTCAAGGTTCTGCAATGTTCATACAGAAAAAGCTTAGCTACTAAAAATTAATAGAATTGTTGGTATACTCATTAAATTTTAACCCATTAAATTTAACCCATTGGATTTTTAGCCAACACAAAACACACTTATGTTGCTATTTAGTATACTCATGATTACTTAGTATAAAATATATTCATCCTGAATAGTATATTCATATTTATTTATACTAGACAGTTAAAGTTGAATCATAAAAATAGATTGAATATATACATGATCATATTGTTATACTAAATACATAAAAGAATTATAGAACAGAGAGGACCACAATTGCCCTTCAAGGGTAAGTACTGTTTTTACAACTGTTGGGGGCATTTTAATTTTTCCTCTATAACAACATGTTCAGTTTCCTCATAACTGCACTGTGCATGTGTAGTGCAATAATACAGCTCTCTACAATTTGAAAAAAAAAAATTGTACCTTTTCAGCAGTTCACTGTTGTCCATCTCATAATCCTTTTCTATAAAACCAGGTGTAACAAACTATGCACTCAAAAGTAAAAGCCAAGCAACTTTACTAACCCAAGCAATGGCAGTTGGAAAGACAGGAAATGAACTTCGGGCAATGAAGGCGGATGGCTTGAAGTTGCAAATTTCAAATCTTTAGACTTCATGAAGGAAGCAATCTTAAAACTCAACATAAATGGAGATGACAAACAGAGAAGACTTAAATGAATGGACAAATCTATCGAGCTATGAGAAATGCTTATCCATCAAACAAGGAAGGGAAATAGCCGAAAGAATAGGATTACACAATTTATTGTGGGATGGGATTTACCATGAAATATCAAAGCGCCTCAACCCAAGTATTGCCATTGCTGAACGCCTTCTTCTGCAACTAACTACGCTCCATTGGACGACCTCTCGTCAGACTTCCTCAACGAAATTATAACCAAACTGATTGCAATTCCCATTCGGCAGAAACACCCTAATCATCGCGGAAAATGAAAAGGAAAATGAAATAAGATTGTGAAGGGAGTGAAGCGGCTTGCATAGGGACAAGGTTGAATCTTGGTTGTCTCCTTCGGTTCCAGGTTTACATGGATGGAGTCCGATGAGGTTACGGTTGAGGGTATATTTGTACCAGGAAGGGTAATTGACTGTGGTTGAACTTAGATATGGAGGAGCAAGCGAAATTGATTGTAGATGTATTTAGATCTGGAGGAGGAGGCATAATTTGTTGTGCTTGTGTTTGGATCAGAATTTCAGATCTGGATTGAGTGTTTTGATTTTGTCAAGATGTTTAGGGATTTGGTTATTTTGATGAAAGAGGGATTTGGTAATTTTCATGAAAGACACAGGGAAGATAGATAATGAAAATGAGAGCGGGTAAGCAAAAAGTTAAGTGGGACAAGTAAAGCAGCGTTTAATCTCTTATTTTTTATTTTATTTTTGTACCAGCGGTTGCTGTTGGTCATCAAACGCAACTATGTACTGTAACCAAACATAGATTTTCTTGTAGTGACTGATAGTTCAATGATTTTTACAATACTAGTAGGCTCCTTATATAATGGAGCAAAGCATAATACAACGTTTGTTAATAGCTTACATCTGAAGGTTACATTCCATTTCTCGAGAAAAGTAAAAAGTAAGCACTTAGAAAAGGTAAATGATAAAGGTAGCACTTAACATTATACCACTCTTTTGTCCGTCCTTCCTTTGTCTTTCATTTTTCCATTTATAAAGTAAGCACTAGAAAAAGTGGCTAGCACTTAATATTATTCTATCCATTTGCCTGTCGTTTTTCCTTTGTCTTCCTTTCCTTTTATAAAGTAAGCACTAAGAAATAATAAAGGTAGCACTATCCATTCCTTTGTATGAAAGCAAATAATAAAGGCAACACTATCAACATTATTTTACTCCTTCGCCGGTCGTTTCCTTTATAATTAGATTCTCATTATGTGTAAAGTAGATGTTTGTGTCATTTTCATCAATTCACCATGTCATCTATGGACATGCCGGTAGATCCTATCTCATCTCTTTCTTCATCAGTTTGTTTTTTATATTTCTTTTGTCGTTCCTTTTTGTAACTTCTGACCATAGAGGATTTCGGGTGATATATGTCATATCTTTTGTAATTCATTCTGTATTCTTCTAGGCATTTGTGACAAATATTTTCATAATAGGAGTTTCTGCATATAAGTATAGTTTGTCATTATCCCAGTCTTGATTATCAGCAATCCTTAACGCCCTGTATCTTTCATATGTTTGTTCATTGATGTTTATATGTGTATTTTTGTTTAGACAAAAATTTTCACTCCAATTTTCATAATCGGGGTCTAAAAATCTTGCTTTAATCTGGATTATATGTTTTGTAGGTTCAAAAATTGTTTTTTCCAAAGTGCGGTGGAATGGATTTAAAATCCATACATATATCTGTAGCCAAAATATTTATCAAATGTTCGGCTATGTTCCCAATAGGTTCAGGTAATTCTCCTTGAATCCATTCGTCATCAAAGTATATTGTTTTAATCAAACCATAATTTATGATCATACTTGGATCATATGTAATTCCTTTATGGATAAGTTATTTGCTGTATTTTGTGAGGTTTAGACTGATTTGTGGTATCGCACAAATTTTTGTACATTAACAATTGGAGGGTGTGCTGAGGCAATCTTCATATTGCTTTGTGCATGGGATACTGGAATTTCTTAAAATTTCCCAATGAATTTGTTGCCCTTCTATTTTTGTTCCTGAAACGGTAGAGAAGAAATTGCAGGCTTAGTTGAAATTTGTGGGAGAAAGTTCTAAAGGGTGTTGTATGAAATATAACTCTCTTGTCAATTGTTCTGAGAAGTTTGGTAATGTTATATGTTTCTGGCTTTGGGTTTGGATATTTGTGGTTTGTCCTGGAGTTCCTAGATTGGTTAATTTATTAGGTTTTGTGGCTTTTATTATATTGGCAAATGAGGGATTTTGTGGTCTGAGGCTTATAGCTGAAGAGGATTCAGGAAGCTCATCTTTTATTTGTTTGCCCAAGGATATTTGTGAGATGCTTTGTATATCTTTGGGAATAACATAGTCTTTTCCGAACCTTTTTTGAAGCTCACTTGTGGCTTCTTCAAAATATATTGTATCCTTTGTATAGTGGTTGCCCATACCTTGGGTTTTGTTCTAAGAATTTTATTTTTGTAAACATCTGTTCCCATGTGGTGTATATACCAGCATCAGGACCTATAAATAGTGCATATTAGAGAAATCTTGTCTTTGTTGCTTTTGTGAACATGTCTACTAAGGTGTATAATACACTTAGCTTTTGTTTGTTTGAATCTTTGTTAGTCTTCAAGTTCCATATATTGTCAAGGATCATATGTTGTTGTTTTGTAATCTTTGCCTTTGTGACAAAACGATTTGTTTTGTATGTCAGAAAATGCATTGCAGGATCTAATTCTTTCATAATCTGCAAAATCAGCTATTAATATTGCATATTTATCTTAATAATTTAGATAATTGGTCTGGTAAGAAATTATCCTTTCCTTTGATATGCTCCCAACAAATATTAGTCCCACAATTTGATATAGCGTGTTTAAATTTTAGCCATTTGTTATTAATGGTTCCTCTTTCTTTTTTGTTTTCTGTATATTTGACAATAGATTTGCAGTCTGTTCTTATTGTGATTTCTTTTTGTGATATTATAAAAAGTTTGAAGGATTCTAAAATATATATTATTGCCAAAATTTCATAATCTAGAGATGTTATATATCCTTTTTCTTTATATGTTCCTGAGTTATATCTACATGTCTTATTAGAAATAATTAATATTAATAAAAGCAATATTTATTCCATAAAGGATTATTAAGAACAAGGTTATTTTAAATATGTTTTAAGAATAATAATAAAGGATTACTGTGTAAGCAAAAAATTGTATCTTAGTATCTCCAAAAGCTTTGACTATGCTCTCAAACAGATTAACCAACTTTATCTAAAACCATAAAGAATTTTCTATGGAAAAACTACAGCAATATTTAGAAAATAAATTCATGTCAAATATTATAAGAATCTTAGATAATGACAAAAATATTACGAAAATAAAAAAAATATGAAATTATAAATATTTTTAAACAAAAATATACAACAGAGTTAATAAACATCCTTGACTGTGAAACAAATTTAACATAAATATACATTAACTTTAACATATGAAGAGAACCTGGTAATGTTGTATTAACACCAAGATTTGTTAAAGAATTCCACAGAGAATGGAATAATTATATAAAAACAAAATAATGAGGTAGATTATAAGATAACACAAACTAATAATTGGCAAAACTAAAATTAACAATATCCAAATAATTGAGAAAATAGAATCTTTACAAGACCACCTAGAAACAAAATTTATGACAAAAATTCTTTTTGTTCTAAAACATACAAAATTAAACACCAACCAACAATATAATATAGCAAAAAATTTCAAAGAAAATTACACAAAAAATATTATAGATCTAACAGATGATCTAAAAATATGTCTTAATAGGATAGTGAAAGATATTAATCATACTTACTGTTTAATATAGGATAATACAAAAACACAAGTAACAGACAGAATGATAGATTTGGTATGTAATGAATATTACTATATATATATATATATATATTAACCTATAAATTATTTTACATCTGCTTGTTTTCCAATCTGTACTAGGTTTTGGCTTATGTAAAAAAGTATAATGATACTAATTTTTTACCCATTTATCTATATTGTTTTAGTACAATATACAAGGAATGAATATTGACTAAAATACGACATCAAACAAACTTTGTAATTTCTGTTTACAGGGCCTGAGTTTGCGTCTAATATATTTTTCTTCACTGTTGCTTACACTTGCCTTTTAGCCGATTGTGTATACTACACAGTATTCAGTTTCTTTACATGAGTACGAGTATGTAATGAGTATACATATTTCTTGCACCCACTCCATTTTTTCCCCAATGTTTACTATGCTCCAACATGTTTATTTCAAGCTTATGCACTACAATGTATCAATATAAGAGTCTCAACAGTTTTATGCATGGTAGCTACCTACGCACCTATCCAACACAAAACGAATGAATTATAAAGATACATATCAAAATTTCCAAGCGTGCTCTACTTTTTTATTACGTTCTTTTTGACTTAAATTCAACTGACTCTTTTAGATCATACCCTTCAACTTGCGTCATATGATGCTTAAAAAATATTCATATATAGAGAATTAAATATCAATGACACAATCTCAATTGAATATCATCCGTGTGCGAATCACGGATTCACACTTGTCTGTATAGTAATAAACAGTGCAAAATAGATGCACATACGACTTTCAATAAACATCCAAACCCGATTGGCTATGCTCCCAAGGCATTAGAGCTCGCTTTCAATATACTCCTATCTACTTATTAAAAAAAGATGTTGCCTTCGGACAAGTTTTCAAAAATTGTGTATCTATATTTTACTGCCTTTCTAGATTATACATACATATTGAATGATAATTTCATGATACTTAGTTTCAAGTTGATACACTGGTGGTATGTTCTTAGTCTTAAGTTGATTTACATGTAAAATTCGGTTTAATTGAATTTCTACTTTATTAATTACTTTAATTTTCTCTTGAGGTATCCTATAATTTTTTAAATAAAATCTAACTTAAAATATGTTTTAATAAATAATTTTTGTTTTATATTGAACAATTTAACGGTCGGTTTTTTCACTGTTGTACGGTAATACTAGTAAAAACGCATGTATATGATTGTAAATGCTTCAAATAAATACATGTACATGTATAATTCAATTTACTTAGACTTACACTTTTCAATTATTTGTCATTTTCTCATAAAATATGGTATATATATATATATATATATATATATATATATATCTGTGTGTGTGTATACATACATACATACATACATACATACATACATACATACATATATATATAATATATATATATATATATATAATTCAACTTAAAATAAGTTTTAATAGATAATTTTATATTTCATATTAAACATCTTAACGATTGGTTTTCGTTATGCGGTAATACTAGTATAATCTTCTAATTATTATTTTTGGCAATTGTTCCGTACCAAAGTCTATCGTATCTTATCGCAAATGTTTTATTTGAAAAAACTATGCCAAAACATATTATGTACTGACTGACCGTCTCATAAGGACCAGAGCCCTTACGACGAGCTTGAGTTTGTTGACCTCACTTTTAGTGAGGTCAAATAACTCTCTACTCCTATTGCAGGAAATCAGGGGAGCCTCGTATGAGTCCACTTATTTTCTCCAATAGAAGGAGGAAGTCATGGTGACTTCACTTAAAAGTGAGGTCAAACAAACTCGCAATGCCTTAAAACGAATACTGTTTTGTTGACATGACACCACCTTCCTATTGGTGGAAATGAGAATCCATATGGACTTTCTTTGATTTCCACCAATAAAAAGCCGAGTTCACGTTGACACCACGTAGAGTGGTGTCAACAAACTAAGTCTCGCAGGGTTCGCACCCAAAAAAACATGTAAAAGTACGCACAGTTCTCCAGCAAAATTAATATCTGGGTTATACATGACCGCCTATAGCTTTTGTCCACAATCCAAATAAGGCCTTCACCTATTTTCTATCACACGAGAAGAAATCAAGCTTCTCAAGTATGAAATCCTACAAGCAAGACTGCAGGTACTTGTTAATTTTTGCTCAAACCCCCACTCATCCTCTGAAGTTCTATACATTCGCCGATTTTGTTCATTTTTTTGTAGGATATAATGACGCTGGCCCAACTTAGCGCTGGTTTCGTAAGCTTTTGAAACATGAAATGTCATTATGCTTATGTTTGAGAATCAGTACTTTGGATTCATGGGTTTTATGTAGATGTTGGTGATTCTAAAATCACTTTACTTCCTCTATTCATAAACAGAAAATAAGATAGCATAACGCAATCCGACTTTAGCTCAGTTGGCAGAGCGGAGGACTGTAGTATTAAGCAGATTAATCCTTAGGTCGCTGGTTCGAATCCGGCAAGTCGGAAATATTTTTGCAATATTTTTTGCGTTTTTCACCCTTGTACCATTTGTCCTCACTTTACATAGGCTAGGTTATTCAGGTATACACGCTCCTTATTTTGTTAATCTGATTGATATCTGTTTAACATACCTTATGTACATAGTGACTACTACTGACAAGTCCTCTGATAGGAAACTTAGAAGCAGTGATGTACATATATAATAATCAATTACTTGTTTTACCTGAAAATCCGTATATCTAATTATAATTTAGCCGAGGTAGAGAATAGTTTGGTTTTCATAAAATGCAGCATAATCTGGACAGTTTCGAGTGCAGTACAAGTTGTCAAGCAATATCCATCCTTGCATTCTTAATTGGCCGTCCTACCAGTTTTCACAGTTATCGTTACAAAACAAGTAAAAAAAGCTTGTGTGTTTTTGGTGTGGACTTGGGAATACATCGGGTCAGCATGAAGTAGATGCCCCGGATCGGCATGCATTCTCGGATTGATGCGACTTGGAGCCTGGTGTTTGGGTTTCACCAGAGTAGGAAGTTGTTCAAAGTTGTTCAACTCAGGATCGGCCTCCCTCGGAACGGTATTGATCCGGATCCATTGATTGGGCCGATCTGGTCTCAACTACCCCATGGACGTCGTTTTCTCCACTACTACGAATTTTGAGCAACTACCCTATATCAATTTGAAGTACTTCACACCTATGAATAGGCTTAGGCATGGTCCTTTGAAAAGATCTTCCTCCGCTTAGGCATGGTCTTTTTGCTTTTCTATTTTTTTCTATGATCTTAGATTGTTGTGACAACTGAGATTTGGGTGTTTGACTTTAAGAGTACCGTTTTTCAAGTCAATGATAATTAAATGAAAATTTTACATTTAAAATTCATTTTCGTTACTATCTTCTTAATTTTAAATATAAACGTGTGTAAATAAACATAAAATTTTATTTAAATTAACTAGATTTAATAGAATATTATATTATTTTAATTTCTAAAATTATATGTTAAAAAGTTTAATTAAAAAAATTAATTAAATTTTTTTATAATGTACACATGTCATTTTTCAATTTATTTCGTCTACAAAAAATATAACGAGAATGATATAATATAGGGGAAATAACATGATATTTTAGGGATTATTTGAAAAAATAATAACAGTAGAAATCTTTTAAATGTATATATAGCAAAGTTATAACGAGACAATAGCGAGATATTAACTGCACAGATTCATACTTTGGTTGACTTAAATGATAAATTACAAATATAATCCAACAGTGTTTAGTCAGCAATACGATTTTATTGGTATGGCGAAGATTCTGTTGACAAGAGTGCATGATGACCATGAATTTCTATCTACAAATGATCTGTAAGCCATCCACAAGATTTCCATGGGAAGTTACAAATTCCATGAACTATCAGTTGTATAAGAAGGAAATTAATTACACCGTCATAACATTTAAAAGAGAATGTTATCCAACGTTCAAGAATGAAAGGTTTGTTCTCTGGACTCTTGGTTGTGAGACGTCAAAGGGGAGTTTACTTCGCGTACACATAATTGACAGTAATCGGCAAATGTTATAACCCTATGCTAAATCTTATGGTAACGCTAGTTTCTCTACGCTTTCATGTTACAAACTTATGTAAATAGTTTATGTACATCAGTTTGTATCAACTATTCCGGGATTCAGTAAAATCATTTTCTTCTTTCAACTATCTCAGTTACTCATATTATCAAAATATCAATATTTGATTAGATTTTCAACAGCTAGATCTTTGTCATGTCATATAAATTAAGTGGAGATTGATTGCCAAGTTATACAAGTTTGTCGGTGTTCTGAATTCTGGTGTACTTAAAAATTTGTTTTGACTTAATACCTGAACTCAATTTTTGCACAGTGGACAATCAAGGATTGTTATCAGTTGGTTTGAACTGCAGGAAAATTGTTTAAAAAGAGGGAAAAAAAGGTCACCTTCATATTCTACAATTTCTATAATTTGGAAGCTTTAAAAAGTCTTATTACCTTGTTCCTTTGAAAAAGGCAACAAGATCAAGTGCAGTTGAAATTTGAAACAGCAGCGGTTTACTTGGTTTAGCAAGATTTAGGTAGTGTTTGATTTATTCTATGTTTTGAGTTTTCAACATTAATTTCAAAATGTGTGGAGATTTGAAGAATGGTGGAGTTGTTGGACCAAAAACGGAGTAGATGGTAGAGGAGATGAAGAAACGGTGGAACGATGGATGGATGAATGATATCGTTCTTTGTCGTTTTTTTAAAATATTATAAATGATAAAAAATTGCTTTTTGTTTTGTGTGTTAAATTCGTTTTGTAAAACAATCGTTTTTTATGATAGTGTGTATAGTTCGTGCTTTTATAAGTACGAATACCAAAAATTAAAAATTTAGACCAAAGGCACCATAAGACTTTGGTTTATGGCTGGATTTGAACTTTAAACCTTTGCGGTTAAAAGTTAACTACATTTGTAATCTGCAACGATTTGGTTAATCTAGATATCTTGAGCACAAATTAGGTGGTCTTAACACAAAAGCTTGTACACATACGATTAATATATAGAGCATTAATCTAAGAACCATGCATACAAGACTAGTAACAATAGAACTAAGAGTGCGACTATGAGTCTATGAAACTATCTATACGGAAACAATCAAGTACAGTAAGGATGCTTTAACTGGTAATGTTGATTTCATTCATTGTTTTCGTGTTTTCAGTTGTGTCCATAACTTTAAAATTCCTCTGCAATAGATTCTGGATACACATAAATAATGTTGAGTTTCCCACTGGGGGGGCAGAGCTATATGTAGACTGGGCTAGGCACGTGACCCTCAAATCATCTTAAATAACGAGGAAAAAAAACCTGATCGATCAAAGAATTCGCCTTCACCGAACTACCGCTCCACGGGATCTTTGCAGTAACGTTGATCGCTACCTTTTCCTCCACAAGTGCGCAACCTGATGCTCTTCCTTTGTCTGCTCAACGTGCAGACATGGATGATAAGTGATTTCGATATAATGAATTGATATATGCGATTTTTATTGAAAGACTTGAAATTGGTTTCAATTTTGCTAAGTAAAAATTTTATTTCAATTTTGCTGAAAGTTTGATTCCAGTTTGCTGAACTTTGATTTCGGTTTTGTTGAAAGTCTCGGTATATATATGTCTGCAAACATTATTGATCTAAGGGCTTGAATTTTGTTGGAAGTTTGGATTTCAGTATATCCTGCATCCCTTATTAATTTAAAGGGTTTCAACTTTCAATTTGGTTCCAGGACAATTTGCTGTTATCGAAAGGTTTGCAAGCATAGTACAAGTTCCTAATATGACAACAATTTCTCTAAAAGCATCACTTATGTTTTTTTTAGTAAACATAAATTGAGCATGTCTATGTTGCAGGGTCAAAGTTATGATGGTGTAAGTAATATGCAAAGTATGTTTAATGGCCTTAAAACACTTGTTCTAAATGAGAACAAGTGTGTTTTTTATGTTCACTGTTTTTCACATCAACTTCAATTGGTACTTGTTCGTGTTGCCGAAGATATAGATCACATTTTCGAGTTTTAAACCGATGATTTTACTAAGTGAAGCTAGTTCGATTATGTGAATTTTACCCCAATGATTTTTCTACAGCAAAACATATAGATCTTTATAATCTGTTGGAGATGTATGGAATTGGTATGAAGTCTAATGATATGTTTAAAGATGTGGAAGCGATCAGTGATTTGGCTAGGAAGATGGTGTTGACAAAAAAATAGTGTATAATTTGGTTTAAAGCTCATAACATTATCACTTTTTTTTGGAAATATAAATATAATAAACAAAAGGAGAATCTAGCCATTCTCCAACGACTCATAAAAACATATTCGTAGAGACATCTACAGCATCTGTGCACGCACACACACACAGAAACATTAGGCAAGATACAAAATAGACACAACAGATCCCAACCGGCGCAAAGGGGCAAAACAAGCCAGGCGACATAAAAGATCTCCTATCACGTCCAAATCTCCTCTGCTCCCCTGAACAAAGATAAGCAGCAGCTAATAAGAGGTGGAAGAAAGAAAGTGACGGCCTCTACCCGATAGCTGATCGTGAGAAAACCAAATCCCGCCTGCTCCACGCCAAAGGTCCAGCTCTGACATGCCAACCAAACTCACAAAGCACCTGCAAAAATCTGGAATATGGGCGCAAGAAGATAACAACAGTAGCTCTTGGGGGGGGGGGGTCAGGTGATATAAGCAGTAGAAAAAACAAAAAAATCAACCAATCCCCGCTCGCGGAGACGGGGATGAAGTTGTGATATCAAAAGACCGCGCCAACCTTGAAGAGCGGGAGCCAATAGCTCCCTTGAAAGGTCTACCACAAAAGGCAAGGAATACTTCGTTCCTTACCTTTCGAATGATAGAGGGAAGGTCCATAGGAGACTCGTCGAACATGGCCTTATTCCGGAAGCACCAAAGATGCCAACAGATGAGGCAAGGAAGCATACGAAAGAGGATGGCATGAACAGATTTCTATAAGACGCCCGACCACCAGTCTCGTAGAAATATGTGAGGGAAGAGGCAGTACCACGGAGACCAACCTGGTTTCCGAAATAGTTTAACATAGATCTGGCACATGAGCTGAAGAGAAAAAGATGAGCGCTGGACTCCAAGGCAACATCTACACCGGGACACGAGTAGAATTCTCTGTAGGTTCTCGTCGAGTGGTAACCCTCTATGAAGAGTTCTCCACATAAACAGAGAAATCTTGGAGGGGATTCGGACATCCCATAAGAAAGAAAAGAGGGGGATAGTTGGAGAAGGGTTCCTGACCGAGTTCCAAGCCGCCTTAATCGAGAAGGCCAACCATCCCATCTTGACCCACCACCAAGCGAATCAGAAAAGGACTTCACGAATTGCATCTGTTTCCACATCTCACTGGCGTAAGACGAAGTGCCGGACAAATTCGTGACCTGAAGTCTGCGTTACTTAGCGTGGAGGAACTTGGCCCAAAGAGAGTCATTCGCTCCAAATCTTACCCACAACTTGCAAGCGTAGGCAAAGCAGAGATCTTTAGGATTTCAAAAACCAAGGCCTCCTTCTCTTTTGGGATGAAAAATGACATCCTAAGAAATCCAATGATGTCGACTAGCATTGTCCTTATTACCCCAGAAAAAGGACGAAGCTAGGGGCCGATAAGATTGGAAGAAGGAGGAAGTTGGAGTCATAGCAGTGAAGACGTGCGATCCTATAGAATCGATGACCGACTTTATAAGAACCAGTCTTCCTACCTGAGAGAGAAGGGTAGCATTCCACTTAATAATCTTACCCCTGGCATTGTCGGTCAGGAGATCGAAATTAGTGCTGAGTTTATGGCCACGGTAAAGTACACTACCTAGGTAAGGTAAAGGATGAGTGGTAGCCTTGAACTCGGTTAGGTTTTCTATCCAAGAAGATCTAATCGTAGACAAGTCTTTCGTAAGAACGAAGCAACTTTTGGCAGAGTTAACGAGTTGGCATGAACACCTCTTGTACTAATAACGTCCCGTATTTTTGGTAGCCAAAAATTTTATTTTATTTATTATTTTAAAATATTATATTTGGAGTATTAATGGATTTTAATATTTAATTCGTTATTAAAACAAAGTTTTAACGTTAATTTTATATATAGTATAAATCGAGCTCGAAATAGCGCTGCAGTTCGTAATATGGAGTTTTGAACTTCAACTCGATATACAGGATCCGATATATGTCGGATTTCTGTGAAACAAGAAACGTTGTAATCATATTGATTATAATTTTCATATGGAAGAGAAAAATCCAGATTTCGTGTTATAGATAGAAAGTTATGGTCAAATCAGATTTTGAAATAGTCGCTATGGAAATCGTTATTAAATTTTAGGCCTTTAAAATAGCCATTTTGCAAATGGACTGCGTTTTCGATGAAAACAGTTTCGTTGGAACCGTAACGTTAAATTATTGCGCGGTATTAAATTGCGTGGCAAACCGATGTCGTATGTGATTGCGGTAGCCGTAAACGCCCAATTATTTTCTATAGCGCGTAACTTAAATTAATTCAATTCAATAAAGGGATATATGAGTGTAACTTGAGCAGACGATCGAATTAAGCCACGAAACCAGATTCATTGAGTTCGTATCGACGTTTAGAGTCAAGATAGGTATATAGTTTGTTATTTTTGAAGACCGGGTAATTTGGGGTCCAAAATGACATTGCGGTGTGTATAAAAACAGCATACCGGAAAACAGTTTCAAAATGCAACGAAACTGGTGTCATTGGATTCTTATTAATTAATTATTGTAGGATTTCAATTTTCGTGTCAATCGGACTTAACGTTTGATCGTGGCAACGATAAACGCCCAAATCAATTATATTATTTTGGTCAATTCAAACAGGGGTAACTTTAAACGAATAAACAACTGGCCAAATGAACTTCGATTTGGAAGAAACAGGTTTCATTGGATCCGTAAGGAAGAGGTCTAGTAAAATGTCAAGGTTCCAGATTTACTGGATTTTTTTGTAATTTTAGGGATTTTAAATGCTTGATCTTTCATCGATATTTATAAAGGGCTTTTCACAAACGACCTCGGAATTTGATGAAACCTGTCCCATCAGGTCCGAAATATATTTTTATGCTAGGATTACATATTTTTTTCAAAAACAAAGGTCGTATGATCTCGTTTAACGCGATACTTCGTGCGTAAGTTTCGCAAATAATAAAATAATATTAAATGAACCCTTTATATACCCTTCTACATTGCAAAACCCACGTCAAACTAATATGTGCGGTCAACCAAAATAGAAGCCGCCACCATCAGAAGAACGCACTGTATTACTCGATCTTTTCTCCCACTTTTCTCGCGAATCATCAACTAAATCAAAGAACTTTCAAGCACAATTTGATAGAGCTTAGTAAGATCTCGCCGATCAACGGCCATGATGGGGTTTAAAACCCTGGACTGACCAGAATCGAGGATCGTAGCCGCCGAGTTTGAGCTCGGTTCCTGGAGCAATGAGGACTTCGAGT
Organism: Allium sativum; assembly: GCA_030737875.1. Classification (NCBI taxonomy): domain Eukaryota; kingdom Viridiplantae; phylum Streptophyta; class Magnoliopsida; order Asparagales; family Amaryllidaceae; genus Allium; species Allium sativum. Next base: position 831,674,012 of record CM060913.1, read on the forward strand.
TCCGTGATCTTCTGGGCATCGAAGGAGGAGGCGTCAGGCGTTCGAATGGTGGAGTCGTGATGAACTCCGACGGTCGGAGTAGGGAGTTGCTGTGGCGTCTTTGAGTTAAAGTTACGGTTTTGTTTTGGTAATGCTTGGAAACGAAGGATCAAGTGGTTTCTTCGAGCAGTGCAGTAACATTTGTAGGTGGCGGATCCTATTAAAACGTAATGAATAACTAAGGTTTAATTAAAAAAAATTGATTAAGGAAAATAATTATAAATTTAATTATATTAATTGAAATGTGAATTGTTGCAGGATTGCTATGGCGGATTGCAGAATGGACGAAGAAACAGTATCAGCCATTGTTATTCCTAATTATAAATGTAATTAAGCCTTAATAAAATTATAACTAAGGAACCCTTTTATTAATGTAATTAGATTTTAAAAGTTTAATTAATTTAGTTAATTAATTAGTTTATTAATTAAGTTTAATTAGGTTATTTTAGTTTAGTGTTAATGATTATTAATTAAAGAAGTTAATTAGTGATTAATTAAAGTTAATTAAAGGATTAGTTTTATAAAATATGTTGATGGAAACTTATTTGGGATATAAGTGGAGAATTAGTTTAATGTAATCAGAGATTAGAATTTAATTAATTAAGTAATTAGTAATTAATTAATCGTTTAGATTAAAGTGTTGATAACTTTTTACCTTGTTATCAGAATTCAACAAACAAGATACTGATGGAATCGTATTTTCGAGCTGAATATTATGGGACCAGTTTGGACAGGATTGGAAGCAGCGGAATCTTTCAGTAAAATTAAACGATAGTTTAATTTAACTGAAACCGTACCATATAACGGTATTAAATCAAGGTAAGTTAAACTCACTCAGTTCTTCCCATTTATATTTTATATAAATTAGGTTTTTATTTTGTGTGCTCTATTTGCTAATGGTTGACTGTTTTGCTAATTATATATTTATTTGTTGATTTAACTAATGAAATTAAACCATCGTTTAATTTTAGTGAAGTACCATATCATTATTTTAACGAATTGGACCCAATGAAGGTAATTTACCTCGTTGGTCACGTTTATAAAATAAACGTGTTTTGCTTGAATTGATTGAATTGACTGAATTGTTTTGTTGGTTGGTTGATGTTATATAGTTATTATTTGCTAAATGAAATTGAATGATCTGATTAGAGATAACCGTTTTGAATACAGGGAAGAACAGGTTGTAGGGATCCAATGGGATTCCTCAAATATATTATTTATTTTCATATTGTCATATATGAACTGTTATGATTGGGTGATTGATTTGATAGTGATCATTGGCTAAGAATTCAACCTGTGTTTTGTTTTAACCAATGGGAAATATTGGTTGAGTAATCGGCAGTAAATGGCCTAAAAATAAATTGTTTTGTTATATTGATTTACCATAAGGTAAATCGATAAAATTGAAGTTATAAATTTATTTTATAACCGAAATGGATTTTGAAATATATTATTTTAAATAAAAGTTTAGTAAAAGGAAATAAAATTTATTGTTTATTATTTAATTGGATAATTAATTAATTATTTAATAAGGTAAATTTTGATGTAATCAGATTTAAAAACAAGTGAGGGAAAAACTTACCGAATGGTTAAATTTGAATAATTGTTTTAAGAAACAATTAAATGGAATTTATTTAAATTAATTATATTGATAATTAATTTAAAGGGAAAACGAGTTGGAATAGGTTAATGAAATAACTGTGTTTTGAGTAGACTAAATCGACCGCTTTTGATTGGAATTGATTATTTAATTAGTTTGTTTGGAATTAATCTAATAGAATGGTTTAATGAATGTTGTTTAAATTTTAATAAGATATTTAAAAGGGGATTTACTATTTATTTTAGTTAATTAAGGAATTTACTGTTTTTACAGTAGTTAATGATTTAAGTAAATTATTATTTTAATTAATAATAATTTAGAAAATTACTTTTTAATTGGAATTCATTTAAAAAGTATTCTTAGTTGAAATGAAATCCAGAGGAATAGTGAAAGGAGTTTATGAACAGGTTTTGTTTAAGACTTGAGTTTTATAACAAAATTATAAAAGGACTTTTTAAGCAAATATTATATCTTAAAATAAATGTTACTTAATTATTTGAATTAAGTAAAGGGAGATTTAGAAAAAGGGTTTTAAAATAACCAGAGTTATATAAAAGAGGTTTGAGGGGTTATATAGTTAATTCTAAATTAACGTTACTTAATAATCGGATTAAGCAAAAGTGGGAAATTGAAATAAGAGTCTCAAAACGAGAAATGATTGAATAGATTTGAAAGGAGATTGGTGAAAGTGAATTTGGTAAAGAAGTGGGTCGTAGGATTTTTGTGACGCCCCGCCCCGGACCAGTCGGCATTTCCTCCGAAAGTGCGCTGTACACATGCCTAGCAAGCACGGGACGGTCGTCATAAGAAAAGAAAGTAAAGAATGAACTAACAAGGAACCTGTAGAATGTCTCACAACGCATGGAACAAAATATAATAATAACATAATCTTGACATAAAACAGGCGAGACAGTGCATAAGCTGAAAACTAAACCAACATAGCAGCAGAAATCCAAATACAGCTTATGATCCAACATCATTGTTACAACTTTAAACTGTACAAAAGAAAGCTAAAGTAAAAGATGCACTACTAATGCCCAAGCAGTGATCTTCAACAACACAGGGAGAATATCTATATGTATCATACGTGGAAGCCTCATGCTCGTCTCTGGATCAGTTACTCGTGCATACCATCTAACCAGTCTCTAGTTTGCTCGTGTGAGCACCCAGAGTAATAAGAAGAGACATAAAACTCTAGGTCATACAAAAGTCTGGTATGAGTGATAAGCAGCAAAACAGAACAATAACAAGTATACTAAACCATACTTGAACCTGTACCTGCAACCAAAGAGTTAGCACTACATACCGTACAATACTCTAAGGTGCCACAAAACAAATGGTGTAAATATATGGGGGTGGGGCGTGTATGTCATAGTGAAGGCAAACAAGTCAAGCATAGCAACCATTCTCACATCTCTCACTAAGTGCGTAAAGCATAGGATATCCATTTCCCTGGCCACCAAATCTTTGGGGTCATGACAGCAACTCCGTACAACTACTGCTATGACCCACTTTGCTTTTTTGGGGCTATGACGGCAACTCCGTACAAGTATAACACAGTCCCCACTGCACTGGTCCATAGTCAATAACCCAAATGGGCCAACCAGCCTAGCTCTGGTTCGTCTACATGCCCCTTTTTCTTTAGCGGTGAACTAAAGTTATGGATATCGATAACCCGTTTTCACACGTCCCGCAGCAAAGTCCAACTCATGAAGTCGACTCGTTGGTTTCCAACTGGATCTTAAGTACAAACTTCCCATTTGGACTACCTTTGCATCTCAGGTTCTGGTCTTCTCCGGATCGTCGTCTTCATTTGGTTCGTAATCCATGCCTCGCGTCCAAGCTCCTTGGTTCAGCTCGCAGTATCTCCTCTGGATCGGATCGGATCGTGATGCTCATCTAGTTCGGGTCGTGACGCGCCTCCCCGATCGGATCGGAGGACATCAGGTCGTGGCCCAAGCATCGGTTCGGATTGGTAAGCACGAGCGATTCGGATCGGGTCGGAGCTTCTGGTTCGGATGGTGCAAGCAGCTCACGTGGAAGGCGGTTCAGATCGGAGTATCCAGCTCCTGTAACTTGAAGAGAAGCACTTCGGATGGTGAAGAGGTGACCACGATCTGGTCTGATCGTGGTAGGGAGGGGCGATCTGATCCGGGTCCTGCACATTTCCTATAACGCTTCCAACGACTGTTTTACGCCATACGACGGCGTTTTCGACCATTCTAACTATTCTAAACAGTCACATAGCATGCCATACAGCCATAGCAACATGTGTAAACATCCACAAACAGCAAAACAACAATATGATATGTCAAAACGGATCAAACATACCCAAAAACCCTTATTTTCCCCTTAAGCATGTTTAACAACTAATGATAAGATTAGTAAAACTTAACCAAACCAACCCAAATTTCTATCAGAGCCCTATAATAATATTTTAGAATTTTACAAATTTTTCTAGATTTTTATGAGTTATAATTTCACTAATCTTCGCTAATTACCCTAATTACCCATAATTAGTGAAAAACAATGCAAATCACTCACCTTTGCCACAAATAAAACTAAGATCTGAAATGAATCTCTATTTGGCACAAATGCGGATGTCTAACAGCAGCTCTAACTCTGAAATGGTGCTATTTCTCCTTGATTTGATGTAGTTTAAGCCAAAACTTGATTAAGAAGTGATTAGAGGCGTTTTTAGAGGCCACTGTTAGGTTGAAGAGAGGGTTTGTGGCGGTTGGAAAACTAAAATGAAATGAAAATCTAACTCATTTCAGCCTCCCCATAACCCTAATCCGGAAATGGGTTATGGGCCCATTTACTAATCACCTCATTTGGCCCGGTTAAGTAGTTTTTCGCCTTCTGAAACTTGTTTCAGCCATATCTCCCAAACGATGAGTCCGTTTGGCTAGTGCGACCACTCTACGGAATTGTAAACCATCATCCGAAGTCAATGGAAGTGGTTTCAGGTCAAAATTCCTTTCTAGTCAAAAGTTATCGTCAAAACAAGATCAGCTAGGGGCAAAACGGTCATTTGAAAATCAGGAAAAATCATGAACATGGGAAATGACTCCAATAGTCGTCTCCCAAAGTTACATGACCATACGACTTCATATGTGAAGAAATAAATATTCTACGATCCTATGACACAACACCAAAGAGGTGTTTTTGTAACGAATATAGTCGTTACAAATGAAATTTATAACGAATATAGTCGTGAGCGGTACAGGCGTGGGGAATGTCGTTACAAATATTCGTAACGGCCTATGCCCGTTATTAACATCATTACATACCAACGAACTGTGCCGTTGGAAAGATAATATTTTGTAACGAAATATTTCGTTATTAATAGAACCATTTTGTAACGGATTTTACCCGTTACTAAATTTCCCTTATCATGGTTGAAGTAGGCGTTGTCGCTATAAATTATAACGATTATGTCCATTACAAAATTTTACTCTGCTAACAAATATATTCGTTATAAATATCTTCATTAGCAACGGATATGTTCGTTATAAATTTATTTATTAGCAATGAATATGTTCGTTACAATCACCAAACAATATAATAAATTTCTACTACCATTTCTACTGCAAGGTTGTCTACTATAATACAACAGACACATGCATACCAAAAATTACATAATTTCCATAACAATAAACAATTACACATCTAAACATGCACGTTAAATTGCATAAATATCTGATAACAAATTAAAGGAAGATTCGAAATTTTACAAGTTCATCATACATAACTAAAGAGTGAGATCAAAATATTACAAATTCTAACATTACTTCAAAATAAATTTTTGATCCTACAAATAGCGAATAAGATACTCATGCCAAATAACAAACCTCTAATTACCATTTTGTGTGCTTTATAAATATGTGCTTTTGGATCAAACGCTTTATAAATAGGCACTTCACTTGCTTTATAGTTGATGAAGAGCTAATTGCACGACATCTTTTTCTGTTCTCATTTCCAAACACTTTGAGTAATGAGATCATTCTCAAATTCTTCTAAACTTCTACACCGAGACCTTCCATTTATCTCTTGTCTTTCCTCTGCTACTTCAACTAATGCCTACATAATACCCAAATGTATCAGTGTAAAAAATATATAAGAAAACTAAAGAGCATATTATGAATTGTGATACACTAACCAGAAATATCACACATAAATGAGGGCTTGCATTAAGTACATTATAAAACATGCGGTCAAATTGTTTGGTTACGACAGGTTTTGCATAATGCTTAGTCAAAAAGTATACGGTTATGAGCAGGTGTATCTCAACAATATATGCAGATGTACACAAAACACATCTCAGCGTGTTCCTAGAACGGTTCACGGTGGTTTGATTAGCCTATATTGGAATGAGGAATACAGGAAATGTATATATATATATTAAAAAAAACCTAATAATCACCCCGACATAAACCCAACTAACATGCATGTATTACTGCACTCACACAGGTTTACATACATACACACAAAACTGCATACACACATAGCATTGCACACAAGCCACAACCAACATAAAACACCACAGTATGCATACATATTTACACCACAGTACACCATATTTGCATTGCACAAAACTGCCTAGGCGCGTCTTTCACAACTATGCATACATATATACGTATGACTCATATACACACATATATACATGCATATATATAGAGGACGGCTATTTGAACACAAAACTAAACACAAACGGTGTAACAACCCGTATTTTCAATAACCTGTTATAACATAAATCGAGGCAGAATTTAATTTAAAAAATCTGAATTAAGGGAAACGGGTTATGCCATTGCGTTCGTCTCGGAAAAATACGCGAAATAGAGTCCGAGTTTTCGAAAATCGGAGTCTGTATGACCCAGTTAAGGCCCATTGAAGTTTTCAGAAATTTCCATGTTAAAAACAGATTTAAATTTTAAATTAAAAACAAGGATTAGGGCTAACTGGCGTCAGGCGGGAAAACTCCCGCCAAGACCCCCATGTCGACAGGGTCCCCAGGGTGTCGACAGCCCTGTCGACAGCCCTGTCGACACAGGGTGGCCGGGCAGTTTTGCCTGGCGCACCATTTTGGGTTTTGGTCTGGTCTTGTGGCTTGGTTCTAGAGAATTCCGAAATCTGACGGACCTAAACTAACCTAGGGTTAATCCTAGGGCTAAAAACACTCTAATCTTCTATAAATAAGCCCCTAATCCTACCCTAAAACCCCATTATTCATTCTAGCAACCAAACTATGTCAAATTGATTTCTCAAATGGCCTCCACCTAAAAACCCTAGCCTCCACCCTCTTCAAAAATCATTCCTATGAAGGTTTTGATGTTCATACAAGCATTTCTAAGCTGTATGAATGATCATTAGCTTGCATACATCATCAAGTTGCAAGCTTTAATTGCTAAGCTAGAGTTTTTGGGATTTTTGTTGATTGGAGCTTTGTTTTGGGTTTTTATATGCTTGCATAAAGGGCTTCTCAATCTTTATTAGTAGATTTGTGTCTTCATAATATTTGTAAGCCCTCTTACCTTCATTTTAGAAACTCTAAAGTTAATATGTGATGAGAAGAATTATCCCACTCATGATCTAGAGCTGGCAGCGTTAGTATATGCACTCAAGGCTTGGCGTCATTATCTTCTGGGAGAGAGATTTGAGCTGTATACTGATCATAAGTCTTTGAAGTATCTCTTTTCGCAAAAGGATCTGAACTTGAGGCAGCAAAGGTGGATGGAATTCTTGGCGTCCTACGATTTTGATATAGCCTATACCCCTGGCAAGGGGAATGTTGTAGCGGATGCGTTGAGTAGAAAAAGGTTGACACTAAGTCCTCTATTTGTTGAGATGAAGAATTTAGAGTTCTTGGCAACCTTTGATTTCTCTTTGGCGGTTGAGTCGATGACCGGTTCTTTAGCATCTCTTGAGCTCAGGCCTACCCTTCTGGATCAAGTTGGGGCTTCGCAGAAGGAAGACCCTCAGATAATTGAGATCATGGATAAGCTGATTCGAGGGGAGACATCTAGTCACCTTGCTCGATACTCTATAGATGATAAGGGTTGGCTGAGGAGAGACGGAAGGCTTTGTGTTCCGATGGTAGAAGACTTGGTGAGGAAAGTTCTTGATGAAGCACATCGCTCCAAGTTGACTATACATCCGGGTGGAGATAAGATGTATAAGGATATGAAGCGCATTTTCTTCTGGCCTGGAATGAAGAAGGATGTGGCAGAGTTTGTCTCCAGATGTGTTGTTTGTCAGAGAGTAAAAGCCGAGTCGAAGAAGCCCGGTGGGCTATTGCATCCTCTAGAGGTCCCGCTATGGAAGTGGGAGAGTATTTCTATGGACTTTATTGATGGGCTTCCAAGGTCAAGGAAAGGGAATACGAGCATTTGGGTCATTGTAGATAGGCTTACGAAGAGTGCTCATTTCATTCCGGTGAAGAGCAAAAGGACCGCATCTGGACTAGCATCAGTATATCTTCGTGAGATAGTACGACTACATGGAGTCCCTTCCAGCATAGTCAGTGACCGAGACCCCATCTTTACTAGTCAGTTCTAGAACAGTTTGCAGGAAGCTATGGGCACGAGGTTGAACCTGAGTACGGCCTATCACCCACAAACGGACGGTCAGACAGAAAGGGTGAATAGGGTACTTGAGGACTTGTTGAGGCTTTGCATTCTGGATTTTGGTGGTACTTGGGAAGACCATCTTCCTCTTGTTGAGTTTGCATATAATAACAGTTATCAGGCAAGCATAGGGATGGCACCATTTGAGGCTTTATATGGGAGACCGTGCAAGTCACCCACATGTTGGTGGGAGACTACAGATAAGCTTATACTTGGACCTGACATGATTAGAGATACATCCGAGAAGGTCGAGTTGATTAGAAGACGGATGAAAGCGGCCCAAGACCGACAGAAATCCTATGCTGATAAGCGAAGATCCGATTTGGAGTTTGATGTTGGGGATATGGTTTTCGTAAAGGCTTCTCCTTTGCGGAATGTGGTCCGATTTGGAGCTGTTGGGAAGTTAGCACCGAGATTTGTTGGACCCTTCCCTATCATAGAGAGAATTGGGAAGATGGCTTATAAAGTGCAATTGCCCGAGAAGCTGTCCAGAGTGCATAATGTCTTTCATGTCTCGCATCTCCGAAAGTGCCTACATGAGTCCGCTGAGGTGGTTGAACCTAGCATTCTTGAAGACGTGGAAGTAGAGAAAGAGGCAACTTTGAGGAGAGCTCCGATTCGTATCTTGGGGACGGAGACCAAGAAGCTAAGGAATCGAGAGGTCAAGTTGGTGAAGGTTCAATGGGGTGAAGCCGAAGAAGACGCAACTTGGGAAACCGAGGAGAAGATGCGTGGGCTTTATCCATTCCTTTTTGAGGGTACACTCTCAATCTCTTTCCTTTGTTAGCATATCTTTCTCTTTGCTATCCATGTTTATCTAGTTATCGTGCTAATCTTGTCATGAGAACCTTAGGTAGAAACCCTTTGGATGAAACATGTGTTTGAGACATGTTATGTTTGATGGTTGCAAGTGATTGCAAGTGTTTGCAAGTGGTTACTCGTGGATGCATGATACACATTAGGCACTAGATCGGCTCACACACTCCTCATATTGCATATGCATGAGTGTTTATGCTTATTCTTGGATGAAATTTGTATGCTATCACATGGATGTTGCATATGGATGTATGATTGAGCACGCATGTAGATATTATACATTATGTTAGGGATTTGCATACATATGGATACATTTCACTAACATATTTTGCATTGATCTTTGCATTAGATAAGTACATATACACACACTTTTGCATATGTTCATACAACATTTAGAATCTTTTAAGGACAATGATTGCTCGTGGATGATGCTTTGAGTAGATGGATGATTGGATGGTAGGATACGTTCTTCCTAACTTGAAGATTTCGGGGACGAAATCCTTTAAGGAGGGGAGAATGTAACAACCCGTATTTTCAATAACCTGTTATAACATAAATCGAGGCAGAATTTAATTTAAAAATCTGAATCAAGGGAAACGGGCTATGCCATTGTGTTCGTCTCGGAAAAATACGCGTAATAGAGTCCGAGTTTTCGAAAATCGGAGTCCGTATGACCCAGTTAAGGCCCATTGAAGTTTTCAGAAATTTCCATGTTAAAAACAGATTTAAATTTTAAATTAAAAACAAGGATTAGGGCTAACTGGCGTCAGGCGGGAAAACTCCCGCCAGGACCCCCATGTCGACAGGCATGTCGACAGGGTCCCCAGGGTGTCGACAGCCCTGTCGACAGCCCTGTCGACACAGGGTGGCCAGGCAGTTTTGCCTGGCGCACCATTTTGGGTTTTGGTCTGGTCTTGTGGCTTGGTTCTAGAGAATTCCGAAATCTGACGGACCTAAACTAACCTAGGGTTAATCCTAGGGCTAAAAACACTCTAATCTTCTATAAATAAGCCCCTAATCCTACCCTAAAACCCCATTATTCATTCTAGCAACCAAACTATGTCAAATTGATTTCTCAAATGGCCTCCACCTAAAAACCCTAGCCTCCACCCTCTTCAAAAATCATTCCTATGAAGGTTTTGATGTTCATACAAGCATTTCTAAGTTGTATGAATGATCATTAGCTTGCATACATCATCAAGTTGCAAGCTTTAATTGCTAAGCTAGAGTTTTTGGGATTTTTGTTGATTGGAGCTTTGTTTTGGGTTTTTATATGCTTGCATAAAGGGCTTCTCAATCTTTATTAGTAGATTTGTGTCTTCATAATATTTGTAAGCCCTCTTACCTTCATTTTAGAAACTCTAAAGTTAATATGTGATGAAAGTTGGGATTTATGCATGTTTAATAAGTTATGCATGCTTATGCGAGTTCACTATGCTATGTTGTGCATGTTTAATAAGTTATGCATGCTTATGCGAGTTCACTATGCCATGTTACACATGTTTGATAAGTTATGCATGTTTATGCAAGTTCACTATGCTATGATTTGCAAGTTTAACAAGTTATGCATGTTTATGCAAGTTCACTATGCTATGATTTGCAAGTTTAACAAGTTATGCATGTTTATGCAAGTTCACTATGCCATGATTTGCAAGTTTAACAAGTTATGCATGTTTATGCAAGTTCACTAGGCCATGATTTGCAAGTTTAACAAGTTATGCATGTTTATGCAAGTTCACTATGCTAAGTTATGCAAGTCCAACATGTTATGCATGTTTATTATGATATGTAAGATTCATCATGTATGTTGTGTCAAGTTCCCTCTTTCTATCCTTTATGCGTTATAACGAATATGTAAGCGATAGAATTACGTTGGGGGGTTTTGGGCAAAACTTAAAATACATGAAAATAAAAGATTGGGAATTTACCTATTAAGTTAGGTCTACCCCTTGGGAATTTACCTATTAAGTTAGGTCTACCCAAGTATTTGTTAAACTTGTAATTATGTTTTGAAATTAAAGTGGACATGACACTTAGAAAACATAAGTGTGGCCAACTCGAGGTTGGGTTGAGTTTGTAGCGTAAACCTACCCGGAACCGACCGGCTTAACTAGTTGCTACAAACAATAGGACCCAATGTGAGAAGTTGGTCATGTGTACCTTGGACCCGAGGTTAGACCAAGTTGTGGTGTAAAGCTACCCGGACCCGCCCGGCTTAACTAGTAACCGCAACAAAGTCTAATGTGAGAGGTTAAGGCACAATTAAATTAATTAATGCCTCGGGATTAGGGTTAAGTCATGGCCCACTAATACTTAACCAATTTTGGGGATACGAAGGATTAAATGAGGTTAAGTGGTGAACTGTTGGTTACACTTAACTAATTTAATCCATGATTAGTGAGGGGTTAAACCACACTTAACCCTCTTAGGAAACCCTAGCAACGTGGTCTGTTCCAGCAGTAATCCCAGTTTGGTATCATTCACAACCCTAGAGGCTAGGCTAGGGCGGGGCACGATTACTGGACTGATGTAAGCGACCAAAGCGACGGCTGAGTGGTACAGCGGTGCGGGTCCAGGCGGGCTACGGACGTGCACGTAGTCCGGTGTTGGACAAACTCGAGGCACGGGTACCAGTAGGTTTAGACTGTGCATTATTGCTTAGGTGTCTGGGGTTGACACCCGAGGGCTTGATACACCCGAAGGTGGACCCAGCACAGTCTGACTACAACCATATGTGGGCCGTATGGACACCAACACTTGACGTGTTAGGTTTATAGGGAGCCGATCGACTAGACCGTTGGGCTGGACCTTGCATTAAGGTCACCTCATGTTATTGGGCCAAAGTTTGGGCTGAGGGATCAATACCTGCTATGTTGGTTTGCTAGTACACTGTGGTGCAAAGCTTAATCTTCCTTATGTGATGACACCTATATCTATTGCCAGTTTGTTCATCTCAGTTTCCATCATGATGTTAACTTTATTAGTTTATAGACTGATCGTAGTAGGGCTTACCAGTCTTTTTGACTGACCTGTTTTCTTTCGCCTCTTTTCTTCCGTTTCCCCCCCCCCCCCCCAGGTTCTCAGGGAGGGAATACAGGAGCTTAGCTTGGATCCTACCTGCTTTCTTGGATAGCTCATGTATGCTTTGGACTTGAGCTCGCTATGGTTATTCTGCTTTGGGGATAGCTACTTATGTTTTTCTTTTCAGTTTTCAGATGATGTTGTTTATGTACTAGACTTATTTTATTTGGAAAATTGACATGATGTTGTACTAAGACTTGATTTGAAATGGTTTGAAAATCTTCCGCTGTTATTTACTCTGCTTTACATATATATTTATGTTCTTGTTCTGCCTTGATATATCATTATGCATGCTTACCCAGTTCTAACGCCCCCCAGAAGCTAGTGCCCCCGAAAGAGCGACCCTAGCGGAGGTGGGTGTTACAAATTTAGTATCAGAGCATATGGTTTACAAGAAAGAACAAAATGTTTTTAAAAGACTTTTGAAAAACTATTTTCAAAACAAGTATAAAGTATTTTCCAAAGAAAAGTCTAGTATTTTAAAAGGCTATTCCCCAAAAAGCCATTAGCGTTATCCTTCGTTCCCTTGACCTAATCTTATCTTATCCTTCGTTTCAGTATGGCTGAGGATCTTGCCATCCCCGATGGAGTAAACGTACCACTCTGGTATAGGAGACTTCTAGAAGCTAGGGCGGCAGCCGGCCCCGCAAACCCTACTCCCACTCCTCCTCCTATAGTTGAGAATCCTCTCCCTAATGTCCCTCCTCCGGTGGTCCCTATTCCTCCTCCTCCAGTTGCTGAGGCTCCTCTTCCTCCTCCTCCCCCTCAGCATCCTCAAGTTGAGTTCACAAAGGTTTGTAAAGACTTCAAGGCGATGGGAGGCAAGAATTTCCTAGGCACGGAATCTTTTGTTGAAACTAGGAATTGGCTGAAAGACACTGAGGACTTATTTGCTATCTTTAGGATTGATGACGAGAGGAAGATCTTATTGACAGTGTGGCTTTTGAAGGCCGAAGCAACCTATTGGTGGGAGGTCACCAATGGGACGAGGCCTGTCGAGACTTGGGCCGATTTGAGAGCTAGATTTGTGGCCAAGTTTCTATCTTCTCCTGAGGCGAATTTACAGATGGAGAAGTTCATTGCATTAAAGCAAGGTGATATGTCTGTCAAGGAGTATGTGAACAAGTTTAATCAGCTGGCCCGTTTTGGTTTGGATATGGTGAACACTCCTGAGAAGAAGGCTCTTCGATTTGCTAGAGGGTTGAATGAGCCGCTGCAGGGCTTGGCGATGTCACATATTCCGCATGGGGCTACTTTTGAGAGTTTGGTCGATATGGCTCTACTTCAGGGAGATGGAAAGAAAGAGGTCAAGTCGAGTGATACTCAAGCAAAGAAGACTGATTCTCAAGGTAAAGGCAATCAAGGTGGTCAAAGCAGTCAGGGGAATCAGAGCAAGAACAAGAAGGGAAACAACAACAAAGGCAAGGGAAAGTGCAATTATTGTGGTGCGCCCGGACACTTTGCTAAGGATTGTAGGAAGAAGAAAAGGAAGCTTAATGGTGGATGTTTTTCCTGTGGTGAGACTGGACACTTCAACAAGGAATGCCCGAAGAAGAAAGGACAGGCTGGACCTTCAGGAGGGCAAGTTCATGCTCTCAATACCGCTCCAGTTCCCGATCGAGGTAGTGTTTCTGTTGAGAACCTTGTTTATGTTTCCGATCTTCCAGTTCGTACCTTGTTTGATTCTGGTGCATCACATAGCTTTATTTCATCTGATCTTGTTGATAGTTTGCACCTTAGTATTAGCTTAGCGGATGATCCCGTTTGTGTTTCGAATCCCATTGGGGGTTCTGCTTATCTATCTATGATATGTGAGGATCTAAGGATCTCTATACTCAGTGTAGAGTTCTTGTGTAGTGCGTATGTTCTTGGTTTCAGGGGATACGGATTGATATTGGGCATGGATTGGCTGTCCAGATATGGAGCCATTCTTGATTGTGAGCATAGGGTTGTAAGGCTTGTGACTCGCCTTGGCAACACCTTAGAGATTTCATGCAATCCGAAGGATCCCGTCATGTTGTGCTATCTTGAATCTCTCGACTTGTCAGAGGAAGCCCTTCAGTCTGTAAGGGTGGTCCGAGATTATCCAGATGTTTTTGAAGAAGTTAAGGGGTTGCCCCCTAAACGAGAGATTGATTTTCGCATTTATCTGGTGGATAATGCTAAGCCTGTTTCTTTGCCCGTTCGGCACATGGCTCCGCGTGAGAGACGGGAGCTCAGCAAGCAAGTAAAGGAGTTACTTGAGAAGAACTTCATTAGACGAAGTATATCCGAATGGGGAGCGCCTGTGGTGTTTGCTACTAAGGCAGATGGTTCTCTTCGACTCTGTGTGGACTATAGAGAATTGAATAAGCTGACTAAGAAGAACAGACACCCGTTACCGAGGATCGATGATCTCTTTGACCAGCTTGTTGGTGCTTCTGTTTTCTCTCAGCTTGATCTTGCTACTGGATTTCACCAGCTCAGAGTAGCTGAAGATAGTATAGACAAGACTGCATTCAGAACTCCAGATGGATTCTTTGAATGGCTTGTTATGCCGTTCGGTTTGACGAATGCACCCGCGTATTTCGTGGACTTGATGAGTAGGGTGTTTCGAGAGTTCTTGTACAAGTTTGTCGTGGTCTTTGTGGATGATATTCTGGTCTTCTCCAAGAATGAAGAAGAGCATGCGAGGCATCTTGTAGAGGTGATGGATACGCTTAGAGCACATCAGTTAAAGGCCAAGTTCTCCAAGTGTCACTTTTGGAGAAGGGAAGTTAGATTCCTTGGGCATATCGTATCCAAGCAAGGCTTAGCGGTGGATCCCGCTAAGGTGGTTGCAGTTCAGGATTGGAAGACTCCAAGGAATGCAACCGAGGTGAGAAGTTTTCTAGGTCTTGCGGGTTTTTACCGGAAGTTCATCAAGGACTTCGCGAAGATATCCGCTCCTCTTACTAAGTTGACAAAGAAGCACTTAGTTTTTGCGTGGGATATGGACTGTGAGCTTGCTTTTCAGAGACTCAAGAGAGCCCTTACCTCAGCACCAGTTCTAGCTTTACCCGATGGTGGTAAGATGTTTACCGTGTACACTGATGCTTGTGGCACGGGATTGGGCGTCGTTCTGATGCAAGAGGGCAGAGTTATATGTTTTGGTGGTAGGCAACTTAAGGTGCATGAGAAGAATTATCCCACTCATGATCTAGAGCTGGCAGCGATAGTATATGCACTCAAGGCTTGGTGTCATTATCTTCTGGGAGAGAGATTTGAGCTGTATACTGATCATAAGTCTTTGAAGTATCTCTTTTCGCAAAAGGATCTGAACTTGAGGCAGCAAAGGTGGATGGAATTCTTGGCGTCCTACGATTTTGATATAGCCTATACCCCTGGCAAGGGGAATGTTGTAGCGGATGCGTTGAGTAGAAAAAGGTTGACACTAAGTCCTCTATTTGTTGAGATGAAGAATTTAGAGTTCTTGGCAACCTTTGATTTCTCTTTGGCGGTTGAGTCGATGACCGGTTCTTTAGCATCTCTTGAGCTCAGGCCTACCCTTCTGGATCAAGTTGGGGCTTCGCAGAAGGAAGACCCTCAGATAATTGAGATCATGGATAAGCTGATTCGAGGGGAGACATCTAGTCACCTTGCTCGATACTCTATAGATGATAAGGGTTGGCTGAGGAGAGACGGAAGGCTTTGTGTTCCGATGGTAGAAGACTTGGTGAGGAAAGTTCTTGATGAAGCACATCGCTCCAAGTTGACTATACATCCGGGTGGAGATAAGATGTATAAGGATATGAAGCGCATTTTCTTCTGGCCTGGAATGAAGAAGGATGTGGCAGAGTTTGTCTCTAGATGTGTTGTTTGTCAGAGAGTAAAAGCCGAGTCGAAGAAGCCCGGTGGGCTATTGCATCCTCTAGAGGTCCCGCTATGGAAGCGGGAGAGTATTTCTATGGACTTTATTGATGGGCTTCCAAGGTCAAGGAAAGGGAATACGAGCATTTGGGTCATTGTAGATAGGCTTACGAAGAGTGCTCATTTCATTCCGGTGAAGAGCAAAAGGACCGCATCTGGACTAGCATCAGTATATCTTCGTGAGATAGTACGACTACATGGAGTCCCTTCCAGCATAGTCAGTGACCGAGACCCCATCTTTACTAGTCAGTTCTGGAACAGTTTGCAGGAAGCTATGGGCACGAGGTTGAACCTGAGTACGGCCTATCACCCACAAACGGACGGTCAGACAGAAAGGGTGAATAGGGTACTTGAGGACTTGTTGAGGCTTTGCATTCTGGATTTTGGTGGTACTTGGGAAGACCATCTTCCTCTTGTTGAGTTTGCATATAATAACAGTTATCAGGCAAGCATAGGGATGGCACCATTTGAGGCTTTATATGGGAGACCGTGCAAGTCACCCACATGTTGGTGGGAGACTACAGATAAGCTTATACTTGGACCTGACATGATTAGAGATACATCCGAGAAGGTCGAGTTGATTAGAAGACGGATGAAAGCGGCCCAAGACCGACAGAAATCCTATGCTGATAAGCGAAGATCTGATTTGGAGTTTGATGTTGGGGATATGGTTTTCGTAAAGGCTTCTCCTTTGCGGAATGTGGTCCGATTTGGAGCTGTTGGGAAGTTAGCACCGAGATTTGTTGGACCCTTCCCTATCATAGAGAGAATTGGGAAGATGGCTTATAAAGTGCAATTGCCCGAGAAGCTGTCCGGAGTGCATAATGTCTTTCATGTCTCGCATCTCCGAAAGTGCCTACATGAGTCCGCTGAGGTGGTTGAACCTAGCATTCTTGAAGACGTGGAAGTAGAGAAAGAGGCAACTTTGAGGAGAGCTCCGATTCGTATCTTGGGGACGGAGACCAAGAAGCTAAGGAATCGAGAGGTCAAGTTGGTGAAGGTTCAATGGGGTGAAGCCGAAGAAGACGCAACTTGGGAAACCGAGGAGAAGATGCGTGGGCTTTATCCATTCCTTTTTGAGGGTACACTCTCAATCTCTTTCCTTTGTTAGCATATCTTTCTCTTTGCTATCCATGTTTATCTAGTTATCGTGCTAATCTTGTCATGAGAACCTTAGGTAGAAACCCTTTGGATGAAACATGTGTTTGAGACATGTTATGTTTGATGGTTGCAAGTGATTGCAAGTGTTTGCAAGTGGTTACTCGTGGATGCATGATACACATTAGGCACTAGATCGGCTCACACACTCCTCATATTGCATATGCATGAGTGTTTATGCTTATTCTTGGATGAAATTTGTATGCTATCACATGGATGTTGCATATGGATGTATGATTGAGCACGCATGTAGATATTATACATTATGTTAGGGATTTGCATACATATGGATACATTTCACTAACATATTTTGCATTGATCTTTGCATTAGATAAATACATATACACACACTTTTGCATATGTTCATACAGCATTTAGAATATTTTAAGGACAATGATTGCTCGTGGATGATGCTTTGAGTAGATGGATGATTGGATGGTAGGATACGTTCTTCCTAACTTGAAGATTTCGGGGACGAAATCCTTTAAGGAGGGGAGAATGTAACAACCCGTATTTTCAATAACCTGTTATAACATAAATCGAGGCAGAATTTAATTTAAAAATCTGAATCAAGGGAAACGGGCTATGCCATTGCGTTCGTCTCGGAAAAATACGCGAAATAGAGTCCGAGTTTTCGAAAATCGGAGTCCGTATGACCCAGTTAAGGCCCATTGAAGTTTTCAGAAATTTCCATGTTAAAAACAGATTTAAATTTTAAATTAAAAACAAGGATTAGGGCTAACTGGCGTCAGGCGGGAAAACTCCCGCCAGGACCCCCATGTCGACAGGCATGTCGTCAGGCATGTCGACAGGGTGTCGACAGCCCTGTCGACACAGGGTGGCCGGGCAGTTTTGCCTGGCGCACCATTTTGGGTTTTGGTCTGGTCTTGTGGCTTGGTTCTAGAGAATTCCGAAATCTGACGGACCTAAACTAACCTAGGGTTAATCCTAGGGCTAAAAACACTCTAATCTTCTATAAATAAGCCCCTAATCCTACCCTAAAACCCCATTATTCATTCTAGCAACCAAACTATGTCAAATTGATTTCTCAAATGGCCTCCACCTAAAAACCCTAGCCTCCACCCTCTTCAAAAATCATTCCTATGAAGGTTTTGATGTTCATACAAGCATTTCTAAGTTGTATGAATGATCATTAGCTTGCATACATCATCAAGTTGCAAGCTTTAATTGCTAAGCTAGAGTTTTTGGGATTTTTGTTGATTGGAGCTTTGTTTTGGGTTTTTATATGCTTGCATAAAGGGCTTCTCAATCTTTATTAGTAGATTTGTGTCTTCATAATATTTGTAAGCCCTCTTACCTTCATTTTAGAAACTCTAAAGTTAATATGTGATGAAAGTTGGGATTTATGCATGTTTAATAAGTTATGCATGCTTATGCGAGTTCACTATGCTATGTTGTGCATGTTTAATAAGTTATGCATGCTTATGCGAGTTCACTATGCCATGTTACACATGTTTGATAAGTTATGCATGTTTATGCAAGTTCACTATGCTATGATTTGCAAGTTTAACAAGTTATGCATGTTTATGCAAGTTCACTATGCTATGATTTGCAAGTTTAACAAGTTATGCATGTTTATGCAAGTTCACTATGCCATGATTTGCAAGTTTAACAAGTTATGCATGTTTATGCAAGTTCACTAGGCCATGATTTGCAAGTTTAACAAGTTATGCATGTTTATGCAAGTTCACTATGCTAAGTTATGCAAGTCCAACATGTTATGCATGTTTATTATGATATGTAAGATTCATCATGTATGTTGTGTCAAGTTCCCTCTTTCTATCCTTTATGCGTTATAACGAATATGTAAGCGATAGAATTACGTTGGGGGGTTTTGGGCAAAACTTAAAATACATGAAAATAAAAGATTGGGAATTTACCTATTAAGTTAGGTCTACCCCTTGGGAATTTACCTATTAAGTTAGGTCTACCCAAGTATTTGTTAAACTTGTAATTATGTTTTGAAATTAAAGTGGACATGACACTTAGAAAACATAAGTGTGGCCAACTCGAGGTTGGGTTGAGTTTGTAGCGTAAACCTACCCGGAACCGACCGGCTTAACTAGTTGCTACAAACAATAGGACCCAATGTGAGAAGTTGGTCATGTGTACCTTGGACCCGAGGTTAGACCAAGTTGTGGTGTAAAGCTACCCGGACCCGCCCGGCTTAACTAGTAACCGCAACAAAGTCTAATGTGAGAGGTTAAGGCACAATTAAATTAATTAATGCCTCGGGATTAGGGTTAAGTCATGGCCCACTAATACTTAACCAATTTTGGGGATACGAAGGATTAAATGGGGTTAAGTGGTGAACTGTTGGTTACACTTAACTAATTTAATCCATGATTAGTGAGGGGTTAAACCACACTTAACCCTCTTAGGAAACCCTAGCAACGTGGTCTGTTCCAGCAGTAATCCCAGTTTGGTATCATTCACAACCCTAGAGGCTAGGCTAGGGCGGGGCACGATTACTGGACTGATGTAAGCGACCAAAGCGACGGCTGAGTGGTACAGCGGTGCGGGTCCAGGCGGGCTACGGACGTGCACGTAGTCCGGTGTTGGACAAACTCGAGGCACGGGTACCAGTAGGTTTAGACTGTGCATTATTGCTTAGGTGTCTGGGGTTGACACCCGAGGGCTTGATACACCCGAAGGTGGACCCAGCACAGTCTGACTACAACCATATGTGGGCCGTATGGACACCAACACTTGACGTGTTAGGTTTATAGGGAGCCGATCGACTAGACCGTTGGGCTGGACCTTGCATTAAGGTCACCTCATGTTATTGGGCCAAAGTTTGGGCTGAGGGATCAATACCTGCTATGTTGGTTTGCTAGTACACTGTGGTGCAAAGCTTAATCTTCCTTATGTGATGACACCTTTATCTATTGCCAGTTTGTTCATCTCAGTTTCCATCATGATGTTAACTTTACTAGTTTATAGACTGATCGTAGTAGGGCTTACCAGTCTTTTTGACTGACATGTTTTCTTTCGCCTCTTTTCTTCCGTTCCCCCCCCCCCCCCAGGTTCTCAGGGAGGGAATACAGGAGCTTAGCTTGGATCCTACCTGCTTTCTTGGATAGCTCATGTATGCTTTGGACTTGAGCTCGCTATGGTTATTCTGCTTTAGGGATAGCTACTTATGTTTTTCTTTTCAGTTTTCAGATGATGTTGTTTATGTACTAGACTTATTTTATTTGGAAAATTGACATGATGTTGTACTAAGACTTGATTTGAAATGGTTTGAAAATCTTCCGCTGTTATTTACTCTGCTTTACATATATATTTATGTTCTTGTTCTGCCTTGATATATCATTATGCATGCTTACCCAGTTCTAACGCCCCCCAGAAGCTAGTGCCCCCGAAAGAGCGACCCTAGCGGAGGTGGGTGTTACAAACGGTGACATAAAAGACCTAAACTGTTGAATCTTTTTATCCTTATATGAGCAGTGGAATTCAGGAGGTAATCCAATTGTAGAGATTCATTGTGTTACCATTTTGTCCCCCAATAGATTTTCCTATATATATAATATATGTGTGTGTCACACACGTGTATGTGCTTATGCACCTACGTGTGTATGTGTGTGCATGCGTGTATGCATATGTAAATATATCCATATAAAAGACAAAATATAATGAGAGAGGGAGATCGGACAATCTAAGGTTGGCTATTAAGTTATTGGTGTAACTTAATCCTAGAGCAAGTTGTATAAGCATGAATGTTTACTTCTGTAATGAACGCAATCATGCATCAAAATCTATAATAATGAGCTAACGACAGTGCATGCTAAAATGTTGAATGACGATAGGTACACATAAAAAAGGAAGAAAAGAAGGTTACATCAGTAATACCCTACAACTAATATCAAATCTTACAGAAATGTGACAAGAACTACCAAAGCATAGAGGACCACACAAGAGAACATTTGCTGACTAACCTCAAAATATCGGCATTTAGTTTCAACCCAGATATGACACCTTGTGCAAACTGAAGTAGCTCTTCACGTTTAATCTGCAATAAATGCATGTCATTAGCAAAAAATTGTCAACTATAACATTCCGTGAAGAAGACAGAGCTCATTTCCAAATCTTGACTATAACTATATGCACTTGATTCGTGCAGTTTTCCCAGACTTGAAAACAATCAAATATGCAAACATAAGGCAGCTTCAATAGTTTGGCAAAGTGATAACATCTTTATGAAAATCTAACCTTTTCAAATTAGAACTTAAATTACTTATGCTATGCAAACAGCCAATGTTTTAGCTTAACTGGTGAAAGGTAATTAGCTGAAGAAAAACACAAGAAGATGCATACCAGTAATTTATCTTGGTAGCCAGAAAATACTTTTGCTAAATCATGTATACTACTAATAATTGCATTGTGAACTTCCTTTCCCCTGTAAAACAAAGTCTGCAAGCAAATGAAAAAACATGAAAGCCTATAATAAAATGTGTGGAATGAAAATTCAATGCTAGAATCTCAGCCAAATAAGGAAATAACAATAGTATTGTTCTTCAGTGGAATAGAATAAGAGAACTCCCATCAAAAATAGACTAACCCAAAGATTTCCAGCACCAGAGTCACTTCTTCCTCATTTGGTGCTTCTAGAATCTGAATTTTAAATAAGACAGTTAATGTCAGTAACCTCCATATTTTAAATAATGAATAACCAAAAAACATCACCTATTTTGACCTTTGTGATTAATAACTTTTACTACAATTCTAGCTACGAGCTTAGGTTATATTCTCATTTCTAGAGGTATTTTTTTTCTTTTCATTTTAATATAGAAAAGATATAGAATTGCACTATTGTTTCATGTACAAATAAGGGTTTATAATGAGCAAGTAACTATGATAAGTTCTCCAAACCTATACTTGACCATCTTAAAAGGGCCACAGTTACATTAGTGGCATAGACATTCATACATATATTTTTATGATGACTACCTGGGCTCACTACGAGATTTCAATCTAAAATTTATTTGTACATGTTCCTATTTGTACACAACCAGCAGTAAATACACATTTTGATAACACATTATCATCCACTTTCATTAGAGCAAAAAAATTGCTGAGGATTATCTTTGATTCTACCATGTTCTATTAATAACCCAAACACCAACAGTTCCTCAAAAACTCATCCATTTTATTTGATTCTTTGTGATGATTTAAAAATAGGGTAGTACTTAACAGTGGATACGTTTATAGCAACAAATTTTTGTATCCCAGTTAGCATTTTCGGAAATTGATTTAAGATATCAAATTTGTCATGGGGTCGGGCCAATATTTATTAACCTGAAAGTAGGACATGGAATTAATTAGTATTGATACCACATTTGTACTCATATTATGTTTACAGAAGGATATTTCATCCACCACTCATGGGAATGTCATATACGATGCATCAAGTAAATATCTTTAATTAAGTTTACGTGTCCACTACTTTTGTTGTCGTATAATCACCATTTCATTCATGTGTTGCTATAAATCATACTAGCATTTGTTAATACCATTAGGTTTCAATATCTACGCTGTAGGGTATAACATTCTGTGCAGCAGATAGCAATAAATTTTTTGATTCTGAGACCAGTCAAAAAGAGTCTGACATGCGAAAAACATGGTTTCCCGACAAGCACATACATATTAAAAGGAAAAACACGAGAGGTTTCAGAATATTTGTCCATAAACCAAAGAATTACAGAAAACTTTGCATACGGACAAACCCGCTCACCTATGACCAAATACATTGGTTCCGTGTTCAAAATATCTTATAAAACTTACCACCAACTTTATTCCTCTTCCTACTACAACACTCCAACACTTACATATAACTGAATAAAATATTCTGTACATGGTTCAATGGATCTAAAGGAAGGACGTGGAGGTATCTGGACAGAGGAAAACCACTGTGTTTTTCTTAATTACTTGGAGGAGTCTTTCATTTGGAAGATGAATGAGCCGGTCTCAGGCTGCGCTGCCCGCCTGCCCGGATGGACAGGGCAATGCCCGACAACATTTCCGAGTCCAGTTCCGATCGTGGTGATGACTGTGAGGTCGAGCTAATTAATATAGAAAAGTACTTCAATCTATGCTTATGTAGACAATATACCTAATGTTAATGGGTAAGTTAGATCATCAATATTGTGGAGGAATAACATGCAAGATAATCTTAATGGTAAGATTAATCTGACTTATATAAATAAGATATCAAGATAAGGTTTATGCCACAGAAGGTTACCAAATTGATAAGGCTGTTAATATTTCAGTAACAAGCATAATTGGCCATATCTTCTGTACATGCATGCCATTTAATAACCTTGAGAAATTAACAAGAAGATTATCTTATATCAAGTAAATGATGCCAATATTAAGATTTATCAAATTAATAAGGCTGATAATAATAATATTAATCACAAACAAAATTATCTTATCATCATAATCTTAATATAATGATGTTTGTGGATCGCATTATCCATTACATAATCTTAATATATTATGTTATATTACCAAATTGATAACCTTAAACCTTAAAATTATCTTATCATCATAATCTTAATATCAAGATAATCTTGATATTAAGATTATAATGATATTAAGGATGATAATAATATTATTATCTTGATATTAAGATAATAATATATTATCTTAATATAAGATAATCAGGTCATGTTATTAAATATAAGATTATCTTGATATTAAGATATTTGGTGGTTAAACTAAGTCCTTTTTATTGTAATTGTCGATGTAATCTAACTTTTATCAATGCAAACTATTGTTAATCTATTGATATTAAGATTATCTTGAATTCATTAATGATACTATAGTCTTTTCAGATTTATATACTGTAAAGCATTTCTCTATATCTCAAGATAATCTTGATACATGAGAAATCCTTTCATATCACAAATTTCTATATATGGACTTATCTATTTTTTGTGCAAATAAATGTAAACTTATAGATAATTTTGAAGTAAAATGGCCTAATATTAAGATATGGTAATGCCACAGCCTTCATTATTGGTGGCAACAAAGCTAGCTGCCTAGGAGTCCCTGTTGTATTGGTTGATGGGAGTAAAGGAGAAAGAGCTAATGTATGAGATAAGCAAGGTTGTCAATTGATAACACATGGGGTCTCAGCATGCAAAACCATAAATCAAAATGCCATATGCAAAATCTCCACAAAGTAAGAACAAATCATGAAAAATATGAACCAGATCACATAAACCCAAACTCAGTGAGAAACCATATGGAAATTTATCACGAAAGTACTTTACTATTTTAGTGTCTTAAATTTGATTATTTTTAGATTAGTTCGATAAACTGGAATGTCTGTGTTTTACAACAATTAAGTTAAATTGACAAAATTAATATCATTATCTCTAGCCTATTCGTAAACACCGCTCCACACTGCTACTCAAGGCAGCAAACTATTGCTGCTTCGTGGCCACATTGGGCTAGTGCTTGGTGACAGCAAAGTGCTGCAAGAGTAACCTTCTACTTCCCTAAAGGCAGAAATTTAATTATTATTATTATTTTCATGTTTTAACTTCAACTGTCGTTAATTGAAATCAAGACAGCTGATAAATTTTTCTACAGTACATTTTTTGTGTGTGTTGTGGCTTTTGACATCAAATGTCTTGCATAATAACAGTAATGTAATAGGTTGCATATGTGCACTTGAGAGACTTACACAAAGCAATCATGTACTGTGAATCAACTTTGCTTTCTGTTGATCCTGTGGTAACTTCACTTGGGGGAAAACAAGAGCCCCATATTTTCACATCATCAAATGAATGTGTTGACTTTCTCGCCAACTACAATACCAAAAATTATGCCAAAGTAGAATTTAATGGGATGCGCTATGATTTACCTCCTTGGCCTATAAGCATTCTTCCTGACTGTAAAACTACAGTTTTTAACACTACAAGAGCGCGTGTTCGAACTTCACAAATGAAAATGGATTGGATAGGGGTTTTTTCTTGGAAATTAAACAATGAGGATGTCAGTTCATACAATGACAAATCATTCACAACAAATGGATTGCTGGAGCAAGTGAACGTGACAAGAGACGCTACAGATTATCTGTGGCATACAATTTATGTTGACACAAATCTAGGGGAACAGTTTTTGGTGAATGGACAGAATCCTATACTTACTATTATGCATGCTGGTCATTTTTTGCATGTTTTCATAAATGGGCAATTAACAGGAATGATATATGGTAGTTTGGAAAATCCAAAGCTGACATACACTGGAAACATTAAGCTGTTGGCAGGCAGCAACACTATTTCTATATTAAGTGTATTACTTGGCATGCCTGGTGTTGGAGAGCATTTTGAGACATGGAACATTGGGGTACTTGGTCCAATTACTCTGATTGGACTCAATGAAGGGCAAAGATATCTTACATGGCAAAAATGGAGCTATCAGATTGGTCTGAAAGGCGACGAACTGAAACTTCATTCACTTAATGGAAAGTTCCAATGTGGAATGGGGAGCTGCATCTCAAAACCAATCCTTAGCTGGTACAAGGCTCTCTTCAATGCCCCGGAAGGCAGTGAACCACTAGCTTTAGATATGAGTAGCATGGGTAAAGGCCAAATATGGATAAAGGGACAAAATACTGGTAGATATTGGCCTGGTTACAGGGCATTTGGTACATGCAACGACTGTGATTACCGTGGAATCGACAATGAAACTAAATGCCAAACAAACTGTGGCCTGGTTACAAGGCATTTGGTACATTCAGCGACTGCGATTGTTACATACACATATACACAGATTAAGTTCTAAATGGGGAAATATAACTGGCCAACTTGCTGCCTGCAGCAGATAATTGATTGGTAGTATTTTTGATATTACTCAAATGTATTTGCTTCTGAAACAAATCTATAGATTTTCCTACTAGTTTTTTCTTTTAAGTAATGTAATAGGTTGCCCATTGACTGTTTCAAATAAAAGAAACATAACTACTTTTATTTTCATTTTTTTCTAGCAATGTAACATAAACATCTATCAAATAGTTTTGTCTTACTAATGTCTGTGTCCACAAACAGATAATAAGAACATAACAAACGGATTCTCGTCCTCAATTAACTCGTGCTTCAATCCAAGTGAATCATATAATGCTCATATTTTAATTTTACTTCCTAAAATACTTAAAGTAACTTAGTCAATTATGACTAAATTCATAATGGAAAAGTTACTCGTCGATTCAGTTGTTATCTTCAGGTCATTTTTTACTATCACCCCCCTTATGCACTTCCAGCATCACTCATTCACAACTATGACCTCAAACTCACATGCAAATTCATTGCAACTGCTCTTTCGACCATCACTATCTTGCACCTATACCAGCCACTTCTCATTGCATCCAAACTATAATATTACAATACTGCATCATCACGACTACAAAACTGCTCATGCACTTCAGCAACCCAGCTCACATTTCCCGGCTACCTGAACCAACATAGATCACCAACATTTCTCTACGTCCCTCCATCGTATGCAACACCAACTGCTACCTCAAAACCACTCTTTTCATCAAACCATAGTGAAGACATACAAAATTTAATTTCATATCCCATTCTTCAAATAATAACTCCTATGGACACACCAAAAATAAGTATCATATTTTCCTCTCACATCTCATATATCTATAATGGCTCACCCTTATGTTTCATCTTTTACGAAACTGCCTCCTATACTAATATGAAAAATGGACAACCAAATAAAAAATGAACACATGTAACTATATTTCAACCAAAGTTTATCACTCTCAACTATAAAATCCATGCCAATATTTTTCATTTAAAAAAAGTCACCTCTTTCCTTTAAAACATTAGTTAAAAATTGTTCAATCTTTTGGAACATAGGATGGAACAGGGTAACAACCTCACTCATCCTCATTAACAAGTTACTTCTCAATGTCAGTGCATCATGATAAAATTGCGTGGGGGAGGTTTGCCATCATATATAAACTATACAACTCAACAATGACCCCAAAAAACATGCATTAAAAGGTACTAAAATCGCACATATATACCTGAGCTACAGATAAAATCTTGGAACCAGAAGATCCGCTTGTGAGGCCCGCTTTTATCCCGCTTTGAGAAGATTTCTCTCTTCAAAAGCCGCTTCGATTTTGCGTGAAGCCGCTTCGATTTTGAGTGAAGCCGCTTCGATTTTGCGTGAAGCTGCTTCGATTTCACTTTGCCCTAGAAGTTTTCTTCGTGGTTTTTGGAAGAGGCCTCTGTAGCCTGTAGCGTGATACGTATTGTGAGAGTGATTTTTATTATTTTCCGAATTTACCCCTCGTTATTCATTTTTTGTCAAACGTCATAACGGTGTACAACTGTTATATAATATATTTTCTCCTTTTATAACGACACTTTAAACAATTGTAACGGATTATAAGTGTTGTTATGTTATAACGGTAATTGGGTGTTACTACTATGAAAATATTTTTGTTAGGAATTTGGTGTTTTGGTGTAGTGTGATGCGTACAATGCGGGTCGTTACAATTTTGTAAACAAATCCGAATTATAAAATGGAATTTATAAAGTGATGTTTTATCAGATATTACTTAATTATTAAATTAAGAAATAAATGGTTATACCCAAGAAAGGTATTTTCAAAAAGGGAAGAAGGTTCATGAAACCGTATTTTTAAATAAAATAGTTAAATGGGATTTGTGTTGAAATTAGAATGAGATATTGGCTTTTTGATTATAACTTGTATTTATCCTTAGATATGAACGTTGGTGATCAAGGTCTGAGAGGTAATTAAAATACCCCAACTTGAACGACTTTAGGATTATCTGAGGATGATATTAGTTGTAATGGTGAAAGAGGTTAGTATAATTTATTGTTTCACTAGAGAAATAATAATGCCACATTTTTGGGTGAAAATTTGGAATATATGTATTACGAGGATTACAAAGAAAAAGAGAATAAAAGGGCTGTGTGAAAATAAAGAGATACTCTCGAGTTAGAAAGGGAATGTAAGGTCAAGTTTTATTTTATACAAATAAATATTTCTTATTGTTTCAAGTAATGAAATAAAGATATCTCATAACGTTGTTTTACAAGTAATGGGTTGAATTGATTTTCCAATATTAGATAATAACGTGGCCAATGTTTGAAAGTGAAATAGACAAACTGAATATGGTATAAGATTTTCCTAAATATTAAAAGTGAATTTGTTTAAAGAATAATCTTATGTGAATTAGAAGCGAAAAGCTATATTTATAATATCGAAATATTTAAGAGTTTTAAATTTACACTTTTTATAATTTAAAGGCCAAGTGATGTTGAATACTGAACCAGTGAACTCATTGGATTATTATGATTGAATCAATGTTTATTTTGCTAGTTAAATCACCGAATATCAAAGTTGTCCAATACGATTGTTGGTACGGAAAGACTAGGATTGAATTTATATTCGAAAACCATTCCGACCAACAAATACATGAAGATATCAGAAAATGATTGAGATGGAGCATTGAAGACCGTAGATCTTCATTATACGGAAGAACTACTAATAATCTCTGGCTTAGCGGCCAGAGATAAACTGTGGTTCAGTCGTGGTTGGAATCTACGGATTGCAAGGATTACTCACTACTGATCCATGGGGTGATTCCTATATTGGATGCAGTAGGAGAGTGCCTTCGGTTCATCCTATTCCTAGATGACTTGTATGGACGAATGTCTGACGGAGTATTTCCTAAAAACCACGTACGTTGATTTTAACAAATATACCAAGTTGGTGGCGAAGAATGGCCCTTCTTTGAAACCCAGAGTATATT
The DNA here is from genome assembly GCA_030737875.1 of Allium sativum. Lineage (NCBI taxonomy): Eukaryota > Viridiplantae > Streptophyta > Magnoliopsida > Asparagales > Amaryllidaceae > Allium > Allium sativum. The sequence continues at coordinate 831,703,050 of CM060913.1, forward strand.
TGTGGACGTCAGTTAGTGATTTGACGATTCTGATAATGTGGCATTCAAAGTGAATGGTGACCAGGTGTTCAAAAGATTTTAACCTTAAACCTCACAACTGGGAAATGACAAAAATCGAGCAGGCAGCATGGCTATGTGGGTCGCTCCTATTAGGATGTAAATCACCTATCTAGAGAAATTCCTTTTGCTTCTTTAATCTATTTCGATGCTAACCCTTTTCGAGAAACGGTGGTTTGAGCCCAATCGTTGGTGATATACATTCGATACACTCAAGTGAAATGAGTGGTCGGTCATGTGTGGGCCGGATTGCAAGACGTTCTTGTTGAACCCAGTGTATTCTCCTCTAGAGATACACTATCGACAGGCGGTCCCATACCTTGTCATAGTCGGAATCCAATCTCCAATAAGCGCCCGCGGTTTTGTTTGTATACTATATATGTGGAGCGTGAGATGCAAGCGTTTTACTAGATTATATTTATTTGTAGTTAGAGACTATTATAATATCAGAACAAGATATTGGTTTCAAAAATGTTTAGGGTTATCGTAAGGTAAAAACCGTCTGTATTTATGTGTGGATTTGGTCTTATGATTATCCTTTTCTTTCGGAAAGATTTTAACTAAAAAATCAGTATGTGTGATACCCTTAAACTTGGTGTGTTTCTCTCACTCTGGTTCACCAGACTGACCCGGTGTTTTGTAAATGCTCAGGTTAGCCCGGGGTGTACAGGTTCAGGTTATCGAATGCTGTGAAGAGACGCGCTGAAGGTGTTCAGAAGTATGATATCATATAGCTATTATTCCACTGTGTGTTGTATATGGGACAGACTATTATAACTGTCCAGAGATGTTGGTGTACTCTGATATTGTAAGTATTTTTTTTAAAGGCCCTCAGTAAAGATTTATTTCTGTATTATATTTTGTTCCGCTGCGATGTGAGACTCTGATTCTGTGTTGTGTTGGTTCTTCTTCTTCTTCTTCTATTCTAATATTTATTTCTTTCTTATCTCACCCTCTAATTTCTTTCTAATAATGTTCCAGTATTTTCGGTGTTTGGAAGGTCGGCATGAGTTACGGTAAAGGTATTTATGTCGATTTTCGAGGTCGAAAACCGTTGGGTCGTTACAGTACTGGTGAATAAGGCTAAGCAGACGACGAACCGAGCGATGGTTACCATTAGTAAAATTGATGATGTAGTCCGCGAAGGATAAGAAAAAAATGAGGGGACAACCACAGGGGATGCCAAACCACTGAATTTGGCCTGCTATCGTAAGAGAGTGCAGACCTCTACGAAAGCCTCGGCATCTATGACAAAGAGCGTCGGCGATAGTGGGTCTCCCGGACGAAGACCCTTAGCAGACTTGAGGAAACCATTGGCCTTTCCGTTGATTAGTACGGAGAACCAGCAGTTGGGGATGAGTCTCCAAATAACATCGATAAGGGTTTCCGGAAACCCAAAAGCTCAAAGGACCTTGATGATGAAAAACCAGCACATATGGTCGTGCGCTTTTGCCATATCAAGCTTTAAGATCACGTTGGAACCCCAGATCTTGTGATCAATTTGAGAAATCAGCTCCTGAGCTAAAAGAATGTTGTTAGTGATCAAACGTCCTTTGATGAAGCCAGCCTGAAATGAAGAGATGACTCGATCCAGAAAAGGTGCTAGACGCGAGGTCAGCCCCTCGGAGATAACCTTGTTTGAGAAGTTACATAAGATGATAGGGAGGAAATCCACGCAAGGGCAGGGATTTTCGCACTTGGGGATAAGAACAAGATTGGTGGAAGTCCATCCCATAGGGATAGCTCCGCCGGAGAAGGAGAACCGAATGGAAAGACAAAAGTCCGCCTGAATGATCAACTAAACACTCTTGTAGAACACTCCATTGAAACCGTCAGGGCCGCTAGCACTATCCTTATTGAGAGCGAAGACGCATGCCCTGATTTCTTCGGATGTGGGAGGAGTGACAAGGTCGACTCCGTCAGATGGAAGAAACAACCTTGGGATAAAAGCTAGGAAAGCAGGATTAGAGACGTTCACCGATTGTTCACCCAAAAAGGACTGGAAATGAGACACAATCGTCTATTTTACCTCCCCGGGAGAGGAAGAAAAGGAGAGATCAGGGCACTGAATCTGGTGAATCGAAAGGATGTTGTTCTTCTTACGAATAGACGAGTGGAAGAATTTGGAGTTTGTATCGCCGTCCACGACCCACTTGATCCTTGCCTTTTGGAGAAGGAAGTAGTTCTCAATACGCAACTCCGAAGAGAAGCCCAATTCGGCTAACGCCCAAGCTTCCTTATTAGCCGTACAGAAGTCCTCATCGAAAGATGACACCGCTAAAATAAGAATCTCTTCGGCCGCCCTTACTCGGTCGAAGATATTCTTGAACACCTGGACGTTCCAGACCTTAAGGCAAGCCTTGAGACGTTTCATCTTAAGAGAAAACACAGCAAAGGGAGAGCCCCATGCCAAAGAGTTCCAGGACTACAACACCACCTGGTGGAACGTTTAGTGAGACCGCCACATAGTTTGGAACCTGAAAGAAGAAGGCCAGATAACGCGAGGGAAAGCAACGTAGCAACATCGGAGCGTGGTCCGAGAAGGTACGATGAAGATGAGAAACAGCGAAAGAGGATGACAGATTGAACCAACCCTTCGATCCGAAGACCTTGTCGAGTCTGGAAAGAATACGATTAGGCCCATCCTTGTTGTTACACCAGGTGAAGGCAGAACCAACAAAAGAGATCTCTAAAAGACCAAATCTTAATATGAAGGCATTGAAATCCGCAACCGTTTCTTGGTTAACGGATGATCCGGCCTGCCTTTCTGAACGGGAAGCGACAACATTAAAGGCGCCTCCTATAATAGAAGAACATAATCCTAAGTCTGAAAGAGAGAGAATGTCAGACCAAAGGTCCAACCGCTCTACTCGGTTACACTTAGCATAAACAGTGGAGAACAGGAAAGTGGAGGGGAGAAAGGAAAAATAACATGCCACAGAAAGGAGTTGGGCAAGGTCAAAAATAGGATAGGCGACGACATCTTTGGACCAAAGGATCCAAATCTTGTCGGAGACATTGGCTAGGGCACCGCCGCAGCCAAGAGAAAGAACGTCCTATTAACGTCTTCTGGACCCATAAATGGCTCCAGAAGTGCAATGAGACAAGTCGAATGCTTACGAACGATGCGCTTGAGTCTAGCCAAAGACGCGTCGTTGCCGATACCACGAACGTTCCAGAACAGGAAAGACGTCATGAGGAGATAGATCTCGTAACCAAAAAAGAAGAAGAAGGAGAACCGAGGAACAAGCAGAAAACGAGAAGCTAATCAACGAAGATACAGTGTGTGTCGAGTAGATCTAATGATCTTCTTGGATGCCACTATAGAACGTGTGAGAATAGTGCAAGGAGTACATGAAGTAGAACTCGGTCGTCGACGTCGAGGACGGAGCCAAGAAGGAGGATTAGTAATTAACTCCCTACACTTGGAAAAAAGAAAATCAAATAGTGGGGAGGGGGAACAAAACAGACAAACTAGGGAAGGAATTCTCAATGAGGCGAGCAAGGCGACCGTTAATGGTCGCAATTTCATCCTTGCTGAGAAGTGGAAAAGATAAGGGGAAGACGACGAAGAAGAGGAAACTGGGGCGGGAAAACATCCGGTGTGACAGGAATGCTAAGGGTCTGGTATAATGTAGTGTCGATTGAGTGAAGCAACACTAATATCTATGCGGTTTTCACTGACATCGAGTTGTCATAAGATTGATAACCCCACAATAAAGGTGAAGACCAGTATCGGATGCTCCGAAAGACGATCGTTGGATATGCCAGCATGTGGGGTAAATCTACAGGGTAAGTAGTATAACAGCCAATAAAATTAGTCGGTATACGTCTGCACACTGGAGATTTGCCTACCGTATCTGTTAATATCATAAACAGTCGACCAACAAGCAACCGAAGATCAAAAAGCCAACACCAAAAACCAAGAATCGCCAATGACACAGAAACAGCCTCGTAGCGACAAAAAGCAACAAACTCAAAGCCCATCATGCCCGGGAAAAAAACAGAAGCAAAGGACGATTTAACCGAACCAAAAGCAAAGCATAACACACCGCGATCAACACCGAAGCATATAGCCAAAAAAGGCCACGACAAGAAAACAGGGAGAAAAGCGAAGTGCCGTACAACACTCGAAAACATGGCAGAAAAATACCTTGTACGTCCGAAGTAAAAAAAAAACAACTAACACATCAAGATAGCCATGAGAAGACACATCACACAAGGAGGTAACAAACACACAAACACAATCAGAAACACACACATGACCTATCAATATATTGCCAATGAACGGATTGATAGGGAGCCCACGCGACAGCGCATACAAGCTCAGCTCACTGCACCGCAAACAAACCCATGAACAGACCTCAAGAAAAGACAAGAGTCCCATGTTATAGAAATATAGCGTGAAAAAGGAGAAAAAACACGAACCTGACGGCAAAGACGAAGTGCCAAACTAAGCTTGGAGAACAAGCAGTCTGTTTTGAGGGTCACCGTGGAAGGTGAAACTGCCAGAACCACCGTTGTAGGGGCCTGCCTAAGAGGCAGGCAACAAAAACCAGGGACCACTGTCGAAGCATAAGGCAAAGGGTAAAAACAGTGGTCGTGTTGCGCTGCCTCACTAAGTGATGGATCACTGGTTATAGACGAGACAAACCCACAGTCTTACACCGCCTACGAAATGCGGCGCCACACAACCATCTAGGCTGATTAACAACTTCCAAATCAATACCAGCCTCATGCAACAAAGAAACAACCACAACCTGATCGGTAGTAGCATCAGAAAACTCGCCTACCTCCAGAGAAACATCCAACAAGCATTCAAAAGCGTTTGAGAGAGAAACAAGTAACGCTGGTGCTGCCTTGGCTGCCGCTGCAGTAGAAATCGAAGCAACCGCGGAAGAAGTGGCAACTGCCTCCTTCCTCGACCGACGACGACGTCTAGCAAGCTTCGATGATCTTGGAGCAACAACCACCGAACCTCTTTTACTGGCTTTAGTCATAGAAAATGACACTGCAGTATCACTTGCCGATGATACATCAACCACTTTCAAGAGCTGTGGAAAGTGGTGCTCAGTGGGTGGAGTGGTGAAATCTCTAACATCACCGGGGACCACCTCCAACAATTAACAGTGGTTAGAACCGAAAACCCTGCTGCAAAGAAGAGAACCCACCAGAAAACCATCAACAACCGACTCAAACACCGGTCGTGAGCCTCTAAATCGGAGCCGAGGAGCAAACGAAGCGATGAAACCCTTGTTTCCCCTGTTAATCTCAAAGGCAGCACGAGATCCAAAAACCACAGAGCTGATTAAACCACGTAAAGGTCCAGAAGGAGTAAAAGCAGTACCAAAATCACCCGTGCAGAGAGGTGTAAGCACCAAAAAGCTGTTTGCCACAATAAAAAGCCCGATGGCGCACTAGAACCCCAAAAGGGGTCAAAGAGAATAACCTCACAAGCACAGTCGAATCCCCAGAAATTTCTATGGAAAAGGGTTTTGAAATCACCTTCGCTATGGAAGCAAAATTGCCACAGCCGAAGGACTCGATTCGAAACTCGTCCCACTAAGCACAAAGACAACCGAATTGAAGGTAAAAACCATTACCCTAAACGAGTTAGGGCAAAGCACCGCTCGATAAACAACCAGAGAGAGCACAAAGGTCTGGCACAGACGTTGAAATAGTTGTTACGGCTAGTAGCACAGAGCAGAAAAGAAAGAGTAAGTAGAAGATGTAACGCGATGAAGAAGAGAAAATCGCAGGAGCTCAGAAGTTTTCGGCCATTAAAAAAGCCGTTGCTTGGAAAGTTTAGGCGTAAATGTGATAACATTATCACTTATCTTACTGGTATCAACTGTAGCGGTGGAGAGAGCATTTTCTGTCATGAATATAGTGAAAAATGACATATGAAATCGAATGGGAGATGAATGGTTGAATGGTAGTTGTGTTGCATACATAGAGAAAGATATATATTCAAGGAGATTAACGATGATATAATCCTTAATCACTTTCAAAACATGAGAACTCGGCGTCGACAACTTTAAAGCAGTGTCATATACGCATGTTTTGTTTGAAAGATCGTTTTTGTAATCAATTATAATTAGATAATTACATTTAGCAATGTTTGTTTGATGTTCTGAATGATCTTTATATGCATGATCAAATGGTCGACATAGAAAAAAAAAAAAAAAAAAAAACAAGGCCTACTACCGTCGAACCCCCAAAATTAATATCTTGTCCCCCGTATTTTCTGGCTATGCCACTGTTACACATTGTAAGTATATATTTCTTTTTGTTCCTTCCCTGTGTTTTTTTTTTTTTTTCTTTTTTTTTTATCTTCTGTAAAAAATAGAAATCCTTGTGTTTATGCATACCTTTTGGGCTACCATAGTAATATTGGCTGACAACGCATTAAGAGCAGTAACTTCTCTCTTTCCTTCCATCCTTTCCCCCGCCTTCTTCTCCTCCTCCTCTTCTTGTTTTCGATTTTGTTCTGGTCCTTTTTTCTTTTGGTTAAGAAAATCCTGCTTCATAAACTCAATTTCGAACAAAAAATTAGTAACTAATGCAACTGCAAAACAATGAAAAAAACCAACTGTTTGAGTATATCAAGTACTATTTATATTTATAGGTTTTTCAAACTAATTACACCTTGACGATAACATGTTAAAAAATTATTTGAATTATATGCAACAAAATCTGAAAATTATTTGAACATGCTATCGTTGATGGCATAATCAAGTTAAAATGCTGCAAAAATAAATATTATATATTCAAGTGGTCGATTTTTCCACCATTGTACTATCTTCTGTTTTCCGTATGATATATGGTCTACAATCAAAATCAAGTTATATTTAGGTTACTTTACGGGGTCCATGCTCGCTTATGCAATCATGTACTACGTCGATTTCTGTAACATTTTTATTAAAGCCATAGTTTATCGCAGTCGTTGCTAATTTCTGGTCATGTTGATTAATTATAAGTTGGTGTACTCAATGGTGTAAGTGATAACATGTTCAAACAGTTGCCACATTCTTATTTTGAGAAAAAATATATTACAAATCTCTATTGTGTTTTTAATGCATTTCACAGTAAATATATTCGCTGTTAAAATATATTTTCCCTTCGGTTTATACCTTACATCCCTCAACTTTAAGGGAAAAATCATACATCCCACTAATTGCTTTTAACCAGTCGTTTATCTCAAATGTACCTTTATTTCTTTTGTTTAAATTACAGTTGACGATGAAGGAAAATTAATCATGCTCGATATAAGCTTTATTATCTAGAAATCCATGTTTGACCTAGGCTTGGTTATCTAATGAACCATGCTCAGTTTGAGCGTTGTTCTCTACAGTCTACATGACTATGCTTTGCGCAGTATAGTTGATATAAACTGATCTTTGTTTTACATTTTCATTCATGATGGCAAATGCAGTATAGTCAAATCAAAACTTTTATTTTTATGGTGTGAGAAAAACAAATATTAAGATGAGAGTAGATGCATCCTATATTTGCATCACCAACGCACCTTTAGAGAGAGAGAGAGTGTGTGCGCGCGTGTGCGTGTGTGTGCGTACTACAACAAAATTATGTTTTCACCGCAATCCTTCTGAGCGTTCAACTTGCAAATGCGGTCAAAAGTTTTGTTTACTTAATGATTTTACACCTAAACGTTGACATATCATCAGCCTACCAAGTTACTAGTATTACCGTATAACAGTGCGAAAACCGACCGCAGAGTTTTATGATATTAAAATAAATAATTTTTGTTGCTATTTTCGATTAGTTGGACAATTGTAAATGTGGTTACACTAAAAATCAATTTCACACTAAGAATCTAGTATCATTGTATTAATAAGAGTTACTCAATGAAGAATAACTACACAATAAAACAAAACAAAAAGAACAAATACAACAAAAATGTTATGGGGTTTCAGCCGTCAATAAGACAACTATTTCAGCATCCGCTGTTGATTCCACCAGCCTCATCTGATCTTTTCTTGCCAAAACTACTTTATATATGAATAGTAATGATTTTAATCAGTTATTTGCACACGGATCAGAAGAATTCACATAAACCAAAAAAAAAAAACTACTCTCTAAATTGACACAACCAATGATGGATTAACACGATTGAAATCAAATAATATAAGCACTGAAAAACATAAAAATATTATTTTCTAAGTTAATTAAGAGTGCTTTCATATTTTTTCTTGACAATATTAAATGTTAAAAGGTAATAAAGCTACATCCAACTCACGATCCTTAAAAAAATAACTATCTAATTTAATTTTTCAAATATAAAAATATCTACTAGAACACATAAGAAAATTTGCATACAAATAACTCAATATCTCGGAAAATTTTCCATATTTCGCACAACAAATTCAATTATTAAAAAGAATAGTACATTATTTCTCTGAAACTTTTCATGTCCCAGAGTACAAACTACATGCACAACAACAAAAAAGGAAGTAAGAAAATAAAAACTATTTAGGTGTGCTCACTGGGTACGTGGCAACATTTCTTTCATAACAGAAATTAGCACAATCAAAGCAAAGTTTAGACATTTCTGAGGCTATTAAACCATACAAAAAAGCTTAAAACTGCAAGCACATTATTGAACATGATATCCATTACAAGATCATTACAGAAAAGTGACCAGACCCGTGGTTAAAGGACTAGGACCTTGGGGCTCGGTGAAGGCATTGGGAAGAGGATATGAATACATGATGGCAGTAGCCTTATAGCCTTATTCTCCACTGTTGCTGCCTTGACATGGTTTCCATTTGTGTCCGAGTTCCAGGCCAGACTTCTCTTCAATCAAGCATTCAGCATATGTCTCCAAATTTCACGTATTTTGGCTGGTGGGAAGAAAGAGCAATGATTCTTGTTGTCAACACTCATTGGACCGTATGTATGTACATATGCACGTTATAGAGGATGTTGATTTTGGTTCCTGTACAAGTGACTGGATGTCAAGAGGTGATAAAACATGCTTATAGAAAACTGAATGTAAAATAGAAAGCATGAAAGCAGTTAATTGGAGTCATGTTACTCTCAACCAAAAACCATAGTATAAAAACATATTTTATTATTTTCATCTAATTTGTAATAATTTAATTGTCATATTTGGGAAGTTTAAAGAGCAAATAAAGGGAACATTAATTAGGGTTATTAATGGATACCCGAAAAATCTAAAATTCATCTGTATTCATATACAAAAAGAAGATAGATATCTGACATCCGAAAAAACGAATGCGGGTTCGGATACAAAGACATCCGTGTTAGAAAATTATCCGTCCTGTTTTTGTCAAGATTATAACTTAAATTATGCATACTTCAGTACGTTAAAAGATAGTTTTTAAAGCATTTTATTAAGTTTTAAGTTCACATTATACGCATTAAATGCATATTAACTGCTCAACTATTTATTATCATCATGTTTTTTTTTTTTTTTTTACATTTTAAAAACCAATGGAATTGAAAATTGTTTGTATTAAAGTAAAATTTACGATTTATATTTGTTAATTAATCGATCGTTAGCCAATAGAATAATTATCTAATATCCGTCTGTATCCGCAGATGCGGATATCCTAAAATGATTTCGAGTGCGGATACAGATATGGTTCTATCCAAATCCAAAACATCCGTTAACAGCCCTACGTTTAATGAATACATTATTAGAGTCAACTAAAGCATGATATCACATCCTTCTAATGAAAAGAAACATTAAGTTTTCATATTAGAATTATAAATACATGATTATGTGTCCAATATTGAAATATTGTTCTGAAACTGCATAAAAAACTATGTGAAAACATTTTAATTAATTGTATTTAATTTTCAATCAACTAGCTACCGCAATGTTTATGCACCGCATTTCTAGAATATTTTAACACATCGGAATAACTATGTGCATAGCACGGGTTCGTTCTAATCTTCAGTATGGGTTTTACCATCATATAATTCAAGAGAAATTAACAAAAAATGCAATTCTTGGAGATTTAATGGATAAGGCTCCTAAGCTGCTAAGAAAAAGCAGCTAACTGTATAGTATATATTAAAAAAAAATGATGACAAAAATAAACTTTATACACCTCCACATTGATCTTTAAGGCCACGTTTGCCAGATATTTCTTGCTCATCTTGAAAACATGCTTGGTCAAGCAACATTGTGAAACTATACCGAGTTCTGTTTCATAAACACGTTTCAGCTCCCCTAAAAAAAGGTCAAAACAACAATTAAATGGTTTCCCAAAAACCAAAAGGAAACTACGCTTTGTTATTAAAAATAAGCATAACTACAGCAATACACACCATAAAGGGGTCCATTATTGTCAGGTAATAACACAATCAGTAGATCAAGTCCTTTGTTCTGAGGTTTAAGTATTTTTGAAGCCTGGTCATATTGGTGCCTCAAAGCCTTGTCCACCTGATCACGTCTGCCAAACGTGACAGGTAGCAAAGGTCGTGGGGGCAAATTGCTGCATTGTAAATGTAACAATTGAGGTCCGAATATGTTAAATGCAGATTGAATTAAGCATCATTCAATTAAAGAGAGATACCATTCCAGAAATCTGACACTTGTGTGCCAACTCAGTATAAAACTGCGCAGCTAAGCCAGACTGAATATTTCTTGAAAAATTTATGCACGCCCAGTTTGTTATTATTCCACCATTAACCATTTTCTACATGCACAAAATTGTAAAAGTGTGTCAAAAGGTATATTTATGTAAGCTGCAGGGAAGCAGACAACAGTTGCTTTAAGGTTTATGGCATACTAGAAGATGAAATACAAAAACTTGCCTTATTCATCATATTTCATTGACCACCCCCAGAGCCCAAAAAGCCGTGAGAATAGTGCTAGGACGGGAGACTGCCTAAGAAGTCCTCTTGCGCTTGAGTACGGAAACCTTTGGCACTGGGTATCCACCACCGATGTCGTGATATTTCAGCTAATACGGCATAATACTTGATAAGAATCAGTGGATGATGCATAAATTTCAGAACATGAATATCATATCCTCAAGACGATATCAACTTACCCAAGGTGCAGGTAGAATTCTTGCCTCAACTGAAGTGAGAGCATTGTTGATGTTAATACCAAATTCTTTAGCATATTCATCTTCATCATAAGCGTTCAGTCTGACAGTCTGGAATTTGGAAACCAGATATTACGCAGCAATCATGTATTACGAACACATATAGTTACAACTTAAAATTAGTATATCCAAAATGTTAATTTTAATAAAGCCTTAATCATGTTCAGTACAACTACATCAATGTTTTCTTCTTCCGTTGTGCAATTATTTTGATTTAGTTTAATTTTAATAAAGCCTTAATCATGTTCAGAACTACCACATATAGTTACAACTTAAAATTAGTTTATCCAAAAGCCTAAACTAATTAAATATGAGATAAACTCAACATGTAATCAAATTGTACTTAACTTAATCTATAATAGATGTAAACCCAAAAAATAAAACCCGAAGAAAATGCACACCAATCGAGAATAGTTGAGCAGTAACAACCGAGAGGCTGAATTGGCGATTCTAGATATCACGCAGTTGATGAAATCAACGAGAACGAAGTGATTTGGGTGTTCTCGAGTAGCAATTGTGGAGTTAGGCTTTTACCAATAGCGATGAATAGGAACCGAATAAACTTGGGATTAAGTTGCCACCGACGAAGAGAGGAGATTTTTTCAAAGAAAGATAGGTGAAATGTGACATGAATTGAAAAGAAGCGGATGAACGTAATGTTAGAAGAAGGCGGCGAGATGGGAGGACAGAATACGCGAGACACGGAAGAAACAAAATAAAAGAAAGCGGCCGAGAATTTTGCCTTCAGAGCAAAATTGATTAACACCAACACTAACACTAGGCAAACCTCCCAAACAGTCGATTTGATTATGCAAAATATTTGTCAGCGCCTCTCTTGTTACTAGTATTACCGCACAACGATGGGAAAACCGACCGTTAAAGGTGTTCAATATGAAATATAAAATTATTTATCAAAATTTATTTCAAATCAGATATACTAATATTTATTTACGAATCATTTGCAATAGTTATATCATGTTTTGTAATGTTCAGGTTGTTGATTTTTATACGAACATCTTTGATTGATGAGACAGTTTTGAACAATGTCAATCACATCTAAAATTTATTTCTATTAACAAATCATACAATGGTTTATTTTAGAAAAAAATTTGGTTTTCAACAGCTAAAAAAGTAGCCCAATAATACTTTTCTTATTATTCTCTTAACTGGTTTAAAATAAGTTGGCAAAAGTGGCTTTTGTTTGAGATATTTCTCTATCATTAAAAGAATGAGAAATACTTGAACAAGTGAATATTTAATTGAACATTTTGTCTGTCTTAAGAACAAACGATAAAGAGTCGATATAAAATTTATCCAAACTGCATTGCTCATCTTAAAAAAAAAAAACTATAATTAAACATTTCACAATGTATTATATAGTAACATGCTGTCACTATTGGACTATTTTCTTCTTCCAACCACTGCACCATATTTTCTGTTAAGAACATAAAAGCTATTGTTTTATGTGGAATCAAAATGATGGATGATTGGTTTGTAACCGTTCACTTATTAGTCACATACATTCTTATAGTTTTGATAATAATAATAAAACATGCATTAAGCAGGTACACACACCAAAGTGGATATGCACTAATCAGAAAATGATCATCAACTAGATAAATAATGAATGTATAGCTATATTCAATGTCACAATATTAGATACTATCTACACATGAAATACGATCATGAGTTTTTAAAGGAACAAAAAGTTGGTTCTGAGAACAATTTCTTGGAACTTGCTTGTATGCCATTATCATCTGTTACACCAAGAAGAAGTAATCCTTGATTATGTAGAAGCTGCAAAAAACATCATAAGAGCATGGAATTAGTTGCCACTTCGAAGGAAAATGTACCTTGGATTATAGTTGCCACTGTAAAAGCTTCTTCGATTTCATGTACTTGTCTTCCAAGGGAAGGGGGAACTGTTTGTTTAGAGCTTAGCAATAATACTTGCATATTATTATGTTACCCAAATTCAATTAACATAAAGTACAGTTCTAATGCAAAATGACCATAAACATGGCAATTGTAAAAATGCAAGAAAAGTTTCTCTTAAGTTAGTCTTGGCAAAAGGTGCTTGATGGAGATAATAGTTTCCACAGGGGTGTGACGAAACCTCAAATAACAAACTACAGAAAAAAGGGAGTGTCATTTTTTTAGCAATAACATATAGTGATTTGTATCTATTTCTATTAACTAAATTGCTGACATTATATCATAAAATGATTGGTGACGATTAATGCTACACTATTACTATGATAGGGAAGAAAGCACCAAGACTGTGCTTTAAATTTTGATGCAATGCACAATTCTCAACCAGTAAATGCACAATTCTCAACCAGTAAAAGCCGAATTGCAAACTTCTACACTAATTTGTCAAGTTAATTTACTATTTTGATCCTCTTCAAGCACAATTGGTCTTGTTAAAACAAAAGGAATTCATAAGTATTCCTAAGCATTATTATTCATTTTTGAAAATGAGTTTTTGTTGAATTTTGAAATGTAACCAAAAATACTCTAATTGTTTTCTAAAAAAACTGAAGTTATCATTTTTTATATTAGAGCATAGGGGTTTCATATGAAAATTATGATGGAAAGTGTCTGGACAATGGAGCATTTTACGTTTTCAAGATGCGTTGCAAATATTTTGGAGTAGAAACTAAAGACTAGAGTTTGAGACGTTCTGAACAAAGATTTTATTAGTGAACAACAATTACAGAAATCGACGTTTGTTGAACGAAGCCAAGTAAAATGGTGAATGAACCTTGTAAAGTGCAACCATACTTGACCCATTGTTTAGACCAAAGGATCTTCTAATAGGTTTTGCAACGGGCTCACAGTTGCAGATCTAGGAGGTATGTATATAACATAAGCATGAATCAATTAGTATATTTTATTTTCTTATGCAGAATGCCTTGATAACTTCTATATAACGTGCATTAAATTTACGGTGCAAAGTGTTGAGCAATTAAATCTGATTTGATTTCCTTACTCCATTAAATTTTATCTTCCGCATGCAAAACAATTCAGGTTTTGGCTGTAACTCCACCAAAATGTTTACAAATTACAAACTACGTAGTGCAAGGAGAAGATTCATAAGATTGAATGACATTCCATATGAACACATATTGGTTAATTTAGCAACTTTGGGAAATACAGGCTTCTCACTCCTTTTTCTTTCCATTCATGGTTTTGTCATCGAAATTCATATTTAGTAGTCATACCAATATCATAAACATGTTACATGAATGACATCACATATTATATAAACCTTCACATCCAAATGTCTGCATTAAGGGTTTGCATTCATATTCAGCCAGGTACCAACATAGCACATTTAAGGATTTCTATTTAAGGATAAACATAAAGTACAGTTCATGGTTTTGTTTAGAGCTTAGCAATAATACTTGCATATTATTATGTTACCCAAATTCAATTAACATAAAGTACAGTTCTAATGCAAAATGACCATAAACATGGCAATTGTAAAAATGCAAGAAAAGTTTCTCTTAAGTTAGTCTTGGCAAAAGGTGCTTGATGGAGATAATAGTTTCCACAGGGGTGTGACGAAACCTCAAATAACAAACTACAGAAAAAAGGGAGTGTCATTTTTTTAGCAATAACATATAGTGATTTGTATCTATTTCTATTAACTAAATTGCTGACATTATATCATAAAATGATTGGTGACGATTAATGCTACACTATTACTATGATAGGGAAGAAAGCACCAAGACTGTGCTTTAAATTTTGATGCAATGCACAATTCTCAACCAGTAAATGCACAATTCTCAACCAGTAAAAGCCGAATTGCAAACTTCTACACTAATTTGTCAAGTTAATTTACTATTTTGATCCTCTTCAAGCACAATTGGTCTTGTTAAAACAAAAGGAATTCATAAGTATTCCTAAGCATTATTATTCATTTTTGAAAATGAGTTTTTGTTGAATTTTGAAATGTAACCAAAAATACTCTAATTGTTTTCTAAAAAAACTGAAGTTATCATTTTTTATATTAGAGCATAGGGGTTTCATATGAAAATTATGATGGAAAGTGTCTGGACAATGGAGCATTTTACGTTTTCAAGATGCGTTGCAAATATTTTGGAGTAGAAACTAAAGACTAGAGTTTGAGACGTTCTGAACAAAGATTTTATTAGTGAACAACAATTACAGAAATCGACGTTTGTTGAACGAAGCCAAGTAAAATGGTGAATGAACCTTGTAAAGTGCAACCATACTTGACCCATTGTTTAGACCAAAGGATCTTCTAATAGGTTTTGCAACGGGCTCACAGTTGCAGATCTAGGAGGTATGTATATAACATAAGCATGAATCAATTAGTATATTTTATTTTCTTATGCAGAATGCCTTGATAACTTCTATATAACGTGCATTAAATTTACGGTGCAAAGTGTTGAGCAATTAAATCTGATTTGATTTCCTTACTCCATTAAATTTTATCTTCCGCATGCAAAACAATTCAGGTTTTGGCTGTAACTCCACCAAAATGTTTACAAATTACAAACTACGTAGTGCAAGGAGAAGATTCATAAGATTGAATGACATTCCATATGAACACATATTGGTTAATTTAGCAACTTTGGGAAATACAGGCTTCTCACTCCTTTTTCTTTCCATTCATGGTTTTGTCATCGAAATTCATATTTAGTAGTCATACCAATATCATAAACATGTTACATGAATGACATCACATATTATATAAACCTTCACATCCAAATGTCTGCATTAAGGGTTTGCATTCATATTCAGCCAGGTACCAACACAGCACATTTAAGGATTTCTATTTAAGGATAAACATCCCCCCCCTCAGTAAGAAGAGTAGCGACGAAGACACAACAACTATAAACAATAAAAGCTTTATTTTATATATACGTAATGACCTACCTGAAACAATTTCATTGCTCAAGCATTCATGACAAGTTATTTTTGTATTTTCTACATGTGTTAATTTGTACTTTCTTCCCATAACAATTGCTAGGTTGAATTAACAACAAAACGTCATTTTTTTGTTGCTTTTTGAAAAATATGATAATACAAGCTACTTATTTTAGGACAGAGACTCTGGCTTCTATTAGCAAAATTCATGGCGCTAGGTTGAATTAACAACAAAAATATGATAATACAAGCTACTTTTTCTAATTACCTTATTTTAAAAAATATGACAATTTGTACTTCATTCCCGTAACAAGTGCTAAGCTAAATTAACAACAAAACTTCATAACAAGTGTAAGAACAAAACTTCATAACAAGTGCTACGAACAACAAAACTTCTTGGTTTTTTTTTTAATTACTTTTTGATAAGTATGATAATACAAGCTACTTATTTTGGAATGGAGACTGGCTTCTACGTGCATTATAAGGGTGATTAACCTACCAAGTTGATGGTTTCATAAAATATTCAATGTGCATGTTCTCCTAAATATTTTGATAGTAAAATTTTAAAAGTGAATGCTGGTTCAAAGACCTTTATGGATGTACTTCATATCATAGTTGTCATAGCGAGCGCTATAGCGCAAAAAAGCGCATAGCGCACAGGTTGCGCTATTTTGGTTCTTATAGCGCAGGGGTCCCGTGTAGCGCAAAAATAGCGCGCTATAGCGCGCTATTTTATCATAGCGCAGCCATGAATAGCGCGCTATTTTGCTTTTTCTTTTTTGAACATGCATTTTCGTTTTTTTTTTTTCTTTTTGGAAATTTTAAACATACAGTTTTTTCCTTTTGTGCCTTTTTCCTGTGTGTGTGTGTTTTTTTTTTAAGATCTTCTTTTCTGTAAGCAAAAAAAAAAAAAAAACATTATAGCGCATAGCGCAAAATAGCGCATAGCGCAGGCCTTGCGCTATTTTGCGCTATTCGCTATTGACAACACTGCTTCATATATAGTTACATCTACCAATTTTTGAAGACAAATACAATATTTGTTAGTCTTGAACACCTTAATATCGTGCATCAAAATGCAGGCCAACTAAATCCACATTTTTTGTGAGGTTTTGATCCAATAACCATGGTAAATTCCTTTGTATGCTATTCATTAAATGTTTTTCTTAAAAAAGTAGTCAGTAAATGTACATTGATAAACTTTGTGTAACATGGTAATTTCCTTTGTGGATAAATTGATGCATATAGGTTAATTCACTTCACTTCACTAGTAGTTTATCTCAAGTTTCCCTACCTAGTTTTTAATAATCGATGCTCTCTTATGTTGTATAACTTCAAATTTCTCCTTAAAAAAATTTAAATCATATTGATTTTGCACTATATAAATTTATTTGTTTCTTTAAATTTACATCACTTCATATACATGTAGGGTAGAGTTTAAATACTTTTTTTATAAAGATCTGGTTATATTAATAAAATCTCAATTAGCACAATGTGTAGATCATATGAAAAATATATATCTTAACTATTTGTAAAGCAGAGAGATTTGTATAGTGATTGCATTAATTGATTGAGAGTAATTACTAAAATATTAAATAAATTTCTAATCAATGTTATTAAAGTATGTGTTTCAGCCGAAACACTATTTGGTTCTTTTCCTGTTTTAGTATTTTATTTTAGATCTTTGAAGTGTTTGACAATGAATTTTTTTCTTACAGTTCGAGTTTTGCATCAATACCCTGAAATATATGCCATCAAATTATTTTATAATTACTACCTACATTGCTTCCAACCAAAAAGAACGTATTGAACTGATATATATCTCAAGCTGGTAAACTATTTCACAAGTTTTTATATGTGAAAAAATAAAATAAAAATTAAACGTAACTACATAGTTGCAATTGAATATGTTGGTTACCTTTATAACTGAATACATGGGTTTCTATTTACCTATTATTTTAAACTTCCTTCTACTAAAGTTAAACATTTTGCAGCTTAAATATTACTTTACTCTTTCATTCGTTCAGCTCACATGGTTTTGATTTTTGCATCTAACCACCTGAGATTGTATGTAGATTGAAATTCCTGAGTTTAGAAAAGACCGAAATCAAGGTCATGGACCTTGATACTAACATGTCTTGCTTAATTAAAACTTCTAATTCACATGAGACTCTTTTGGGAAACTGGAAAAGCATTCGACTTTTATTCTCCTTACGATCCATTTTTTAGGAATTATTATCATTCAAGAATCTTAATCAAATTTGAAAATGGAAAATCATTCAAATCACACTAAAATAGAAAATATACTGATATTTAGTTGAAATTGCAAGCGTTAAAATCAAAATCGATTCAGAAGCATGGTAATTCGGAACCGTACCTTCTTTTCCAAACGACCAGCGGAATAACTCGTTTTATTCTTCATCATCCAAAGGCGGGTATAGGCTCGTTTTATTCTTCATCATCCAAAGGCAGTATAGGCTTCAGATTCTGAGGAGGCAGGAGGCCATTCATTACTTACGGTGTTGACGAGGTAGGTTTTTAGAGGTAAACAGATTGTTTTAAGGAGAACGAAGATTTGGTTTTTTTGAGGAGGCGGGAGGCCAGTGTTAAAGAGGTAGGGTTTCTAGAGGTAAACAAACTGGATTTTTTACGAAGAGTACGAAGATTTGATAGATTAGGGAGAAAATCACGCATTAGCTTAGAAGAGGAAGAATCGGGCGACAAAGGGATACAATTGTCATGCGACGTGAGATTTAGATTTTTGGGCCGAATATAATTGACTTCAGAGAATTTGGTCCTCTCTTACAATAAAGAAACCTCCCTAACGATCGGTTTGATTATACCTTGTGAAAAAATTTGTTTTCCCTCGCTTATTTTCTTTCCTGTAGCTTCATTTCCCTTGTTTGTCCTACCCTAATTTCCCTCTTCTTCAGTTTCTTCATGTCATATTTCTCATCTTCTTGACCTCCATCATTCCTTAATTCCCTCATTTCGGTAGATCGATTGATTCAATTTTAACTGGTCTTGTTTTTTTATGTTTAGCTTTAGTTTTCAAATCCTAATTTGTTTTTTGTCAGCATATTAATTCTAGAATTCTCCAGTTTTGGTTTAGATGTTTCGATTTAGCCATGGATTTTTGGGCTTTGATTCAGACTTCGATCTTATGTAAGGTAAGCCAAACTGTATAAATTTTTAGGTTTAGATACTACTTTTTGTTTGAGTTGAGGGATGATAAATTTTTCTGAGAGAACGACTTATGAATTCAATTCAACATCAAGCTTCATTTTAATGTTTATTGAACATTAGTTTAAACGTTTGATTAGATTATGTCGTGTTACTAGTTTTTCACTGTTCTGCATTATTTTCCTTGTTGACAATGAATTCTCCATTGAAACATAAGTGATTGAATATTTGAAACAAACTAATACAACTATAATATAGACGGAAGCGTTTACTTTAGTAAATTGGTGCAAATTTTACGATTAGATTACGCCTTGCCACCTATTTACCACGTTTTATTTTTTGGGACTATAGGTTCGAGTTGATATATGTTTAAATTGCTTGAAATTGTATGTCAACCGATGGGTACACTTGATATGGTTAAGTATATATTATAAGATGCATTAGCAATAGTTAACCAATTTATGAATTACATGCATGATATAATATTGTTGATTACTATGTGATACTAATTCAGATTTCCCATTACACAGCTAACAAGTTTCTCGCTTTTTCTTTTGAATTTTGTTTTCTGACATATTTGTGAAATTCCCTTGTTTTTGTTTTAGACTTAATTATGTGTTAATGTATCCATGTTGATTTGTTAGAGATTTTTTATTGAAAGAGTTATGGAAAATGGTTATAGTTAAGATCCACGTTAAGAAAAAATTATCTATTAATGTACCCACCATTTTTTTCATGCTGATAGTACAAATACGATTTTGTTATCGCATATAAGAACATGGATTAAAATTCCTGATGTTGATTCATAATAGGGATTCCAAGTCATTTGTTAATTGATTCACTCAGTAAAGTCTTTGTAGGGACACACAATTAAACAACATGCCTATCATTTATTTATTATATTTTATTTACAATAAGTGTTTTCGCTGAAATTAATTTGGGAAACCTGTCAGGTGCTTCATTCAGATCCTATGATTTATGTAACACTAGGTGCACACATATGTGCTGTTGTTAAATCTTTTGTTTTCTCTAAGTTGGTTTACTTCGATAGTTTCTTGGTGCCAAATTTTGTTGCAATAATTATTTATTGTTTGTTATAGTTTCCCTAATTGTCTGTTGAAAGGATTTAAGATGATGAATCATACAAGTTACTATCATCTGCAGTTATCCAGGATGGAATAATCCCTTATTATTGTTGTGTTAATCATATAATGTAACGACCCAGATTTTTGAATAATTTATTTTAAATATTTAATATTGTTTTAAATATTTAGTTGATAATATAAATGATATTTTTATTGAATTTTCAATTTAATATGGCCGTTTATATTTACATTCGAATTTAAATTTCAATATCAGTTCCGTGGAGTTCGGAATAGCGTTATAATCTGGTATCGTCGGTCATCACGGTTGAATAATGGGTCGGGATTACTAGTTAAGGACCGCGAGATATTTTAATTATTTAATTAAAATAAAATCAATATGGAAAAAAGAAAAAAAAGAAACGCAGACCTAAGTAATTAATTCCGCAGCCTATATTTCTTTCCTCGAGCCAAATTTTTCTGTCTTCCCTCTTCGTCATCAGGGAAACATCAATTTAATGGCCGACTTTTTGCTCCCTACCTCGAGCAGCAATACTTGTTCCCTCCCTCTTCTATAAATACGCGTCGCCCCTTTTCTTTCTTCATTTTCCTTTCTGAAATAAAACCCGATATCCCCCTCAAATTCCTCAGTAAAAGAAAAAAAAAACCTCGAAGACATCTGAGGCTCGTTCGAAGCACTCGCGATGGACTCGGTTAGGGTTAGGGACTTGGAGGTCGTACAGGATGTCGGAGGCCAGTTCGACGCGCCTGTAGGCGAGCTATGAGCAGATACGACGATCTCTATGGCGTCGGGATAATCTACTTCATCTTGCGATGGGGTCTCGGGGTGTCGAAATGTTGATTTGGGGGAAAGGGTTATCGCGAGTTGTTTTCTGGTATGCGACATCGTTCAGATTGGGGGATTCGATGTCTGGGAAGGTGCGATGTTGGCAAACTCGTGGGATCAGGAGGAGCGGTGTTCGGTGGAACAGCGTGAAGGTGGTGGTTTGTGGGATCGTGATTTGCTCCCTGAAGTTCATTGATGAAAGTGTAGCTTGCGGTTCTAGTTCTTGGGAGGGGAGTCTTTGTTCGGCAGTGATGTATTGAGGAAGAAGAAAAAATTTAACAGGATTAAGGTATTTTTGTTTTTCCTTTTTAGATTTAGTTTTTATTTATTTGAAAAATAAATATGGCAGCTAGGAATTTATTTTGAGGGATTAGTGATATAAAAAGCAAATAAATTTATATATAATTAGTTTATAGAGAATAAATTAGTTAGTTTTGATTCTTTTATTTAAACCATATTAGTTTGATTCAGATTTCAAACTCAAGATAAATAAAAGAAGTTGGATATTTAATAAAAACAATTTGATGGTTTAATTAAATAAGAAAACGGATATATATATATATAAGACATTTATTTATGCGTAAATTGAAATATTGATCGTTAAATAAATATTCATAGGAGCACGATAAAACTCATTCGAGGCGATTCGAAGCCGTAAGATCTGAATCTCCACGAGACATTCAGCAAAGGAAATTATGGTGAGTAAATCTCACTCACCTTTAGAATTATTTTTATTTCATTAAAAATAATTGTCTGTTGCTTGTGTGAATATTTTCTGGTTGTTTTATATATATTAGTTATTTAGGCTATATATATATATTGGGTTGATTGATTGGTTGGATTCCCGCAGTATCATTAGCGGATGCCCGCAGTTTCATAGCGGATGATTACCCTATACGCCCCACGCTATGATTAGTGGATGACCTTCTATACCACGATATTCTGCCACGAAGCAGAATTGGTATTATTTATGTGCTAACATCTGTGGATGCAGGAAAACAGGTTGGAGGAATCCAACTGGATTCCTCAAAAATATATTATCTGTTTGTTTATTTGATTGCATATATTGTTATATATGATGTGTTAGGAAAATAAATAATTGGTTGCTTTGTGTGTTTTATCACTGGACTTAAGTAATGATATTTAAAAATATCGTGGAAGGATATTGGAGATTTTAAAAGGGGAAATTCTATTTTTAAATAGAATTTGAATTTTAAATGGAATAAAATATAAACTTGTTTTGAAAATAAAACAAGTAGTTTCTTTATAAACGAAGTTTATAAATAGTTCTTTATAACGAAGTTATAAATGAAGTGAAAAGAATTATCATTTGATAATTCAGAAATAGAAATACAAGCGTGAAATCGGAATTTGAAATGAAATTTCAAAATAGGACGTGAAATGAAATTTTTAAATATATAACTCAAATGAAATTTGAGTATAACATTTGAATTTTAAAAAGTGGTTTAAATATTTGAAATTTAAGAAGAGATTGAATATTAGAAATTCAAATAGAAGTTCAAATAGAATTTGAATAGACGAGATTAGAATGAAAAGTAGAATTTGAATTCAAGGAATTAAATTATAATTTGAATTCGAAGGAATTCGAATAAAGGAATTCAACTAGAGATTTGAATGTAGAATTTCAAAATAAAATTTGAAATATAGAATTTCAAAGAAGAATCGAATAGAATTTGAAATATAGTATTTCAAAGAAGAATTCAAATGTGAAATTTGAATAGAGATTTGAATTGGAATTCAAATATGAAATTTGAATAGAGATTTGAATTGGAATTTAAATATGAAATTTAAATTGAGATTTGAAATAGAAATTTAAGTATTGAATTTGAATATCAAATAGAAAAGGGATTGAAATTTGAATATGGAATTCAAAGTGAGATTGGAATTTGAATCAAAGAATTCAAATAGAGTTAAATGGAGTTGAATTTATTTTAAAGAAGTTTAAAAAAGTTTATATTTATAAATATAATTAAAACGAACTCGCCGCAGCGCTGCAGTTCGTAAATTGGCGATTCGAACTTCAATTGAATATACAGAACCCAATTGAAGTCGAAATTCTTCGGAACAAGAAACGTCAGGACCAGTTTGATAATAGTTTTCTAATGAAAGAGAAAAATCTGAATTTCGTCGTATAGATTTTGAGTTATGTCAAAATCAAATTTTCAGGAAAACAGCGCCAGAACCATTATAAAACCATAACGTTTTATTTAATTAAATTAAAAGATTTTAAGCAGATAAAATCGAAATTTCTATTTAGAAAAATCCAGATTTGAGTTATAAAATATATGTGAACTCCAATGGAGTAATGGGTTGATTTCTGAAACAGAAATCAGATTTTGATTTATTGAATAGAGTTAACTAATTCGAATAGAAATTAGTTAATGAGATTTCGAATTAATATTGGGCTTTGAATAAGCGAATTCGATTTGAAAATTTATATTCGAAATCAAACAGGAAACTAGGATTGAAATTGAAATTCAATTTGGTTATGAACGAGTTAATTATTTTGTTTGAACGTGTTATGTTCAAACAAAGAAGTGAAATAGGCAAAGGGGCTAATTAAAGAATAATTGAGCGGAACTGAATTCAAACGATTCAAAATTTAATTCAAACGATTAGATGGTATTGAATTGAATTGGAAACAGGTGAACAGGTGTTAAACAGATATGGGATGGAGTATATGAAGATTTAAATTTATGTGCTCGACAAAAAGGTACATGTTTAAAATCATATATGGGTTTTATGCGTCGTATCGGCAAGCCGCTTGGCTTTTTCTTTTTCTTTTTGAGATTGGAAGATACCGGGAAGCTATTTGAAATTTCCCGATGCTCCCGATACAGGGGAGGTTATGGCGAAATTTTCCGGGAATTTAAGGAGTTAGAATATTTTTAAGATATTTTGATAATTTGAAATCATTGTATCGACGTATTGAATTCAATAGTAAAGCGAACATAAAAATCGAATGTTGTAAACAAAAAGGGATAGAGATAAGTGATTGGAATTGTTTCCAATTGCAAATAGAGATATTTTCTAATATATAGAAAATAAAAGAAGTTAATGGTTGGAAACGTTTTCCAAATGACATAAGAGGCCGAGATGATTATTGAAATATTTGGTTAACAAATATTGATAAGAGAATATAGAAGAGATTTAATTAATGAAATATTAATTAAAGGGCCCAGTGATTTGTTTGATATGTTGATTGAACACTTGTTTTTATTCGATAGTTAAATCACAGACTATCAAAGTTTTGACCATCGTTGTCAATATGGAGAGACCGGTTGGATTATTATCCGAAGAACCACTCCGTATCGGCATAAGCGTTGCGAACCAAGTATGCTGAATATATTGAAGACGGAGTGAAGTGCAAGGGCTTTTCTAGTAATAGAAATAGTGCCTTCGGTTTCGTTCAATCCCAGAACGAACGTAAATGGACGAATGTCTGACAGAGTATTTCCAATGATCAGATGGGTTGGTCTGTATAAATATATATGGTTGCAACGGATTTATTCCCTTAGCATAATATCCAGAATATTTGTGCAAACTCAACTAGTGATTAACGGATCTGACGATGTGGCATTCAAAGTGATTGTGTTATCAAGGAGTGGTAAGTAATCGTAGCCTCAGGCCTCAACAACCGGAAAGGAAAAAAATCGGGCAGGCAGCATGGCTATGTGGGTCGCACCCATTAGAGTGTATAATCACCTATCTAGAGAAATTCCTTTTGTTTCTAAATCTATCGATTCTGCCCATTCGGGAAACGGTGGTTTGAGTCCAACCGTTGGTGATATACATTCGATACACTCAAGCGAAATGAGTGGTCGGTCATGTGTGGGCCGGGTTGCAAGACGTTCTTGTTGAACCCAGGTGTATTCGCCTCTAGAGATACATCATCGGAAGGTGGTCCCATACCTTGTCATGTTGGAAATCCAATCTCCAATAAGCGCCATGCGGGTTTTGATTTTATAATATATGTGGAGCGTGAGATGCAAGCGTTCTACTATTTGGTTATTTACTTGATGTAGACATTATTATAATATCACTGGATTTTCGTATCAAAGTGTTTTGGGTTATAGTAAGGTAAAAACCGTCCGTGTTTATGTGTGGGCTGGTCTTACTATTATCTTTTCTTTCGAAAAGAGTTTTGAAAGTTAAACAAGTGGTTGGAGTTTACTCACACCAGTCCCATGACTGACCCAGAGTTTATTTTGTTTTGTTTTCCCTAAACTCTTGGGTGCCCAAATTTGTACGGGCAGTCAAGTGTTTCAGGCTTTTACAGATACACTTGGAGGAGCTTGAAGCAGGAGGCTTCAACGTTAGTTATTTCGAGTTACTTCCGCTGAATCAAAAGTTATGTGTACTCTGATGATGGTATGTGTATATGTACAAAACAGATTTGTATTTCAAAGCTTATGTTATATAATATATTTTATTCGTTCCGCTGTGAGTTGTGATCTTCGTTTTTCTCCTATTCTGATATTTCTTTCTTTCTATTTCTCATCCTCTAACTTCTTTCTAATAATGAGTCGTATTTCTGTGCAAATTTGAGTTGGACGTGTGGTGTTTTTAGTCAACTCTGATAGCACGGATTGGCGGGTCGTTTCAGTTGGTATCAGAGCTTAGGTTGAGCGAATACCTAGGCTTGTGTGGCATGTGCTCATTAGAGATAGGGTCAGTAGTACCCTAGAATGAGTTGAGTGTATATATGAGAGAGCGTATTTGTAAGTTGATATAAAAGCTATTTTATATTGTGTTGGCTAGTCTGTTGAGTGGTTTATGAATTCTGGTCGAATCGTGGGACGCCACGACGTCGATAGGAGTTTCTAAATACTTGAACAGAGGATTGAACACGATATTGTTTTAAGTGGGTAAATGAAATAATTTTACCCAAAATTTCTATTTTGATATAGAAAGAATAATTTTCTAGAATTATCATATGGATGTGTTGGATGTTGACTTTATAATCAAATGAGATTATAAACTTAGAATGGTTATTTATAACCGAATAGAATTTGTATATGAATTAAATATACAAATGAGGTGAATTAGAATTAAATTCGAACCAGAATTAAGAATTCAAAATCCTGGGAAATTGAAAAATATTTTTCAAAGTATATTAAAATAATATAGATTTGTTTTAAAGGATTTGAGAGAAAATCATGGATTTTGAAATAATAAAGCACTGAACTCACTTCAGTGGCTGGGAAATAATTCTGATGATGATTGCAACATCATCAGTGTTCATTTCCGAGTTTCTAAGTGAAGGATTGCTACCTTAGAAAGTTTTTGATGGAAATTTGTTTGAAAGAAAACAAGTGGTTTAAAAATTCAAATGTTTTGAATTTGAAATGAAAATAAATATATGTATATATTTATGCGATTTCAGAAGAATTTGAAAAGAAAACCCAGGGATTTGAATTCTGGAATTTAAATTTAACTTACCAAGTTAAATGGGTCGAAGTGGATGAATTGATTAGAATCAATTTGAATAGGTTTATTGGAATATAGATTTGATATAAATGGATTGATCGTAGATCATTCGAATCAAATGTGTGAAGACCAAAAGTTTTGGTTGAAATTAAAGTCATAGAAATATGAGGAGTTGAGTTTCAACATAAGGGAGATTTTGAAAGTAATGGATTTGTACCATTTTTCTGACCTTAGCAATTTCGAGGACGAAATTATTTTAAGGAGGGAAGAATGTAACGACCCAGATTTTTGAATAATTTATTTTAAATATTTAATATTGTTTTAAATATTTAGTTGATAATATAAATGATATTTTTATTGAATTTTCAATTTAATATGGCCGTTTATATTTACATTCGAATTTAAATTTCAATATCAGTTCCGTGGAGTTCGAAATAGCGTTATAATCTGGTATCGTCGGTCATCACGGTTGAATAATGGGTCGGGATTACTAGTTAAGGACCGCGAGATATTTTAATTATTTAATTAAAATAAAATCAATATGGAAAAAAGAAAAAAAAGAAACGCAGACCTAAGTAATTAATTCCGCAGCCTATATTTCTTTCCTCGAGCCAAATTTTTCTGTCTTCCCTCTTCGTCATCAGGGAAACATCAATTTAATGGCCGACTTTTTGCTCCCTACCTCGAGCAGCAATACTTGTTCCCTCCCTCTTCTATAAATACGCGCCGCCCCTTTTCTTTCTTCATTTTCCTTTCTGAAATAAAACCCGATATCCCCCTCAAATTCCTCAGTAAAAGAAAAAAAAAAAAACCTCGAAGACATCTGAGGCTCGTTCGAAGCACTCGCGATGGACTCGGTTAGGGTTAGGGACTTGGAGGTCGTACAGGATGTCGGAGGCCAGTTCGACGCGCCTGTAGGCGAGCTATGAGCAGATACGACGATCTCTATGGCGTCGGGATAATCTACTTCATCTTGCGATGGGGTCTCGGGGTGTCGAAATGTTGATTTGGGGGAAAGGGTTATCGCGAGTTGTTTTCTGGTATGCGACATCGTTCAGATTGGGGGATTCGATGTCTGGGAAGGTGCGATGTTGGCAAACTCGTGGGATCAGGAGGAGCGGTGTTCGGTGGAACAGCGTGAAGGTGGTGGTTTGTGGGATCGCGATTTGCTCCCTGAAGTTCATTGATGAAAGTGTAGCTTGCGGTTCTAGTTCTTGGGAGGGGAGTCTTTGTTCGGCAGTGATGTATTGAGGAAGAAGAAAAAATTTAACATGATTAAGGTATTTTTGTTTTTCCTTTTTAGATTTAGTTTTTATTTATTTGAAAAATAAATATGGCAGCTAGGAATTTATTTTGAGGGATTAGTGATATAAAAAGCAAATAAATTTATATATAATTAGTTTATAGAGAATAAATTAGTTAGTTTTGATTCTTTTATTTAAACCATATTAGTTTGATTCAGATTTCAAACTCAAGATAAACAAAAGAAGTTGGATATTTAATAAAAACAATTTGATGGTTTAATTAAATAAGAAAACGGATATATATATATATAAGACATTTATTTATGCGTAAATTGAAATATTGATCGTTAAATAAATATTCATAGGAGCACGATAAAACTCATTCGAGGCGATTCGAAGCCGTAAGATCTGAATCTCCACGAGACATTCAGCAAAGGAAATTATGGTGAGTAAATCTCACTCACCTTTAGAATTATTTTTATTTCATTAAAAATAATTGTCTGTTGCTTGTGTGAATATTTTCTGGTTGTTTTATATATATTAGTTATTTAGGCTATATATATATATTGGGTTGATTGATTGGTTGGATTCCCGCAGTATCATTAGCGGATGCCCGCGGTTTCATAGCGGATGATTACCCTATACGCCCCACGCTATGATTAGTGGATGACCTTCTATACCACGATATTCTGCCACGAAGCAGAATTGGTATTATTTATGTGCTACTATCTGTGGATGCAGGAAAACAGGTTGGAGGAATCCAACTGGATTCCTCAAAAATATATTATCTGTTTGTTTATTTGATTGCATATATTGTTATATATGATGTGTTAGGAAAATAAATAATTGGTTGCTTTGTGTGTTTTATCACTGGACTTAAGTAATGATATTTAAAAATATCGTGGAAGGATATTGGAGATTTTAAAAGGGGAAATTCTATTTTTAAATAGAATTTGAATTTTAAATGGAATAAAATATAAACTTGTTTTGAAAATAAAACAAGTAGTTTCTTTATAAACGAAGTTTATAAATAGTTCTTTATAACGAAGTTATAAATGAAGTGAAAAGAATTATCATTTGATAATTCAGAAATAGAAATACAAGCGTGAAATCGGAATTTGAAATGAAATTTCAAAATAGGATGTGAAATGAAATTTTTAAATATATAACTCAAATGAAATTTTAGTATAACATTTGAATTTTAAAAAGTGGTTTAAATATTTGAAATTTAAGAAGAGATTGAATATTAGAAATTCAAATAGAAGTTCAAATAGAATTTGAATAGACGAGATTAGAATGAAAAGTAGAATTTGAATTCAAGGAATTAAATTATAATTTGAATTCGAAGGAATTCGAATAAAGGAATTCAAATAGAGATTTGAATGTAGAATTTCAAAATAAAATTTGAAATATAGAATTTCAAAGAAGAATCGAATAGAATTTGAAATATAGTATTTCAAAGAAGAATTCAAATGTGAAATTTGAATAGAGATTTGAATTGGAATTCAAATATGAAATTTGAATAGAGATTTGAATTGGAATTTAAATATGAAATTTAAATTGAGATTTGAAATAGAAATTTAAGTATTGAATTTGAATATCAAATAGAAAAGGGATTGAAATTTGAATATGGAATTCAAAGTGAGATTGGAATTTGAATCAAAGAATTCAAATAGAGTTAAATGGAGTTGAATTTATTTTAAAGAAGTTTAAAAAAAGTTTATATTTATAAATATAATTAAAACGAACTCGCCGCAGCGCTGCAGTTCGTAAATTGGCGATTCGAACTTCAATTGAATATACAGAACCCAATTGAAGTCGAAATTCTTCGGAACAAGAAACGTCAGGACCAGTTTGATAATAGTTTTCTAATGAAAGAGAAAAATCTGAATTTCGTCGTATAGATTTTGAGTTATGTCAAAATCAAATTTTCAGGAAAACAGCGCCAGAACCATTATAAAACCATAACGTTTTATTTAATTAAATTAAAAGATTTTAAGCAAATAAAATCGAAATTTCTATTTAGAAAAATCCAGATTTGAGTTATAAAATATATGTGAACTCCAATGGAGTAATGGGTTGATTTCTGAAACAGAAATCAGATTTTGATTTATTGAATAGAGTTAACTAATTCGAATAGAAATTAGTTAATGAGATTTCGAATTAATATTGGGCTTTGAATAAGCGAATTCGATTTGAAAATTTATATTCGAAATCAAACAGGAAACTAGGATTGAAATTGAAATTCAATTTGGTTATGAACGAGTTAATTATTTTGTTTGAACGTGTTATGTTCAAACAAAGAAGTGAAATAGGCAAAGGGGCTAATTAAAGAATAATTGAGCGGAACTGAATTCAAACGATTCAAAATTTAATTCAAACGATTAGATGGTATTGAATTGAATTGGAAACAGGTGAACAGGTGTTAAACAGATATGGGATGGAGTATATGAAGATTTAAATTTATGTGCTCGACAAAAAGGTACATGTTTAAAATCATATATGGGTTTTATGCGCCGTATCGGCAAGCCGCTTGGCTTTTTCTTTTTCTTTTTGAGATTGGAAGATACCGGGAAGCTATTTGAAATTTCCCGATGCTCCCGATACAGGGGAGGTTATGGCGAAATTTTCCGGGAATTTAAGGAGTTAGAATATTTTTAAGATATTTTGATAATTTGAAATCATTGTATCGACGTATTGAATTCAATAGTAAAGCGAACATAAAAATCGAATGTTGTAAACAAAAAGGGATAGAGATAAGTGATTGGAATTGTTTCCAATTGCAAATAGAGATATTTTCTAATATATAGAAAATAAAAGAAGTTAATGGTTGGAAACGTTTTCCAAATGACATAAGAGGCCGAGATGATTATTGAAATATTTGGTTAACAAATATTGATAAGAGAATATAGAAGAGATTTAATTAATGAAATATTAATTAAAGGGCCCAGTGATTTGTTTGATATGTTGATTGAACACTTGTTTTTATTCGATAGTTAAATCACAGACTATCGAAGTTTTGACCATCGTTGTCAATATGGAGAGACCGGTTGGATTATTATCCGAAGAACCACTCCGTATCGGCATAAGCGTTGCGAACCAAGTATGCTGAATATATTGAAGACGGAGTGAAGTGCAAGGGCTTTTCTAGTAATAGAAATAGTGCCTTCGGTTTCGTTCAATCCCAGAACGAACGTAAATGGACGAATGTCTGACAGAGTATTTCCAATGATCAGATGGGTTGGTCTGTATAAATATATATGGTTGCAACGGATTTATTCCCTTAGCATAATATCCAGAATATTTGTGCAAACTCAACTAGTGATTAACGGATCTGACGATGTGGCATTCAAAGTGATTGTGTTATCAAGGAGTGGTAAGTAATCGTAGCCTCAGGCCTCAACAACCGGAAAGGAAAAAAATCGGGCAGGCAGCATGGCTATGTGGGTCGCACCCATTAGGGTGTATAATCACCTATCTAGAGAAATTCCTTTTGTTTCTAAATCTATCGATTCTGCCCATTCGGGAAACGGTGGTTTGAGTCCAACCGTTGGTGATATACATTCGATACACTCAAGCGAAATGAGTGGTCGGTCATGTGTGGGCCGGGTTGCAAGACGTTCTTGTTGAACCCAGGTGTATTCGCCTCTAGAGATACATCATCGGAAGGTGGTCCCATACCTTGTCATGTTGGAAATCCAATCTCCAATAAGCGCCATGCGGGTTTTGATTTTATAATATATGTGGAGCGTGAGATGCAAGCGTTCTACTATTTGGTTATTTACTTGATGTAGACATTATTATAATATCACTGGATTTTCGTATCAAAGTGTTTTGGGTTATAGTAAGGTAAAAACCGTCCGTGTTTATGTGTGGGCTGGTCTTACTATTATCTTTTCTTTCGAAAAGAGTTTTGAAAGTTAAACAAGTGGTTGGAGTTTACTCACACCAGTCCCATGACTGACCCAGAGTTTATTTTGTTTTGTTTTCCCTAAACTCTTGGGTGCCCAAATTTGTACGGGCAGTCAAGTGTTTCAGGCTTTTACAGATACACTTGGAGGAGCTTGAAGCAGGAGGCTTCAACGTTAGTTATTTCGAGTTACTTCCGCTGAATCAAAAGTTATGTGTACTCTGATGATGGTATGTGTATATGTACAAAACAGATTTGTATTTCAAAGCTTATGTTATATAATATATTTTATTCGTTCCGCTGTGAGTTGTGATCTTCGTTTTTCTCCTATTCTGATATTTCTTTCTTTCTATTTCTCATCCTCTAACTTCTTTCTAATAATGAGTCGTATTTCTGTGCAAATTTGAGTTGGACGTGTGGTGTTTTTAGTCAACTCTGATAGCACGGATTGGCGGGTCGTTTCATATAAGTTACCATTATCACGGGTTATCCAAGATGGAAGAATCCTTTATTATTGTTTATGTTATCATGTTGGTAGTTTGATTGACTTAGCCATTTAAGCATTGCAGGCTGGTCAGACAGTAGATGAAAGAACAAAGAACCCAATGAGCTGGAGCAAATGCAGGTTTCTGTTCTAAAATAAATCTGTAGTTTCGTATTCTTGTTGTTTGTTAATCTAGTTTAATTTCTGAAATGCTTGTGTTAAGACCTGATAAATAATATTACCATGAAATTAGATGATTGATGTTCGGTTCCAAGATGCACTGAAAGGAAAGTGGGTACTAAAGATATCACAACTAGTAGGCATGGAAACTGATTTTAGGTTTTTATATTTTCTTAATTCTAGTTATATGTTAAGTCTTAATGTGTATTGTGACGATATCATAACTCAATATTCCCTGAATAAGATATAACTGAATAAGTTATGCCTAATATATGTCATAATTCAAAATTTCCATAAATAATACATTACCCAAAAAAATAAAAAAATCCTGCTAGATAGATCAAGATTCCCTCGCTTCACTCCCAAAGTAGCACACATGCCGACTAGATTGTTCGTGATATTCAGACTAGAAATAAATTTCCGATTTTTCTTTAATGAAGTGTTGTGAGAGATGGACCATATTTTGTCAAAGCATTGAATTTATTTGTTCACAAATACCAATGGGCTGCCTTTCTTAGATATATAAACATCTGAAGCAATGTTTCATAACTTCCATTCATTGCTCATATTGCTGCTTAATTACTTGCTGCTCCCATTCCTTGTTCGTGCCTCTTTCCATTCATTGGTCCGTAGTTAATAGGACTTTGGAATTCTAAGAAATAATAGTCTAACTAGCAATTTATATGTTGATGTACCAATTAATAGGACCTTGCAATTTTCTTCTTTGAGCAACTGATTGGTTTACTTGAGTTAAAATATAGGGTAAGTTTGACTGTGGTCCCTATTAAGTTTTAAAATATGAAAAAATCACTGTCTAGAACCTTTATAAAGTAAATCCTTGTTTTTCGAAAATCAACAGAAAACAGCGTAAAAATTTACCAAACTTCAAAATTAAATTCAATACATAATCATTATCGTATCCATGTATTAAAACTACAAAAAAAGGAATCAAACCCCTCAAAAACATTGCATGTTGTAGATTTTTTATGCAAATTTATGTATAATTGCTGAGATTGCAACAATTAATTCAAAAAGTTGTTGAATTTCTTGCAACTTTTGCTTAAAAATTCAACTCTGGTAAATTGCTGAAAATGTTGCAACCATTTGCTGATATTTCAGCAATTATTGATCTGCCCTTCAACTATAAATTATGCAAATAACTGCAGAAATATCGGTAATAATTCACTAAAATTGCTGATATTTCAACAACAATTTTATTTATTTTGCATCACCTGTTAAAATGTTACTGATATATCAACAACAGTTCATTAAATTGCTGATATTTCAGCAACAATTTTATTTATTTGCATCAACTGTTAAAAAGTTGCTAATATATCAGCAACTGTATACGTATAAATGTTAATATATCAGCAATTATTCTTCCGCTTTTTCAACTAAATTTTGGGTGAATAATTGCTGAAATATCAACTATTATTCACTAAAATTGTTGATATTTTAGTTTTTTTTATGCAGAATACTTTTGAAAATATTTACACTTTTTTGAAAAAATAATTATACAGCAGCGCAAAAAAAAAACATTAAAACACATTGCTACAGTAAAAAAAGAACCCGCTTTATAACATAAGTTAGACAAGGAGCCGCTTTACATAATCTTTGAAAATAAGGATGTTGCACGAATTTCCACATGCCTTTTTTTAATAAAAGAGGAACAAATGTGTTAAACATAGGTGCATCTTGTTGATCTTGATTTTCTTGGAATATATTAGATAATTAAGTTGACCGTTGGATGTTTCTTCCTCGATCGTGTAATATTTCTAATGCAAGTACCAAAGAGGTGTAGTGCACCATAGAGTGGTGCATCTACATGGTGCAACACCACTCTGTGGTGCATCTGCACCGTTGCAATGGTGCAGTGCACCAGTATTGCACATTTGCACCCAGTTGTGTGCACTTTTCAAATCTCGAAAATATCTCCCGAGATCTCGTTCGAGATCTCGATTTGCGCTCCTCCTAAAAAAACAGAAAATATCACTGTAAATCTTCTTTCGAATATATCACCTAAAATATTGCAATATCGAACGATATATCAACCGAGACGAAATACTGGAATATCGTCCAGGATCTTGGTTTTTCGGGTTAAAATTTAAATCTGTGCCTAAGTCATAACAACAATTAAAAAAACCAAATCTAGCCATGATAATCTCTTGCTATCTAACATTTTTCATGTTAAAGGACCATATTATAGGTTCATATATGTTCTACAATGTTTATGATTTTCATATATGTCTTTTTACATACATGTTACCTATGAAATTATGTATTTTATGTTCTACTTATACCGATGTTTTCAATGTTTTTATCTTTTTTATGTTTTATGTCTAATAATAATTCATGTTTTTGGATCATATGTTGTAAGCGCGAATTTATTTGCATTGTGTTATATTTCTATTTTAAGCATATTACGATTTTGTGTATGAACGATTTTTCGTAAACTAAGAATAATAAGGTGATTTTGTAATTCATGTTTAAGTTACTATGTTTATAATAACATTCATAAAAATCGTTGTGTAAGAATATCGTTTTTAACATATCATGTACTCTGAGATTGTTCTGATACGAACTTTTAGACCCGAGATGGAAATCCGAGATTAACACCTGAGTTAGACTCATCTCACCCGTGATCTTCGCCGATACGAGATCAAATCTATAAAATCTATGAGATGAAACGCGACCGATATCCGAGATTTAAAACCTTGGTTGTGCGCAAATGCATCATATTGGTGCACTGCACCACTCAATGGTGTAGCAGGACCACTCTGTGGTGCATCTAATTTATGCAAAACATCTAATTTAAACTTTATGTTCTGAAATTTGAAGAAGTTGGTTTGGTAATTTACGCAAACGTCTAATTTTAACTTTCCTCTCTAAAATTTAGTTTCCTTGAGGGGTTCTTGTATCTTTATTTGTTATATGTAAATTACTTTCTATGGCAAGCAGAGCTAAATTTGTTCGCCTTCATAACTCCAATGATATTATATTTGTTATTATTGTATCACACGTTCATGGCTACACTTATTAAATTAGATATTATGCCGAGATTTTATAGGTAGGAAAAAAACCATATGTTGCATGGATTTTAAAATAACTTTGAATGGTAGGTTGAGCTAAATTGGATTAAACTGCTATAACTCTGACAGTATTATATTGGTTCGTAGTCTATCACATGTTTAGGCTGAATTAGTGTACATGGTTTATCGCTCGAGCTATATTGACAACCATCATGACATTAAATGATCGTTAATACATTTAAATGTTAAATGACAGAAATACGATGTAGTGGTGGGCGATGTGACAATAACTGCTTCATGAGCTGACTACGTGGATTTCACAATGCCTTTCGCTGTATTTGGTGTTTCCTTATTGGTGCCCATCAAAGATGCATGTTATACAAATGCTTGGACATTTTTAAAGCTTCTAAGGAAAAAACTGTGGATTGGAAGTGCATTATTCATCGGTTTACTTTTCTTGGTCTTTGTTTCCTTCTTATCAGAAATTGACTAAGATTTATTGTCAACCTGTAACGCCCCGGAAATTCAAACAGTCAAAATTTATCGTAAACCCCGTCCGTTCAAAAACAAACAATGGCATCTACCATCATATTTTATAAATATGTAAAACACCACTAAATACACTGGATAAAATTTTAATAAATGCCACTTATCAGAGTATTCGTTAAATCTACAGGGTGTGCTTAAATACAAATTAAGCACAATTACCATACATCTATCATTGTGCAATTCCGATGAGATGGACATCGATATTCATTCCTGCAAACTAGATAAACATGTTAGCATGGCTTAAATGATCAACAAGAAAAATGCACCATTATAAGATGAAATATCAAATATTAAATAAAAAATATTTTTATTAATATAACACCTGCATCACTACTACTTGTGACTGCCTACGTACCTTTATCTAATTAGGTAAGCAATTAGATACATGGTAAGCCAACGTAGTTCTTCTTTACATAAAATATTTAAAATCAATATTTACTTCCAAAAATACCCTTTAATCAAGTAAAGGTAAAACACTTTGCAAATACCCATTTTGAAAGATATCTATCTATCATTTGCAGAACATCCTTTCAAAAGATAAACATCTTATATTTTTAATGCCAATAAAATCCATTGTGATAAAATAGATTATAACTCCAAACTAATCATCAATAAAAGAAATACTTGAAAATATTGTTTTACATAAAACATTTGTCGAAGTAATGCATTTCGATAATGCAATTATAGCTATCAAACTATTGGTATTCTATGTCTGTCCCACTCCCTACTAATCCTTATATTATTGATTTTAGAACTTAATTTAAGTCATACTAGGTCATCAATGTCCTTAATCATCACTCGTATATGTTATTTTCTTACTGAAGCAAAGATTGCAGTCAATATAGTGTGTTAAATTCATGTGCAACATTAAATTAAAACACAAGCTTAAGAAATAAGTTATAGTTTAGATGATGAGTACGCTCACAGTACTCCTTGCTATCTTTATGCAAAAGCTTTGTAATACTTATCATCACCCCAAAGCAATCAAATATCCTCTTCAAATGATCATAATTCGCAGAACTCATGTTAACCTACTTTGTTATCGGTTTTAACACATTTTGACTCTCTTTTACTTTGATTTAACATCCCCACTTTTGACATTTTGTTTATGATATGATGAGGAAGCTCAAGTCCAAATTTGAGAGGATTTGGAAAGTTTTGTCTAGTTTATAAGACTCAAAACAAATATTACAGTGCTTCTGGAACGTTGTGAAAACTTCTAAACTTGTTAAAATGCTTTGTAAATAATTCAGGGACAATACGGCGTTTCTAAAATGCTATAAAAAGTTTTGGCCTTGGTACAGTGCATCATAAATAATTGAGAGAAAAGATAGCGTTTCATAAAGCTACGAAAAGTTATGAAATTCAGATTTTTGACCAGTTTTTCGTCATAATGTTTGATGCAATTTCTCTGTGATAAATATAGCTTTTAACTCCAAATTTTCTACAATAAGAAGCTTCCTTATTCTACTTAATTATCATGAAAAGAAACCCTTAAAATCACATATGAATTTATTATATTAACTTTAACATCATGAGGCATTTTTAGCATATCCATTTCGGGCAGATTTTTACCTGACTTTTCATCTAGTTTTCAGGTATACAAATGATCGAATTAGAAAAGTGTTCAAAGTGAAAGTTGTAGGCCTTTGAGTTAGCTTTCCATATTGATAAAGAAATCAAATTTTCATTAAGAATTGAGGAACTTATGGTCAAAATACTGAACGTCATTTTCATAGGTTCACGACCAATAATTCACTCTCAAATTTCATGACTTTTCTTCAAAATATGAAATTAATACATGTACTTAAATAGTTTTTATCACCTTAAATTGTAGATTGATCTCATATTTATTCTATTGGCCTCTACTAAACTTCTCCTCTTTTTCTTATGTTGTTTTTGTTTTGTGAATGCATGAAAAGAAGTGAACATTTCCACCCTTTAAGTAGCATTTCTTAATGCTAGTTTGGTAATTTGGTTTTGGACACTTGTCCAGCTTATCTTCATGCAAGTTTTAGAATGTAGACACATGCCTCCTTAGGTGTCTTTATATATTTCTACACATGGACACCTAATGTGTTTATGTGTCTTTATCTTATTTAATCTTAAGACATGTGTACCGTTCATTTGACAACACATGTCCCTATCATTTTAAGCAATTTTTAATATTCTAGAATATAGATACATATACCATTTGCATTTTATCTATATGTTATGTACATACATATATGTGTTCTTCGATTATTGCTGCATATACACGATGTTCTAACAACTTGTAACAAGTAAAACGATGTTTATCGACAAAACTGTTTTCGGTCACATTATCGCTATTTCTTCGAACTACTTATCTTTGTAAACAAAGAAATCAACATGGTTTCTCCTCATTAATTATTATTCATAAAGGATTTAGTCAAGGTTATAAAACAATTTTTATAACACTAAATCCAAGATTTAAATATTTGCATAACCTCGATATTTAAATATTTACTACTTGAAGTTTCAAGTTGTTACATTCTTCCCTCCTTAAAAGAATTTCGTTCCCGAAATACTATGCAGTAATTAATTAAAATAATGCCAAATACTCCACGAAGGAAACTCTATGTATTCAGGGCATTTTTCTTGAAAGTATACTTTCAAAATAATTTCATAAATCGAAATTTTAAGACATACCTGGATATTATAGAATTAGAACTTCTTAATTTTTGATCAACATTTTATCAATCCTGCACGCTCATCTCATTCCCATACCCAATTTGGGTTAGAATCTAGGACCTCCTCTTCTTTTCTTATATATATATATATATATATATATATATATATATATAATCGTGGCTAGTGCCAAATCATCAAGTAAAGACATAATCTTCTTGTTGTGGTACCCTTCAAAATTACCAAAAAGTAATCATGGCAGTCATGTTTCAAGGAACTTCAAGTTTATCACAAATTAACTTCATTGGGATAATATCACATCAAAGTTCAAAATGATATTCAAGGTAGACTTTCTAATGATATCCAAAATGAATCAAACAAGTTTGCAATAGCAATTTTGATAACAAATACTTTTATCTTATTGCGGTCGGCATCCCCTCACTAAGTAGGGACGTACTCTAGTGACTCAATACCACATAGAGTAATAGTTGCACCATCCAAGATCTATTGTCTTATGTGCACATTATCATCATCCGAAGGTAACCATCATATTGCGGCAGGCGTCCCTTCACTAAATAGGGATGTACTCTGCTGGCTCAATACCACATGGAGTAATACTGCACTACCCAAGATCTATTGTCTTGTACCACACTTTATCGTCGTCATTCGAAGGTATCCAACATTGATTAAATAATCCATAGAAATCTTTCACAAGTTTAAACAAATTATTATCTCAAAGTACCTTTATACTTTGTAATCATTACTCCTACATGGATAACCATTTTCTTTTGAAAAAAATCCACACTCTTGATTTCGAAAATCATAACGCATAAATTTGAAAAATTAAATGCATATATATGCACATAAATTTGAAATTTAAATGTTGAGTATACGTTATAAATGGAAGAAAATAATTTGCATAAGCAATATTTTGAAGGAAATCGAATGTTAAAAGACAACATTAAATAAAATTCAATATTTGGCAAAATTAACGTTAATGGCCCACGTCATAGGTCGACCCAGACCATATGTTGGTCGACCCAGGGGTCGACACACTTAGAGGTGGGTCGACACACAGGTCGACCCATCTCCGAGCCGCTTAACGTTACATTTTCGACTTGTACGATTTGGATTTTATTATGCTTAATCCGACGAACTAGAATCTCCTATACATTTATAAATAGACTAGCAGAGCCTGGCCTCTAACATATATTTTCTAAGATGATGCCAAGGCTATGCCATTTTCTTTCTTATCTAAATATTTCAGAAATAAAAATATTAGTTTTTAAGAATTCGGATTCAAGATTTGAAGACAAAGAATGTAGATCTACAATATAGGTGTTCGAATTTCTTGTCTACGTGAGGTAAATTCCATGAATCTGAATTATTTAGGTTTCTTTTTTTTTGCATCAGATTGTAAATATGCGGTTATCCCAATATTAGATTCAATTAGAAAGACCACGGAGTAGCATATCTAAATAAGGTTCAAGGATAGGAAAGCAGTCAGGTGGGTGGATTTGAATTATACCTATTGGTAACAGTATATTTATCATTTACATTCCCCGTAATTCTTAATGTGATATATAATTGAAATTTCTGGTAACTTGTGAGATAATTTATTCTCTAAGTACGTTAATAATATTGATGTTGTACGAATATATTCCATTAACTTTCTATTTGGGTTGAGAATTACTATAATACTGAAATTTGAATTTTGACAGTAATTATGCATATATTCTTAAGATTGTTATTCAATGGTAAATTGGACATGTAAAAAAGAATTTTGGTTAATTGTGGGATATGGTTGGCATGCCTAATTTTATATGGAAATTTGCAGTAATTGGAAATGGTATATGAAAAATAGGAATTAATATCTAACTTAAAAAAAGGGAATTTGTAGTGGACCAAGTTAGTTGGGATTGAAAAAAGGAACACATTTCCATAGTTACCATCACGACAAAATTACCGAGAACGTAGTTGCAAGAAAAGAAATGAAAACGGGTTAGTGTGAAATAGGGGTTCTTTTACCGTATTGCACACTAATTAAATAATATATATATATATATATGTCCATAATGAAAATAAAAGGAAATAGCTTGCGACTAGAGATCTTAATTGATGTATATTATGGAAATAGATCTTAATATTTTTCCTCTAACTAATTTAATGAAGTATGCGAAGTATTTTCCAGAAATAATAAGAATGCACTAGACGGTAAATAAAGAAAGATTACAATAGTAAAAGTTGGTTTATATTAAGGAACCTAGGGAAAATTGTGACGAACGGGAAATATAATCTATTATAATTAATTATATGAATGGAAAGGAAATATAATAGGTAAGCTTGCCCTAGGGACAAGTGTATGTATAACGAAAGTTATAATTAATGGTGAACAAAGAACTTATTAATATACCTTAGTTAAGGAAACTAAGTTAATACATGAACCCACAATAGTTATGGAAACACTGCAAGATAAGGTTACAATTTAATTAGAAAGAAAAAATTAGGCTTATAATTAGTAGACTTATAATTTGAAACATTAAGTCTAATAAATGTAATAAATAATAAGCACAATTCCGCTCCAGTGGCATAGGGTTGACTAAAGAAAGTAAGCAACCAATTGTGAGCTAATAAACCAAGTCACTTGAATAAAAGTGAATATGTGGATAATCAAGTTAATTAGCAATGTGATGAGATAAAGCTAGTGTGTGATTAAAAGACTAAACATAGGATCTAATAAAGTGATGGCGTGATGCGTTGGAACCAGTCCATATGTATGGAGATGAAGAACTCAACGCGGTAGATCATCGAGGTGTCTGGAGATATGAGAGGAGCTCGTCCAACTGATTATTCTATGGACTGAAGGGAGGCACGAGGCTTCTACGGGTCGTAGTAGGGTACTTTGAGATGGACCTATGAGGAATAATCAGATGAAGTCGTCGCTCGGAGGCAGGTCTATTGCACCATCTAGAGTGTACCATGAACATAACTATGGTGTGGCAGTCAGAAGGTTATGGTAGATGGAGTTGGGTGATTCGGCAGTTTGCCTCGCTCTAGGACGAGGTTGGTCAGGACCAAATTAAGGATGGTGATTGTCAGATACCAGTCATCGGTAGTCAGTAGGATGCGGAAAGACTAAGAGCTAAACCAATAGACCAACGATCTTTCACTATTGGGATGTTGGTGAGGGACACACCAAATTGGATGCTAGATTGGTTGTTAGGGGTCGTTCATTGTCTCTTGATGTAGTGTTTCAATAATTGAGGAAAGGGCTAGGATAGGGCCATAGCCACCATGAAAAAAGACAGACCATGTGTGAGTATCTGTATTGTAGACCTAATGAAGTCGTCCTTTACTGAGATTGAAAGCTCCCGACCAAGTTATGTGCATTGGATGCAATTCTATTATGGGACTTGAGTTATAGTAGGCATTGCACTCGTGTGGGAGTCTAGTTACACGCATTGGGTGGTGTATTGTAGACATTAGAGCATTACTCTGTGTTGAGATGTAATTCGATGGAGTGGTTCGGAAACGAGGATCCGTACGCTTACATGTCATAGGGATGGTGATTTTGTGCAATTACATGTCGTAACGATATATATTTCCATACGAGGTTTAGCGCAGAATAAAGGTCATGCATACTTCCGTGGTGTGGCAGCGGAGACCATACGAGGAGGGTACTATGGGGAGTACCTTAAGATGTTGGACATAGCTACATATATACTATTTTAGGTTTAATCTACCGGGGAATAGATAGGTACGACATGGGTGCAAATCCTAGGGTGTTGTTAACCCAAATAACCAAATAATTAAGAAAATATAACTGAATGGTATATGTAGGGTTATTTTAGAATGTATAATTTGTTCTCTCACCAGAACTTTTGTTCTGACCCCCTCCTCATAACAAACTCGCAGGTTAGTTTTATGGTAGAGATTTGGTAGTCTGGACACTTGTTAGACAGTGTTATTATTTCGGTAAGGCTCTATTTGATTATTATATTTTATTCGTTCCGCTGTGAGATGTTTTATTGAACTCTCATATATTTGTTACCTTTGTCTTTTCTGCAGGATACCAGACATGACAACTTGATTTTTGAGAAAAATTTGGTCCATCGAAATTTGTGTTGTTACATCTGGTATCAAAGCTCAAGTTTTGCATTCCTATATAGATAGCGAGTAAACGTATTTTTATATTCCTAAATAAAAGAATATTATATATGTATACCTATATCCATGGAAGGAATCAAGATACCAAAACTTATACGCTAAAGTAATTATCATGGAAAATATGAGAAA
This sequence comes from Allium sativum, assembly GCA_030737875.1. Classification (NCBI taxonomy): domain Eukaryota; kingdom Viridiplantae; phylum Streptophyta; class Magnoliopsida; order Asparagales; family Amaryllidaceae; genus Allium; species Allium sativum. Next base: position 831,746,015 of record CM060913.1, read on the forward strand.
AATAAGCCTCTAAGTGGTTGGGCTAGAAAATGTACAAAATAACTGTAAATAAAAAGGAAGTGAAAAAGGACAAATTGGTACAAGTTAGTACAACGGTTATGGTGACAAAAAGTTAGGGTCATTTGTAAGAAGTATAATGGATTGGAAAAGAATGATGATAAATTTTTGGAATTTTAAATTGGGTTCCAGAAGTTATTGAAAACGTTGTTACAACCATGAAAAGGCGTAGGAGAATATATCAGAATTAGAATTGTATGTTGATCGACCCAAGAAATATTTTCAAATTTCGATGTAGCAAATAGTCAGAATTCAAAAGTGATAGTTGAAAAAAAAATGGGTTGGGGTGACCTAGTACTTCGGCTAGGTCGACCACTGCGTCGACCTAACCTAAGGCGAATCAACACGCTCGAAGAGGTGGGTTAACCCACCCCTTTGTTTTTCAGCTATATGTAAGCGACAAAGCCTATAGCTCCGTCACTTTCATTTCCCCCACCCGAGTGCTCCGCCGAACCCAGCCTCCCACACTTCCAACACCCATCACCGCTCCAAAACTTCACCTTTTTCACAAAATTAGTATCAAATAAAAGCCAGTAACCTCCTCTATCCAGATCTAAACCCCTTTTTCGCGGATTTGAAGAATTTTCGCCATGCCTCCACGACCCTCTTTAGCCACCGCTTTCCCCTAGTTAACACCCCAGGAGATCGCTTGGTGCCGGAACATTCGGCTTGTAGTGTAGTGCCTGTGCAGATTCCGTAGATACCGGAATTTGCTGGTAAGACCGGTTAGTTTCCTAGAATTTGTGGGCACCCCTTTGAAGTAGCTTTTCTAGAAACGGGGTTGCATCGGATTCTTGATCATGCTATGGTAGGGCGGACCGCTTACTCTAGGTTAGTTCACCTTTTTTATGCTAATTTGAGTTATAAAAGGAGAATAATAAGGCAGTGTTTTATTCTAAGGTGAAAGGATATCGATTGTTTTTACTGAGAGACAGTTTGGGGCCATGCTTGGTATTTGTGGTGAGGGCTTGGGTTAAAGCATGTAGAGATGGCAGATGAGGCCATACTGGGATGAATTTTTATTGATATCTTATACAGAGCTTGGGATATGGGGCATCTGCTCCCATTAACTAGGATAGTTATATACATATTGCGGTATAACTTGGTCGCCCGGACTGGTAGTTTTGACAGGGTTACCGGCAATGTTAGGAGTACCACTTGTGCTATTTTTGTCGGGCTTAAGATTAATTGGGCAAGGGAGATTATGGAAAATTTTGCGGCTGCCACAGACACGAGACAGTCTACGATCCTTTTGGACATTTATGGTCAGTTGTATTTTGACAGTTCCACAATCCATTAGGGAATGAGAGTTCCATCGAGAAGACTCACCCTCCGATAAATGGATCCACTCTGACTAGGATGCACCTTGAGTTGGCCAAGTTATAGAAGGACCAACCCATGCGGTATGAGGAGGAGCACAGGTATGATTACGACGATGATGATAGTGAGGGTCAATAGGACCAAGGGGTCAGCAGGACCAGAAGGATCAGCAGATATATCCAGTTGGATAACAGCCAGAGGTAGGATTTGGAGATGAGTTTGTATAGGATAAGGGGAAAGGCATGGGGGAGCCCTATTATTATTTTGACCCTTCAGTAGATAGGATTATCAGGGTATAGAGCCATACTGGGGGCGCTGAAGAGAAGCCATGGGATTCGAGGAGAGAGGTCAATTCCATATCTTATAGGCAAGATTAGTTAGCTAGAAAGCACCAGGAGATCTTGTTTGGACAATAAGATATGGCTCGCACACAGCTTGACTTCGCCTGGACACAACAACAGTCTCTACAAGAGATATATGCAGCCCAACAGCGATTCAAGCAGAAGCAGCTGGAGGTTCGAAACAACACTAGGCGCTAGGAGGAACGCCTTGGTGGAATGGATTCCTTTCTTCGGTATATCTTTGGACAGTGACCCAGACCCCCTTTTTGAGAGAGGATTATATTATTGTTGCTTCGTGTAGGACTCTTTCTTTTAGTGTAGAACTTGGCTATCTTTTGTTATTTTGGCAACTGTAGTAGGAACCTGTATTTATATATTATCTTTCAGTTGTGGTAGTATTTTATCTTATTTTGGTAATTGTGAGGAACTTTTCTCTATTTGATAAAGTTCATGACAAACCACAAGAGATATAATTAAATAACAAAACAAAGCGCTAAACATGATTTACGTGGAAGTAATAATAACTAAATTTTTCCTTGGAAAACTTTAAAAAAATCGGGAATTCAGAAAAAATAGTTTATCTAAAACTCACAAATTTAAAGTTGATTAATAGGATTTGTATGCAAAAGTTGGATGAACTACGCTCTTACCTTATAAGAGTGTGGGAAAAATTGGATGAAAAGGTATTTTCGATTTTCAAAATATTGCCTTCATATATAAATTGCCAATATATTTAGGATGTGTGCATCATGTTTTCAAAAGATTTTCAAGAAAAATTCGCATTCATATAGGAGGGATCGTTTAGGCATTCATTGCATTCATATATTTTGCATTATGTTACATTTTGCACAAGTGCATAATTAGTTGAAAGTTTTGATGTACATATGATGGTTGCAAATTATACGAGGAAAACATAACTCTACCCTTATCAAATTTCAGGGACGAAATTTCCAAAGTGGGGAAGAATGTAACAACCTGTAATTATGTATATACATATATTTATATTTGATTAGTTGACGGAAAATATTGATATTTTATTATTTCAGAATTTAGCCTCAAAATATATACCATTGTGATCGTGGCAATATTTTGATTCATTTTCATGTATGACTTGCCCCAAACAGAGTTCGTATGAGGAAGTTATTAACGAATAAAGGTTTGAAAAATTATGCGCATATATTTGCGCATTAGTTTGAAATTTAAATGTTGGGTATTCGCTATAAATGGAAGAAAATAATTTACATAAGCAATATTTGAAAAGAAAATGAATGTTAAAAGCCAATGTTAAACAAAATTTAATATTTGGCAAAATTAACGTTAATGGCACAGGTCATGGGTCGGCCCATGCCACATATGGGACGACTCAGGGGGCGATACACCTTATAGGTGGGTCTACACACGGCTCGACCCACCAGGGGTCCAGGTCGACCCATCTCCGAGCTAGTACACGTTATATTTTTGACTCGTACGATTCAGATTTTAGTATATACTTAACCCGACGGATCAGAATCTTCTGTACACCTATAAATAGACTAGTAGAGCTTGGCCCCCAACTCATATTTTATGAGACGATGCCTGTGCTCTTCCATGTTCTTTCTTCTCCAAATCTTTGAGAATAAGAATATTAGTTTTTAGGAATTCTGATTCAATATTTGAAGACAAAGAATGTAGATCTACGATATAGATGTTTAGATTTCTTATCTACGTGAGGCAAATTCCTTGAATCGGAATTACTAAGATTTCTTTCTTTTTAGCATCTGATTTGTAAATTCTTGGTTATCCCAATATTTGAATCAATTAGAAAGACCACGAAGTAGTAGGTCTGAATCAGATTCAAGGACTGGAAAGCAGTCAGGTGAGTGGATTTAAATTATACCTTTTGGTAACGGTATATTAATCGTTTACATTCCCTATAATTCTTAACGTGATAAATAATTGAAATTTTCAGTAACTTATGAGATAATTTATTCTCTAAGTACGTTAAGAATATTGATGTTGTACGAATCTATTCAATTAATTTTCTGCTTAGGTTGAGAATTACTGAAATTGCGAATTTGACAGTAATTATGCGTATATTCTTAAGATTGTTATTCAATGGTAAATTGGACATGTTGTAAAAAGAATTACGGTGAATTATGGAGATAATAGTAAAAGAATTGGTGTGCCTAATTTTATATCGAAATTACATTAATTAGAAATGGTATATGAAAAAAGGAATTAATATCTAACTCTGAAAAAAGGGAACTTGTAGTGGACTAAGTTAGTTGGATTAGAAAAAGGGATACATTTCCATAGTTACCATCGCTATAAGATTACTGAGAACGTAGTTGCAAGAAATGAAAGGAAAAAGGGATTAGTGTGAAATAGGGGGTTCTTTTACTGTGTTGAACACTAATCAAATAAAACATATATGTATGTCCACAATGAAAATAAAAAGAAATAGCCTGCGACTACGGATCTTAATTGATGTATATTATGGAAATAGATCTTAATATTTTTCCGCTAACCAATCTAAAGAGGTATGCGAAGTATTTTCTTGAGATAATAAGAATTCACAAGTCGGTAAATAATGAAAGATTACAATAATAAAAGTTGGTTCATATTAAGTAACCTATGAAAAATTATGACGAACGGGGAATATAACCTATTATATATAATTAATTATATAAATGGAAAGGAAATATAATAGGTAAGTTTGCTCTAGGGACAAGTGCAATCACAATGTAATGGTGGACATAAACTTATTAATAAACCTTGGTTAAGGGAACTAAGTTGATAAGCGAACCCACATAAATGGTTGTGGAAACTAGGGGTGGGTAGTATTTGGCTAGAACTGAATTAACCAACCGAATTGATTTATTTAGGTTGGTTCGGTTCGGTTTTGAAACTAAATCGGTTTGAATTTGATTTGTAAAATATATTTTTCTGGTTATCGGTTTAACTAAATTAACCATACTTTTACCGTATTATCTAATTTTATGTTATTGTCGTACTTTAATTAATTGGTTTAGTTATAAAATATGAAAACATTTGTTAAAGAGAAGTCAAATTTTATTGTAAACATAAAATTTAATGAATAAAATTTTTCCATACATAAATTTATATTTTTCTTTGGTTCAATTAATCATTTGAACAATGAGATATCCTTCAAGTTCGGTTAAATCAGCTACTGGCTGAATTAACCAAAATTATTTTGGTTTGGTTCGGTTCGATTTTAAAAAAAATCGGTTCTAGTTCAGTTTGAACTTTTTTACCCCAAAACCGACCGAACCAACCGAATGCTCACCCCTGGTGGAGGCAGTGCAATGTAAGGTTATAGTTTAATGAGAAAGAATAACGTAGGCTTATTATTATTAGACTCATAACTAGAATTATTAAGTCTAATATGTAACAACCTGCATTTTAGGAACCAATTTAAAATTTATTTTAATGGAATTTAATTATTTTATATGATTTAATTTGAGAATAAACAACTTAAAATTAATTTAAAATGAATTTTGAGCATATAAATTTAAAATATAATTAAAACGAACTCGTATTGTCGCAGTAGTTTGAAATTTTGGTTTTGAACTTTGTTTGAATATACATAATCCTTAATAAGTCATATTTCAGTAAAACAAGAAATGTTAATATCTATTTAAAAATATCTTTCTAGCAAATGTGAAAAATTGAGATTTTATTTTATTAATTGTAACTTATGTCTAGATTAAAATTTAAAATAGTCGTTATGGAATTAATTAATAATTTAATATTATTTAAGCCCTTAAAAATAGCCATTTTGCAAACGATCTTCGTTTTCGACAAAATCAATTTTGTTGGATCCAGATTGTCAAATTATTGTCAGGTTTAAAATTTTAAGCCAACTGGAATTAGTATGTTAACATTCTAAATTTAAATGTGTATTGAATTTCAGTTATAATTTAATAAGCTAGTTAAAAGGCCATTTTTCAAACGGTCTTCAAATTGGATGATTTTACTTTTGTTTAGACCGTAATTGCAAAACATAGTTAGATTTCAAATTTCACAATTTTTGGAGTGATCGTGGCAAATTAAAATGTACGTTCAAATTTAATATTTAATGTTATATTAATTTATATTTTAAACTTGATAAAAAATGAGTGAAATGGCCAAATTGGCTTACGAAACATACTCCGTTGTATCCGGAATGGGGTTATTTGGCTTGGGCGACATTCGTAGGGGTTTATTTGAAGTTCGGATCGATAAACTTCACATTTAAGTCATAAAATAATTAAATATATTATTACAATATAGGTATATATATGCCCTAACTTTGTCAAACCCTACAAATAAAATCCCCTGGTCAACCTAAACGTGCTGCCTCCATTAGCAGTCAACATCCATAATGTTCAAATTATTTTTCTTTAATTACTTTCGATCTAATACGAATTAATCAAAACTTATAAAAGGAAATTCAAAGAGCCAGGGTAGACCTTTAAGTTCATAAGGGTTTGACCATATTTAGTTGAGTGGATTCGCCAAATGTTCACCATGAAAGTGGGTCGTTCAGTTGCATTTCCAGGTGTTAGGGGGACGCCGAGTTTCACGAGGCCGCCGGCGTAGATGAAGCAAGGTGAGGGCTAGGGGGTGAGCTATTCTGATCATGTTCTGGTCACTCCAAGAGGGAGTGACTTTAAAACCTTGCCATTGCCATGGGTTCGAGTTTTCTTCAGATCCTAGAAACGAAGATGAAAAAGGAAGAAAATAAAAACATGCGGCCCTGATGTGTTTAGATGGTAATTAGGGTGATAAATGTAGTTAAGAAAATATTTATATTATAATTTAAGTGAAAACTTATAAAATCAATATCATATTCATCTAATATCGGAATTGTACAAAATCAGTCACATTGCAATCATGAAGACGAGCACTACATTTCAGAATTGATTGGAATAGAAACGGAGCAAGCTAAATTTTGACTAAATTAAATGTTCAGATTAATTCTGTAAAACAATCATTTTTTAACAATTTCAAAACCGGTCAATGTGAGAACTCTCTCGCTCAATTCTTTTGTATAGTTATTTAAATATATACTGATTGCCTATGATTACAATATTTATATGTTAATTGATGGATGCTTACAGTTTTAATGTTATCATTATTAAACTATGATTATAAGTGTTGATAAATAAAATGTTTATATTATAAATTATTCTGGGATGATAACTTACCCACCTGTCTCCTAAATAATTGATAAATTCACATGGATTGTGATATTAACCCCACACGGGTATTGGGACAATAATTTTACATATAGCCCAAGTATACAAATAATAATATTTGTTTGATGGTTGAAAAGCCCACAAGGATCTCAGGTTACACATCTCTCTCGTGTTTATTTGCATGTCAACCGACTGATTGACAGACCGTTGTAAGTGTTATTTAATTATTTAATGATTATGAAGTTGTAGATTACACACTGCACGTGAATTGGATGTCTAATAGTTGTTTATCACTATTGTTGAATACATGCGATGCATGAAATCCATATAATTAACATTATATGGTAATTGGTTGAGTCACATTCCAATTTGGGAATAACGAATATTTTAATGTAACATTCAGTGAAGAATCAAAATATGATTTTTATGTCTAATTTTGGATGGACATGAAAATGCTGAAATATAAGTTGAGTTAAGTAGATGTACGCCATTTTAACTCAAACGGATTTTTCTGCTGACTTTATTCATTTTATAATAAATATCGAAAAGATTTGATTTTAAAATCTGATATGTTGAAAATATTATTATTTTGATATTATAATAATATAGATTGTTCAATTTTGATTTAAAATTGAAAAGGAAGTTGAAATATTTTTATATTGAATTTATAAACAATTTATAAAATAGTTTTAGATGGAAATCGACGAAAGATATTATATATATTTTAATGGTTTGGATAGAACGTATCGCGCAGCGACCGTTAGCAAATTTCAACCACTGACTTTAAATTGACGTAACAGGAGATCCGACCGTCGGGTTCTCCTAAAACCGAAAATGTTGGGTTCATATCGAAAAGAGCTTTCAAACGATAATAAGATATTTGAAATCTAACAATTATATTTTGAGAAATATTTAATTTAAATTTTAATAAAAACAGTGCCAACACAGCTAAATGATCTTAAATGACATTTAACTGAAAGGGCCTATTTTAAAAAGAATAAAGATAGGGAAACAATATGTAAAATCATATTAAATGATTTGAAATGATTCTGGATGAAATATTCCAAGTTTGTAAAGATAAAATATATTTTTATCTAAATAAATTGTTTACCAAATAAAGAATTAAAATGGTTTTAATATAGCCAGAAATTTCCAACATATAAATTAGAATGAATTTGAATGGAAATTATATTTGGATATTTCGATATTAGATTCCATGATTATATGCATATCGTTGAGGAATTTGGAAGATATATAGATCTCATTACTCCCAATAAGATATCTGTTGGTCTTAGAATTTGATGTTGAATTGAAGTCAATATGATTTCTATTCAGAGCCTTGCATTTAATATCAAATTGGATTTTGGGGTTTGTCGTGAATGGTGTCTTCAATAACACGGTTCTTAAACCCAGTTAAGAAAAGAATGAATCTTTTAACTAAGATTAATGAAATTTTCCAATTAATAAATATAATTGGAATTAAATGGAAGTTGATTTTGGGCTGATTGTGAACAATGTTCTAAACGACATTTGTTCTTAAACCCAATTAATAGTGAAGTTATGATTTGGAATTTATAAATCTTTTAATTAATATTTAATGGAATTTTTCCAAAGAGAAGTTTTCCAATTTAATACATTAAATTGGAATTGAATGGAATTCGATCAACAATAATCAAAATTAGCTTTTATGAAGGAAGACCGTTACTATTTATGGAATTTAAAAGGTTTTGTCGTTATTTCGTTTATAGTATTACTCTCATACGGAAATTTATATTGATTATATACTGATCAAATTTCCGTGAAGGTTCCATTAGAATGGAAGATGATTTTGATTTTATCGTGAACTGTGTTTTAAATGACGTTGATTTTTAACCTAGTTAAAGACAGGATTTATTTCCCAAATTTGAATAATCATTAAATAATGATTTTTGGAGATTAAAACTAAGTGGAGTTTTAATGAATCTTTAATTAGATTGAAATGTGAATGTGGTAGTTAAATTTACCAAAATCGAAGAGTGTTCGAGAATGGGGTAAAACAACTTTTACTCCATGGGATAGTTAAATCATTAATTAGATTTAAAACGTTAAATGGTAATTGAATTTACCGGTAACACAATGGGTGAGATATGGAGTACTACCAGATTTGCTCCACGGGATGAATAGTTGGGATTGGGATAATAAAATGAATGATTACTTCGGTAAGGCTCATTAATCCCTACTAGTTGATAAACCTTAATTTGGTTTAAGATTGTTAAAAGATAATACCAAATCTTTTGCAATGGTTTTCAAAGAAAGATTTAAACAAGTGGTTTAAATGAATTAAATCTTTGATAGGATTTATAGGAATAATTCCCAATGTAATGGATATTTGAATAAAAGAATACTCTGGATTGGAATGAGACATATGATGTGTTTTTATAGCACATGATTATAAGATACGTGAGTTAATCAGAAAGATCGGGTTTAACCCATTCTGAATAACTGTTATGACGACTAAAAGTCGAAGATATGAAGATGGTGGTTGAAGACTGAAGATCTTCACATTGTTTGGATGATTACTGATGTCTTGATTGGGATGTACACCCAAGACGAGGTAATAATTGTTGATCATCCAAACGTACTTGGAGATCGACCAGATATGTGAGGGCCTCTCTCCTGTATTGGATATATGGGATGAGAAATAAGGTGCCTCAGGTTTCGTTCAAACCCAAAACAGACTTGCAAATAGATAGTATGTCTGACATTGTATTCCTTTTTGGTGTATTCATTGATCTCTGCAAAATGTATATTTGTTTGGTGGCGAAGAATTTATTCTCTTGCTTAACACCCTTCTCTGAGACGTACAAGCTTAGATGTTATATCTTGGTAGATGATCAATGGTATAGCATGGGTTGACAACGCGACATGCTAAGATGCAATGATCAAGGCTTTTATTGAAAAGTAGAGTCTTATGGTCGATGATCAAATCATAGCTTTAATATAGCGCCGCTTTGTGTATAGTGTTAATTCGCGAGCTTCACACCCCGGTATGAACTAGAAACGGGATGAGAATATCAGGGAAATGGACATACGTTGGTTTCTAGACAAAAGTTATATCATGGTATGGAGTCCAAACATTTACCTATGTGGATGTTGGATTATGATGGATAACAAGGTACCTCGGATATGGCTGACTAAAAGGCCTTTGGTGGTTGACATACTGACCAAGATTGGTTGACGTACTGACCAGGTGGCAGGTTCGATGGAATCGGCTAACGTATTGTTTATGGTATTGCTAATCAGCAACGGCTGGTCGGCCCTGCCGCTTACCTAGGGTCACTTGCGGGTGGTCCTAAGGCATGTGCTAGAGTGTCTCTAATCGGTAAGGAGGATCGCTTGCCTTGGTTCATAGATGGAAATTCAAATTCCAATACACGATTTTACGGTTTTAGTTGTAAACCTATATGGTGACATAATATTATGGTACCTATGCCATTTATGATTTATACATTTATATTTGAAGTTGATTTCTTCACTATGCACTAATAATAACAAAAGATAAATTTCGCGCATTAAGCATATTTGGCCATTATAAGGCAAAACTCTATCCTATGGTTTGTGTTCCATTATGTGATGGGACCTAAGTCTTATAATGGCTTCATTTTTCCTTTTTAGCATTGCGTTGTTTGTTTTATGGTATTCTTGGGAGAAAATCCGTTTCGCGTTATACGGCGTGGTCCTTTGATTTACCGAACTTTAAAATAAAGTTAATAACTGTTTTAGTTCTCATGTCAGTCCCATGACTGACTCGAAGTTTATTGTTTTCCCACCTAAACTTTGGGTTCCCATATTTTCCACATGAGCAGCTAGTAGTTTTGGTTTTCGTAGATGTTTCTTTTCTCAGGATCCTAGATTACGGCTAGAGCTATATATGGAATACTTTGTATCCGTGTTTTTCTTTCAGCTGTGATAGTTGATATTTTCCGCTACACATTATATTTATGTATATATATTTCTGTTTTTTTGTAATTTAAATCTCTGATATTTTTCGTTGTATATTATTTATTTGAACTCTGATATCTTGTACTCTAATGTAAATTGTTGTGATTGCAATGAAATGTTCTCATGTTTGTGTTCTGATGCGTCATGTTCTCAAAGAAATCTATCTTCTTGTTTGTTTTAGGTCGGCCGGAAAGTTCGGGTCGTCACATAATAAATATTGTAAACAATAAGCGGAAATCTGCTCCGTTGACATAGGGTTGATTAAAGAAAGTAAACAGCAAATTGTGAGCTAATAAGCTAAGTAACTTGAATAAAAGTGAATACGTAGATAATCAAGTTAATTAGCAATGTAATGAGATAAATAAAGCGCGTGATTAAAAGATTAAACGCTGGATCTAATAACGAGATGACATGATGCACTGAAACCAGTCTATACATTTGGAGATGAAGAACCCAACGGGGTAGATCATCGTGGTGTTTAGAGACACGAGAGGAGCACGTCTAACTGATTATTCCACGGGATTGTACGGAGGCACAAGGCTTCTATGGGACTTGGTAGGGTACTCTTAGAGGGTCCTCTAAGGAATAACCAGATGAGTTTGTCGCTCGGAGGCAAGTCTGTTGCATCATCTAGAGTATACCTTGATAATAACTATGGTGTGGCAGTCAAAAAGATATGGCAGATGGTGTTGGTGATTCAGCAGTTTGCCTTGCTCTGGTAGGAGGTTGGTTTGCACAAAATTAAGGATAGTAATCGTCATATGTCGAAGTCAGTGGGATGCGGAAAGACTAAGAGCTAAACCAACAGATCAACGATCTTTCACTATCGCGACGTTGGTGAGGGGACACACCAAATTAGATGCAAGATTGGTTGTTAGGGGCATGTCATTAGCTCTTGATGTAGTCTTTCATAAGTTGAGGGAGGGGCCCAGGTGACGCCATAGCCACCGTGAAAAGATATAGACCATGTGTGAATATCGGTATTTTTGGCCTAATGAAGTTGTCCTTTACAGATATTGAAAGCTCCCAATCGAGTTCTATGCATTGGGTGCATCCTTATTACGAGACTCAGGTTATAGTAGGCAGTACGTTTGTATGAGGGTCTAGATAAACACATTGGGTGGTGTACTGTAGACATTAGGGCATTACTTTGTGTTAAGACGTGATTTGACCAAGGAGTTCGAATACGAGGATATGTACGCTTACATGGCATAGCAATGGTGGTTCTGTGCGACTACGATATAGATCTCCGTATGCGGTTTGGCATAGGATGGAGGTTGTGCATACCTCTGTGGTGTGACGACGGAGACCGTACGGGGAGGTTACTATGGGGAGTACCTTAAGATGTTGGGCATAGCTACATATATACTATATCAGGTTTAATCTATTGGGGAGTAGATAGGTACAACATGAGTGCAAAGCCTAGGGTTAGATTTATGGCAGAGATTTGGTAGCCTTTGGACACTTGTTAGACAGTGTTATTATTTCGATAAGGCTACATTTGATTATTATATTTTATCCATTCCACTATGAGATGTTTTATTGAGCTTTTATATCATTATTATCTTTATCTTTTCTGCAGGATACTAGACAAGCCAACTTGAGCTTCGATAGATTGGGATTTTTAAGAAAAATCCGATCTATCGAAATTTGAGTTGTTACAAATGTTAAACATCTCCATGAGATCATCGTTGTGGTCTTCGACTATCGTGACTTCATGAGTATACCATCAACATAAACTTCCATAGATCTTCCGATATGATCTTTAAACATTTAGTTGACTCGCCATGAATTAGTATTCAATCCAAAGGGCGCGATGACATAATAATACATCCCTAAAATAGTGATAAATCTTATATGTTCTTGGTTGGGGATGTGCATCAGGATTTTATTATAGCTAAAATGCGAGTCCATGAATGACAGGAGCTAATGGCCAACTATTGAGTCGATGAGCTGATCAACCTTTAGAAGTTAGAAGTTGTCCTTCGAGCATGCTTTATTCAAGTCAGAATAATCACCGGTCATCCACCATTTCCCATTTGATTTATTCAAAAATATAAGATTGGAGGTCCATTCGGGAATCCACCTCCTTTTTTAGTGTTGCCGATCTCTCTGACCCAAAGGTTCGGCACTTTTGTTTCACTGGAAGGAACTTTAAATCAATATTTAGGGTGTGGCTTACAACTCCTCATGCAATGCCACACATAAAAGGTAATTCCGAGTGAAGACATCAAGGTTGGTCCTTAACATATTAGCGAATTTCTTCCTTAAAGCTGAGATGAGCTGTGATCCAATCTACAAGACCCGAGTTGGGCATGGTTGATTGGAACATCAATGGTTTTCTTATCTTGAGTTGCTCTTTCATATTATGGTTCTTTGCCTTTCCTAGGGTTAATTTCTTAGTAAAGATGAAAGTATTGCCCAAGACAGTCTTCAGACGTTGATTGCTAGACGTTAAGGTTCTTGATCCAGAGTGAACTCGACATACCCTTCTTTTTTTCACTGTGGCTAGCATCTTTCCATTCTGCCAAATAGCAAGATCTCCTTGTGTTTTGATCTCAACGGATAAATCAACCCCTGTTATCAGTGGGAAATTTTAATATTAGGAACCAAGGAACCATGCAGTTTCTAAAGTCGGATAGAGCATGACGCACCAAGAAACCGTTGTAGTGAGAGTACATATCAATGACGAAAAAAGAGAAAATTCAGACTCTGCAACGTTCTTCTTTACCGAGTTCCACCGGTAGATCAATAATTCCTACATGCTCGTTAGTTATGTTGTTGAAATCATGAATTATGTTCGTGCACGTCTTGAAGTCTTTGGCTTTGAGCTTCATCTGGTCATAGGCCTTGTTGAACAATATTGGAACTCCCCAAATCAGTGAGGACTTTCCGAACATACGCAGGACCGATGTTGGTCGAGTTAACAAAGTGGTTGATGATTGTGGCTTCCACCCCTACAATGTCCCTTTAACGAAAGGTAATGTCATCGCTTATAGCCTTCTGGAATTTAGCTGGAACACCTTCATCTACAACAAAGCACTCTTTATGTTCAGCATATTTGATGGATTCGACGTATTCTTCCCTATGTCTAAAGCTTTTATCTTTGGGGGTGAAGTCCACCTCAGATAGTGTTAATGAAAAATCTCCGCTGAGGGGCCTGGAAGTAGATGGCTTTGGCACCGCCCTTAGGTTGAGCGGGTGCTGAAAGACCTGGTGCTCCATCCTTTGGAACTTGGACATACTGCTCAAGATGCTTTTTATGTATGCTATTCTGTATAGATCCTTTAAGATATTGGAAGTCATCTACATTGTGGCCAAACTTCTCATGGAACCTACAGTACTAACGTAACTGCTTATTCCTTTCTGTGGACTCCTTATAATTGGGTTTCTTATATTGTATGGTATTGCAGTCTTAAGATAAATTATCTCCAACTGAGAGTTTAGAAGAATGTTGTTGTTGTACGAAGAAATCTAGATCGTTTCTTCGATTCCTTCTTTTTGCCATGATTTTCAGAGTTGTTGCCTCCTTATTTGAGCTTATTCTTGACGTTTACGTTGATCTTTCTGGAGATTTCTCCAGTCTTTCTAATAGCGACATAGCTTTGCACAGCGTCTGGATGAAGTTTGTAGGGATGGCCCTCAGTAGACTGGTTCCTACGCACTTCTTCTTGACGTAAGTATTATTTGGTGTTTTCATAAAATCGCTCCAAGTTCCATGGAGGCTTTCGATCGAGTCATCTTTTAGAATCAGTTTCATAGTAAACGCCTTTAATAAGCGCCACAAGAACAACATTCGGTTACGGATCATCAACTTTCACATTGTTAAATCTTTCCAGGAAGCTTTTCAGTGATTCACTGCCTCTTTGTAATATGTTGAATATCTTCAAGATATCCTTTGGTTTGATGACATGCATTCTAAACTGCTCCACCAATTTCCTAGTAAGTTGATCGAAGAAAGATATGGTTCTGGACGAAATTCAAGATAATCATAACAGATCCAAGCCTTCGTGGAATATAGGAAAGCGTTTGCAATTTACTACATCGGTGGTGCGAGCTGAGTCCATATGTCACTCATATTAGTTAAGAAATTGTCGTGAATTGGTTTTTCTTGTGTATGCCTGGAATTGTGTAATATTGAATCATCGAGGTCGTTCGGTGTTCAAAACAACTTTAGTGAATGGGCTGCGGCTAGTACCATTTTTCTAATTATCATTGGTGTGCCCACGTGACTCTCTCATAATCATATGAATCATGTGGTAAGCTTAACAGTTTGGATCTCCGCGGTCGTATCCAACTCTAGAGTAGGTTGCCTACGACGCCTCCTTAGATGAACATCTTCATCGAGTTGAGTTACATCATTAGGGTGATTTAGCGGAGGATGAGTAGAAGCTACTCGATTCTAGTTAATAATAGAAAGTCTAGAAGCCAAGTCTTGAATGACAATTGTGTGGAGCTCACTGTTAAGGGATTCGGGCTTAGTCCTACTATTGAGATCAGCTCCAAATCGGGAACAACCATAACGGTTTATTCCTTTATGGCAATAACTCATGTGTCATCTTTAGATATCCTTCTCCTTCGGTTCCGGCTGTTGAGGTGGGACTTTGATGAAGAGTTATTCTGACATTTCGTCTCGGAGTTGTACCGATCCCTCAACATTGGTCATGTTGATCCTTCACTGAAAAAGTTCTCGAGAACTGTTTTGATGAGGTGAAATGATTGTCGTCGTGTGATACTATTTGGACTTGATCTTTGGCCCTTCGGTTGACATTTCCGAGCCGTTAGCTTTGATAATCGTCGAGTCGTGCCAATATGAATATCTTCTGATAGCCGGGCCAAAAGGCTGGATAACATGGTTAAAAGAGAAGAAGAGACTGTTTTGTAGAAATAAAGAACGAACGGGTTTGAGCTTAGATTTTGAACTTCATTAATTTTAGGTTGATTATCAATAATTTATATCACCAATTATTTACTCTTTCAGTTTATTTACAAGTTTAGTTCAATTTATTTTTTAGTCAACTCATACTTCATCGTTCAGAATATTGCGATGTAGTACAATCTTATTCAGTTCAACACTTGTTTATTTTATTTACAATTCAATTCACTATGCCAAAATTCCTTGTAAAATAAAATCTAATCATCTCAAAATTTTATTATCTAATCAAACAACTTTATTGAATTAATAAACTGTCATAGGTCAAATTTAAACACTTTCATTTTAGTCAAATACACGTATAATTTCAACATACAAAGTTAAATTGTTACCCTTTTTGTAAAAAAGTATGCAATCGCCTCCAATTGATTTGTCAACAACAGATTCAAAAGCAAGTAAAGCGTTAGAAAAGTAAAGAGACCAAGTCCAATTGCAGTAAATTTACTTCTTTTTTTTTTGGAAACCCACGTTAAAGGTACTTTATCGATCAAATTAAAACACACATATTCCCAAACACATTTTTCTTTTTCACTCACGTCTTTTGTCAGATAACACTAAAAATGGTATAATGAAGATGTATTATAATGTAAAAATATGTTATGATAAAGAACTTTCTAAACAAACGAAATTTACCGTATTTACCATTATCAGTATAACAATTACAAAATTACTAATACACCAGTTAATCAATAATAATAACAATTAACAATTTTAACTTATCAATAAAAACAATGATATGTTTGCAAAATGATAAACCATTACCCCAGTAGCCCTAATTACAACAAGAATGTTATATGAAATAACATGATTTACGATTGAATGTCATCATTCATACGCTTCCTAACAGACCACCGCAGGATACGCTCAGATGACTCGCAAAGAGCATCAAGCCTTGGTAGTGGCGTTTGTTATTATCATGACTAACCAAGCGATTAAAAGACCTCATTGGCAAAAGAACACCAGTTGCCTTAACTTTCGAGCAAAAAGGCCTAAAACTTAGGTCAACTTGTGTTAAGTGGTCGAAAAAGAAAAGATTACAATAGTCCAATTAGCCACAGGGCCAAGAGCAAACAAATAAAAAGTGTCTTAATTTAAATGGACTAACTAGCTGAAACATGGAAGGAAAATTGACTAAAACTCATGAAATGACCACATATAAAAAAGTTTGCCCAAAGCACAAGGACAATATGTAAGCTAATTGTTTCCCCCAACAACAGAGGATGATAGTCATTACACAATAAAATAAACTCAGAGCTAGCAAACTCTTCCAAATTGCATCACCATGGATACTAGCAACCATCACCACGATGTGTTGCACACTAAATAATCAAGCTAAATTCAATACAAAACCAAAGGTATTTTTTGAGCAATTTTCTTGATTGCTCAATATCCACCATCACCTCCACCTCCATATGCTCCACCGCCACCACTGCGGAATCCACCAGATGGTCTCTCATTGGCTTGGCTCACCCTAATAGGTCTCCCATCTAGCTCCTATAACAATGAAAAATAAAACCAAATTAAGTTACATTATAACTGCAATAGAATTTGAATAAGTCGCTGCTGGTATCATGCACATTAGACCATTCTTAAGTATTTCAAGCTTTTAAAAGCAGCAGTGGCTTACAATGTTATAAAATGTTGCTCACATCATATCCAATACACACATCATGACTACATCGGATATCAAGTATAAAGAGGGCAAACCTTTCCATCCATGGCAGAGATGGCTGAACTTGCTGCATCATCGTCATCGAAGCTCACAAATCCGAACCCCCTTGACCTCCCAGACTCTCTATCGTGTATTACCTTAGCTAAAATAGTAATGCATTGTAAGAATGAGACAGAGATTCTATTTCACTCAAACTGTAGTCTTTAAGTAGTAAAAACAGAGAAAATACTCACCTTCGCTGACAGTACCAAAGCTTTCAAAAGCTTCCTTGAGCGAGTCATCATTGGTGTTGTATGAAAGACCTGGCAACAAAACCCTTCCATTTTAGACACTGTTACACGCTTGGGTCAGATCAAGGATTACAGAAGAATGGTTACCTCCAACAAAAAGTTTTGAGGACATATAGCGAACAGAATCAAGAAAATGTGATGGACCATGTGAAATTTTATTTGTAATGCCCTGTCTAAGTAGGCTGCTGAGTTTATTGCAAAAAGCCATTTCTGAACAATTTCTGTCTGGAAAAATAAGTTCGCTTTAGTAATTTTACATAACTCATCCATATACAAGTCTTGCTTGTTTTTGAAACTCAAGGAAAACAAAGGACTGTTTGTCCACTTTCAGAGCTGAATGCTTAATGGTTATCCGTGGACCAGAAACCCTGTCATGCTAATCTATCATGGGCATGAATTGATAAGTTTCATGCCATTTGATTGTAATTAATTAATTGCATGACCCAAGATATCAGCAGAAATTGAATCATATAACTATATTATGGGCATGATCTAACTTTACATTAGGTTCAATGTAAAATAAATTACAAAGGTTTAGTGTTGTATGAGAAAATTATATGATTATGGTGGATATGCAGCGATCTTGTTCGTTTCAAAAAACGATTAATTATGGTGGATATGCAGTGATCTTGTTCATTTCAAAAATAAATTACATTAGGTTTTATCCATATACACCACTAATTATTCGAAACTCTTGCCCGGCTCACCACTAATTATGGTGGTTGGAGAAAACCTTTACATTAAAGCTGCTTATAAGCCACTATCACAATTATAGCTTAAAAATAGTAAGCAACTTCAACTGAATCAATTCCGCACTGGATAAATATAAGCACAAAAACAATGATAACAGCAATTTAATATGATTAATCTTAATTGACAGTCGTAACACATTATGACTAGCACAAAAAACGACAATTAGACGCAACAAGAAATAGCGAAACTTAACAGCTCCTGTGATTATAATATAAAGTCGAGAACTGAATAAATCAAGCAATATAAGAACCCTAAAAGACATATAACATGTTAGAAATGCATAACAGGCGAAATATACCGGGGGAGTGGGCGGCTGAGAAATGAAGTGGGAAGGCAGGAGAAGAGAGGTTTAGGGTTTAAGTTTTTATAGCTGGAATCGGGTAGGGTTTTAAGCGTTTTATTTACCCGGATGCTTGAGCACTTTTTAAGCGGTGCTATTGGGATTTAGGATAGGAGCCTTGTTGCTTTGACCCAAAGGCCCATTTGACAGGAACGAGGCGGGAAGAAATACCCAGGAGAGCCACTCGGCAAATATAATTACACTAGGTTAGTCCATGCACATGCACGGTTGCATTCAATAAAACTTCCAAGTATTTCCGTGTTTATGCTTATGTCCTTACTTCGACACACTACCACATTAACAGTAATTAAATTTAAAATTGTTCCAACTGAAACGTTAATTTTTTTGTAAAAGAGGTTAAAAAAAAACCACCAACTTATTTGTCTACCAGTTTCTTTTATTTTTGCTTTATTAACGTTCCAGTTTATTATAATTTGAAATCATTGTATGAGTATAATTTGAAATCATCTTGCAAATTCTCGTTAAAGTTTATTATAACTTCAAATTGTATGAATGAGTTGCGTTGTATAAGCATAATTTAATCACTGTGACACTACACACGGCTGTCTTCAATCGAACATCCATGCAGCACCATGTCAAATAACTGATACATTGCACATTGTTTTTTTAACCTAATAAGCAATAACATGGCATAAATAGAATCTAATTCATATGATATTGCTAACGTGAAAAACTGCACAGAAAAAGAGAAAAAAACATAGATACACCTTTCATATGAAAAGAAAAAAATATGATGAAATGATATATGAAAGTCTATAACAATGCAACAAACTGACATTAGATAAAACTTATACTGTCCAAACAAACTATGTAATACCGTGCCAAATAACTGACACATTGCACATTATTTTTAAATTAAGATCATAAAGGACACATTGCACATTGTTTTTAAGTTAAAATCATAAATGATTTTAAATTGCGTAGTCAACAACATGAACTGTACTTGTGCAGATTCACGATTATAAAAAAATATAACCTTGTATTGATATTTTTAAAAATATAGATATAAATAATTGTAGATGCATGATTACATGCTAGTAGATCAATACTAAAAATTATTATTGTGATGTTATAATATACTATTTTTAAAATAATTATTTTTGATAACGATTTAAATTAATGACAAAATAATTATTCATGCATGTTCTAGCTCGAACTTTTTATCTATAGAATATATGAATTCACTACTACAAAAGTGGGCATATTCGACACTATTTTACTGTGGCCGTAGATCAAAAAAGCGTTGCAGTAGCCCCTTTTTTCAAATAGGCAACACCAGGGGGGCGTGGCATCTGCGGCCGTTGCATTAGCCATCTAAGGCAACGCTTTAGCACATCTATTCCCACAGAAAGAAAGTGTTGCGTTATAGACGTAATGCAACACTAATTGTACATAATGCAACATTATTCAGCGTTGCTTGAAAATTAGTTAGATCCTGGGTACCAGGTCACGATAGCGGCGGTCACGTCAGCTTTCCATGTCAGCTGCCACCGTGTCACACGACACGTCAGATCTCCACGTCAGCTGCACACGTGTCACATGCCATGTTAGCTGTGGCGTTTACGTGCCACGTGGACTTACTACTATTTTACGTAATGCAACATCACTGTATTATGGAATGCGACACCATTATCTTGAAACACGACATCAGGAAAAAAACAAATGCAACAGTAAAAGAAGGCAAATACAACGCTTTAATTATAAATTTTGCAATATTAGTTTTTTACATAGAAGAAACACATCCGTTACATTCATCATCACGTTCAAACCTTCAATACATACCGCCTTCAATACATCCGATCAAATATATAACACATACGATCAAATACATAATTTAAAAGTAGTAAAAGTGCCAACACATACCACCTTAATACAAGTGCCAATAAATACGATTACTGTGCATTCTACAAAGTAGCAATGCCATGAACCAGAAACTGTATCTCTATGTCATTTCAGGTCCTCCACTTGCCGGCTGTATCTCCCCACGTCATTTCAGATCCTGCAATTTGAATTTACAAGTTATTAATTTGATAAGTGCATATGTGCTGTGTGCATGCATCTGTGCATTTGGCCATCTAATTAACTTATAAATCTTAGTGAGTTACGCATACAATTATTACAGTTGACCAATCAGCATTGGTCACTACGTGCCACCTCATCAGAAATAGAATTGAGTATGCTTCGTCTTCTGTGCAAGCATTTCCAGTTCACATATCTGCCTGACACCATCCATTGGGTCCCTCGCACATCCTTTCCAGCGTCAGAACATCATCTCCTCCATATCCCCTAAACCCCAATCTTCGAAATTTTAAAAAGAAACAAAAACAATGGACTCGTCTCTATACATCACAGCCACTGTTATTAAGGGACATTGGAAATTCGAAGCTGTGCAAGACGTTCTTAAGGTGGCTCTCAATCATAATTCGTGGCCTATACGGGTAATACCCAACAACTCTTTTCTAGTATCATGCCCATCGTACAGAATTCGTGATCATGCCCTAATGTTGAAAGTTTTTACAAAACCTGGTGGTGCTATTTACCTGCAATGATGGTCTGATGAAGACCTTGAGCCCTCACCAGCGTTAGAAGTGGAATCATGGGCTAAAGTTGATGGCTTTCCCGAGTTCCTAAAGAGTAATGTTCCTGCTGTTGAAGAAGTAATGAAGCCAATGGGACGTGTGCTTGCAATTGACGATTGTTACTGGTCTCAGTATGACCATACATCTTTCTACCTGAAAATGCAATTTTATGAAGGCATTGGCAATATAAATACTTTTGCTGCTCAAATCAATAACAAGGTTTACTTCATTAAGGTTCAGCGCTGCACCCATGCTCATCCTGGGACAAGGCCTGAACTTCTTTTTGTGAGCAATAGGGAGGAAGAGGTGGTTCCATGTTTGCATCATTACGGATGGGAATGGGAAATGGATTCAGATGAAAGATTTAGTGCAATGATACAAGAAGCTGCTGAGCTACCCCCCTTGCCAAGCTTATTTCCGGAAGCCGCCCATGACATACATGTTGATAACCAAGCCCCAATGAACCAGAGGAATGATCAGTGGGTAGATATAGAAGTTGATCAGGAATTTGACTGGCCAAACTACCTCACCCCTTGTCCTGATGCTGCGGGTCCATCACATGCGGCTGCTCACTTCGGACCGGCTCTCCCACAGCCGCAAAGCCCTAACGAATCAGTTGGAAGTTCCACTGCCCCGCAACCCTGATCTGGTATGAATTGATGCTACTATAATTTCATTTTTTTGGATGTGTATATATTAAGTTAACTTTATGATACTTTTGGATGTGGATGTGTATGTTATTTTTTGGATGTGTATGGTATGAACTGATCAATGCTGCCTTATTATACTTGTGCGTGTGTATATACTTGTGCGTGTATGGTATGAACTGATCAATGTTGCCTTATGATACTTGTGCGTGTTTGTATACTTGTGCGTGTATGGTATGAACTAATGTGTATTGTATGGACTGATGCTGCCTTATAATACTTGAGCGTGCGTGTTAGATACGGGTATTTGTATCACAAAACCGCAGTGCGACACATGTATTTGTATCACAAAACCTCAAGCATACAGTTGTATGTCATTTTTTGGATGTGGATGGTATGAACTGATGCAAAACTGAGCATATGTTTCCAAAATCGAAACATTGAAATTGGTAGTTTCCAAAATCAAATGGAAAATACCTGTGCGTGTTATAAGATACGGGTGAACGACTCGTCCGGATCGGGAAATTGTTAGCCTCAAGCACACCGCAGTGCAAACACACCGCATCACTACACATGTATATGTATCACAAAACCTCAAGCATACAATTATATGTCGGTGTAAATGAACGCAAAGTGCAAATCACTTTCGACTGTACAGTCCCCATTCCTTAACTAGCTCGATCTCTATAATAAACCAATGTCTTTTTCATGCCAATAGCCCGGTTCTCATGGTTTATTGCTGGGTACAATTTTCGAATAAACCTCAGCATAATCCCAAATCCCAAATCCCAAATCAATGGTCAAAGCGCAACTAATTACTCATAATCTAATATTTCATCGACTAATCACTCATAAGCGAACGGGTTTCCCTAAGTTTGGGATGTCCAAGCAACTAATTACTCATAAGCAAATGAGTTTTCCAAAGTGTAACAAATGAACTACTTACTAATTACTCATAATCCAATCTATAATAAGCGTAACTAATTCACAGTGCTATACAAACTGAACCTGAGTGAAAAAACTGACGATGTCGATGCCCTGAGCAATCAAAGCTAGAAAGCATTTCAAAGCTTCAACCTTTTCAGAATAGAATTTGCTGTCGAGGAGAGGAGTGATACTGACGTGAATTTAGGTTTAAATTTTTTTCAATAGTAAAAAGGGGGAAAACGATTAGATGATAGAGAAGAAAACAATTTCGTGAAGGGAGAAGATCGCGCCAAAATTTCGTCAAAATAATGCAATGACATGGCTATCAATGATTGGATGATGGCTATCGTTAAGATCATCAGACCAACAGATGGTTTGAACCGTTGGATTAATCTTGCATCTACGGTTGGGGTTTTAATATATTGATAAGGCGGATCGCTGAGCTGGATTATATATATGTAATGCTACGCTTTTAGCTGGTGTTGCACGTCAAAACACTAGAATTCCCACTGCAACAGTGCATTCACATATAATGCAACAACATATGAATATTGTTGCAGAAGATCAAAGAAAGCATAGCTTTCGCCACACTTTTCATGCAACGCACACAAATTAGTGTCGAATATGCCCACTTTTGTAGTAGTGATTGTAGATATGAACTACCTATCTTACTTTGATCGGTATAATATTTTACTGATCATAATTTTAGATCTGTACATATGGACAATACAATAGATAACAGTGGCAAATGCATGCTTATGAAATTAACCATAGTCTACATATGTTAGTGTTGTGCATTTACAACAAAAAAATTATACATCTTTCTTTGGTAAACAAATACCAAGTGCGAAAGAATGTATAATAAAATTACCACCTATAATTTCTACAAACACACTTAATGAATGAATCCATAACTCTCTGAGCAAACTGCTGAACATTAATCAGATCAATTGGAGATAAATCCTGGCCTTTAATAAAGAAGACAGAGCAAGTTAATGTTAAATTTAGTGATACAAAATCACAAATTGATTGAAACAAATTTGCAAAGAATGGAAAGTAAATATTTTTATAATGGGAATGGATTGATTGCATTTGATGAGGTGGTAGAGAAATAAATGAAGGGATTAATTTCTTCCATCTATGCTAAAGAAACGGATTGATTTACTTCCTATGTTTGCACATTTGTTGTTATGGTAATTTGCCTCCATTATATTATTACCATATGTTGTTAATTTAATTGATGACTCACATAGATTTGCACTGGCTATATATTTAGGGGTAGACTTTAGTGTAAACCCATCCTGACCTGGAGCCAGTGATCCCCAATGGTGTCTCTTCTTGTTAAACCTGATTGAGGTTTGGATATGTAAACTCTTATTTTGTAATCTCTTGTAATTCTCTCATGTAGAATAAAATCTCTCTCTGTTGGACTGGACGTACACTATCTCGAGGATAGTGGAACTATCTCGAGGATAGTGGAACCAGTATAAATATTGTGTCTCTTTGTTTCTCCGCTATAGTTATTTACTGTTTTGTTGATGTAATAGAATAATTGCTATCAGATTAGATTGATGTTCAATTGACAAATCTAGATCCTGCTTATTGCGCTTCCGCATATGCTCAATTTTGCACAACAGATTGGTATCAGAGCAATTTTTGCATAACAAATTGGTATCAGAGCGAGGCGATTTGTTTTAAATTGTGCATCAATTATTTCTACAAAGGTTGGTAGATTCAGTGGTGATTATGCTATTACTATTTTGGAGAAAAGGAGACTTCGGTGGAGGAGATTATGCTGAGAGAAAAGAGCGTTCCAATCTGGGAACTTTGACGTGATATGGAGTTTACTGCGTTGAAGGGACCATTGGATTTGGGAAGTTTTGATCATGTTTCTGACAGGGGTCTTCACGTTGATGATGCTCGAAGGATCCAAGATGATCAGGAAAGGAGCTCAGGTCAAGTGATAGACGGGTGTCAAGACAGAGATCATTGTGGTTTAGACAGGGGTCTTCACGTTGATGATGCTCGAGGGATCCGGGATGATCGAGGAAGGAGCTCAGGTCAAGTGTTAGACGGGTGTCGATGTGTATTGCAAGCACTTTTAGACCGTTGGTTTATGCGTGGTGCAGCTCATGGTGGTAGATGCATCTTTTGCAGGCGGTGGGTGAAGCTTGTAATGGTTTTGATTAAGTGGCAGGAGAGAGATTTTTTGTGAGTACAGAGATTTGTATTTTGGCTCTGCATTTGAATTGGTGATTGAGAGAATTATTTTTGGCCTAATTGGTGGTGTTGAGATTACGTTGGTGTCTGATTTCTTTGTTATTTTGGATATTTGCAACAGTTTGTTGGCGGGCGGGGACGTAGTCTGAGCTCGTTAACAATTGTGTGATGGAGGGTAGCTTTGCTAGAACCCATTAGGCAAATATTCATTTTTGGTGTATCTCGTTGTGAGATTTCGATTGAAGGTGGAGTTCTATTGAAGAGCTTTATGATGTGAAGAGAATTTGATTGGAGACGGGGTCTTGCAGATATGTGATTTTGCATCAAGGTGGAGTGTTAAATTTGATGATACAAAATCACAAATTGATTGGAACAAATTTGCAAAGAATGGAAAGTAAATATTTTTATAATGGGAATGCATTGATTGCATTTGATGAGGTGGTAGAGAAATAAATGAAGGGATTAATTTCTTCCATCTATGCTAAAGAAACGGATTGATTTACTTCCTATGTTTGCACATTTGTTGTTATGGTAATTTGCCTCCATTATATTATTACCATATGTTGGTAATTTAATTGATGACTCACATAGATTTACACTGGCTATATATTTAGGGGTAGACTTTAGTGTAAACCCATCCTGGCCTGGAGCCAGTGATCCCCAATGGTGTCTCTTCTTGTTAAACCTAATTGAGGTTTGGATATGTAAACTCTTATTTTGTAATCTCTTGTAATTCTCTTATGTAGAATAAAATCTCTCTCTGTTGGACTGGACGTACACTATCTCGAGGATAGTGGAACCAGTATAAATATTGCGTCTCTTTGTTTCTCTGCTATAGTTATTTACTATTTTGTTGATGTAATAGAATAATTGTTATCAGATTAGATTGGTGTTCAATTGACAAATCTAGATCCTGCTTATTGCGCTTCCGCATATGCTCAATTTTGCACAACAGATTGGTATCAGAGCAATTTTTGAGAGTGAAGAAGGGTGGTCGTGTGATGATGCGAGAAGTTTTGGAGGAGGGAAACCTATATAGTTTGGTCGGTTCGGTGGTCAATAATGAAAGGCGGGTGACGGTTGAAGAACCTAGTCCACAGCAAGGTGGAGAGGTTAACATGGTCACTGCTGATAGTCCTAAGGTAGAGGATCATGGTATTGACAAGGGTCTAGATGTTGATGATGCTCGAGGGATCCCGGAGATGAAGAGATCATGTCAAGCGGAACACGGATGTCGAGTTGTGAAATCCACAAAGACGAGATGGAGGTCTTTGTGGTATTACAAATGCTTTTGAAGATCGCTAGTGGCATGGTGCACGGATAAGGGAGGTGCATCATTAGTGGGCGATGGTGGAGGTTTGTAATGGTGTTAATTGAGAAAGAAAGGTTGAAAGTGAGAGTTAAGGGGCTATTGTTTGAGTGGAGGAGATGTGATTTGGTATCAATGTGGAGTGTTGAAATTGCTGATACGCAAATCACAATTTTGAGCAACAAATAATCTTACATATTTTGTGGAGAGATTTGTTGTTAGATTTGATGAAGAGATTTGGTGCTAGATTTTATGGAGAGATATTGGTTGCTATATTTATGGACATTTATTGCAAGGATATTTGGTGCTTAACCAAATAGTTTTATAACATACATGAAGATATTTGGGAGCCAAGTTTTCTTGGGCATAAAGCCAAGTTTTTCTTGGGCATGAAACAATTCTCACTATAAAAAGGGCTAGCTAATCTCTTCATTAGGTGTGGAAAATTTGTCATTATTCTTCATTGTCTTTCTCCTCAAATTTTTAGCCATTATATATTCTCTACCTATTTCTCAATAAGGTTATTGGTTCAAGTTGTAATTGTTTGTAATGATAGTTGAGGTCGTTTGTAAACAATTTTTATTAGTGAATCAATAAAGAGGGTGGTTGGGTGGAATATCGTGTGCTCATATATCCGATATTATTTGTGTTTTTTTTTTCAATCAAATTTATCTTCAAGTGATTGGGTGATAAAGATCCAATTTTTCTTGGTATTTTGTCAAGCTTTCGCTGCGCACAAAATCATAACAGTTAAAATGTTACTATCATTTTCTTTAATCTAACATCTAACATTAAAATTGCAGTAAGAATGCTTTTTGTACTGTATAAAACAACTTACCAGATAGAACATGTATGTATATATATGCAGTAACGACATTAACATGATACTATAATGTGAGTCCGATGATGCTAGCAGTTGGAAAAAATTTTGTTCTACAATGGATTTTTTTTAGTAAAAAGTATTAAATAAACTTCAAGTGAACAAATTACCTATATTTTCCACTCTTCCACAAAATTTATCCACTTGATACTTATACTTTTGTGTTCTCTTTATACTTTTGGGCAGACAGCACCACCCTATCTATAATACTTTAGAAGAGCTTGGATCACCTTGTTGTGCTTGCAGGACTGGCATAGTTCCATAGCCAGCAATTTTCCTCCTTTAAAGAGAAAACAGAACAGTTTAAAATTATCAAATGTTTCTATATATGCATGATTTCTTCTCGTTTTTTTAAAGACAGGTCATAACATGCAATTATTTGTTCTAATTTGCGACGAATCATGTGGATATATAAGGAAAAATGTTTAAAAAAATATATCATAAAATAGCAATAAATTATTATTATTATACAGTAAATGGAATCTATCATGATTGTAATAATAAAGAGCCAACTACTAAAAAACATTCAATTTTTCTTTGTCTTATAATTATAATTAGCTCAACTAAAGATAATATGCTTAACGCTGATAGAAAATAATTAAGTACATTACTAATTTACATTTCTTCATTTTCTACACAAAACATTAAAGGTTAATAATTTGAGAAAGGGAAAGTATGAAATTAAAGGTTAATTATTTGTTCTTTTTCTCGTCAACTTAACGGACTTGATCTAGCTTCAAGAGTAGCTATGAATCGTATATAGTTTAACCTTACTATATACTTTAGTCTACTAAGTATCGTCTAAATTTAAGATCTAGGTAGAAGAATCATGCTCAAAATTCAAGGAGATTACAACTGAACCTAATGTCCAATTCTCACATATCATCATCAACATCATCTTAGTGGATTCTTCTTAAAGTAACGTCGTTTCCATAATGATATTTAAATTTTAGCTGATGAGTTTGATGAACGTATTACAGATTTCAGGCAAAGAGAAAAGCAGTTTTTAATGCTTTTTTTTACAAAGAACTACTCGAATTATAAACCTTTCAATGCAATGAAACGCATATGCTATTTACCCGGGCATCCTTCCAATATAATAGTGAGAGTTTAAATTCAAATTCTAGAAATGAAATACATAATATTGCAAATGACATTTGAGAACTGTGAAGGAGTGCAAAACCAAGATGCAAAGATAAGGATGTATTTCCCTACTATAAAATGAAGACAAAAACATATACCTAAAGAAATAAAGTTGCATGAGAAGCTCACCTAATGTGAAGGGTTGAGGGCAAAGTAACCTGTAAGAACAATTGATAGGAATAAAAAATTAGTACACATCAACATTATGTCGGTTTAATTTACATTATAGAAGTATTCAGGTTCATGCATAGAACTAATGATATTTGTTTAATTTCAAAATTTTATAAGCTTACATTTGAGTGCTGAATGCATCTATCTCAACTAAAGAGGAGCTAATTACTATCAATTCAACATGCCAAAAATCAAGTCATCTGAATAATTAACAATTAAAAAATGTATGATCTGTTGAGACCAAAACTGCATGTATCATGCAAAAAAAATACCATAGCCTAATGCAATATGGCCATTGCCCATCCAGCTGCATCAAAGTTCACTTTACCTGAAACATGAACGAATGAAATATTAACAAAATTATGACACATATTCATAGTCATATAATCAAATAAAATAATAATCATAGATTTAAACTCAATTAATAAATCTTCGTATATATTTAAGAAAAAGCTTTATTTTCTTTTTGGGTAATTATGTTCTCTTAGGAAGCAATATAATTAATTGAAAGACTTCTAAAAAAAATTATGAAATGTACAATGGAAATTACATATCTAAGTATGGCATGATTTCTCGTATTTTAAATAGTTTTCGAGTGTAATCTAAAGTAATATGCTATAAATAAAAAATACCGATGAAGAAACATTTAAAGTAATCAGAAGTAGACCTACTGATTTATCAATAAAGTAATTTTACATGTAGGTGATAAGGTATCAGAAGCTCTAGCCATGTACTTCTAAGTTTCAGGAAGCAACATAATTGCTGGCAGCATATAAAGTAATCAAAAGCTATACATGTACTTGTTTGAAATATAATAGGTAGTAGAAGCAGTGGACAATGATAAATTTACGTGACTACAGTGTCCAAAAGCTTCAATGAAGACAAAAAGGGGAAAAACTTTTAATACCGCTCACAGTGAATGAAATTTGTAGGAATATGATTCTAACGGGAAATCAAGGACAGTGAATCAAATTTGACCTGTCTTCTGGAGAGGAATATGACTCCGACTGGATGAAGATGGTAGTAGGAGGGAGTGAATATGACGAAAGAGAGGCACACAGTGAAGTCTAGGGAGGAAGTTCTTACGTAGATTGGGCCGAAATGGAGAAAGAAGAAAAGCGGAAGAAAGCAAATCCGCGATTGTCAGGGAAACCCTAAATTGAGGGTTGGAAGATATTCGGCAGGGATGATTGAAACGGAGAAAAAAGAGAGAAGCGAGAGTAGCGGCAATCACCGCCTATTTGAAGAGTCACCGATTCCATGGTTGAAATTACGTTTACAGGGGAAAAAGCTTAGATGGAGAGATCGTATGAAGGAAGGGAGTAGCTGCGTACAAAGATAAAGGAAATTAGGCTTTTCCTGGAATATGGTGTTAAATTTTAAATTAATATGTTCGAGTTTTAAGCTGAATAGAGATAAATAGAGATTTATATTGTTCTATTACTTTGATTTAATAAAAGTATCTTTCGAGTTTTAAGGAGAAATGAGAGAAACGAGAGAATTAAGGACAATTGAGATAATTGAGAGAATCAAGGAGAGAGTTAGAAATTCTTCTGCTTTACTATTATTTAATAGATATATTGCAATCTACCATATCTACGCCCAAGGTTGTCAGTGCGTGACAAAGTTGATACCTCCTAAGTTTATTTTAACAAGCTTTTCCTGTACATAATTTATTTTGAAGCAATAATAGATGTAATTTTAGTAAATGGCAGCAGATGATATATTAATGAAACCCAAAAGTTTTTGTCGTTTCATAATTTTTGTTTAAGAAGAAACAATAGGTGTCATATTGGTAAACAATATAAAATAGCTTACAAGTGAAAGTAGTGTTATAATCATAATTTTGTGCACGCATAACTTTTTCGTTCTTTTGTCCTATGTGTTCTATTTAGTTCACGTACGATGTTGTCACTTCTCTTTCAACCATATTTCGGTTACCTTTTAAGATTTTACTCTTGTTTTGATCCCAATTTTTTTTATTGTTTCGTACTTTTTGTTTATGAAGGAACAATAGGCGTGATACTGTTAAACAATATAAAATAGTTTAATTATCAATGATAGTTAAACATAATTTCTATACCTGAATGACTTTTACAGTCTTTTACCCATGGGTTTTATCTAGTTCATGCAACTACTTCTATTTCGACCATGTTTCTAAGACCTTACTATCAATATTTTTCATTGTTATATGAATACCTCTAAAATGTTTCTTCCTACCAATATTACATTTAATGGAAGCGGAGCGCCGGCAGCCAAACCATGCATGGCGCGGACATATATGCATCATTAATTCCTAATCGTATGTTAATATAATGAGCTGAATAATTTTAGCCAAAACTATGCATGACGAGGACATATATGCAGAGCATCTAAATAAAAGATGTTGATGTTTATGATGCAAAAGCATATTGATAGCATAACCATATCTTATGAACATAATTCTATACATGAATCAAACCAGGTTAAAGCTAAAATAGAGTTGGAGTTCACACTGTAAAAATAGAATATATCTGTCAAAAATAAATTGTTACCATAAATGCAATGTAATCCAAAACTGCATAAATTTTTTAACATTTTAACACAAAGGAAAAGCTTCGCTTGAACTAAGTCTTACGGAATTGGGTCAATCTCCATTTATGCACAAATAATAGAACTTGAGCTTGGTCTAATGTTGAACTTTGAATACCTTTGTATAGGGCCAGAAGTTTAGTATTTTTTTTTATTACTCTCCATATGTAAGCTTCACTCAAGCATACATCATACAAGTGAGTAATATCATTTCAGACATGAGTTATGGTTATACTTTTAAGCTTGGTATAATCAATATGAACATATTTGTGTGCAAAGCGTGGAATGTACTGTTGAAAATAAACTTGGTTTTAAAAGGAAACATAAATTATGGAATAGATTTAATTATTGTATTTAGGAAAGGATAAAAATAAATGGTAATAAATATTAGAGTTATTATATATGTAATAGAATTATCTTGGGAATGGTTTATTAAGGCAAATCTAGAAATTAGAGAATAACGAAAAATCTAGAGAAGAAGAGTCTAGAATCTTTGTTGTGTTATAAATATAATTGTACTCTCTCATTTCTGGTATGAAAAAAGCGAAGCAATAACAATGTAGTCATTCAATTTATTCTACCTTTAATCTCTCTCCTCCTCTCTATATCAAATTCTAACATGTACATCCTATAGATATTTCAGTATGGGGTATGCTAGAATGAAAATGATATCATATTTTTGGTAAAGCTCCAATATTCAATATTGTCAATTTCGTAACAAAAAAATTAGTCGAAATCTTTTTTAGGGGCTTATGCTTTGTATTCCCTATCACTATAATTTTGATGACTGACTTGGTTGGACAAATTTCAATTTGATCGAAAGTTCTCAACCACAATTGTGAAATTTATCTCAGCATTTTATTGTATTGATTAAATCATTTTTAATTTCACTTTAAATTTTGTTAATTTCATGTTACACATCTATTTTTATTGCAGTAATACATTTGTAGTTGTATTATTTCTGCGAAGTATTACTGTGCATAATATTATTCCATAATTCTCTGGTGTGGTCCATGACTTTTCCGTATGATTAGCTACATGTACCCTACTATGTAGGTTACATTTTAAAAGTCCTAAATGTCTCCCTTTAAGATGTACAAATTTTAAACTACGTAAGCTTTCGTTGAAAATGTAAGAAAATTTAAACATAAGCAACAACATAATCAATATGTGCAACCACTTGGGCAATTAATTTAGCCACATACGGTCAGACATGCGCTTACCCGTTTATTTTTGAATAACCTGGTCAACTAACTAAATTTCAAGTTTATGAATCACCAATAGACATTCACAAAAATCTACTTGAAGAATTCTTATTTTGCTTGTATCTGGCATTATTATTTCAATGCATTATTTATTTGGTACAATTGTTGCTACTCTGGAGGCATTATTTATTCATTGCATGAACTGTTTCTCTTGTTTTTGATAATAAATTACTATTTGAATTTTAGATACTGGGTTGCATACATATTGTACTTGATGGTGGAGAAAGATTGTGTAACGACCCGGATTTTTGATCAATTAATTTTATACATTTAATATTATTTTAAATGTTGAGTTGATAATAAAATTGATTTTTATATGGAATTTGTCGATTTAGTAATCGATATACGATTAAATTTCGAATTTATCATAATTTGAAAAACGAGAATAATTGAATATGAAGTTAAAACTGAATCGAAACGATTCAGATGGTAAATATAAATTCTATTAGAAATAAATGATAATAATTCATTATCGAGGAATTGATCGTTTCTGAATTTCAATTATATTACATCGATTTAATATAGTTATTTTATATATACATTCGTACTAAATTTCTAAATCTATTCCATTGAGTTCGAAATAACAGTATAACCTTGGAAACGTCGGTTGTTACGCTCAAGTAGGAGTTCGGAACAATGAGTATTTTAATTTTAAAATTTATAGGTAGGTATGAAATCAAATCAAATAAATAAACATCCTCATCACCGTATTATTTTATTGTACTTTAGCCTACTTATCTTGTACCCGCACGTAGTCGTTCCTTCTACCCGAAGCCTATTTTTCTTTTATTTAAATACACAATGCCTCCTTCTTCAATTCATTTCTAACGGAGAACGGTATCCCTTTTCTTTATCATACCTTCTATACTTTCCCATTTCTAAAACCGCAAGTCATTTGCTTTCGCTCGTTTCCTAGTACTTAAAACCACGCATACCTTCCCCATTTTCACGATTGAATTGAAAAGCTTCAAAAGAGAAGGAAAATTCGCTTCCTTCTTCAATTAAAACGCGAATTCCCCCTTCTCAAATTTAAAATCGAAAATCGCTTCCCTTTTTGATCCATGAAATCGACCGTTTTATTTAAAAGGGAATTCGATTTCGAATGTGTATCAAAGGCCAGTTTAGTGGGTGATGAGTGAAAGCAAGAGACCGTGCCCGATGGAAGGTGGAGCTTGTTTTCATCGCCATTTGAGATTTGGAGGCCATGAGGCGTTTTCGAAGAAGGTAGGGCGGGCGTTGCTTTTGTAGTGATGGAGCGCACCTACAGTAGGAGTCCAAGGTAGTTTGGAGAAGAAAAAGAAAAACATCGATGGTTTTCACGTTGTTTGGAGGTAGTTGTCGCGAAAGTCAGTGGAGCGCTGGAGGGCGAAGTATACAAGGGGAATTTGGTCGGACAGTGATGGGTTTGGACTGGAATTCGAAGGTACAATGTCAAACTGGGGATTGGTTCGGCAGTGGGGAAGTTTGGGCCTGTGATATGGATACAATGAATGGTCTGAGGAGAGTGGTATAGGAAGAATTTTTCGGTGTTTTCGGTAGAGTTGATCGGTCGTTTATAGAGCATGCTTCGTCGGTTTTGTCGAGTGGTTTGCAAGGGGATAAGGTATATGTTTTTTTCGAAATTTAAATTAGTTAGAATAATTTATTTATATTAATTGTTAATTTAAATTAATGATTGCTTAGTCGATTTAAATTAATTCTAATCATCTTTAACCACGTTGTGTTTGTGAAAGATCTATCTCCTCTCAGCTTTGTCATCATCATTAAGAAGGGTTCCTTCTTGATCAAGTGAAGTCTTGTTTTCAAGATATCTATTCTTGATAACCGATAGTGCCGTCCTCGGCTACCCTTTCAGGTAACCCGGTTGCGTCTATCGGAAGACCATCAATATTGCATTATCTAGTCTTTCCTATTCCCTCTCATGGCCAACGACATCGAATCTACAACTCGTGCAAACCCTTTCAGAGATAATGAGTCACTATCTGCAAACAGAAATTAAAGCACCATACCAGAATAAAAGAATGTTGTAAATCCCAAAAGTAATAATGCAATTTCAATTCAATTAAACGAAGAAAATTATCTCTTGTACAAGTTTCAGGTGAGCACACCACTCATAGGGTACGGTCTGGAGGAATATATCAATGACACTCTTAATATACCAGCAAGGATGCGTACAGATTCTATTGGCAACCTGATAGTTAATCAGGAGAATACGCATTACAAGAGACAAGATAGTTTACTGTGCTTATGGATATTCTCATTGATCAATGCCACAATTCTTCCAAAACTAATTGGGAGTAAATCAACCCAAGAAATCTAGAATATTATTGAACAAATTTTCAACACACAATCCTCAACACGTGTTATGCATTACAAGAAGAAGTTACCCAATATAACTAAGGATTCCACGACCACGAGAGAATATTTAACAAAAATCAAAAGTTTATGTTACTTACTCGAGGTAACTGGCCAAAAAGTTTCTGAAGCTGAACAAATTCCTGCAATATTGAATGGTCTAGAAGATGCATATGAGTCAATTGTGACCTTTCTATCTTCACAACCAATTACGCCACCTCTACAACATGTACACTCAGCATTGATTGCAAATGAAGGAAGGGTAACATCCCAAAATTTTGACGGTTTAATAATGAATTAATTTAAATATCAATTTGGCCATTTCGATAACTTGGATTCAGTAATTTTGAATATTTAATTAATATAAATGGTGTAATAATAAATTTAATTTTGAAATAGGTGGAAATAAGTTGAACTTGCAATATTGTGTGAATTGGATAATTTAAGAGATTTAATTGAGCTTAGAATCGAGTTATAATAACGAATATATTTATAAATGAAGTTTGAACATATTAATTATAATATAATAGAAACGAGCTCTTAATTTAGCATTAGTTTGTAATTTTCAGTTTTGAACTTTAAATGATTATACAGGATCCAATATAAGTCGGAATTCTTTGAAATAAGAAATGTTCGAATCTATTGGACTATAGTTTCTAGAGAAAGTGAAAATTAGATATCTCGTCTTGTAGATTTTGAGTTATGTCCAAATCAACTTTTCAAAAAACCATTATGGAATCGTTTATAAACCATAACGATTTATTTAATAAAATAAAACGATTTTTATATAAATTAAATATCGATTTAACTTGGATTTCTAAATATCAAGTTTTAAATTCAAGTATGTTTATTTTGGAGCTATGCGATATTCAATTTTGGATATATACAATAATATTGTTCTATCATTAAATTGAATTATTGTGGAACAAAATAATATTTTATTGGTTTTATTTAAAGCTTAGAAAACATCCAGTTTTCAAACGAACTCCATTTTCAATGGAACAAATTTTATTAAATCTGTAATGATTACTTATTGCTAGATTTCAAGTTCAGTGCCAATCAGAGTTGTTTTGTGACCGTGTGAAATTAAAATGTGAATCGATCAATAATTTGAATTTAAAATAATGTTGTTTGTGCTAATGGACTCGAATTTCGATGAAACTAGTTTCATTCGGTCTGGAATGTCAAACTATAGCTGGGTGTCCATTTTCATTGTAATTCAATTTCATATGTGATTATATGAATTTATTAACAACGAATACAAGTAGCAATAACTAATAAATAATATGAAGCTTACACTATAAGCTAACATCGAAGCATCACATATAAGCTAAGCTACTCTATAACTATAACACTAACTAACCCTATTCTTCATCATCTGGTAGTCAACCCCTGAATGCGCCTCCACCTTCTTCCTCGAAACGACATCTTCAGAAATTATTATTAATTCATATATAAATCTATAAATTCCAAGATTTATATCATTGTAATCCTTAAGCCTTGCTCTTCAAGCCTATGTCCTTCTTTTTGAGTGCAACACATGTTTCCAGTTTTGCACTATTCTTCAGCGCAGCTAAGGCTTAAGGTTTTGGGTTTGATGCTTCTGTATTTGCAAATTCAAGTTGGGAAAGGTGTTAGTGGCATCATTTGTATTTTTCTGGAGATTTATAAAATAAATTGCACGATGGCTTGGAAGTCGTGGGCCACTGAAATGCGATGACAATGGGAGTGGTGCGAGTTGATCTTGAAGAGGATGAGGAGAGAGGGAACGTGTAGAGAAAAATTTAGGTGATTTTAGTTTGAATTTTAATAAAGGGGAGAGGGAGATTGAAGCATTCAAATAATCGGCCATGTCATATTTCTTTAGGTAGAGGGAGTCAGGTTTTCACTGAGAAGAAATGATTAGGTAGAGGATTAATTAGTTAATTAAGTAATGAAGGTTAATGATGTTTGTATTTATATAAATATATGTTCAATCCTTTAAAAATGTATAACTTTATCATATATTATCAGAATCTAGCGAAACAAGATCCATTGGGATCTTATGGACAAAGGCTACACAATGAAACTGGTTTAGAGCAAATTGGAGCTCAAGAGAATTTTTGGCAAGCTAAAACGCCTGATATAAACTACCGGCGATTAATCCTTATTCAACGATTAATAACTAAAATGAGTAAACTCACTAACCATGTCCTCTTTATAATTCTATAAACGCATTTTAGAATTGACAAATGATGATTGAATGTTGTGTGACG
Source organism: Allium sativum (assembly GCA_030737875.1). Lineage (NCBI taxonomy): Eukaryota > Viridiplantae > Streptophyta > Magnoliopsida > Asparagales > Amaryllidaceae > Allium > Allium sativum. The sequence continues at coordinate 831,783,225 of CM060913.1, forward strand.
ATTGTTTGGATGAATTGATATATTAATATCAATTGTTGCTATTATATATATATATATATATATATTATATGAGTTATATTTAAGGTTGGTAGTTGGATATTCCCGCACATTTTAGCGGATGCGACCCTATGTGTCATGCATAATAGCGGATGACCTTCTATACAGAGATATACCGCCTCGAAGTGGAATTGGTATTATTTATGTTGTCTAACATTTATGGATGCAGGAAAAACAGGTTAGAGGGATTCAATTGGATTCCTTAAAATTATTAATGTTTGTTTTTATATATAATGTGTTAGATGTTCTATGATAGATTTTGTTGTGTTCGGATGTTTGGATAGAACTGGCCCTAAATATTGATATCTAAAATATCATAAGAAGGGATTTTGAGATTTCATAGGAAAAGCTATTTTTCCAAAATAGAAATTGAATTTCGAATGAACTAGAAATTAATAACTTGTTTAATAATAAAAACATGTATCTTAGTTTATAAACGATATTTATAAGTGAAGTGAAATAATTATCATTTGATAATTTGGGAATGTAAATTCAAAAGCGAATTTAAAGGGAAAATAGAAACCATTCAAAAAGGAAACGATGAAATTTATTCCGATATTCAGAATGTAAATGGAATTGAAGTAAATTCTTAAGTATTTATAAATGGAATTCGACTATGTCGAATTTTATAAACAACAATAATTTATTTTCAGAAATTGTATATTGTATAATTTGGAATTGTGACAAGATAATTAATATTTGGTTTGAAACCGAAGTTTTATAATCAAATGTAAAGTTGTTGTAATGGTATAAACTTGTTAGGTAAATAATAAGAAGTTTTGATGTATAAACAAAGTGTACGAATGAAGTGGAATATAATGTGGGTTTTAAAGCAACTCGTTAAAGAGGATTTGAACCTGTAGTAGTTTTGCAACAAAAATCAAGATTGATTTGATAATACGAGTCCAGATTTCTGTAAAAGAATAATATTCACATTTTAAAGTAGATAATGGTTTAAAAGCAAACATTTTGCAAATTGGAATGATAATAAGGGAAATTTTAAAAATTTGTAAGGGATAAATTCAAATTAGAATGAATTTTTTTGAGTTAACCTAAAATGGTGCATTTATTCCTGAGTTCGTGTAACAGCCCGCCATTTTGACTATCCCGAATCGGTGGTTAAGACAACTTGAAGCGTTCAAAACGATGGATTGTTATTAGCTTATAGGGTTTAAAATAGAATTTAACACAGAATCCCAGAGCCCAGCCATATTAACAAAATAAAATTTTATAGAAATATCAATGCTTTACATAAAAAAAAAATTGTACAGTGGAAGAAATATAAACTTATTCATAAACATTCAATGAATAAATTTTACGCTTTATGACAGACTTGCATGAATACGTCTTTACATGACCCTTGGGCCCTGACCATATATTACTTGGATCACATCTAAAAACGAAGGGTTCAATTTCTGGATTTCGTAGTCACCTGTATCTTGATATAAAAATAGTTGTTTATCAACAAAATAATTTATCAAGGAAAGACCCATTTTCTTCCAGAGAAATGCCAGTAATCTTGCATTTTCTATTTCAGAAATTAGAGACCTAATTTACATACTCGTTGACACTTATCTCAAAAACAAAAACAATAGCTTTTTGGCTCATAAACAACAACGGTGGAGCAAGGTTGTTTGAGCCATAACATAACTTAGGATTTACTAGTTGTATTAACAAAATATTGACCATGGATTGAAATATAATATTCTGCAAATAGCGCAATAATAGGACATAATTTCAAAGTAATTTTTGTTATGTTTGCTAGTAGATTACAAAAATTTTGACAATGACAGAAGACGTAAATATTAATTTTTATATCTCTTCAATAAGAATGTTTGACAATAATACTGTTTACTAGTAGATTATAAAAATATAACAATGACAAAAGATGTAGTATTCATTTTATAGCACTTTAATAAGAAAGTTTGATAATAATACAATACGAAGGGGAAGAAGCATGCATCAGGGCGGTATGCATGGCACGTACAGAAGGAAAATTTCAGGAAACCTTGGAGTTGATATTTAAAAATGAATGCACCAGGTTTCGACTGTGAGCCCTCCAAGGACCAAGGCAAATGCCATAATTACTGCACAACACGTCCTTCTTTCTTAAATTTTCATTTCATTCTCTGTTAAAGCTAAATACATAGCACCATTCAAGCTACACTACTCTGTTTTCATTTATAAAACAAAGTACAACTTGCAGTACATGTATCATTTAGAACTGATTTTTGGCAAAATACTTTTTTTTTCCTTACCATCTTCGCCAATAACTTAAAACAATACGGGCTAGTTAAGTCAATTTCAGAAACTACAAAATTTTAGTTTTGCAGAAAGCACAAAAAATAGTGAATCTCATTAACGAACAAAAGTCAGAAAATCGACAATCCTAACATATAACAGAACAAAGCAAACAAAACTCAACATAAACTGAACAGATCCTAAATATTCAGAAATTCACAGTAACATAGAAAATAAGCATACTGACAGTTCATCGGTATTTGATCAAGTTCCTGATCCGCTTCCTTTGATCTTGGTTTGTCAAGGTTGATAAAAAGATATTTGGTTCCACAAATTGACAGTCATCTTAGTGCAAATTTGCAGATAATACATGGGGGAAGTGAGCATAACGTTAAGAGGGTTAGGTTATTTGAACATGCTAATGGAAACCTACTAAAAAAAATCACTTATACGGCTTTCACTATTAGCATTTAATAATCAGTTCGTTCCTAGTAACTTCAAAAGATCCAGCAGGCTTGTATTCAAAAACTGAAGTTACTTCGCAAATTTCAAACAAATACATATAACTTTTAAACAAACTTAAGTATATTCTTTATTCATAAAAATAACACACTTCAATGATAAAAATAAACTGGTTACATAACTTCAAGCAGTAAGTAGGTGGTAATGAACTTCAAGCGTTCAATAAGAAACGAAATTATGAATAGCAAAGGCAAAATATAAGGTATGTGATGAAGATGGACGTAAATCCAAAACGCTAAATGAAACACATTAGAAATATATTTTATAATTAAAATAAACCGCTAGTACTCTTAGGCTTACAAATAGTTGAACGATCAAGTAGATTATAATACAAGCAGTTGTAGGTTAATTACTGTAAAGGTTACCTCGAGGCCATGTACACCCTCTGAAATCTGTAGATGCAGCGTTTCTTGAAGTTGAACTTTGGGATCTAACTTCTGAACACGACCATTATCGGAGTTTAGACAATAGCCTTCCTTCGTGCTCCTCTTCTCTAAGTCGAGCCGCTGGGTGACTAAGGAGGCGTGGTTGATGTAGGGCGGCCGGTGGAGGAGCTCAGGGGCGACCCACGATGAGGGCTCTGACGTCAATCGGTGAGTGAGGAATGAGTGAAGTGATTTGATTAGAAGCGAACATCAGTGATTTTTTTTGGGGAAAAATCACTTTCAGCATATCATGGAATTCAAGAAGATAGAGAATGAACAAAATAGAACCGAGAGAAAAATGAAAAACCCCCATTGTTTTTTTTTCTCCGCATTTCTTTTGGAAAAGGAGGGATGGAGAGGAAATGCGTTCCTCTCCTCTTTTCCAGAATTCTCCTCACGTAAAATTTGTAATAAACCCCCCAATCCCCTTCATTAAGCCACTAATTGATCATTAACCCCTTTTAACACCAGGTTAGGACAATTAACCCATGTTTACACCATATTTCACATTATTAACTATACGCAATCAAAAATTAATGACCAACAAAGTTAAATAAATTTGTAAATATTATTTTGAAATATTTTAAAACTTGTTATCTTTAAATAGCCATGATTTACACGATTTCTCAATTTAACAACAAATGTACATAAGTTCCACCTTTTTTGAGGGAAATGGGTGTGTAGCGTGGAGCTACACAGCCGATTACGAGTAGATGCAAATATAATAATATCTGGTTGACAGGCCCAACCAGTAGCAAGCAAAAAGCAGACCAAGATGGTCTAAAGTAGTCAGCCTAAGGCATGTAGATAGTATATATACATAACATGCCTAAGATAACAGTAATATACATAACCAAAAGGCAAAGCTACACCATATAGCGGTGATCAATACACAACCAAAATAAACTGCTAGATACTCCCATCAGAAAGGGAACAAGGAGCTGCTACCCTGAGTTCTTGGCGAATGCGGCCTTGGCAGAGAGAGCCTGAAGCGAGCAAGCCTGGCTGTGCCTGTCCAAAGTTCGAAGAGATGCAAAATGTGGTAACAAGTTCCCATCAGTAGCTTTTTAGGCTTGCCGAAGACACAAGCGTTGCGCTCTAACTAGACACACCAAGAGAAGATTGCCACAAGAGAATCTAGAGATGGATCAGGGGGGAGTGCTGCCAGTAATCTAAGAAGGAGTGAATTGAGGGGATGAAACCAAGGACGAATGAGCTGATAGCGGCCCATACAGCGAAAGAGAAGTCGCAGTCGAAGAACAAGTGATCGAGAGATTCATTCTAGAGATTGCAGAGTACGCAAACTGGATTAACATCGATGTTGAAACGACGAAGCCTGTCCTTCGTATTAATACGGTTATGAATCAGAAGCCACTGAAAAAAGATAATTCGAGGAGGAAGACGAGTTTTCCAAATTCCGGAGAAGGAGAAGCATCGGCTAGGGTGAATGAGATAGGTGTAACACGATTTGACCGAGAATTTGCTAGAGGAGCCCAAAGCCCAAAGAAAAGAATCAAGCCCAGGCGATGGATGAAAGGAATTTAAAAGTTCCCCTATACTAATAAATTCCTGAAGGGTTGGAAGCCCAACCCATGAATTAGGAAATAGGCCCATCGGATTCGAACTGTATACATCAGCTAGTGTTTGTGGGCTGGAGTTATTAATGGGTCCAAGACAGATTAAAGATGAAGATAAAGTGATCTCACCATGCCAGATGTGTTGCCAAAACAAACACGATTCGCCACAGTTCACCTTAACGCGGAAAAGCATCTTAATCCTTGGTAGAGCGGATAAAACTCCACTCCAGAAAGGAGATGGACGTGAGGAAGGTCTGAAGTAAAGGATCCAGAAGGGGTTAGAATTGTAGTGACGCAATAAGATCCAGTCTTTCCAAATACAGTTGGAGGGAGAGAGTGCTCTCCAAATCCATTTAGTCAAAAGAGCAAGATTATGTGTTGAAAGATGAGGTACGTTCAAACCACCATGTGAATAGGGAAGGCATACAGTTTGCAAATTTATCATTCTCTTGAGTCTGTCACCATTCCAAAGAAAAGAACTTCGAATGGAGTCAATTTTGTTAATAACCCAAATAGGCAGTTTGTGAAATGACATCCAGTACATTGGCAATGTAGATAGGACACTTTTAAGAAGAACAAGTCGGCCGGCTGAGGATAGTGAATTAGCTTTCCAAGCTGCGAGTCTAGATTCAATTTTGGAAATGAGAGGAGCCCAATCTGATTTATGAAGTTTGGTGGGGCGCAAAGGAATGCCAAGATAGCTAATGGGGAATGAACCTTCCAGACAATTGAGGCATTTAGCGATTGAGTTACCGAGGTGGGTGGAATTGCCTAGCATGATGATGGAACTCTTGTTGAAATTGATGGAGAGACCAGAGATGAGCTCAAAGGAGTAAAGAAGGACTTTCAGGCAGCGAATGTTTTGAGGAGTGGGGGAAGTGAAAAGAATAGTGTCATCAGCAAATTGCAAGTTAGAAGTGGTAAGGGAAGAGTTTGGTAGAGCAATACCCGAAAGAATGCTGTTGGATATGGCCAGTTTCACCATTTGGTTAAAGACATCAGCGATCAAGACAAAAATTAAGGGCGATAGGGGATCACCTTGTCTCAAGCCTCTTCTAGATTTTATTTTACCCCCAGATTCTCCATTAATGCTGATTACGGAATAGCTAGAGGTAAGGATGTGTTTAATCCAGTTACAACATTTCATAGAGAATCCTCTATGTATCATGAGTTCTAATATGAAGTTCCAGTTGACTGAATCAAATGCTTTTGAGAAGTCAAGTTTGAGAAGGGCTCCAGGGGTGTTGGTGTAGTGACAGAAGGAGATAACTTCTTGGGTAGCAGCTACACAGTCTTAAACATTTCTTCCCAAAATGAAAGCCGATTATTCCTTGCCCACAAGCTCAGAAATGTGATTTTGAAGTCCGTTGGCTAAGATTTTGGTGATAATTTTGAAAGTAGTTTTGAGGAGGCTGATCGGTCTGAAAGAGGGAAGTGAATTAGCACTAGGAAATTTAGGGATGAGGATGATATTAGCGTAATTGAACTTGGCAATTGGTGAGGGGTTAGAACAAAATTCAGAACACATTCCAATCAGGCCACATTTAATCGTAGGCCAAAAATGTTTAAAGAACGATGGGCCAAATCCATCTAGGTCGGGGGCCTTGTCCAACGCCATCCCCTTAAGGGCCATCCAGATTTCATGTTCAGTGAAAGGTTGGTCGATGGGTAAGTGTGTAGGTTGCGGATAAAGTTTGTGCCAATCAGTCGTAGGGGATAAAGGAGGCTGCAATCCTAGAATATTTCTATAATACTGAGTAAAGAGAGAGCACATTTCTTTGGGGTCAGCTGTTGAATTGTTATTGTGGGAGATTTCTGCGATGAAAGAAGCACGGCGACGACCATTGGCCAAACGGTGAAAATAGGCAGTGTTGTTGTCTCCTTCATTTAGCCAATTTGCCTTGGAGCGTTGTTTCCATCCAATTTCTTCTTGTTTGATTAATCTTTCCAATTCTGATTCATGAGACTCAAGAACTTGTCTCTCAGATGCTGATAGGGGTCGAGCCTCTTCAAGGATGTTCAGATTCAATATAGCGTCTTGTGTCAAGGAAATCCTGGTTTTCAGCGAATTCCAAATATTTTTGGCCCAAGGTCGAATCAGTTTACGCAGTGTACGAAGTTTACAAACAATCTTAGTTGATGCAGAACTGCCATTGAGTGGTTGTGACCAAATTTGTTTGACAAAGTCATCAAAGGAAGGCTTAAGTGTCCAGAGTCTTTCATATCTGAAGGGTCGTTTAATTGGAGTAAAATCTTGAGTGTCAAGAATGATATGGCAGTGATCAGAGATACTAGTGGCTAGACCCTTGACCAAGGAGAGGGGAAAAAGATCTTCCCAGTTCAAAATAAATAAAAATCTATCAATTTTTGATAATGAGGCGTCATCTCTTTTGTTTGTCCACGTGAATCTTCGGTTATTGATGGGTGGGTCAACGAGAGAGCAAGCGTTTATAAAAGAGTTGAAAGAATAAGAATCTGGAGAGGGAGTGTTTGAATTTCGTTCAAAGGAGAAACGAGTGGTATTGAAATCACCACCAATGATCCAAGGGCCAGAAATGCTTTGTTGAAAGTTAAGACAGTGTTGCCAAACTTCAGATCTAAGATTAGGGTCATTCGGTGCATAAATGTTAGTGAAATGGAAGAAAGTGTCTGAGCGAATATGGCGAAGCGTTAAGTGTAAAGCTGAAGGGTGTGAAATAGATTGATGAAGAGACTAGATATTTTCATTGCACGCTGTAATTAGTCCACCACGTGAGTCAGAAGCATCCACGTGAGACCAACCAGAAAGATTAGGACCATAAAGTTGACGAATTACTGAATTAGGTGGATTAGAGACTTTAGATTCTTGCATAAAAAAGATATCAACATGATGGGGAGAGATAATTAGATTGACAGCATGATTCTTAGTAGGGTCCCCCGACCCTTCCAAGATACAATCTTCATTAATTTAGGTTAGTACGCTGCTGTTCAAGGGTTTGCATGGCAGAATAGTGTGTATCATGCAGACTCACACCCATTCATTTAGCCAATTTTTTATTAAGAGCTTTATTAGCAGAAGAAAAAACAACAGGTTCAAAGATGCTATCGGTGGTACCAGGCGGAAGCGAGTGTGCCCTGTTGACTCTGGCGCTCTGCCTAATTGCAGTTGTTGAGACATGCGGAGAAGATGAGTCTTGTTGCTCCTGAGTTGTTTGAATCTGTTGCTCCTGATCCACTTGAACCTGGTGCTCCTGGTGAACAGGCGACTGTAGATGGAAGGGTACTGAAAGGTCCAGATCTGCAAGGGGGTCCCAACGTGGCACAATCTGGTCCGTATTCTGTTGGATCAGCAATGCAAAATCTTGTTCAAGCGTTTGGTTCAGCCCTGGCACCCATCTCTCCGCTTCATCCGACATTATGTCATACCTATCAACTTCGATCTACATGTCATGTTGAGCAGGTGTCTGGAAAATGTAGCCGTCCTAGTCGTAGCCCATCCCAAGGAGCAGGGTTTCAGGGCATTGAGGGGGGTGCGCGTGTACCCAACTCTCAATACGAAGCTTCACTGCTCGATTATTCAGGTAGGAGATGAAAGTACATGGGGGTGTCAACTACTTCAAAAAGTTGCATCTTAACATAGAGGTAACGATGGTCCACGTGAAACCAATCACAGGCATCGACTTCAATTAATCGACCCATAGGCTTAAGAGCCTCGCTGATGGCATGGAAATCAGTTCTCAAGAATTCATGGAAGCCACTGACTTTATTTCATGAATCAGGTTCAAGTAAGTGTGCGGGGAGGTCAGCAAGGGTGGAGGCTTGTTGGAGGAACACTATGCCCTCATTCGTGGTCAGTAACTTCAGTTGAAGAGCATGATTTTTAGTGTGTATGTCTGGATAGTTGATCAGGAATGTGTTGTCAGTGGTGTGCCAGATAGGTCAGTCTTGGTTGACTTCGAGGGCATCGTTGAGAGCGCGAGAGATCATCTCGATGGACCAAAGGCCGTCAATGATGGTGGCGGTGATGTAAAGGTAAGCGTCAGCCATTTCGAGAAGGAGTGGAAAATTCTTTTGAGGACCGGAGAGAGAAGAAGGGGGAGATGGGGGAGTGGAAGTTGTAGAGTGAGTTAACAAGGCTTTGTTTCGTGTTTTTGAAGAATTAACCTCATAATTGCGATTTGAGACCTGAGAAGACTTGTGGGGTCAAGGCTTCTGACTGCGCTGACTTGATGCATCTCGGCTCTTCAGTGTTTGAGTGTTATAGGGTCGGTGCGACAACTAAGCCGTCCTAAGGAAAGAGGATTTTTTTTCTTATCGGGACAGTGCACACTTGCATGGCCAAAACACGAGCAGTAGAAGCAAATTGACATGTTCCTGCAATCTCTTGCCACGTGTCTCCTATCTGCGCATCGCAAGCAACGTCTTTCAAATTTCAAAATTTCTATCATCTTTCTAACCGAAGAGAATGGAGGGAGTATCCGACGCCTTCGGGTGGGTGGATTTGGGAGAATAAAAGGTAGCGGAGGCGACGTAGCGGCCACTTGGGCGTAGGATTGTGTGGGTGATGGAAGACGAGAGCTGGAGGGGAAGAGATGGACCGGAAGCGAGTCTGTGTCCAAGGGGTGTTTCGGTGGGGAGGACGTCAAGGAGGTGGCCGAGAGCGGAGAATGGAGCCACGGCTGAGGCTGACGGAGGTGGAGGAAGTGTGAGGAGGGTTGAGGTTTGGTAGGGAGGACGCCATTTTTTTGTATATATGTTATAAGTTCCACCTTTTTAAAATATTTTACTTATATTCTTACATTTCTTTTATACACATGAATAATTAATCTTACGTACTCCGTTTAAAAATTAAATATATCATAATATTTGTCATTAAACCATTTTTAATTGATTTCTTCATCAAATGCTTGTTAACAAATACGCACCCCTTGATGTTGCAAAACTAACGTATACCTTATTACTTAATGACATAAGTATTGCTTATCTATCAAACTTTGACGACGTTCGGCGTTCACACCGCTTTCAACACTGACCCATGTGCGAAGCACCGGTTCCAAACTAGTATTTGTTGATAACATTAACTTTGGCAAAAATGCTTGCACTATGATTACAAAAGCATTTCCATTTATAAAAATAAATACTTCGTTCAAAAATGGATCGACGTCCAAATCCCAAATACAAACATTTAATTTTAACGGTTAAATCTTAATTTAATTAATTTTTTTTTGAATGCCAAAATTTTCTGAGATATTACAACCTCCATTCAAAAATCCGGGTTGTTACAGACTCTCCCCCTTAAATAAATTGCGTCCTCGCAATTTACTTCGGTCGATGTATAACATTATGAAATTCCAACACTGCATCTAACTTCCTTCCAACTAATTTAGATCAGAAAATTTCCAACTTTGATTACTCAATTTTGTTGAAATTTCAACTCTTATCCCAATAAAATACACAATTTAGGACATCAACTCTCAGTTTTCAGTATAAAGGTATCATATATAAATTAATACGATTCTAACAGTAATAATTTTAGAAAATATGATAAAGTTAGTCAAAATATCATATATAAACCAATATGATATTCAAAACAAATATCGCATACAATATGATAACAATTTGATTCAAAGCTAATAAAATATTTATAACATTTATCATATATAAGAACAATAAGATAAATTAAATTAAAGAGGAGCCAATTAAATCAATGTGGCCTTCATTCGCAAAACAATATGATAAAATGAATCAATAAAGAGTACCATGTATAAACCAACATGTTACTCACACCAGATATTATTATTTTTACATCAATATGATACTCATAATAAATCAAGTCAGAGTATCATAACATAATGAAATCCTTGTTGCATTTATCATATGAAACAATATGACGAAATAAATTAAATCAGATTATCACATATAAATCAATAAGATACTCATAACACTTTTCATATATAAAATAATATGATCAATAAAGGGAGTACCTTACTCCAAAACATCCAAATCTCATAAAATGATGGATTGGAAATCCAAATGCACTCTGCAAATGTACGATCATCCCAATCGAGTTAAAATCATCAAACCCAACCTATAAAAGAAATCATAAGAAATGTGCGCATGCAACAATAATAAAGTCTGTCTCGAGCTATAAGGTTGCTCATCTTGAGCAATAGCCAAGCATTAGCAAATGAAAATCACCAACATCAAATCGTAACATAAAAATCATCATAAATAATGCGCACGTGCTATTAAGTAAATTATAGCCCAACCTGAGCTATAGTATTGCTCATCCCGAGCAATAGCCATGTATTATCAAATGAAAATCATCATATAACTCGAATGAGTCAAATACCATGAAAGGAGCATTACCTTCCAACATATTAAATCACAAAATGTTTAGGTAAATTTAAAATCAAATAATCTTCCATGTATGATCGTATAGATCAAATCATAAAATATCATCACAATGTGGATCCATTATAAATAATCATGCACGTGCAACCACATGATAATATAGCTCTCCCCGAGCTTAGATCAGTACTTATATGTATTCAATTTAGGCGCCTATCACTGCGACTCCCCCGGTCGAGTGTATCTTGACCCCCTCCCCCCCGGTCAAGTGAATGCGTGACTCCCCCCAAGTCTCGGCTTCCACTGCGACCCCCCCCCCCCCCCCGGCCGAGTGTATTTTGACTCCCCCGGTGAAGTGAATACGTGACTCCCCCCGAGTGTCGACTTCCACTGCGACCTCGTCGGTCGAGTGTATCTTGACTCCCTCGGTCAAGTGAATACGTGACTCCCCCGGAGTCTCGACTTCCACTGCGACCTCGCCGGTCGAGTGTATCTTGACTCCCCCGATCAAGTGAATACGTATACGTGACTCCCCCCGAGTCTCGGCTTCCTCCCGAAGCAAAGTACTAGCTCAACAAACACAATATGTGTCACTGACTCACAGTCAGTAACCCAAGTAGTGGTAACAGTGCGTCCTATATCGCACGTTCTCACTACTGATTCACTAGCTGCTTATCAACTTAGCAATGGAAAACATCGAAAACACTAAATCGTCATTAGTAAAACATCAACTTCAATCTAACTATATTGGAATTAACCGACTTCGTAGACTTCCGTGTCCCATACCACGGTGTGTACAATGTCGTTTAAAATCCAATACGTTTTCTTGAAGGGTGCAAGATTGTGTAGTTCATATATATACGAAAATTCTTGATTTCAAAGCAAGTTATGAAATATTTTATGAAACCAATAAAATCCATATGTTTATGAAAATAATTTTATACTATTGTTTTTAGGCCATTAGGTGTGAAAACTAAATTATTAAACTCTTTTAACCTTAAAACTATAACGAAGACTTAATTTTATATGTATATTAGAAAACTAGTTTAAATCATGCAATGCGTGCTTAAAACTCATCATAAAACCTAAATTAATCAATCAAAACCACTATTTAACCACCAATCTAATTATCCAATAGTAAACAAGAACAAGCCTATTATAGGCCTACTCATAAAATGCGGTGGTTTAACTTCAAATCAAGTCACACTAGTTGTGATATAGAATAAAAGTATCATCATACAAATGACATAAATGCATGTCAACTAAAAATGTCCCAAAAATATTTCAATTCAGAAATTAACGGATACTTTCAATAGTCATTATTTAAATATAACATAAGCTTCCTATATCACATTGTGTTATGTAATTAATTAATTAATTAATTTTTATTTTTTTATAGTAAGGAAGCAAATCGCACTAACTGAGAATACAAAACAACAATTGTTCCATATGAAAAGTCAAGAGAGTAATCAGAAAAGTATTATCAAACCTCACATACCGCTTGGCATTACTAATCCATTTTCTCAAAATCCTCATCATACAGAATTTCGCATCAGTCTCAACAAAAATTATGTTCAATTCAAACAATATATATATATCGCAACACTTATCCAGGGGTGTAGTGTCTCATTTTGGGATGAACCGTGGATAAAGAAAGGCATTATTTTGTCGAAATTAGTGGACTACAATGATATTTGTCAGTCCAGCATCCATCGCAACGCTAAGGTGGGAAGTTTTCTTCTGAATGGTAAGATCATTTTGCCGTTTTTTCCTAGTGCCAGTTCTAGAAATATTTGCAACAGTCTTCTTCATAGCATTGCGTATAATTCTGTTCTTGACATTGCGTGGGATGGCATTGCGCACAGTATTAAGAGAACCTATCTCCTGCTGATCGGTTATAAGCACCTTTCCAATTGGTTATGGCACAAAATGGTATGGAATAAATATGCGGTCCCGGCGGAAAACCTTATGTACTTAAGGCAATTAACGGTGCTCTGTTAACTAAAAATCGATTAATCCAGATGGGTATGACTGCGACTAATACTTGTTTTCTTTGTGACAATATTGATGAAACTAAGGCGCATATTTATTTCGAATGTGGGTATTCGGTTGAGTTATGGAGGAAAATCCTTATGATGTTTCAGTATCTGGTGCATCCTATGGATTCAGTGCAGCAATGGCATTTCATTCGATTGTCTTCAAGATGGAGAAAACAAGAGCCCGTCCTCTTCATTCTTTGCATCAAAAAGCTTGTGAGATTGTTGTGGGATGAAATAAATTTGCGCGCCTTCATGTCAAGAAGGAGGTCTTCTAATGATCTTTGGATGCTGCTTAAACTCCAAGTCCGCCGGGATTTATCTTCATCCTTGTTTCATTTTGACAGTGCCTTCTTGATTACTTAGGTTGAACATCTGCTGTAGTTTGCTCTTGCTTGTATGTTTTGCTTGTTTGTTGTGTCTCCTATTTGTTGGGTTCAGCGCTTTTTGCTGACTTTTCCTTGTATGTTTTTTTTTTGTTCTGTGTTCAATAAACTTGGTAGGGGTCCACTTAACCCCGCTTGCCTTGCAATATATATATACATATATATATATATCAACGTCTTTAATAAATAATCAAAAGGAAAAATAATTAGTTTACGCTTGGGTTTTTTTTCTCGGCCTCCTTACTCTATGCACAACAACCTAATCTTCATTAAAGTGGTCAATTCTAACCCCAATATAACCCAAATCAGTTTCAAGACTGATATAATTCTCGCTTCGTCAACCGTTCCCGAACAGCGTTCGCATTACGCTTTTGTGGAGACTTTAAGTATTTTTCAAAAACCCGTCTTACTACCCATCTTTATTTTAAACCAAAACTCTAAGTATTTTTTTTCAAAATCACATTAAAATATTTTATTCTTTCCAAAATGCGCTCTCTCTAGAGCAATTCTAGTGTCAATTCCACTCATTCCAGGGTATTTCCACCTTATCTCTAATGAGTTTTAAACCCAGTAAGCCAAGTTTTAAAAAAAACAATAACTCTGATACCAAATGTAACAGCCCGCCATTTTGACCGTCCCCAATCGGTGGTTAAGCCAACTCGAAGTGTTCAAAACGACGGATTGTTATTAGCTTACAGGATTTAAAATAGAATTTAACACAGAATCGCAGAGCCCAGCCATAGTAGCAAAATAAAAATTTATACAAATATCAGTGCTTTGCATAAAAAAAAAAATTGTACAGTGGAAGAAATATAAACTTATTCACAAACATTCAATGAATAAATTTTACGCTTTATGACGGACTTGCGTGCGTACGTCCTCACATGACACTTAGGCCCTAACCATATATTACTTGGATCACATCTAAAAACGAAGGGTCTAATTTCTGAACTTCGTAGTCACTTGTATCTTGATATAAAAGTAGTTGTTTATCAACAAAATAATTTATCAAGAATAGACCCATTTTCTTCCAGAAAAATGCCAGTAATCTTGCGTTTTCTATTTCAGAAATTAGAGATCTAATTTACATACTCGTTGACACTTATCTCAAAAACAAAAACATATAGCTTTTTGTCTCGTGAACAACAGTGGCTAAGTAAGGTTGTTTGAGCCATAACATAACTTAGGATTTACTAGTTATATCAACAAAAAATTGACCATGGATTGAAATATGATATTCTACAAATATCGCAATAATAGGACATAATTTCAAAGTAATTTTTGTTATGTTCGCTAGTGGATTACAAAAATTATGACAATGACAGAAGACGTAAATATTCATTTTTATAGCTCTTTAAAAAGAATGTTTGACAATAATACTGTTTGCTAGTAGATTATAAAAATATAACAATGACAAAATATGTAATATTCATTTTATAGCACTTTAATAAGAAAGTTTGATAATAATACAATACGAAGAGGAAGAAGCATGCATCAGGGCGGTACACATGGCACGTACAGAAGGAAAATTTCAGAAAACCTTAAAGTTGATATTTAAAAATGAATGCACTAGGTTTCGACTGTGAGCCCTCCAAGGACCAAGGCAAATGCCATAATTACTGCACAACACGTCCTTCTTTCTTAAATTTTCATTCGTTCCCTGTGAAAGCTAAATACATAGCACCATTCAAGCCACACTACTTTGTTTTCATTTATAAAACAAAGTACAACTTGCAGTACATGTATCATTTAGAACTGATTTTTGGCAAAATACTTTTTTTCCTTACCATCTTCGCCAATAACTTAAAACAATACGGGCTAGTTAAGTCAATATCAGAAACTACAACAAAATTTCAGTTTTGCAGAAAGCACAAAAACCAGTGAATCTCATCAATGAACAGAAGTCTGAAAATCGACAATCCTATCATATAACTGAACAAAGCAAACAAAACTCAACATAAACCGAACAGATCCTAAATATTCAGAAATTCATAGTACCATAGAAAATAAGAATACAGACAGTTCATCAGTATTTGATCAAGTTCCTGATCCGCTTCCTTTGATCTTGGTTTGTCAAGGTTGATAAAAAGATATTTGGCACCACAAATTGACAGTCATCTTAATGCAAATTTGCTGATAATACATGGGAAAAATGAGCGTAACGTTAATAGGATTGGGTTATTTGAACATGCTAATGGAAACCTACTAAAAAGATCACTTATACGGCTTTCACTATTAGCATTTAATAATCAGTTCGTTCCTAGTAACTTCAAAAGATCCAGCAGGCTTGTATTCAAAAACTGAAGTTACTTTGCAAATTTCAAACAAATACATATAACTTTTAAAAAAACTTAAGTATATTCTTTGTTCATAAAAATAACACACTTCAATGATAAAAATGAACTGGTTACATAACTTCAAGCAGGAAGTAGGTGGTAACGAACTTCAGGCATTCAATAAGAAACGAAATTATGAATAGCAAAGGCAAAATATAAGGTATGTGATGAAGATGGACGTAAATCCAAAACGCTAAATGAAAAACATTAGAAATATTTTTTATAAATAAAATAAACTGCTAGTACTCTTAGGCATACAAATAGTTGAACGATCAAGTAGATTAAAATACAAGCAATTATAGGTTAATTACTGTAAAAGGTTACCTCGAGCCCATGTACACCCTCTGAAATCTTTAGATGCAGCGTTTCTTGAAGTTGAACTTTGGGATCTAACTTCTGAACACGACCATTATCAGAGTTTAGACAGTAGCCTTCCTTCATGCTCCTATCCTCTAAGTCGAGCACGTGGGTGACTAAGGAGGTGTGGTTGATGTTGGGCGGCCGGTAGAGGAGCTCAGGGGCAACCCGCGATGGGGGCTCTGACATCGGTCGGTGGGTGAGGAATGAGTGAAGTGATTTGATTAGAGGCAAACATCAGTGACTTTTTTTGGGGAAAATCACTTTCAGCATATCATGGAATTCAAGAAGATAGAGAATGAACAAAATAGAGCCGAGAGAAAAACGAAAAACCCCCCATTGTTTTTTTTCTCCGCGTTTCATTTGGAAAAGGAGGGATGGAGAGGAAATGCGTTCCTCTCCTCTTTTCCATAATTCTCCTCACGTAAAAATTGTAATGAACCCATAAATCCCCTTCATTAAGCAACTAATTGATCATTAACCCCTTTTAACACCAGATTAGGCCAATTAACCCATGTTTACACCATATTTCACATTATTAATTATACACAATCAAAAATTAATGATCAACAAAGTTAAATAAATTTGTAAATATTATTTTGAAATATTTTAAAACTTGTTATATTTAAGTAGCCATGATTTACACGATTTCTCAATTTAACAACAAACGTACATAAGTTCCACCTTTTTAAAATATTTTACTTATATTCTTACATTTCTTTTATACACATGAATAATTAATCCTACGTACTCCCTTTAAAAATTAAATATATCATAATATTTGTCATTAAACCATTTTTAATTGATTTCTTCATCAAATGCTTGTTAACAAATACGTACCCCTTGATGTTGCAAAACTAACGTATACTTTATTACTTAATGACATAAGTATTGCTTATCTGTCAAACTTTGACAACGTTAGGCGTTCACACCGCTTTCAACACTGACCCGCGTGCGAAGCACCGGTTCCTAACTAGTATTTGTTGATAACATTAACTTTGGCGAAAATGCTTACACTATGATTGCAAAAGCATTTCCATTTATAAAAATAAATACTTCATTCAAAAATGGATCGACGTCCAAACCCCAAATACAAACATTTAATTTTAATGGTTAAATCTTAATTTAATTAATTTTTTTTTGAATGTCAAATTTTTCTGAGCTATTACAACCCCCATTCAAAAATCCGGGTTGTTACAGTTCGGAACATTAATCGAATAGAAATTATTCGAAAGGAAGTTATGCATTGAAATTCGACTATGTTGAATTCAGGAAAGTACTATTTACTTTCCATTTTTTATAAAGATTAATTATTTGTTCATTTATTTATTTAATTATTATTTATTCTAATTAATGAATAAAAGTGTATTTCAAAGTTAACATTTCGGAGCATGGATTATAACATTATTGTTGTAATCAATGATTTCTAGAGAAAAATGGATTCTTAAATTGAATCCAAGAGTTGCGTGAGCGATGGTGGGTTAGTATTCGAAGTTATGAACTTTGTCTATTTCGAAGTTTAGGATGTTGTTCAGTTAAGGTCTGAGAGGTAATTATTCCCCAACTTGATTGACTTCATTGTTGACAAAGGAATGGTTAAGGTTTGGTAGCGAGGATTGGTTAGTGGTACAGTTTGTTAATGAGTGATTGGTGGGTTGAGTTGTCGTAACGATGTTTTATACAACATTCGTTTGAATACATATAAATGAGTTTTGGAACTGTTTTTTTCTAAATATAATTGAAGATGTTTTCTAAGCATAGAGAAGATATTGATTTGGTTGATGGGAAAATAAGATGGAAATGTCTTTCGAATGTGATAAGAGAAATTTTATGGAATATAGTAAATAAATTGTTTATGATATATGGAAATGTTTTCCAATAATCATGAGAGGCCAAACCGGTTTTGAGAAATATATGGAAATGAAAAAATGGGAAATTAGGAAATGATAAATCAATAAGAAATTAATTTAAAAATGGTACAGTGTTTCTTGGTGCTTGATCAGTAGAATTTCCATTTGGAAGTAGGATCGTTGGTTATATGGATGTTACCTTTGATAGTTCAATAACCGGCTATCAAAATTTTGGGCCATTTTATATTTCCGTTGTCAATACGGGGAGACCGGGATCAAGTTTATTATTTGTGACCACTTTATATGTGCATAGGCATTGTAAATCAAATTATGCTGAAGATAATTGAAGACGGAGCAAAGTGCAAGAGTTATTCTGTTAATCCTAGATAGAAATAACCTGAGATGGACTGATAGGATGGCGCCTTCGGTTTGTCCAGTCCTAGGACAACATATATAGACATATGTCTGATAGTGTATTTCCAGATGGTCACGTACGTTGATTTCTTCAAACGTACCATAATTTGTGGCGGAGAAGGTAACTTCTCTTAGCTTAACACCCAGTGTATTTTTGAGGACATCAATTAGTGATTTGATGGATATAGTAATGTGACATCCAACGTGAATGATTCTGTGGTGTTATAAAGGTAAGACGTAGCCTTAGGTCTCATCAACCAGAAAGATGACAAAAATCGGGCAGGTAACATAGCTATATAGGTCACACCCATTAGGGTGTATTACCACCCAATCTAGAGAAAATTCAATTGCTTGTTATTCTATCATTGCTGTATGCCTTCGGTAACAGTTGCTAATCACAATCGTTGGTGATAATACATTCAATACACTCAAGTGAAATGAGTGGCTGGCCATGTGTGGCCTGGGCTGCAAGATGTTCTTGTTGTACCCAGTGGATTCCTCTCTGCAGATACACTATCAGAAGGTGGTTCGATACCTTGTCATAGTTGGGAATCCATTATCTAATAAACGCCTACGGTTTTGGATTGTATACTAAGTATGTGGAGTGTGAGATGCAAGCGTTCCACTAGATTGATGTTGATTTGATTAGACACTACTATTATATCAGAGTAGTGTTGATACGAAAAATATTTTGGGTTATCGTAAGGTTAAAACCATTCGTATTTATACGTGGATCATTCTTATGATTATCCCTCATTTTAAAAGTATTTTTAAAAGTTAAACTAAGTGGTTGGAGTTTACTCACACCAGTCCCTTGACTGACCAAGAGTTTACTTTGTTTTTTTTTACCCTAAACTCTCAGGTGCCCAAATTTTTGCGGACAGTCAAGTAGCTGGAATTTTACAGATATACTTGGAGGAGCTTGGAGCAGGAGGCTTCATCATTAGATATCTACATTTTGTTTCCAATGTATTATATGTGTTGTACTCTGATGATGGTATGTTTATACAATTACAGATTTGTAATTCAAAAGTTATGTTATATAATATAATTTATTCGTTACGCTATGAGATTATGTCTGCTACTACCAAAATCAGCTCTTAATATAAGCTGACAGTGAAGGGGTATCGGAGGAACATAAGCACAGAAGAATCATCCGAAAGCGAAAAGCCAAATAATAGAAAGAACTGAAAGCAGGTGAGTATGAACTGAGAGCAGCATAAACCGGCACCTCCCATAAAGAAAGGGGTTCAAAATCCACAAGGTTCGAATGAAGTTTATTTGGCAGGGTCTACCCAACAGGGTCTATCCAGCTGGGAGTACCATAACAAATGGTCACCTAAGTTAGGAACTAAGAAAGAAGAGGACAAGAGCTCCGTTTAGAGAAATCCAGAAGGTCTATCGACATTAACCCACTTAATACCAATACATCGGAAGGTGAAGGTATCAATGGTTTCAAAACAGAAGTGCACAAAGATTATCCGAAACCAACTTCCGAAGCATTTACTGTGTAAAATGCTGAAAGGCCACGTTAATGGACAACAGACACATCATCAAGAGCTATCTTCCAAAAAACCAGACTATCCCAAAAGCTGCATCCGAAGGCTGACCGGAACCCTATCGGAGATACATGCTACCCATATTAATCTACTTAGTATAGATATCGACGGCGATGTCGAACTGGCAGTTATCTATGTACATCTTGAGGACAAGCTCCTCTAAGTAGTGATAAGAAAACTGGAAGACTACATCCGAAAGCCTATGATGGAGAGTTCGCAACATGAGATTCAATGACCTTCTGGAAAAAGCTCCAATATCAACATGCTCATCACTTTCACAGAAGCCCCAACTGACGGGGACTTTTCTTCTGGAAGTTGTAATCCACACCACAAAGCGGTCGGGAGCTAAAACAACCAAAACCAAGGAGAGAAGCAGCCGACAAAGGTATCCGCGGGCCCAATAGCCCAACTGCAGAAGGGTCCCTTAATTCCTTATAAATATGATCCCGGGGGTCACATTTGAGAGAGAATTTTTCATTTTTGTTAAGCATGTTCTTTCATCTCTAAAAGAACAAATCCCAATTTCCAAATCCGATTGAGGATTCCTTCAACTCTTGTAATACATCTACAATTTATGAATGAAGAATTTTGAGACTTGAACTCTTACGATTTGATAATCTTGTTGTGCCATTATGATGAAAAAGGCAGTTAACACTAACCTTTTGTATGAGAAAGTTGATCATGGCACCTTCGTGAAACAGAAAGGGCTTCATAGAAATTCGAAGTCCTTCTTTTTTTATCTTGAGGGTTTGCAACAGTGATCAGCACTCTCATTATTAGCGTAATGATTCCTAACCTCGGAAAGGAGGTTGCCTGTAGGTTTATAACTCGATTTCTAACACCACCAAGGCCCTTTGGGTCAGTTCGATGCAGAAAGATCATCTGAGTTAATAAGCATTGTGATGCCCTTCTCCCTTGAATATGGAGAAGAATTAGCATGTTTTCTTCTTATCACAATACGTATTATTACATTTGTGATCTAGGGGTAATTGATTTCGTAAGACTTTAGTTGTGTCAAACAAAGTTAACCTTCTTCCGGTCATTTCCGAACACCGCTGTACTGTAAGCATGCTATTAATCCCTTGAGGGAAGAATAACCAATCTTCATAACCGGGACTCTGGTGCTTAAGGAAAGGTAGATTAAGCTAAGTAACACTAGTCTTCGAATATCCTTCAATAACCCCGGATCATGACTATATCAAATTTCCTGAACACATGTCCTATATAATTTACTCAGAGTGTTGACGGAAAATAACGTTAGCATTTTGGTGCTAGAAGGAGCGCCTGAACCTCCGTCCTTATGGTTAATTTGTCAAGATTAATTTGGTAAAATTTATTACACCATGGCAGGAAAGATGGAATCAAAAAGATTGGAACAGCAAAACAAGGAACCAACTCCTGATGCGACCCTTGAAGGAAATATGGATCTAACGCTTAATCTGAACAGTAATGAAAGAGGAGCCACATCCAGTCCAACACAACCACCAAATCCAAACGCCATGGAAGACAATATCACAAGAATTATGGCCTTAAAAAGCAACTCCAAGAAATACAAACTCAGGGGAAAGCTGCTCGAATGTAGAAGTCTTTCAGACTCACTAAATCTAGTCAAAGTGAGATAAATGAATCTACGAAAAGAAAGGTTCCCATTCAGTACTCCAAAGCAAAAGAAAAGCTCAAGGCAGCTTCCTCTAAGAAGAAGAAGTCCCATTTGATAGGATTTGACCATCAAGGAAATCAATGCGAGCAGGAATAGTCCGTGAGTTCCACTTCAAAAGGTTATGATCCCAAGAGAGCAAACTATGGCAACACGGAAGCTTATCTTTAAGTCATTGCTCAGAAGACCATCAAGGATTTATTGGAAAGCAAGGGGAAAATGACCCAAGACGACAGGCTTAACGACAATGGAAGAGTAGCTCTTTTCATCGATGAAATTATGAACACCATAATACCATATAGGGTGAAGGTTCCAACCATAAAGTATCTTGGAACAACAAATGCTGATGATCACCTAATGAGTTTCGACAACCAGATGGATCTCTACAATGTTTTCGGAGCCGTCAGATGTCGTCTTTTCCCAGTGACCTTTCAAGGGCAGCAGTAAAGTTGCATCATTAGTACAGGTAAAACACCATCTATTCGTAGAAGCATTTCTCCTACGAATTTTCCGCGTAATTCTGCATCTGCAAATATTCGACAGTGGACTACACAGTCATCGCCAACATCAAACAGAGACAAGAGAAGTCGTGGGAGATTACTTGAAAAGGTTCAATATCGAGGCATTAAAGGTCAAGGATATGAACGAACGTGATAAATTGATAGCTGTGCATTCGGGGCTAATCGAAAACATCCCCTTCTGGAAAGAATTATACATTCACGACTGTAAAGACTTACAAGACTTTCACTTCCAAGCCGACAAGTTTATTCGCATGGACGAATTATACTTCACAAAGAGAAAGTTCGGGCCTTGAGGAGAAGGAGGTAGGTCGAACTTTAGACGAAAGCCTCCAAAAGGAAACCAAAAGAGATCAGGATGGGAAGATTCTAATACCAACTCGGTTGCCCTTAACAAGCCCATCTTGTTTGTGTGTGCTGTAGCAAGAGAAAGGGTTAATAACTTCCCCGTCTCGTTCAAAGCCAAGAATTGCCCTGAACCTTATTCCGTTGGCAAGTATTGCAAATTCCAAAAGACCAACGGACATAAGATTGACGAGTGTAAGTTATTGGATGGGATTATTCAGAAGCTAATCCGAAAGGGACATTTGAAAGAATTTGTTTTAAACAAGACAGCATCAGCTCAGCATTCAAATGGACAACACAAGGTTACGGTGAATACGATAGGGGCTACTATGGAAGAGGGCAACCTAGACTTGGGTCCACCCATAAGTCGAATCAACGACGGCTGGTTTGAATTTGGCACTACAGTTGAAGATACCTCAAATAGAAATTTTTAGTGATTCACAACTAATGGTAAACCAAATAAAGCAAACCTATCAAACCAAGGATGCATGGCTAGCCCTATATGTGAAGAGGATATTAAAAGTGCTCTCCCTATTTGATGATTTTCCAATTCATCAAATTCCCCACAGGGAGAATACTCAAGTAGATTCACTAGCCAAATTAGCCAACTCCTGGCCCCCTCCGAAACTTGAGTAATTCCCATGGGATATTAAGAAAGACCTATTATCAAGTATGAATAATCGGAAACAGGGAAAGAGTTATTAGTATTAACCAGGTCCCAAGCCTTGAGAAGGGGGACGAAGAAAACAAAGAGGGAAACCCTAACAGGGAACTTCCCTTAATGGAAACAAACCACCACCATGGAAATACGTGGATGACTCCCATGATAGACTATCTCCTGAACGGAACCTTGCCCCTTAATAAGCAAGACATTAGAAGGATAAAACACCAAGCTCCTACATTTTTTATTACGGATAATATACTCTATAAAAAGGGGCATTCACTTCCTTACTTAAGAAGTGTAAGCTCCGAGGATGGGCTTAACCTATGGAAAGAAGCTCATGAAGGATGGTGTGGAGACCATTCCAGTGAAATTAAGTTGGCCAAAAGGGTCATGCGATAGAGTTATTATTGGCCACAGATGGTTAATCAAGCAGTTGTGTATGTCAAAAAATGTGAAAGGTGTCAAAGATACTCTAAGGTGCCCTGGCTTCCTCCTAGCGAGCAAACCACTATCTCAAGCCCCTGGCCATTCGACGTATGGAAGATAGATTTAATCGGACCATTACTGATCTCCAAATGAGGAACTAAGTATGCCCTAGTAGCTATCGACTATTTCACCAAATGGGTGGAGGCAGAACCCCTTTCGACAATCACGTATAAAAACAAGTTAAGATACCTAATAAAGAATATTGTTACCCGCTTTGGAATCCCTCGTAAAATTATATCAGACAATGGAACTCAATTTATGAGCGAAGAATTCACCCGGTTTTGTGAGAAAAATGGAATCATTAAAAGTTTTCCTCGGTAGCCCATCCGAAGGCCAATGGAGCTGTTGAAGCTGCCAAAAAAACCATAAAGACAATTCTTAAAAAGCGCTTAAACCAAATCAAAGGAATTTTGGCCGAAGATTTACCCTTAGTGCTTTGGGCATATAGAACCTCTGCCAAAACAGCAACGAGACACACCCCATTTTTCGTTGACATATGGATGTGAATCTATGCTTCCGGTTGAGATCGAAATCCCATCGCATAGAAGGATAGCATATGCATTTAATCATAATCAGTAGTTAAGAAAGGAATCCTTAGACTTAATACGGGGATTAAGAGATGAGGCTGCAATCAAAACAACTGAATATCAGAGAAGGATTATGAAATACTACAACACAAAGGTCAGGACGAGAACTTTTTCAAAAGGAGAGCCAGTTTTACGAAGAGTGATGGCTAACACATAGAACCCATCTGATAGCCCACTCGGCCCAAATTGGGAAGGACTCTTGATCATCCATCAAGAAGTTATGCCCCGAACATATTGACTACGCAGACCCAGTGGTGATCTTGTTCCGAGAACATGGAACTCGGAACATTTAAGACCATGCTTCTCAATGATAAAGGGATAAGGAAAAAAGCTTTCCTCAAAAGACGATCACATAACTAAGGGAACGGAAACCCTTCCAGTAGCTTAAAAGAGGCCCAAAAGGGGTCAAGCTAAAAAAAGGATCAAATCCCTTGTCATCACCAGAAATTTTTCAGGATGAGGCATCCCCCGGAGGGGGATGGTATGTTAGTCTTCTCCATGCCCAAATCATAGGGGGCTAGGTTAAAGCATCAAAAGCGTAAGCCTTCGTTTCACACTAGAAATGGTCGTGGTGGTGCATCTAAAAATTAGCACGCCCTACCTTTGCTCGTAGAATAGTACGCCCTGCCTCTACTAGAATTAAGCATGTCCTACCTCTGCTCGCAAAAGAGCACGTCATACCTCTGCTTATGTTCCTCGTTACTCGCATAAGGGAACACAAACTCCTATAATCACCTACGATGGTCATGATAGGGAACCCCTTGGAGAGGGGTGGAGTTAAGCCTCTATCAGTACTTATGATGGCCAGTATAGAGCATCAAAAGAGTAAACCATAGTTCTGTGCCTACAACGTCCATGTCTAAGTTTCTAAGACCTCATCATCACCTACGTTGGTCAGGATAAGGCGCTTCCTGGAGGGAGGTCGGTTTGGGCCCTGCTTGTGGATAAGCTAGCCAAGCGCACCGGATGCACAGGCTTAGAGAGTGGCCAATAAAGCATATACATCCTCTGATTTGACATTAAAAGCCCAGGGAGTGGCTCAGGAAGCACATGCAACCTCTGCTTCATAAATCAAATCAAAGTGGGATACCAAAACATTAATGCCGAAAGGGTTTCTTGGTCTTCAATCCCAAAATACCCGAATCTGGGTTGATTCGGCTCTTCACAGATGCTGGAAGGGGTTTTCGGTCTTCTATCTATATTTAATACCGGAATTTGGGTTGACTTGGCTCTTCACAATCCCGGAAGGGGTTTCCGGTCCTTTATCTATATTTAATACCCGAATGTGGGTTGATTCGGCTCTTCACAAACGCCGGAAGGGGTTTCCGGCCCTCTATCTATATGTAATACCCGAATCTGGGTTGCTTCGGCTCTTCATAAATGTCGGAAGTGGTTTTTGTTATTTTATCTATATTTAATACCTGAATCTTGGTCGATTTGGCTCTTCACAATGCCGGAAGGGGTTCATGGTCCTCTATCTATATTTAATACCCAAATATGGGTTGACTCAGCTCTTCGCAAATGCCGGAAGGGGTTTCCGGTCTTCTATCTATATTTGATACCCGAATTTGGGCTGATTCGACTCTTCACAAATGCCTGAAGGGGTTTCTGGTCTTCTATCTATACTAACGCCCGAACCTGGGTTGATTCAATTCTTCACAAATATCGGAATGGGATTTCTGGTCTTCAATCTTCAGATTATCCGAGTAGATTTGGTTTAAAGATAATAACATAGCAGGAAACCGGCCGTTAGCTCTCAATCCTTAACGGATAAGAAAGAACTGGCCCAAAAGCAGTGCCTTGTAGGTTTCGTGATGCAATCCAGCGTTAAGAAACAATTCACAAATGAATAGAAGAGAATCTGTAAAGAAAAGTTTGACTTGGAAAGTCGCAAACACCCCTTCACTAGGGGGCAAATGTTATTACCAAAATTAGCTCCTAACATAGGCTGACAGTGAAGGGGTATCGGAGGAATATAAGCACAGAAGAATCATCCTAAAGAAAAAAGCCGAATAATAGAAAGAACCGAAAGAAGGAGAGTAAGATCCTAAGAGCAGCATACGACACCTCATAGGAAGAAAGGAGTTCAAAATCCACAAGATGCAAGTGAAGTTTATCCAGTAGGGTCTACCCAACAGGGTCTATCCGATAGGGAGTTCCATGGCGAAAGGTCACCTAAGTCAGGAACGAAGAAATAAGAAGACAAGAGCTCCTCTTTGTGGAACCCGGAAGGTCTATCGGCATTAACCCGCTTAATATTGATGCATCGGCAGGTGAAGATATCAAGGGTTTCAAGCTAGAAGTGCACAAAGATTATCCAAAACCAGCTTCTGAAGCATCTACTGTATAAAATGCCGAAAGGCCACGTAAATGGAAAACATACACATCACCAATAACTATCTTCCAGAAAACCAGACTATCCCAAAAGCCCTACTGGAAGGCCAACCGGAACCCTACCGAAGATACAAGCTACCCATACTAATCTATTTAGTATAGATACCGACGGCGGTGTCGAACCGGCAGCTATCTACATATATCTTGATGACAAGCTCCTCTAAGTAGTGATAAGGACACCGGAAGTCTACATCCGGAAGCCTATGACCGAGAGCATGTAATAGGAGATTCAAAGACCTTCCGGAAAAAGCTCCTGTAGCAACAAGCTCATGTCACTTTCATAGAAGCCCAAGCTAAAGGAGGAGGGGGACTTTCCTTCCGAAATTTGTAATCCACACCATAAAGTGGCCAGGTGCTAAAACAACCGAAACCAAGGAGAGAAGCAGCCGACATAGGTACCCGCGGGCCCAATAGCCCAACAGCAGAAGGGTCCCTGAATTCCCTATAAATAATACCCTAAGGGTCACATTTGGGGTGGATTTTTTCATTTTTCTTAAGCTTGTTCTTTCTTCTCTAAAAGAACAAATCCCAATTCCAAAATTGGATAAAGGATTCCTTCAACTCTTGTATACATCTACAATTTATGAATGAATAATTCTGAGACTTAAACATC
This sequence comes from Allium sativum, assembly GCA_030737875.1. Lineage (NCBI taxonomy): Eukaryota > Viridiplantae > Streptophyta > Magnoliopsida > Asparagales > Amaryllidaceae > Allium > Allium sativum. The sequence goes on from CM060913.1 coordinate 831,810,579, forward strand.
TTGCGTTTTGATAATTTTGTTGTACCATTATGATGAAACATGGAGTAAACACTAAACTTTCGCATGAGAAAGTTGATCATGGTACCTTCGTGAAAGAGAAAGGGCTTCATAGAAATTTGAAGTCCTTCTCCTTCTATCTCGAGGGTTTGCAACATTGATCAACGCTCTCATAATGAGCCTAATGCTTCCTAGCCTCAGAAAGCAGGTTGTTTATAGGTTTATAACTCGATATCTAACACCACCAAGGCCCTTCGGATCGGTTCGATGCAGAAAGATCATCTGAGTTAATATGCATTGCGATGCCATTCTCCCCGAATATGAAGAAGCATTAGCCTGTTTCCTTCTTATCACAATATGTATTATTACATTTGTGACCTAGGGGGTAATTGATTTTGTAAGACTTTAGTTGTGTCAAACTAAGTAAACCTTCTTCTCGTCATTTCGGAACACCGCTGTACTGTAAGCATGGCATTCATCCCTTGAGGTAAGAATAACTAATCTTCAGAACTGGGATTCCGGTGCTTAAGGAAAGGTAGATTTAGATAAGTAACAATAGTCTTCGAATATCCTTCAGTAACACTAGATCATGACTGTATCAAATTTCCTGAATGCATGTGCTATATAATTTACTCTGGGTGTTGACGGAAAATAATGTAAGCAGTGCCTATTCTGATTATGTTGTGTTTGTGTTCATTGTTTTCTTCTATTCTACTCTTTTCCTTCTTATCTCTTCTCACCCTCTAATTTCTTTCTTTGGCATCTGGATTTTTCCACACTTTGGGTTGGACTTGTGTTATATTTTTTCAACTCAAAGGGTACTGAAATTCGGGTCGCTACGTTTGGTATCAAAGCTGAAGGTAGAGTAGCAACCTTGGCTATGTGGTGTTACTCAATAGAGATGGGGTTATGAATACCCTTGATAGAGTTTGAGTGCATATATATGAGAGAGTGTACTTGTTAGTGTTATAAAAATTGTTTTATATTGTGTTGATTGATTTGTTGAGTGGTATATAAATTCCAAATCAACGCGTTTTGCTGATGTGGTCGGTAAGGACTTTTAAACACTTGTACGAGACAAATCGACATAATCTTGTTTTTAAGGTGGGTAAATGGAATAATTTTACCCAAAATTATATTTGATATCAAAATAAATTAATTTTTTGAAATTATTATAGAATATGGATGTGTTGATTGTCATTACAATCAAATAAAATTTATTTGGTTATATATAACCATTTATGATTTGCGAATGTATAATATATACAAATTAGATGAACTAAAACAGAAATTCGAACCAAAATACAGAATTTAAAACCCCGAAAGGTCAAAAATGGTTTCCGATGTATTTTGAAGATATGATAGAAGTATTTTGAGAGGATTTGAATCAAAAGCATTTTGAATGGATTTTGAAAGTGATTAAGCACTGAAATTATATTAGTCACTGGAAAATAATTCTGATAATGGATCGAGACATTATCGGTGTTCATTTTTGAGTTTCTAAGTGATGGATTACTACCATGGTAAGATTGCTAATGGAAATTTGTTTGAGAAAACAAGTTTCTTTGAGAATTCAAAAGTTTTGAATCGTTACAGTTATGTATAAATAATTAAATATATATGATTGAGACTAATTTGAAATAAATCCTAGGAATATGAATTCTGAAATTTAAATTTAACTTATTAAGTTAAATAGATTGAAATGGTAAAAGTGAATCTATTGGATTGAAATTTAACTTAAACTAAGTCAAATAAAATTATATTGGATTATAGATAAATCCCAAATGAAATTGATTATGGTGAAAAGAAACATGTTTGAGATTCGAATTACTAAAATGAATTCGACTTATGCATAAACAAGTTGATTATATATTGGGTGTTTTTATTTATTGGAATGAAATTTGAACTCAAATAGAAAAAGTGGATAAATAGAAATAAAGTTTGAATTATAGAATGGAAGTGATCTAGTCAAGAAGTTGATTAGTGAATTAAAAACTAAAATTTGGGTTGATTTGAAATCGATTTGGAAATGCATGTGTATGCGTATATTAGACAAGTATGGAATGGAGTGAAAGATGAAAATAAATTGAATGCTTGAAAAAGTACCTATTTAATTCAGCATAATATTTTACGAGCCTATTTGGCAAGCCACTTGGCTTTTTGATTTTCTTTTGATTGGAGAAGGCCTAGAGAGCCGTGTTGTAGTTGTAGCGATTGAGCCATACAAAGGAGACGCTGGCTAAATTTTCTGAAAATTTAAAGAGTTATAAAATTATTAAGAAAATTTTGATAATTGGAAATCGACTTGTCAATTGTACAAGAGATTAGAAAACCAGACGTGGTTAATAAAATTAAGAGTAAATAATGAAGTTGATCAATTGATTTAAAACCAATTTGAATAAATGTGGGAATATGAAGGAGAGCATAAGGATTGAAGATAAGAATGTGATGATGGATTGTCCAAATATGGTGGACAGGTCAATTGAGATAAATCATTGAAATTTGAGTATCGACATGTGAATTAAAATTTATGTAAGCTACTGAGTTGTGGAAATATGAAGTGTAAGGTTTCAACCAGGTGGGTTGAGAGAAGTTGGAAGAGTTATAGTATCTTTCCTACTTATAAATTTTGGGGATGAAGTTCTTTTAAGGAGGAAGAATGGACCGATTCAGATTTTTGACGGTTGAATAACTAATTTATTTCATTATTTAAATAGAAAAATAGTGTTGTTTCCTCCAAACTGGAATCAATGCCAAAGGTGCAAATGATGCACTTCACCGATTCGGTAAGATTAAAATGTGGAACCGCATAATCACAAAATAAAATGCATAAAATGAAGACAAAGGAATTTTTATAGTGGTTCGATTCTAAATGAATCTACATCCACTTTACAATCAATTCTCATTATAGAATTTTGCTCTACAATATTCATGAAATCTCTCATACATTTATTTCTCATTTTCTCTCTTTTTATGATCTAACTACACTTGTATTTGACAAATGGATGGAAGAAATCACATGCTTTGCGATGGTAGATGTATCAATCCTTGATCACTTAGATGCTTTTGTGTTCTTCCATGATTTAGCGAGATTTTGTTATTAGATCTGAATTTCGAGAGGATTGGTGAAGGTTTGAGATTGCTTGGAATGATGTTGGAGAGCTTTCTTATGTTGTATGAATGAGATTCAAAGAGCTTTGATCCAATTGGAGATAATTTTAATGGTTATAGGATCGGATTTGATCCGCATGAAGTTGGAGATGAGTTGTTAGATCCATGAGAGCCATTAGTGAAGTTGTCGACAAGCTTTGAATTTGGCGGCACTTCCTCGTAGGAATGAAATTTGGCCCCTTATCTAGTGTGAAATAAGGGGGTATTTATAGGAGGTGTTTAGATGGAGGGGCATTTTTATAATTAAGTGGTGTAGTATACAGTTTACATAGATGCGATACACAGTCTAAATGGAACGACCTATAATGAAATCGCGGACTGAAGCATTTGCGGGTTTAAGTATTAACGCTGAAATGAGCTAAGAGAAGACAGTCTGTCCTTCATACTTTCCAGCTGTCCATCACATGACTTTCGTGCTCTCTGGAACGCTCTGTAGTATGTTTGCTTTTTGCACGTTCCATGCTTTTATGAAAATCAGCATATGAGTGTGATATTTATACCAGTGCCATTCCTTTACATTGACATGTGTCCTCTATGTGATCTTTCGCACAAACGCAAGAGTGATCTACTGCTGATACCAGGTCGACGATCAAAAGAGGGTTGTGATGACGACCTGGTAGCTGCTAATTTACTAGGAACAACCTAAATCATATATGGAGAAAAAGCAGTCCACGCTGTTAAACTTTAAACGATCTAAAAACCTCCTTGCATCCCAAAAATATGCGAACAGCCTAAGGAATTGCTAATTTCGTGTCACAATATGCATGTTTCTCCTCATCTGGTGCTAGCTGGCACCATCTTTGGACCCAACTTCGCATGGTATGTACGACCCAAACATCGGTCTTTATGGTCCAAAATGGAAATAGGAGGCACGCCGTTATTTTTTCCAGACTAGCTAATATGCTAGTAACGACCTTAATGCATACGTAATGATCTTTTATTTATGCACTACTTTTTCCCTTTCATCGCCACATGGCTTCTCCTTTACAAAGTATGCTGCATGAATCTCCTTATTGATAACACGCCTTTGCAAGAGCCTTCACGCGGTCCAAAACAATACAGACGAGCTAATTTCTCAAGTTTTGGAACAAGCTAAGGTTATCAGGAACGATCCAATGCATGCAGACTTAATGCACATCATAAATTATAATTTGTAGGCTAAAAGATATCCTGGAACATCCAAATCATGTTCAGTCATGGTACAAAATATAATTTTCTACTGTTTAATCTCAATATACATGACGTGTTGAATACATGCGAACCAAATGCTGACATTGCTTTAGAACGTTGACCTGGTACTACTAACGATCTTGATTTAATCCATGTGAGCTAATGGCCCTCATGACCCAAATGGTCCTCTCATCGGAACGGTCTGATAACATGGAACAGACTATACTTTCCTGCCACGACCTAAAGGTTATAACGACCTAAGAGCATATAGTTTCAATGTTCTACCTGTAGACAAGCTAACTTGGTTATGACGACCTAACAACTGCTGATGTAGCAACGACCCAAAAGTTGCTCTCTGAGCCTCATGACCTTAAGCAAGGTGAACGACCCAAAATCACAAAGCCTTCTTAATACATTTTAATTAGTACGGCCCACAATATCCCCAGTGATCTAAGTGTGTTTGCGGGCCAGATAAGCTTCATTGTTCAAATATGTAAAATGGCCTAATAATTTGTTTAAGCACGTTGTTCTCCTGATTTCTTATATGACCCAAATGTGCCCCCAGTCCTTAGCTCGTAGGACGTACTCTTTAGCTCGTGAGTCATTTTGTTTAGCTCGCAGTTTGTATATATTTTTTAGTCTCGCATCGCGTTTTCACAATGGGGTAAACATTTGTCCCTCGAAGCTTGTGTTTTTGCTTGCGAAAAATGCGGGCTTCGAAATGAACATTGTCGACACGGTCTAGTGTTGGAATTCAGTCATAGCTTTTTATTTGCTATAGCAAAGCATGATTCAATGCTTTGACTAATTGATTCCGAACGATCCAAGTTTTGAACTTGTTGACTGGACTTTTGTGTTCCATAACACCTATTCTATAATGAAAATAAGAACTTGCACGATTTTGGACTTATACTTTGCTATTGATCATCCTCATCAATATCAGGTTAGTTAATCATTAAAAAATGATTTAAAATGAATTGAATGTCATACCTTTGCAGAACTATTTTGTTTAACGGTTTAGACTCGCTAAGCATTGCTTGCATGAATATGGTATTCAAGTTTTAAATTCATAATGGCGCTTGAGTTCTGCCAATCAATATGTATATGAATTGCAGATTTCAAGTTATGCCTTTGTAATGAGTTTCATGATCTTATGTGATGGTTTACGACTTTTCTCATTTGGGAAATATGTATCAGTGATTTATTCTCTGCTTCTCTGTAGAGCTTTGATTATTGGTTCCCCGGCGTTGGAGGTCATCACTAACCTTCATTATGAGAAGGACTTTTTAACTTCTCAAAGTTGGTATGTTCTATCGATCAGTTTTGACATTGGAAACTCCGTTAGATGCCCCGTGTTTTGGAGAGGATGCTATAATCCAACATTCATTCTCTCTTGTCGACTAAATCGACATTGGAGAGTTCATTGAGCGTTAGTGTTTTCTTCATTGGAGAATTCGCTTTCCCTATGGAAAGGAATTTTTTGGTTGTCGTGTCGTTTTGCAGTGCGAACTCCAACGATCTTTATGGTGAGGGTTTGTAACACCACGCATTTTTAATACAATTAAAAATGAAATAAAATTTATGAAAATATGCTTATATAGGTAAATAATGGTGATGTATAATGAGAATTAATTAATACATGGAAGAGAAGAAAAATTAATTCGATAATAGTGTGTGTAACGGAGAAGATAGTAAAATAAGGATATTTAATTTAAATATCAGGAACTAAGTAAAATGGACATCAACATTGCATTCCTCTCGAAATTTTACATGAAACAGAGTCCGAGTTTTCAAAAATCGGAGTCCGTACGAGTAAGTTATGACATTTCAAAGTTTTAGAATTTAATTTAATAACTAAACAGCTCAAAACAGGGCCAAATTCGAATTTCAAATGCACAGGCAGGCTGGGCGGGAGAATTCCCGCTCAGGCAAGGTCGACCAATGGGTCGACTATGTAGTCGACCCCCCTACCCGGTCGACACTAGAGTCGACCTGGGTGTCGACCTGGTCACTTTTCCCAGAATTGGTTCTGGGTTCATCTTAATGTATCTGTACTAGTTCTTGGGCGAGATTCGTAGTTTGATTCCTATATAAATGACCCTAGGCTCCTTGAAAACTCCATAGCAATTCGTGGCGAAGCCATGGCTCTCTTCTCCCTCATTTTTCTTATTCTTCTCCAAATAGATCTTGGATCTACTCTTCACTCTTTTCTCTACAACCTCTATTCTTAAAGCTAAAAAGAATAAGACCTAGAATTACTACAATCGTGGACGAAAAAGAAAAGAGATTTAAATCTAAAAGGCTGCGCAAAGAAAAGAGAAGGAATTCAGATCCGCAACCCACACCGCATATGAAATCAAGGCAAGATCAAGTTGGACACGAAATTAATTCAAGATTAATCTAGTCCTTATTTTGAAAACACCAAGCAATGTGAGTGGTGTTATAATACACTTTTTGTGTAAAATTATGATTTATCGTTCAAACATTCCCTATGTAAACGCGAAATGAAATTGTTGTGGAAATTGGATCTGTAATATTTAACATTGTCATGTGTTCACCTTTAATTATTATGCCTACGATTATGTCCTCTTTTATTCTCCCTCTTTTATCTTTTTATGACTAGGCTATCACGAGCCTAGCTTTATTATGAAATAAATACGACGGAGCGATTATTGCGAACTAAAAGGGGAACGCTTGATTTTGGATCATGACGTGAAATGGAAGGCTTAGTAATAAATTACAATGGGTTTTGAGTATAATATCATCTTAGTAAGATTTGAATGGGTGGACCAAGTTGAAAGGCTTTAAGCATGAACATGAGTCATATATTTGACACCACTGAAATGGCTTAAACATGAATTTGCTTAAAGAAATTGTTCATGGGTACGTGACACTTGAATAAGACATGAATTGTAACTTGGACATGAATAAGAGCATGGGATTTACATCTAGAACTTGACATGAGACTTGGCACCCAAAACTTGAACATGGACATGACGCGTAAATAAACTTAACATGGCCAACTCGAGGTTGGGTTGAGTTTGCAGTATAAACCTGCCCGGAACCGCCCGACGAATCCAGTAACTGCAAACAATAGGACCCCATGTGAGTAGTTGGTCATATCGCACTTGAAACCCGAGGTTAGACTAGGTTGTGGTGTAAATCTGCCCGGACCCGCCCGGCTTGTCCAGTAACCACAACAAAGTCTAATGTGAGAGGTTGTGGTGCATTAATAATTAATTAATGGCACATGGTTCGTAGGGTTAAGCGTGAATTTAAAGACAACACTTAACCAAATTTTTTAATGAACGTTGTAAGGAGATGGGGTCAAGTCGACACGAACATATGAACAAAACTTAACCAAAAATGGAAATAGGGAATGTTAACTACCTATTATAAATCAAAGTTGAAATAGTCGAAGGGGTAATTAAGGGGGTAAACCTGTCCTAGGGACAGAGAATGACTATGACTTAAGATGTAATGTAAGACCTGAAAGGTGCGATAACCTATAATATGGAGTAAGCTAACCAAGAACTATGGGAAAACACCCGTGCGCTATCACCGAATAAAAGAGAACTTAAGTTATGCTTGAGTTCAGGGGAAAACCTTAGTCAACAAGTTGAATTATAAAGCAAGAATATGTGGTCTGATGTCTAAGGTAACGAGAATTGACTAAGTAAAACAACGAGAATGATAACTAAGTAACAAGCCTTAGTTAATAGGAACTAAGCAGTAAACCTTAGTTAAGAAAATGGTCGAGAACGGGAACTAAGTTGTAATCCTTCGTTAAGGGGACTAAGTGGTAAACCTTAGTTAACAAGAGTAATGGGAAAGGAAACTAAGTGGTAAACCTTAGTTAAGAACAACTAAGTAACAATTCTTAGTCAAGGAAAGTGAGCCAGTCCATAAATAGATGAATAACCCGATACGGTAGATCATCGCTTAACTAACACACGAGGAGGAGCGAACGTTTATCTGATTTCGAAAAAGGCTCCAGCAGACTGGGTTACGAAGCACGTAGCTTCGGGGAACATGAGGGTACTCTTGGTATCCCTCTGTGAGGTTGCAGATGATCCGCCTGGGCTCATAGAGGTTAAGGTCTGCGGTAGGAGAACCAAGAGTATGCCTTGGTTGCAATATAAGGCATCCTAAAGACTAGGATGGACCAGAGTGAGGCGGCGATATCTTGTTTAGCCCTGTGATAGCACTCGTCGTCTACCTACCATCTTTAGTCAATCATAGTACGTATACGGAAAGGCAGAGAACTCCCAACAGACCATATACTTGCTATCTAGTTATGGGTGAGGTTGGCCAATAGGAAAGTGGGGGCATAGGTGGCAGGAGTACAGTTCTCATGCTTGATTTTCTTGGATTGCCTTTCATTAGTTGAGGGAGGGGTCACGTGGGACCATAACCACTGGGAGAAAAACAGACCTTAGCATCTGCATCGGCAGACAACTTAAAGCTCCCGACCGAGTTCCGTATTTCTTGATTTAGCCCTGTCACGGGACTCGGGACGCACATATAGTGTACATGTGCACCTAGACATCAGAAATGATTCACGATACATACATGGGAAAAGGGCGCTGTTCAACAGGTAGCATAATCCCTAGTAGTCCTTGGTGGCATAAACCCTAATCGAATCTAGAAAACGTTCAATAGGTAGCATAATCCCTAGTGGTCCTAGGTGGCATAAATCCTAGTTGAACACTCGATAGTTCATGATAAGGAAACCTAGCCTAATCAAGGGTGGCAGCCCAAACGATTTCAAGAATGGTGGCACTACGTTGAAGTACTATAGAATTACGTGATAAAACCCATACGATATACGGCAAGGGACTATACGTATACATGGAAAGGATTATACTAGTTGGGGAAAAATTACATATACGATGTATTAGGTTAAGTCATCCAGTAAGTGGACGAGAATGACATGAGTTGGCCTTGAATGCTAATATTGTGAATAACCTAATAAACAAGAAATTATAACTGAACGGTATATGTAGGGTTACACAAGAGTTTATCATAGTCCAGTCACACAGAACTTATGTTCTGACCCCCTCCTCACAACATGCGCAGGTTAGGTTCATGACAGAGATAGTATTGCTTGACTGCAGGCTTAGCAGTATTATTATTCAGGTAATGCTATTTTGAATAAATTATATTTTACTCCTTCTGCTGTGAGCTGCTTTTCGAACTCTGACATGTTTCTCTCTCTTTGTCTTTTCTGCAGGATACCAGAGCACCCAACTCGGGGTCCGATGGATTGGATTTTTGAAAAAATTCGGTCTTTCGAAACCCGGGTTGTTACTGGGTTGCATCGCCGTGCTTACGAACTCCCACGCTTTGTTTCGCTTAAACGAGCTCCCGCACTTCGTTTCGCGCTTACTAATTCCCGCGAACCATTGGGTTGAGGTCGCTTTGCTCCGCGCTCACGAACTCCCACACTTCATCTCGCTTAAGCGAGATCTCACACTTCGTTTTGCGCTTACGGATTCCAGCGAACCTTTGGTGGGTTTGCCTCTACCATGGGAGGACTTTATTTTGCCTCACTATGGGAGGACTTTTATTTTGCCTCTCTATGGGAGGACTTGATTTTGCCTCTCTTTGGGAGGACTTTGTTTTTGCCTCTCTTTGAGAGGACTTTGTTTTTGCCTCTCTTTGGGAGGACTTTGTTTTGCCTCACTATGGGAGGACTTTTATTTTGCCTCTCTATGGGAGGACTTTATTTTGCCTCAGTTTAGGAGGACTTTGTTTAACCTCAGTATGGGAGACTTTTATTTTGCCTCTCTATGGGAGGACTTTATTTTGCCTCACTATGGGAGGACTTTATTTTGCCTCTCTATGGGAGGACTTGATTTTGCATTGTTCCAGAAGGTGAACATCTTTCCTCGTGTCGGATATGCTTAACTATGGTAAGCAATCGCAGCCGGACTGAGAGGTTGTGACCCTTTGGAACTCACGACTTATGACATTGATTTTGGATGTGCTTGTTGAACTCTCCTCCATTTGACTCTTGGCAACTCCTCCCGCTTACTCTTTAACGTGGTGCTTCCCATCTTTGCATTATGCATATTGATGGTTAGAGCATTTGACATTTGAACTGGTATTTGTCGGAGTTACCTTGCTTCGTCAGGCCTTAAGAGAGAAGATGCTTATTGGATAGCCTGTAATAAGGGATCGCCTATCAGCAAATTTTCATGTCAGTTTAGCAAGTCAGAGATTTACAAAAGCAGGTAACATTCATTCGTTGTACTTTTGTTCTGTACAATGCATGTAAATCGTTACAGACTATTTACAAGAAAGTAAAACATAGCGCAGAGTAAAGTAATGCAGGAAGTAAAATAAATGCGATAGTGGTCGCTTATTCTGACCTGCAAATATTAGATCATCATCAACGACTGTCAGTTGATTATCAGCCTTGGAATAGCTTGAGTAGAGGCTGCGTTGCTTGGACTAGCTTGGTCATTTGATGCCTCTTGCCCCTGGGGTGCTGCAGAAGGATTTTCATCATGGGAATTCTTCACATCCTGTTGCAGACGGTCCTTCTTAATCAGCACTTCGATCAACGATCTCAAATGCCTGCACTTGTTGGTGTTGTGGCCTGGCTGATTATGGAATCGGCAGAACTTCCCAGATTTAGTCAGATGGTCATTCATTCTTATTGGCCAATGGCTCCGGGTAATCTTCTGCATCCTTTTTGGCAAGGTAAATGTTTTCAAGAGTATCATTCAGAGGTGTTTGAATAGACGAGTCAAGAGGACGAAACTTTTTATTAACTTTGTTGTCGTTTCCGTTGTTGGCTCGCTTCTGCCCCTGGGGATTCTTTTGATTAGATTGGATAGCTGCACTTTTAGGAGCTTCAAGGAGTTGGTTACCACCAATGATTTGAAGAGGTACAGGATTATTGTCCACTCTCATGTACTCCTCTGCGTTCTTATCGAACTTGTCGAGCATAGTTGGTTCCTTCATCTTTATCCATCTTCCGAATTCGCTCGTTTTGTCTATAGCATCGAGTAGAGCCATGAGGACTATACGTGGTTCCGGATTCCTTACTTCAGACAAGGCAATATTGAATTGACTAAGGAAAACTTTGATAGTTTCCCCTAGCTTCTGTTTCATGGATGAGAGCATTATAACATCCTTGGCTTTGGTAGCATACAAGCGGAACTGTTCTTTAAACTTTTTGGTTACGTCAGAGAAACGGTTTATGGATTTGGGTGGTAGCTTCGTGAACCATAGTGATGCATCACCTTCTAAGCAGAGAGGAAAATATGTGCATCTCATTTCATCAGTCACCTTATCTGCACTCATATGCCACTCGTATTTGAATAGGAAGTAGTTTGGATCAACAAGGCCGTTGTACGAAGGCAAAGTTGGTGGATTAAATTTCTTTGGACATTTTGCTTCAAGGATTCTTTCAGTAAACAGAGTCCTATCGGGAGAGAAGTTCCATTCTCTTTCATCATCTTTGTTGGCTTGATTCCTTTTCATGACTCGTTCTATCCTATCCGAGATGTATTCTTCAGCATTATGGCGCTCGGTGAAGCTTAGCTCTTTACCAAATGTTCGTCTAGGCATACGATCTCGATTAGAGAGTTTTGGACCTTTGCCTTCTCGACGAGAAATTGCCCCCGAGATAGGATTAGTGACCTTTCGAGCATTCGCTTCGGAATAGCTCTTAGCTCTTGATTTCAATTCTTCGACATTAGATTCGTCATTGTCACTTGCCCAATCATAATCGTCTTCCATATTGTCGTTGCGGTTTTGACCGGAAGCGGGCGATTTATCATTCTTTTCGAGGTCCACATGCACTTTCGGAGGGGCTGGTTTTGTTCGAGCATTAAGGATAGCATCAAGTTTCTCCATCATCGCTTTAGTAGAGGCATCCATTTGGTTGCTCACGTTGGCAATAGCGGCTTTTAATTCATTTCTACTCACACTGGCTTCGCTTTCCGAGTTTTCACGAACTTCAAAGTGGTTTGCGTGGGGTGTTTCTTCATTAGCAACAATATCGGCTTCTACCATGATTCTGCTAGCGGTCTTCTTAGATTTGGCCATAATTTTGAAGAAGGTTGCGGTTTAGAACTTTAATGGCAAGGCGTTCAACTTTGTAAGAGTGTGAGAGGAGGTAGGATATGCAAACACGACCCCATGGTGGGCGCCAAATGTTTCCTCTAAATATGGAATCAACACCAAAGGAGCAAACGATGCACTTCACCGATTCGGTAAAATTAAAATGTGGAACTGCGTAATCACAAAATAAAATGCATGAAATGAAGACAAAAGAATTTTTATAGTGGTTCGATTCTAAATGAATCTACATCCACTTTACAATCAATTCTCATTACAGAATTTTGCTCTACAATATTCATGAAATCTCTCATACATTTATTTCTCACTTTTCTCTTTTTTATGATCTAAATACACTTGAATTTGACAAACGGATGGAATAAATCATGTGCTTTGCGATGGTAGATGTATCAATCCTTGATCACTTAGGTGCTATTGTGTTCTTCCATGATTTGATGAGATTTTGTGCTTAGATCCGAATTTTGAGAGGATTGGTGAAGGTTTGAGATTGCTTGGAATGATGTTGGAGAGCTTTCTTATGTTGTATGAATGAGATTCAAAGAGCTTTGATCCAATTGGAGATAACTTTAATTATTATAGGAATGGATTTGATCCGCATGAAGTTGGAGATGAGTTGTTAGATCCATGAGAGCCATTAGTGAAGTTGTAGACAAGCTTTGAATTTGGCGGCACCTCCTCATAGGAATGAATTTAGGGCCCCTATATCGAGTGTGAAATAAGGGGGTATTTATGGGAGGTGTTTAGATGGAGGGGCATTTCTATAATTAAGTGGTGCAACATACAGTTGTACATATATGCGATACACGATCTAAATGGAAGGACCTACAATGAAATCGCGGACTGAAGCATTTGCGGGTTAGAGTATTAACGCTGAAACAAGCTAAGATAGCCTGTCCTTTATATTTTTCCAGTTGTTCATCACATGACTTCCATGCTCTCTGGAACGATCTGTAGTATGTTTGCTTTTTGCACGTTCCATGCTTTTATGAAAATCAGCATGTGAGTGTGATATTTATACCGGTGCCATTCCTTTACATTGACACATGTCCTTTATGTGATCTTTCACAAAAATGGAAGAGTGATCTACTGCTGATATCAAGTCGATGAGCTAAAGAGGGTTGTGATGATGACCGGGTAGTTGCTAATTTACTAGGGACGACCTAAATCATATACGGAAAAAAACAGTCCATGCTGTTAGACTTTAAACAATCTAGAAATCTCCTTGCATCCCAAAAATATGCGAACGGCCTAAGGAATTATTCATTTCGTGTCACAATATGCATGTTTCTCCTCATTTGGTACTAGCTGGCACCATCTTTGGACCCAACTTCACATGGTACGTATGACCCAAACATTAGTCTTTATGGTCCAAAATGGAAACAGGAGGCACGTCCTTATTTTTTCCAGATGAGCTAACATGCTGGTAACGACCTTAATGCATACGTAATGACCTTTTATTTATGCACTACTTTTTTCCTTTCGTCGACACGTGGCTTCTCCTTTACAAAGTATGCTGCATGAATCTCCTTACTGACAACACTCCTTTGCACTAGAGCCTTCACACGGTCCAAAACAATACGGACGAGCTAATTTCTCAAGTGTTGGAACAGGCTAAGGTTATCAGGAACGAGCCAATGCATGCAGACTTAATACACATCACAGATTATAATTTACGTGCTAAAAGACATCCTGGAACATCCTAAAGCATGTTTAGTCATGGTCCAAATTATGATTTTCTATTGTGTAATCTCAATATATATGATGTTCTGAATACTTGCGAACCAAATGCTAACATTGCCTTAGACCGTTGACCTGGTGCTACTAACGATCTGGATTTAATCCATGTGAGCTGAATGGTTCTCACGAGCCAAATGTTCCTATCTCATCGGAACGGTTTGATAACATGGAACGGACTATACATGCTTGCCACGACCTAAAGGTCATGACGACCTAAAAGCATATATTTTCAATGTTCTACCTATAGACGAGCGAACTTGGTCATTATGAGCTAACAACTACTGATGTGGTGGCGACCCAAAAGTTGCAGTCTGAGACTCACGACCTTAAGCGAGGTGAACGACCCAAAATCACATGGCCTTCTCAATACATTGTGAACAGTACGGCCCACAATATGCCCAACGATCTAAGTGTGTTTGCGGGCCAAATAAGCTTCATGGTTCAAATATGTAAAACGGCCTAACAATTTGTTTAAGCACGTTGTTCTCTTGGTTGCTTATACGACCCAAATGTGCACCTAGTCCTTAGCTCGTAGGATGTACTCTTTAGCTCGTGAGTCATGTTTTTTAGTTCGCAGTTCGTATATATTTTTTAGTCTCGAATCGTGTTTTCACAACGGGGTTGACAAGTGTGAAGGAAAAAATTTGTAACATTCCGTAAAATTCATAAGTATAAATAAATAAAACCAATCAATTAAATGATATGGCTGGAAAAATGAGATTTTGCAGCTTTAGGAATCTGACTAGGAAACTCTTTTATTTGGATTTGCGGTGAAATTTTGAATCGTTTTCATATATAATATGCTGAAAACGGTTAATGTATGAAGAAGTTATGAACAAATGAATTTGGACAGTGCATACAGTAAACATAAAAAAATATTTATGTGAATATTATATATATATATCGTCCAAATAATAATTTAAAATAAAAGAGGGAAATTCAAGTTTTGAATTTTGAGATAAGACCTAGGGACAACGTATATTGGATATATGAAAAAGAATGAAGCAAATTAAGAACATAATTAATAAAATTAACGGCTCAACAACACAGCAAAATTGGGCGTTCCACCCCGAAGGGTTCGACTGCTCCCCCGACCACTAGGCGGTTGGGAAGCCCAATTCTGCTTATGTGGATAAGGGGTTTCTTACAGGTTATGTTTATATGAAAGGCTTGGATTAAATCTTATAAATCCGACAACTCACGCTCACATGAGTGAGTATAAATAACCCCTCGAACCCTACACTAGAAACCCTAATCTTCTACATCTCTACCTCCATGCTGCTAAATTCCATAGAAAAATGAAGAGAATAGGGTGAATTTTTCTTTTACTTCTCTATCTCTATTTTATATCTCTTTATTTCATTGTATCTATGTTTAGGATTTTGGAACTTAGCATGAACATATATGTATAAGACACTAATTGTATGTTTCTTATATGTATATTGTTAGGAGACCAATCAGAGCTCGCTTGAACGCTAAGAACCATTGCAGATCTTGAAATTCTACCACGTTTCCACTTAATTTGTGAGTGGAATCTAGTTTTACTTAAAGGCATATTCATGTTTTTAATAGTTTTCCATATGAATTGATATGCCTATGAAGATTTGGATTACGATAGTATGAACATAAAATTCCCTAAAACTTCTATTTTGTAATTACATAGGAAATTATCATGTTGAATTGGTTTTGTGGGATTGTGGTTTTTGTATTTGATTAAAGGTAAATATGAGTGTTGTACTATTATTTATATTTTATGCGATTCACCGTTATTTTCATTTGTCTTCGCCTAAAAAGGTCTGGATTTGATTGTTTCGTAGTTTGAATTGGGTTTGGATCCTATTTCGGGTGTAAACGCATTCATAAATTGGAATAAGTCAAATATAAACATTTTTGGGTTTATAACACCACAAAAAAGGGTGAACTGGGTGAAATATGGATTGCAAACATACATGTGTGCATGTATGTAACACTCTACTTTTAATTTAATATTGTAATAATTTCCACATGCCTAGGATGCAAGTTTAAAATTGTACCTATATTTGTTTTTCCATCCACTTCCACTTGTTATGTTATCATATTGTTATTATGCCTATGTTGTAGTGGTAAATGTATGAAAAATCCAATTTGCATGTCTTAATTTGGATAAAATGACAATTGCCACCTCGTTAGAATGTTTCCCCATTTATATGAATGTTACGTTAATTAGGTGCTATTATTACATTACATATATAAATGTAATCAGCGTAATTAACGTTATATTCGCGTAATAAATGCGATTAGGCTAGAGTTTGAATTTGAAATGTCTACTTAACAAATATACGTATATTTGTTTGCTTATGTGTGCGTATATATAGAATGGCTTAAATATATATAAATAAGTGACACATAGACACGAGGTTAGTTGCCATTTGTGGCAGAAGCCTACCCAGAGCTGACCGACATATCCAACAACCACAAGTAGGCCCAACTAATGTGAGATGTCTAGGTGCCATGGCCCATTCATAAACTTAGTACACTAGACACGAGGTTAAATCGACTGGTAGTAGAAGCCTGCTCGAAACCGACCGACATATCCAACATCTACAGGAATATGATTTAATGTGAGAGGTCTAGTGTGTGTGTGTGTGTGTGCGTGTGTGTGTATTTATAAGTCTGATGTGTGAAAACATATAGGTTTACTACGCCTTAAGAAGGTCTTAAATGGCTGACTAACCTTTTTATCTAATTTGGGTCTTAAGTGGTTAGGACTAGGATCCCTCCGAAGGTTTATTCCTTGGAGAGGAACCAAAGTCATGGGACCCACACTTATTAGTATTAAGGTAGGTTTTTGGGTCCTCCTTCTTTAAAAGTGGTTAAACATAAAATGGTAATGGATTAGGGTAGTTCACGGGGATGTCCAACTCCTCTAGAAGCTGGCAAGGGCTTAATTAGGGACATGTTGGTAATTGAAAGGATATATGGTTGCATGCTCACCAACCATCCAAGGGAAGTCTTAAGCGACATAGTTGTCCTACCAGGTAATCTCAGTTAAGTAGTAACGTTTGCAATACTACTTCTCATATTACAAATAAGAGAACAGACTTAAGAACATTGACGTACTAGGACGGGGTCTGAAAGGGCTAGGGGTTCGCCTCAGTGTTATAAGAGATAGTAAGAATCCACCCTTAATAGGGCCATAAGTGACCGAGAATACCACCTCGTTGGGTCTTTACCCTAAAGGCACTAATAGGGTATTGACTTGGATATCCACCCCATTAGTTAGAAACTTGATATTTGTTGTGTGTTGTGTAAACATACCTTGACATATGTAACCTGCTAAAAATATAGGGTATGGACATTAAGTAACACTTTATTCCAGTCACACAGAACTTTACGTTATGACCCCCTCTCCTTAACATCCAATAGGTAAGTAGATGGGTTAAAGCTATGGATGAAGTCATGATTGAAGCCGATGGAGAAGACAAAGAATTATGATATTATTAGCAGTTATTTCTTTGCCTCTTTTGGAATCTTATGAAAATGAACTATTTGATGTACCTATTGAATAAATGTAACTTCGACTGTGTAGTTCTGTGGTTTTGAAATAAATAGTACATCTTATTTTTGATATTATAATTTTCTCTTCCCGTTATATGAGAATTCCATCCGAAGTATATGATTATTACCATCTGTACAAATGTAATCCTTACAGGAACCAATGACCCCATTTAGAGTGGCTCTAAGTTTCGATGGGCATTTTATGGGTTGAAATTTAGGCCCATTCCGTACGAATTGTTACATTTGGTATTAGAGAATAGGTTACCCGATTTAAGTGAAATATACGAGGCATATTTGTGATTTGGAAAAGATTTTTTAAACTATATATATACCCCAATATGCATATGCATTTATACTAGGCATCTTTATCGTTTTCAACGTTATATACTGTCTCAGGAGTATCCACTAAGGTATTCTTCGCTTTCTTTTTAGATAGTAAAATGGCTAAAAATCAAAATGAGCATTGTAACCGGGCAAGGCCCAGGTACTTGCCCAAATGGTTTTAGCGGTACCTCCATACTGTGGAACATGTCCCTATCGCGAATCCTGCCCCACCGGCTCCTGCATCTCATGCTGCTGAAGTGGCTTTTGACTTTTCCCGCTTATTGATCTCGAAACTGGATTCAACACCAAAGGTACATGAAATGCACTTCACCAATCCGATAAGGGGGAATAAAGTGAGGCTGCAATCAAAGATATACCAAAAACATAAAAGTAAGAACACAAAGTTTTTATAGTGGTTCGATCCGATGAGGATCTACATCCACTTTCATAAGAGATTCTGTTATCAATATAGTGATTCCAAAATTTTAGTTCTCTCTTACAACAATTAATCACTCTCTATCGAATAGATCTTATTCGGATTCACCAAGGATTTTTGCTTGATTTTGGAGAATAACTGTTTAGAATTGCTTAGGATAGATGTGGGAAAGTTTCGGCAGCATTTCGTCCTCCCAAAAGCTCATCCTCCTAGTAAAGGAATGTGAGGGGTATTTATAGGTGGAGTTCAGATCAGGTGGCAATTACGTAAATACTGTGCTCTTGCTTTAGGTCATAGGCGGGCTAGAATAGACGTTACATGGTCCAAAGCAAGGTAGGACGTGCTAAATAAGGCGGAGCGTCCCAACTCGTTCTAGCTGAAGGTAGCACGAGCTAAAGGACGCGGTGCGGGCTAGATTGTGACACCGTGGGTTTGGACAGAGCGGAGCGACCCAAGTGTGTTCAGAACAGGCTAAACTAGAATGAAGCAGTTTGGGCTTTGGTGAAACGGGGTAAAAACCTTTAGCGAGATGGTGATCCAACAACCCTGCAATTTAGCTTCTGAGTGGACCAAGATGCCCTAACGACTTAAGATGTTCAAACGGGCCAAATCCTCATGAACACCCCATATTATTTGAACGATCTAAGATGCTGTAACGACGTAGGGTACTCATGTAAGTTAGGGAGCTCATCGAGTTGGGACATGACGACCCAAAGGGCCTAATGACTTAAAATCATAAATCAATCAAAACATGCTCATTATTTTCCGGAACATATTTTATGTGTTAACATTTGCCCCTCGAAGTTCGTATTTATTGAAAATAATACGGGCTTCAAATTTGTTTAACATGCGATTTAAGATTTTAAGTCGTTTGGGCCTTCAGATCGCGTGAGCCATTAGAGTATTTCATTTCTAGATCGTCCAACTGCTTAGGTCGTGATATGGTTTCAAGTCGTTGCTATTCCTGGGCCGCTTTTTAATAAGTGTCCATTGGTATTCTCCTCGGAATTAGACCGCTATGGGGCCCTGCGAACTTGGCTTATTTGCTTAACTCCCTCTTTATCTCCTCTTCAAGTCATTATTCTTTTAAAACCTTTACTTAAGCTAAAATCTTCATCAATGGCAGCCAACACCAACTAAATCCACCGATTCATACCATCATCAAAGCAATTGAAGTCCAAATAATCTCTTAGCCTTATAACCAAGTTCGAAGTTCCTCATCACCAAGAACTAGGTGCGATTCAAGGCTTTTGCTTACTGTATGCATGTTCATTTTAGGTTGAACTTGATGTTATTAGACTTTGTGTGATTATTGTTTGGTACAATTTCAATCGTGCATTTGATGACATTGTTAATGGGTTTAGTGACTTTGAGCGTGCCTGTTTGTGATGATTCTTAGCTTAACCTTCATGCACAAATTCTCACAACTTGGTCGTGGCTCTAACCAATAAGTACTACGCACACTAGAATAATAAACTTGCTCAATTCTGTAGTTTTTTTGACGTCCTTAAGTTGCAATATCATGCCTCGCTGCTCTTTTCAAAGTTGAAGCGCCTCTGTTGGTTGTACATCTCAGGGCATTGTTTTGAAATGTCTCGCGTTGAATTAGGTCGCTGCAACCACTTTTAGGTTTTAGACCGCAACCCCACTCTAGGTCATTGTGATAATTCAAGGCCTTAGGTCATCATTTCAGTCCTAAACTTTGAGTCGCTGAACCCTTGCACTCTTATGTTGTTCATGACCTAAAAAATTTAGAGGAAAAGATTTCATAAGGAACCGGACTGTTGTAGCGACCTAAAGCTTCTTGGTCATGTAGAGCAACCTAGACCCCGATACCATACATAACGACCTAAAATTCTAAGGCTGGGAGGAACGATCTGAAACATTTTAGATATGTTGTTTTCTAGTTTGATATTCATTTCTTGACATTGCTACATGCACAGGAAGTCTAAAAGAACTGCAGGGACCTCAAGTGAAGACCCAACTCGCAAGCACCATAGGTTGGAAAAACATCCGATGTCAGAAATTGAAACTTCCCCTATTGCCCCCAGTCTGGTCGAGCTAAAAGCCATCATAGACAAGCCTAGTTACGTCTCCAAACCACACACCTCTGAACTTGCCGATCGCTTCAAAGGCTGGTGTCTTCAAGGAGTGAACTTTGACCATTTTAGCTTGGATATATATATCCGTATGACAATCGAGAACAATCTCTGATGATTTGGACATTGTGAAGAATCATTTGCTAACGCAACTTAATGCTATTAGGACTTGGACGGACAAGTGTCTTTATGAGATTGGTCAATATTACGCGCGCAAATTAGGAGCATGGAACACCTTACCTTGCGAGCTTCAGAGGCTGAATAGGGAGAACATTGAGCTCATCACCACTTTGGAAAGGACAAGGCCACACTTATTCAGGCTCTTAGGTCTCAGGATGAGTTCATTGCTGAACTATCAAGTCCTGGAGGCAAGGCAGAGATGACTAGTACTCCTCCTCCCGCTCAAGGTGGGGAATGATATATTGATGAAAGGAAGCAGTTCTCTTTTCTGTTTTTTGTTATTTATCTTTTATGTTCTCATGTTGTAGAATGGTTGTATATGCGAGTGATGGTTCTCTCTTAACACACTTATGATATTTTGCGTCCAATGTCTCTGTATTGGGCTTGTGATGTAGTGACGAAACTGTATTTTTCCTGATGCACTTCAAGCCTTTATGCTAAAATCAAAAGCTATTCGCTGTGGCGATCTTTTGATTTTGAATTTATTCGTCTCATGCTTCCTGTTCTGCATTTAAGACAAAGCTTTACATGATTTCGGACTAATACTCGTTATCAACTGTCTATTTGACAACAGATTAGCTAGAGAAGAATTGTAATGAACTTTGACTTGCATTGAATTGTATGCTAGCTTAGGACCATCTTATCTGATGGTCCAAAACCCATTGAGTACTGTTCGCATAGTCATAGTACTCTAATTCAAATTCGTGTTAACGCTTAAAGTTGACCTGTCAACTTAGGTTGACTATAGGTCCTGGACATTATCACTCTAATGACTCATATGAGTGTGTTCGACACCTTTCGCATCTGAGATTCCAAATGCTACGTAAGTGGATTTTTCATTCTTCATATCTGATATTTCAAATACCACGCGAATAATTTGATACTTTTCACATCTGAGATTCCAGATGCTACGCAAGTGAACTTTTTCATTCTTCATATCTGACATTTTAGATGCTATGCGAATAATTCGACACTTTTCACATCTGAGATTCCAGATGCTACGCAAGTGAACTTTTTCATTCTTCACATCTGACATTTCAGATGCTACGCGTATAATTCGACACTTTTCACATCTGAGATTCCAGATGTTACGCAAGTGGATTTTTTTTCATTCTTCACATCTGACATTTCAGATGCTACGCGAATAGTTCGACACTTTTCACATCTGAGATTCCAGATGCTATGCAAGTGGATTTTTTTTCCATTCTTCACATCTGACATTTTAGATGCTACGTGAATAATTTGATACTTTTTACATCTGAGATTCCAAATGCTACATAAGTGAACTTTTTCATTCTTCACATATGACAATTCAGATGCTACGCGAATAATTCGATACTTTTCACATCTGAGATTCCAGATGCTACACAAGTGGATTTTTTTTCATTCTTCACATCTGACATTTCAGATGCTATGCAAATAATTTGACACTTTTCACATCTGAAATTCCAGATGCTACGCAAGTGGATTTTTTCGTTCTTCACATCTGACATTTCAGATGCTATGCGAATAATTCGACACTTTTCACATCTGAGATTCTAGATGCTACGCAAGTGGATTTTTTTTCATTCTTCACATCTGACATTTCAGATGCTACGCGAATAATTCGACACTTTTCACATCTGAGATTCCAGATGCTACATAATGAACTTTTTGGCTGTTTTATTGCTTTGCGGGATGGCAATCAGTCCCTTTACCATATTCTTGACTTAGCAAGTTATTCTGGTTTAGGAGCTGAAGCTTTGGGCCCCTTACTAAGGGAGATCCCCCTTTGATAAAGGTTTCAGCTTTTTCATCTATTTGTCGTGGTGCCTGCTCACTGTTTAAATCTCTTCGAATTTTCCGTTCACTTTTCAAGGTAGTGTTTTTCCCTTTTTTTGGCATTTGCGCATGTTGGGAATTCACAACATTCAGCCCTTGGACCAGCATTGTATTAGTCGCTATGATACAAGAGCAAGCACTCGACAGTTGACTTGCAATATGAAATCAACTTTTACCAAAGTTTCGATTTGATATATGACTTCACAAGTGAGAAGCTCATTCAAAAATATATGCCCTTAGTCGCAGAGCTTATGTTTAGTGTATCACCTGTTTTTCCTGATCAACTCCTCAATGAGTTTCTTCAAGTGTTGGCACTTGTTAGTGTTGTGACCAAGTTGGTTGTGAAATCTGCAAAACTTTCCCGAGTTTACTGCTTTGTTACTTATCTTCATTGTGTTTGGCTCTGCATACTCCTCAGAATTCGTGGTTGCCAGATAGAAGTTTCGAGGAGTGTCTTCAAAGGAGTTAGCTCTGACGAATTGAAAAGGCAAGACTTCTTAGTAGCCTTGTTGCTGTTTCCACCACTGATCCGCTTCTGCCCCTGAATACTCTTTTGGTTAGATTGCATGGATGCACTCGTGGGAGCATCAAGAAGTGGCTTACCGTCAATGATCTGAAGGGGCACATGATTGTCATCTATCCTCATGTACTCCTCTTCTTTTTTATAGAATTTATCAAGCGTAGTCGGTTCTTTCATCTTTATCCACCCTCTGAATTCACTCATTTTGTCTATAGCATCGAGTAGAGCCATGAGGACTATGCGTGGCTCGGGATTCCTCACTTTGGATAGGGCAATGTTGAATCAACTAAGGAAGGCTTTGACATTTTCTCCTGACTTCTGTTTCATGGATGAGAGTGTTATAGAGTCCTTGGCTTTGGTAGCATATAAGCGGAACTGCTCTTTGAACTTTTTGGTCAGATCGGAGAACCGATCAATGGATTTAGGAGGTAGTTTTGTGAACCAGAGCAATTCGGCTCTTTTAGGTAGAGAGGGAAATATGTGCATCTCATCTTATCCGTTGCCTTAACTGCACTCATATGCCACTTATATTTGAACAAAAAGTAGTTCGGGTCAACGAGACCATTATACGGAGGCAGAGTTGGTGGGTTGAACTTCTTCGGACATTCTGCGTCGACGATCCTCTCAGTGAATTGAGTCCTATCGGGAGAGAAGTCCCATTCCCTTTCATCGTATTTGCTAGTTTGATTCCTTTTCATAGCTCGTTCTATCATATTTGAGATGTATTCTTAGGTGCTATGATGCTCTACGAAGCTGAGCTCCTTACCAAACATTCGCCCAGGAATACGGTTGTGACTAAAGAGCTTAGGTGCTTTGCCCTCTTGCCGGGAGGTTGCCCTTGTGACAAGATTAATGACCTTTCGAGCATTCATTTCTAGATGACTCTTAGCTTTTGATCTCGATTCTTCAATATTAGATTCATCTCTGTCACTTTCCCCATCATAACCATCTTCCATATTGTTGTTGTGGTTATGATCGGAAGCGGGCGACTTGTCATTCCCTTAGAGATCCACATGCACTTTCGGAGGAACTAGATTTCATCGAGTGTTAAGGATAACGTCAAGTTTTTCCATCATCATTTTGGTAGAGCATCCATCCGATTGTTGACGTTGGCAATAACGACTTTTAATTCGTTTCTGGTCACACCGGCTCCGCTTTCTGAATTTTCGCCAACTTCAAAGCGGTTTGTGAGTGACTTTTCTTCATTAGCAACATCATCGGCTTCCACCACGGTTTTGCTAGTGGTCTTCTTAGATTTGGCCATAATGTTGAAGACTGATGCGACTTAGAACCTTAACGGAAAGGCGTGAGTAGAGGTAGGAGATATGAACGCGGCCCCACGGTGGGCGCCAAATGTTGATCTTGAAATTGGATTCAACACCAAAGGTACATGAAATGCACTTCACCAATCCGGTAAGGGGGAATAAAGTGAGGCCGCAATCAAAGATATACTAAAAACATAAAAGTAAGAACACAAAGTTTTTATAGTGGTTCGATCCAATGAGGATCTACGTCCACTTTCATAAGAGATTCCATTATCAATATAGTGATTACAAAATTTTACTTCTCTCTTACAACAAATTAATCACTTTCTCTCGCATAGATCTTATTCAGATTCACCAAGGATTTTCACTTGATTTTGGAGAATAAGTGTTTAGAATTGCTAAGGATAGATGTAGAAAAGTTTTGGCAGCACTTTGTCCTCCCAAAAGCTTATCCCCCCTAGTGAAGGAATGTGGGGGGTATTTATAGGTGGAGTTCAGATCAGGTGGCATTTATGTAAATACTGTGCTCTTGCTTTAGATCATAGGCGGGCTAGAATAGATGTTACACGGTCCAAAGAAAGGCAGGATGTGCTAAATAAGGCGGAGCGACCCAACTCATTCTAGCTGAAGGTAGTGCATGCTAAAGGGCGCGGTGCGGGCTAGATTGTGACACTGCGGGCTTGGACAGAGCAAAGCGACCCAAGCATATTCGGAACGGGCTAAACCAGAATGAAGCAGTTTGGGCTTGGTTAAACGGGCTAAAAACCTTTAGTGAGTTAGCGATCCAACAACCCTGTGAGTTAGCTTTTAAGTGGACCAAGATGCAACCAACGACTTAAGATGTTTAAACGAGCCAAAGCTTCATGAACACCACATATTATTTGAACGATCTAAGATGCTGTAACGACCTAGGGCACTCAAGTGGGTTAGGGAGCTCGTTGAGTTGAGTGGACACGACGACCCAAAGGGCCTAATGACTTAAAATCATAAATCAATCAAAACATGTTCATTATTTTCTGGAACATATTTTATGGGTTAACACCGCTTTTGTAAGACCTTTGCGAATATTGGAGGAAATCGTTTTATGGAAAGGTAGGCTTTGCTAGTGCCCATTCTTGGACTATGGATTGTGAAAGAATCTTTGAAGCTAGATCATGTCCCCATGAAGTAAAAGAAGGACAGCGGCCTGACATTTGAAGGGTGAAGCCCTAGAGTGGTGGAACTTGATATCGATGGAGAATGGAGGCCGAATCTTTATATGGGCGAGTTCTAGACCCGGTTTGAAGCAAAGTTTTTAACTCGGGCCGAAATGACTATTCGGCTAGAGAAATTCATACACCTCAAGCAAGGAAGCTTGAATCTGCAAGAATATGTATCCAAATTCATTGAGTTATGTAAGTATGAGAGACACTCCCATAAACAAAGCACTTAGATTTGGCAAAGGACTAAACTCCCGGTTGAAGGAGACCTTATTAACCTAAGTAACTTTTGGGGAAACCTTCGAGACTCCAGTTGAGACTGCTACCCTCTGTGCAGCCAAAAGCTCCAAAGAAGATAAAGAGGGGGAGAAAGGAGAAGGCTCCAATAAAAACTAGAAGAAGGAGTGGCGGAAGAACAAGAAAAAGAACAAAATAAAAAAGGACGCAAAGACTTGTACGAGGTGCAACTGCAAGGGCCATGAGGACAAGGATTGTAGGACCTCATTCGCGAAAAAGGAGTTCAAGAAATTTTTACAACTGCCATGAAGAAGGACACATTTCCATAGACTGCCCAAAGTCCAAAGCTGCCAAGAGTGGCCAAACTATGCAATTGAAGCAACCCCAATTCAAAGCCGACCCCCGAGAGACCAAGGGCTACCCTCACTTGAAGGTTTATTCTCTATTTTAGGAAACTCGTCGTATACCTTGTTTGATTCCAGAGCGACCCATTGTTTTATCTCCAAGCGATTAGTAAATTTGTTGAACCTTTCCATATCTATCTCAGATAGTCCGATAGAGGTGGCTAACCCTTTCAAAGGATCTAAGTATCTCGAGCTATTGTGTAAAGACCTAGTATTGGAGGTTGACAATGTCAAATTCCATTGTGAAGCATATGCATTGGATTTTTTGAGGTATGACCTTATCCGAGGTATGGACTGGCTATCGTTTTATGGGGTCATCCTAGACTGCGATAAGAGACTCGTTCGTCTTGGGGGGCGAGGATGACACAACCTAAATATTTCTTGTAATGTTGGAAATAAGGACAAAGCCATATTATATTCCTTGCCTCCTAATTCTGAAGGACCATCTTTGGTCCCTATAGTCTGTGAGGTTTTGGATGTCTTCGAGGAAGTCACTTGGACATCCACCCCATAGAGAAATCTCCTTTCGTAGTGAATTAGAGAAGGGCGCTAGACCTGTAGCACTGCCCTTGAGGCATATGGCACCCAAGGGAAGAAGGGAGTTAGATAAACAAATTTCCGAGTTATTGCAAAAATGTTTTATTCGTCGAAGTACCTCAAAATGGGGTGCAACTGTTGTATTTGCCACCAAAGCAGATGGTTCTTTGAGACTTTGTGTGGACTACAGGGAAGTTAATAAATTGACCAAAAAGAATAGGTACCCTTTACCAAGAATCGTTGACCTTTTTGACAACTTGGGAGGAACCCGAGTATTTTCCCAACTAGATCTTGCTACTGGATTTCAACAGTTAAGGATTGTGGAGGATAGCAAGGTCAAAACTACGTTTAGGACGCCAGATGGATTGTTCCAATGGGAAGTTATGCCCTTCGGATTAACGAATGCACCCGCTTTATTTGTTGACCTCATGAGTAGAGTGTTAAGGAGAATTCTAACAAAGTTGTAGTAGTCTTCGTAGAAGATATCCTTATATTTTGAATGATCGTGAGGAGCATGATAAACACTTGAGACAAGTGCTGGGGATATTAAGAAAGAACCAATTTAAAGCAAAATTCTCGAAGTGCCATTTTTGGAGGGAAGAAGTAAGATTTTTAGGACACATTGTATTGAGTAAAGGCTTGGCCGTAGACCCCGCGAAGATCGAGACAATCAAGGATGGAGGATACCCCGAATGCTACAGAGGTAAGAAGTTTCCTTGGATTGGCCAGATTTTATATGAATTTCATTAAAGACTTCACGAAGATTGATATTGCATTCACCCAATTGACAAGGAAGAATTTGGTATTGACTTGGAGTAATAAAAGTGATACAACCTTTAAGAAATTAAAGGAAGCATTAACTAACGTACTAGTCCTAATTACACCCGATGGTTCAAAATTATTTACAACTTACACTGACTCATGTGGGACCGGTTTAGGAGCCGTTCTTATGCAAGAAGGAAGAGTAGTTGCCTATGCTTGTAGACAACTCAAGGATGCAGAGAAAAGATATCTGATACATGACCTTGAGTTAGCCGCAGTAGTGTTCGCCCTTAAGATATGGAGGCATTACCTTTTGGGGGGAAATTTAAACTCTTTACTGACCATAAGTCCCTTAAATATTTATTTCCTGAACGTGACTTAAACTTGAGGCAACAAAGTGGATGGATTATATTGCCTCATTTGACTTTACAATCCAGTATACCCTGGGCATGGGGAATGTTGTGGCAGATGCTTTAAGTAGGAAACATGCAATTTTGAATGCGATCTCAGAGTGGAAACGGTTAGAGTTCCTCGCAAACTTTAATTTGCAATGCTTACCAACTACTTCCAATGGTTTTCTTGGGGTGATGATGATTAGACTTACCCTAAGAAAAAGAATCCAAAGTGCACAAGACCTTGACGAGGAGTTAAGAGGAATAAAGGAGAAAGTGGTAAAGAGAGAGACCTTTCCTCATTCGGTTAGATGTTCGATTGGCAATGATGGGAGTTTACTTTGGAATGGACGATTTTACGTCCCTAAGCATGAAGGGTTGAGAAGAGAAATTTTAAAGGAATGGCATAAATCAAAATTGACCATACACCCTAGTGGGTATAAAATGTACAAGGATATGAAGAGGAATCTCCATTGGGAAGAAACGAATGTAGATATAGCCGAATTCATGGCCAAATGCTTGACATGCCAAAAAGTCAAGGTGGAACAAAGAAAACCTGGATGACTGTTATTACCATTAGAGATCCCCATGTGGAAGTTGGAGCATATTTCCATGGACTTTATAGATGGACTTCCTAGAAGTTAAAAAGGTAATGAGGCCGTTTGGATTGTGGTAGATCGTTTAACCAAAAGCGCCCATTTTATACCAGTCAAGAAGACAAGGATTGCAGCCTCGTTTGGCCAATTATACGTCAAAGAGATAGTCAGACTTCATGGTATTCCATAAAGTGTCATGAGTAATAGAGATATCTTATTCACAAGTGAATTTTTGAGAATCCGACAAGCAACTTTGGGGACGACTCTTAACTTAAGCACGGCTTATCTTCCGCAGACTGACGGACATACAAAGAGAGTAAATAGAATCTTATAAGACTTGCTTAGAGCTTGTATCATCGACTTTGGAGGAGTTTGGAAGCAGAACCTACCGCTTGTAGAGTCCACGTATAATAATAGTTTTCAAGCAATGATTGGTATGGCCCCAATTCGAAGCACTTTACGGGAGGCCATGCAAATTGCTAACTTATTGGTGGGAAACTACCAACAAGGTTATACTCGGACTAGACTTCATCCTTGAATCCACGAAGAAGATATCTTTCATTAGGAAGAGTATGAAGGCAGCCCAAGACTGCCAGAAATCGTATGCCGATAAGCGAAGGAGGGAACTTGAGTTTAGTGTTGGAGACTTGGCATTTGTAAAATTATCCCCTCTTAAGAAGACTATTCTATTTGGGAAGACTGGAAAGTTGGCTCCTAGATTTGTTGGGCCTTTTTGTACCATCGAGAAGATAGGATCTTTGGCTTATCGAGTGGATCTTCAGAGCGTTTATTAGGAATCCATAATGTTTTTCATGTATCTCATTTAAGGAAATGCCTTCATGATTCTGCTATTAGACTCGAGCTTGATGAAAGTAGGGACATAGAGAAACTTGAGTTGGAGTTTAGGGTGCCCCAAGCCACTGCAAGGATTGTAGAGCATGGAATCAAGAGACTCCGTGTGAAACCCCACGTCCTTTAATGTCACTCTTTAACCGAATACATTAAGTTCTATGAAGCGTTATAAGTAAACAAAAACAGAAACATCACAAGACATATATAAAATAGTAGCGGAATTTGTAATTTTATTTTTCAAATAGAAAACATCGCCATCCAAGATCCAATTACAACATAAATCTGAAATACAGAAAACCTAACACATCAAATTAAAACATCTGCCTTGTACTAAAATGATCAGAGTACAGTAATATAAAATCATAGTCCCCAAAAATAGCCATAGCAAGTTAGAAAGGTAATCAAAGCAATACATCTAAGTAGCTCCAAGCAGAAACAAAAGAGAGAATCCTAATCAAGCCTGAGTATTCCCACCCTGAGAACCTGAGCGAGGGGGAAGGAAGAAAGAGAGAAAAGAAAACAAAATAGGTCAGCCATAAAGACTGGCGAGTCTATTGACTTTTAGCAGATAAATAAGTAGAAGCACCATGACAGGCATATAAACCGGATGAGAGAGATAACAGTATCATAAGACAGGTATAACAGACTGAGTAGAATAAGCAGAATGAATAGAACAAAATTGATTGCGCTTCCTAGTTACTTTTCTTTGCACCAATACTAGTATAATAGAAACAAAATGATCCCAATAGTAACATAATGATAGACTTATGTATACTTATAATGATGGCCCCCAAACGATAATAACATGCAACCCAACAAAAATAACGGGTGTTACCACAAACGATAATAACGGGCTCCTAAACAGACAGGACTAGATGTACCCTAATTACTACCCTAATCGATCGGCTCCCTATCCTGTAGATACCTTGCGCCTGCCCCATAGTAGGATGTATCACTTCCTAAAGTGGAAACCCCTAAATAGACACAACCATATCTACTGGTGCTATAGCGCCTTATTTTCCCAAGCAAGCGGATCCATGCACGCACATGACTCTATTCTGCACGCACATGACTCTATTCGAACGCGCCATTTGACACCTCTACCCATATGAACCTCATATAATTAGCTCAGCAAGCGTGCCCTGACCGCTACCTAGTTCGGGGTCCCCCTTTGGATACCAGTATGTGTAACGTCCCAGAAATTTGGATAGTTGAAATGGAATTAATTAAAGATTCAACTGTTAATAATCAATTTTATATTACTACTGGGATTAAAAATCGAATATATGGTTTTGTTTATGAATTGAATTCAACATTTAATTTATTTTGGTCAGTTGAGAATCAAATATTTACCGTTGAGTATTTGGATTGAATTTGGTTGAATATTCGAATTAGATTTGAAATTCAAAGGGAAAATATAAGTGATTGAATATAAAAATAAACGTTATTGTCGTTAAATAAATTGAAGAATTTTATTTGTTTAAATATATGAAATTGGCTTGGATATGTGTGTATGTATATATATTTATATAAAGGAATTAAAGCTTAGCGGTTCGAATTCGGAATCAAATGGAGTTGTTGTTTGGGCAAACAGAATAAAATCAATAAACCGATAAATAATTTAAAAATAAAATATCGTTGTACACAAACGAAGCCGGATTACAATTAAATTAATTTTATTGAACTCAGAACGTTGAAATGTGGAGGTACGTGAAATTTCGTTACAATTGGAGATTTTGTTAACGGTACAAATATTGAGTGTTCGATAATCGTTCGTGGTAGAAGTTAATATTAACATTTAAAAATTTATCTCGGTTACCACCTACCTCAGATTATCTCGCACCGACCTATCGTCTGTACACGCACAGTTACCCTTAGCCTATTGACATCGACATTGATCTTCTCTCCAATTTTCTCCTCTATAAAAATCTCGTCTTTTCCCCAAATTTTTCAGAATACGCGTTTCTTCCTTTCCAAATTCTTAATGGCGACCGCAATTAAACCTTCTTCCCAAAATCGAAAGGAGAAAATTGTTCCCCTTTTCAGTTTAATGGCTTATGCCTTCGCCATCTCCTAATCGAACTCCTCCCTCTTGAAGCCACTAAACTCCTTCATATCTCAACAGCCTCCGATCGACATTCAGTGTCTTTCACCAGGGATGAGACCGCCTATAATTGAAGCACCACCGCTCCTCGTCAAATTAAAGTGCCCAGTCAATCTCCCGTAGAGCTGCTGCCTCGAAACCCAGCTCTGCCTCGCCACGTTCATGGTGAGTTTTTTTTTCAAAACTCAAGATTTACTTGGTTCAGGAATTTTAACATCAGTATCAAACTGAAACCATTAGTTTCACTTGTGATTGGACTGCCGTGATTTTTGGGTTGGTTTATGTAATTGTTTGGAATTTTGAAATTTACCTGGATCAGTGCATTATCCAGAAATTTATTGATAAGCATGCTAAGCTAATCTCTCAATGTATGAAATATAAGAAGTTCGGTGTGTAAAGGAGCTAACCTGGATGAGGAAAAACAAATCATTTTATGGTAAAATTACAAATGCTCATATTTATATATATAACACGTGATATTTTCATTCATGCCATCATTATATTACATAAGTAATATAACTAATGCAAGGACCCAGTGTATAATATACACCGAGTCAGTATAATCTGCTGGCACTGCGTCCGTTCTTAGCATATTCGGATCGGTTAATAAAATTCTCAAATACCAGAGAGGCAACAGAATAGGTACAAAACAAGTATGAGTGATCGAATAGCAATAGCGCCCCTGGTAACTGAAAATGAAGTATGTATGGAAACAATTTAATATGAAGTGTATTTTGGATCACAGTAGTATGTTGTTTTGCTAGCCTTGACTGGCCATGTTGTTAGTAGAACTATTTTGCTGTATATGTGAAAGTGCATGGTGTTTATACATTAAATTAACTACATATATGTTTGGATATGTTCTAATTGTTTCATATCAAAACTGGGCACAAAAATTGGAAGACAGTAATCATACAAGTGAGTAAACAATCTTTCTCCCTTTTTTCCCATGCAACTTGTTATGAAGTTATGATTGCATATAGCTCATATACATATGGAAGTATGTTTACAAAAGCATGAATGTGGTTGAGTTTATTGGTTGTAACTATTAATATACCTCGGATAATGCTATGCTGTTCTTCCAACCTCTAAAATAAATTTAGATGCATTGATAAACTACATACCATGTTCATGAATGAAATATTTTTTTCCAGTTCTGTTAAAGATTGACAAGTAAAACAGTTTTTTTTTTCTTTTTCCTTTTCTTTTCTAGCCGATATGATTACAGATGTGCTTATACTTGCATGTAAGGTGAATATTAACCAATTGTAGTCAATTTGTTCAGGTTATCTTCATAATTGTTACTTAAAGTTTTAAGAACATCGTCATTGTAGCTTGAATACTAACAGCATATATATATATTACTACATATTAGAACAAGAAATCATTGACGTATTTGAACTTAGTCACCTGAATTTATATTTTCTTGTTCTACTAATTTGAGTCGTTTGTATTAGATGGTCTAATGAGTCTTATGTTGCAATAATCCAAGCTGTTATGTTCTGCATACCTAGGTAAATAAAGGAACAAAAGCATATTTAAGTTGCCAGGTTCAAAACAATAATTTCCAAACACTAAGAGTTAATGAGGAACAAGGTTTACTAAATTTTAAAAGTATTTATAAGTGATTAGTTGGCCTGGAGGTGTTGCTGTATGGTGTGGCGCTATTTTGTTTTTACTTGCATAATTAAAACATATGTTAAAGCTTCTACCCAATAGCATTTGCCTGCGTTAGACAGGATGATGCCTTTCATTTGTAGCTTAGCATTCCACCTCCATTCACCTGCAACAATGGTTTAGTGGTACATCTTTCTTTAAATGTATTGTCAAGTAAACTTGCATATGTTAGTGGAGACATTCCATACATCTGGATTCTTTTGTCACCTTGCTACGACCATTTAGGCATGTGATTTGCTGCTCTTTCATTTTTATGTTCAACTAAAATGATATACTTTAAATAACGTGTCCTACTGTGTAGTTATGCTCCCCTGTCTCGCTGCCTTGTCATGTTGCATATTTGCGCACGATTTATGAACTTTACTGCGTTTGTTATTGGTGGTTGCGGGATGCTAGGGCAGTGCACATGTGTACTTGTGCACATGTGTATATGTAGGCTTCTACGACCATTTGTCTCTAAAATATTCATTGACAAGCATAGAAATTGTACCTAATGATATATTAACGTTAAAATTAACAATTAGATTTCAGTTTACATTGAAGTTAATTTACTCGAACTATGATTTAATCCTGACTCGAGTGTTTTGTGTTTTTGCATGGGACGCTCGGGTCAGACCTAAGCATTACAGACTTAAAGATTTCAGCTACGGATTCGAAGATTGGAAAAAACCGGTGATTCCGAAGATGCGCACTTGAAGTTTAAAACCAGTAAAAAAAATCTTGTATTTAAATTGTTCTTTTAAATCCCGCTGTATAGAAAAATATTGTATTCAAAAATTCTAATTTATAAATAAAAATTTTATTTCGCTGTTCAATACTGTGTTATTATTTTGTGTTTTTGTGAAGATTCTATTTTAAACTCTGTAAGCTAAATAACAATATGTCGTTTTGGAGGTTTAAGTTGGCTTAATTACCAATTTGAAGCGGTTGAAAAGGCAGACCGTTATAGTATGGGTTACTGATTGATATGGGTCCCACAAAACAGATGATACAAGCCACCCCTGCATTCCCACTACTAGGATTTTGACAGGTTATACCTAACAAATTAGCAAGCTCGCGTAACCCCAACATATAAAACATGTTAAGTTTGTCGGGTTCTTATATCCCCCCACAGATTTAACAGATTTACTTGACCCCCCATTGATTCAAGCAAGTTTACTTTACCCTTACACAATTTGATAGGTTCATATAACCCCCACAGATTTAAATAGGTTAAGTATTACAGGTTAACAGGTTATTATCAATCCCCATTCATGTATGTTAATGCACCAGACCTCTCACATTTAGTTGACCACATGTGGATGCTAGATGTGCCGGGCGGTTCCGGGAAGACTTCTACTACATGCTGGACTTAACCTCGTGTCTTAGCACTATTACATGTACATTGATGCACTATACCCCTTACATTATATTAACCACTTGTGGATGCTGGATTTTTCGAGCGGTTCTGGGCAGACTTCTACTACAGGTTAAATCTAACCTCGTGTAAGTGCGGTTACAATTTCTACTTACTGTAAATTTAGGCATATCCATTCCTGAATAATTATTCATGTCCATCATAGGTTTTTCATGCCCTACCCTTAAGTCATAAATCATCATATAAGATATGCCCCAAATTAAAGTCTTAGATCACAGTATAGGTTATGCCTCCAAATCCTAGTCATGTTTTATAACACACGTTATGCCCTAATATATCATTCCCAACCATTCCCAATTTTGTTTGTTCGCATATTTCAGCGATAGGCCTAGGCTCCAAGGTAGCCTGGCTATAAAAATAAAAAGGGAAGGAGGGAGACAAGAGAACAGAAATAGGCATAATAATAGAATAGGCATATGATAATAGGAATGGGCATAATAGAGATAGGCATGTAAGGACTAAACAGTAGATCAGGTGTACAAACAATGAAAGAACTGCTTAGTTATGATTCAGGTTATTAACAGGCATAGGTTTAGATTCAAACTTATCAACATGTCAGGATTACTTATTAAATGTTTATATCTAAAAGTAACATGAATTCACAGAGACTGGATCTAAAGAACAGAGAAATGAATGTTGATGTTGTAGCAGAGATTCTTGTTTACGTATAGGTAAATTTTGCAGAAGAGTAGGCTAATTCAATCCAAGTTGGGAAGCATCTCAGTGTCTCCATTGTTTTAGGTGAACAAAATAATAGAAATGATGTCCAATTTATAGCCTACCACCAACGACTCCTGTTCAGAAATGTGTCCAAGTGCAGGGTAGGAATCAACCCCGGGTCTGCGGTGGGTAGACCCCGGGGTTGACCCTAGGGTCGACACCCCTCTTGTGCGAGTCTACCAAAGGGTCGACCCCCAAAGGACCAGATTCCCGCTTCAATTTCCCACTCTGCTTTTCAAATTATTTTGAATTCTGAACTTGATTTGTTTATATATAATTATTTTATACACATGCAAAATTCTAAGCTTAATAACTTCCTCATACGATGTCCGTTTTACGCAAACTCGGATTCTATCTTAAGTAAAATTCTGAGACGAACGCAATGGTGTATTCCGTTTTACTTAATTCCCAATGTTTAATTAATTATTCTTTAGTTTATCATTGTACTGTTCTTTAAAATTATGGGGTGTTACATTCTCCCCTACTTAAAGGATTTCATACCCAAAATCTCCAAGTTAAGAAGAATGTATATCCCAACACCCATCATCCATCTACTCATACACCAATCACATGAATCCATTGTCCTTAAAAGATTTCTAATGCTTATATAAACATATGCAAAGGTGTGTGTATATGTCCCTATAATAATGCAAAAGATCAGGCTTTCTACTAATTCACTCGACCTCCTTAATGTAATGTATGTCAGTGCCATGAATCCAAAATGTATGCAAATAGTCCTAGTATGTCATGTAAATGCATTAAGCGTGCACAATCATCCATCCAAATGCAACATTCATGTGATGGTACACCCATTTTCATTCATAAAAAGAAAAATATGCACACGAATTCATATGCAGTATAAGAGTGATTAAGCGGATCTAGTGTCGTGTGTGTGTATGCATCCACGAGCAACCACTTGCATCCATCAAACATAACAATTCTCAAACACATGTTCACATCTATTGGTTCCCTACCTAAAGGTCGAAGATTCGATAGATAGGATATACTTAATGATAGAAACAAGTACGAATAAAAGCTTTTGGAAAAAGAAGTTAAGAACGTATCCTTGAGAAGAAAAGGGTACAAAGCGTTAATCTTGTCTTCAGTCTCCTAAGTTGCATCCTCGCGTCTTCTCCCATTGAACTTTCATCAACTTGACTTCTCGGTTGCGTGGCTTCTTAATCATGATCCAAGAATACGCGTAGGAACTCCTCTAACTATCGCCTCCAGTTCTTCCTCTACTTCCTCAAGCATACTCGGTTCAACTACTTCCACGGTATCATGCAGACACTTCCGTAAATGAGAAACGTGGAAAACATCATGAATATCGGTTAATCTCTCTGGTAGCTTTACCCTATAGGCCATTTGGCTGATCCTCTTTGTTATGGGAAATGGCACTACAAACCTTGGTGCTGATTTCCCTACAGATCCATAGAGAACCACATTCCCCAAAGGTGGTACCTTGATGAAAACCATGTCTCCCACCACAAAGTCAATATTAGCCCTTCTCTTATCTACATATGACTTCTGCCTGTCTGAGCTGTATTCATGCGTCTTCGGATAAGGTCAATCTTCTCTGAAGTGTCTCTAATCGTCTCAAGACCAAGTATAAGCCTATTGTAGATTCCCACTAACAAATTGGTGATCTACAGGGTCATCCATACAATTCCTGAAAGTGTGCCATGCTAATACTAGCTTGATAATTGTTGTTGTAGGAGAACTCCACCAACGGAAGATTCTCTTCCCAAGTCCCTCCGAAGTCTACGATACACAACCTCAAAAGATCCTCAAGAACTCTATTCACCCTCTCAATCTACCTATCGATCTGAGGGTGATATGCGGTGCTCAAATATAACTACGTATCAAGTGCCCCTTGCAAGCTTCTTGAAAACTCGCTAGTGAATATCGGGTCATTATCACTCACTATACTAGAAGGTACCCCATGTAGACGAACTATCTCACTAAGATAAATTGATGCCAACCATGTTGCCGTTCTCTTACTCTTAATAGGAATGAAATGAGCGCTCTTAGTAAGCTTGTCAACTATAACCCAAAGGTTGGTATTACCCTTCCTCGATCTAGGCAAACCATCAATGAAATCCATAGAAACACTCTCCCACTTCCACTGTGGGACCTCCAAAGGGTGCAGCAGCCCGCCAGGATTTTTCTGTTCAGCTTTAACTTGCTAGCTTATCAATCATTGAGCTACGAGTTCTGCTACATTGTTCTTCATCCTAGCACAAGAGAAAATAGTCTATCTCTATACATCTTATCGCCACCCGGATGGATGGTCATTCTAGAACGATGGGCTTCCTCAAGGACTGTCTTCAATAGACTCCCAACTTGGGAACCAAAGCCTTCCATCCCTTCATAGACACCCTTTATTGTCCGTGGAGTATCTACTAAGGTGACTAGAAGTCTCTCCTCTGCTGATCCTATCCAAAATTTCTACAATTTGTGGGTCCTTTTCGCTACGAAGATCCTATTTGATCTAAAAGAGTAGGTCGCACCTCTAACGATGCCAATAAACCAGGTGTAAACTCGACAGAGGGCCTAAAATCGAAGATCGATATATACTCGATGCTCTACCTCTCTACAAATAGAGGACTCAAGGTTATCCTCTGCCTACTCAATGCGTCCACCACCAAATTAACCTTGCCAGGGGTATAAGCAATCTCAAAGTCATAGGACGTTAGGAACTCCATCCATCTCTGTTGTCTCAAATTGAGATCCTTTTGCGAGAACAAATACTTGAGAGATTTACGGTCATTGTATAACTCGAACCTCTCTCCAAGTAGATAATGTCGCAAAGGCATAAGCACGAATACAATAGTAGCCAATTCTAAATCGTGAGTGGGGTTGTTTTTCTCATGCACCTTCAACTGTCTACTCCGATAGCATACTACCCTTCCCACTTGCATCAAAACGACACCGAGTCCTGTACCACATGCATCAGTGTATATTGTGAACACCTTGCTCCCATCAAACAATGCCGGAACTGGGGTTGTTGTCAGAGCTATCTTTGATCGCTGAAAAGCATCTTCACAATCAATGTTCCAAGCATTGGTTAGATTCTTCTTCATCGGCCTGGTGAGGGGGGCTGATATCCTCGCGAAGTCTTAAGTAAACTTCCTACAGTAGCCCGCTAAACCAAGAAAACTTCTCACCTCCGTTGCATTCTTTGGATCGTTACAATCTTGAACTACAACTACTTTTGCAGGATCCACCGTTATCCCTTCCTTGGAAACCATAAGCCCTAAAAATCTCACTTCCTTTCTACAAAAGTGGCACTTGGAGAATTTCTCCTTAAGTTAGTGTGTTCCGAGAGTCCTTAAGACCTCTCCTAAATGCAGGGCATGTTCTTCTTCTTCTTCGAGAAAATCGAGATGTCATTAACAAAGACCACATCAAACTTATTTAGAACTCACGAAACAACCTACCCATCAGATCCACAAAATAGCTAGGTGCATTCGTCAACCCAAAAGGCATGACTAGCCACTCGAAGAAACCACCTGGAGTTCTAAAGCAGTCTTGTTTATACTGTCCTTGGCTACCCTCAACTGATGAAACCTGTTAACTGACCTTTTGGTCCAGTTCCCAAAAGTATACAAGACACGCTCGAATCAACATATCGCTTGAAACCAATGCTGAGAGTGTTGCCAAAGAGTAAAGGAAATGGGCCGAGAAGGGATCGTGCCAATAAGAACCTCACTACTCCTCAAAACATTTCCAAACTGGTACCTCGAACCATAAAAGGCCTTAAGAATTGACCTCGATCCCATAAGCCCAATTCAGCATTTCTTCGCATCCATTGAGGTACGAATTTCATACACTAACGGATACGAAATTCGTACCCAACGGAGTACAAAATTCATACCCCAGGGAGGGGTATGAGGTTTTTGGGCGTGTGCACTATGGGATCCAAAATTCTGGGGGCCGACTATAGGGGATACAAAATTCCTGGTGTGGTCCCCTACTTGTACCTACTTTTACCTACTCCTACCTAATCCCACCTAACCACTCCACTATAAATACTCCTTGACCACACACTTCAAAAGGGTAGGAATTTGGTGATTTGACACCTCTGGAGAGCTCCAAATAGCTTCTTTAATGACATATCCACTTTGAGGAAGAAAAAGGACAAAAGTATCTTTTTCCCAAAATATTAATATATGGTAATTATGACATTATTTAACTTAGAGATGTTTGTAAAGAGATGTCATGAGATGTTCTCAACCTTGTAACTCTAAGTTATTATTAATATTCCAACGACTCTTCCAAAGTGGATGTGGTTCTATCAAGAGGCTGAACCACTATAAATCTCTTGTGTTATTAATTGCTTTCCACACTTACTTTTGCGACCGAAACTAAAATTCCTAAGTAACTGGAATCTTGGGTGTTTACGACATTTTTTGCCATCAACATTTTGGTGTTCTCACTAAGGAAACTCGGGTTTGTCTCTTTGTCACACGATACCATCTTGACTTCGATGAGCGTTAGGTCCCTTTTCTCAACCTGCCACTGAGTTCACTTACGACGGTAAAGCGAGCAAAGAATGCAGTAGCTGGCTCTTTAGCCGCAGTTGAAGCTGGTACTTCCCAGCAATCCCAGCCGGCAGATATCCCGGCCACTACGGAAACCGTTCCCGCTGTGGACCCCAAATCTCCCACAGCACAAGTGCAAATCCGCGTGCTTAATGAAAAAAATGAGAACCAGTATTGAGCACAATCAGGCATTAAGAAATGACATTGACCTTATGCGACAACTTCAAGAAAGTCAACGCATCGTCGCTCGACTTCAGCTTGCTCAAAACGACGCCCGACCTCGACGCACTATATCCGAAACATCCTCTTCCAAGTTATAGGGCCCACATCAAAGAAGGAAATTTAGTCTCATCAACAATGTCGTGGTTCCCACCAACTCCCTCGACAACAACAACGATAACGCAAATGGAATCGGTGACTGAACTGCAGTCACTTATAGCGAGGGGCACTATGCCGAGACCTCTCCCGATTGATTATCAATGATGAACCAGCACCAAACAAAATACCCCATCCTCAACAGAACCTAACCGTCACCACTCAGGATTATGGACCTACTCTCCCAGCGGCTCCCGCTATTCCAAAATAAGATGGGCATCAACCCGCTTAGCCTCGTCGCCTATACCAAAACCTGATCATAGATGTTGAGGATATGGAAGAAGATGACTCGAACATTCATCATAGAAGACACCCTCACAATAGAACTCTTGAACTTCGCCAAAATACATGGATCCTGATGGTGGATCCCCATCCAACTTATCTTCCCGACATGGTCCGAAGGATTATGAGGGAATATGAATGATTCATGGGAATCCCATATTGGGCGTAATCCCTTCACAAGAAAGGTGAACGAAGCCGAATGGCCATGACGCATCAGTATGCTGCAAATTCCACTCTATGACGGCACGGCGGATCCCAATGCCTTCTTGAATTGATACGAATGGAAAGTGGACTCTAGTCGGGACAATGACCTAGTCAAATGCAAGTGCTTCCCGGTCTTCTTCTCAAGGACAAGTTTAATCTGGTTCTCTCGTCTCCCACTTTATTCCATCAACAATTTCAGCCAACTAGAAACAGAATTGGTCAACCAATTCAGAGTACACATCCCGACTCCAAAGAATGTCCTCACTCTCTCTAACCTCTATTAATGACCCTCCGAGTCACTTAAGAGCTACCTTTCCCGGTTCGACATCTCCCTCTCCGAGGTTGAAGACCCGGATCCTTGCATCGTACTTTTTCAATTAGCAAAAGGTGTCCTCCCTACTTCGGAGTTCAGGGCATGGATCAATAGAAAGAAAACTAAAAGCCTCTACACTTTCTATGAAAATGCAGGGCAGTACTTGTGCCAGGAAGAAGCGAGACGGAACCGGCTATACGATACCGATCACCCCAACAATCCGTATATGGATACCATGAATAACAGCATCAAAGGGAAACAGATTGGAGAGCCCTTCAACAAGGACAAGGGGGTAGGTCCTTATAGGTAAATGCCCAATAACGGTAGGTAGGGAAGCCGCATCAATGGCCAGGTCTCGACGGTGCCGAGAATTCCCGGCTCCTACCGTGCTTACGATACCTACACCTTGGTGAATGAATACTTAGAAACAATTCACTTGGAGACATTTAACATGCTGCCTTACAAGAAGCCGCACATCAAAAAGTCCACTAACTTCAAGAAAAACACCGGTAGACACGGTCGATACCACGACATGTATGGGCATGCTACAACGATTGTCGCCAGCTCAAGGAAACAATAGAAAAGCTTATTCGTGAGAAATGCCTTGAGCAGTACATCTTAGAGCCTTTTCCTCCTGAACAAAACTAAAAACCTCTAGCGCTCGTCCAAGCAGCTCCTGGTCCGTCTAACCCAAGGCAGGGGATTGTGATCAATACTATTTGTGGCGGTCATCCCCCCTTCACGACAGCTTTCAAAACATGGAAGAATATGTGAGTTCTATAAAGCACGCCACCTATTAGGCCTGCTCCGCTCCAGATGAATCCTCCCAGCCAAGCTTCAGAAATCTATGCGGGACGACATCGTCTTTTGCGAAAGAGATTCCACAGGGATTGAGATCACAACTATAGATCCTCTTGTTATAACAGCTCAGATCAGTGTTGCATTAGTCCGAAGGGTATTAATTGATTCGGGAAGCTCGACCAACATCATTTTCAAAGCTGCCTACGATCAAATGAAGTTAGAAACAAAGGAGTTAAAACCATGTCAAGCCACGATCCACGACTTCAATTGAGCTTCTAGTTATCCAGTAGGAATAGTCAACTTACCTGTTGAACATGGTGACGGGCACCGGAGCCAAGTCAGCATCCTCACATTCGTGGTTATCGACATTGCCTCCCATTACAACATCTTCTTCGAATGTCCCTTCCATACATAATTTCGGATCTGCATGTCACCATGGTCCCTCCTAATGAAATTCCCGATGGAGAGCGGGATCGTAACGGTTAGAGGTGATCAAGAAAACGCCATAGAATGTTGCGCAACAGGGTGGAAGAATGCACGCAATAAGGAAGAAGGCAAGGTTGTGCCCACACCTTCTTGCGCTAAGACCGTTTATGCATAACAATCAATGGCGTCTGGGACTTGGCTTAGGCGCCAATGACGTCTTTCCAACGACCTCGGTCCAAGGAAGGACAAAGAGCCCGAGTACGAAAGGGCTACTCCGGTTGAACCTACAGTGGGCATTCCAATCAACCCCGACGATCCACCAAGGGTACTAAAAGTCGGATTGCAGCTCCACCCTGCGATAAAAGAAGATCATATGAATTTCCTAAAGGATAATCTGGGAATGTTTGCATGGACTCACTCTGACATGAGAGGCATCGACCCCACAGTTGCTTTCCACTATCTGAGTCTTGTTCCTACAATACCTCAGGTCAAGCAGAAACGTCGCTTTTGGGACCCGAAAGGTCCAATGCACTCGAGGAAGAGGCAGACCATCTACTCAACAACAACTTCATCCACAAAGTCGACTACCCCAAATTCTTCTCCAACCCATTTCTGGTCAAAAAAGCAAATGACAAATGGCAAACTTGTGTCAACTTCTCTGACTTAAACAGGGCATGTCAAAAGGACAACTTCTCTCTTCTGAACATCGGCAGGTTTGTTGATACGACCGCCAGATACCAGCTATTATCTTTCATGGACGCCTATTTCGGTTACAATCAAATTCCAATGAGCCTTCGTGACCAAGATCATACCTCTTTCATAACCAATCTTGGACTCTGTTGTTATCACGTAATTCCTTTCGGTCTTAAGAATGTCAGAGCCACTTATTAGCGAATGGTTAATCGCCTCTTCAAAAACCAAATTGGAAAATCGATCGAGGTACACGTGGACGATATGCTCGTAAAATATAAGATTTCAGAAGACTATGTCCGCGACCTCTCCGAAATGTTCGATGTCCTCCTCTAATACGACATGAAACTTAATCCCCTGAAGATCTCCTTCTGAGTTTCCTTAGGAAAATTCTAGGGTTTCATCATCAACTCTCGAGGCATCGAAGCTAAAACCGACAGAATCAAAGCTATTCAAGATATTCAAGTCCCTCAGAATATCAAAGATGTCCAAATTTTAAATGGGAAGGTCGCTGCTTTAAGTCGGATCATCTCTAAGGCCGCGACAAATGCATTCCTTTCTTTGACTTACTTCGAAAATGGAAGCGCAACTTCAAATGGACCCTAGAATGCATTTCCGCATTTGAGGACCGTCTGAATCACTTAGAGCGACCACCTGTCTTGTCCAAATCCATGGACCATGAGGACTTGTATGTTTATTTGGTTGTTTCCATGCAGGAAATCAGCTCGGCACTAGTGCGCATTGAGGACCATGTCCAACGACCCATCTACTGCATTAGCAAAATATTGACAGGCGCAGAAAAGGACTATCCAAGGCTCAAGAAGTTGTCCTACTGCCTACTGATCTCTTCTCGGAAGTTGCGGCTGCTGAAGTGGAATACAGAGCTAAGTCAGTTTGAGATAACTTTCAACTCCTATCGCGCCATCCTCGGAAAGGCCCTCACCGATTTCATAGTTGAGTTCACCGCTCTGGAGGAGTCGCCTCCCGAAGACTTCTAAGCCCGAATCTAAAACGAAAACTATTTTTGGATGGATCATCTAAATTTAAACCCTCCAAAGCTGGGGTAGTGCTCATCAGTCCAGAAGAGAGCTCGATATGCTATGCTTTGAAGCTCAACTTTCCTGCTAACAACAACGAAGCAAGGTACGAAGCCTTGATAGCCGGACTCAGAATCGCAATCGAACTTATTCTAAAAACCATCCAGGTCTTTTCCGACTCTCAACTCATCGTGCGATAGGTGCAGGAAGAATTCCAAGCCAAGGGGGCCCGACTCGCACCATATCTGGCCCAGGTCCGGGAATTGCTCACCAACTTCGACCAATTCGCCATAACAGTCATCCCCCGAGAACAGAATGAAAAAGTAGACTTATTGGCTAAGTTGGCGATCTCAGAAGATGCACAACTTCTGGGGCTAGCCCCAGTCGAGGTACTCGACTCACCAAGCATTGGCTAGATAAAACTGATACGGTCATGGCCACTGA
The DNA here is from genome assembly GCA_030737875.1 of Allium sativum. Taxonomy (NCBI): domain Eukaryota; kingdom Viridiplantae; phylum Streptophyta; class Magnoliopsida; order Asparagales; family Amaryllidaceae; genus Allium; species Allium sativum. The sequence continues at coordinate 831,854,943 of CM060913.1, forward strand.
ACCTGAGTCCTGGATGACCCCGATAAAAAACTACTTGCAACATGGGACCCTCCCATGGCGCTATAAGGAAAACAGGCTCTCATTCTCCAATCAGCTCGCTACATTCTCATGGATGGAATACTTTACGCAGAGGCCTCTCTGTTCCACTACTGCGAAGTGTAGCCCTCAACGACGCCGATCTTGTACTCGTAGAAGTGCACGGAGGCGAGTGCGGCGACCACACTAGGGGGAAAACCTTAGAAAGGAAGATCCCCAGGCATGGCTATTATTGGCCCACAATCGATCAAGACGCTGTAGACTATGCGCGAAAGTGCGACAAGTGCTAAACTTCTTGAAAATTCCAGGAGCCCCGCCTACCGAATTGACACAATTGATCAGCCCTTGGTCATTCGCCATGTGGGGAATCGACATCATTGAAATTCTTCCAATGGCCAGAGGTGGGGCACGCTATGCTGTCGTCGTAGTTGATTACTTCACCAAATAGGCAAAGGCCGAAGTTCTCGCCACAATAACCACCAAGAAAATGATCAACTTCATCGTCCGTAACATTATCACCCGATATGGGGCACCTCAAGCCATCGTTTCCAGCAACGACACCCAGTTTGAGAGCGCCGAATTCAAAACCTTCTATCAGCAGCACAAAATCGAAAAAAGATTCTCAACGGTGGCTCATCCTCAAGCCAATGGGAAAATCGAGGCTGTTAACAAGGTAATTAAATCCATCATCAAAAAGTGTTTGGAAAAAGATGGAGGCATGTGGGAAGACGAACTCCCCTTACCCTATGGGCCTACCAAACCACTCACAAGTCAGCAACCGGACACACTATCCTAGCCTTTGCTTATGGATCCGAAGCCGTCATCCCTACTGAGCTAAAGATTCAATCTCATCGAGTTACTTTATATGATCCAAAGACAAACTAAGACTTACTTCTAGAGTCTCTCGATTTACTAGAGGAAAAGAGGAACGAAGATGACCTCAGGCCCGCCGCTCAACAACGATGAGTAGCCCAATACTTCAACTGCAAAGTCCGCCATAAGGACCTCAACATTGGCGACCTCGTCTTAAAATGGGCCTTTCCTCCACCAGCAGGCCTCTCTCCTCGTTGGGAAGGCCCGTACTCCGTATAACGGAAGCTTAGCGATGGTACTATCAAACTCGCAACCGTGGACGGAGCCGAACTCCCAAGGGCATGGTGCAACGAACATCTCTGTCGCTACTTTACATAATTTAGTGTACAGTCGTTTATGCTTTCCAAGATGTTTTGTTTTCTTGCAATTCAAGGCATTGTAAAGGCTATTATTGCCAAAATTATCAGTAGAAATGATGTTCGGTTTCCTATTTTCCTTCCATGTTTACTCCGTGCATGACATGTTCGATTAACCTTGACAACCAGCTTCTGTACAAACATCCGATTGCAGCATCGACACCCTGAGCACGGGAGCTGGTGCTGGCATCCGAACCTTGAGCCAACATCGAGGCTAATAAACATTGGCAACGATCGATGCTCTAAGCATGGGATACGGCATCACTACTTAAGCCCTGGCCCGCAACGTGATCGAGTATAAATAACCACTAACTCGAATCTCGGCCCCGCACCGAGACCGAGGATAAATTGTTCTGCGCCCAAGTCTCAGGACTTGGGACTTCCCAACAACCAACCTGGTGTGATGCAAACTTCTCACTTGGCTACAGGTTCCATTCGAATTTTGACGCAGCACCGAGACCGACCTTACATTGTTTTCTCCCTGAAGCACTCAAGGCTTAGGTGTAGCCCATGGCCATGATCGGGCCCTACAGGCTGATGATCCGGGCTTATTTCGGCGAATAAACAATGCCTGCGCTGATAACCAGAATGAACGACGGGAAAGCCCCTATCGGATGAATTGCAATGTCCTACGCCTTCGCTTTACTTGGGACTAACTCCAGGAAGCCAAAAACAGAAGGCGACGGGCCTGGTTTCACAACTACGGGTTTCCTGAGCTGAGGGAAACTTACTGAAACTAGCGCTCAATCTCACACATCTGGAAATAACCCAGAGCATGATCTCTAATTACATTTCTACTAAATGTAATGATAAGTACGCTTGTGCAAGTACATGACACTGGAAAATATAAGAAAAACATTTGAACACTTGACATAAATTGCGATTTTTTACTAATTCATGTTTCATTTTCACACACTGAACAAACGGCGTGTCAAACATCTTTCTTTTCTAATAGCAAGGTGTACATGAGAACCACACCATGCCTTTAGAAACCAAAAGCAAGGGTCATACTCGCATATAGTATCGGCCTACATAGCTAAAAAAGCGGTAACATCTACTAAAGTTACTAAAGCTAATCATGCCTCTTTGCTTGTGCTTCTTCTTTTTTGCAGATTATGCACTGTATGTCTCTCCACCCATACTAGGCCTCTTCTTTCCTGACCCGCTCTTTCTTCCTCTACCTTTTTGAGGTGTCGCCGACTCATGAGAAATCGAGAGGCGCCTCTCGCCTTCACCATCACCGCTCGAAATCTCCGTGATATCAGTTGCGATAATGGCTTAGGTGCGTTCCCTGCAGCAAGGGCTACCACAACGTCACTCTTTCCTGGCACCTCCTTGGCTTCCCGCTCCGCCTTCTCTTTCGCCTCCTTGGTAGCCCGTTGGTCAGCCAGCTTCTGGGAATTAAGCTTGGAATCATCATCAGCTTTGAGCTTCTTAAGGGTCTCGGTGGCCCTCTACTGGGTTTTGTTGTCCTCCTTCTTCTTATGGGCCTCATTCGTGTTGGATCTAGATTAACCCTAGAGGGGGGTGAATAGGGTTTATCACAGTTTTTAACTAAATTGAAAATTTGACAGGGTATTAAAATAATAAACAGATCACAGAATGCAGCAGAAATAAAAAGTGCAGAAAATAAATCACACACATATATACCAGCTTCGGAAAAACCCTGCCTACTGCTGCATTCCTAAGGTTTCTACTAGGTGTTATAAACAGATCCCGCATAAAAGACCATGTACACTCGCAGCGCCTGCTCTTATCCTAACCCTACGCTCAAAACCCTAGACAGGTCTATATCCTCTAGACCAGATTTTCCCAGATTACAAACCTATAACACGTAACCCTAGATTTTACAGACTCTAGTAAACTGCCAGTAAAACACCTAACAGGTTTCCCCTAGATTTTTACAGAATTATAGAAACTGTCTCAGACAATTTACAAGACAAATTAAAACAATGCAAAAAATAAACAAATAAAAACCCTAGGAAATTAAATAAGGGTCATCCCCTTTCAAATTAGAAATGGCCGGCCTCTTTGCAATTTAGTTCAGCCCGTTCCCTTTTCCTTTGAGAACCCAGTAATGGCGGCGGCTCTGAAAATTATGGGCTAGGGTTTTCTCTGCTTTCTCAAATCGATCGACAGCTTCTAAAAAGAATTCTCTGATGATCGACTTAACCATGGATGGCTTTGGTATTTCAATTTGGGAATTTCTGAAATCGAAAAACTCTCATGAAAAATTGTGAGTATTCTGGACTACTTTTCTCTGAGTTGTTTTTGTGATTTTTCGATTGCTTTATTGCCGATGATGATGGCGTGTTAAATAGGATTATAGAAAATCCTATAAAACTCTGATTTCATATATGATGATTTGATCTGAATTTGCATTGATTTTTGCGGTTTCTCTTTTGACATACCCGAATTGAATCTCCCTGATTTTGTGTGAAAGTTCCCTTTTGAATTTGAACTTGTCTCTTGTGTGATTTCTGAAATTGATTCATTCCTGAAATAATTTTCTGGATGAATACTTTCCCGAAACATTTGTGGTTCCTTGAATATTGATATGCAAATTTCCATATTTTTTCATTGTGAAAACTGGAAACATATATTCATGGTCCCTTGAATTTCCTTGCGTAATTCTCTACATGATTCCTTGATTTCACTGATTTAGATTGTGCCCAAAAGAAATTTTCTTGAATATATGCAGTGAGTTACTTGTTCAAAAATGGAAACAAATATGTGATTTCTTGCTTTAAAAAGCTGTAGATTTCCATGCTTTAAAAAATGTTCTGGTAATAAACTTGAGTCTTTACTGTTAAGTTTCCTAAAAATGTGCTTATCACCACTGCATTTATCTGTGCACGATCATTTGTACACTTCGATTATGTTTGTAAAAAAATCCCAGAACACATCTACTAATGCTTCTGGAAATATTTGCATTTCTTGACATGATGCATTATCCACTGATTTGAACATTCGTGTACCTACTTTAGCTATGAACAAAAACTGGTTTCACTGAGTTTCTGTATGCATGCAGAAAGTGCTCCATAATGTCTGACTGCTTTGAATGTTGAATATGATACTTGAAAATGTACACTTGTACATTTTGACTTGCATGTGTACTACATTTTATTTTAGCTGCTGCTTTTCTATATAGATTCACATTGACATTGTACACATACTGGCTTTGAGCTGCCTCGAAATTTTGGTCTGCTGGTTCCATCACTGGTCTTTACTGTTTTGTTGTGTGAACGTCAAACTCTTGTTTTTCTTGTGACCTAACTTAAGTGGTTCACATCAGCTTGCATATGCATATCTAGCTTGACCATTTTTGAACTTTCTTCACTTGTATTTGCGCATCCATGTGTATGGTCCGTTCACCACTGTTATGTTGATTTTGCTTTGACACTTGCTTGACTTCTAGTAACTTTGCTTAGCAGCTTCACCTTCGTGCATGAAGGATCTCATCACCTTGTTAAACATGGTCATGCTGTACAATTACTGTGTTGTGCGAGTCATCTTGTGTTCATGTTTCAATGTTGCACTTGTGTCTTTGAGACATGCATGTATACTTCATTGTATTTGCTCCAGCTTGTATCATTTCACCACACTTGTGCATGTCCATGTCACTTGTCCTGTTTCACTTGAACTTGCAACCTGTCTTGATGAAATAGCATTTGAACTCGGCCATCTGCATTATTTTTTGTTTATGTTGCATGAGCTCCACTGCTTTGTTGTGAGACTACCCATGTTGCTATCTTTGCATATGAACTTTACACTGACTCGACCACTTCACTATGCTTGAATTTGAACCATCCTTGTTGTCTTGTAAAAAAAATTGCTGCATTGTATATTCACTTGCATTGATTTGAATTTTCTGTTTTGACCTTGTATTGTTGCACTAAGTCGAGATGGTCCACGTGGCTACTCCTCAGCTACAAACTGATTGGCGAGGCAGTGCACACGTGTATACACGTGTGTACATGCAGCCATCAGAAAAGTTGTCCATGTCCTTGCATTGAGATATATATGTTGTCTGCCTTGTGGTATTTACAGTGTTTCACTGTGAATATCACAAGCTGTCTAGACACAGTCAGACAAATCAGATCGAGTCAGAAAAATGATGAGAAACACACCAGAAAACCGAGGTAAATAAAATTTTAAAAATAAAATTTATATTTTCATGTATTCTGTTTTATTCCTGTTGCAGTGTACTGTGTGCATTTCTATTTTATTTGACAGGTATGAAGATGATGACCGGACTGATAGTGAAGATGTTGTGAAGACAGAAGACTGAAGATGACAGAGAAATGTATAGAAGTCTGTATATAAATGTTTCAATAAAAAAAAAACTGTATAAAGAGTTGAGTGTCTGTATGTGAATCAATGTGAATGTATATTGACAAGGTTGTAGTGAGGAGCTGTGAATGAATGAAGAATATTAGTGAAGCGTACAAATAGTGGAGTTGTAATCCTGTACTGTTTGATATTGAAATAAAATATTATATTTAAATAAAATACTGTGTTAATATTTGAATTTTTGTACAGTCATATTTAATTTAAATATAAATATTATATTCCTGTCTGTTGTATGGTATAAATGAAACAGTACAGTACTAACACATTTATAATTATATATATTTGTTTGTTATCATCAAACAAAAATCATATAATTGTGTATATAACACCGTTATATACAACAATCTCCCCTTTTTGATGATGACAAACAAATATTAAGATTTTGAATATAATATAAATGTGTTTTACAATGAACAACAGGAACTCCCCCTATTTGAATGCTCCCCCTACAACAGATAACTCCCCCTATAACTGTGCATGAGTGAAATAAATGAATTTAATAAATTTTCAAAATTAAAAATATTTATAAAATATTCACTCATAAATCAAAATCTATATCCATTCTCCCCTTTTGTTATCATCAAAAGGATTCTGAGTTTAAAACATAGATGAAAATCGACTAAAAATATAATTTCAGCTTAAGAGGAAGAACGGTCATCATAAATCTCAATAAATCAAACAAAAATCATAATAAAGTGAGAACTAGTGGCATATTTCACATTTCAGATAATGACGGATTTACGATGAAATTTATATAGATGGGGAGAGTTATAAAAATGATTTCCAATTATTTTCAAAGAATTTTATAAAAAAGAGCACAAAAAACAGTGACGGATTTGGACTATAATTAATAATTCAACTTAAGTGAGAAAATCGAATAATCTCAAATCCCAATACCTATCAATCAACAAATTATAATACGTCATAAGATTTTAACACATTTCACAGATTAGAAGATGGATTGATAGGCTGGTTTTTATACTTAGAGGAGAATTTCAAATTTATTTCTATTTTTAGCATTTATTTCCTTTTTATTTATTTTTTATTTAAGAGAACACTGACTACACATAACCAGAGCTTGAATTTTTAAATGGGATCAGTCGTAGCTTAAATTATAAGACGTCTCATAACCATGCATAACCAGAGCTTGGATTTTTAAATGAGGTTAGAGACACTCTTATATATTAATTATATTTTTATCATTTTCAGCTTTATAAAGGAAAAAACTCCTCGGTATATGAAACCAATATGGATGATAGAAATGTGGTAGGTACAGAAATGGATTGTGAAATAAATTTCTAAATTAATTATATTATGAAATAAGCTCGACTGTACCGGGATTATTGAAAATTTTTAATTATCACTAATTCTGTATAATATAGTCCCATTTCTATCACAAATAATTTTCACTGTTTTAAAACAGGATGATTTTTTTTATAAAAATAAACTCTCCACATTAATATAAAATCATGATGGATGGAGGACAGGTGATAGATAAAGGAGATGATCGTGAAATAATTACCGGTTCAAAGATATTATAATAAATATTCAACCATCAGGAAAATCCAAATAAAATCTCCTCTTGTCGTGAAATATATTGCAGTCACAATTCATCACAATTTCAAATTCTGATAATAATGTTGATGAATTATAAATACAGTCCAATTTGGATATTGATTTCAATTTCTGAATGAATAAAAAATAAATAATTTTAAAATTGAAAATCAATTACAAGAGGAATATGAAGAGCTATACAGGATAAGAGGGATTAAAAAATATAAAAAAAAATCAGCACATGTGATACCAATTGGTTTCTTATTAACAAACTTTAATCACAAAGCCCAACTAGACAGAGTTAACAAATTTGGCACATTTATCAGAACTATAGACAAGAACAAGCAGTTATTTGAAGAGCAGTATCAGAGCAGCAAACAGATCATAAACAAGTAATTTCAGAATATTTTCAAAACAACATCAGAGCAGCATAAGAAAACAATAGCGCAATAGACTTGTCTGAAGATGTTTCTGACGGTCACTAAAATATATTCCATGATCCAAGACTTAAAAACGTTGTTTATTTTAAACCATTTTATGAATATGAAGATATCAGGATTTAATGAATCGAACACACCAAATTATTAGTTTCACATTCAAGATATGTGTGTGATTCAGTAAATCAATAATTTCAAATGATTTTAAAAAAACATATATTCAAATCAAATAATCATGAAATAACAGTGAATTTCAAGACCGAATTTTCAAAGAATTTTCCAAATTATTTCTGACAAGACCAAAGAAAATTCAGATCATTTACATCAAGTTTGAGAATTATTCATGATCCTAAAATTAAGAAATTTATTTGAAATCACATGAATCAATTGTCAAGTTTGAGATATAATGAATTATTCACACAAGATTGATAATTTCAAATTCAAGTGACGTGTGATATTCAAAATATCAAGAATTTCAGATGATTTCAAACAAAACTAATTTCAACCATAATCATGAATTGAGATGAATTTCAAGATGTATAACTGATTCAAGACAATTTATAATATTCAAGCCAATCTGGAAATTTCTGAAATTATCACAGCTAATAAGTAACAGAGTGCTGTAATGAGTATAATATTTCAAGCTTCTCTAAAATGAATTAGAATAAACTTAGAACAACAAAGGTGTGTAAATTTCCATATAATTTTCAGATCTTCAAAACAATTTAAAATTCAAAAATAACAGTGTTCAAGATATGATATTAATGCTTCAGCGCTGTTAAGAATTCAAAAAAAATAAACTTCAAAAACAATTGCAGATAATTACAAATTTAAATTCAATATCTGGAAATGATTAAAGCAAGAGAGTTATATCCACGAAAAGCAAATTTCCATAAAAACACAACTTCTGCAATTGGAAGTTAATGAAGCCCAAAAAAATATGGCAGTGATAAATTAAAAAAATAAACAGAAAAGATAGAAGGAGAAATAAACAAAAAGTATTTACAAAGGTGAGTTTAGAGATCATACCAGAATCCAATGTAAATCAGAATCTCTAACTCAACGGTATTGGCTAAGAAACTGTGAAAAATACACAAATATAGAACAACTTGAAATCAATCTCTTTTCAGCAGAGCAGTTCCTCCACCTTTTTTTGGTACCTAACAGTTGAGAGGATTGAGTGGTCTAACAAAATTATAAAAACCACTCGTAGTTGTATTCATTTGTTTTGGTACCAAAATCTGTTTGTATAACAACCCATTCGAATCTATCTTTGTGCCTCTAGGAACCCAAACTTGTTTAGTTTTTCCAAAAATCATTTTATTTCTTTTTGGGGTCCACAACTGTTCAACAGGATTGTTATCAAACCAATTCTTGTCTTGCTTGTGATTTAAAAACCTTTTGGAATTTTCACAATTCAAAATTTCAGAATGACCCATCTTGAAGTAGTTTAAAGGATTTTTAAAATCACACGAGCTCAAAAAATCATTTCCTTTCCCAAAACCAATACCATTTTTATTTCCTGAAAATTGTTGATTTTTTGACAACATATTTAAAGATTTTTCTCCGTTAGAGAATTTTATTAGAGTTAATTCAAGTTGTTGAATTTTAGATTTAAGGTCAGAATTCTCTTTCATTAGATTCGAACAACGATTAATGCTAATCTTCCTCTTTACAGTATCTTTCTGTTCAAAATCAAATTTTCATTTTCAAGAAACTTGATTTTGGTCTTGGATTCAAGAATCTCAGATTCAAAATTAATTTGTTTTTCAAATTCAACTTTCTTAAAATTTTCAATCTCTTTTTCAAGCTCATTTTAAATCAAATCACTTTTCAACAAGCTTTCTTTTTCAGCAATTTCATGTTTGAAATTTTTGACGGCCTTAAAATTATTAAATTCTTTTTGCAAAGAATTATTTGAATCTTTTAACTCAACCTCGTTATCTTTTAAAATCAAAATTTCCTCTTTAAGCCTTTGAATATTTTTATTGAGATGAATGACGTCAGTTTTCAAATTCAAACAACTTTCATAATTAGAACTTTCTAATTTAACGACATTTGTAACTTTTGATTCCAAACGGTTAATTTTGCTATATAACTCGTGATTTTTGGATTTTAAAGATTTATTTTTACGATGGAGTTTATCAACGATTTTTTTTCAAATCAGTACACATATAAACCAAATCTTCATATGAGAAGCTTTCAGTTTCATTGTCTGTTGAGTCTCTATCGTCTGATCTACTAGAATTTTCATCTGTTTCTTCTTCCGAACATAGATCCGAATCTGAGTTGATCTTCTTGGTTTTTGAGCTGTTGTTGTCAATTTTTCCATACCTCGTATTTAGTGTGTTCCATATTTCCTGCGCAGTTAAATAATGGGAGATAAGACCATATTGAACATCATCAATATGGGAATATAAGATATGTGTAGCATGATTATTAAAACGTTTATCTTCCTTATCATAACCATTAATAACAACATCCCAACATTTAGAATTAATAGATTTAAAAAAGGATTCCATTTCTGACTTCCAATTTGAAAAATCTGAACCATTAAAAATAAATGGAATATGATTGGACTGACTCTCTATGGACTGACAACAGGAATGACCCATGACTCTAGAGTTAAGGAAATAACTTGCTCTAATATTAAATGTTGGATCTAGATTAACCCTAGAGGGGGGGGGGGTGAATAAGGTTTATCACCGTTTTTATCTAAATTGAAAATTTGACAGGATATTAAAATAATGAACAAATCACATAATGCAGCAGAAATAAAAAGTGCAGAAAATAAATCACACACAGATATACCCAGCTTCGGCAAAACCCTGCCTACTGCTGCATTCCTAAGGTTTCTACTAGGTGTTATAAACAGATCCCGCATACAAGACCATGTACACTCGCAGCGCCTGCTCCTGTCCTAACCCTACACTCAAAACCCTAGACTGGTCTATGCGCTCTAGACCAGATTTTCCCAGATTACAAACCTTCCTGTAACACGTAACCCTAGATTTTACAGACTTTAGTAAACTGCCAGTTAAACACCTAAATAGTTTCCCCTGGATTTTTACAGAATTATATAAACTATCTTAGATGATTTACAAGACAAATTAAAACAATGCAAAAAATAAACAAATAAAAACCCTAGGAAATTAAATAACGGTCATCTCCTTTCAAATTAGAAATGGCCGGCCTCTTTGCAATTTAGTTCAGCCCATTCCCTTTTCCTCTGAGAACTCAGTAATGGCGGCGGCTCTGAAAATTATGGGCTAGGGTTTTCGCTTCTTTCTCAAACCGATCGACGACTTCTAAAAAAAAATTCTCTGATGATCGACTTAACTATGGATGGCTTTGGTATTTCAATTTGGGAATTTCTGAAATCGAAAAACTCTCATGAAAAATTGTGAGTATTCAGGACTATTTTTCTCTGAGTTTTTTTTTTGTGATTTTTCAATTGCTTTATTGCCGATGATGATGGCGTGTTAAATAGGATTAAAGAAAATCCTATAAAACTCTGATTTCATATATGATGATTTGATCTGAATTTGCGTTGATTTTTGCGGTTTCTCTTTTGACATACCCGATTTGAATCTCCCTGATTTTGTGTGAAAGTTCCCTTTTGAATTCGAACTTGTCTCTTGTGTGATTTCTGAAATTGATTCATTCCTGAAATAATTTTCTGGATGAATACTTTCCCGAAACATTTGTGGTCCCTTGAATATTGATATGCAAATTTCCATATTTGTTCATTGTGAAAACAGGAAACATATATTCATGGTCCCTTGAATTTCCTTGCGTAATTCTCTGCATGATTCCTTGATTTCACTAATTTAGATTGTGCCCAAAAGAAATTTTATTGAATATATGCAGTGGGTTTCTTGTTCAAAAATGGAAACAAATATTTGATTTCTTGCTTTAAAAAGCTACAGATTTCCATGCTTCAAAAAATGTTCTGGTAATAAACTTGAGTCTTTACTGTTAAGTTTCCTGAAAATGTGTTTATCACCACTACATTTATCTGTGCACGATCATTTGCACACTTCGATTATGTTTGTAAACAAATCCCAGAACAAATCTACTAATACTTCCGGAAATATTTTCATTTCTTGACATGATGCATTATCCACTGATTTGAATGTTCGTGTACCTGCTTTGGCTATGAACAAAAACTGGTTTCACATCAGCTTGCATATGCATATCTGGCTTGACCATTTTTGAACTTGCTTCACTTGTATTTGCGCATCCATGTGTATGGTCCGTTCACCACTGTTATGTTGATTTTGCTTTGACACTTGCTTGACTTTTGGTAACTTTGCTTAGCTGCTTCACCTTTGTACATGAAGGATCTCATCACCTTGTTAAACATGGTCATGCTGTACCATTTCTGTGTTGTACGAGTCATCTTGTGTTCATGTTTCAATGTTGCACTTGTGTCTTTGAGACATGCATGTATACTTCATTGTATTTGCTCCATCTTGTATCATTTCACCACACTTGTGCATGTCCATGTCACTTGTCCTGTTTCACTTGAACTTGCAACCTGTCTTGATGAAATAGCATTTGAACTCGGCCATCTGCATTATTTTTGTTTATATTGCATGAGCTCCACTGCTTTGTTGTGAGACTGCCCATGTTGCTATCTTTGCATATGAACTTTACACTGACTCGACCACTTCACTATGCTTGAATTTGAACCATCCTTGTTGGCTTGTAAAAAAAAATTGCTGCATTGTATATTCACTTGCATTGATTTGAATTTCCTGTTTTGACCTTGTATTGTTGCACTGAGTCGAGATGGTCCACGTGGCTACTCCTCAGCTGCAAACTGATTGGCGAGGCAGTGCACGCATGTATACACGTGTGTACATGCAGCCATCAGTCAAGTTGTCCCTATCCCTGCATTGAGATATATATGTTGTCTGCCTTGTGGTATTTACAGTGTTTCACTGTGAATATCACAAGCTGTCTAGACACAGTCGAATAAATCAGATCGAGTCAGAAAAATGATGAGAAACACACCAGAAAACTGGGGCAAATAAAATTTTAAAAATAAAATTTATATTTGCATGTATTCTGTTTTATTCCTGTTGCAGTGTACTGTGTGCATTTCTATTTTATTTGACAGGTATGAAGATGATGACCGGAATGATAGTGAAGATGCTGTGAAGACATAAGACTGAAGATGATAGAGAAATGTATAGAAGTCTATATATAAATGTGTCAATAAAAAAAACTGTATAAAGAGTTGAGTGTCTGTATGTGAATCAATGTGAATGTATATTGACAAGGTTGTAGTGAGGAGCTGTGAATGAATGAACAATACTAGTGAAGCGTACAAATAGTGGAGTTGTAATCCTGTACTGTTTGATATTGAAATAACATATTATATTTAAATAAAATATTGTGTTAATATTTGAATTTTTGTACAGTCGTATTTTATTTAAATATAAATATTATATTCCTGTCTGCTGTGTGGTATAAATGAAACAGTATAGTACTAACACATTTATAATTATATATATATATATATATTTGGTTGTTATCATCAAACAAAAATCATATAATTGTGTATACAACACCGTTATATACAACAATTTACAACTCTCATCTTCTCCACCTCGTCATCGGCCTTCCTCTTTTCATCAATAGTAGTGGCTCTCTCCTCGGCATCCAACCTGGCCTTTATTAGGGACTCTTGCCTGGCAACCTCGTCCTATCTATTCTTCTCTTACAACTCCTCGCACTTGGCTACCATCCGACTCTTTAAGTTATCCACTATGGAGGGCACATCGACATCCACTAGACCCGTTACATGAGCGCTTTGGCCATCGACCACCTCTCCTTCCTCTACAAAGCACTCATGAATGTTGTATCTTAGCCTAATATCAGAAAAAGTGTCCAACAGACCGCCTCCTTCTCCAAACTGTATACCTTGCGATCTATCGTAGATCTTATAATTGTGGAATAAAGAGGAAAAGACCCAGTGTCATGGTAGATCCAAAAAGGGCTGAACAGTAAAAAACACAACCTTTTAGTCTGCAAATTGCCTAATAACACCATCATCGGGGATACAAGGTAAAGGGAATTTACCTCTGGTCAGGGATGGTGTAGGAATAGTGGGAAGTGTGCTAGTCATAGAAGACAAAGTAAATCTGGTCTCCCTAGTCTTGGAAACTCAGGATTATACTCAGTCGAGGCCCGGGCCAAAGCCTCAAGGTCATCAGTTGCACCAGGATCGAGAAGTTGTGGTCTGTATAAGCTGGTTTCTTCAAATGTCTCTGCTACCACCACACTCTTGGTAGGAACGAATTACCTTTTTTTTGTGGTGAACCTTTCCACTCTCTCATTCTCTGCATCCTCCTATAGTAACCTCCTCCCTTCTTCCAGCTTCTCACGCTCCTTATCATTTAAAAGGTCAATCATTAGATGGTGTTCATCCAAGTCCACACATCTACGTTGTGCAAATAAGCTTCATAAGGCACCAGCTTGTCCCAGGGCTGAGCCAGCTCTCGGGAATAATCCTCAACTCATGAAAGTCCATGGAATTTCAGAACTTTGACAAACTTATTCTGGATATGCTCCACCAAGGACTCCTCAACCCGAGATTTTCTATCATCAAGCTCCTTTCTCAACTGTTCAACCTCTTCCACGTGCTCGGCCTTTAGTCCATCCACCGTGCTCAACACATCTCTATTACTAGCCTCGACTTCCTCCTTCACTTTCTTCATCTCCTCAATCTACTTCCTCAGCTTAGCAACCTCAGCATTCTCCGCTTTAGCCTCTCGTTCTAAGCTCTCAATGCATTGTTATCATTCTGAAGTTATGTCACACGTTCATGGTCCTTCTTAAGCTCAACACACGCTTTCTCTAGCTCGGCCTTGTCCCTTTTTAGGGTCATATTCTCAATGGTCAGATTAGGTAAGGTCTTCTTGAAAGATGAGCGGGCATGCTCTGCCTCTTTCTTTAAAATCTCGTATGGATGCTTTACCTCCGCTGCAATAATATGGCCTATAATTTAGCATTTGAAGGTACAAAGATGAACAAAGGAATGTTTACAATACGAGAAGAAGACCCACCTTGTTCCGCATTCAAATTACTGACGGTGGTCCGGTCGGCATCGAATGTCGGCCTTTGATTGATAAGCTCCAAGTTTTTCCTCCTGATCAGTTCCGAAAGATGATATGAGTACCTAGTAAGTCGGTCGGCCTATTGGACGCAACCCTCACATGCATCCAAATCTCACAGGACTCCCTGGCTTGAGGTGGACTAAGATCATAGAGAAATATCAGCTCATCGAAGTGGTGCCGAGGGAAATTCTGCCTCAGCAATGCTTTCCTTTCATCCATGGAAAGCTCTCGACTCTCAGGCTCTACTGGATCTTGCCTCCTCACTGTCGTCGCTCCCACTGGTTTTCCAATGGTTGAGTGTTGACTCCTTCCCCTTAGTGGTTTGAACAAGGTCCAAAGGCACTGTGTGGGAAGGAGTTGTCGAAGAAAAGTGCTTTGAGCCCCCAAATCAAGTCGGGAGTCTCCAACAGATACCCGAATTGGAGGAGGAGGAGGGATCGGAGATCGTCGAGATTATCTCTACTTCGATGTTCACTGCGGCGATTCGTTGGCGGTGGGGTGTCACCATACAATTAGTCCCTCTCTTAAAACCTTCGAAATAGGGATTCCTGGGATATCGGTTGCCTCCGTGCCCATAACCTCATCCTATTTGCCCTCTCGCTGTGTCACCTGTCAGAGAAACAAGTATTGAATCAGATATTTGGCATGTAAGAGCAATCTCTATGCTATGCAGTGTTTATGAGTGTATGCCCTAAGTGTTTTCTCAATAAACCAAATTGTGGCCCGCTCGATGGAGTCAACCCCTCCGCAACTAGAGCTAGCTTTTCCATGCTTGTCGTACCTGGCCACGGAGTTAAGTCTAGATTGAGTTTATTGAGGCCATCAAACTGGCCCTCCTCTTCGAGCGAAGCAGCGGCCTCAGGAGGGTTCACGGCAGATTGTGGTCTGTCTGATGCCTCTTACCTCGCCTCTCCTGTCAGAGACAGGACAAGAGCACTCAATAGACCCTCATCACTAGAAACCATCTCCTCGCCGCCTGTCTCATCTCTGCCAGTATCTCCCTGGGGCTTAGTAGCTTTTTTCGGCTTGGACCCGACAGAGGGCATCTTTCTTTTCCAATTGGGAGCTTCTTTGTCTGTCGCCACTTTCAATTTCGGCGCACCACTCCCGATGGTAGGCCTAATTATAGCTTGATTGTCGGGGAGCAATTCCGCACGACGAAGATGATCCTGACTTATGACTATATCTATGGAACGCGCTTCAGCCGGAATTACTCGTAAAAGCTCAAGGCGCTGTTGATACTCAATGCTAGTTGGCGCCTCAGGATTTCCTGCCATGGTCAAAGCAAAGACAAGTATAAGACCTCAGGATCGACAAACTTAACAGTAAAAAGCGGGGTTCATGGAACTGTACTTCCTTCCAACCATCTCCGCCCTAACCCAATAGGACAGCGCATGCAAAACCATTCATTTTTAAACACTGACGGCTTAGGCATCGTCCCAACAAAGAAATTAGTGGCAGGAGATGCTTCCTGGAACCACTGGGAAGGCGATATATTAGCCCTTCTCTTTAGCTAAAAAAAAGTACCGGATGTCCTCTTTGGTAGGTTTCAAGTGCAAATTCTCTCGATAGAGATCATATGTGCCCAAGAGCGAAGCATACGCTTTGGGATGCAACTGCGACAGTGCGATGCGTAAGTAATACAGCATGTCTTGGATGACGTTGTTAGCTGGGGGCACGCACCTAGTAAGGAAACATATCTGTTCCACGTGGTAAGTCCCTTGGGCAACGCATGAGCTCTACCACCCTCTCCTGGTTCATGAGCATCGTCCACGTGAAGGTTAAGCCATAGTGCCATTTTCCTAATGGCCGCCGCGTCCATGTACGATGGCACCGAATATATCGGATTTTCAAGGATCACTGCATCAACCAGCATATCTGGGGCCACCGGGGCCACCGGTGCATCCCCTTCAATGGTGTCTACCTGTTCTACCTCTTCATATACAACCGAAGAGTGTTGTCTTTTAGTCTGTTTTCCATGCTCCGACGCTTCGAGTAAACTCGCCATTTGAGAAGGAGTGGATATGTCAGTAGTCTCAAGCTTGCTGCCCATCTATCCATTTGAGAAGGGGTGGAAAGAGTCGGATGTATGCGATGATGGCAAGGAAGCACCGACTTCCAAAGTCTTTCCAATCATTAATCTTTTGTGCATCGCTAGCTGTACTTTAACACAATAGCATAACACATCACGGTGCAATAACCTATACCCCTCGTATTGGTGTAAATTAACATGTGCGTGCAGTGTTATGTAGAATCAAGATATGCAAAAGAAGTTCAAACAGTTCAATCACCGTCTAAGTTTATGCTCTATCCTATGTGAAAATTCAGATCCTCGGCCATAAAACTATTAGTGTGTGCAGTAGTGCAGTCATGTAAGAGATGCAAAAATGAAAGATTGAAGCGATGGTGTTGGCCACAAACTTGCACCCCTTCGGGGATCAAAGACTCGAAATCCCTCTTTGGGGTTCGAATGCTCGAACTCCACTCGGGTTCGAATGCTCGAACCCCTTCGGGGTTCGGATGCTCCAACCCTATTGTGGTTCGGATGCTCAAACCCCACCGGGGTTCAAATGCTTGAATCCTGTTAGGTTTCAAATGCTCTAAATCCATCAAGGCCCGAATACTCAAATCCCGATGGCGTTCGAAACTCCTTGCGGTGCTTAACTCCTCCACCTTTCTTCTCCTTCCTCCTTTCCAATTCGACTCTCGTAAACCTCCACTCTCTCGCTACGAACCCATTCCCATGCTAAGCACGAGGCTGGCCTCGATGTCTCGGTTAGACACACCGCCAAACTTGAGAGAAGGGCTCGTGCCTCTTATGGCCTTCGGATCGTACCTCAGTTCGTTGTTCGAGTATTAAGTTGGGAACTCAAGTTCAATGACGGTCAATAAAAAATAGAAAGAAGGAGGAAGATAAATAGCGAGGAGGCCTATTTATAATGGCAAGAGGCGTGGCTTTGTATCCTCAATGGGTATGAAAATTCATAGCTCATCGTGGTACGAAAATTTGTACCCCCCTCCGGGTACGAAAAAAGGATGATGATGTGTACGCATGTACTTCAATACACATCGTTACAAGTGAACGGGCGCAAGGCCACGCAAGTGCTTAACGACGCAAATATACCGCCGCGCCCACCACGACTTGTTCACGACTATACAGTAAACGAGCTCAACCACTAACATCTATTTTTCCTAAAGTTTACAGGGTAAGTCAACGACTCAACAACTACTTCAACCAACACAAAGCACATCATGTCAAGACATGACGTACTTTGGGGGCAAATGTTAAACGACCTTTTGGTACGGTTCCCAAAAATACACAAGACACGCTCGACTTAACATATCACGTGAAACCAAAGCCGAGAGTGTCGCCAAGGAGTAAAGGAAATTGTTCGGGAAGGGATCGTGCCAACAAGAACCTCGCTACTCCTCAAAACATGGACAAACCGGTACCTCGAACCCTGGAAGGCCTCAAGAATCGACCTCAATCCCCTAAACCTAATTCAGCATTTCTTTATACCACAAGGGGTACGAAATTCATACCCCAGGGAGGGGTATGAAGTTTTTGGGGACGTGCTCTGTGAGATCCGAATTTCTAGATGCCAACTACAGGGGATACAAAATTTCTGGCGTGGTCCCTTAATTCTACCAACTCCTACCTAATCCCACCTAACTACTCCACTATAAATTCCTCTTGACCTTACACTTCAAAAGGGTTGGAATTTGGTGATTTGACATCTCTATAGAGCTCCAAATAGCCTCTTTAATGACATCTCCACATTGAGGAAGAAGGGTGGCAAAAGTGTCCTTTTCCCAAAATATCAATATATGATAATTATGACATCATATAACTTAGTGATGTTTGTAAAGAGATGTCATGAGATGTTCTTAACCTTGTTACTCTTGGTTATTAATAATATTTGAACGACCCTGCCAAAGTGGATGCAGATCTCTCACGAGGCCGAACCACTATAAATCTCTTGTGTTATTTATTGCTTTCTGCACTTACTTTTGCTACCGAAACTATAATTCCTAAGTAATT
Organism: Allium sativum; assembly: GCA_030737875.1. Classification (NCBI taxonomy): domain Eukaryota; kingdom Viridiplantae; phylum Streptophyta; class Magnoliopsida; order Asparagales; family Amaryllidaceae; genus Allium; species Allium sativum. Next base: position 831,873,721 of record CM060913.1, read on the forward strand.
GGAATCTTGGGTGTTTACGACATTTTTTGCCATCAACAAAACCACGTTGCCAAGTCTAACTAGAAGAAAACAGATGCACTAACAAGTTGGTCAAACAGACCATCTATCCTTTGGAGTGGGTGCCAATTCTTCTTAATGAGCTTATTTAACTCCCTGTAATTCGCACATAAGCGAAGCGAGCCATCCGCCTTAGTTGCAAATATGACTAGAGCACCCTATTCAGATATTCTTTGCCTAATTAATCCCTTGTTAATTAACTCCCCTACTTGCTTGCTGAGCTCCCTTCACGCCCTAGGAGCCATGTGGCGCACAGGCAATGTGACTGGCTTTGCATTGTCCACCAAGTATATCCGGAAATCGATCTCGCGCCTCGGAGTTAAACCATTAACCTCCTCAAAACATCCAAATACTCATAGACTACTCGTACAGTTCGTAAATCATCGACAGAAGCATCTAGTGATTATAGGAAACTAAGCATGACTTAGGGTCACAAGAAATCCCGAGAATTTTCCCATGGCAAGTCAATAGCCTAACAACCCTCCTCCCACAGTCTAGAATGGCACTGTACATGACTAGCCAATCCATACCTAGAATCAAACCATAGCCCATGAAACCAAGCACATATGCGTCGCACTCAAACTCGAAGCCCAACACAGATATTCTCAAACCCCGACAAATCATAGATAGATGAGTCATGCCCCCAATGGGGTTTGAGACAACAACGGGATCCAAAACCAAACTATTGTTAAGGTGTAGAGACTCAACTGCAGAATTGGATATAAAAGAATGCAAAGCGCCAGAATCAAAAAGAGTTTTAATAGGATGATCGGAAAGAGAAATCAAACCTTCAATAGAAACTTTCCTACCGCTGTCCAATACACTGACCACGAGAGCATGCACTTGCCCTCCAGAAGATCCTGCCCTTTGTCCCTGTCCTTGCTTCTTTGGGAACTCCTTTATATAGTGTCCGACCTCCCCATAGTGAAAACAAGCTATCTTTTTCTGCAGTCTTTGCTCAAATGACCCACACGTCCACAACAAGACATTTCCTTTTGTCTAGAGTTTTGTTGTTCTTTCCGCCCTTCTTTTTTGTTGTTGTTGTTGTTCTTTCTTGGGCCTCACTTTCTTGTTTTATGTCCCATCAATCTTAATATCTTTCTTTTCTCCTTTATTTCTTCGTGCATCAAGACCATATCAACGAGTTTCTCGAAAGTTGCCCCCATCGGAATATGAGACATAGCTAACCTATGGAGGGGTTCATTCAATCCTCTTCCGAACCTCTAAGCTATCTTGTGCGGGGTATTTACCATCTCCAAATCAAACCTCACCAATTGATTGATCTTATTGACATACTCTTTGACAAACATGCTTCCTTGCTTAAGTGCCAAAAACCTTTCCATTTGCATACTCTCTTCTTCCTGAGAAAGTAATTTTATCTCGAATCTCAGTCGTAAGTCAACCCAAGTCATAATTGAGCACCCTGCTTGCGTCACTTCCCATCAGAGTGAAGCCTCATCTTTTAGATACTAAATGGCCAACAGAATCTTCCTATAGTCGTCAACCTCAAAAATCCCAAACAAATCCTCCGTCTCTTTGAGCCAAATCTTGCTTCTACAAAAGTCTCAGTTCCTCGGAAAGGCTTTCCTTCCATAGCACAGAAATCCTTGCATATCTTGGAGAAATTATCCGCTCATGGAGGAGTAGGGACAGCGGCTGCAGTTGAGGGAGGGACATTTGCTTGGCCTCTGGCTGGTGTCGTAACCTCGAGATATCTATGGAACCAAGCTAGTATCAAGACGCCCTCGAGAATATTTGGTTCCCCAAAACATGTTGAGAAGAAAAGGAAAAGTGATTCAAACAGAGAATCGAAAGAAATTTCATATGGCTTTGGGGAACATGTCTTTAAAAAGTATACTTTTCTTTTGAAATGCTTTCTTTTTAAAACCTTTTGAAAGCAATTTTCAAAACCTTTTATTCAATCTTGTAATCTTCAGCTCTGATACAAACATGACACCCCCACGTCCTTTAATGTCACCCATTAATAGAATGCATTAAGTTCCGTGAAGCGTTATAGGTGAATAGAAACAGAAACATCACAAGACATATATAAATTAGTAGTGGAATTTGAAACTTTAATTTTTAAACAGAAAACATCGTGGTTCAAAATCCAATTACAACATAAATCTGAAATACAGAAAACACATTACATCAAATTAAAATATTTGCCTTATAATAAAATCATCAGAGTACAGTAATATAAAATTACTGTCCCCAAAAATAGCCACAGCAAGGTATACAGGTAATCAAAGCCATACATCTAAGCAGCTCCAAGCAAAACAGATGAGATAATCCAAATCAAGCCTGAGTATTCCCACCTTGAGACCTTGGAGGAGGGAAGGAAGAGAGAGAAAAGGAAACAAAATGGGTCAGACATAAAGTCTGGCGAGTCCAGTGACTTTTAGAATATAAATAAATAAAAGCATCATGACAGGCATATAAAATGGACGAGAGAGATAATAGTATCATAAGACAGGTATATCAGACTGAGCAGGATAAGCAGAATGAACATAACATAATAGATTACGATTCTCAAATACTTTTTTCTACACCAATACTAATATAACATAAACAAAATGATTCTAACAAAAACATAATGGTAGACTTAGGTGTACTTCTATTGATGGGGTTTCCCTCAAACGATAATAATAGGCAACCCAACAGAAATAACGGGTGTTACTCCCAAACGATAATAATGGGCTCCTAAACAGGCAGGACTAGATGTACCCTAATTACAACCCCAATCGATCGGCTCCATATCCCTTAAATACCCTGTGCCGGCCCATGGTAGGTTGTATCACTTCCTAAAGTGGCAATCCCCGGATACACACAGTCATATCTGATGGTGCTATAACGTCTTATTTTCCCGAGTAAGCGGATCCATGAACGCACATGACTTCATTGACACGCGCCTAAGACATATCCACCCATATGAACCTCTCATAATCAGCTTAGTAAGCATGCCCTGACCCCTACCTAGTTCGGGGTCCCCCTTTAGATACCAGTATGGGTTACTGACTGATACGTGTCCCAAACAACAGATGATACAAGCCACCCGTAGGCTTTCATACCCACTACTAGGATTTTGACAGGTTATGCCTAATAAATTAGCAAGGCCGCATGACCCCAACATATATAACAGGTTAAATTTGTCGGGTTCGTATAACCCCTCATATACTTAACAGATTTACATAAGCCCACATTGATTCAAGCAAGTTTACTTAACCCTTACATAATTCGGCAAGTTCATATAGCCCCCATAGATTTAAACAGGTTAAGTATTACAGGTTAACAGGTTATTATCATTCCTCGTCCATGTATGTTAATGCACCGGACCACTCACATTAAGTTGACCATTTGTGGATGCTGGATATGCCCGGCGGTTCCAGGAAGACTTCTACCACAAGTTGGACTTAACCTCGTGCCTTAGCATCATTACGTGTACATTTACGCACTAGACTCCTCACATTAGATTAACCACTTATGTATGCTGGATTTTCTGGGCGGTTCCGGGTAGACTTCTACCAAAAGTTGAATCTAACCTCGTGTCTAAGTGCGGTTACAATTTCTATTTACTGTAAATTTAGACATACTCATTCTCATTCTTGAGAAATTATTCATGTTCGTCATGGGTTTTTCATGACCTTACCCTCAAGTCATAAATCATCATATAAGATATGCCCCAAATTAAAGTCTTGTATCACAGTATAGGTTATGCCCCCAAATCGCAGTCATGTTTTATAATACACATTATTCCCTAATATATCATCCCAACCATTCCCAATTTTGTTTGTTCGCATATTTTAGCGATAAGCCTAGGCTCCAAGGTAGCCTGGCTATAAAAATAAAAAGGGAAGGAGGGAGAGAGGAGAACATGAATAGGCATAATAACAGAATAGGCATAATAACATAATAGGCATATGATAATAGGAATGGGCATAATAGAGATAGGAATGTAAGGACTAAACAATAGATCAGGTGTACAAGTAATGGCAGATCTGTTTAGTTATGATTCAGGTTATTAACATGCATAGTATTAGATCCAAACTTATAAACATGTCAGGATTACTTATTAAATGTTTATATCTAAAAGTAATATGAACTCAAAGAGACATGATCTAAAGAACAGAGAAATGAATGTTGATGTTGTAGCAGAGACTCTTGGATACGTATAAGTCGTTGTTTCATAAGAATAATCTAACCCAATCCAAATTGGGGCAGCATCTCGGTGTTTCCATTGTTGTAGGTGAATAAAACAGTAGAAATGTTGTCCGATTTATAGCTTACCACCAACGAATCTCATTCAGAAACGTGTCCAAGTGTAGTGTAGGAATCTTCCCCGGACCTAGGGTGGGTTGACCCTAGGGTCGACACCCCCTTGTGTGGGTCGACCGTATGGTCGACCCCCATGGGGTGCGGGTCGACCCTCAACGGGCCAGATTTCCGCTTCTATTTCCCACTCTGAATTTCGAATTATTTTGAATTCTGAACTTATCTTTTTTATATATAATTCTCTTATACGCATATAAACTTCTAAGCTTAATAACTTCCTCATACGATGTCCGTTTTACACAAACTCGGAGTCTATCTTAAGCAGAATTCCGAGAAGAACGCAATTACTAGCCGTTATCCCAATATTTAATTAAGTATTATTTAGTTTATCATTATAATGTTCTTTAAAATTACGGGGTGTTACACTCTGTAACAAAACTGTTTGCCCCGTCCGAGTATAATGGGGAAATACCCTATGAAAAGAACATGGGAGAACGAGGATAAGATGAGACAGACTCACCCAGAGCTTTTCACGGGTAAAACTTTTCCTTAAAATATCGTTTATGGATGCATTGTGATTACTAGAGTGGATGTTAGAATGGATGCAACACCGTTGCACAGTGCACTCATATAGAAATATATGCATATTTAGGTTGTTTACATACATATTGAATCACTTATTACACCTACATGCTAGGGAAGATCTCACCTTAGTGAGTCTGCGTTTCATAATCACTACCAGTCATGGATTTTTTTGGATGAATTATAAATAACACGGGTGTACAACATGGATATTTCGCGCGAGTTGTGTTTTTCGCACCTTCAACAGAATTTGGGACTAAATCTATTTTAAAGGGGAAGAATATAACAACCCGTAAAATTTATAAGTATTAATAAATAAATAAAAACAAGCAATTAAATGATTTGACTGGAAAATGAGATTTTGCAGCTTTAGGAATTTGGCTAGAAACTCTTTTATTTGGATTCGTGGCGAAATTCTGAAGAGTTTTCATATATAACATGTTGAAAACGGTTAATGTATGAAGAAGTCATGAACAAATGAATTTGGCAGTGTACGCAGAATATATATATATTTATGTGAATATTATATATATATATATATATATAGTTCAAATAATAATTTAAAACAAAAGAGGGAAATTCAAAACTTTAATTTTGAGATAAGATCTAGGGGACAGTGTATATTGGATATATGGAAAAGAATGAAACAATTTAAGAATGCAACCAATAAAATTAATAGCTAAGCAATGCAAAAAAATTGGGGGGTCGACCGCTAACGGTCGACTACTAGGCGGCTGGGAAGCCCAATTCTGTTTTGTGGATAATGTTTTTTTTCAAGGTTATATTAATATGAAAGGATCAGATTAAATTTCATCAATCTGATGGCTCATGCTCGCACAAGCAAGCATAAATAACCCCTCAAACCCCACACTAGATACCCTATTCTTCTACATCTCTACCTTCATGCTGCTAAATTCCATAGAAAATTAAAGAGTACAGGATGAAGGTTTCTTCTACTTCTATAACTCAATTCTATATCTCTCTATTTCAATCTATCTAAGCTTAGGATTTTGGAATATAGCATAAACATATATGCATAAGACACTAATTCTATGTTTCTTACATGTATATTGTTAGGAGAATAACCAGAGCTCGCTTGAACGTTAAGAACCATTCCACATCTTGAAATTCTACCACATCTCCACCTAATTTGTTAGTGGAATCTAGTTTTGCTTAAAGGCATATTCGTATTTTTAATAATTTTCCATATGAATTGATATGCCTATGAAGATTTGGATATGTGTTAATATGAACATGAAAATTGTGACGGCCGCCCCGCACCATCAGACATTTCCCTCGAAATGCACTGTGCTAATGTCCGACTGGCACAAGATGATCATCAGAAGAAGGGTTTGGAACAATGAATCATCAAGAACCTGTAGTATATCTCACAGCACATGGAACAAAATATAATAATAACATATTTGATATAAAACAGGAGAAACCATGCATAAGCTGATAACTAAACCATATCCATCAGAGTAGAGAAATCCCAAAATACAGCCTATGATCCAAACCATTATTACAACTTCAAAATACTGTCTCTAGAAAGGAAATAAAAGAGGTACATTACTAATGCCCAAAGCAGTGACCAGCAGCAACACATGGAAATATATGTATATATTACGTGGAAGTCTTCTGCTTGTCTCCGGACAGCTGCTTGTGCATAACCACCTAACATTTCTCTATTCTGCTCGTTTAAGGGCACCCAGAGTAATAAGAAGAGACATAATACTCTAGGTCAGACAAAAGTCTGGTATGAGCGATAACAGCAAATTAAAACAATAACAGGTATAAATAATCATACCTGACCTGGACCTGCATTCAAAGAGTTAGCACAACCCGATGTACAATACTCTAAGGTAACACTAACATATAGTGTAAAAATGGGAGTGTGCATGTCATGGTGATAACAAACATCAAACACAGAAATCATCCTCACATCTCTCACTCAGTGCATAAAGCATACAATATCCACTGCTTTGATTACTAGACCATTGGGACGATGACAGAATCCGACTCCTTACAACTATAACTACGACCACTTTGCCCTTTGGAGCGTTGATGGAGTCCAACTCCATACAACCTCTGACCCCACTGCACTAGTCCATAGTCAATACCATTACCCCCTTACTCAATGGTGAATCAAAGTTATAAATATCGATAACCCCTTTGCACACGTCCCACAGCAAAGACCAACTCTAGAAGTTAACTCGTTAGTTCCCATTTAGATCCTGAGTAATAACTTCTCATTTCGACTTCCATTGCATCTCTGGTTTTGGTTGAATTGGAGTTGGTCTTCAAAAGAGTCATCGCTTAGAAGTAGAAGCACGCATCTGGTTCGGTTCGGCTTACTCCCCTTGGTTCGGTTCGATTACGTTGTCTCCGTTAGGTTCTCGTCTCCTGCTCTGTTCCTCCATTTCAGTTCGGTTCGGGTCCATTATTTCGATTCGGTTCCCCTTATGCTCTTGTTTGCTCCAAGCTGATCCCCATGTCAAGATTCAGCCCGCTCCAATTCGATCCAAGCTGGGCTTTCCTTATTGCTATTGCATTTGCATGCTTCTGAAGATGCCAAGTTCCAGTTCGGTTCGGCTAGCCGACCCGATCCGATCCCCATATCCGATCCGATCATCTAGACAACATTTCCAACAAGCTTTTATCATCCATTTGAGCCATATGACGACTTTTTTGACCATTATAACTTTACTAAACAATCATAAGACATCCCAAACAACAGTAATAACATATAGGTTCAATCAATAAGATCAAAACATAAAGCATATTGGTTATTTTAGAACAAACATACCCCAAATCTATGGTTTTCCACTTAACCATGTTTGACCATATCTAACAATAGGTTTAGCAAACTTAATCCAAATTAACCTAAATTTATACCAGCGACATACAATAATATTTTAGAATTTGTGCATATTTTTCTGAGTCATAATTTCACAAATTATCACTAATCACCCCTGATTAGCTATAATTAGTGAATAAACATGCTAATCACTCACCTTAGCCACAAATGAATGTTAGATCTGAAACTTATATTGATTTGGTATGGATTCCTATGAAGTGCAGCAGCTCTATCTCAATTTTGATGCTAATCCGCTTTAATTTGATGTAGATTTGCTTAATATGTGATTAGAAAATGATTAGGCAGAGATTTGGAAAATAGAGGCCATTACTAGGGTTAGGGAAATGTTTGTGGCGGCTAGAAAAATGAAAAAGAATCATCCTTTAACTCCTTTCGGCCCTCCCATAACCCTAACCCCGAAATGGGTTATGGGCCTAGCTGTTAATCACCCTATTAAGCCCGATTATGTTGTTTTTTCATCTTTCAAACCTTATTTCAGCCATATCTCCCGAACGGTAAGTCCGTTTAATTAATGTGTCCTCTCTACCGAAAAGGTAAACCATCATCTGAATCCAATGGAAGTTGTTTTAGGTCAAATCTGCTTACCAATCAAAAGTTATAGGTGAAACATGAATCGGCAAGGGTAAAACGGTCACTTAAAATTTGGCAAAAATCGTGCATGTGGGAAATGACCCCAATAGTCATTACCCAAAGTTACACGACCATATGACTTCGTACGAAAATAAAATAAATATTCTACTATCCTCCGATACGTAGAATGCGGGTCGTTACACTCTCCCTACCCCCTTAAGAAATTTTGCTCCCAAAATTCCTGAACCAACAAAACATACAATGGTGCCCTGCATGCCTATCAGTCATTTACAAACAATCAAACATACATAATAACACAAGAATCCTATCCTAGCATGCGGTTTACTAATAAGGGGATAACTATATCGCGATTAAAAATCTTACCAGGGAAAGAGCTCTAGATATGACTTCCTTATGCTCTCCTCGGTTTCCCAAGTACAATCATTCTCATTATCGCCCCTACTGGACCTTAACTAGTTTCACCGTCTTCCTCCGGAGTTGCTTCATATCATGTTTGATAATACGAACTAGTCTACAGTTTCCAACTGCCTCGGGTTCTATCTCGATATCATCCAACTGATCTGGTGAAATAGTCATATCAGAATCGTACCCGAACTTCCTTAACTAGGAAACATGAAATATGTTGTGCACTCACGCCATCTTGCTAGGTAACCCAACTTTATACGCTGAATTCCCAACTTGTTCGAGAACTGGAAATGGACTAACAAATCTTGGTGCCAATTTACCTCTCCTACCAAATCGAATTACATTCTTCAATGGAGAAATTTTGACGAATACCAAGTCGCCAATGGAGAATTTCAAATCTCTTCGCGCTTTATTAGCATAACTTTTCTGCCTATCTTGGGCAGCCTTCATTCGCTGTTGAATAACCTTAATCTTATCCGAAGTTTCTCTTATTACATTTGACCCAAGCACAAATTTCTCACTGGTTTCCAACCAACATGATGTGAGTTGCACGGTCTTTCGTACAAAGCTTCAAATGAAGCCATACCAACATTGGACTGATAACTATTATTATATGCGAACTTAACCAGATGCAAATGGTCATCCCATGAACATCCAAAATCCAATACACAAGCTCTCAAGAGATCCTCGAGTACACAATTCACCCTCTCTATTTGACCGTCGGTTTAAGGATGGTACGCGGTACTAAGATGTAATTCTGACCCTAAAGCCTCTTGTAAGATCTTCCAAAATCCACTAGTCAATAATGGACCTCGATCACTCACAATTACTTTAGGTACTCTATGAAATCTCACTATCCACTTCATATACAATTCCGCTAACTTAATTGTCGTTCTATTCGACTTAACTGGTATAAATTCAATGCTTTTGGTCAATCGATCGATCCACAATCACCCGAATGCCATCATGACCCGATCTAGTCTTTGGTAAACCGTCAATGAAATCCATTGAGACTTGTTCCCATTTCAATTCGGGAATTTCTAGCGGTTGTAACAGACCACTAGGCTTCTTTTGCCCAGCTTAAACTAACTAGCAACTCATGCACTTGGATATAAACTTCCCAACGTCTCTCTTCATCCCTTCCCAGTAGTAGGTATGCTTCATGTCTCGATACATTTTGTCACCACTGGGATGTATAATCAGTTTCAAGTAATGACATTCTCTAAGCACTTCATCTCTCAATCCATTAATGTTGTGTACAACCAGCCCCTCATTCTGTCAAAGCCATCCTTCTCGATCAAATACATACCTGTTTATTCTCTGGCCGTCGATACCCATCTCTACCTTGGAGATGATTTATTATAGATTAGGATCGTCCCTCTGACTAGAACTAATCCGCTCAATCAAATTCGGTCTGATCGTCAAACTTGCTAACATCTCTAGATCCAATTCGCACTTAGGTCTGAAATCATATCCCACGATATACTCCAGTTTCTTCCCTTCCAGAAACATATCCCACAAACTGGCATGTCTCCTACTCAATGCATCGGCTACAGCATTGCCCTTCTCGGGTGTGTATGCGATATTGGAATCATATGAAGCCAAGAATTCAGACCATCTCTGCTGACGAAGATTTAAATCCTTTTGAGAGAAAAGATACTTTAATGATTTATGATCGGTAAACAATTTAAATCTTTCTCCTAAGAGATAGTGTCTCCACATCTTCAATGTGAGCACGATCGCTGCCAATTCAAAATCATGGGTAGGATACCTTTACTCATGCGATTTCAGTTGCCGACTTGCATAAGCTACAACCGTACCTCCTTGCATCAGTACAGCACCTAGCCCGGTACCACAGACATCCATGTATACCGTCATCTCTTCCTTCCCCTTAGGAATAACTAACACTTGCACACACGTTTACTTCTCTTTTAGACTCTTAAATTCATACTTTCACCTTCCGTCCTAGTCAAAAGCTTAATTCTACTTGGTCAACTATATTAACGGTACCGCTATCTTTGAGAAGTCTTGAATAAATTTACGATAATATCCAGATAACCCCAAGAAACTTCTCACATTCATTGCATTCTTGGGCGTAGACCAATCTTGGACCATAGCCACGTCTGCAGAATCCATGGAAATACCATTCTCTGAAACAACATGGCCCAAGAACCTCACTTCCCTCCTCTAGAAGTGACACTTAGAAAATTTCTCTTTCAATTGGTGTTCCCTCAACACCTCCATCACTATCCTCAAATGTTCTTTGTGTTTTTCCTTTGTCCTCGAGTAAACCAAGATATCGTCCATGAACACAAGAACAAACTTATTTAACTGACTTCTAGAAACCCTGTTCATAAGATCCACAAAATATGTGGTTGCATTGGTCAACCTAAATGGCATGACCAACCACTCGTAAAATCCAGACGATATCTGAAATGTCGTTTTAGGTATACTCTCAGCCGCTTCTCGGAGCTGATGAAAACCTGTTGCGAGATCCAACTGGGAAAACACTCTTGCTCCATTCAGTTGATCAAACGAATCATCTATCCATGGAAGAGGATACTTATTCTTCCTAGTTACCTTATTGAACTCACGGTGGACCACAAATAAAAAAAGGGAACCATCGGCCTTGGTAGTAAATACAACTGGTGCTCCCCACTCGAAAACACTTCTTCGGATGAATCCCTTCTCCAAAAGATCGCCTACTTGCACTTCGAGCTCTCTCTTCTCCCTTGGCTCCACAGGACGAAGAGGCATCACTATAGGTCTGGCAACTTTCACTAAATCAGTCCGAAACTCGATCTCTCGGTGTGGTGGAAATCCGGTCACTTCCCTGAAGATGTCCGGATACTCGCCAACAATAGGCACATCTGAAAACTCATAATGTGTGATGTCGATGGAATTTAGAAAACTAGTCATCACCCCATCACTAGGTAGGCAACCCAATACTACCCTTCGCCCATCATTCGCTTTAATGGTCACCGAAGACCCCTCATAGTCTACCATCACCCCATACCTTTGGAGCCAATCGTCTCCTAAAATAATGCCAAACCCAGTAAAGCCCAAAACAAAGCAATCACAAGCAAACACACATCGATGACCCGATAAGAACAAATTATGACAAATTATACAAAGGCTAGTCGAACCACCGACCAGGTTCATCACAACTGAAGGTCTATTGACAATCTCGGGTTCTAATTCCAGCCCATCTACCAGGTTACTAGATAAAAAGGAATGGGAAACCCCGGTATCAAACAATACTCGAACATGAACATAATAAATAGAAAGTATACCTTGGATAACGACACCCTTTCCCTTCTCTGCCGCTATTGGGGCATTTGATGAAGAAGGAACAACGTTGATAGCATATACTTTCATGATCTGCTTCTCCTTAGGAGGTTATGAGCATTTATCCTTGTGATGTCCCACTTGACCACAATTGAAGCACTTCCTGTCTGCCGGCTTTGCTCGACAATCTCTGGCACAGTGGCCCTTCTTGCCACAGCTAAAACACTTTACATCTTTCTTGTCCTTCTTTTTCTGACTACCCTTGGTTTGGTTCTGTTTTCTCTTACTTTGATAATTCTTATTGCCTTCACGTCTTTCCCACGGTTTCAGCTCCTCTGCAGATGTAACAGCGACCTCAGTCATTGGCATAAGGCAAAGGCTCTCCGACCTCAATGCCTTTCCCATAAAAGATTCGAATGTCTTATCGATATGGTTTATAAGTTTTTCCCCCAGGTACTCATCTAAAACAGTTATAAACTTCTCGTTCTTCTTCTCTACAGTATTGATAAGAGATAATCCATATTTCAATAAGATACCGAGTTCGGCCGAACCGTGGCCAGTGGAAGCTCTCACGCAGGCGCTCCAATCTCTGGCCATTGATGGGGTTTCGGTCCCCTCCAACGGCGGCGCTTAGCGGATATCTCAAGTCGATAGGTTCTGTGATGACCTGGAATGAGATTAACAAGAAAGGTCATTTATTTTATTTTATTTAACTTACACCATGTTTAAAAATAAACAACAATGATTTTAATTTCAGTTTTTAAAGATATATATCACCTTGTTTTTAAAATATATATCACCTTGTTTTTAAAATATATATCACCTTGTTTTTTTATGTAAACGATATAGTGTTAAAAATGAGTTTTTTTATATATTTTAAAAATAGGAAATATTTTTGGGTTAGAGGAAAAATAGGATTTTTATGAAAAAATAGGATTTTTATGATTAGAAAAATGAGATTTTTAATTATAGAAAGGTGAGATTTTTTTATATAAAAATGAGATTTTTGTTTACATATTAACAATATAAAAATTTGATTTTTATATATGTAGCGAAGTGATAAGAATTTAATTTTTATACATATAGCGAAGTAAAAAAAATCTAATTTTTATTGTATACATGGCACTGTAAAAATATGATTTTTAATACAAATTTCGTGAAATAGATTGCGTTGGAATTAGAACAACGAATCTGAGCGACGATAAGAATGGCGGAGTGGAAACCCAAGGTAAAAACTCCTAACTATAATTTTCTTTATACAGTTATTTATTTTATAACTGCATATATGAGCTGCTTCCCGTCGTCCACAGACCATGGACGACTTGTGTAACGACCCGGATTTTTAGCCGTTGAATTCTGAATATTTAAATTTGTTTTAAATATTTTTTTTGGATTATATATAGAATTTTTTAGGAATTTATTTAATAAAATAAATGGATTTTAAAATATATTGAATATCATTTTAACTTGAAAATAGAAATATTGAATTTAAAATTCAAATTAGATTACTTTGAAGTTATATGTATATATTCAGATTAGATAGGTATTTTTATTTGTTTATTTTGAAATTGATTCAATTCAATTTCCAAATGATATAGGATTTTAACGAAGTTAATTTTATAAAATCCAAAATAGATTATTCTGACTTAAAACAACCTCCACTTTCAAATAAAACGGATCTAGAATTAATGAATAGTCATATTGCATGATTGGCCTGTCTGCCTACATGCACCGAGTCTTTCATATTTTCATGGCGTGCCACTTCTCATTTGTAAGTAAATCTAATTAGCTATTTTTCATATCTTGGTTATTTAAAGAAAATCTTGATAAAAATACATGTTCAATAATAATGGAAACGTTTTTACAGTCATGAATAAAAAAGTTTCAATACAAATGTGTGAATCCTCTCAACTGCATCTTCACGCGACTTCTTCACCTTAGATCATCAACAACAAATTATACGTTTTTACCTCTTCGAATCTGTCGAGATGATTTAAAGTAACCACAAAAAAGTCTGTTGCAACTACTGTTACCAGCCTTCATAATTTAGAACCTCACTCGAACACTGATATTTCTACCAATCGACAAGAGGGAGAACATGCGTAAAAAAGCACGTTATTAAAGACGTCCAAAATATCACAGACTTCGTTCAAAAGATTTCGATTTGTGTCAACATGTTTTTATAACCACACGCATTAGCTGGAATCACATGCCCCTCTGTTCTAAAATAAATCAACTGCTACCCTATCTTTGATCAGAAATGCACATGCCCTTTTGTCCCAACGTGAAATCTCTGACCAAAAATTAATACATGCAGATGCATGAGTTATTTACACAATCCTCATCCACATGCGTAGCTGAAGAAAGCACATACCTACCCTATTATACGTACGTGTTCTCCAATCCATTTCGATTCCATACTTCCCAAGCTGTTATAACCGTGGCCCTCAAGCTGCTGTTTTATTTAAATACTGCATAATTTCATTCTTGTTCTGAGACCCGAAAACCAAACATAGAAAAAATCAAACTTCATAAAATCCAACAGAGAAAGAAAACTCAAATAAAATTTCAAATCTTGTGTTCGTTCAGACCCTTAAAGCGAAAAGGCTTTATGTCATTTTTACCGAGTTCGGGTAGAAGAAAGTTCTCATAAATTTCCACCAACATTGGCCTTGAGTAGCTATCACCAGAGCTGGGCGGTTCTAAAGGGCGAGGGAGGTGGCGTTTGAGTTCGCAATGGCAAAGGAACACCTTCGGCTAAGGTTATGATGATTCCATTCATGAAGGTATCGCAGTGTATTTTGGAGAAGGGCTGAGGCACTAGGGGTCGGGTTTGTTGACAATGGTGGCGAAAATGGGTAATTTTGAGGTTGGCGGTTTATTGTTGGCATGGGGCTGTTGGAGGGTTTGTCCATGACGCGATGTGGTAGGAGTTGGGGGATGGCCGCGAAGAGAGGAGGATCGGGAAGGCACCGTTGTTGGGAAACGAGGTGATAGTGAAAATGGTTGAAGGTGGATGGAAGTGCTTGTGTGGGATTCAAAGTTTTCTTGGAGAAAGGATCGAGAGTTAATTGGTGAGAAGTTTGAGGTGGGTTGGAAATTTGCAGTTCGAACCAGATATAAGAGAAGGAAGGGAAATTAGGACTCTTACCAGAGAAGTGAGCAAACGTGTGATTTATGGGATGGTTTGAATTCTCTAATAATGTAATTAAGGGTATAGTATTTTAGTTAATTTATTTTGAATTAATAATTAAGGAAGTTTAATTTAATTAAAATTATAACCACAGTAACTTGTTCGTTTCTGAACAGAATCGAACGAAACCAATCACATTGAAATCTTTACAACGAGATCTACACTGACACCAATATGGCAGAGAGTAGAGTTACAGGAATTTCATAGAGAAATTAAATGTCTGTTTCATTTTAAATGAGGAAAAAGTAGCACCGTCAACTGCACACAAGGTGAGTAAAATCACTAACTCTACCTTATTTATATTTTTATATAAACGAGTTTTAAATTTATTTATAGCAATTTTATACTGTGTGATGGTTGATTGTTTGAATAGTTGACAAAATTGGTTGAAATGGTTGACATGATTACATCGTTGATCGATTATTAGTTCCGATATTTCATATTGATGTGAATTAATATTATTGATGTTGATTAACATCTGTGGATGCAGGGAAACAGGTTGGAGGGATCCAAATGGATTCCTCAACATTTATATTATTGTTGTCATTTATTGTGCTATCTGATGTGATATATATACTGTGACCGTTTAGTTATGTTGAATTACACTAGCCCTATAAATAGTACCGTAAAATATTTCAGAATGTAGAAAAGGAATTTGAGATTTAAAAAGGAAAGTATTTCCAAAATAGAAATTCCAATTTCAAATGAACTTGAAATAGAAACTTGTTTATGTGCATTGAAGAAGAAGTTGATTATAACAATGTCTATAAATTAAATAAAATATTTATCATAGGATAGATTAACATATAAATTCAAGTTGAATTTATATAAGCAAAATGGAAATCGATGTTGACACCGATATTTAAAGTATGATTTAAACGCAGTAGTTGTAAAAAAGATTTGAGTTGAGAAAATAAATTCAAATGAAATTTGAATGAGAAGGGAAGTGAAAAATCGTTTTCGAAGGAAACGATGAGTTTTATTCTAAAGATTGGAATATAGGTAAGTCCAAGTGATTCGACAATGTCGATTCTTGTTAATGTAATTTATTTCAGAAAAGATATTTAAACTATATTCGGTGAAACTATATTTCAAATGAAATTTGATAAGAAACTAAGATTTGAATGCTTATTGCTATTTAAATAAAATTATACGTTTGAGATAATTTAATATTATTTTTAAACCAGAATCATTAAACGAGGATTGGTGAAATCAAATAAAGATGATTTGTGAAGTTATAAAACGTATAGCTTAAATGCATTTAATAAGGAAATACGAATATCACCACAAAGGTGTTAGTAGTAGTTTTATTAACAGAATGTATACATATGTTGTGGTATATAAAGTGACTCGGTTTGAATCTGTATATGATATTTACTAATAAAATTAAGTTGATTGATAAACGAGTCCAGATTCCTATTAAGGAATAATATCCATATTTGAAATGAATAACGATTTCAAAGCAAATGTTTTGCGAATGGGAATAATTATAAGGAAATTGGAATTAACCTAGGAAGGATAGATTTATTCCGAAATTCGGAATATAAATCGAATATAGATTACTCGAGAGGGAATTATTTATTTAAATTCTATTATATCGAATATTAGGGAAGTAGTCATTTTTTTACTTTCCGTTTTGAATCAAAATTAATTATTTGATTATTTATTTTTCTACTTATTAATTTATTTATTAAAATTAATAAATACAAGTTATATTTTTATAAAACAAATATTTGGAAACAACAATTATAACGCTGTTGTTATAATAAATGTTTTGTAAATCTAAACAGCGATTATAACGCTACTGTTATAATAGATGTTTTGTAAACCTAAACAGCGATTTTAACGCTGCTATTATAATAAATGCTCTATAAAGCTAAACGGCGATTGTAACGCTGTTGTTAAAAATAATGTTTTATAAATCATATATTTGGAGACATCGATTATAACGCTACTGCTATAATTAGTGTTTCTCCGTAAAAGAAGTGTGTTCTTAGATTGAATCCGAAAGTCGAGTAAGTAATGTTTTGTTTGAATTTGAGAGCCTTGACTGTTTCAAAATTGAGAATGTTGTTCAATTAAGGTCTGAGAGGTAATTATACCCCAACTTGATTGGCTTCATGATTGATGGAGAATGGTTAAGGTTCGACAGTGAAAAGTGATTAGCAATATGGTTAGTTAATAAATGATTAATGTTTGAGTGCAATAACGACGTTTTATAACATCGCATTAATTTTAAAGGACTTTTGAAATGTTTTTCCCAAATAAAATGTGAGATATTTTCTATGCATAGAAAAATGAAAGGAATTGTTGAATAAAGAATTATGAAATGAAATATGGAAATGTTTCGATATTAATGAAGTATATTTTTAGAATATAGAAAATAAGGATTCGCGAATATTTAGAAATGTTTTATAACAGAAATAAGAGATATTTTCTCGAATAAAGGAAGTATGATATTGGAAATGCTTTCCAATAATCGAGAAAGACAATTGAATTTTGAAAGAATTTGGAAAAGAGAAAATGGGAAGTTAGAATCGATAATATAATAAGGAATCAATATAAAATGACCAATATTGTGTGATGCTTGATCGGTAGAATTTCCAATTGGAAATAGGACCGTTGATTGTATGGAAGTTTCTTTGATAGTTAAATCACCGACTATCAAAGTTTTGACTTATTTTATACCTCCGTTGTCAATATGAAGAGACCAGGATCAGATTTAATATCTGAAAAATCACTCCGTATTGGCATAAGCATTACGAATCAACTTATGTTGAAGAGAATATGAAGACAGAGTAAAGTGCAAGGGCTGTTCTGTTAATCCGAGGTAGAAATTGCCTAAGATAATTAATAAAATGGTGCCTTCGGTTTTTCCAGTCCCAGGACAACGTATATGAACGAATGTCTGAAGACGTGATATCAAAAGTAAACGATGGCAAGATGTGCTGAAAGATCATCATGACCTCAAGCCTCATCACCCGGGAAATGACAGAAATCGGGCAGGCAGCATGGCCATGTGGGTCATTCCCATTAGGGATATTAACACCTGATCTAGAGAAATCCAATTTTCCTTTTATTCTATTCACTGTTTTAAGCTTTCGGTAACGACTGCTAATCACAACCGTTGGTGATAATATGCTCGATACACTCAAGTTAAATGAGTGGTCAGCCATGTGTGGGCCGGGTTGCAAGACGTTCTTGTTGAACCCAGTGTATTCCACTCTAGAGATACACTATCGGAAGGCATGGTTCCATACCTTGTCATGTTGGAAATCCAATCTCCAATAAGCGCCTTGCGGTTTTTGATTTTATATCATATATGGAGCGTGAGATGTAAGTGTTCTGCTAAATTCTATTTATTTGTTGTAGACACTATTATAATATCACTGGATTTGATATCAAAATGTTTTGGGTTATCGTAAGGTAAAAACCATCTGTGTTTATGTGTGGATCGGTCTTACGATTATCTTTTCTTACTAAAGGGTTTTTAAAAGTTAAACCAATGGTTAGAGTTTGCTCACACCAGTCCCATGACTGACCCAGAGTTTATTTTGCTTTATTTTCCATAAACTCTTGGGTGCCCAAATTTGTACGAGCAATCAAGTAGTCGGGGTTTTACAGATTCACTTGGAGGAGCTTGAAGCACAAGGTTTCACCAGTTAGATATAGACTATCATATTTTCCGCTGTGTTCTATGTTGTATCTAGAAACAGGTGTTTATAACGGTTCCAGGAATAACTATTGTGCTCTGATAATAGTATGTAAATATAGTTACTAATTTGTATTTCAAAAGTTATATAATATATTTTATTCGTTCCCCTGTGAGATTTGTGTCCTTCGTTTTCTTCTATTCTAACCTTTCTTTCTTTCTATTTCTCATCCTCTAACTTCTTTCTATTAACGATTCGTATTTCTATGCAATTTGGGTTGGACATGTGGTGTTATTAGTCGACTCAAAGTGTATGGAAATTCGGGCCATTACAACTTGTTTGTTTGATTGTATTGTGTTGTTGTGATTGATTGTGATGCGAAATAAATTATTCATGTGCTGAATAAAATATATAATCATTAAAAATATCATTTTTAATGTGTCATGGAAATTAAAAATATTCATTTGTTGAAATAAATATTCTATAGTTAAAAATATAATTTTTTAACCTGTATATTAATAAAATAAATATTCATTCACGAATTGGAAAATTTGTAAACGTACACTCATTTGACTGATATGGATTGGGATGATAAATTTTACACATCCCCAACTGCACAAATAAAATTCAGTATTTGTCGGTTGAAACCCCACACGGGTATTGGGATGATATATGATATACACTAGTCCCAATAATTAGCTGTATGTCAATCAATTGGTTAATAGGCCATGGTAAGCGTTAAATATTTATATTTAATGCTTTTATAGTGTAGATTGCACTCTGGATGATGGTTAATTGTTTATCATTGTTGTTCGTTACATATTGTATGAAATCCATATGAATAACATTATATGGTAATTGACTGTGTCTGATTCCAGTTCAGAAATAATGAATATTTTAAAATAATGAATATTTTAAAATAACGAATATTTTAAAATAATATTCAGTCAATGATCAAAATATGATTTTGATGTATGATTTGGGATGGACACGAATATATTTAAATATATATAGCCGTGTTGATTAGATTAACGCCATTTTGACGTAAACTATATTTAAACCAGTTTTATTCATTTCTATAATGAATATCGGAAAGGAGATGATTTCAAAATATAATGTTTTGAAAATATTATCATTTATATATTAATGATATGGAATATTCAATTTTGATTTGAAATTGAATATGAAGTTGAAATAATTTTGAAAACGAATTTAAAACAATTTATAAAATACATTTTAAATGGAAATCGACGAAATATATATTGTATATATAATATAATGGCCTAAATAGTACGCAACGCTCTGCGGTAGTTCACGTATTTCGACTATTGATTTCGAATGGACATTACGGGAGATCCGACAGTCGGATTCTCCTAAAACCGGAACCATTGGGTTCGTATTGAAAAGAGATTTCTAATGAAAATTAGAGATTTTAAATCTAATGGTTGGATTTGGAATTATGTCCAAATCAAATTTGGAAAAGGTCGTTGTAAGTGCAGTTCGATGGCCGTTTATGGAAATCGACTGTACGAGCCTTGATAAAATTATTAAAAATATCAATAATTAGTGTAAAATCATAAGAAATGATTTGGAAAGAATTGGGATGAAAAAAGTTCCATATTGAAAAGATAAAAATAGATTTTAATCGAAATGAACTAGTTATGAACAAGAATTATAATCTAATATTTTTAAATAAATAAATTGGATTTGAAATGGTTTTAGAAATAACCAGAATTTCCAATATATGAATTGGAATGGATTTGAATCGAAATTATCTTCGGAATATTTCAATATTGGATTCCGTGACTATACGGGCATTGTGTAGGAATTTGGAAGATATATATATATATATATATATATATATATATATATCGTTATTCCAACACAATGTTTGTTGAGTTCAGAATTTGATATTGAATATAAGCCGATATATTTTCTATTCAGAGCCTTGTATTTAATATCAAATGGGATTTTGGGTTTGTCGTGAACGGTATCTTCACTAACACTGTTCTTAAACCCAATGGAGTTAAGGAAATCAGAAACTAATTAGAGGTTAGCTAAATTGAATGGTTTCCTAGGTATTGATCCGTTGTTGCTTTCGGCCTTCGGGATAAATACTTAGGGAATTGTTCTCTTACTAATTTACGGTTAGAGACTAATGGAATGGTGTCTTCATTAACGCTGTTCTGAAACCCCATGTGAATAGAATAAGTCTTTTAACTAAGATTTAAAAAAGAATTACCAATTAATGAACATTTACTTGAAATTGAAATGGAATGTGATTTCGGATTTATTGTGAACTGTGTTTTAACGACATTCGTTCGTTAACCCGATTTGCAGTGAAATGTGATTTGGAATTTATAAATCTTTATTCTAAGATTTAATGGAATTTCCAAAATAAAGTTTTCCAGTTAAATAAAATAAATTGTAATGGAATGGGATTCGATTTGATAATAATCGAAATGAACTTCTGTAGAGGAAGGCTGATAATATATATGGAATTTAAAAGGCTTTTTTGTTATTCCATCTATAATTTTAGTCGAATACGGTAATTGATATCGATTATATATTGGTTTGTTTTTCCATGAAAATTCCATAATAAATGGAATGTGATTTTGTGTTTATCGTGAACTGTGTTTTAAATGACATTAGTTCTTTAACCCAGTTAAAGACAGGGTTTGTTTCCTGAATTGGAAAAATCATTGAGTAATGACTGTTGGAAATTAAAACTGAATTAGAGTTTTAATGAATCTTTAAATAGATTGAAAGGTGAAGTTGATAACTAAAATCATCAAATTAGAGAAATGACCGAGAATGGAGTACCACCAGTTTTACTCTAGGCGATAGTTGAATCTTTAATTAGACTTGAACGTGAAATGGTAATTGAATTTACCAATAACTCCGTGGTGTTAGATATGATGTATTACCAGTTTTACTTCATAGGATGATTCGGTTGTGATTGGGAAATTAAAACGAATGATTACTTCGATAAGGTTCGCTAATCCCGACTAATTTGGATAAACCATAATTTGGTACGGATTGATTTCCAAAGGGAGATTAAAGAATAAATTTAAAGAATTTATCTTTGATAAAATTAATGGGAACCTTTCCCAAAGGATATGAATATTTGAATAAAAGAATACTATAAATTGGAATGAGGCGTATGTTGTGTTTTTGTAGCACTTGTTTATTATATACGCGAGTTATTTAGAAAGACAGGGTTTATCCCACTTTGAATAACTGAATCGGTGATGAGTCAAAGATGAAGACGGTGGTTGAATACCGGAGGTCTTCACATCGTTTGGATGATTACTGATGTCTTGATTGGGTTGTACACCCAAGACAAGGTGATAAGTGGTGATCGTTCCAGACGTACTTGGAGGTCGACCGGATATTCGAGGACCTCTCTCCTGTATTGGACATACGGGATGAGGAATAAGGTGCCTCCAGAACGAACTTGTAAATGGATGTGTGTCTGACATCAGATTGCATTATGTATGATTGATAGACATCGGTTGCATAGCGTGAATTGCCTGTGTGGCATGCTGAGATGCAAATGAATCAAGGCTTCGGTTGAAAAGCAGAGTCTTGTGGTTGATGACCAAAGCACGACTTTAATGTAGCATAGCTTTGTGTAGCGTTAATTTGCGAGCCTAACACCCTGGTGTGAGCCAGAAATGGGAGAGGACATCAAGGAGGGCATGCATTTCCTTCTAGCTAGGAGTGTTGTCTGGGTTTTGCACGCCCAGGTGTTTTACGTATGTGCATGATGGATAGCGAGGCGTCTCGGTAATATCGGTCTCTGCGGAGCCAATGGATGGTTTGGTCTTTATACAGACCAATTTTACGCCTCATAGGACAGGGAAAGGCAGTATTCAGGCATTTTAATCCACTTCGTGTGGACCGACCCTGACGATCCAAGGTGCAATTGCGGATGTTCCTGAGATATGGGCTAGATTGTCTCGAAGCGGTAAGGATGATCCCTTGCCTTGGTTCACGGATGGAAATCCAACTTCCAATACGTGATTTTGCGGTTTTAATTGTAGAGCCCAGTATGGCAACATAGTGGGATGGGGACTATGCCGTCTATGATTGATACATTTATATTTGAAGTTAATTTCTTCACTTACAGTAATAATAAAAGATGAAATTTCACGTACCAAGCATATTTGGCTATTATAAGGTAAAACTCTATCCTCTGGCTTTCGTTGCATTGTGTGATGGGACCTGAGTCTTATAATAGCTTCATCGTTCTTTATTTAGCATTGTGCTGTTTATTTTATGCACTGGTATTCTTGGGAGGAAACCCGTTCCGTGTTATACGGCATGGTCCCTTGATTTACCGAACTTTAAAATAAATATTAATAACTGTTTTAGTTCTCACACCAATCACATGACTGACCTGGAGTTTATTGTTTTAACCTAAACTCTGGGTGCCCCTATCTTCCGCACGGGAAGCTAGTAGTTTTGGTTTTGCAGATATTGTATTCATAGGATCCTGGTTTACAGCTGGAATGATATTCGGAAAGCTCTGTATCCATATATTCCTTTCAGTTGTGTTTTGTACTGCTTTTCGCTGCATTGTAAATCTCTGATATTTATCGAATGTATATTATTTATTCATACTCTGTAATATTCTTGTACTCTGATGTAAATTGTTGTAATAAGCAATGAAATGTTCTTTTGTTTACGTTCTGACTTGTCGTGTTCTCAAAGCAATCCGGGCTTTCCTTCATGGGGAAGTTCGGGTCGTTATAGCACCATTAGACATTTCCCCCGAAATGCGTTGTGCCAATGTCCGGTTGGCACAGGACGACCGTCAGAAGAAGGATTTGGAATGATGAATCATCAAGAACTTGTAGTATATCTCACAGTGCATGGAACAAAATATAATAATAACAAACTTGATATAAAATAGGCGAGACAGTGGATAAGCTAAAAACTAAACCATATCCATCAGAGTAGCAGAATCCCAAAATACAGCTTATGATCCAAACCATTATTACAACTTCAAAATATTGTCTCTAAAAAGGAAATAAAATAGGTACACTACTAATGCCCAAAGATGTGAACAACAACAACACAGGGAGAATATATGCATATAGCGCGTGGAAGCATCCTGCTTGTCTCCGGGCAGCTACTCATGCATAACCACCTAACCTATCTCTAGTCTGCTCGTTTAGGAGCACCCAAAGTAATAAGAAGAGACATAAAACATTGGGTCAGACAAAAGTCTGGTACGAGCGATAGCGGCAAATTAAATAATAATAGGTATAAATAATCATACCTGATGTGTACCTACAACCAAAGAGTTAGCATAACCAGATGTAAAATACACTAAGGTAACACTAATATATAGTTAAAAATGGGGGTGTGCGTGTCATGGTGATAGAAAACATCAAACATATCAATCATCCTCACATCTCTCACTCAATGCGTAAAGCATACAATATCCACCGCTTTGAACACCAGACCATTGGGTCCATGACGGAGTCCGACTCCATACAACTATAACTACGACCACATTGACCTTTGGAGCCCTGATGTAGTCCAACTCTGTAGTGTCCCGGGAATTTCGACACTTGAATCTTGACACTAACCCATCACTTGTCCAAAAATCAAGTACCGATAACCCCAAAAGGCTAGAAGAAAGAAGTTAGAGGGTGAGATAATGAAGAAAGAAAGTAAGAATAGAAGAATAAAAAAGAACCATCACAACATAGAGTCTAAAAACGCAGCGGAACAAAATATAATATAGAAATAACTTTTATTGAGAGCTTGAAATAATACTTACAACATCAGAGTACATCAATACACCTGGACAATTATAATGGCCTGTCCTCATATCTGTATAACACACAGTGGAATAATGCCGGTATAACATCATACGTCCGAACTCCTTCAACTTGTCTTTGCACATTACGCTATCCGATAACCTGGACCTGTACAACCCGGTCTAACCCGAGCATTTATAAAACATCGGGTCAGTTTGGTGAACCAGAGTGATAAAAAATCATTTAAGTATATCATCCAACTTGATTTTTTAGTTAAAAATCCTTTCGAAGAAAAGGATAATCGTAAGACCAAATCCGCACATAAATACGGACGGTTTTTACCTTACGATGACCCAAAACAGTTTTGAAAATCAATACTCATCTGATATTATAATAGTGTCTAAATAAAAATATATAGAAACTAGCAGAACGCTTACGTCTCGTGCTCCACATATATAGTATA
This sequence comes from Allium sativum, assembly GCA_030737875.1. NCBI lineage: Eukaryota > Viridiplantae > Streptophyta > Magnoliopsida > Asparagales > Amaryllidaceae > Allium > Allium sativum. Next base: position 831,898,877 of record CM060913.1, read on the forward strand.
CAAAGAAAACCGCAGACGCTTATTAGAGATTGGATTTTGACCATGACAAGGTATGGAACCACCTGTCGATAGTGTATCTCTAGAGGGAATAAACTGGGTTCAACAAGAACGTCTTGCAACCCGGCCCACACATGACCGACCACTCATTTCACTTGAGTGTATCGAATGTATATCACCAACGGTCGGGCTCAAACCACCGTTTCCCGAAAAGGGACAACATCGAAAATATATTAAAGAAGCAAAAGGAATTTCTCTAGATAGGTGATTATACACCCTAATGGGAGCGACCCACATAGCCATGCTGCCTGCCCGATTTTTTGTCATTTCCAGGTTGTGAAGCTTGAGGTTTAAATTACCTTTATATGATAGCACACCACAATTCACTTTGACTGTCACATTGTCAAATCCGTTAAGTCACTAATTAACGTCCACAAATATACTCTGGGAGTAAAAGAAGTGCCCCTCTTTGCCACCAACTCGATATAGTTGTAAAAATCAACGTACGTCGATTTTAGGAAATACCCTATCAGACATTCGTCCATACAAGTCATCCAGGAACAGGATGAACCAAAGGTACTCTCCTACTGAATCCAATATAGGAATCAACCCATGGATCAGTATCGAGTAGTCCTTGCAATCCGTAGAATCCAATCACGACAAAATCATTGGCGAAATATTTCCAGGGATCAGCAAGAGAAATTCAACAATAGTTCCCCCGCTCATGAAGGTTTACGATCTACATTTCTCCATCTCGATCCGCATCATATATCTTATTCGTTTACATATTTGTTGGTCGGAATGGTTTTCGAATATAAATTCGATCTCGGTCTTTCCATACCAACAATGCATTGGGTATGATTTTGATAGTCGGTTATTTAACTGCCAAAACAAACAATCATAAAAATAAAACTATTGGTTTAGTAAACAGCGTCACCTGGCCATTAAAAATAATATATTAATTGTAATACCAATAATATATCAGGTTCAATATTTTAATATTCTCAAATCATTTCATTTATATACTTGGAAAATATCTTAAAATCATCTCCAAATTTCCCGTTAACTATCATTTCTAAACGCTTCGGCGACATTACTTATTATATAAATTTTGGGAAACCGATTCAACATATCCTTTAAACAACCGTTTCGATATCCCCTTTGTTTCGTTATTTGAATACCATAACTATCACTTTTCCTTTCAGAATAAGCTCATTCTAGAATCTCATTTCTTTACTTTTGAAAATGTTGTTATATTTTCACAAATTCCCCTTTATTTCATTTATTATGGAAACACCACTTTATATTCTCAAGCCCGCTTTTTAATTCCTTTTGATCTGGAGCCCAATATATATATATATATATATATATATATATATACATATATATATATATTCCCAAAATTTTCAAATAATATTACATTATTATTTCTCCGAATAATAATTACTTCCAATACCTCCACCATTACAACTAATATCATCCTTCGATAGTCCTGAAGTCGTTCAAGTTGGGGTATTTTAATTACCACTCTGACCTTGATCAACAACGTTCTTGTCTTAAGATAAATATCGGTTATAATATAAAAACCGCTATTCATCCCAATATCAAACAAATCCTATTTTAATCATATCTTGATTAAAATTTATCTTTCATATAATATAGCGAATTTATCGCATCTTTGTAACTCCACTTGATTAACTACTTTAATTCAAACTTGGGTTTTAAAACTCCGTTCAACTTGGATTTAATAAAATCCAATTAAATAAAATTTCAAATAAGAATTCACTATAATTTAAAACTTAACTCATATTATCATTAATATAAATTGCTTTAAAATATCATTTTATTATAAATGGACCTCCTCATTTCATAAACTTCCATTATTCCTTTTAAATCCCACGATCTCCACTTTGATTATAAAATAAACAATAATTAAATATCAACATTTTAAAATGTTTATTTAACCAATAAATATTTCCATTAAATAAATAAATTAATTTAATAAATCCATTTTTGTTAACACAGTTGACTTGGTCAACTCTAACTCGTTAATCAAATCTCGATTCATCTTCCTATTTAAATTCAATTAATTTAAATAATCCCACAGATTATTAAAATAATAATCAATTCAATATAATATCCTTTAAATTGTTTCTTAAAACAACTTATCTCCGTTATTAATCGTCACATTAATTCCCGCTTACTTGTTTATCAATCTCATTAGTATAAGAATTTACTTTGTAAATCATTTGATAATTAAGATGAAGCACGTGCTTCGCACATGGATAGATATTTGGTACAAAAATAGTGATTGGTGGTTAAAATAATCAATATATATGGAGTGGGTTAATTTCCTCTTTATAAGCTTAATTTTAAAATAATTTATTTAATAACTAGATTCAGTTATAAATAAATTACATAACCTCATTTGTTTCGATTCACCAGACGGTAAATCAATATTCATAAAATAGTGTATATTGGGCCATATTCTATTTATTTCTCAACCAATATTACCCATATGTAAATAACAAACAACGTTGAATTTAGATTCAACAATCAACGATCAAATCAATAATCCAATCATATTGGATAAAACAATTCATATAATGATCATATGAAAATAACAATCAATTCACTGGTAGCGGTCAACCAATAATAATAATTCAAGCACCCAATTTAATTTAAATACGTTTATATGATTATAAATGTCACCAACAAGGTAAGTTACATCTATGGGAAATAATCGTTAAAAATAACGATTGGTTTTCGATTAAATTAAACAACTGTTTGATTTTAATCAATTATATAAAAATATCAGTATATGTGCAAATGGTCAAAAAATCAATCAACAACTAGCAACCATAACACACAAAAAATAAACCTGACTTATAAATATAGGTGGGGAAACTGAGTGAGTTTAACTCACCTTTGATTTCCTATTGATTGTTGTAGCGGTTTAGTTGTGGTTAAATTAAACAAGTGTTTAATTTAACCGATAATTCTAGCTGCTTCCAGTCCGGTCCAGATCAGTTCCATAATATTGCGCTCATCAACACGGTTCCAACGCTCGTTGTTTGGTTCGATCCTGTATACATATGATAATGTCATATATTTTATACGTATACAATTAAATTTAAACAAATTTACTTCTTCAATTATATAATTAACTAAACTTAAATTATTCTTATTATTTAGTTAACCAAACCGACTAATTTTTCCAGTTGTTAAACTATTATACTGAACAGATCAGATAACTCTGAACTACTGCTTGTTTTAGAAAATACTAAAATAGGTTTGGACTTATTTACTTAGTTTAATACTTGTTTTATACCGATCATAATGGGCGAACTAACTTTTTCCATACTATAATTTATAACTAAATTAAACTATTATACTGGCCATCATTCTTACTTGACATTCCCGCTTCCTCAATGCACGTTGTCCCCATCTTCCAGTTCGTTTATTTTCTTTCTCTATTTTTTTAATCGAAAGCCCACTAGCCCAGCCTACGGCCCACGTGAAAACAAACCGAACCCGCATGTATTACTTCTTCCTCCCCAAAAGGTTTTCTCCTTCTTGAGACACTTACGCATGCATATTTCCTAGTATTTCGTTCTTCCTTTTCTTTTTCACTGTTGAAGGAAAAATGCATGTTTCTCAAAATTTCCCAACACTACTTCACAGGCAAACCCCTCCTCCACATCTCATTCATCACCAAACTTCCCATACTTCTTTCATTTACCGATCCCTACCACACCACTATTTGAGTGTTGCAGCTACTCCGTCGCGCGCGACTGCACATCTCCTTCCATCTCTGAAAGTCAGTCCACTTCGTACAACACAGTACTTCATGGCCTCCAGAACCCCCCTCCCCCCGCAACTTCAACACTCACCACCGACACCTCCTTGCCATGCTTTGGTTAGAGCCAACTCCTTCAGACAGCCTCGGCACGCCGAATACGATTTGATGCCCTCTATTCTTTAGAAAAACATGTCTCGTCACTTCCTGGCCATGATGCCTTTCTTAGTTGTCTAAGTTCATATATATATATATATATATATATATATATATATATATACATACATACATACACACACACACACACACATAATTCATCAAAAGTCAAAGTGAAGAGATGTTTGGGGTATTCTCGCATGGAGGTTAACGGTTTCCAATGGGAGTTACGGTTTTTGATTATCTTGCCAAAGGAGGGAAACAAATTTAGCAAAAACAGAAGGTTTTGGTTTTATTTTCCTTTACTGCATTTTGATTTTCTTTCACTGGAGGTCCCATATATATAGTGCGCAGATCCTTAGAAAGCAAGGAAGAGGTGTGGTAGGCCTGTGTACTAGGGACATAGCTGCTATGTTTTATCCAATCCATTAGGTGTATTGAAGTTTCTCTTTATTACCTTGTGCATTGATGGGTTGCAGTGTGCTATCTATCGTCATTGCAGTGTACTGTTGAGGACAAAACAATGCAGTATGGTCTAGTATACGGCAGTGTAGGCATGTGGTATTTCGATTTCCAAAGGCTACTGGGGTTTCTTCCTTATAAAGTGTGATCTACAATGGGAATGGGTGTGTATCCCAAAGTAGCTGTGCAAATATATGGGTAGGCTTTTCAGAAGATTGGGTACGCATGTGCATAATGCAGGCAAGAGCCTAAATAGGTGTACAGAAGAGGCATGTGCGTTGGTATAAATATTCAGCATGTCCATTCTCATTTGCTTTGCCTGAAAGAGTGAAAGAATATGTACGTAGCCTTTGATTCATCCGGGCATGTGCTTAAGTTGATATGACTGCATATTGTACGGTGCAGTAGGCTAAAAATAATTAAAATGGAGTAGGGTGGCTTTGTTGTAAATAGGGCATGCGTGTGTTTCATTACTTGGTTGAAAAGTTCGGCCAATTATTGGTTTTATTTTTATACAATGGTTTTTACATGGTTATTACATTATATCGCCGATTATCGTTGCATTGTCTATATTCGCACTAATATTTACCAACCCCAAATGCAAATGGAAATAGACGTAACACTACATCTTGACGTTATGAATCCAACAAAACTTGTTTGATCGAAATCTGACTCCATCTGTGAAAACAAAGTTATTTTAATTTTAATTTATTCATTGGTTCACGTTTAAATATCGCCTACCGGCAAAATAACTCTGATTGAATTCAAACTGGAAAACTAGCAATAACTACCTATATGCATTCCAATAAAATTCGTTTCACCAAAAACGGACGTTGTTTGGAAAAATATCTATTTATACGGCTTATATAATATCATAAAAATCTAATTAAATTACAAACGATTAAATAAATAATAAAAAATTATTATTATCATACACATCTAAATAAAACAACATATATAAACTAGTATGGACTTTTAACTCGATAATAACATATTTAATGTCCAAATTCTATTGAAAAATCTTTAAATAAATAAATAAACATTTCCGTTTTATAAACTATTTACATAGCGACTATTTTAAATTTTGATTTGGACATAACTAACAATATATAAGCTGAAATATCAATTTATTTTCTTCGGTCAGAAAATTATTATCAATAAGATCCTCATGTTTCTTGTTTCACAGAATTCCGACTTAAAACGGATTCTGTATATTCAATTGAAGTTTAAAATTTAATATTATGAACTACCACGCCATTACGGGCTCGTTTTATATCAAATATAAATATATACATTAAATCGTTGTTTTAATAAACAAATTCAATATTAAAAATCATTAATATTCCAAATGTAATATTTTAAACCAATTTAAATATTCGAATTCAAATTGCTGGAAAATCTGGGCCGTTACAAACTCCATACAGCCTCCGATTCCACTACACTGGTGCATAGTCATTACCCTTACCCCCTCACTCAATGGTGAATCAAAGTTAAAGATATCGATAATCCCTTTGCACACGTCCCGCAGCAAAGCCCAACTCTAGAAGTTAACTCGTTGGTTCCTGTAACAACCCGCACCTCCGTTCACGCAAGATATTGTCCCCAACATAGCCACCGTATAGGTGTGAGGTTTTGTTCTTCAAAAGGCCTCGGCTTTAGTAAGAGATGGACTCTATTATATAAGTACCCACTTCATACATGCTTCCATGATGTGGGACTTAGGGGTGCTACATTCCTAACATCCCCATTGGCTCACAAACACCTCACCGAGGCGCTGTGGTCCACACGGGAGCCACAATTCCGGCTGGGTATTGGCTCGGATTCCACTGTAACAACCCGCACCTTCGTTCACGCAAGATATTGTCCCAAACTTAGCCACCGTATAGGTGTGGGGTTTTGTTCCTCAAAAGGCCTCGGCCTTCTTGAGAGATGGCTCTACTATATAAGTACCCGCTTCGCACAGGCTTCCACGATATGGGACTTAGGGGTGTTACAATTCCCATTTGGATCCTAAGTAATAGCTTCCCATTTAGACTTCCTTTGCATCTCAGGTTTTGGTCGAATTGGAGTTGGTCTTCAGAAGAATCGTCGCTTAGATTAGAAGCACGCATCCGATTCGGTTCGTCTTACTCCCCTCGGTTCGGTTCAATTCAGTTATGTTGTTTCCGTTCGGTTCTCGTCTCCTGCTCAGTTCCTCCATTTCGGTTTGGTTCGAGTCCATCATTTCGGTTTGGTTCGAGTCCATCATTTCGGTTCAGTTCGATTCCCCTTGTGCTCTTGTTTACTCGGATCCGGTACTCATGCCAAGCTTCAGCCCGCTCCAATTCAATCTGAACCGGGCTTTCCTTATTAACCTTAAATTTGCATGCTTCTGAAGATGCCAAGTTCCAGTTCGATTCGGCTAGCCAACCCAATCCCCTATCCGATCCGATCCGGATCTCTGTAGCATTTCCAGCAAGCTTGTATTGTCCATTCTCGCCATACGACGACTTTTTCAACCATTCTAGCTTTACTAAATAATCATAGAACATCCCAAACAACAGTAAAAACATAGGTTCAATCAACAGGATCAATACATCAAGCATATTGATTATTTTAGATCAAAAATACCCCAAATCTATGATTTTCCCCTTAACCATGTTTGACCATAACAATAGGATTAGCAATCCAAATTAACCCAAATTTTACCAGTGACATACAATAATATTTTAGAATTTATGCATATTTTTCCATATTTTTCTGAGTCACAATTTCGCAAATTATCACTAATCACCCATAATTAGCCATAATTAGTGAATAAACATGCTAATCACTCACCTTAGCCACAAATGAATGTTAGATCTAAAAATCATATTGATTTGGCATGGATTCCTATGAAGTGCAGTAGCTCTATCTCAATTTTGATGCTAATCCTCCTTGATTTGATGTAGATTTGCTTAATATGTGATTAGAAAGTGATTATAAGAGATTTGGAAGATGGAGGCCATTACTGGGGTAAAGGAAATGTTTGTGGCGGCTGGAAAAATGAAAAGGAATCATTCTCTAACTCTTTTCAGCACTCCCATAAATCTAACCCGAAATGGGTGATGGGCCTAGCTGCTAATCACCTTATTAAGCCTGATTATGCTCATTTTCAACTTGCAAACCTTATTTCAATCATATCTCCAAAATGGTAAGTCCATTTGATTAATGTGACCACTCTACGGAAAGGTAAACCATCATCTGAATCCAGTGGAAGTGGTTTCAAGTCAAACTCCTTACCAATCAAAAGTTATAGGCGAAACAAGATTCGCTAGGGGCAAAAAGGTCATTTAGAATTCGGCAAAAATCGTGAATGTGGGAAATGACCCCAATAGTCGTTTCTCAAAGTTATATGACCATATAACTTCGTATGAAAATAAAATAATTATTCTACAATCCTTCGATACGTAGAATGCGGGTCATTACAAAAATCCGAAAATCTTCTATTTTGTAATAACGTAGGAACTTGTCATGTTGAATTGGTTTAGTAGGATTATGGTTTTTATACTTGATTAAAGGTAAATATGAGTGTTGTACTATTATTTAAATTTTATGAGATTCATTGTTATTTCATTCGATTTAGCCTAGGATTTGACTGTTTCATAGTTTGAATTGGTTTTGGATCCTACTTTTGGTGTAAACGCATTAATAAATTAGAAAAAGTCAAATGTAAACATTTTTGGGTGTATAACACCATAAGAAAGGTTGAATTGGATGAAATATGGAGTGTAAACATACATGTGTGAATGTATGTAACACTCTACTTTTAATTTAATATTGAAATCATTTCCACATGCAAAAGATGCAAGTTTAAAACTGTATGTATATATGTTTTTCCATCCACTATTTGTTATGTTATTATATTATTATTATGCCTTTGTTTTAGCGGTAAAAGTATGGAAACCCCAATTCGCATGCCTTAATTTGGATAAAATGACAATTGCCACCTCGTTAGAACGTCTCCCCATTTATATGATTGTTACATTAATTAGGCTCTATTATTACATTACTTATATAAACATAATCAATGTAAGAAACATTATATTAGCGTAATAAATGTGATTAGGTTAGAGTTTGAACTTGAAATGTCCCTTTAACAAATATACATACATACATACATACATACATACATACATACATATATATATATTTGTTTGCTTGTGTGTGCATACATATAGAATGGCTAAAATATATATAAATAAGTGATACATAGACACGAGGTTAGTTGCCATTTGTGGTAGAAGCCTACCCGGAAACGACCGGCATATCCAACAACCACAATAAGGCCTAACTAATCTGAGATATCTAGGTTCCATGGGACATTCATAAATTTAGTACACAAGACACGAGGTTAAACCAACTTGTAGTAGAAGCCTGACCGGAATCGACCGGCATATTCAGCATCTACAAGTATACGGTTTATTGTGAGAGGTGTAGTGTGTGTATGTATATATAAGTCTGATGTGTGAAAACATATAGGTTTACTACACCTTTAGAAGGTCTTATGGCTGACTAACCTTTTTGTTTAATTTGGGTCTTAAGTGGTTAAGACTAGGATCCCTCCGAAGGTTTATTCCTTGGAGAGGAACCAAAGTCATGGGACCTACCCTTATTAGTATTAAGGTAGGTTTTTGGGTCTCCTTCTTTGAAAGTGGTTAGAAATAAAATGGTATCGGAGTACGGTAGTTCACGGGGATGTCCACTTCCTATAGAAGCTTGTAAGGGCTTAATTAGGGACAGGTTGGTAATACAAAGGATATGTGGCCATTGCATGCTCACCAACCAACTAAAGGAAGTCTTAAGCAACATAGGTGTCCTACAGGGTAATATCAGTTAAGTAGTAACATTCGCAATACTACTTCTCATATTACAAATGAGAGAATAAAATTAAGAACGTTGACGTACTAGGACGGGATCTGAAAAGGCTAGGGATCCTCCTTAGGGTTATAAGAGATAGTAAGAATCCATCCTTAATAGGGCCATAAACGATTGAGAATGCCAACTCATTTGGTCTTTACCCTAAATGCACTAATGGGAGTTTGACTTGGATATCCACCCAATTGGTTAGAAACTTGATATTTGTTGCGTGATGTGCAGACATACTTTGACATATATAACCAGCTAAAAATATAGGCTACGGACATTAAGTAACACTATATACCAGTCACATAGAACTTTATGTTCTGACCCCCTCTCCTTAGCATCCAACAGGTAAGTAGATGGGGTAAATCTATGGATGAAGTCATGATTGAAGCCGATGGAGAAGATGAAGTTATTATGATATTATTTCTAGTTATAGCTTTGCTTCTTTTGGAATCTTATGAAATGAACTATTTGATGTACCTATTCAATAAATGTAATTGTGATTGTATATTTCTGTGGTCTTGAAATAAATGGTACATCTTATTTTTGGTATTATATTTTTCTCTTTCCGCTATGTGAGAATTCTATTCGAAGAATATGATTATTATCATCTATGCAAATGTAATCCTTATAGGAACCAACGACCCATTTAGAGTGGATCTAAGTTTCGATGGGCCTTTTCTGAGTCGAAATTTAGCCTATCTGGGTGGATTGTTAGAATATTAGTGATAATTTAAGCCACAAGGACAAGAGGTCAAAAATTTAGCCATAAGGACACTTTTTAGTGTAAAATCGAAAATGATAGTGGACCCATGAATTCCTTGATTTACACTTAAAAAGTATCCTCGTGGCTAAATTTTTGACCACTTGTCTTTATGCCAACTTTTTTCGATACTTTTGTCCTTGTGCCTAAGAACCCCTTATTTAAATATCAATTTGGCGATTCTGATAACTTGAATTCAATAATTTTGAATATTTAATTAATAAAATAGTGGAATAATAAAATTAATTCTGAAAAAGTCATAAATAAGTTGAATTTGCAATATTGTGTGAATCGGATAATTTATGAGATTTAATTGAGTTTAGATTTGAGTTATAACAACGAATTAATTTATAAACGAAGTCTGAACGTATTAATTATAATATAATTTAAAACGAGCTCTTAAGTCGTAATTGTTCGTAGTATTACATTTTGAATTTTAAATGAATATATAGGATTTAATATAAGTCAGTATTCATTGAAACATGAAACATTCGAATCTACTGAACTATAGTTTTCTAATGAAAGTGAAAATTCGAGATTTCGTCTTGTAGATTGTGAGTTATATCCAAATCAACTTTTTAGAAATTCGTTATGGAATTGTTTATAAGCCGTAACGATTTATTCAATAAAATAAAATGAAATTTATATAAATTAAATATTGATTTGTAATGACCCAAGGATTTTCGACCCCGAAAATTGACACAAAACACAATGTCGACTATTCAAACATCAGAAATAACAGATCATTAATAAAAAGAAGTTAGAGGGTGAGAAATAGAAAGAAAGAAAATTAGAATAGAAATGAAGATCAAAACGGAACAAAATCAGAGTAAACTTGAATCTCACAGCGGAATGAATAAAATATATTATATAATAACTTTTGAAATATAAAACTATATTTGTACTTGCACATATCATCAGAGTACCTCACATATATATCACAAAGGAAATAAACTCTATATTTATCTTACATTGAAGCCTCTGGCTCCAAGCTCCTTCGAATTTATTTGTAAAATCCCAACTTTTTGACTGCTTGTACAATTTAGGCACCCAATAGTTTAGGGTAAAGCAAAACAAAATAAATTATGGGTCAGTCATGGGACTGGTGTGAGTAAACTCCAGCCATTTGATTTTACTTTTAAAAAATCCTTTTCAAAATAAAAGACAATCATAAGACCGACGCACATATAAACAGGGATGGTTTTTACCTTATGATAACCCAGAACATTTCTTTTTAAAACCATATTATTCTGATATTATAATAATGTCTAATACAAGTAAATAGAAATCTGGTAGAACGCTTGCGTATCACGCTCTACATATATAATATACAATCAAAACCGCGGGCTTTTATTGGAGAATGAATTTCCCACTATGACAAGGTATGGAACCACCTTTCGATCAGTGTACTCTATAAGGGATACACTGGAGTTCAAAAGGAACATCTTGCAACTCAACCACCCATGATAGGCCATTCATTTTGCTTGAATGTTCCAAATATATTGTCACCTTACGGTTGGTATACCAACATAACCGTTCCCGGGAGACACAGAAGTGAAATAAGAATAAAAATGAATATTATTCAGATGGTGACAGTATACCCTAATTAGGAGCGACCCACTTAGCCATGCTACGTGCCCAATTTTTTCCATTTCCTGATTGATGAGGTTTTAGGTCATAGCGTGTTTTTTTGGACATCTAGCCACCATTCACTTTGAATGCCAAATTGTCAAACCCGCCAAATTACAAATTGAATTCCCCAAAAATATCACGGGTATAAAGCTAAGAGAAACGAATTCCTCTGCCACTAAACATAAATACATTTGAAGAGATTAACTTACGCGACCTTTTAGATATACCCTCTCAGACATTTGTCCATACATGTTGTCCTGGGACTGGAGAAACCGAAGGAACTATTCTGTAAATCCATCGTAGGAAATTTCTACCTAAGATCGACAAATCAACACTTGCATAAAATCTGTCTTTAATTATCTTCATCATATTTGATTCGCAATGCTAATGCCCATTCGGAGTGGTTTTCATATAATACATCTGATAACGGTCTCTCTATATTGACAATGAAAAAAATGGTCAAAACTATGATAGTAGGTTATATAACTATCAAAGAAAAACATCCATATAAACAACAATCTTATTTCCAAATGGAGATTATATTGAGCAACCATCAATCAACTCTAAGCCCCCTTTAATTAATTTATCAATATTTATTCATTTCCCAATCTCCCGTTTTCCATATTTCTTAAACCCGTTTAGCCTCTCATGATTCGCGGAAAAAAACATTTCCATATATCAAAATTTCTTATTTTCTATATTTAGAAAACATACTTTGTCATTGGAAAAGATTTCCATTTCTTATCCACACATCTCTTTTTTTTCACATTCATCAGCCCCTAACCATAAAAGTAAGAGAACAACTCCCTAAGTATCAACCCTGAAGGCCGGAACCAACATTAGATCAACATTTAGAAAGTCGTTCAACGACTAGTCTCCAGTCAGTTTCTAATTTCCTTAACTCCATTATTAACTTTTTATTAACACATATCATTTCCTTTTATAACCAGTTTAATCCGCAAATCGCTTGCTCTAAAGTCATTATTCACTTTATAAAGAACATTATTCTTTTTTAAAAATCTGGACTCACTTTATTAAATCAAGTCTTGATTTAAATAAATATCACCATTGTAGTTAAGAATCCCATCTATCTAGTTCTTTTTATAAATTAATATTCGTATTCCACTTCATAATCTCCTTTTTCAAGTCAATATTTTGTTAATTATATACTGAGTTTACAACTATATCTCGATTACACCTTCAATTATAAATTATTGGTTTTTAAACCAAATGTTTTTTTTCTTGTCAAATACCGAATTATATAATGTTTAATTTCTAAAAATAAATTATTTTAATAACATTCGACCAAGTCGAATTATAATTACAAATCCATATTTCAAACATCAAAATAAATTTCATCGTTTTCTTTTGAAAATGATTCCCATTTCCCTTTCTAATATTCCTTCTTGATGTTACATTTCCAAATTATTTTATAATAGTTATTTCATCTCATTTATAAATATCGTTATAAATCAAACTACTTGTTTTCTATAATTAAACAAGTTATTATATTTTAGCTAATCAAAATTCAGTTTCTATTTTAAACCCCAAATTCTTTTCCAATATATTCGAATATATTTTACAGTATTTAAATACCAATTATTTCAGGGTCAATGTTATTCAAACATTCCAAAACACACCATAATCTATCACAGATTATTAGTCATATCTTATAATGCAATATACAAAAAAATATAATTGTTGAGGAATCCAGCTGGATCCATCCAACCTGTTTCCCTGCATCCACCGATGTTAATCAATATAAATAACACTAACTTCATTTCAATATGAAATATTAAAATAAATAGAAAAAGTATTTAATCAACAAATTATATATATATATACTATATATATTATTTTAACCAACTAATTAGAAAATCATCTAAACAACCATCACACACAACATTCAATCATTTTTATCAATTTTAAGTAACGTTCATGAAATTTTAAAACAAGATAGAGTTAGTGAGTTTACTTACTGTGGTCATTAATCGTTAAATAACGATTAACTTCAGTTGATTATATCAAACGTTTAATTTTGCCTAAAATCGTAATGATCTCCAAATTGCTCCAGTCTAGTTCCAGTATGTAGCCTACGACCGTACGATCCAAACAAATGCCATTTTGTTGAATTTGGATAACGTATGCATAAGTTATATTGTTTACAAGTTAGCACCTTATTTAATTTAAAATTAACATAAATTATTAATATATATATTTGGCTTACCCATTTACTATCGGCCTATCTTCCCAATACTTGATCCACGCTATACAAAAGGCTTCCCTAATCACAAAAAAGGAATCCGCAAGCTTCCCATTCCCTTTTACTTTCGTTTATTTAAAAACCGGGTATCAATTTAAAAATCGGCCGAATACCCTTTTAAAAAAAACCACGTCCCCACTTATTTTTGCTCCATCTCCTATAGCCTCATCTTCCCAAAACTAAAGCTCCCGTCCCTTCTTCTCTTGCTTAAAGAAAAACCTGCTTTTCGGTTATTTTTCTTGGGCTTACCAATTAAATTCTTGGCCCATAACATTCTGACTCGCGTAACTCCTTCCCGATTATTGCCCTGTATATGCGAAACATGTTTCTTCACTCAGCCATTACGTAACTTCTTTTATACCTATCCGTCATTCCACTGACCTACTTTCAAAATCAACATCAACTTCTCGCATCTCTTCGAACACTCCACAGTCCCATCCTCACTTCGCACAACTCGAACATGAGTCTCGAATTGCATCATGTAGCCTAGTCGCACACTGTAATACAGGTGATCGACATTTGTTCTCGCCATTATCCACCCAGACATCACACACTGGTTCTCCTTCCCCTAATGATCATCACGCAACACTTTTCTAGGCCAAAACTTCATCACCACATCGAAGAATCGAAGCCATAGGTTTACTACCGTGTATTTCAAGCATCTCAAACTAGCGACACACCCTAATATATTTGTTCCAAAAGAACGAGCACGTTTTAAGAATTCCGTATACATAGTTTTGGAATTTTTAGACAAGTGGTGGATTTGATTTTAATAATTAAAGGAAAGGTTTGAAAATAAACGAGTTGTTCTTTTTTTCTTTTCCTGAAGCAAAATGAATGAGAATGTAGAGTTCGCATATTTATAGACCGAGAAACTTAAGCTGGAATGAATTAGTCTTATGCGAATGCTTTTCCTATGTCTGCCATGAAATTTCATTTTGTAGCTAGCTACTTCATTTTCCATGTATGCGAAGGGAGGGTGTACGATCCTTTACTGCAAAGCAATGGAGATATTTCCTTGCGTCTTTTCTATGGCTTAGGGCCTTGTGGCAGTAGTAGCCATGAAGTTTTAGGCACAAGCTGTTCTTAGGTTTTTAGAGTTTTGCTGGGTAGATTTAAAAGATTTGAAAACACACTACGCATGTCTGGGTTAGATTAGGGAAAGATGGTAAAAGATTATGGTTTTATTTTATATTAGTTAGCTTAGCTTAGATTTCAAAGGTGTAGTCTACTCAAATAGCTGCATACGTCTGTACGTTTAGGGTAGGGAAAATTTAACTGTGAAGGAATTGGTTATATTATATATACATACATATAAATAAACATATATATATATATATATATATTTGTTAAAGTTAACATGGTAACGACTACGTAGAATTTCGTTCATTTACGCCCACTGTGGACGAAAATAAAAATGTTATTATGTCAAGCGATGTGCAACGATCCTAGGAATATAATAGAACAGACAAATTAACTTATATTGTGTAGTCCTGAAAATGCTGATTTAGGGTGCAAAATTCGTTGAATGAAAAGTGGCTTATTTTCCAAATAAAAAATTATGGAAATTTTCTATAAATTAAATTTAAAATACATCTTAAAAATCTTATCCAAATTCAAAACCAATCTTTTATTATATTATATAAATCATTACAGCTTATAAACGATTCTATAACGATTTTCTAAAAATGTAATTTGGATATAACTTACATTCTATACGAATCTCCATTTTTCACTTCCATTAGAAAATTATAATCAATTAGATTAAAATGTTTCTTGTTTCGAAGAAATCCGACAAATAACGAATCCTGTATAATCGTTTAAAGTTGAAAACGTAATATTATGAACTACCATGATGTTACACTCTCGATTATAATTATATTATAATTAATACGTTCAAACGTTTTTTATTATATAAATTTGTTATTATAATTCAATTCTAACTGAGTTACTTCTTTATAAATTATGCAATTCACATAATATTGTCAATTCAACTATTTCCGAATATTTTGAAATTAAATTTATTATTCCACTATTTATATTAATTATATAATCAGATTTGCTTAATTCAAATTTATATAACCAACCTCTTATCCAAATAATTAAATTAATTAGTTATTCAATCGTGAAAATCTGGGACATTACTTCCTTTCAAATTAAAAGAATTTCGTCCCCGAAATTACTAATGTAGGAAAAATGTTACAAATCCTATTAACTAGATTAAAAATCTTTGGTTTACTACTTAACTTCAGTTTCAACTAAACCAATTAATTTCGATTAAAATATTAATTCATTCCGGCTAACAAAAAATTTCAAAAAATCTAAAAATTTTCTAACACCTTAAATTTCTGAAAAATTTCGCTAGCGTTGCCTTTGTACGGCTCAATCAAGACAACTACAATTCGCATCTCTTGGCCTTCTCCAATCCAAAAGAAAATCAAACAGCCAGGCGGCTTGCTTAGTAGGCTTATAAAAATCTAATGCTCAAATATAGAATAAACGTGTACATTTTTGTTGGACATCCAACCCTCTCTCTTCCATTTGCTATCACTTTAGCATATATCCATGCATTCCCAATTGATCTCCAATCAATTTATCCTTAACCAAACTCTTATACCCAAATCAATTCCATTTCAAAATCCAGTTCCGATCTCAATTCCAAATTCTTACTCAACAATCCAATTCCATTCCAGATTATCTCTAATCAAATCCAATTTTATTTAACTTAGTTTAAGTTAAATTTAAATTTATTTATTCACTTTTACCATTTCAATCTATTCAACTTCATAAGTTAAACTTATATATCAGAATTCAAATTCCTGTGTTTTTTTCTAGATTAGTCTGAAATCATATATATTTACATAGAATAATAGTTATTCAAAACATTTGAATTTTTGACAACTTGCTTCCTCAAAACAATACAAAACAAAACCTTTGGTAGTAATCCGTCACTTAGTAACTGGAAAATGAATTCCGATGATGTTGCGCAGTCATCATCGGAATTATTTTCCATCAACCGAAATGTGTCCAATACTATATCACTTTCAAAACCCATTCTTAAACACTTTTATTTTGAAATTACTTCAAAATATTCTTCACAATGTTTAGAAAACATTTCCAAATTCACCCAAGATTTTAATTTTTTCCATATATAATCAAAAATTCATTTTCACACATTTTTCCAAGTTTCCAGAATTTTAAGTTCCAAATCTGTTTTAAATTCAGATTTAATCCATTTGATTCTATATATTATACAAATATGAATTTCGATTGGTTATTTATAACCATTTCAATTATAACCTTATTCGATTATAATAACAACCAACACATCCAATATATTATAATAATTCCAATATCAATCATTCTTCTCTATCAAAGTAATTTTGGGTAAAATTATTTCATTCACCTTCTTTTCAAAACATATTGTGTCGACTCATCGTAGCCAAGTGTTTAGAAATTATGGTGCCCCGTCGAACAGAATTTATAAGCCACTCAACAAATAAATCTCCATAATATGAAACATTTTTATATAAATCCATAAATACGCTCTCACGTATATACACACTCAACTCAATCTAGGGTATTACTAACCCTATCTCTATTATTTCACGCCACAGAGCCAAGTTAATCACTTAACCTTCAGCTCTAATGCCACTGTGATGACCCAAGGATTTTCAACCCCGAAAATCGACACAAAACACAATGCCGACTATTCACGCATCGAAAATACAAGATCATTGATAGAAAGAAGTTAGAGAGTGAGAAATAGAAAGAAAGAAAATTAGAATAGACGTGGAAGATCATAATAGAACAGAATCAGAGTAAACATGAACCTCACAGTGGAATGAATGAAATATATTATATAACAACTTTTGAAATATAAAACTATATTTGTACTTACACATATCATCAGAGTACGTAACATATAAATCACAATGGAAATAAACACTATATTTATCTAACATTGAAGCCTCATGCTCCAAGCTCCTTCAAGTATATCTATAAAATCCCCACTACTTGACTGCCCGTACAAATTTGGGCACCCAATAGGTTAGGGTAAAACAAAACAAAATAAACTATGGGTCGGTCATGGGACTTGTGTGAGTAAACTCCAACCATTTGATTTTACTTTTAAAAGTCCTTTTCAAAAGAAAAGATAATCGTAAGACCGATGCCCACATAATTAAAATGGTTTTTACCTTACGATAACCCAAAACATTCATTTTTAAAACCATATTATCTGATATTATAATAGGGTCTAATACAAGTAAATAGCAATCTAGTAGAATGCTTGCATCTCATGCTCTACATATATAATATACAATCAAAACCAGGGGCTCTTATTGGAGAATGGATTTCCCATTCTGACAAGGTATGGAACCACCTTTTGATTATACACTAGAGGGGATACACAGGAGTTCAACAAGACCATCTTGCAACTCAACCACACATGATTGGCCATTCATTTCGCTTGAATGTTCCGAATATATTGCCACCTTATGGTTGGTATACCAACATAACTGTTATCGGGAGATACAGAAGCGAAAGAAGAAAAAAAATGAATATTCTTTAGATAGTGACAATATACCCTATTTGGGAGCGACCGACTTATCCATGCTTCCTGCCAGATTTTTGTCATTTCCCGGTTGATGAGGCTTGAGATCAGCGTGATTTTTTTTGGACATCTAGCCACCATTTACTTTGAATGCTACATCATCAAACCCGCCAAATCACAAACTGATTTCCCCAAAGATACCATGGGTATAAAGCTAAGAGAAAGGAATTCCTCCGCCACCAAACGTAAATACGTTTGAAGAGATCAACTTATGTGATCTATTATATATACTCTGTCAGACATTCATCCACACATGTTGTCCTGGGATTGGACAAACCGAAAGCATTATTCTGTAAATCCATCTTAGGCAATATCTACCTAGGTTCGCCAGAACAACCCTTGCATAAACTCCGTCTTCAATTATCTTCATCATATTTGATTCGCAATGATAATGTCCATGCAGAGCAGTTTTCAGGTAATAAATCTGGTCCCGGTTTCTCTGTATTGACAATGAAAAAAATGGTCAAAACTTTGGTAGATGTTTATATAACTATAAAAGCAAAACATCCATATAAACAATTATCTTATTTCCAAATGGAAATTATATCGATCAACCATCAATCAACACTGGGACCCTTTAATTAATTTATCAATAATTTATTCATTTCTCAATCTCCCATTTTCCATATTTCTTAAACTCGTTAACCTCTCATGATTCACGGAAAAACATTTCCATATATCGACAATATCTTATTTTCTATATTCAGAAAATATACTTTGTCACTGGAAAAAAATATCCATTTCTTATTCACGCATCTCTATTTTTTCATATTCATTAGCCCCTAACTGTAAACTAGTAAGAGAGAAACTCCCTAAGTATCAACCCCAAAGACCGAAACCAACATCAGATCATATAAAAATATATAAATTTGAAGATATATATTGTTCTAATCCTCAAGCCTTGGTCTTCAAACCTATGTCCTTCTTTTTGAGTGCAGCACATGTTTCCAGGTTTGCACTATGCTCCAACGCAACTAGGGCTCAAGATTTTGGTCTCGTTGCTTCAATATTTGCAAATTCGAGTTAGAAAAGGTGTTAGTGTCATCTAGTGGCATCGTTACTATTTTTTTGGGAATTTATAAAAAAAATCGCATGATGGCCTGGAAGTCATGGGATGCTGAAGTGCAAAGGCGTGGGGAGGGTGCGAGTTGATTTTGAAGGGGATGACCTTCTATACCGCGATATCCCGCCTCGAAGCAGGATTGATATTATTTATGTTGTCTAACAATTGTGTGTGCAAGAACAATATGTTTGATAGATCCTACTGGATTCCTCAAAATTATTGTTGTTTGTTTTCATATATAATGTGATACATGTTGTGTTTGGATGTTTCGATAGCATTGGACCTAAATATTGATATTTAAATATCATAAGAAGGAATTTTGAAATTTTATAGGAAAATCTATTTTTCCAAAAAAGAAATGGAATCTCGAATGGGCTCGAAATTAATAATTTGTTTTTAATAATAACACAATTAGTTTAATTTATAAACGATGTTTATAAATGAAGTGAAATAATTATCATAGGATAATTCGGGAATGCAAATTCAAGAGTGAATTGAAAGGGAAATTGGAAATCGTTTAAAAAGGAAATGATGAAATTTATGCCGACTTTTGAAATGTGAATGGAATTGAAATAAATCTATAAGGATTTATAATTAAAATTCAACTATGACGAATTTATGAAAAATAATAATTTATTTTATGAAATTATATATTATATGATTCGGAACTTGACAAAACAATTAATATTTGGTTTGAAACCGACATTTTATAATCGAATGTAAATTCGACATAACGTTATAAACTTGTTAGGTAAATAACAAGAAGTTTGATGTATAAACGAAGTTTATGAATGAAGTGGAATATAATGTGGGCTTATAAAGCGATTGTTGAACATGATTTGAACATGTAATAGTATTTACAATAAAAATCATGATTGATTTGATAAAACGAGTCCAGATTTCTATAAATGAATAATATTCGCATTTGTGGATAATGATTTAAAAGAAAACTTTTTGTAGATTGGGACGGTTATAACGCAAATTGGTAAGGATTTGAAAGTGATAAATTCAAAGGTAAATTTGGAATGAAAGAAAAATTGAGTTGACCTAAAATAGTAAATTTATTTTGAAGTTCGGTACGTTAGTCAAATAGAAATCATTCAAATGGAAGTTATGCATTGAAATTTGCCTATGTATAATTCAGGAAAGTACTATTTACATCCCTTTTTTAAAAAATAATAATTAATTATTCATTTATTTAATAATTATTTATTCTAATTAATGAATAAAAGTATATTTCAAAGTTAATATTTCGGAGCATGGGTTATAACATTATTGTTATAATCAATGATTTCCGGAAAAGAATTGGATTCTTAAATTGAATCTGAGAGTTGCATGAGAGATGTTTGGTATTCAAAGTTATAATTTTTGTCCATTTCGAAGTTGAGGACGTTGTTTAGTTAAGGTCTAAGAAGTAACTATACCTAACTTGATTGAATTCATTGTTGACTAAGGAATGGTTAAGGTTCGGTAGCGAGGATTGGTTAATGATAGGTTATTAATGAATGATTGATGGGTTGAGTTGGCGTAATGATGTTTTATACAACATTTGTTTGTATCAATATAAATGAATTTTGGAAATGTTTTTTTCAAATATAATTGGAGATGTTTTCTAAGCATAGAAAAGGAAATATCTTCCAAATGTGATATGAGATATTTTCTAAAATATAGAAAATAAATAGTTTATGATATATGGAAATTTTTCCAAAAATCATGAGAAGCCAAATGGATTTTGGGAAATATTTGGGGAAAGACACGGAAAACAGAAAAAGATGAAATTAGGAAAAATATATATATTAATAAGACATTAATTTAAAAGGGCTCAGTCTTGCTTGATGCTTTATTAGTAGGATTTCTATTTAGAAATAGGATCGTTGGTTGTTTGGATGTTTCCTTTGATAGCTAAATAAACGGCTATCAAAGTTTTAGGCCATTCTATACTTTCGTTGTTAATACGGGGAGACCGGGATCATGTTTATTATCTGAAACCACTCCGTATAGGCATAAGCGTTGCAAATCAAATTATGCTAAAGATAATTGAAGATAGAGTAAAGTTCAAGGGTTTTTCTGTTAATCCTAGGTAGAAATTGCCTAAGATAGATTTATGGGATGGTGCCTTCGCTTTGTCCAGTTCCAGGACAACGAATATGGATGGATGTCTGAAAGAGTATTTCCAGTTGGTCACGTACATTGATTTCTTCAAACGTATAGTAGTTGGTGGTGGAGAAGGAAATTTCTTTTAACTTAACACCCATTGTATTTTTGAGGACGTCGATTGGTGATTTGATGAATCTGACGATGTAAGATTACAAGTGAATGATTCTGTGGTGTTATAAAGGTATAACGTAGCCTCAGTCCTCATCAAGCATAAAGATGAAAAAAATCGGGGATGCAGCATGGCTATGTGGGTTGCACCCATTAGAGTGTATAATCTCCCGACCTAGAGAAAATTCAATTGCTTCTTATTTTATCGCTGTTGTATGCTTTAGGTAACAGTTGCTGATCACAAACATTGGTGATAATACATTCGGTACACTCAAGAGAAATGAGTGGCCTGGGTTATAAGATGTTCTTGTTGAACCCAGTGTATTCCTATCTAGAGATACACTATCAGAAAGTAGTTCATACCTTTTCATAGTTAGGACTCCATTCTTTAACAAGCGCACATGGTTTTGATTGTATACTATGTATGTAAAGCGTGAGATCCAAGCGTTCTGCTAGATTGCTATTGATTTTAATAAACTCTATTATAATACCAAAATAGTGTTGATACAAAGAATATTTTGGGTTACCGTAAGGTAAAAAACATCTGTTTTTATGTGTGGATCGATCTTACGTGTATCCTTTCTTTTAAAAGGATTTTCAAAAGTTAAACCAAGTGGTTGGAGTTTACTCACACCTGTCCCATAACTGACCCAGTGTTTATTTTATTTTGTTTTACCCTAAACTCTTCGGTGCCTAAATTTGTACTGCCAGTCAAGTAGTTGGGATTTCACAGATATACTTGGAGGAGCTTGGAGTAGGGGGCTTCAGCATTAGATATGTATAACTTATTTTTGTTGTGTTGTATGTTTTGTACTATGATGATGTTATGTGTATATAATTATAGATTTGTCATTCAAAAGTTATGTTATATAATATATTTTATTTGTTCCACTATGAGATTGTGTCCGTTCTGATTCTGTTGTGTTCGTGTTCTTTGTTTTCTTCTATTCTACTCTTTTCTTTCTTATCTCTTCTCACCCTCTAGTTTCTTTCTTTGGCATCTGGATTTTTGTGCACTTTGGTCGGACTTGTTTTATATTTGGTCCACTCAAAGGGTACCGAAATTTAGGTCGCTACAAAGGGTGGATACAAGAAAATCTCAACTGATCTGTCGATTAATTATGCATCTTCATTAAAAGGCAAAACTCAATCTTCCAACTTCAAGAACAATCGGAATAGTCAGAACAGTCAAAAATGAAACTTTAACATTAGAGGCAGAGGAAGAGGTTGACCCACTCCAATAGAATTAGATGCCAAATATGCAAAAAAAAAAATTGGTCATGTTGCTAGCAAATGCTACTTTAGGTTTGACCAAAGCTTTTTTGAAAATCAACAAGGCAACAACAATCAAAAGAAAAACTACCCCAACACCAAGATTGCTCATATAAACAATGAGTCCAGAATTTAAAGTGAAATAACAAGAAACCAAGTTGATGACAACAGTACTAGAGCAGATGATCAAATAAGTGGTGAGTGGTTTCCTGATTCAGGTGCATCTATCATATAACCTGCAACCTAAGCAACCTGAACTTGGGTATCAGGAAATACAAATATATGCAATTTGTTTACTTAGGAAATGACACACCCATAAGAATTACATACACTAGCATTGGAACTATAAGTGGGAAAAGAGAGCTATATTTAAATAATCTACTTAGTGTTCCCAAAATTAAGAAAATCTAATTAGTGTATACAATTTACCAAAGATAACCATGTCTTCTTTGAATTCTTCCCTAAACACTGCATAGTTAGAGACTTAACTATTAGAGAAATTTTATTACAGGGTGATATGCACAATGGTCTGAACACATTCAACCCGTTGAAGAATAATCTGAAATCCAAAACAAGGCATCGGTGTAAATTTTCTAGTGTTAATAGTAAAAATGATTTTAATATTCTTAAACTATGACATTGTAAACTTGGTCATCAAATTCTAAGTAATAATAAGTATTCTAAAAAGCAATAACATTTTATTCAAAAATAACTCTCATTTACATATATGTTCCGCTTGTCAAATAGGCAAGAGTCATAAGCTACCATTTCCAAATTCTGAAACCACATATCGTAAATCATTGGAAATAATAGCCATTGATCTCTAGGGTGAAAAGGTCGGGCGTGCACGACTTATGCAGGATCTATAATATGGCTATGCGGAAAGTATGTGATATACTAACTTGTATATTTACAATAGTTATGCAGGTAAATATTTAATGTAAAAAGATCTCACAGAAGCAATATCACAGATAAGCAAGTATAGCAAATGCAGTAAATAGGAAAAATCACACCAGGGATTTTTATACTGGTTCGGAGCACCGTCCTACGTCCAGTCCCAGACTTCTATCTGGATTTTCACTAAACAACAACCTCACTTCACCCGGAGGAAACAGGTTTACAATACCCGAGCAGCCGAACGGGATTTCATGCCTCTAACAACACGAGGACTTCAACACTTGCCTCTTATAACACGAGGACTTCAACACTTGCCTCTTATAACACGAGGACTTCAACACTTGCCTCTTATAACACGAGGACTTCAACACTTGCCTCTTACAACACCGAGGACTTCAACAATAATAAGATTTTGACTTTGAATGTGTTCTTCCTTCAACACTGATTTGTCAACAATTGAGTACACCCTTCCTATAATCTTATCCTCAAATGTAATTTGATGTTTAGTAAGATTAGGAAGTAAAATATCGAGTTGAATCACAAGTGTATGAAATATGCTTGGTGATTCAAACGATTATTGAATGCTTTTGAGTGCTTTTTGAGTGAAAAGAATAATGCAAGATAGATCAGAAAATAGAGAGTAAATTCGGTAATTTGGATGATTGTAAAATCATGTATTTATAGAGATCGAGAGGTTGCAAATGTTGGTGAGATGATGCATCTAAAAGGAGTGATTATTCATGAAGAAAAATGGATGCAACTCTTGAAGAAAGAAGATGACTTTTCAATATAACGGTCAAAATTCAAAAACCTGTTGACCTATAGAATTTTATAGGTCGACATGTTTTTAGCCGTTGGAATTCAAAAACCTGTTGACCTATAAAATTTTGTAGGTCGACCTATTTTTGACCGTTACAATTTAAAAACCTGTTGACCTATAAAAAATTATAGGTCGACATGTTTTCGGTCATATGCATAAAAAAATGTCTTTATGAGTAGTATTTTCAAACAATTAGAAGTATGATTATTTGAGGATAGATTTTAACATTTTATAACTCTAAATAATCGACTTCTAACCTATGAAGTCATCTTGTCTTCTTTTTGTCGATGTAGAAGCTTCTTCTTGTCATAAATCAAAATAACCATCGACGCTTCGACTCAACATTCTCCCCCTTTTTGATTGATGACAACTTGGCATAATAAAGGTATTGTTCCTTGTATATTGCTCCCCCTGTATATATGCTCTCCCTGAATCATATATATAATCTGCATAACAATCGTTAGTAATATTTCTCCCCCTTTGTCATCGACAAAAAGGGTATATAGTATTGCAAAAATGATAGTAACAACAATATTACTATAAGGTTTTCTTCCTCTGAATATAAAGCTCCCCCTGAATTTCTGCAACATTTGTTATATAATAAAATATCTAACCTTTTGATTCCTGCATTAACAAATGTTAGCACACATATACTTTTAACATATTAAGCATATAATTTTTTAAATAGCATATGTAACCGGTCGACAGGAAGTTTAAAGGCGGTCGACAGGAAATAGTTCTGAATGAATTTATATAGGCCAGTTTACCTGGACCGGTCGACAGCTTTATTAGGGGCGGTCGACAGCTTTATGTTCTGATTGAAAATAAAAAACAAGTTTAACTAAGACCGGTCGACAGGTAAGAAAATAGACGGTCGACCGATTAATTCTCTGGTTGGAAATAAAGAACATAATGGACAAGACTGGTCGACAGCATAATTTGGGGTGGTCGACAGGTTTTGAATAATTTTGTTTTTCTCCTTCTCTTTTGAATTTTCAAACTCCAACAACACTTATTATATATGAGTATTTCTCCCTCTTTGTCATTGATAAAAAAGAATAAAGATCATGATAGAACAGTAATCGAATATAAGACATAATTTAAAGTACCTTCGGGAGATATCAAAATTGTCTTCTTTTTGTTGTGGTGTACCTGCAAAGAATATGATGTATATACCTTTGGTACCCACTTGCTTTGTTTGGGTCCATGGGTTAGATGGAAGGTAACCAAACCCAAGAGGGTTTAACGGAACCTTTAAAGATAAAATTTTCGTTATTAACTACCGAATCAAAATAATCATCGATATATTTTTCTCTGTTTTTCCAACTTACAGGAACCCAAATACTTAAGTAATCTCTATTGATGTTCCTTTTCGTGCTTCTAGATCTATTATATAGATCTCTGGTCATAGAAGTATTCGAATTTTTATAATAATTGGGTCTTGGATGTGTATTAGTACTAGCAGTGATATTCTTATTGTACATGAAAGCATATCTAGTACTATTTCTAAGATTAGTATTATTTCCAAAGTCGCTATTGACATTTTTCTTTTGAGATTTCACAATAGGTTTTGGTTTGGAAGATAAACTAAGATTTTTCTTAGCTTTGTTCTTTTGCATTATTTTCTTCTTTCCATAACCAAGATGCTTCTTAATTTCTTGGTTTTTATATCCCAAAACTTTCTTATTTGAAGTAGATTGTGAATTCTCAATGATCTTTGTCAAATTTTCTCGACCTTTGTTAAAGTTAGAAACATTTTAAGTAATATTTTCTAACTTATTTTGTAAACTAACTTTTTCAAGGTCTAGAATCTTGACTTTTTCTTTAAGCTCATGATTTTCAGTAATGAGAATATCATTCTTCTCTTTTTGAATTTCAATTTCTTGAGTCGAAAGAGATAGTTGAGAACTAGAATTAGAAGACGATTCTTGAGCCTTTTCAAGTTCTTCTTCTAATATTTTCTTCTCATCTTTTAACATATCTCGTTCTAATTCGGATCTATTCAACATTGTCTTGACTTCTTTTAACTGATATTTTGTATCTTTAAGTTTAATCATTACTTTATCATAAATATCAAGCATATCCTCAAGAGTAGGAATTCGTACCTCATCCTCTGTTGCCATAAAACATATATTTGCTTGTTTAGTGTCTGAGTCACTTTCGCTATCAGATGAAGATGAGTCTGAATCATCCCAGGTTACTGAGAAAGCTCTCTTCTTTGATTTGTCCTTCTTGAATTTTTCGGAATTCTTCTTTTTATCCGGACAATCTTTATGCATATGTCCCTTTTTATGACAATTGAAACATTCCATATTTGAAGATGATGGTTTATTTGATCCAAACTTCCTTTTGTCGTATCGACTAGCTTTTCTTTGCTTCAAAAACTTCTTAAAGCCTTTTGCAATAAGTGCTAAGTCTTCATCTTCAGAATCTGAAATGTCTTCATCTTTTTCGGCATGAAAAGGAACATTTTTCTTTTCTTCTTTTTGTTCTCTTCTAGCCTGTAAATTTGCTTCATAGGACATTAGATTTCCTATCAACTCATCTGGCTTCATGGTAGAAAGGTCATTAGCTTCTTCTATAGCTAATACTTTTCCTTCCCATTCATTAGTCAGTGAGTGTAGGATTGTTGAAACTACATCAAAGTCAGAATATTTTTGTCCTAACCCAATAAGAGCATGATGAATAGTTTGAAACCTTGAATACATCTCATTGATTGTTTCATTTGGCTTCATTTTGAAATTTTGGAATTGACTTTTCAACAAAGCTATTTTTGCTTGTTTAACCTTGTTAGTACCTTCATGAGTTGTTTTTAGCGTTTGCCAAATTTGATAAGCAGTGATACAGATACTAACACGGTTATACTCATTTTGGTCTAATGCACAAAACAACATATTTATTGCTTTTGCATTTACTGCTGCTGCTGTTTTCTCAGCAGGAGTCCATTCTTCATACTCAGTAGTTGGATTAACTATTTCTTTCTGAGTAGCATTCCAAGCATCATAACTTGTTGATTGCATATAGAAAGCCATACGTGTTGCCCAATAACTATAGTTTAGGCCATTAAAGAAAGGAGGTCTTTGTGTAGATTGACCTTCAGTGTAAGTGTTAGTGCTAGTGTTTGCGTTATTTGCCATATTACTAGAATATATCAAATAACCGTGTTACGGTTATAAGATAACCTTGCTCTGATACCAATTGAAAAGGTCGGGCGTGCACGACTTATGCAGGATCTACAATATGGCTATGCGGAAAGTATGTGATATACTAACTTGTATATTTACAATAGTTATGCAGGTAAATATTTAATGTAAAAAGATCTCACAGAAGCAATATCACAGATAAGCAAGTATAGCAAATGCAGTAAATAGGAAAAATCACACCAGGGATTTTTATACTGGTTCGGAGCACCGTCCTACGTCCAGTCCCAGACTTCTATCTGGATTTTCACTAAACAACAACCTCACTTCACCCGGAGGAAACAGGTTTACAATACCCGAGCAGCCGAACGGGATTTCACGCCTCTAACAATACGAGGACTTCAACACTTGCCTCTTATAACACGAGGACTTCAACACTTGCCTCTTATAACACGAGGACTTCAACACTTGCCTCTTATAACACGAGGACTTCAACACTTGCCTCTTACAACACCGAGGACTTCAACAATAATAAGATTTTGACTTTGAATGTGTTCTTCCTTCAACACTGATTTGTCAACAATTGAGTACACCCTTCCTATAATCTTATCCTCAAATGTAATTTGATGTTTAGTAAGATTAGGAAGTAAAATATCGAGTTGAATCACAAGTGTATGAAATATGCTTGGTGATTCAAACGATTATTGAATGCTTTTGAGTGCTTTTTGAGTGAAAAGAATAATGCAAGATAGATCAGAAAATAGAGAGTAAATTCAGTAATTTGGATGATTGTAAAATCATGTATTTATAGACATCGAGAGGTTGCAAATGTTGGTGAGAAGATGCATCTAAAAGGAGTGATTATTCATGAAGAAAAATGGATGCAACTCTTGAAGAAAGAAGATGACTTTTCAATATAACGGTCAAAATTCAAAAACCTGTTGACCTATAGAATTTTATAGGTCGACATGTTTTTAGCCGTTGGAATTCAAAAACCTGTTGACCTATAAAATTTTGTAGGTCGACCTATTTTTGACCGTTACAATTTAAAAACCTGTTGACCTATAAAAAATTGTAGGTCGACATGTTTTCGGTCATATGCATAAAAAAATGTCTTTATGAGTAGTATTTTCAAACAATTAGAAGTATGATTATTTGAGGATAGATTTTAACATTTTATAACTCTAAATAATCGACTTCTCACCTATGAAGTCATCTTGTCTTCTTTTTGTCGATGTAGAAGCTTCTTCTTGTCATAAATCAAAATAACCATCGACGCTTCGACTCAACATAGGGTCCAGCCCCAATCAATTCTGATTACAAATAAAGCTATTATGTATCATTTGTGGATGCATACTCTAGATTTACATGGATCTATTTCCTTAAGTTAGAAGCAGAAATAGGTAAAGCTTTAATTCAATTCCTAATACTTGGTGAAAAGCAAACCAATCATCATGTAAGAATCATTTAGGTAGATGGTGGCACAGAGTTCAAGTCAGTTAAACAATAATTTGTTAAAAGGGGTATTATACACAGAACAACATGTCCACATATCTTAGAGAAAGATGGCATTGTCGAGAGAAAGCACATGTGTTAGACCCAAAAGTGGTTCTAACACCCAAATTGATTTGAAACAAGATAAAATGAGATAAAAATAAAAATGAACACGCAAGATTTATAGTGGTTCGGCGAACAAATGCCTACGTCCACTTATTTTTCACTATATTCAATAATTCAGTTGCAAATACAATGTAAGATTCACTCGCAACTCACTTTTGTTCACTCAATTGATTAAAACAAGAAATAAAAGATGATTTGGATTCTCCGGGAGTAATAGAGTTCAGATGATGGAGGTGATTGAATTCTTTAAGTGCTGAAAAAAGATCCTTCTCTTTGTCTCCAGATGGGGTATTTATAGGTGTGAATTTGCTTGACACTTGATCCGGGTCGGGCCACGTGTCATCCATCGCACTCTCTTCGGGTTCGGATGAACTATCAGGTTGACAACGCATCAAAGGGAAGGACGTTAGGGGTAGGAATTAGTCATAGCCGGTCCGGTTCTCCAGGCGATTTCACAGGAGACTAACATGGATCATGGGTGCGGGTCGGAGACGTGCAGGTAAGGGGTTCGGATTGGGATACCCGATCCGAACCGGAGTGGTTTGGGCGTCTCTCCTTCTCTAACATATTCCGCTCCGCTCCAGTGTTGTGGCAAGCAGATGGCTTTCCGATCCATTCGAGATTTAGTTGCCTTCCGATCCGATTGGATATACCTTACCAATTTATCCAGTAAGAGATCACCGATCCGAACAGAGAACTCTATCCGATCCGAACCAATATGCTGCTCTAACCCGATCCGAACAGAGGACTCTATCCGATCCGAACAACTGCAGCTATCCATCTGAATTGTAGTGTTTTCCTCCAATCCAAACCGAAGTCTTATAATTAAAAATACCCTTCAACGTTTGGTTTCTTGACTTTGTGTTGCCTAGTTCACAAAGTAGGCTAACATTTTGCCCCCTCAAAGGATGCTTCTGTTGTACGAAGCGTGCTTTGATGTCGTTTTAAATGCTAGTCCTTGAATCAGAACAGTCAGGAGGAATGCACAGATTTCTATTCGGTTCGGATGTTAGAAGAATGCACATTTTCTTCATTTCTGAGCAAATTTGGGAATTTTTCTTGACATATAATGCTTCTTGCAGGTGTACCCTTCCTTCATTCTTCTTCTTTTGAACTCAATTCGAGTCGGATGCTAGATTAATGTGTGAAATTTATTCGGTTCGGATTCCGATCCGAAGCGCTTTCGTGGATTTGGTTCTTGGACATTGGGCCTTCAAGCAAAGTGGTGCTACTGGGCCTTCACTCCGGTCCGAGCGGGTGAGAAAGAATAGGAATACGAGGAGTCAACACTACCCCTTATATAAATCCACCACCGTCTTCTTTCTTTTCTTCTTCTTTTCTGCCGTCGCTTCCAAACCTTAGTATTGAAAACTTCAGAAACTCCAATATCCTGAAATCATTCCTTGTAGATTTCTCAAATCGAACATATAGGTAGCTTTTTAATCTCGACTAACTTCGTTGTAACTGTACTTGATTTCAATTCGTGGTTAATTGGGATGGTTTAGCCACGGGGCTTTGCTTGAACTCCACGTCGTTACTGGTGGATCCGCCATCACTTCGAGGCGTTGAGAGGTTGGAGAGGGCAAATATTTGTCCTCAACTGGAGCTTTGGTGATAGAACGGATTTGTTTGTGAGTGGGGGGAAAGAGGAAGAAGATGAAGAATGTGATGACAAATTGGAGTTGGTTCGGGTAGAAGACGAAGGAACAAAAAGGAAGGAGAAGGAAAGGGGATCGGTTCGGGTTGCATACTTTAGAAAGACGGGAAGGAAAGAAAATGTCGGTTCGGGTCGGAAAAGTGAATGGGATAAGAGGTTGAAATAAATGGACTGGTTAAGTGATGCTGGTTCGGTTCGGATCAGGTCACCCGATCCGATCAGATCAGTCCTGCTTCCGAACCCGTTGTTTCCCTTGTCTTGAACTGACCCTGCTTTAATGAAGCATCCGAACCGACCCTATATCTGTATTTGTATTGAGCCAATTATCATATGCATATCCGAACCGAACCGAACGTATCAAACTTGGCACACAAAGACTACCCAACTAATTCAACTAACATTTACTCTAGACAATAATTTCGTGGACAGTTAGGATAGTGCCTTGCGAACATAAACGAGAATTGAGAACAACTCCGACTATCACTTTCTCTTCAAAGCTTCGTCTTACATTGCTGTACTTTTATTTTGCATTTCCCATATTTGCTGCACACACTTTAGTTCACACACATACACAAAGGAAGGCACGGGATAATTCACTCTAATCCATGCTATTGCTTCTTCAATAGTTCCATGACAATGAGGTCCAGACGCTCTTCCCGTCTAGCTGAGAGGAAAGAAGCCCCGGAATCTTCCAACAAAACCACTCTTGAGGATATATCTTCTTCATCTAATCCAGAATGGGACAGTGAGGGTCCGGATTACGGAGTTGGTCATCGGGAAAGCGACGAAATGTCTTCAGAGAATGAAGTTTCCCTGGGCTTTGAGGAGGAAGGAGGGATTGGTGACAATCGAGCACCCGATGAATTTGACTCAGCCATTATATTGGAGTCACCTCCAGATTCTGTAGAATCGACAATCGACAACGACCGACTTGTTCGAATTTGCTTAAAGTATGGAATAATGAAAAGGGACACCCTAGTGCCCTCACGCTCTGACCGTCCCCACAACCCTCCAGAAGGATATATGACGGTCACTCGATTGATGTGCATGGTCGGCGCCATTCCTCCATTCTCGCCTTTCATCGTTGATTTCTTAAGACAAATGCGGATTGCCCCAATGCAGTTGCATCCCAATTCATATGCCTACTTGCATACCTTATTCATAGCATATCGTGAAATTCTAGGCGTAGAGCTCACGTTCGATGATGTTCATTTCTTCTATAATTTCAAACATCGGACTAGAGAAACTCCATCTTTCTGTTACTTTGAATCAGTCCCAAAAAGGAAGATAATCTCTACGCCATTTAGCAGTAAAGCTGGAGATTCCAGACTAGAGTGGTTCTATATAAAGCAACAGTCTGGATGCGCCAGGAGATGGACAAAATCAAGTAAAGCATTGATTTTCTAAACCCGGACTCTATACACTTGAATCATCACCCTGACCTGTTTTCCTTTTTGTTTGCAGTCGACAATCCCAAACAGATATCAGATCAGGTGTTCTTTGATCGGAATCACCGTCTTCTTAATGGCGATCAAAAATTCCTGACTATCGACGAGGTCCTTAAAGATGAATACCTTCATTTTCACGGGCTGCTATCCGTTTTCCGTAGCATCGGTCATGGGACGGTCCCTTATGCATACATTCCTCCAGTGGAAACAGTTCCAGAGATAGGAGAAGGCTCGGGAATTCCTACATCTCCTCTTCAAACTTCACCTTCTCCCTCTTCCACACAAGATGACGAACTGGCTAATCTGGCCGAAAAACATCGTGAAGGGTATATTGCCCCCGAGGAAACTACTTCTCCAGACAAGTCAAAATCTTCCCAAGAGTCGCCACTTCACGCTTCCGAAGGGGATGTTCCTAGCACTGACGAACACATATTTCAGGGTTTGGGGGATCTCCCCTTACCCGAGACTATATATACTTCAGAGGATTTCAGGAAGGACCCTTTAGTCTTCACCTCTTCTGAAGAAACTACTCCCGCCAAGGCCAAAGAGCCTGCCCGCACCAGTCTAGCTTCAGACTCGGGTTGGTTGGGGGGACACACACCACTTAGGATGCACTTTACACCACAGCATTAGCATTCATTGCACTTCTTTCTCCATGAATCCATCGATTCTAAACTTCGTTTATTTTATCGTGCAGGTACAATGTCTCGATCCTATTATGATATAAGAAAGCTTCGTCGCAGCATGTCCAATCCTCCTCAGGATGCCGAGTATGATCGCCGGGATGACCGTGGTAGGGAGGAGAGAAGACCTTATGATCCCTATCGATCTCGGCCCTCACGCTCCCGTTCACCAGTTCGACTGGAACAAGAGAAATACAAGAGCTATCAAGGTCGTAGGGAGGAGGATAGACCACCATCTAAGGATTCCACTTCCTCCCATGAAAAGCGGAGTAGAGAGAAAACTCCTCCAAAGGAAACCGGGTCTCGAAGTAAGCAAAAAGTCCCTGCTACTAAACGACCTAGGACAGACAAGGGTTCTACAGAATCTTCTTCAGGAAGGGACACCGAATTAACAATCCTCGCTCCTCCTCCACCAGATGCGGGAACCGCAGTAAAGCTGGCATATTTAAAGGAGCAATTTCCCGAGCACTACTTCGAGACTCTGACCTTTCTACCTACCCTTGAACCTATTTCTTCTAATTGGGCAGATGAGGCCAAGGCAAAAATTGATTTGGTAGAGAAACAATATTTCGAGATGTTCAAGTATTCACGCAATCTTTCTAGAATCATCCGCACTCTAATGACAAATGCTAACTCAATGCAAAAGACCGCGGAGGAGGATGCTAAGGCCTTAAAAACCTTAGGAAAAGACTTAGAAGACACTCAAGCTCAACTAGCTGTCGCTCAAAAGAACGCTTCTAACTTCAAACAACAGTTTGAGGACATGCAAAAGCGCTATCATGACCTGCTTGAATCCCACACTCAGGAGCGTTCTGAGTTGAAGAAGCAAGCTGACGAGGCCAAATCAGAGGCTGCTAAGACACGCCTTGCTTATGCTGAGCTTGAGCAGAAAAACGCCGAGTTAGCGAAGAGGAGTGCTGAATTAGAAAAGAAGAACGCTGACTTGGCTTCAAAATTGTTGGAGGCAGAGAACAGGGCTGCTCTGGCTGAGGGCAATGTGGAATGCGCTATTAAATCTGCGGAGGAAACCCGCAAACAACTATCAGAGGCGGAGGCTGATATTCAGGGCTTCGGCGAGCTAATGATTGAATTCTTCGCGCACATTATTCGTCATCGAAACATTTCTTGGATCGAGGACTATCCATCCACTCTGGTTCAAGTGTGGAATCAAATCGTTGAGTGGGAAAAAGAAGAACTTAAGGTCGATTCCCTTGATGAAGATAAGCTGATGGAGAAATACTTGAGAGACGACGAACCGGAGCGCCTAGCTGAAGGGCGCCGCCTAATTGCTGAGGCCATGGAAGAAGAGAGGCGGAAGTCTAAACAGAAAACCATTCCCGAAGCTGGCTCCTCTTCTTCTGCTCCTGCAACTCCCGAAGTAGAAGGGTATGATCCCGAAAACCCGGGAATTCCCCGGACAACTTTGCTATCTCCCATTCCTGAAATAACTCCAGAGGTAGTAGTCACCCCCGCTGAAAAGTCTTCAGAAGGTATTCCTATCTTTTCTCCTCAATTTGCCAAGGCTACTACTACCTTTGGCTACATGATTGAACGTTCGATGAGAAATCCTTTGCTTTCGCCTGAGTTGATAACCGATGTTTCTCATTCTGTAGGCGTTGAATCATCCGCAAAGACAGATGTAGCTCAAGGAGCTGTTGCTGGGACGAAGCCCGCTGATAGGGTCAAAGAAGGGGAAGACAAGGCTACTTCCACAGACCTGGAGGAAAGAAGTGAGCCAACTAAGGTCACTACTCCCCATGATGAAGAAATGATTGCAGCTTTAAAAGACGACGGAGGAGACGAGGGGCATGATGAGGAACCGGTGGTTGCAATAACTGGGGAATCGAAAAGCGCTGATGACGTTACCTTGGCTGCCATGAAGGCTGATCAAGACAAGCGCTTGCAATTAAAGGCCGAAGAACTAGACCCTGAGGTCCTCAAGCCCCTCGCAGTTGTGGATGCAGGTTCAAGGTTAGTTGTTAAGCTCTCAACTAGATCTATTACCGAAGAACTTGCTAAAAAATCTTCTCTTGATTCCAGTGCCCCGCCCTCCGGGAAGAAGTCTGCTGGCTCCAGTACCACATCTTCAGGGAAAAAGAAATCAAAACGAATCTTGACTGAAGCCGAGAAGGAGGCAAAGGACACAGAGAAAGCTGCCAAGAAATCGAAGGCTCATCCCAAACTCAAATAGTGGGTTCCCCTGTATCTTTTTAGCATCTTTGTGAACCAATAAGTGCTGCTACAAAAGCAGCTTCCGCACTTTCTTTTTTGGCTATTTCCCTGTACGAATTCATTCATTTGTAAATAAAAATAATTCACTTTTTGCAATGTTTATTTGCTAGCAGTTCTGTACTTATGTAAAAATGCATGTCTATAGTTATGAAACAAAGTTGTGGAGGGGGGAAATATGTGTATGTATATGTGTCCCCAGTCAATTTCCATAAGTTATTCAATGCTTAACCATGCAATCTGAATGCTCCCAATTCTCTAACGGGATAGCATTTCCTGTGTCATCAATACCTGTTGTTTTTCCTGGCATTTCTTTTATACTCTCCCTCATTCTCTTGAGAGTTAGAGTTCGAGCTTAGTCATCTATTCATTCCCCGGTCTCTCAACGGGAAAAGATTTCTTTCTCGGCGCTCGGTCGGAGACGCCTTTATACTCTCTTTCTCTCTGGAAAGTTAGAGTTCGGAGTAGAATCTCTTTTTCAGCGCTCAGTCGGAGACGCTTTTATACTCTCTCTCTTTCTCTGGAGAGTTAGAGTTAAGAATAGAATTTCTTCTTCAACGCTCAGTCTGAGATGCTTTTATACTCTCTCTCTTTCTCTGGAGAGTTAGAGTTAGGATGTCGTTTTCTCATTCTTTTAAGTCTTATTGCACAAATAATCATTGTGCTTCTTTTTATATCCAAACTGTTTTCAACCTTTTTTAGGCTCTGAGTTATCCTGTGTTTTATAATCACAACAGAACAACTAATGAATGTAAATGCATAAAAGTAAATAACACACAATATTTTTATAGTGGTTCAGCTAAGTCGTAGCCTACATCCACTTTATAGTCCTTTATTCATATCATCAGATTTTCCCAAGGCAAGGCATGTCTTATTACAGAATTCACAGAAAAAATAACAAAAAGCATAGCATTTCTAATCCAAATATCGCATTAAGTGTTGGGCATTCCATGCTCGAGGAACTTCTTCGCCATCTACGGTCGTTAACTTGAAGGTTCCTTTTTCAAGTTTCCGTTGGATGACAAAGGGTCCTTCCCATTTTGGGCCGAGGTGAGGAAGGGATGGAAAAACTCTCTTTAGCACCAAATCTCCTGGTTCAAAAGTTCTGAGACGAACTTTTTTGTCATAATAGCGTGCCATCTGACGCCGATATCTTGCTGCACGCAAGTTTGCTTCGTCCCTTTTCTCTTCGATTTCATCAAGAGACTCAAGTAAAAGTGCCCGATTCATCATCGGGTCATAATACGTCACCCTGTGGGAAGGAACTTCCAGTTCAACTGGAATTACTGCTTCTGAGCCAAAGGAGAGAGAGAAAGGGGTATGACCGGTAGCCGTTTTAAACGTTGTTCGATATGCCCACAAAGCTAGGGGCAATTCATCAACCCATTTTGCCTTTGCACGCTCTAATCTCTTCTTGAGGATGGATTTTATTACCTTGTTTATTGCCTCTACTTGCCCATTCGATTGTGGATAGGCAACTGCAGTATATCGTTTGTCTATCTTATATTTCTGGCAAAAATTTCTGAATTCAGTGCTATCAAATTGGGTCCCGTTGTCAGTAATAATCGTCCTTGGGATCCCGAATCGGCATATAATACTTCTGACCACAAAGCTTATCACCTTTCTTGTTGTGATCTTAGTCAAGGGCTCAGCTTCCACCCACTTCGTGAAATAATCCACGGCTACTATTGCGTACTTAGCTCCTCCTTTTGCAATTGGTAAAACTCCAATGATATCAATTCCCCATGTGGAAAATGGCCAAGGACTCACCATCGATTTAAGGTGAGTTGACGGTACCCTGGGGATTTTGGCGAATCTCTGGCACTTATCGCAGCGTCGTGAATAATCAGCTGCATCTTTGTTGATCGTAGGCCAGAAGTATCCGTACCGCAATATTTTCTTTGCTAAAGTTTGACCTCCTGTATGATCTCCACACTCACCTTCGTGTACTTCTCTTAGTACACGCTTGATGTCGTCGTGTGCGATACATCGTAACAGGGGCATAGAAAATCCTTGTCTATAGAGAATATCGTCTTGCATAACATATCTGGTAGCTTTGCGCACTACAGCTCTTTTTTCACTCTTCTTTGATGGGAGTGTCCCATTCTTAAGAAAATTCTTAATTGGAGTCATCCATGACTCCTTCTCTGGTTCCGCTTCAAAAGTGAATTCAATTTCCATTGACTCAAAGCTTGGCGACTCCAACGTTTCAATTGGAATTACCTCAGTCTCTTCTGGATTGTCGGAACTAGCCAATTTTGCCAGTCTATCCGCTTTCTGGTTTTCTACTCTGGGAATATGTGTTATGTTGTACCGCTCTAAGCTATTTAATAGCTCTTTCACTTTCTTGAGGTAGGCGACAAGTCGAGGTCCTCGAGCCGCGAATTCCTCTCGCACTTGACAAACAACAATTTTAGAGTCACAAAATATGTCTATCATTTTTACTCCAAGATCCTTAGCAAGTTTAAGCCCGGCAATCAGGGCTTCATATTCGGAGTCATTATTAGTTGCCGAAAATTCTAACCGCAGGGCGTAATATAACGACCGTCCCTCGGGAGTAACTAAGACAATTCCAGCTCCGGACCTTCGGTCATTCTTAGCTCCATCTGTATATAATTTCCACGGATTCATCTCTAGTTCTTCCTCAGATTTAACCACTCGGTCATTGATTGTTTCCTCCTCTGGAATGGTGAATTCCGCAATGAAATCTGCTAACGCTTGCCCCCTGATTGACTTTCGTGGTTGAAAATTCAAATCAAACTGACTTAGCTCTATGTTCCATTTGATCAACCTTCCTGACGCTTCGGGTCTCTGCAATACCTGCCTTAAGGGTTGGTCGGTGTATATGGTTATCGGATGGGCTTGGAAATAGTGACGAAGTTTTCGGGATGCAATCAGGAGGCTGTAAGCGAGCTTCTCAATTTTCGGATAGTTGCGCTCTGCCGCTGCTAATTTCTTACTCACATAGTACACCGGCCTTTGTACTTTGTCTTCTTCTCGAACCAGGGCTGTACTGACAGCGTGGGCCGAGACTGCCAAATAAACAAATAATTCTTCGTGATCTACGGGCTTTGACAAAATTGGCGGTCTCTCTAGCAGCTCTAACAGATTTTGGAAGGCCTTAACACAATCGGGAGTCCACTGGAAGTTCTTCTTTCCCCTTTTTATCAAATCAAAAAACGAAACACATTTATCTGTGGCTTTGGAGATGAATCTACTCAGCGCCGCTACCTTCCCTGCCAGACTTTGGACGTCTTTAATTCTCCTCGGTTCTTCGATGTTTCTGATTGCTGTTATCTGGCTAGGGTTGATTTCAATTCCTTGGGAACTCACAATAAAGCCAAGGAACTTTCCCGATGCCACTCCAAATGAGCATTTCAGAGGATTCAATTTCATCCGATACTTTCGCAAGATACCAAACATTTCCGCTAAGTCTTGCGTATGACTGGAAGACTGCTTTGATTTGACAAGCATATCATCCACATAAACTTCCATAGTTTTTCCTATTTGATCATAAAACATTCTATTTACCAAGCGCTGATAAGTAGCTCCAGCGTTTTTTAGCCCGAACGGCATTACAACATAACAATATAGCCCCAAATTCGTAATGAAACTCGTATGCTCTTGGTCTGGTATGTGCATAGGAATTTGGTTGTATCCAGAGTATGCGTCCATGAAAGAAAGAAGTTCATGACCTGCTGTCGAGTCTACAAGCTGGTCAATCCTGGGAAGTGGGAAACTATCTTTCGGGCAAGCTTTATTTAAATCTGAAAAGTCAATACAAGTTCGCCACTTTCCGTTTGACTTCTTTACCAAGACGGGATTCGATATCCAATCGGGATAAGTCGAATCTCGAATAAATCCGTTTTGCTTCAATTTCTCTACTTCCTCTTTGAGAGCAGCCGACCTCTCTGGGCCCAGCATGCGTCTCTTTTGCTTCACAGGTGGATGCTTCGGATTTACATTCAATTTGTGACTTATAATAGAAGGTGATATCCCACACATGTCAGCATGGGTCCAGGCGAACACATCTAGGTTTGCCTTTAAGAAGTCCGTCAGTTCTTCAGCACGACGTGGATCCAATTGAGAACCAATCTTCAAAACTTTCGCTGGATCAGCTTTATCAATGGGAATTTCCACTGTCGCTTCGTTAGGAGTTGCATTCCTAGCCTATGGTTCCTCGTCTTTTCTGGGATCCAGGTCTTCTGGCGTCCCTTTGGGCAACTCCCTCGGGTTCAATCTCTCTAATTGCTATGCCAAGTCCCCCTTTGAGGGAGACGAGGCATTCTTACTCTCAGCATTAACTCCTTTCATCAACACCTTCAGTTCGGCCACATAGCAGGCCCGTCCAGAAACCTGATCCCCTCTCATTACTCCAGTCCCGGCTTCGGTTGGGAACTTTAGTAACAAGCACCAAGGGGCGATACAAACTCTAAATTCAGCGAGGGCAGGTCTCCCTAAAAATGCTTTATATGGTGAATCTACGTCCAATACTACGAACTGAAGCATTCGCACTCTTCTACGTTCTCCTTGCCCTAAGGTCACAGGCAACTCTATATATCCCATGGGAGCTGTCGTCGCTCCGTTGAAGCCTCTAATCCATCCTTCACAAGGTTTTAGATCTTCGGGCTCAAGCTTCATCTGATCAAATGACTTCTTGAACAAAATATTAACGGAACTTCCGTTGTCTACTAATACCTTATGGACCAAGGCCGGCCCAATGGTGGTAGTAATAAATAACGGATCATTGGTGGGAGATTGTATCCCAGTGTTGTCTCGGCCGCGAAATACCACGTCGTCGAACATGGTTTTCTGTTGTTTTATGGGGGCGACATCTTCCAAATCGTCACCTTCATTCACATCTAGATGCTTAGCAGCATTCACATATTGGTCCATTGACCTAAAACTTCGGATTGCCGGGTGAGGTCTGCCTACAATGGAGTTGATGACAATTCCTTTACCTTTCTGCTGCGCTGTAGGCTTGGGAGCGGGTAGGATTTGTTTTGGAGCCTGCTCCCCTTGCCCCCTGTCCCTCGGGGCCACCTTGTACTCATCCAACTTTCCTTCACGCAGCAGCTTTTCAATTACATCCCTCAAATGCCGACATTCATTGGTTGAATGCCCATGAGTCCCATGAAACAAGCAAAATTTCCCTGTCGCCATTTCTTTCTCGGTCGAATCACGAGGTGGCGGTCTTTTGTACTGTATCACGTTGTACGTATCCAGATAAATATTCTCCAGGGTGTCATTCAATGGTGTATAATTCTCGTAGTTCTGGAATCGGGGTCTCTTGTTAGGGTCACTTCCCCTATTTCTGTTTCTTCTGTTACCGCTTGAATTACGGTTATTGTTGTTGTTTCCCCCACTTCCAGTATTGCCGTTTCCACCCTTGTTTCCTACATTTACTTCAACCTTGCCAGAATTCTCCCCCGACTGTTTCACGGCGATATTACTCTGCACATTCTCCTTTGAAGCCGTCTCAGACTTTCTTTTTCGGTTGGCCCTGGCCTCCTCTCGTCGTAAATAAATATCGGCTTTTTCGTAGAATATCTCCCTTGTGGGGGGTGTCTTCCCAGAAAGGTAGTCTCCAAATTCAGATTCAGGATCGACTCCTTCCTTCAATGCCATCAGAATAGTGGGCTCATGCGGGTCACTGACCTCAGTTACAGCCTGGTTAAAACGATCAAGGTATGCCCTTAGAGATTCTCCTGGTGCCTGTTTGATTCTCGATAATTCAATAACACTCTTGGACTTTCGGGCATGTAGTCGGAACTGGTTCATGAAACGCTCTCTTAGTTCCTTGTAATTAGAAATCGAACGAGGAGGAAGTCGGGTAAACCAGAACAATGCCACATCTTCTAGGTAGATTGGGAATGCTTTGCACTTCACTTCATCAGGGGCAACAGCGGCATTCATGAGCCACGAATACCGCATCAAATGCTGTCCCGGATCAGTCCTTCCGTTATACTTGTCCATCTATGGCAAGTTAAAGCGTCGGGGAAACTGGAAGTCGAGGATATCGTCGGTGAACGGAGTATGGCTTCGTTCAATGCCATAGTCTTCATTTGTATAATTCCGGCTCTCGGACATAATTCGGCGAACCATTGTCTGTACATCAGCACTAGTTAGGGGCTGCTCAGGTTCCCTGGCCCTAGTATCCGAGTTCCTTCTGGGCTCTTGCTCAGGAGATGCCCTTCTTCTTCGAGCTGCCTCTGCTCGATTCCTTTCC
Organism: Allium sativum; assembly: GCA_030737875.1. NCBI lineage: Eukaryota > Viridiplantae > Streptophyta > Magnoliopsida > Asparagales > Amaryllidaceae > Allium > Allium sativum. The sequence goes on from CM060913.1 coordinate 831,940,771, forward strand.
CTGCGCTCCCGGTCGATCTCGGGAAGAGGGGACTGGAGTCTTTGCCCCCGAGTGGGGTCATCGTTTCCTAACGCTCGTGCGATATCCTCGCGAGATCCCAAAAATCCAAATGTCAGCTGCTCCACGTTCTGAGGTCGTTCGAGTGGCCTCCGCTCGCGGGGCCTCTCTTCCTCGGAAGATGAAGATTGATCTATTGGTGTGTGACGAACCGGTGATGGAGTTCTTTGCCGACGGAGTTCACTAATCTCCCGACTCATGAGCCTCATATTTTCCTGCATCATGAGATTAGTGCGCTCATGAACTCTCATAGCTTCTCTCGTGCTCTCAAGCATATCAAGCAAGCGCGAGAAATCTCCTTGAGTGATGGGCGTAGATGAATTGACCTGATCACCAACCCTGGCAGCTGGAGTTGGAGCATTCGTAGGGACTCGAGTAGAGGTTCCAGCTTCACCAAGCATCGGGTCGGATCGGAGGTAGGAAGTCGGGTCGGATCGGAGCTGGGGTGCCTGGTCGGATCGGTGTGCAGCGAGCAGCTCGGGTCGGTTCAGATTGGGGGAATGCACTGCTTCAGAGTCTCCTACCCGGATCGGATCGGAGCTCTCCCCCTGGCGTCGGTTCGGATTTCCTGCATTGATTCTTCCTGCTGCTGAGCTCTGCCCCCGAGACCTTGTCACTACAGTATTTTGCTGATCTTCGCCAGCTCCATTTCCTTGAACAGACTGAACTTCCTTGCCTTTTCCTTTGGCCATGAGTCTTTGACAATTGCTTCAACAAATATAAAAAAGCGAAGAAACTTAAGGATTCACTTCTTTAAACTCAACGGTCCAAAAAGTAGAAAGAGATCCCGGAAAATAAAGAATTTAAATAAGGGCTCTCAGTGAAAGCACCAAAATGTTAGACCCAAAAGTGGTTCTAACACCCAAATTGATTTGAAACAAGATAAAATGAGATAAAAATAAAAATGGACACGCAAGATTTATAGTGGTTCGGCGAACAAATGCCTACGTCCACTTATTTTTCACTATATTCAATAATTCAGTTGCAAATACAATGTAAGATTCACTCGCAACTCACTTTTGTTCACTCAATTGATTAAAACAAGAAATAAAAGATGATTTGGATTCTCCGGGAGTAATAGAGTTCAGATGATGGAGGTGATTGAATTCTTTAAGTGCTGAAAAAAGATCCTTCTCTTTGTCTCCAGATGGGGTATTTATAGGTGTGAATTTGCTTGACACTTGATCCGGGTCGGGCCACGTGTCATCCATCGCACTCTCTTCGGGTTCGGATGAACTATCAGGTTGACAACGCATCAAAGGGAAGGACGTTTGGGGTAGGAATTAGTCATAGCCGGTCCGGTTCTCCAGGCGATTTCACAGGAGACTAACATGGATCATGGGTGCGGGTCGGAGACGTGCAGGTAAGGGGTTCGGATCGGGATACCCGATCCGAACCAGAGTGGTTTGGGCGTCTCTCCTTCTCTAACATATTCCGCTCCGCTCCAGTGTTGTGGCAAGCAGATGGCTTTCCGATCCATTCGAGATTTAGTTGCCTTCCGATCCGATTGGATATACCTTACCAATTTATCCAGTAAGAGATCACCGATCCGAACAGAGAACTCTATCCGATCCGAACCAATATGCTGCTCTAACCCGATCCGAACAGAGGACTCTATCCGATCCGAACAACTGCAGCTATCCATCTGAATTGTAGTGTTTTCCTCCAATCCGAACCGAAGTCTTATAATTAAAAATACCCTTCAACGTTTGGTTTCTTGACTTTGTGTTGCCTAGTTCACAAAGTAGGCTAACAACATGCATATTGTAGAAATTGGACTAACACTGTTAGCCTAAGCATCTATACCTATGAAGTTATGGCTAGATGCCATTGACACTGCAGTATTTCTAATCAACAGAATGCCTACAAAGGTTCTACAAAACATTAGCCCATTTGAAAAGTTATAAGAGATAAAACCAGACTATAGATTCCTCAAAAACTTTGGATGCCTGTGCTTTCCCAACCTAAGACCATTCAACACTCACGAGTTAAACTTCAGATCTGACCCATGTACATTTATTAGATATGCACAAAATCAGAAGGGTTACAAGTGTCCTACAAACAAAGGAAGGATAATCATATCAAGACATGTGGCCTTCAATAAATATACCTATCCTTTTGCCAACCCTGATGTCAAAACTACAGAAAAAGTGTATAATCCCCAAATGACATCAACAATAATAACTCTCCAACAGAAAAAAACACTGGGTATCTAATGATTTCGAGATAGAAAAGAGGAATATTTAAGCCAAAGTTATATAATGTCAGTTATGAAGACACAAAATCCACTTCATTCAATGAAGCTATCAAACATCAACACTGCAAAGAAGCTATAGATGAAGAATATTCTGTATTGCAAAGAAATAAAACTTGGTGCCTGTAACACCCCACGCCCGCTATGATCACTCACTAAGGGAATGCCATAGCATCGGTGGAGTATTTTAGTGAATATAGAACAGAAAAATTACAACAAGACAGATATAAATAGTACTTGAAATTTAAAACATCATCTCATAACAGCGGAAGTAAACATGTCTGGTTACATCATAAAACCACAATAAAAGTCAAGTACAATATCCATCAAAATAAAGAAGTACATAATCCCACTCTCTCATACAATAGCCAGGACAAAAGAAAAGATAACTGGGTAACTGGAGCTTTACATCTATCCAAGCTCCTAAAGATAGCAATCCGATCAAGCTCCACTACTGCTAGGATCCACCGTAGGACCTGAGGGTTGGGAGAAAGATAAAAACAACGGGGTCAGACATAAGTCTGAGCGAGTCCTATGACTTTAACAATACAATCATTAAAGAAACCAGAGAAGACATAAACTTGACATACGGTAATGTCTGGGGATGAGTGGCTACACTAAGCAGCTTGGTAGACTTAGGATAAACTAAGATAACTGTAAAGACGCATTTACCCACCCAAGGATAATTACTACACTGCACTACACCAGTTCTACCCACCCAAGGGTAATTCCTACTTAAAGGTTGATCCCACTAAGTGTACTTAGTAATTCTACCCAGTAGTTTCGTGTACCCCTAGCTGACTACATAGGTGCCGTCTGCCCCTATCTCCACTAAGCGTACCCACTACTCCCAAATGATCGGCTCCCTACCGTAGATACCCGTGCCGGCCCCACAATGGGGTGTATCACTCCCCAAAGTGGCAACCCGATATAATTAACGGTGCACGGCTTATATCTACACGATGCAACAACGTCTTACCTACCAGCCCGGGTCCACACACGCATATGAAACCCGTTGGACTTGAGTTGCCACCGCTAACCCGTTTTGGCCTCTTACAGTCAAGCCCAGTACGCGTGTCCCGTCCTCGACATGGGTCGAGCCCAATAAGATACATATGGGTTACTGGTTGAAATGGGCCCCCACAAGCTACCCACCTAAGCTTGTCATTCATCTAGTGTAACCCACTTAACCCTTTTAATAATCATGTTCACTTACATGTTTAAAGTTTGGTTAAGTCATTTAATTATATTTCAATTGCCACCCAAGGCACCCACTAGATTTCCACATGCCACCCAAGGCAACCACTAAATTTCCACATGCCACCCAAGGCACCCACTTAACCCCTCATGTCCCACTACATGCTAATATGGTTAAGTGTTTCTTAATTGATTAAGACCGTGATCTCCCATAAAGACCTCCCACATTAGTCTGGCTGTTATGACCGCCTGGTTAAGCCGGTAGGGTCCGGGCAGTCTTACGTCATAACAGAGTCTAACCTCGTGTCTTTACTTTAATCACGTATTTAATTTATGGCTAAGACCTCTCACATTGGGCTGACATTTGTAGCAACTGGTTAAGCCGGTTGGGTCCGGGCAGTCTTACACTACAAATGAGTCCAACCTCGTGTCTTAGTCGATTAATTACACCTAATTAATCACCCCCATATTAATTATCTCTAATTAATATCAAGTTTTTTCATAACATGGGTAGACCTAACTCAATAGGTAAATTCCCATGGGGTAGACCTAACTCAATAGGTAAATTTCCACTTATGTTAATTTATTTTTATGGTATGCTTAATCATACCCACTCATACTTTTATTAACATATTTATTAACCCCATCGTTCCCCACGTAAATCGTTCTCATTTCATGACATAATAAAGGGAAGATCCATCACAAATATCATGGGTTTAACCAAATCTTAGCATATAACTTTGTCATGGGTTAAGAGGATGTCAACTTGCATATATGAGCATATATTAACCCAACTACATTTAACCCAAACTTGCATATTATCATACACATGACTTGCATAACATGTTGCATATGAACTTGCATATTATCATACACATATCTTGCATAACATGTTGCATATGAACTTGCATATTATCATACACATATCTTGCATAACATGTTGAACTTGCATATAAGCATTCTCATAACTAGCATAACATGCTAAACATGCATTTAAGCATACACATAACTTGCATAAGCATTCACATTCTTGCATAAGCATTCACATACTTGCATAAGCATGCATAACTTGCATATCATGTTAAACTTGCATTTAAGCATATACATAACTTACATAACATCATACACATAACTTGCATATGAACTTGCATAACTCACTTGTTAAACATGCATAAACCCACTTATTAAATATGCATAAACCCACTTATTAAACATGCATAAACCCACTTGTTAAACATGCATAAACCAACTTATTAAACATGCATAAACCCACTTATTAAATATGCATAAACATAGGAAAACATAGAGTAGCATATCATTACAAATGATTCAAACTCACTAATCCGCATTTAAGACCATAAGTCTCATTACACCCAATCTACTTACTTTAGCAATTGATGTTAAAGTGATAGAAACTCACCAAAACCAAGATTAGCAAACTTATGAAGTAGAACTAGTTGCTATATTTGAAGATGGTGATGATTAGAGATTGATTAGAGAGTAATTAGCTTGCAACCCTCTTCATAAATTAGTGGAGGCTCCTTCTAAGATTTAATTTGGCGGCATGTAGCCCTCAATTCTATTTTTAGTATGGATTAGGGTAGGTTTAGGGTGTATTTATAGATTAGGTGAGTGTTTTAGGCCCTTAGATTAACCCTAGATTAGATTAGGACCCTTAGATTTCGGAAATCTCTAGAACCCAGCCCAAGACTCAACCAAAAACCAGATCTGGTGCACCCAGATCAACAGGGCCGACACCCTGTGTCGACACCCCTGTCGACAGGGCTGTCGACACCCCTGTCGACATGCCTGTCGACACCCCTGTCGACATGCCTGTCGACACGGGGCTAGGCGGGAACTTTCCCGCCACCTCCGCTTTTGGCTCCAATTATGTTTTAGAACTGAATTTTAAATCTGTTTTTTTTTTAATTTTGAATTTTCTGAAAACTCCTTTAGGCCTTAACTGGGTCATACGGACTCCGATTTACAAAATTTCGGACTCTATTCTGCGTATTTTTCCGAGACGAACGCAATGGCGCAGCCCGTTTCCCCAATTCTCACATATGAGATTATTTATTCTGCAATTAGTGAATTTTAGCATTAACTGAAATACGGGGTGTTACATTCTCCCCTCCTTAAAGGATTTCGTCCCCGAAATCTTTAAGCTAAGGAGAATGCATATCCTACCATCCAAACAACCATCTACTCAATCCATCAAACACGGGCATCCATTGTCCTTAAAACAATTTCTAATGATGTATGAGCATATGCAAAAAGTGTGTGTATATGTTCCCTATCTAATGTATGAACATATGCAAACCATGATAGTGCCATGCATCCATTATGTATGCGAGAGAACCCTATCGACACATACAATATCTACATGAGTGCACAGTCATTCACCAAAATGCATCATCCATATGATAACACAATCATTATACATCCATAAATATAGCTTCCTACACACAATTTTATGCAATATGCAATATGAAGTGACTGAGCCGATCTAGTGCCTAGGGTGTGTGTATATGCATCCACGAGCAACCACTAGCAAACACTTGCATCCACTTGCATCCATCAACCATAACATGTCTCAAACACATGTTTCAACCATAGGTTTACCCTATCTAAAGGTCAAACAGTACTAACGAGAGGACATACTAAAGATAAGATAAGTACTAGACAACGATAGAGGAGAAAGTAAAGACATACCCTCAAAAAGAAATGGGTACAATGAACGCATCTTCGCTTCCGTCTCCCAAGTTGCGTTGCTCTCGTCTTCTCCCCATTGTACTTTGACTAGTTGAACCTCTCGATTCCTCAATTTCCTAGTCTCTGACCCAAGGATGCGGGTAGGAGCTCGTCGAATAGTCGCATCACGCTCTACTTCCACTTCTTTAAGCATGCTCGGCTCTACCACCTCTGCCGTCTCATGTAAGCACTTCCTCAAATGCGACACATGGAATACATCATGTACACCACTAAGGCTGTCGGGCAACTCCACTCTATATGCCATCCGTCCAATCCTTTCCTTAATAGGAAACGGCCCCACGAACCTTGGTGCTTACTTCCCAATAGATCCAAAGCGAACCACATTTCGTAACGGAGACACTTTGACAAAGACCATGTCCCCAACTTCAAACTCAAGATCCGTCCTTCTCTTGTCCGCATAAGATTTTTGCCTATCCTGCACTGCTTTCATCCTTCTTCGAATCAAGTCAATCTTCTCAGAAGTCTCCCTAACCATATCAGCCCAAGCAAAATTTTATCCGTAGATTCCCACCAACATGTAGGTGATCGACAAGGCCTTCCATAGAGAGCTTCGAAAGGAGCCATACCAATACTGGACTGAAAGCTGTTATTATATGCGAACTCCACCAATGGAAGATGCTCTTCCCATGTACCTCCAAAATCTAAGATACAAAGCCTCAAAAGGTCTTCTAGGACACGATTCACCCTCTCAGTCTGGCCGTCCGTCTGAGGATGATATGCGGTGCTCAGACACAATTGAGTCCCCACTGCTTCTTGCAAACTCCTCCAGAACTCGCTAGTGAAGATAGGATCTCGATCACTCACTATGCTAGAGGGTACCCCATGCAATCGAACTATCTCTCGAAGATATATTGAAGCTAGCCATGGAGCAGTCCTCTTGCTTTTCACAGGTATGAAATGGGCGCTTTTAGTAAGTCTGTCTACCACAACCCAAATTCCCGTATTACCCTTTCTTGATCTGGGTAACCCGTCAATAAAATCCATCGAGACGCTATCCCACTTCCATTGCGGAACTTCCAATGGGTGAAGCAACCCACCAGGTTTCTTTTGCTCCGCCTTCACTTGTTGGCACACCAAGCATCGAGCGACATACTCGGCCACATCTTTCTTCATACCGGCCCAGAAGAAAACCCGCTTCATGTCTTGGTACATCTTGTCCCCACCGGGATGAATGGTCATCCTAGAACGGTGTGCATCATCAAGAATAACCTTCCTCAAACCCTCGTCTTGCGGTACACAAAGTCTACCGTCTCTACGCAAGCACCCCCTATCGTCTAGGGTGTACCTACTCAAATGGCTGGACGACTCCCCCCTTATGAGCTTCTCTACCAACTCAACCAACTGTGGGTCGTCCCTCTGTGCTTCTCCAATTCTCCCCAGAAGAGTAGGTCTGACCTCCAAGGATGCTAGCAAACCGGGTACATAATCAATGGAAGGTCTGAAATCAAACATCGAGATAAATTCCAAGCTTCGTTGTTCCACGAACAATGGACTCAAGGATAACCTCTTTCTGCTCAAGGCGTTCGCCACCACGTTACCCTTGCCAGGGGTATACGCTATCTCGAAATCATAGGATGCTAAGAACTCCATCCACCTTTGCTGTCTCAAAATCAAATCCTTCTGAGAAAACAAGTACTTCAATGATTTGTGGTCAGTGAACAATTCGAATCTCTCACCAAGAAGATAATGGCGCCAAATCTTAAGCGCAAAAACAATAGCGGCCAACTCTAAATCATGGGTAGGGTAATTTTTCTCATGCACTCTCAACTGCCTTCCACCATAGGCTATTACCCTTCCCTCTTGCATTAAGACTGCGCCAAGTCCTGTCCCACAAGCATCGGTATAAACAACAAATGGCTTGCTCCCATCTGGCAACACTAAAACTGGAGCAGTGGTTAAAGCTCTCTTTAACCGTCGGAACGCATCATCACAATCTACGCCCCATGCGAAAACAAGATTCTTCTTCGTTAAGCGGGTTAATGGGGCTGATATCTTCGCGAAGTCTTTGATAAACTTCCTATAATAACCCGCCAACCCCAAGAAACTTCTTACTTCGGTAGCATTCTTCGGAACCTTCCAATCCTGAATTGATACTACCTTCGCGGGATCCACAGCTATCCCTTCCTTGGAGACCACGTGCCCCAAGAACCGCACCTCCTTCCTCCAGAAGTGACATTTAGAGAATTTAGCCTTAAGGCTATGTGCTCGAAGAGTCTTCAACACCTCCCCAAGGTGTAGGGCATGCTCTTCTTCACTCTTAGAAAATACTAAGATATCATCCACAAAGACCACCACGAATTTATTAAGGAACTCCCTGAACACCCTACTCATCAAATCAACAAAGTATGCAGGGGCGTTCATCAACCCAAATGGCATCACCAGCCACTCATAGAAACCATCCGGAGTCCTAAAGGCAGTCTTGTCTATGCTATCCTCAGCCACCCTCAACTGATGAAACCCCGTGGCTAAGTCCAACTGAGAAAATACTGAAGCGCCAACCAACTGATCGAAAAGATCATCAATCCTCGGCAATGGGTGTCTATTCTTCTTTGTGAGCTTGTTGAGTTCTCTATAGTCTACACAAAGTCTGAGGGACCCATCCGCCTTCGTGGCAAATACTACTGGAGCACCCCACTCTGATATACTCCGTCTTATGAACCCCTTCTCAAGCAACTCCCCTACTTGCTTATGGAGTTCCCTCCTCTCACGAGGAGCCATGTGGCGCACTGGTAAAGATACAGGTTTAGCATTATCCACCAGATATATTCGGAAGTCAATCTCCCGCTTCGGAGGTAAGCCCTTCACCTCCTCAAACACATCCGAGTATTCCCGGACCACTCTAACAGATTGCAAACTCTCGACCGAAGCGTCAAGCAATTCAAGATAACTTAGCATAACAGAATCCATGGGATTACAAGAGATCTCGAGAGTGTTACCCAAGCGGGTCATGAGCCTAACAACTCTCCTTTCACAATCAAGAACGACACCATTACTGGATAACCAGTCCATGCCCAAAATCAACCCATAGCCCGTGAAGCCCAAAACAAAAGCATCACATCTAAACTCAATGCTAAGTATAGAAATCTTCAAACCCAAACATATCATGGACAAATAAGTGGAGCCCCCAATTGGGTTTGAAACAATCAAGGGATCATCTACCAGACTGGTGTCTAAGTGAAGTGACTCAACTAATGATGATGAGATAAACAAATGCGATGCGCCAGAATCAAACAATGTACGGACAGGATGATCAAATAGAAAAACCAGACTTTCAACGGAAATAGTTCTACCTCTTTCCTGAATCGGTGGAACCGCGAGAGCCTGTACTTGCCCCCTAGCCTGACCCGGTGCCATAAGAGCTTGCACCTTTCCTCCTGAGGTAGATCCCGTCCTTTGCCCCTTCTTAGGACAGTCTTTCACTAGATGCCCTGCTTCGCCACAGTGGAAGCAGCCAGTCTTCTTCTTCTTGCGACAATCCTTGCTTAGGTGGCCAGGTGTCCCACAATTGAAACACTTCTTCTTCTTGCCCTTGCCACCGTTGCCTTTCCCACCTTTATTTTGCTGTTGTTGCTGAGGTCTCTTTTGATCTCCCTTCTTCTCGGGTGCCTTATTAGCATTAGGACCCTTCTCTTCTTCATGCATGAGTGCCATGTCAACTAGCTTCTCAAAGGTGGCCCCCATAGGGATATGAGTCATAGCCAACCCATGCATCGGTTCATTCAAGCCTTTCACGAACCTCAAAGCCTTCTTCTCCGGTGTATTCACCATGTCTAGGCCAAACCTTGCCAATTGATTAAACTTGTTAACATACTCCTTCACTGAGAGATTTCCTTGCTTTAGAGTCAAGAATCTTTCCATATACAAGTTCTCCTCCGCCCTTGAGAGAAACTTTGCCACAAATCTTTGCCTAAAATCCGCCCAAGAGTCAACGGGGCGTTCTCCATTAGTGACCTCCCACCAGAATGAGGCCTCTCCCTTCATTAACCAAGCAGCTAACTTGACTTTCTTTCCCTCTTCCATCTCAAAGATGTCTATCAACTCTTCCACCTCCTTAAGCCAATCTCTAGCCTCCACAAAAGTTTCAGATCCTTGAAAAGGTTTCCCTCCCATAGCTTTAAATTCCTTGCAAGTCTTAGCAAAAGTATCCGTGCGAGGAGGAGGGGGAGGAGGAAGATCGGGTGCTACGGTTGGTGGAGGAACATTTGTTGGACCCGCAGTGGTGGCCCTAGCCTCCATCAATCTCCTATACCATACTGGTACCATCACACCCTCCGGAAAGTTAAGATCCTCAGCCATGCTGAAACGAAAAAGGAAAGATTCAAAACGGAGAATTCGAGAGATAAAGATATGGCTATTGGGGATTATGCTTTTCTTTCAAAAACTTTTCTCTTTAAAGACATGTTTTTGAAAATATCTCTTCCAAAAATGTTTTTAGAAAAATAGTTTTCTAAAAATTTTATCTGTTCCGGTAACCTTTGCTCTGATACCACGTGTAACACCCCACGCCCGCTATGATCACTCACTAAGGGAATGCCATAGCATTGGTGGAGTATTTTAGTGAATATAGAACAGAAAAATTACAACAAGACAGATATAAATAGTACTTGAAATTTAAAACATCATCTCATAACAGCGGAAGTAAACATGTCTGGTTACATCATAAAACCACAATAAAAGTCAAGTACAATATCCATCAAAATAAAGAAGTACATAATCCCACTCTCTCATACAATAGCCAGGACAAAAGAAAAGATAACCGGGTAACTGGAGCTTTACATCTATCCAAGCTCCTAAGGACAGCAATCCGATCAAGCTCCACTACTGCTAGGATCCACCGTAGGACCTGAGGGTTGGGAAAAAGATAAAAACAACGGGGTCAGACATAAGTCTGAGCGAGTCCTATGACTTTAACAATACAATCATTAAAGTAACTAGAGAAGACATAAACTTGACATACGGTAATGTCTGGGGATGAGTGGCTACACTAAGCAGCTTGGTAGACTTAGGATAAACTAAGATAACTGTAAAGACGCATTTACCCACCCAAGGATAATTACTACACTGCACCACACCAGTTCTACCCACCCAAGGGTAATTCCTACTTAAAGGTTGATCCCACTAAGTGTACTTAGTAATTCTACCCAGTAGTTTCGTGTACCCCTAGCTGACTACATAGGTGCCGTCTGCCCCTATCTCCACTAAGCGTACCCACTACTCCCAAATGATCGGCTCCCTACCGTAGATACCCGTGCCGGCCCCACAATGGGGTGTATCACTCCCCAAAGTGGCAACCCGATATAATTAATGGTGCACGACTTATATCTACACGATGCAACAACGTCTTACCTACCAGCCCGGGTCCACACACGCATATGAAACCCGTTGGACTTGCGTTGCCACCGCTAACCCGTTTTGGCCTCTTACAGTCAAGCCCAGTACGCGTGTCCTGTCCTCGACATGGGTCGAGCCCAATAAGATACATATGGGTTACTGGTTGAAATGGGCCCCCACAAGCTACCCACCTAAGCTTGTCATTCATCTAGTGTAACCCACTTAACCCTTTTAATAATCATGTTCACTTACATGTTTAAAGTTTGGTTAAGTCATTTAATTATATTTCAATTGCCACCCAAGGCACCCACTAGATTTCCACATGCCACCCAAGGCAACCACTAAATTTCCACATGCCACCCAAGGCACCCACTTAACCCCTCATGTCCCACTACATGCTAATATGGTTAAGTGTTTCTTAATTGATTAAGACCGTGATCTCCCATAAAGACCTCCCACATTAGACTGGCTGTTATGAACGCCTGGTTAAGCCGGTAGGGTCCGGGCAGTCTTACGTCATAACAGAGTCTAACCTCGTGTCTTTACTTTAATCACGTATTTAATTTATGGCTAAGACCTCTCACATTGGGCTGACATTTGTAGCAACTGGTTAAGCCGGTTGGGTCCGGGCAGTCTTACACTACAAATGAGTCCAACCTCGTGTCTTAGTCGATTAATTACACCTAATTAATCACCCCCATATTAATTATCTCTAATTAATATCAAGTTTTTTCATAACATGGGTAGACCTAACTCAATAGGTAAATTCCCATGGGGTAGACCTAACTCAATAGGTAAATTCCCACTTATGTTAATTTATTTTTATGGTATGCTTAATCTTACCCACTCATACTTTTATTAACATATTTATTAACCCCATCGTTCCCCACGTAAATCGTTCTCATTTCATGACATAATAAAGGGAAGATCCATCACAAATATCATGGGTTTAACCAAATCTTAGCATATAACTTTGTCATGGGTTAAGAGGATGTCAACTTGCATATATGAGCATATATTAACCCAACTACATTTAACCCAAACTTGCATATTATCATACACATGACTTGCATAACATGTTGCATATGAACTTGCATATTATCATACACATATCTTGCATAACATGTTGCATATGAACTTGCATATTATCATACACATATCTTGCATAACATGTTGAACTTGCATATAAGCATTCTCATAACATGCTAAACATGCATTTAAGCATACACATAACTTGCATAAGCATTCACATTCTTGCATAAGCATTCACATACTTGCATAAGCATGCATAACTTGCATATCATGTTAAACTTGCATTTAAGCATATACATAACTTACATAACATCATACACATAACTTGCATATGAACTTGCATAACTCACTTGTTAAACATGCATAAACCCACTTATTAAATATGCATAAACCCACTTATTAAACATGCATAAACCCACTTGTTAAACATGCATAAACCAACTTATTAAACATGCATAAACCCACTTATTAAATATGCATAAACATAGGAAAACATAGAGTAGCATATCATTACAAATGATTCAAACTCACTAATCCGCATTTAAGACCATAAGTCTCATTACACCCAATCTACTTACTTTAGCAATTGATGTTAAAGTGATAGAAACTCACCAAAACCAAGATTAGCAAACTTATGAAGTAGAACTAGTTGCTATATTTGAAGATGGTGATGATTAGAGATTGATTAGAGAGTAATTAGCTTGCAACCCTCTTCATAAATTAGTGGAGGCTCCTTCTAAGATTTAATTTGGCGGCATGTAGCCCTCAATTCTATTTTTAGTATGGATTAGGGTAGGTTTAGGGTGTATTTATAGATTAGGTGAGTGTTTTAGGCCCTTAGATTAATCCTAGATTAGATTAGGACCCTTAGATTTCGGAAATCTCTAGAACCCAGCCCAAGACTCAACCAAAAACCAGATCTGGTGCACCCAGATCAACAGGGCCGACACCCTGTGTCGACACCCCTGTCGACAGGGCTGTCGACACCCCTGTCGACATGCCTGTCGACACGGGGCTAGGTGGGAACTTTCCCGCCACCTCCGCTTTTGGCTCCAATTATGTTTTAGAACTGAATTTTAAATCTGTTTTTTTTTTAATTTTGAATTTTATGAAAACTCCTTTGGGCCTTAACTGGGTCATACGGACTCCGATTTACAAAATTTCGGACTCTATTCTGCGTATTTTTCCGAGACGAACGCAATGGCGCAGGCCGTTTCCCCAATTCTCACATCTGAGATTATTTATTCTGCAATTAGTGAATTTTAGCATTAACTGAAATACGGGGTGTTACAGTGACTAGTTCAAAAGGAGGACAATAAAAACAATATTAGAAGCAGACGGATATATAAAGTTAAGAAAAATCCTGATGGAACTGTAACACCCCGCATTTTTAGTGATAATTAAAAATACGCATATATGTATATATTATATGCATAGATATATTTAAAGGAAAATTTAAAAATAATAATAATATATAAGTGCATTGAAATGAAGGAAAATGAATTGCATGCAATATATATATATATATGTATATATGTATATATATATATATACGCACACATACATACAAGTGTGAACCCGTGCTATGCACACGGGTTTTTGCTATACAATGCGTTTACAACTGTCGTTGAATCTTCATTTTTCTCATTAGGTTAATATTGTATAACTCAACCAATGTTGTTTTCTATGTAGACGGGCATTGTAAAAGTTGAATTTTATTATATAACTCAAACCAATGTGTAAGCCTTTAATATTATTAAACCAAAAATAAGAGAAAATATGCTATGATAGCGTAGCATATGCCTGTGGAACAAACTGTACTTGCATACAGCAATACCAAAGATCGCATGTTTAATTAGTTGCATGAACAAATATAACATCCACGTGTTTTGTTTGAAAATATAGGAGACCGCTGAGGAATTTTAATGACAATAGTATTGGAAAATTTGTGTAGCTCTGATACCACTTTGTTAGAATTTTAGAGGAGAAAGATGAATTGTAAAAAGAGGAATAATTTCTTTTTAAGGAGAAGGAAAATCTTTTATTGTCTGATATAACTTGATTACATGATATGCTTCATTCATCTTGATTGATACAAATAAGTGATTACATCCTAATTTATATAAGAAAGATTCTCTAGACTTTTCTTTTTCTAGATTTTTCTTCATTTTACATATTTGTTTAGTCTAAATTCTTCTCTAATCTTATTTTGATAACTCTAATATTTATTACCATTTATTTTGTGCTTCCCTAAATACAAGAATAAAATTTGTCACATAATCAATGTTTCCTTAAAAACCAAGTTTATTTCCAACATCACCCGTAAACTTGGTTTTGCAAATTGATGCAGATTTTGATTCTTTGTATTTTACGTGCTTTGGTAGGACTAAAGAAATTATCCAAATTTTCTTTTTTCGTTTCTTCCTCTTTCCCAATATGAAGATCTTCGATGCAATTTCTTCAATGGTGCTCCATTCATTTTCTCCTCCTCCATTCGCACAAGACATTCTAAAAAGTGTGTGTTCAAGCTTCCATCTTGTTCCGATGTCATAAACTTTGAATGAGCCATATAAGGTGTCTTTGAATTCTTTCAAAAAATCACTTTTACAATCTTTGACCAATTCGATTTCTTTATTTGTTTTCCAAATCTCTTCAAAATTTTGTTTGTGCTTCAAATGTTCACCAAGCTCTTCAATTTCTCCTTGTTTCATCTGTTCGTCATTTTCGGTACCTTTCCATTTATACTTTTGTCATTGGCGTCATCTTCATATACTTTATTTCCTTTCATATTTAATTCTTTGGCGCTCTCTTTCTTCACTTCATTTGTTTTGGTATGCTCTTCAACTTGTTCATCTTTGACTTTCTCTTTGATTTCTTCTTTGATTACTAGTGACTTCTTACTTTTAACTTCTTTAATCACGATTTCAGCTCTCTCTTGTCCATCTTTGAACTCTTCTTCGTGGTTTTCTTCCCTGTTGATAGTCTTTGCCTTTTCTCCTCTTTTGTTCTCTGCTAGTGCCACATCAATATAGTTAGCGGTATTCTCTACTACAGCTTCTTGCTTTTCTTCAGCAATTGCATCTTCTTCTTCTTTATTCTCTAAAAGTTTTTCTTCATCCAACTTCTCTTCCTCTGTCTCATCCATCATCTCTTCTTTCATAGGTTCTGGCATAGTCTCTTCTTTCTTCTTCTCTTGCTCCTTCTCGTTCACACTTTCGCTATCCTTCTTTTCATCTTTCTTATCAATCAACTTATCTTCATTCATTATCTTTGCATTATCTTTTCCGTACACCTTTTTCAAGAGATTCCATGAATCTTTTGTACACCTTCCTCTAAAAATGTGATCCGAAGCTTTGTCATCGACGTTCTCAGCAATCACAGAAAGAGCACGGTAATCATTCCGTTTTAATTTCGCAAAGCCTTTCTTGTCCATTTGCGACATGCTTTCGACGTCTTTACGCCATTCATAGCCATTTTCAACAATTTTCCACAGACCTTTGGAGATTAGCTCCTCTTTTTTCCTACTGCTCCATTCTTCAAAATTCTCTTTTGTGAGAACAAACGTCGAAGAAAATAGAAATGTCATAATTTCAACCAGGCTCCGATACCACTTTGTGGGAAAATTTGTGTAGCTCTGATACCACTTTGTTAGAATTTTAGAGGAGAAAGATGAATTGTAAAAAGTGGAATAATTTCTTTTTAAGGAGAAGGAAAATCTTTTATTGTTTGATATAACTTGATTACAAGATATGCTTCATTCTTCTTGATTGTTACAAATAAGTGATTACATCCTAATTTATATAAGAGAGAATCTCTAGACTTTTCTTTTTCTAGACTTTTCTTTGTTTTACATATTTGTTTGGTCTAGATTCTTCTCTAATCTTATTTTGATAACTCTAATATTTATTACCATTTATTTTGTGCTTCCCTAAATACAAGAATAAAATTTGTCACATAATAAATGTTTCCTTAAAAACCTAGTTTATTTCCAACAAATAGTTTGAATCGCTTAGTAGCTACAGTAAAGTTCATGTATATACCTTTAACATGAACTTATAGGATAAACATGACCTCTGTTTTGTATAGTCACGATTCTTGAGTTTGACTTACAAAACACATATTTACGTCAAATACACATCATACATTCATACTACAATAATCTTTGCTGCCACAAATTAACCCAAAAAAAAAAAAAAAAAAAAAAAAAACACAAATTATAATCTTCATCTCATAGTGGTAGCTTACGTACGGCAACAAATAGAGACTTAGAAATTAAAACTAAATAGGGAAGAAAATAATAATTAACAGATGGGTACGAAAGGAGATGATCGTTGCATTTATGTAAATGTGAATCATTGTTATATAATATGGCACCTCATATGTGCTAAACATGCAAGATATTTTGGGATAGATCACATATTTCATATTTGAACAAAGTAACGGTCAAATACATACTCATTAAAGCATGGAAAGAGAGCCTAGAATGTTTAAGTAACAATTAAGCATAAGATTTGGTTGCAAACGATGTTAGAGTTTGAGCTAAATTCAACCACTTAGCATCGGTAGAGACAGAAGAATTATACTGGATCTTGATTCTTAATGCTAACGGTTGACAGTGCTTGAGAGCATAATAGCGTTTGATTCTTCTTGAGTTTGTGCATAAATATGTAAACTGCAGCATATGTATAACTTGTGCAAAAAACCAAATAATTGACTTAATTAATGAAATAAAAAATGTATTGTAAATGAAAACATAAAGCCTTGCTCTTTAGTTGAAAATATGACACTAAATTTAACTAACCTACATATGATGCTAGTAAGTTCAACATTATGCTTCAGGAAGTATAATTCCCATCAACTGTACCAAACTTACGTTATAGAATATAAAAGAAATATGATGAAAATCTTTATGGATAAGACTAAAAATATATGATACTGCGAAATGAGTTTTACCCAATGGTGAGATAGAACTATAATTTTACCAAAGAAACTATATAATTTACGTAGTCATTGCAGACATTTTTATTAGCTCTAGTTGTGTATCAAGACATGAGAAGAAACAAAGTAAGGTAGAAGTGCAAGTAATAAAATTAAACATTTATATACATAGTAGTAGCACACGAAAAAAGTTGGAACTATTTCATTTAAAAGTCAGAAAAGATTGCAACAGTGGTGCCTTCTGCTATGTTATCAGCATTGAATCTTCCTAGCAAAAATTTGCTATAATAATCCGAGGTTTACATTGTTATGATAATCTTAAATATATACAGCAAAAAACCAAATTCTTGTAATGAAAGAGCTGAAGAAAACTAAACAAAAGCGTGCAACGCAATACTTCCAGCAAACTATGAGAGGAAACATAACACAGCTTTTAAGTTAGTTACATGACAGATAAATACATCCGAGCGTTCATTATTTTTGCATTGTCGGTTGTTCAAATAAATATTACTCATGAATCAGAGAGTTCATAATCTTTAAATTTTGCACAAACTGGAAGAATATTTTAGCTTCCCAACAATGAATAAAGTGACATGAATGTACATGGAAAGAGAACATGTCAACTCATTCTTTAATTAGTTACCTGAAGAAAATTTAATAAAAAATGCTTCAATCAACTCCCAAAAGCTTTAGAAAATAGTTTCCCATTGCCTGCGCATTTTGGCCTAACCTCTTCAACTACTTCATTCAACTTTCGTTTTCCACCTCCTCTTATGTCAAGCAATTCTGGAACTCTATAATGGCTAATTCTTTTCTCCAGTTGGATCTCAAAGATTTTTGGATTGAACAGAGGAAAAAGCACACAACCTAAACTGTCTATAACGTGTTTATTCGCAGCATTCCAACCCTCATCTTTCATTTCTACGCCTTAGATGGAATTTTGGTAACCAGCTTAAGAAAATATCCTTCTTTGGAAGATCGTGGCAAATGTTGTTAACACTAAATTGAACCTTCTCACCCATGGAGTTGTTAAATATGATACATGTGTTCTATGTGGCAATCAATCAGAAACAATTGTCCACTTACCCTTGAATGTCCACACTCACACCAGATTTGGTGCAAGCATCTAGCAAATCGTAATTTTCATGGACCAATGAGGAGCTGTAGGGATGAATGGTTCAATATATTCAAGTGGATAAGATGGAAAACCGGTAAGACCAAAGCACTTCTAATTTTTATGAAATTTTTTCGTGACAATCTTGAAAGAAAGGATTGCTTGAATTTTTGCTTTGACATATGCATCTGCTCCTTTCTTATCTACCTAGCTTCACCATTGAATTACGCGAAGAATTCAAGGCGCTGGATAATTTCTATGCTACTCTTATTTACCCTTTGCATCTGTTCAGGTTTTTAGTTTACCTTCTGACCAGGTTTTGGTATCTAACCACCTGCAAAGGCCTTTGTTAGTTTACGCTTTCTTGTGGTGTAAATCTTTCTATAACTATTAGTATAGGTGGGTCGCACTTTAGCTCATTACCATCCAAAAAGTATATGTTAGGGATACAAATAAATACGTCATGAATAAGCAACGTGTTGATTTGTAGCAACTAAGCTCGATCGAAGAAAGAGGTTTGATTTCTAAATCATTAGCCAACACATCCACTATGAATCATTTCCAGTAGGTGATGATTACAAAGCTGGAGATAATCTTTGTAAAAACAATTTGAGCATCTCAACATGCAAGCCGCCTAGAAATATTACTAATTTATGTTGAATTTTATTGCAGCTTCCTGAATTAATGTTTTTTTGCTATAGATTAAGAAAATAATAAGGCATGAATAATTAGTTTGTACAAAATCTTTGTTTTTTTTTCATATTCTTTCACAGATATATTTTTGTTGCATCTCGTTGAAATTTTTGAAACCTGGCTTATTTTTTAAAGTCCTAACCAAACACTATACCAAACTATCAATACATGATTCAAATAAAGATCCATTCCAATAATATTTGAAAACATTAATATTTTTTATCTCCAAAAATCTGAAATAATAATGGATGCAATGTCCTTATACCACAGTACTTGTAGACATAATCAAATGATGTGATGTAATAAAACATGATATCAATTTATCAAATCCTGCCTTTCTTTTACTGCAACTTGGTTAACCCATTATAAAATGAACATAGCAGAAAAAATTGAAAATAAACTCTCTCTCTCTCTAAATGCAGCTAATGAAAAATGATTTGACTAACTAAAGAAATCAACCTGGATTTAAGTACAAATGTCAATGTAGTTATATATATGTTTTTTAAAATACAGTTATCTCATAAACACGTTGGTAGATTTTATTCTTTTACATTAAGGATGGAAAGGTGACATGAGAAGAATAAATAGAAAGTAAAAAAGTTAATTTTTTGTTTAAAATCAAACATTAATTTGCAGATTTGAATCTCTTAACTGGCAGTAAATGCAAATATTTATATGGTCTAATTTTAGCAGCTATGTTTATGAAGAATTCTATCCCATATAAATGTAAGTAAATCATTACTTTTGAACCGATGATGGAAATGTTATATCAGCAAGAAGGGGGGAAAAATAAGAAAGTGTGTGTGTGTGTGTGTATATATATATATATATATATATATATATATATATATATATATATATATATATATATATATATATATTAAAATCAAACATTAATCGACGGATTTGAATCAGCATTAAATGCTAATACAGGTATGGTCCAATGTTAGCGGTTAAGTTTACCAAAAATGTATAATCCAACAGGGAGATATTTTTCAAACAATCACCAACTCCAAATAATAGATGTAATAATATATTTCATTTTACAAAAGAACTACTACGCAAAAATTCGCACAGAAAATAAACGCATAAAAACCATGGGATTAGTATTTAAATCACATATATTATTTTATGATAGTACTTCTCATCAGATCAAGGCTCATCTCAAGCCAATTCTGTCTATATATCCTTTCTCCACAATCCCCACAAACAATACAAATACATCAATAGCAATCCAGCAACACCTTCAAATTTATTGTTTCTCAAAACATTCACCAAATTTTAAGGCCCAAGAAGATAGTTATGAATATTTCAAATTCCAAATGTATATTAACATAGTACAACTTAATCTTAAAATTTTACCAACAAAATTAAGCTACACTTGTTTCGTTAAGTAAATATTAGAAAAAAGTTAATAACATCTAATGAAGACAATAGAGCCGTTACAATAGAGCCGTTAGAGTGTGAACACGTTTTTTATCATATTTAGCATGCTTTGTCATTATCTACTAGCCGTTAGGCTCATGCATACTTGGTATATTTAATACTAGCCGTTATGCTCATACATATTTGGTATATTTTGTATATTTTGTATTAGCCGTTGGGCTCATAGCACTATATATATGTGCACTTTGTATCATGTTTTGCATCAATAAAAATTGCAATTGTTCCTCTCTAATAACTCTCATCCTCATCCCTTAATATGGTATCAGAGCCAAATTGCCGAAAGGCTTAATCATCAAGCAGAAAGTTGTTTTTGTTTTATGGCCAACAACAATGAAGTAACCTCCGCTGTTTCAGGAAGCTTGGGGTACAGTGCTCTACCTAACCATCATGACCTGATTAAACCAAAAAGCCAAATTATCACCACATCTCTAGACGAAGACAATTACATTCTATGGAAATATCAAGTAGAGATCGCTTTAAGAGGGTATGATTTACTGCAGTACATTAATGGGACAATAACAGTCCCACCAGTGACGATAACCAATTCGGAAGGAGAAATTGTGCCTAACACAGACTACACAAAGTTTCAAAAACAAGACAGCCTCCTCTCCTCATGACTCCTATCGTCAGTAAGTTCGAATTTATTATCACAAATAGCTGGATGTAGCACTTCTTATGAAATATGGAAAACAGTTGAACAAATTTTCAGTTCACAATCAGCTGTTAGAATCATGCAATATAGAAGGGAATTACAAAATTATAGAAAAAAGGAGGCAAGCATGAAAGAATACTTAGGAAAAATTAAAAATCTGTGTGACAAGCTAAATGCTGTTGGTCATAAGATCAGCGACAATGAGCAAATCCTATTTATTATTGGTGGATTAGATGAAGAATATGAATCTCTAGTAACTGTGTTAGCCACACAACAAGCTTTACCTTATTTACAGTTCGTTCGATCAGCACTCCTTGCTTATGAAGGCAGAATTGACCAAAGAAAAACAGCACAAAATAAGTTCTCTGCCAATTATACCACAGTCAGAAATAAGAAGATACAACGAGATAACAACTATCGTGTGAAATGTCAAATATGCCAAAAGTTTGGTCACATGGCGAACAAATGTTACTTCAGGTATAATTTAGACATAGGTAGACAACAGGCAAGACAAAATTACTTTTCACAAAAGAAGAGCACAAGCAAATATGACAACAACAGGGAATTCTATTCAAAATAATAATAACGCAAACCGAAGACATAATGCTGCAGATGATGATGAATTAAAAAATGAAGACAATTGCTTCGAAGAATGGTACCCTGACTCAGGAGCGACTCACCACATAACTAGCAATCTTCAAAATTTAAACATTGGGAGCAGAAATTACTCAGGTATGAGAAATTTGCATATGGGTAATGGTAGTACTGCTAGTATCACACACATAGGCAAAGGGTCTATCTTTGGGAAAAGACAACTCAAATTAAACAATCTTCTTAGGGTACCTACGATTAATAAAAATTTGTTAAGTGTATCAAAATTTGCCAACGACAATAATGTTTACTTTGAATTTCATCCTAAGTTTTGTTTAGTTAAAGATTCCCTAAATCATGAAATATTACTTCGAGGTAACCTATACGATGGTTTATACAAATTCAAGACTGCAAACTCAAGTGGAGAATTCTGGTATAATAATGTAGATGCTAGTAGTGACAATGACTATATTAGGAATAGTTGCAATAATGTTGATTATGACAATAATAGCGATGAATGTAACGTGATTAATTCTTGGTATATAAAATTAGGACATCCTAATCTGGAAACTGTTAAGACTATTCTGCATAATAATAAAATTCATTATAAAAATGTACCTATCAAACACACATGCACGCACTGCCAACTCGGCAAGAGCCACAAGCTCCCTTTTAGTGATTCTGAAACCAGCTATAATGAGCCACTGGAACTTATAGCCGCTGATTTATGGGGACCCGCGCCTTTAAATTCATATCAGGGACACAGGTATTATCTTTCTTTTGTGGATGCTTATTCTAGATATACTTGGATATACATGCTGAAAACTAAATCAGAAGCTTGCAATACAGTTATGCAATTTATAACTCATGTCGAAAAACAAATGAACAGTACTGTTAAGGTTATTCAGACAGATCGGGGAGCTGAGTTTAAACCTCTAACTAATTACTTTCTTAAAAGAGGGATCAAACATAGATTAACTTGCCCGCATACGTCCGAACAAAATGGTTTAGTCGAAAGAAAACATCGACACATAGTAGAGACTGGTCTAACTTTGTTATCACAAAGCTCATTACCCATGAAATATTGGAATGAAGCTTTCTACACATCTGTATTCCTCATTAACAAGTTGCCAACTAAAGTCTTAAACAATAAAAGCCCACATGAAATGATATACAGTGTTAGACCAGAATATGGTTTTCTGAAAGCCTATGGGTGTCTATGTTTTCCATGTTTGAGAGACTGTAACAATCATAAACTAAGTATGAGATCAAGCCCATGCACATTCATTGGGTATGCACAAAACCAAAAAGGTTATAAGTGCATGGACAAAAATGGAAAAATATATATTTCTAGACATGTGATATTTGATGAAAACAAGTTTCCTTATGCAGAAAAGCAAATCGGCAAAAAGGATGGGGAACAAAGCATAAACAATAACATACGGTTCGAGCCATTCATTACTGAACCACCTTCAATCGATAGAAATGAAGAACAACAACGCACAAGCAATTTAAACACCCAGGAAGAAACTATGGATCAAACAAACGAGCAAACCAATGAGACACACAATGACTCAGAAGATACAAACATACATCAAAACATGCAGCATAGTGAAGATACAGAAAACAACAACAATGTTGACAATACCAGCAACAATGATACACAGCAGCAAACACCACCACAATCAACTGGACATCACATGATCACCAGGTCAAAGAGAGGCATCTTCAAAACCAAAGTATATAATATTTCTGCCAAAGAGATCGAACCATTGAATTTCACTCAGGCTATAAGATCAAACAAATGGAAGGAGGCAATGGACACTGAATATAAAGCTTTCATAAAAAACAACACTTGGAGCTTAGTGACTCAACCAAAACACAAAAATGTGATTGGTTGTAGGTGGACATACAAAATAAAAAGAAAAGAAGATGGATCTATTGAAAAATACAAGGCCAGACTGGTTGCAAAAGGTTATGCGCAACAATTTGGTTTTGATTTCATTGAAACTTTTTCCCCAGTCATAAAACCCACAACCATCAGAATTATACTGACCAATGCTCTAAATAAAGGGTGGCATGTGAGGCAACTGGACGTCAACAATGCTTTTTTGAATGGGGAATTGACTGAAGAGGTATACATGCAACAGCCTGAAGGATATGGTACTGGTGATAAAGTATGCAAACTACACAAAGCAATATATGGCTTAAAACAAGCTTCGAGAGCTTGGTATGAAAAGCTAAAGTCAACTTTGTCTAACATGGGTTTCTCACAAGTTAAATCGGACAATTCTCTATATATGAAGAAGGGCATACATGGAACTGTGTTCATTCTAGTATACGTTGATGACATGCTAATAACAGGAGACAACAACGAAGAAATAAACAGAATCATTCACAAGCTGGATCAAAATTTCGCCATTAAAGACTTGGGGGAACTAAAATATTTTCTTGGAATACAAGTGATTAGGAAAAACAATGGTGAATTAATATTATCCCAACAAAATTATATCACTGAAATACTGCAAAGGGCAAATATGCACAAGGCAAACTCATTACCTACGCCTATGATTAGTAACCTAAGACTATCTAAGCATAAAGGAGAAGCTATCGACAATGCCAAACAATATAGAAGCATAATAGGAGCGTTACAATACGCAACTATTACTCGACCAGACATATGCTACAGCGTCAATAAACTCAGTCAATACATGCAGAACCCTTTATCAGAACATTGGACGGCATTAAAGAGAGTGTTACGATACTTACAAGGCATAAAACATTACGGCATACGCCTAAATTCAGAAAAGGAACTTAACCTACAGTTCTTTAGCGATGCCGATTGGGCCAACGATATTGACGATCGAAAGTCTGTCTCAGGATATTGCGTTTACCTCGGTTCCAATATCATTTCCTGGTGTACGAAGAAACAACATACCACATCAAGATCTAGCACAGAAGCTGAGTACCGTGCACTGGCAAGCGCTACAGCCGAAATCATGTGGATAGAATCACTGATGGAGGAGCTTGGTTTCACTCCAAGACGAAAGCCGGTCATTTGGTGCGATAATAAGAGCACAGTATCTTTATCTCTAAACCCTATTCAACATTCAAGGACGAAACATCTTGAAATTGATCTCCACTTTGTGAGAGAAAGAACGCAATCAGGAAGACTTGCAATATGTCATGTGCCCGCATACTATCAGAGAGCAGATGCTCTCACAAAGGCCCTTTCGACCAAAATTTTTATCAGAATGAGAGAGGAACTTCGCGTTATCAGTGCAGGCGGAAGCCAGAATGAGCAAGGAAACCCCAGTTCGAACTGAGGGGGCATAATGAAGACAATAGAGCCGTTACAATAGAGCCGTTAGAGTGTGAACACGTTTTTATCATATTTAGCATGCTTTGTCATTATCTACTAGCCGTTAGGCTCATGCATACTTGGTATATTTAATACTAGCCGTTATGCTCATACATATTTGGTATATTTTGTACTAGCCGTTGGGCTCATAGCACTATATATATGTGCACTTTGTATCATGTTTTGCATCAATAAAAATTGCAATTGTTCCTCTCTAATAACTCTCCTCCTCATCCCTTAATAACATCAGGACAATCTGGCAATAAAATCAGACTAAACAAAAGTTATGTTCAAGAAGAAAAATATCCATTGCTACCATAAGAATTGATTTTCATAAATAAAACCAAAGTACTCGCAAATCTTAATCTTTTATAATGCAAATATTTTTATTTATAGCAGTAAGCCCATGCAATGGTATCGTTAAAGTTCATTAATCAGTAGAAAATAATATTGGTTAATTTCTAAAAATGCTAGATCAAAGGGATAGGCTGTAAAAAGGGGGAAAATCAATCTTCCCATGCAAGTTTTGCAATTAAATTTTTTACTTGATCTGAAGATCTCAAGCTCTAGGAGGTCATCAGAATGAAACGCCATCAGTATGACAAAATAAATCAGTAATCATCTCATCTGACAGCAAACATCCCATTCTAGAATTATCATAATAGGCTATGACAAAGTTCATTAATTTTTGAATAGATAGTCAACAATGGAAAATAACTATACATATGTTTAACTATCCAAACCTAGGTGCAAAGATTATAGAAAAAATATGGTTTACTTGGGAACTTATAATAGCTTATATGTTCAAAGAACTAACCAAATATTACGATTATCCACGCTATTTCATTTCAATGGAAAGGTCTCAAATGTGGGAAACTTGTAGGTTTGAGTTTCAATTACTTATGGGATGCTCAAGTGCAAAATGTGTGGCTGAATGTCCAATATGGAGGACTGGAGCAAAAAAATAATATGTAAGAAGAGAAATCTAGGACCCATATTTGCTTTATATATAAAAGAAATTGATTCAATTCACCAATCCATGTGTATCCAAAAAAATATATGAAATACTTGTGTTAATTAAACCTGATGGATTATGGGGAGTACATATGGTAAGTGTTGGTCCTAAAACTGTTCATTTTCATCGATACTTTGAAGAATAAGAACCATTTCATACACATCCTATATAATAATAGTTCATGGTAGCAAAAATAATATAACCATGAACCATTATTTTTTAAGTTTCAAAGTTTATGCAAAAAATGTTTATAAGGTAAAAACGGTTTCCTTCTTGATCTCATATTTTTTTCCTCAGTAGGTAACTGTTACACCTAAATGGTAAGATTTGGAAACATCATCATTGATGACATAGTTTTTGATTAAATAAACATTATAGCAGCATCTTTACGCTCTTAAAATTTTGGCGATGTCAAGGTGGCATATAAAATCACATCAAAACTACTAAGTTAAAACAGAAAATTTTGTCTAAGGTGTGTGTGACAATTGAAAATTTGCATAAAATATCGAAAGATACATGTCAGTTGAATCCATTCAATTCTTGCGAAGTTAGCATGTAACTGGATTAACGGACATAGGATCTAATGTGAATTAAAATTAGCGTCCATTCTATTATAGTTTGCATACTTTATAGACATACATTTTAAACTTGGTTAACAATCATACATTAATGATTAGATTAGGATTTAATTTTGGATAAAGAATTGAAAAAAGTTGAACCAATTAATTTAATACATGCTAGTTGAAAAACATGGATAAGGTGAAAGGATAGTAACAATTTGTAAGATAGATCCAATTTTTTTTTTTTTTTTAATATACTGTATATCTTCAAAAGTAAGAATATGAGTAGCTTTTGATTTAATTTGATAATAAATGTTTGTCATATTACTATATTACAATAATGAAAATTAATATAAATCTGGTTATATTTTTCGTTGTTGGCTCTACAATATCATTTAGAAAAGATAATACTTGACTGATTATAGACAGAGATTAGCATAACAGAGATGTTGAAGCATATCAAAAATGTACAATTAGCATATGATGTAACTTCTCATAAGTTGCAACAAATAAAAAAAAAACCAGATGGTAAATTATTATTTTTAGCTAAGGTAGTTCCTTGTAAAATGAATATAGACAACTAAAATTTGACAATTAGCAAACTAGTATTATTCCCTAAAAAGAAAATCAATTGCCCAACTTATATTATTGCCACACATGAATAAGTGACTTGACTAAAATCCACAGCCGCATACACATTTGCAAACTAATAGCTTTTCTCTACATTAGTTGTAGATTATAGTTAGCCAAATTTCTAGTTGTAGTAAAACCACACAGACAACATTGCAAAAAAAAATGTACAATGTTTAAGACCGGAAATTCATACAATTAGCAGTCACCCAAAGCACGTGTAATGTGAAAGATATGGAAATAGTTTGAAACAATTTTTTCAATCATTGGTAAGGACATAGCGATAGTAACTGTAAATAGCATGAAATAATTCAAACAAGTGGGTTGAAATATAGTTGGTTGAAATATTTATTTTTTAGCCCATATAGAAAAGTTTGAATATACGAAAATCAAACTATCAGAGACCAAAATATAAATGGTGTCAAAACAAAATGAAACGAAACCAAAAAATTCCAAGCAACAAAAGCACTGTCTGGCTTGGAGATATTGATACACAGGCCATGATGAATGATAACACACCTATGGAGATATTTAACTACCATTTGAACATATATTCACTTTATTGAAGCATTCTTTAAAGCAGTACCAAAGCTATCAAATGAGAAATCACCCTTTTCTCCAATTCAATCACTACACCATAATGGCCAATTGGCAACTCTTATTTTTTTCAACTGCCAACACTTATATGTGTTGTAGACTAGTGACACTAAGTAACAAAAATGTGTCACCAAAAATGTGCCAACACTTTTATGTGTTGTTATGCTTGGTCAACTCAACTTTTCTAAGGGCAAAAGGGTAAGTTAACAAATATAACCCTAATCGTATGCTCAACGCTTAGTCCTCAACACTTATTTCTTTCAGGCCGCACCATACGCAAATAAACAGAACGGAATTGGAATATTAAAATCTGCGATTAGCTCATCAACATCAGAGAGACGGCGGCTAGGAACTCGAAGAATTGAAATCTGCGATTAAAAGAATGGACTTCGAATTTGGGCTTCTAGGAATCACGGCAGCTTCTAGGAATCACGATAAGAGGTAAAAGCAATGGTATGATGATTGTTGTTTTCTTCGATTTGGGATTTAGTTCATGCTTCGATTCACTTGGGCATGCTTCAATTTAATGGGGATTTAGTTCTTTCAAATCTGCGGTTAACAGGAATTCGTTTAGGATAACTGTTTTACATTTCACCATGTAAAAAAAAAACACTTGTTTTAATTTGCACAACTGTTCAGTGCAAAACTTCATATGGAAAATGTTTTTACACCTTAGGTGTAAAACGAGTCACTGGTTTGATTTACAAAGAGTTCGGCATCGTATTAAATGGCGTATCATTGTTAGGAAAATTTCTGGTGATTACACCCAGTTTTTTCAGATTTCTTTAACTGAAGATGGTGTAGCAGTGCTGTTTGTAATTATGTGCCTATAGTTTCTACAATTGGTCATTTGCCGTGTTTTACAGGCTCATACTCAACGCACTGGATTTTTATATTATTGCTTTTCCTACATCTGATTGTTGGCAACAGGTGATAGATAAGTCCATGGTTGGTTGAGCGTTGGAAGTTTGGTATCACATGCCTTTCGTTTTCCCCCGTTTCTGAATTACTGGTCCATCTCATCTTATCCACGTCCTTAAGGCTGGACCAAATTATTGTTAATCTCAATGTCATTGCTCACTTAAGTTTTATTTAAATATGTTTCTAAATGGTCCTCTTGTGCTATCTGGCTTTTAGATTAGCTGATCATCTAGTATATTATATGTTTGCATTATCATCTTTTAAATTTCACACGTAGTTGTTTATATTAGTTTATGCGTGGATGATCCATCTGGAACTAGCATCATAGCATGCTATTATTAGTATCATTTGTGATAATACTTATGTTTAGGACAACATCATGTTAAAACATTTGAATTGTAGTTGATTTTTTTGACAACATCATGTATTTCAGCTGTAGTGTTTTTCATTATGTAAATTATCTGGTAGAACTCTTAGCTTAAATTATAATTCTCATCCATTGCTGTTAGAATTTCATTGTGTCTTGGAATATTCATTTTTCATTTCAAATAAAGTCTAATTTATCTTTTATTGGAAGTTCAAATAAAATGAATTATCTCCATCTTTTCTTTCACTGGAACATTTTTTCTATGATTATTAGTTTTTTGGGGAAATACTAGATCATCTTTTATTTTACTTGCAATTTATTTTGCTGAAACCACAGGTGATGACATTTCATTATCTCTATATTTTTTTCCAAAAAATGTATATGCTAAAGAAGTAAAATTCTATGACTGGACATTCTCATTATTTTAACCAAAAATCGTTATCCAAAAAAAGATCCCTGAACACTAACAAAATAACATATGGGTAGAAAATGAATAATTCAAAATGATACTATTTACTAATCAAAATTTCAAACTGTTATTCACTGTTTTTAGTAAGGCATATCCACTCAAGCTACAAAAAATATTATAAACCATAATTGGTTACTAAACTCAAATAAGGGACACCAGACCGCGCATCGCTATGAGGTACTAGAGTTCGTCAGAGCGAGGAGGAGAGGCAGCGGCATGTAACGGTTGGCGTTAGGCCGTAGGGTGGAAGACATCGATTTCGAACTTAGGGGAGAAAGACTCAGCCTTTATTTTGCTAAGGGGAGCTGGCGGAGTTGATGGCCGAGAGCCGGCCACGAAGACTGTGGTGAAGCGCCGAGGTGGATGGTGGCCTGTCTCATTTTGTGGTACATGCATATTCCTGAACCTTGATCTTCTTATAGATCATTAAAGCATAGCGGATGGTGTTATTAATTTTAAATACTGTTACATGAGTAACCACTTTAAGATAGTGATAGATGACAAGAACATCTTGTAGCAAGTTAATTATGTAATTAAAGAAGAAAAAAAAAACCAGTCTATGCTTTCCTTGGCTGGACGGCAGGCTGATGTTATAGTATACTAAGTTCTGCGGGTTGAACAATGTTTTTTTTCTAAAGTATGTGTTAAATATAAAGCTTGGGTGTTCTTCATTTGGAGATGGTCTCAGGTTCCCTTGCCCTCTACAATTAATTGCTATAATGATTTGTGCCATTTATAAAAATAAAATATCAACAGGTTGCTTCTTTTCCCAGTAGTGGTGTGTATATGGTTGTTTCTTTGCGGTGAAGTATATAACTGTGAATGTCAATTTTAAACAACTCAAATGCATAATCTCCTTTTTGCATTTTCCCTATTCCTGGTAAATACTTATGCAGTGAACTATATGTTTGGATCCTTACTAAACTTAGTTACAAAATTTGATCCTGGTTGAATCACAAAATCTGAGATGGGCTCAATTCTCTAACTGTGCTTAGCTCGGATTTTAGTACTGAGCATGTCTCTGTTTTTAAAACCAAGCTGGCTCATATATTATTGAACTGAGCAGCACAACAGACTTAGTTTTTAGAGCTGCGCAACTGAACAAATCACCAAATTGTCGTTTCACTCTCAAATTATCATAGCTGAAAGAAATTAATAATAATGTCACATTTAAAGTGATTGGACTAAATTATTGAAGAGGGTTTGGTTTTAAGTTTTATTTCTATCTAAGATTAAGAATCATCACAAAATAGATAATTGTGAAGCTCTTTTGTGCTCGTAATTTTTATCAAATTCTTATAGTTACGTTATCATTTGAAAATTTGATTCCTGTATGATTCTATACTCCTAAATATGGCCATTAAACCTCGTGGCATGTAATGCTATTTTTATGTCCTAATTTTACTTTTAACCTTGAAATCCAAGCATACATAGGCAGGTATACCCGTATTTTTATTCAGCTGATAAACCTGATTATTTGAATTGTAAAACTCGTTATTCTCCAACAAATGTCTAACCAGCCCATTAGTATTAATTTATCACTTTACGGTTTACGGTTCTCTACCAAAACAATACAAAAATCTTCCAGACACTAGTTTAGTATTTGGTTACCTGTCCATATGTAATTAGTCTCCTCCATATTTGGTTATTTGTCCATATGATCAACTCTTCCGCTGCTTTGTATGATGTTCATTACATTGTATTAACTTCCATCTTTTCTTTTTCAGACACCAGTTCAGTATTCAACTCAATAATACAGTGTATTCCAATTTGATCGGTGGTCGAGTTACGCTAACGTGGATCGAGAGAGTGCAAACAATTGTTTTTGCTGCCATCAATTTATTGGGTAATTCATTTTTATAAGAACAAAAGTGTGCTTGATCAGTGATTATTCAAAATTTTAAAAATCTACATATCCATGCTGCATCATGAATGCTTTCCTTGCTAATATTTGTGGTTATACTAATTATCAAATCATTTCAGTATGACTGAAAGTAAGTAAAAATGAGTTATTTTGCTTTCCTTGCTGAGAACAATTATTCGTTGCTTCCCCTTTTGTAATACATTGATATCATAATTTACTTAAAACCATAATTTTATCTCAAGTTTCTTTCAGATTTGGGAAATTTTGTGACTGTCTGTTGAAATCTTCTTTGCATGGTACTGTAATGTACATTTCAAATGCTGAAACTAGCAAAAAAGCCTCCAAGCCTCTGAATTGATCTAGTCAGCGAAGTTTTACTCAAATCTTGTGGGTAATCCAAGGTGAGGGTTCCCTT
Organism: Allium sativum; assembly: GCA_030737875.1. NCBI lineage: Eukaryota > Viridiplantae > Streptophyta > Magnoliopsida > Asparagales > Amaryllidaceae > Allium > Allium sativum. Next base: position 831,973,047 of record CM060913.1, read on the forward strand.
GCACCTGCTAGTTTGAGTTTTGCGTGTTTATTGACGATTTGTGGTATTAATCTTGTTGAAATCATTTACTATAAAATGATTGTGATAAACAGTTGCAAACATGGCTTGAGCTATTATAACTTCTCCAATACTTGTCAGATTCTAGAAATTCTTGATTCAATTGACAGTTAATATTATCTGGTTTTTGCATATTCATTTCTAAGTCAATCTAAGGTCATTAACACCTCTGTATATGGTCTTGAAATCATACATGAGAGGGTTTTTGGTAACCTGGGCATAATCACGACTTGTTTTGACATATGCAAAGCCTGTGTCGACACATAAATCGACACAGACACTACCTGTGTCAACACAGGCCGAGGGAAATGCCTATGTTATTTGTTTTGATACCAGAGTGTTACTGCTAGTCTTGGTGGATTTTTAGTGAGGATTTTCTATGATTTTTTTAGCCTAATTCGAGAATATATCCCAAAAAATAATATGTTGTAATTTATCAAGCATCCAAACTAAACTTATATGACTGTTGTGGCACATCTTTATGATGAATTTTAGAAGAAATATTCAATGTTCCTTACCACTTTGCTTAAGTGCCAAACTGTGCTTCATGCAATTGGTTTGGTTTGCTTCCATAAGGATTTTCAGAATTCGAAAATTGTGATCATTACGAATTTTTATATTTCATTCCATGTGGTTATATTAATGATTTCCGAGCATATGGGCATGATTTCCAAATAAATTACTTTTAAATGAATTTCTTGATAATTGATATATACGCTTACAATCCTTTTCCATCTTGGTATTGTTGCTATTTATTTATTTTCTGCAGATGTCCTCCCACTCAAGGCCTTCGACCGATAATCCGTCTGTCTATTTAGACGATTCGAGTGATCCTCCTCAAATTGTTTGTTCATCCGAATCTCATGCACCAACTACATTTAGCGTTATAGAGTCGAGCTTAGAAAGAGATCTGGCATTATTAAGTGTACATAATGATATGACACCGCCTACCAGATCGACATCACCAACAAGATTGCCACCCTTGCCAACGTTATATGTTAGAGAAGTACAATCTCGAAGATTGCTATGTCGTTGCAACATTGAAACAATATTCAAAACATGCTATTTGAATAAAAACGTTGGACGTCGATATTTTATTTGTGCAAACACTGGAACTCTTAGAGACTGTGGATTCATCCATTGGATTGACGAACCATTATGTGATCGTGGTGTGGAATATGCGTTGGAGGTTCTTGAACTAAACATAAGGCTTAAAAAGGAGCTTAAATTGCAAGATTTCATCGAGTTCAATAGACAAAAGATGTGTCAAACTTAAGACGGTATGATTTTGAACTTATAACATTTACCACTATTTGAAACTTAAATGATGCTATTTAATTAAATGCACGCAGGAAGCAGTGAAACGGAGAAAAAGATAAATTTTGGTGGTACAAGCTATGCAAATTTTTGGATGTAAGGTTCGTTATATGGCTGGAGTTTCGCATTTGGTACTTGTAGACTTCAAATATGAAAAATATTGTGTTTCTATGGAAATGGATATTGTATATGTGTTGAATTTGGTATCTTTTATGTATTATTATTTTTTGTTAGTTTGTACTTTGTTGTTGTCACGAATATGGATTTTTTTCTTATGGATTTCGTTACACGTTATGTCAAGATAATATCATAGCTGAATGCATATTAAATAGAGATTATGCCATGTTATATGCAAATATAAGTGTTAGCAATGAATATGTTTGTAACTCTTATATGTGTTACCATATCTTATGGTTCCAACATTTATAAGTGTTAGCAATGAATATGTTTGTAACTCTTATAAGTGTTATTCCAACATTTATAAGTGTTAGCAATGAATTTCCTGTAACACTTATAAGTGTTACCATATTTTATAGTTCCAACATTTATAAGTGTTAGCAATAAATTTCGTGTAACACTTATAAGTTTTAGCAATGAATATGTTTGTAACACTTATAAGTGTTAGCAGTTACTCTGTTTGTAACACTTATAAGTGTTACAGAAAATTCCTCACAGGCCGTTGGTGACACTTAAAAGTGTTACCGAAATTATTTGTAACACATATACTTGTTGGGAATCCACTGTTTTGGTGTAGTGAATGATGTCAAAGACTACTTCCCTATTCTTGCGTTCACAATCAAATGATCAAACAAAAATAAGTTTAGGCTATAGTAGATTATCCATTCCATACCATACTATCATGGAATGGAAAAAATGGATGTTCTTTTCACTAAAATCAATAAGCACTCTACAACAAATATATTTAAAATGCGAATTAATAATTGAATGAAATATACAAACAACTTCAAACTATAAACTTGTGTCATATTCAAACTCTTGCATAATCGACCATCCCATTGGCGATAAGATTTAACCACTCCGTTTACTCTTTAGTGTAAAGAAATTAAACCTACGATGACAAATTTATCTAATTAAATTTGAATAAGTTATGTTGAAGTTGGTTTTAAACCTAGTAGGACAAATTTAACTAATTAAATTTGAATAATTTACATTGAAGTTGGTAAGCATGGTATGTCATGCACATTGGTGCCAATATTTCCTAAACCAATCCAATACCACACTATTATGCCAGTAAGCACTAACGTAGTTCAGAATAAGAATTCAAATTATACATGTAATTTGTAGTCAATAATTCATCAAATATTGAACCATATTACGAAGCTATGTTGGTCGTAGATAAACCATTTTCAACGGAGATTTTATGGTAGTGTAGCTATTTCATGCATACAAATCTAGAATCAACTATTTGCAATAACTAAGTAGTACATTTTTTAGAGAGAATATAGAATACTATATAATATTGCAGTGCATGTGCATTGACTTCAAACTATGTAATCATATTATAAAATATATAATATACACAATTCGCCTATACTTCTATAATTTGATGAATTTTTTTTATCAACTTGTAGAAGCTGCATATTGGAACTCTTTAAAGATGAAAAGTATTTTTTAAATGAACTATATGTCTAAACTCAAGAAGAAAACTATTTGCATGAACTAGTGGTTAAAAGTCAATGCTCACACCTACAATGGTAGAGACATATAAATGATAATCTACTTAATATCTCTTACCAAAATCATTTATAGTCCTGCCTGGCAGAAACGAAGAATTCTATCATCTGAACATAGACCAAAATCATTTTCTAAACAAAAAGCTTGCTTTCCCAAAGTAATAACAAATTCAGATGTATCTTGGAGGAGAATAAACATGCAAAACATTTCAGCTAATGACAACATAGCCAGAAGTAAACATATAGACTAACAAAAATAATATAATAAGAGATTCAACCATAACATAACTCTTAGCTTCTCATACCATCCCGTATATACCATGCAAACATATTTAAGTCATTTTTAACTGCTTTGATCTTTAATGAATTACATACTGGGCAACTGAAGGTAAAAAGATAAAAATTATGGACATGGCTATTAAAACATTCAAAGATAACAAAATTGAGTTTAACTTGATATAAAACTGAGTTAAACTCAATCTTAAAACTGACCTTTAACATTGATTTTAAGTCAGTTCTAGACTAAACTAAACTCATTAAACTAAAATTTTCATGACACAAACTTGACTTGACATATGTCAAAGAGGATTAGATTTGAGTAAATACCATATTTTGTAGCGTATCTCACGAAGAAACAGGAAAATCACAATCATTGTATCTCATGAGTATACCCTATAGAGACACTATTGGCTATACGAAGATAGATAATCACATAGAGTGCGTGTGTATAGCATGACAGTAATTATATTTATTTGACAATTAACTTTGACATTTGATCAATACCAAGAACACTATATGATGAAAATTTCAACGAACCATCGTAACAATGGAATGAGAAATGTTTGAACACGGGATAATTTTGTGAGTAGTAGGTACGGTATAATTTGCATACAGAAAATGGGGAAATTTTTGCGTTCAAAGAACTCATGGGCAACATTATCATAAAAGAAGAAGAATTCAAGAAATTGCAAAAATGAGTATTCTGTAAATGATGTCCCTATTGATCCTTGTAGATAAATTAGGAAAACATGAACACAAATAAATTACTAGTAAAATTAACCTAAGTCAAATTAACATGATTAAATTGCCCAAAAAAGGAGAAATTGAATAACTAAATTACACAGAAGTTCATGTACAATCCTCAGACATTTAAACCATCTTTAAAATAAATTTCAAATAATCAAAAACATATCTAAATGTGAAAAAACCGGTGAGTAAAGCTGGAGGAAGGAGGGATGAGGAAGGTGAACCTAAAGACGACGATATTCGAGAAAACCGACACTAATATCGGGCATGAAAATGAAATTGAATCTGAAGCCAGGAATACGAGGTTGATGAAGGCATGTTGGAATGGCGAGAGTTTAGGATTTATTTAGACAACGGTAGAAATTACAGTCCAAAATCATAGTCGCTTTGTTAAATTGTCCGACCGTTTCAGGGTTAAAAAATGTGGAAGAAATTAGGGCACGTAAAGGTATATTAGCAGGCAAAATTTGGATTAGGGTTAAAAAATGTGGAAGAAATTAGGGCACGGAAAGGGATATTATCAGGAAAAACTTGGAGTTTGTTATAGGATTCAATAAGATAAAGTTATCTCGAGAGAGAGAAGAAGAAAAGGGTAGCCGGTTAAGAAATGAGGAGGGCAAATCAGAAAGCGGTAAAAGAAGGAAGAAAGAAAATACACGACGGTTGAGTGCAAAATAGCAAGGGGCATTGAGTGCTCTCCGTTTCTAACTCAATAATTATAATACAGTATAGATTAAAAAGAAGTTAATGCAAGGAAAAAAAATATGCAATACAATTGCACATGTAATAATGTTAAAAAGGAAAAGAAAGTGCATGCATGTAATTATGATAAAGAAAACAATTAATAAAGAGAAACATTAAGGCAATTAATTTAAATGGTAAAAAGGTGAATTAATAAAATTGCATGCAACAAAAAATGAGAAGGGGCATATGTGTATACATGTTATTTGAAATTCAAAATTTTGTAGGAAGATAATACATGCACTAAAAACAATAGAAATGTGTAGATGCATAAACCTAAATAAAAATAATAGAAATGTGTAGATGCATGAACCTAAATAAAAACAAATTAATGTCATGCAAGTAAAAGAAAAAGAATATAGAATGCAAATATGTCATTTATGCAATTAAAGCATGCATAGAAAAAAAAGGTTTAGAAAGAGGAACCAAGCAATTTAATGTGTTAAAACGAAGTAGTATATCAAGTGCATGAAATGGGAAAGCATTAATGCATTTAAATAAGAATATTAGAAATATACGCAACAAAGAAATAATGTCACATGGGAAAGTTTAATGCATGGAAAAAAGTTGGAAAATAAACATAAATTGATTCAATTAAAGCAAGTTAATGTCAAAAGAATTAATACAATTCATATTATATATAAAATAATGACACATAGAAGGATGCATTAATGGAAAAAAAACGTAGTTTGCATATATTAAGGAGTGTTTAAGATTTTGCTTGTACAAAAAGAAAAGAAACCGCATATAGGAAGGTGTCAACGCCATCAATGTCCACCCGTGCGTATGGGTGCAACGCACCTGGGTTGGTTAGCCTACTCTAGAACCTTCTTTTTTTCAGCGAGGTGGAAGGTTTAGATGGATTATATTTTAATCCTAAGTCCCTAATTCACCTACTACAGGTATAAGTAAACATCAAACTCAATCCTAATCTTATCTATCTCTTTAACCCTAGCCTCCATGCTGCTAAATTCTCAACTAACCTAGCCTCCACCTTCAACATAAATTAAAGTAGAAATTTTTAGAGACAAGTTATTCATCAACAATCAATTTAGAAGATTAATCAAAGTCAAAGTGTTACAACAACAATTTATCTCTTTTTTAATCCTGGCAAGGTGAGTGGGTTTAAATTACCCTTATGAATAATTGTATGCATATCGTTTAGCAATTCTCCAAATTAAAATGTTTAATTCAATCAAGACCTTATAGCTTTTGCTTTTTGCCTATTCCATTCTTCTTCCCGTTCCTTTTTATTTTTATAGACTAGACTAACTTCGAGCCTAGTCCAGATCTCATTGAAAGGCATACGTACGAACAATATTGTAATAGTGGAAGGATATTTGGGAAATCAAAACAACTTGCATGACAAATTTTGGGTAAAACCTGTGATTGGGGAATTGTTGTATAACTTATAAAATACTTGAAATCAAGTTGGTTGATAATTTGGCGCATAACTATAAATATTAATCTGGGACATTAGTGAAAATATGTTTAAATTAAGTTGGAGCAATTAAGTATTTTGGGATCATTGGGAAGTGCGTGGATTAATAATGGACACGAATAAAAAAGACAGTAATTTGAGCGCAACTTAAGGTTGGGTAATTTGGGGCAAAACTGGTATGTTGGAATTTTGGAGCATAACTTCAATGAATATGAACAATTGGTAGAATTAGAATAATTTCACTTTATTGAAGTTAATTAAATGTAGGAAGAAATGCGACATATATGGGGAATTGGGCATAACTACGCTTGGAATTATGAATATAATTAGGGTAGGATATATGTATATAAATCAAATTGGAATTATGAACATGAAATTGGGATTATAAGTTGAATTGGGATTATAGGCATAATCTGTTGATAGGATTATAAGCATAAATGTGAATTAAGGGTTTATAGGTAATTGACATATATTATAATCCAAGATTTGAATTACGAGTATAAGTTATAATAAGAACTTATATGCCTAAGACATGAGGTTAGATTTGGTTTGCGGTAGAAGTTTGCCCAGAAACTGCCTGGCATATCCGGTCTTAGGTGGAAATTGGAACCGTAATTGTGTCAAGACACGAGGTTAGATTCAGATGCGGTAGAAGTCTGCCCGGAACCGCCTGGCATATCCAGTAACTGCAGAAACCGCCCGACATATCCAGCAACTGGAAATAGTAATCTAATGTGGGAGGTCTTAGGTGGAAATTGGACCCGTAATGGTGTCAAGACACGAGGTTAGATTCATATGCAGTAGAAGTCTGCCCGGAACCGCTTGGCATATCCAGCAACTGCAAACAGCAATCTAATGTGAGAGGTCTTGCGTGTTTACGGACATAATAAATAATAATGAACACTCAACCAAGACGACACATGTAGGGTTGACATGGATATAATAATAGGGGTTAAGTGGACAACATGGGTATCATGGTAATTTGTTAAATTAGAATACTTAACCTAATTAAATCTGTAGTGGTGTTACGAACCAGTTGAATTGAGTAGGGGTTAAGTAAATTTGCTAAAGAAATGAGAAAGGTTAAGTTAATCTTAATTAATGCCAAAATGGGGAATGGTGATAATAACCTATTATGAATGAACTTGAATAAGAAAGATAATAGGTAGGCTTGTCCTAAGGACAAGCGGGAGTTATAACTTATGTAATAAGATAAGTTATAAGGAATGATAGGGAAAAATGAAATTATTCTCTTACCAATGTATATGTAAATTAAGATGTGCTTAATTATAAATTATGTAGAACATGTTATGGTAACCATGGGATGGAATAATGAATAGATTATGAGAATAACGTGTTGTAGGCTTATTAATGAACTTAAATGGGTTAAGTTATAAATTGAATTAATAAGCGAGGTTAACTAGGTAAACTTGAAAAGGAAGTCAACGTGAAGTGGAATAACCAAGTTAAAGGAGAAAACTTATGAAATGGCGCAAGCATGTGATTAATGGTTAGATGTAGGGTCTAATGACATATAAAATTGAGGCGCTTGGACTAGTCCATACGTTAAAGGATGAATAACCATAAGGGTTAGATCATCGGGCTGTCAAAAGACACAAAGAGGATAGCATGTCCATCTAGATATTCTTATAGGCTCCAACGGACTGGGTTAAGAAGCACGCGGCTTCCGGGGATGTAGGGTACTCTTGGTATTCCTCTGTGAGTGGCAGATGATCCGCTGTGCTTACAGAGGTTAGGTCTGCGTAGGTGAACTAATGAGTATGCCTTGATTGCAATAATAAGGGGCAATCAAAAGACCAAGATGGACCAACATGATTCGGCTAGACCAGTTAGTGCCCTGTAATAGCAACTCGTCATCCACCTACCATCTTCAGTCAGTACGTAAATCGTAAAGGCAGAGAACTCCAAAAGATCATATACTTTGCTATCTAGTTATCGGTGAGGTTGGCCAATAGGTTTGAAGGGCATAGGGGGTCGAGGTTAAGTTCTCATTCTTGATATTCTTGGGTGCCTTTCATTAGTTAATGGAGGGGTTTAGTAGGACCATAGCTACTGTAAAAGCCGACCTTAGCATCTACAATCGGCAGATATCTGGAAGCTCCCGACCGAGTTCCATGTTTATTGCTTAGCCCTGCCACGGGACTCGGGCGCACATATAGAGAACATGTGCAATAGACATCGAGAATGATTGATGATACGTGCGTGGGAAAGTCTGGGTACACTTATGTCACTCTGGTGGTGTATCATAAGACTAGAGGGCATTATTCGAGGATGGAACCAAATTCGATCGAATGGTTCAAAGATGGCAATCCGAACGCTTACATAATACAAAAGTAGTGGCTCTTTACAGACGTAGCATTGACATATATACAGAAATCTGTACGACATTCGGGCATAGGTCGAGGGATTGTTATATTCCTACGATGATACAGTGGAGACCGTGCGAGTAGGCATGGGGTATACCTTAGTTAGTGGTAGCTACATATACACAGTATTAGGTTAATCTACCAGGAAGTAGATGGGTGCGATGTGTGTAAGCCTTGAATGCTAATAACACAGATAACACAATAAATTAGAAAATGTGATTGAACGGTATATGTAGGATTATCCAGAAGTATAATTTAAATTTAGTCACACAGGACTTATGTTCTGACCCCCCCCTCCTCACAACATTCGCAGGTTAGGTTCATGACAGAGACTGTATAGCTTTGGATATTGGTTTAACAGTAGTATTATTAAGGTAAAACTATGTTTTAATTACATTATATTTTATTCCTTCCGCTGTGAGATGTTTTACAAACACTGACATGTTTCATGTCTCTGTCTTTTCTGTAGGATACCAGAGCAAACCAACTCGGGTTTAGATGGATTGGGATTTTTGAAAAAAATTCGGTCCATCAAAATCCGGGTTGTTACATCTAGTATTAGAGCTTAGGTTTAGGATTCCTTATTTAGATAATGAGTGATCGTATTTGTATTTTGAAATGTAACTATATATTACATATATAAAAACCTTGATCCATAGAGGAGCCCACTAAATAGAAAAAGGAAAATGGATTAGGAATATATATAGTTAAGAGAATTGACCTTGTGGAGGTGTCTAGGAAAGCATAGGTAAGTCGGAATCCCACTATGAGTCTAACCCTTGTTAACTTTTAAGAACTCGAAATTGTAAAAGTTTCGACAAAAGAATTTGTGATGTTTTCAAGTTTTAATCTTAAAAGTATTTTTGATATTTGAAAAAAAGAGAGGCTAAACCATGTTTTAAAATTAAGGGACTAATTAAGGGTTAGTGCCTAGAAAGAACGGAGAAATTTGAGGCTATAAAGTAAATAGCGAAGGTTATCTTAGAATAGTAGAAAATTCCCATAGAATGCATAAGCATTGTAAAGACTAGAATTGTTGCTTGAAAAAGAAAAAGTATAGGCTAGTAAAGCACAGCAAGGAATGGTAGTGACTACTAGATAGTGAAGGGCAAGTGAGCGTTAAGAGTTTGTGGTTGGACTTGTCATTAGTGAAATAGTCATTGATTCTTGGCCCTTAGTAGTAGCTGTGTAGGATGGAAAGGCTTATTTGAAAAGAATAAACTTAAATCCTTGGATTAAGTAAAATAAGCTAAGAAAGAAAAATAGCCTAACTAAAAACAAAACAATAAATTCAGAGAAGCAACAAAACATGATGGGAAAAGAAAAAGAAAAAAAGAAGTTTTCTTATGTAGTTGTGTTTGGATAGGAAAATAGGAAACTTAATATAGAGTTGTTACGTGAAATCTAAGTACAATTAGAAAAGGAACATAAAAGAAAAACAGAAGATGTAAATTTTTTCGTTTTATATCTTTTTGTGACATAAGAAATCGAATTTAGAAAATTAGATTTTTCCTATAATACGAAATTTAAAGATGGTTGGTAGGATTTTGGATGCAATAATTGGATGAACTACGCTCTTATGGGAAAATTTGGATGAAAAGTGTTTTGATTTTCAAAAATGTTGCATTCAAATAGAACTGTAAGTATATTTAGGATGTGAGCATCATGTTTTGAAAATTTGCATACATATAGGTGGTACAAAATTAGGTATACATGCACTACTATGATGTATTTCACTTTGCACATGTGCACAATGTTTGCAAAAATTGGATGCACACATAATGGATGTGCAATTTGCGAGGGATCATTTGATTTTACCCTTACCAAATTTTTGGGGACGAAATTTCTTAAGCGTGGGAGAATGTAACACCTCGCATTTTTAGTGATAATTAAAAATATGCATATACGTATATATTATATGCATAGATAGATTTAAAGGAAAATTAAATATACATATATATATATAAGTGCATTGAAATGAAGGAAAATGAATTGCATGCAATATATATATATATATATATATATATAAGAAGTTAATGCAAGGAAAAAAAAGTATGCAATACAATTGCACATGAAATAATGTTAAAAAGGAAAAGGAAGTACATGATTGTAATTATGATAGAGAAAACAATTAATAAAGAGACTCGTTAATGTAATTAATATAAATGGTAAAAAGGTGAATTAAATAAATTGCATGCAACAATAAATGAGATGGGGCATATGTGTATACATGTTATTTGAAATTCAAAATTTTGTAGGAAGATAATACATGCACTAAAAATAATAGAAATGTGTAGATGCATGAACCTAAATAAAAAAGAATTAATGTCATGCAAATAAAAGAAAAAGAATATAGAATGCAAACATGTCAATTATGCAATTAAAGCATGCGCAGAAATAAAAAGGTTTAGAAAGAGGAACAAGCAATTTAATGCGTTAAAAAGAAGTAACATATCAAGTGCATGAAATGGGAAAGCATTAACGCATTTAAATAAGAATATTAGAAATATATGCAACAAAGAAATAATGTCACATGGGAAATTTTAATGCATGAAAATAAGTTGGAAAATAAACATAAATTGATTTGATTAAAGCAAGCTAATGTCAAAATAATTAATACAATTCATATTATATATAAAATAATGACACACAGAAGGATGAACTAATGGAAAAGAAATGTACTTTGCATAAGGAATGTTTTAGATTTTTCTTGAACAAAAAGTAAAGAAACCGCATATAGGAAGGTGTCAACACCATCAGTATCCACACGTGCGTATGGGTGCAACGCACCTGGTTTGGTTTAGCCTACTCTGGAACTTTCTTTTTTTAGCAAAGTGGAAGGTTTAAATGGATTCTGTTTTAATCCTAAGGCCCTAATTGACCTACTACAGATATAAATAAACATCAAACCCAACCCTAATTTCATCTATCTTTTTAACCCTAGCCTCCATGCTGCTAAATTCTCAACTAACCTAGCCTCCACCTTCAACATAAATTATATAATGTATAATTTCTAAAAATAAATTATTTTAATAACATTCGACCAAGTCGAATTATAATTATAAATCCATATTTCGAACATCAAAATAAATTTCATCGTTTTCTTTTGAAAATGATTCCCATTTCCCTTTCTAATATTCCTTCTTGATGTTACATTTCCAAATTATTTTATAATAATTATTTCATCTCATTTATAAATATCGTTATAAATCAAACTACTTGTTTTCTACAATTAAACAAGTTATTATGTTTTAGCTAATCAAAATTCAGTTTCTATTTTAAACCCCAAATTCTTTTCCAATATATTCGAATATATTTTACAGTATTTAAATACCAATTATTTCAGGGTCAATGTTATTTAAACATTCCAAAACACACCATAATCTATCACAGATTATTAGTCATATCTTATAATGCAATATACAAAAAATAAATAAAAAAATTGTTGAGGAATCCAGCTGGATCCATCCAACCTGTTTCCCTGCATCCACCGATGTTATTCAATATAAATAACACTAACTTCATTTCAATATGAAATATTAAAATAAATAGAAAAAGTATTTAATCAACAAATTATATATATATATACTATATATATTATTTTAACCAATTTATTAGAAAATCATCTAAACAACCATCACACACAACATTCAATCATTTTTATCAATTTTAAGTAACGTTCACGAAATTTTAAAACAAGATAGACTTAGTGAGTTTACTTACTGTGGTCATTAATCGTTAAATAACGATTAACTTCAGTTGATTATATCAAACGTTTAATTTTGCCTAAAATCGAAATGATCTCCAAATTGCTCCAGTCTAGTTCCAGTATGTAGCCTGCGACCGTACGATCCAAACAGATGCCATTTTGTTGAATTTGGATAACGTATGCATAAGTTATATTGTTTACAAGTTAGCACCTTATTTAATTTAAAATTAACATAAATTTTTAATATATATATTTGGCTTACCCATTTACTATCGGCCCATCTTCCCAATACTTGATCCACGCTGTACAAAAGGCTTCCCTAATCACAAGAAAGGAATCCGCAAGCTTCCCATTCCCTTTTACTTTCGTTTTTTTTTAAAACCGGGTATCAATTTAAAAATCGGCCGAATACCCTTTTAAAAAAAACCACGTCCCCACTTATTTTTGCTCCATCTCCTATAGCCTCATCTTCCCAAAACTAAAGCTCCCGTCCCTTCTTCTCTTGCTTAAAGAAAAACCTGCTTTTCAGTTATTTTTCTTGGGCTTACCAATTAAATACTCGGCCCATAACATTCTGACCCGCGTAACTCCTTCCCGATTATTGCCCTGTATATGCGAAACATGTTTCTTCACTCAGCCATTACGTAACTTCTTTTATACCTATCCGTCATTCCACTGACCTACTTTCAAAATCAACATCAACTTCTCGCATCTCTTCGAACACTCCACAGTCCCATCCTCACTTCGCACAACTCGAACATGAGTCTCGAATTGCATCATGTAGCCTAGTCGCACACTGTAATACAGGTGATCGACATTTGTTCTCGCCATTATCCACCCAGACATCACACACTGGTTCTCCTTCCCCTAATGATCATCACGCAACACTTTCCTAGGCCAAAACTTCATCACCACATTGAAGAATCGAAGCCATAGGTTTACTACCGTGTATTTCAAGCATCTCAAACTAGCGACACACCCTAATATGTTTGTTCCAAAAGAACGAGCACGTTTTAAGAATTCCGTATACATAGTTTTGGAATTTTTAGACAAGAAGTGGATTTGATTTTAATAATTAAAGGAAAGGTTTGAAAATAAACGAGTTGTTCTTTTTTTCTTTTCCTGAAGCAAAATGAATGAGAATGTAGAGTTCGCATATTTATAGACCGAGAAACTTAAGATGGAATGAATTAGTCTTATGCGAATTCTTTTCCTATGTCTGCCATGAAATTTCATTTTGTAGCTAGCTACTTCATTTTCCATGTATGCGAAGGGAGGGTGTACGATCCTTTACTGCAAAGCAATGGAGATATTTCCTTGCGTCTTTTCTATGGCTTAGGGCCTTGTGGCAGTAGTAGCCATGAAGTTTTGGGCACAAGCTATTCTTAGGTTTTTAGAGTTTTGCTGGGTAAATTTAAAAGATTTGAAAACACACTGCGCATGTCTGGGTTAGATTAGGGAAAGATGGTAAAAGATTATGGTTTTATTTTATATTAGTTAGCTTAGCTTAGATTTCAAAGGTGTAGTCTACTCAAATAGCTGCGTACGTCTGTACGTTTAGGGTTGGAAAAATTTAACGGTGAAGGAATTGGTTATATTATATATATACATACATATAAATATAAATATATATATATATATTTGTTAAAGTTAACATGGTAACGACTACGTAGAATTTCGTTCATTTACGCCCACTGTGGACAAACATAAAAATGTTATTATGTCAAGCGATGTGCAACGATCCTAGGAATATAATAGAACAAACAAATTAACTTATATTGTGTAGTCCCAAAAATGCTGATTTAGGGTGCAAAATTCGTTGAATGAAAAGTGGCTTATTTTCCAAATAAAAAATTATGGAAATTTTCTATAAATTAATTTTAAAATACATCTTAAAAATCTTATCCAAATTCAAAACCAATCTTTTATTATATTATATAAATAATTACAGCTTATAAACGATTCTATAACGATTTTCTAAAAATGTAATTTGGATATAACTTGCATTCTATACGAATCTCCATTTTTCACATCCATTAGAAAATTATAATCAATTAGATTAAAATGTTTCTTATTTCGAAGAAATCTGACAAACAACAAATCCTGTATAATCGTTTAAAGTTGAAAACGTAATATTATGAACTACCATGATGTTACACTCTCGATTATAATTATATTATAATTAATACGTTCAAACGTTGTTTATTATATAAATTTGTTATTATAATTCAATTCTAACTGAGTTACTTCTTTTTAAATTATGCAATTCACATAATATTGTCAATTCAACTATTTCCGAATATTTTGAAATTAAATTTATTATTCCACTATTTATATTAATTATATAATCATATTTGTTTAATTCAAATTTATATAACCAACCTCTTATCCAAATAATTAAATTAATTTGTTATTCAATCGTAAAAATCTGGGACATTACTTCCTTTCCAATTAAAAGAATTTCGTCCCCGAAATTACTAATGTAGGAAAAATGTTACAAATCCTATTAACTAGATTAAAAATCTTTGGTTTACTACTTAACTTCAGTTTCAACTAAACCAATTAATTTCGATTAAAATATTAATTCATTCCGACTAACAAAAAATCTGAAAATTTTCTAACACCTTAAATTTCTGAAAAATTTCGCTAGCGTCGCCTTTGTACGTCTCAATCAAGACAACTACAATTCGCATCTCTAGGCCTTCTCCAATTCAAAAGAAAATCAAACAGCCAGGCGGCTTGCTTAGTAGGCTTATGAAAATCTAATGCTCAAATATAGTATAAACGTGTACATTTTTGTTGGACATCCAACCCTCTCTCTTCCATTTGCTATCACTTTAGCATATATCCATGAACTCCCAATTGATCTCCAATCAATTTATCCTTAACCAAACTCTTATACCCAAATCAATTCCATTTCAAAATCCAGTTCCGATCTCAATTCCAAATTCTTACTCAACAATCCAATTCCATTCCAGATTATCTCTAATCAAATCCAATTTTATTTAACTTAGGTTAAGTTAAATTTAAATTTATTTATTCACTTTTACCATTTCAATCTATTCAACTTCATAAGTTAAACTTATATATCAGAATTCAAATTCCTGTGTTTTTTCTAGATTAGTCTGAAATCATATATATTTACATAGAATAATAGTTATTCAAAACATTTGAATTTTTGACAACTTGCTTCTTCAAAACAATACAAAACAAAAACTTTGGTAGTAATCCGTCACTTAGTAACTGGAAAACGAATTCCGATGATGTTGCGCAGTCATCATCGGAATTATTTTCCATCAACCGAAATGTGTCCAATACTATATCACTTTCAAAACCCATTCTTAAACACTTTAATTTTGAAATTACTTCAAAATATTCTTCACAATGTTTAGAAAACATTTCCAAATTCACCCAAGATTTTAAATTTTTCCATATATAATCAAAAATTCATTTTCACACATTTTTCCAAGTTTCCAGAATTTTAAGTTCCAAATCTGTTTTAAATTCAGATTTAATCCATTTGATTCTATATATTATACAAATATGAATTTCGATTGGTTATTTATAACCATTTCAATTATAATCTTATTCGATTATAATAACAACCAACACATCCAATATATTATAATAATTCCAATATCAATCATTCTTCTCTATCAAAGTAATTTTGGGTAAAATTATTTCATTCACCCTCTTTTCAAAACATATTGTGTCGACTCATCGTAGCCAAGTGTTTAGAAATTATGGTGCCCCGTCGACCAGAATTTATAAGCCACTTAACAAATAAATCTCCATAATATGAAACATTTTTATATAAATCCATAAATACGCTCTCACGTATATACACACTCAACTCAATCTAGGGTATTACTAACCCTATCTCTATTATTTCACGCCACAGAGCCAAGTTAATCACTTAACCTTCAGCTCTAATGCCACTGTGATGACCCAAGGATTTTCAACCCCGAAAATCGACACAAAACACAATGCCGACTATTCACGCATCGGAAATACAAGATCATTGATAGAAAGAAGTTCGAGAGTGAGAAATAGAAAGAAAGAAAATTAGAATAGACGTGGAAGATCATAATAGAACAGAATCAGAGTAAACATGAACCTCACAGTGGAATGAATGAAATATATTATATAACAACTTTTGAAATATAAAACTATATTTGTACTTATACATATCATCAAAGTACGTAACATATAAATCACAATGGAAATAAACACTATATTTATCTAACATTGAAGCCTCATGCTCCAAGCTCCTTCAAGTATATCTATAAAATCCCCACTACTTGACTGCCCGTACAAATTTGGGCACCCGATAGGTTAGGGTAAAACAAAACAAAATAAACTATGGGTCGGTCATGGGACTGGTGTGAGTAAACTCCAACCATTTGATTTTACTTTTAAAAGTCCTTTTCAAAAGAAAAGATAATCGTAAGACCGATGCACACATAATTAAAATGGTTTTTACCTTACGATAACCCAAAACATTCATTTTTAAAACCATATTATCTGATATTATAATAGGGTCTAATACAAGTAAATAGCAATCTAGTAGAATGCTTGTATCTCATGCTCTCATATATAATATACAATCAAAATTAGGGGCTCTTATTGGAGAATGGATTTCCCATTCTGATAAGGTATGGAACCACCTTTGGATTATACTCTAGAGGGGATACACAGGAGTGCAACAAGACCATCTTGCAACTCAACCACACATGATTGGCCATTCATTTCGCTTGAATGTTCCGAATATATTGCCACCTTACGGTTGGTATAACAACATAACTGTTATCGGGAGATACAGAAGCGAAAGAAGAAAAAAATGAATATTCTTTAGATAGTGACAATATACCCTATTTGGGAGCGACCGACTTATCCATGCTTCCTGCCAGATTTTTGTCATTTGCCGGTTGATGAGGCTTGAGATCAGCGTGATTTTTTTTGGACATCTAGCCACCATTTACTTTGAATGCTACATCATCAAACCCGCCAAATCACAAACTGATTTCCCCAAAGATACCACGGGTATAAAGCTAAGAGAAAGGAATTCCTCCGCCACCAAACGTAAATACGTTTGAAGAGATCAACTTATGTGATCTATTATATATACTCTGTCAGACATTCATCCACACATGTTGTCCTGGGATTGGACAAACAGAAGGCACTATTCTGTAAATCCATCTTAGGCAATATCTACCTAGGTTCGCCAGAACAACCCTTGCATAAACTCCGTCTTCAATTATCTTCATCATATTTGATTCGCAATGATAATGTCCATGCAGAGCAGTTTTCAGGTAATAAATCTGGTCCCGGTTTCTCTGTATTAACAATGAAAAAAATGGTCAAAACTTTGGTAGATGTTTATATAACTATAAAAGTAAAACATCCATATAAACAATGATCTTATTTCCAAATGGAAATTATATCGATCAACCATCAATCAACACTGGGCCCTTTTAATTAATTTATCAATAATTTATTCATTTCTCAATCTCCCATTTTCCATATTTCTTAAACTCGTTAACCTCTCATGATTCACGGAAAAACATTTCCATATATCGACAATATCTTATTTTCTATATTCAGAAAATATACTTTGTCACTGGAAAAAAATATCCATTTCTTATTCACGCATCTCTATTTTTTCATATTCATTAGCCCCTAACTGTAAATTAGTAAGAGATAAACTCCCTAAGTATCAACCCCAAAGACCGAAACCAACATCAGATCATATAAAAATATATAAATTCGAAGATTTATATTGTTCTAATCCTCAAGCCTTGGTCTTCAAACCTATGTCCTTCTTTTTGAGTGCAACACATGTTTCCAGGTTTGCACTATGCTCCAACGCAACTAGGGCTCATGATTTTGGGCTCGTTGCTTCAATATTTGCAAATTCGAGTTAGGAAAGGTGTTAGTGTCATCTAGTGGCATCGTTACTATTTTTTTGGGAATTTATAAAAAAAATCGCATGATGGCCTGGAAGTCATGGGATGCTGAAGTGCAAAGGCGTGGGGAGGGTGCGAGTTGATCTTGAAGGGGATGACCTTCTATACCGCGATATCCCGCCTCGAAGCAGGATTGATATTATTTATGTTGTCTAACAATTGTGTGTGCAGGAAAAATATGTTTGATAGATCCTACTGGATTCCTCAAAATTATTGTTGTTTGTTTTCATATATAATGTGATACATGTTGTGTTTGGATGTTTCGATAGCATTGGACCTAAATATTGATATTTAAATATCATAAGAAGGAATTTTGAAATTTTATAGGAAAATCTATTTTTCCAAAAAAGAAATGGAATCTCGAATGGGCTAGAAATTAATAATTTGGTTTTAATAATAACACAATTAGTTTAATTTATAAACGATGTTTATAAATGTAGTGAAATAATTATCATAGGATAATTCGGGAATGCAAATTCAAGAGCGAATTGAAAGGGAAATTGGAAATCGTTTAAAAAGGAAATGATGAAATTTATGCCGACGTTTGAAATGTGAATGGAATTGAAATAAATCTATATGGATTTATAATTAAAATTCAACTATGACGAATTTATGAAAAATAATAATTTATTTTATGAAATTATATATTATATGATTCGGAACTTGACAAAACAATTAATATTTGGTTTGAAACCGACATTTTATAATCGAATGTAAATTCGACATAACGTTATAAACTTGTTAGGTAAATAACAAGAAGTTTGACGTATAAACGAAGTTTATGAATGAAGTGGAATATAATGTGGGCTTATAAAGCGATTGTTGAACATGATTTGAACATGTAATAGTATTTACAATAAAAATCATGATTGATTTGATAAAACGAGTCCAGATTCTTATAAATGAATAATATTCGCATTTGTGGATAATGATTTAAAAGAAAACTTTTTGTAGATTGGGACGGTTATAACGCACATTGGTAAGGATTTGAAAGTGATAAATTCAAAGGTAAATTTGGAATGAAAGAAAATTTGAGCTGACCTAAAATAGTAAATTTATTTTGAAGTTCGGTACGTTAGTCAAATAGAAATCATTCAAATGGAAGTTATGCATTGAAATTTGACTATGTATAATTCAGGAAAGTACTATTTACATCCCTTTTTTAAAAAAATTAATTAATTATTCATTTATTTAATAATTATTTATTTTAATTAATGAATAAAAGTATATTTCAAAGTTAATATTTCGGAGCATGGGTTATAAAATTATTGTTATAATCAATGATTTCCGGAAAAGAATTGGATTCTTAAATTGAATCTAAGAGTTGCATGAGAGATGTTTGGTATTCAAAGTTATAATTTTTGTCCATTTCGAAGTTGAGGACGTTGTTCAGTTAAGGTCTAAGAAGTAACTATACCTAACTTGATTGAATTCATTGTTGACTAAGGAATGGTTAAGGTTCGGTAGCGAGGATTGGTTAGTGATAGGTTATTAATGAATGATTGATGGGTAGAGTTGGCGTAATGATGTTTTATACAATATTTGTTTGTATCAATATAAATGATTTTTGGAAATGTTTTTTTCAAATATAATTGGAGATGTTTTCTAAGCATAGAAAAGGAAATGTCTTCCAAATGTGATATGAGATATTTTCTAAAATATAGAAAATAATTAATTAATGATATATGGAAATTTTTCCAAAGATCATGAGAAGCCAAATGGATTTAGGGAAATATTTGGGGAAAGACACGGAAAACAGAAAAAGATGAAATTAGGAAAAATATATATATTAATAAGACATTAATTTAAAAGGGCTCAGTCTTGCTTGATGCTTTATTAGTAGGATTTCTATTTAGAAATAAGATCGTTGGTTGTTTGGATGTTTCCTTTGATACCTAAATAAACGGCTATCAAAGTTTTAGGCCATTCTATACTTTCATTGTTAATACAGGGAGACCGGGATCATGTTTATTATCTGAAACCACTCCGTATAGGCATAAGCGTTGCAAATCAAATTATGCTGAAGATAATTGAAGATAGAGTAAAGTGCAAGGGTTTTTCTGTTAATCCTAGGTAGAAATTGCCTAAGATAGATTGATGGGATGGTGCCTTCGCTTTGTCCAGTTCCAGGACAACGTATATGGATGGATGTCTGAAAGAGTATTTCCAGTTGGTCACGTACATTGATTTCTTCAAACGTATAGTAGTTGGTGGTGGAGAAGGAAATTTCTTTTAACTTAACACCCATTGTATTTTTGAGGACGTCGATTGGTGATTTGATGAATCTGACGATGTAAGATTACAAGTGAATGATTCTATGGTGTTATAAAGTTATAACGTAGCCTCAGTCCTCATCAAGCATAAAGATGAAAAAAATCGGGGATGCAGCATGGCTATGTGGGTTGCACCCATTAGAGTGTATAATCTCCCGACCTAGAGAAAATTCAATTGCTTCTTATTTTATCGCTGTTGTATGCTTTAGGTAACAGTTGCTGATCACAAACATGGGTGATAATACATTCGGTACACTCAAGAGAAATGAATGGCCTGGGTTATAAGATGTTCTTGTTGAACCCAGTGTATTCCTATCTAGAGATACACTATCAGAAGGTAGTTCATACCTTTTCATAGTTAGGAATCCATTCTCTAACAAGCGCACATGGTTTTGATTGTATACTATGTATGTAAAGCGTGAGATCCAAGCGTTCTGCTAGATTGCTATTGATTTTAATAAACTCTATTATAATACTAAAATAGTGTTGATACAAAGAATATTTTGGGTTACCGTAAGGTAAAAAACATCCGTTTTTATGTGTGGATCGATCTTACGTGTATCCTTTCTTTTAAAAGGATTTTCAAAAGTTAAACCAAGTGGTTGGAGTTTACTCACACCTGTCCCATAACTGACCCAGTGTTTATTTTATTTTGTTTTACCCTAAACTCTTCGGTGCCTAAATTTGTACTGCCAGTCAAGTAGTTGGGATTTCACAGATATACTTGGAGGAGCTTGGAGCAGGGGGCTTCAGCATTAGATATGTATAACTTATTTCTGTTGTGTTGTATGTTTTGTACTATGATGATGTTATGTGTATGTAATTATAGATTTGTCATTCAAAAGTTATGTTATATAATATATTTTATTCGTTCCACTATGAGATTGTGTCCGATCTGATTCTGTTGTGTTCGTGTTCTTTGTGTTCTTCTATTCTACTCTTTTCTTTCTTATCTCTTCTCACCCTCTAGTTTCTTTCTTTGGCATCTGGATTTTTGTGCATTTTGGTCGGACTTGTTTTATATTTGGTCCACTCAAAGGGTACAGAAATTTAGGTCGCTACAAAGGGTGGATACAAGAAAATCTCAACTGATCTGTCGATTAATTATGCATCTTCATCAAATGGCAAAACTCAATCTTCCAACTTCAAGAACAATCGGAATAGTCAGAACAGTCAAAAATGAAACTTTAACATTAGAGGCAGAGGAAGAGGTTGACCCACTCCAATAGAATTAGATGCCAAATATGCAAAAAAAAAATGGTCATGTTGCTAGCAAATGCTACTTTAGGTTTGACCAAAGCTTTTTTGAAAATCAACAAGGCAACAGCAGTCAAAAGAAAAACTACCCCAACACCAAGATTGCCCATATAAACGATGAGTCCAGAATTCAAAGTGAAACAACAAGAAACCAAGTTGATGACAATAGTACTAGAGCAGATGATCAAATAAGTGGTGAGTGGTTTCCTGATTCAGGTGCATCTATCATATAACCTGCAGCCTAAGCAACCTGAACCTGGGTATCAGGAAATAAAATATATGCAATTTGTTTACTTAGGAAATGACACACCCATAAGTATTACATACACTAGCATTGGAACTATAAGTGGGAAAAGAGAGCTATATTTAAATAATCTACTTAGTGTTCCCAAAATTAAGAAAATCTAATTAGTGTATACAATTTACCAAAGATAACCATGTCTTCTTTGAATTCTTCCCTAAACACTGCATAGTTAGAGACTTAACCATTAGAGAAATTTTATTACAGGGTGATATGCACAATGGTCTGAACACATTCAACCCGTTGAAGAATAAGCTGAAATCCAAAAGAAGGCATCGGTGTAAATTTTCTAGTGTTAATAGTAAAAATGATTTTAATATTTTTAAACTATGACATTGTAAACTTGGTCATCAAATTCTAAGTAATAATAAGTATTCTAAAAAGCAATAACATTTAATTCAAAAATAACTATCATTTACATATATGTTCCGCTTGTCAAATAGGCAAGAGTCATAAGCTACCATTTCCAAATTCTGAAACCACATATCGTAAATCATTGGAAATAATAGCCATTGATCTCTAAGGTCCTGCCCCAATCAATTCTGATTACAAATAAAGCTATTATGTATCATTTGTGGATGCATACTCTAGATTTACATGGATCTATTTCCTTAAGTTAGAAGCAGAAATAGGTAAAGCTTTAATTCAATTCATAAAACTTGGTGAAAAGCAAACCAATCATCATGTAAGAATCATTTAGGTAGATGGTGGCACGGCGTTCAAGTCAGTTAAACAATAATTTGTTAAAAGGGGTATTATACACAGAACAACATGTCCACATATCTTAGAGAAAGATGGCATTGTCGAGAGAAAGCACATGCATATTGTAGAAAGTGGACAAACACTGTTAGCCTAATCATCTATACCTATGAAGTTATGGCTAGATGCCATTGACACTGCAGTATTTCTAATCAACAGAATGCCTACAAAGGTTCTACAAAACATTAGCCCATTTGAAAAGTTATAAGAGATAAAACCAGACTATAGATTCCTCAAAAACTTTGGATGCCTGTGCTTTCCCAACCTAAGACCATTCAACACTCACGAGTTAAACTTCAGATCTGACCCATGTACATTTATTAGATATGCACAAAATCAGAAGGGTTACAAGTGTCCTACAAACAAAGGAAGGATAATCATATCAAGACATGTGGCCTTCAATAAATATACCTATCCTTTTGCCAACCCTGATGTCAAAACTACAGAAAAAGTGTATAATCCCCAAATGACATCAACAATAATAACTCTCCAACAGAAAAAAAAACACTGGGTATCTATTGATTTCGAGATAGAAAAGAGGAATATTTAAGCCAAAGTTATATAATGTCACTTATGAAGACACAAAATCCACTTCATTCAATGAAGCTATCAAACATCAACACTGCAAAGAAGCTATAGATGAAGAATATTCTGTATTGCAAAGAAATAAAATTTGGTGCCTAGTTCAAAAGGAGGACAATAAAAACAATATTAGAAGCAGACGGATATATAAAGTTAAGAAAAATCCTGATGGAACTGTAATACCCCGCATTTTTAGTGATAATTAAAAATATGCATATATGTATATATTATATGCATAGATATATTTAAAGGAAAATTTAAAAATAATAATAATAATATATAAGTGCATTGAAATGAAGGAAAATGAATTGCATGCAATATATATATATATATATTTATATATATATATATATATATATATATATATATATATATATATATATATATGCACACACACATACAAGTGTGAACCCGTGCTATGCACACGGGTTTTTGCTATACAATGTGTTTACAACTGTCGTTGAATCTTCAATTTTCTCATTAGGTTAATATTGTATAACTCAACCAATGTTGTTTTCTATGTAGACGGGCATTGTAAAAGTTGAATTTTATTATATAACTCAAACCAATGTGTTAGCCTTTAATATTATTAAACCAAAAATAAGAGAAAATATGCTATGATAGCGTAGCATATGCCTGTGGAACAAACTGTACTTGCATACAGCAATACCAAAGATCGCATGTTTAATTAGTTGCATGAACAAATATAACATCCACGTGTTTTGTTTGAAAATATAGGAGACCGCTGAGGAATTTTAATGACAATAGTGTTGGAAAATTTGTGTAGCTCTGATACCACTTTGTTAGAATTTTAGAGGAGAAAGATGAATTGTAAAAAGAGGAATAATTTCTTTTTAAGGAGAAGGAAAATCTTTTATTGTTTGATATAACTTGATTACATGATATGCTTCATTCATCTTGATTGATACAAATAAGCGATTACATCCTAATTTATATAAGAAAGAATCTCTAGACTTTTCTTTTTCTAGATTTTTCTTCATTTTACATATTTGTTTAGTCTAAATTCTTCTCTAATCTTATTTTGATAACTCTAATATTTATTACCATTTATTTTGTGCTTCCCTAAATACAAGAATAAAATTTGTCACATAATCAATGTTTCCTTAAAAACCAAGTTTATTTCCAACATCACCCGTAAACTTGGTTTTGCAAATTGATGCAAGATTTTGATTCTTTGTATTTTACGTGCTTTGGTAGGACTAAAGAAATTATCCAAATTTTCTTTTTTCGTTTCTTCCTCTTTCCCAATATGAAGATCTTCGATGCAATTTCTTCAATGGTGCTCCATTCATTTTCTCCTCCTCCATTCGCACAAGACATTCCAAAAAGTGTGTGTTTAAGCTTCCATCTTGTTCCGGTGTCATAAACTTTGAATGAGTCATATAAGGTGTCTTTGAATTCTTTCAAAAAATCACTTTTACAATCTTTGACCAATTCGATTTCTTTATTTGTTTTCCAAATCTCTTCAAAATTTTGTTTGTGCTTCAAATTTTCACCAAGCTCTTCAATTTCTCCTTGTTTCATCTGTTCGTCATTTTTGGTACCTTTCTCTTTATACTTTTGTCATTGGCGTCATCTTTATATACTTTATTTCCTTTCATATTTAATTCTTTGGCGCTCTCTTTCTTCACTTCATTTGTTTTGGTATGCTCTTCAACTTGTTCATCTTTGACTTTCTCTTTGATTTCTTCTCTGATTACTAGTGACTTCTTACTTTTAACTTCTTTAATCACGATTTCAGCTCTCTCTTGTCCATCTTTGAACTCTTCTTCGTGGTTTTCTTCCCTGTTGATAGTCTTTGCCTTTTCTTCTCTTTTGTTCTCTGCTAGTGCCACATCAATATAGTTAGCGGTATTCTCTACTACAGCTTCTTGCTTTTCTTCAGCAATTGCATCTTCTTCTTCTTTATTCTCTAAAAGTTTTTCTTCATCCAACTTCTCTTCCTCTGTCTCATCCATCATCTCTTCTTTCATTGGCTCTGGCATAGTCTCTTCTTTCTTCTTCTCTTGCTCCTTCTCGTTCACACTTTCGCTATCCTTCTTTTCATCTTTCTCGTCAATCAACTTATCTTCATTCAGTATCTTTGCATTATCTTTTCCGTACACCTTTTTCAAGAGATTCCATGAATCTTTTGTACACCTTCCTCTAAAAATGAGATCCGAAGCTTTCTCATCGACGTTCTCAGCAATCACAGAAAGAGCACGGTAATCATTCCGTTTTAATTTCGCAAAGCCTTTCTTGTCCATTTGCGACATGCTTTCGACGTCTTTACGCCATTCATGGCCATTTTCAACAATTTTCCACAGACCTTTGGAGATTAGCTCCTCTTTTTTCATACTGCTCCATTCTTCAAAATTCCCTTTTGTGATAACAAACGTCGAAGAAAATAGAAATGTCATAATTTCAACCAGGCTCCGATACCACTTTGTTGGAAAATTTGTGTAGCTCTGATACCACTTTGTTAGAATTTTAGAGGAGAAAGATGAATTGTAAAAAAAGGAATAATTTCTTTTTAAGGAGAAGGAAAATCTTTTATTGTTTGATATAACTTGATTACAAGATATGTTTCATTCTTCTTGATTGTTACAAATAAGTGATTACATCCTAATTTATATAAGAGAAAATCTCTCAACTTTTCTTTTTCTAGACTTTTCTTTGTTTTACATATTTGTTTGGTCTAGATTCTTCTTTAATCTTATTTTGATAACTCTAATATTTATTACCATTTATTTTGTGCTTCCCTAAATACAAGAATAAAATTTGTCACATAATAAATGTTTCCTTAAAAACCAAGTTTATTTCCAATAAATAGTTTGAATCGCTTAGTAGCTACAGTAAAGTTCATGTATATACCTTTAACATGAACTTATAGGATAAACATGACTCTGTTTTGTATAGTCACGATCCTTGAGTTTGACCTACAAAACACATATTTACGTCAAATACACATCATACATTCATACTACAATAATCTTTGCTGCCACAAATTAACCCAAAAAAAAAAATTATAATTTTCATCTCATAGTGGTAGCTTACATACGGCAACAAATAGAGACTTAGAAATTAAAACTAAATAGGGAAGAAAATAATAATTAACAGATGGGTACGAAAGGAGATGATCGTTGCATTTATGTAAATGTGAATCATTGTTATATAATATGGCACCTCATATGTGCTAAACATGCAAGATATTTTGGGATAGATCACATATTTCATATTTGAACAAAGTAACGGTCAAATACATACTCATTAAAGCATGGAAAGAGAGCCTAGAATGTTTAAGTAACAATTAAGCATAAGATTTGGTTGCAAACGATGTTAGAGTTTGAGCTAAATTCAACCACTTAGCATCGGTAGAGACAGAAGAATTATACTGGATCTTGATTCTTAATGCTACCGGTTGACAGTGCTTGAGAGCATAATAGCGTTTGATTCTTCTTGAGTTTGTGCATAAATATGTAAACTGCAGCATATGTATAACTTGTGCAAAAAACCAAATAATTGACTTAATGAAATAAAAAATGTATTGTAAATGAAAACATAAAGCCTTGCTCTTTAGTTGAAAATATGACACTAAATTTAACTAACCTACATATAATGCTAGTAAGTTCAACATTATGCTTCAGGAAGTATAATTCCCATCAACTGTACCAAACTTACGTTATAGAATATAAAAGAAATATGATGAAAATCTTTATGGATAAGACTAAAAATATATGATACTGTGAAATGAGTTTTACCCAATGGTGAGATAGAACTATAATTTTACCAAAGAAACTATATAATTTACGTAGTTATTGCAAACATTTTTATTAGCTCTAGTTGTGTATCAAGACATGAGAAGAAACAAAGTACGGTAGAAGTGCAAGTAATAAAATTAAACATTTATATACATAGTAGTAGCACACGAAAAAAGTTGGAACTATTTCATTTAAAAGTCAGAAAAGATTGCAACAGTGGTGCCTTCTGCTATGTTATCAGCATTGAGTCTTCCTAGCAAAAATTTGCTATAGTAATCCGAGGTTTACATTGTTATGATAATCTTAAATATATACAGCAAAAAACCAAATTCTTGTAATGAAAGAGCTGAAGAAAACTAAACAAAAGCGTGCAACGCAATACTTCCAGCAAACTATGAGAGGAAACATAACACAGCTTTTAAGTTAGTTACATGACAGATAAATACATCCGAGCGTTCATTATTTTTGCATTGTCGGTTGTTCAAATAAATATTACTCATGAATCAGAGAGTTCATAATCTTTAAATTTTGCACAAACTGGAAGAATATTTTAGCTTCCCAACTGTTGGGATCCCTCCTTAATTGGAGAGTTTCTAGAAAATTCTAGACGTTTCTAGAGAAATCTAGAATTTTCTAGAATGTTCCGGAAAACTCTAGAGAAGTGTAGAACCCTCTAGAAGCTTGTGGAAAAGTGTGGAACCCTCTGGAATATTCTGGAGACGTGTGGAACCTTCTGGAACCTTACGGAAGATTATGGAAGAATAAAGAAGGGAATGGAAGAGTGTAGACATTCCGAGAGAGTGTGGAGCATTCTAGAGAATCAAACTCTACCATCGGATGCAAGTAATCACCACCATTCATTATGGAGGTTGAGTAGTATAAATAGGAGAAGGAGCCCTATTACTATCCATCCAAGAATTCAAGAAAGAAATCCACTTCTTAGAGTGAGAAAAATACTTGAGAGTTAGTAAGCCTCTTTGAGAGAAAAGAGAGATAGCTTAAGAAGTATCCATCCTTAAGCTTGAGTCAAGTGTGAGTTACTTTTGTAATCAAATTCTTGTAATCCTACTATTATTTTGTATAGTGGAAGAATCTCCATATTGGAGAATTATAAACTCTTGTGCACCCGTTGCTACTTTTAATTTTAATTGCCTATCTTAACTTCACGAAGCGGGAAAGACCGAGATTTCCCCAACAGTGGTATCAGAGCCAGGTTCATCTGTAGCCGTAATCAAGCTCGTGTAAGTTCAAGATGGAGGATAATGTCGCTCATGATGGAGACATGTTCAAGCTCACAGCCAACAACTACTCCTATTGGAAGCCAATGATGGAGCACCACTTGTATTGTAAGGATTTGCATGAGCCCATCATCTACAAAGATAAAGTGGCAGGGAAGAGTGATGCTCAATGGGAACTGTTGAACCGGAAGGCTGTTGCTATGATCCGTAAGTACATTGACAAAACTCTCTTCGAGCATGTTTCTACTTATACAAATGCCTATGAATTATGGACAAAGCTTGAGTCCATGATTCAGAAGAAAACGCCTCGCAACAAGGCCAATTTAGTTCGACGGTTGGTGAAATTGGAGTATAAGGATGGTCATAGCATGATTGAGCACTTGAATAACTTCAAGGGGCTCATAAATCAACTAACAAAAATTGATATGAAGATCGATGATGAGTTACAAGCTCTTCTACTCCTCAGTTCCTTATCGGAAAGTTGGGACACACTTGTTGTTACACTTAGTAACTCAGCTCCGGAAGGAAAGTTAACTATGGATACCGTCAGTGATAGCCTTCTTGGTGAAGAAGCAAGGAGAATGGAACGAGACGAGTCTATTCATCCCGAAGCTAATGTTGTTGACAATCCGGGTAGGAATGAAACTCGTGGACGTAGTAAGAGCCGAAATCCACATCAATCTCGAGGAAGATCCAAGTCACGCTCGAAGATTACATGCTATTATTGTGGAAAGATAGGTCACAAGAAAATGGAATGTCGAAGCTTCAAAAGAGACCAAAAGGCCGGTAATGTTAAGCCTGACCAAATAAGCCTAACGAAGAAGCAAGAAGAAAAGAGTACTACTGCCATAGTATTGAAGGAAGATCTGCTATATCTCGTTGGTGAAAGTAACATTCTAAACATTGCTTGCGATGAGAGTTCTTGGATTATTGATTCTGGTGCTTCCTTCCATGTTACTCCACATGAAAACTTCTTCTCATCCTACCAAAGAGGTGACTTTGGCACGGTGCAAATGGGAAATCAAGATAGAAGCAAGATTGTTGGAATAGGAGACATCACTCTGACGACAAGCACCGGGTGCAAGCTTATTTTGAAAGATGTGAGGCATGTCCCAACCATGCGCCTTAGTCTTATCTCCGCTGGAAAGCTAGATGATGATGGTCTGATGAATTACTTTGGTGAGGGGAAGTGGAAGCTCACCAAAGGAAGTTTGACGATGGCTCGAGGAAAGAAGGTAGGCTCATTGTATGTAATGCAAGCTAAGATATGCAAAGAAGAAGTAAACATCTCTACCGATGATATGGACATATGGCATCAACGACTTGGGCACATTAGTGAGAAAGGTCTTCACATACTCATTCAGAAACAACTCCTCCCTAACGTGAAAGGTAAACCACTTCATCCTTGTGCTCATTGTTTAGCTGGAAAACAACACAGGGTTGCTTTCCAAAGATCTTCTCCGCCCACAAGGAGAAAGAACATTCTAGACCTCGTGCACACTGACGTATGCCCAATGTATGAGAGATCCATTGGTGGTGCTCTACATTTTGTCACCTTCATTGATGATCATTCAAGAAAAGTATGGTTGCACCTATTAAAATCAAAGGATCAAGTGCTTGATGCCTTCAAAGAATTCCATGCTTTAGTGGAGCGTGAGACTGGACGAAAGATCAAGTGTGTACGATCAGATAACGGAGGTGAGTATAGAGGCCCTTTTGAAGTCTATTGCAAGAAATATGGCATTAGGCTAGAGAAGACTCCACCCAAGACACCACAATTGAATGGGCTAGCTGAGAGAATGAATCGAACCATTGAAGAAAGAGTTCGTTGTGTGCTCTCTCATGCTAAGTTACCCAAATCATTTTGGGGAGAAGCTATAATGGCTGTGATCGACATTGTCAACCTCACACCATCAGTTCCTTTGGATGGGGCCATTCCTGAGGAAGTTTGGACGGGCAAGAGGGCATCATATAATCATCTCAAGGTGTTCGGGTGCAGGGCATTTGTTCACATCCCAAAAGATGAGAGAGCTAAGCTTGATGCAAAGACAAAGGAATGTATCTATCTTCGTTCACCTAAGGATGAATTTGGGTACCGGTTGTGGGATCCAATTAACAAGAAGGTTATTCATAGTAAAGATGTTGTATTCTTCGAAGACCAAACAATTGAGGACATCAAGAATTCAGAGAGGCCAAGATTGAGAAGCTATAAGAATACTGAACCTACTCTGGTTCGACATGAAGATAATAACACCCAAGAAAGTAGTGATGCTGAAGATCATGAAACCCATCATGAACCGGTCCAGGAAGAACCTCAATCTAGCACTCCAATCGCACCAGAGCCAAGACGATCCTCAAGGGACAGAAGACCACCCAGTCGATACAACACAGAGGAGTACGTTACGCTCACTGATGAGGGGGAGCCTCAAAGCTATAAAGAAGCAATGAGTGGTTGTCATAAAGAAGAGTGGAGAATAGCCATGCAAGAAGAAATGCAATCCTTGCATGAGAATAATACATATGAACTAGTGGAGCTACCAAAAGGGAGAAGAGCTTTGAAGAATAAGTGGGTTTATAGAATCAAGACCGAAGAGAACTGTTCAAAGCCTCGCTACAAAGCTCGGTTAGTCGTTAAAGGATTTGGACAAGAAAAACGTACTGACTTTGAAGAGATATTCTCTCCCGTGGTAAAGATGTCATCAATCCGAGTTGTCCTTAGCCTAGCAGCCGTGCAAGATTTGGAGATTGAACAACTCGATGTTAAGACGGCATTTCTACATGGTGACTTAGAGGAAGAGATCTACATGGAACAGCCTGAGGGATTCAAAGTTCCAGGCAAAGAAGATCTAGTGTGCCGCCTCACAAAGAGTCTGTATGGACTTAAACAAGCACCAAGGCAATGGTACAAGAAGTTCGACACATTCATGGCAGAACATGACTTCAAAAAGACGGAAAGCGATCATTGTGTCTTCATAAAGAGGTATGTAAGTGGTGACTTTCTCATACTTCTGCTCTATGTTGATGATATGCTTATCATTGGACAAGATCGCATAAAGATAGCTGCTTTAAAGAAAGATCTAAGCAAGAGATTTGCCATGAAAGATTTGGGACCGGCTAAACAAATCCTTGGGATGAAAATAACTCGTGATAGATCAAAAAGACTGTTGTGGCTATCCCAAGAGAGATATATCGAGAAAGTGTTGGAAAGGTTCAACATGCACAAATCAAAGCCGGTTAACACTCCACTAGCTGGGCACTTCAAGCTAAGTTCAAAGCAGAGTCCGACAAGTGAAAAAGATAAGGAGGAGATGAAGAAGAAACCATACTCATCTGTTGTAGGCAGCCTTATGTACGCAATGATATGCACAAGACCAGATATCGCTTATGCAGTTGGTGTTGTCAGTCGCTTCTTGGCTAACCCAGGGAATGAGCATTGGGTTGCAGTCAAATGGATCCTCCGATATCTACGTGGAACTTCCAAAAGATGTTTATGCTTTGGAAAAGGAAAACCTGTGTTAGAAGGATATACAGATGCAGACTTGGCTGGTGACATTGATTCACGAAAATCAACATCGGGATACTTAACCACTTTTGCAGGGGGAGCTATTTCATGGCAATCAAAGCTACAAAAGTGTATTGCATTATCCACTACAGAGGCAGAGTATATTGCAGCTACTGAAGCTTGCAAGGAGATGTTGTGGGTGAAGAACTTGCTGCATGAATTGGGAGTGGATCAAGAAAAGTATGTCTTGAAGTGTGACAATCAAAGTGCAATTTACTTGGCAAAGAATTCAACATTTCATTCCTGCACAAAGCACATTGATACAAGATATCACTGGATCCGAGGAGTTCTCGAGGAAAAGCAAATACACCTTGATAAGGTTCACACGGATGAGAACTGGTCTGATATGATGACCAAGGTAGTACCAACAAAGAAGTTTGAAGATTGCTGTCAAGGTGCCGGCGTACTACTACCCCCCAATTAAGTCGGGAGGGGGAGATTTGTTGGGATCCCTCCTTAATTGGAGAGTTTCTAGAAAATTCTAGACGTTTCTAGAGAAATCTAGAATTTTCTAGAATGTTCCGGAAAACTCTAGAGAAGTGTAGAACCCTCTAGAAGCTTGTGGAAAAGTGTGGAACCCTCTGGAATATTCTGGAGACGTGTGGAACCTTCTGGAACCTTACGGAAGATTATGGAAGAATAAAGAAGGGAATGGAAGAGTGTAGAGATTCCGAGAGAGTGTGGAGCATTCTAGAGAATCAAACTCTACCATCGGATGCAAGTAATCACCACCATTCATTATGGAGGTTGAGTAGTATAAATAGGAGAAGGAGCCCTATTACTATCCATCCAAGAATTCAAGAAAGAAATCCACTTCTTAGAGTGAGAAAAATGCTTGAGAGTTAGTAAGCCTCTTTGAGAGAAAAGAGAGATAGCTTAAGAAGTATCCATCCTTAAGCTTGAGTCAAGTGTGAGTTACTTTTGTAATCAAATTCTTGTAATCCTACTATTATTTTGTATAGTGGAAGAATCTCCATATTGGAGAATTATAAACTCTTGTGCACCCGTTGCTACTTTTAATTTTAATTGCCTATCTTAACTTCACGAAGCGGGAAAGACCGAGATTTCCCCAACACCAACAATGAATAAAGTGACATGAATGTACATGGAAAGAGAACATGTCAACTCATTCTTTAATTAGTTACCTGAAGAAAATTTAATAAAAAAATGCTTCAATCAACTCCCAAAAGCTTTAGAAAATAGTTTCCCATTGCCTGCCCATTTTGGCCTAACCTCTTCAACTACTTCATTCAACTTTCGTTTTCCACCTCCTCTTATGTCAAGCAATTCTGGAACTCTATAATGGCTAATTCTTTTCTCCAGTTGGATCTCAAAGATTTTTGGATTGAACAGAGGAAAAAGCACACAACCTCAACTGTCTATAACGTGTTTATTCGCAGCATTCCAACCCTCATCTTTCATTTCTACGCCTTAGATGGAATTTTGGTAACCAGCTTAAGAAAATATCCTTCTTTGGAAGATCGTGGCAAATGTTGTTAACACTAAATTGAACCTTCTCGCCCATGGAGTTGTTAAATATGATACATGTGTTCTATGTGGCAATCAATCAGAAACAATTGTCCGCTTACCCTTGAATGTCCACACTCACAACAGATTTGGTGCAAGCATCTAGCAAATCGTAATTTTCATGGACCAATGAGGAGCTGTAGGGATGAATGGTTCAATATATTCAAGTGGATAAGATGGAAAACCTGTAAGACCAAAGCACTTCTAATTTTTATGAAATTTTTTCGTGACAATCTTGAAAGAAAGGATTGCTTGAATTTTTGCTTTGACATATGCATCTGCTCCTTTCCTATCTACCTAGCTTCACCATTGAATTACGCGAAGAATTCAAGGCGCTGGATAATTTCTATGCTACTCTTATTTACCCTTTGCATCTGTTCAGGTTTTTAGTTTACCTTCTTAGCAAGTTTTGGTATCTAACCACCTGCAAAGGCCTTTATTAGTTAACGCTTTCTTGTGGTGTAAATCTTTCTATAACTATTAGTATAAGTGGGTCGGACTTTAGCTCATTACCATCCAAAAAGTATATGTTAAGAATACAAATAAATACGTCATGAATAAGCAACGTGTTGATTTGTAGCAACTAAGCTCGATCGAAGAAAGAGGTTTGATTTCTAAATCATTAGCCAACACATCCACTATGAATCATTTCCAGTAGGTGATGATTACAAAGCTGGAGATAATCTTTGTAAAAACAATTTGAGCATCTCAAAATGCAAGCCGCCTAGAAATATTACTAATTTATGTTGAATTTTATTGCAGCTTCCTGAATTAATGTTTTTTTGCTATAGATTAAGAAAATAATAAGGCATGAATAATTAGTTTGTACAAAATCTTTGTTTTTTTTCATATTCTTTCACAGACATATTTTTGTTGCATCTCGTTGAAATTTTTGAAACCTGGCTGATTTTTTAAAGTCCTAACCAAACACTATACCAAACTATCAATACATGATTCAAATAAAGATCCATTCCAATAATATTTGAAAACATTAATATTTTTTATCTCCAAAAATATGAAATAATAATGGATGCAATGTCCTTATACCACAGTAGTTGTAGACATAATCAAATGATGTGATGTAATAAAACATGATATCAATTTATCAAATCCTGCCTTTCTTTTACTGCAACTTGGTTAACCCATTATAAAATGAACATAGCAGAAAAAATTGAAAATAAACTCTCTCTCTCTCTCTCTCTAAATGCAGCTAATGAAAAATGATTTGACTAACTTAAGAAATCAACCTGGATTTAAGTGCAAATGTCAGTGTAGTTATATATATGTTTTTTAAAATACAGTTATCTCATAAACACGTTGGTAGATTTTATTCTTTTACATTAAGGATGGAAAGGTGACATGAGAAGAATAAATAGAAAGTAAAAAGTTAATTTTTTGTTTAAAATCAAACATTAATTTGCAGATTTGAATCTCTTAACTGGCAGTAAATGCAAATATTTATATGGTCTAATTTTAGCAGCTATGTTTATGAAGAATTCTATCCCATATAAATGTAAGTAAATCATTACTTTTGAACCGATGATGGAAATGTTATATCAGCAAGAAGGGGGGGAAAAATATGAAAGTGTGTGTGTGTGTGTGTGTGTGTGTGTATATATATATATATATATATATATATGTGCGTATGTATATTAAAATCAAACATTAATTGACGGATTTGAATCAGCATTAAATGCTAATACAGGTATGGTCCAATGTTAGCGGTTAAGTTTACCAAAAATGTATAATCCATCAGGGAGATATTTTTCAAACAATCACCAACTCCAAATAATAGATGTAATAATATATTTCATTTTAGACAAATGAACTACTACGCAAAAATTCGCACAGAAAATAAACGCATAAAAACCATGGGATTAGTATTTAAATCACATATATTATTTTACGAGCGTTACGGCACGCGCTTCGCGCGTGATCATGGCACACACTTCGCGTAAGGATTATTGTTCCTTAAGTATTGCGTATTTTACATATGCAAAAAAATATTTGTATTAATATTTGGTTTATTATTCTCATTAAACGTGCTTTATCTGTTGAGGACAAAACATATTCTTATTTCCTTTACCTTCCAAAGTTCTTTCAGACAACATTCACTTTTATTTACACATATACTAAGACATTCACTTTTATTTGAACATATACTGAGACATTCACTTCTCACGTTCATGGTCTCATGCAAGCAACAGGGGACAATGCTCCCATTTACTTTACTATTTAAAAGGAACATAAAACATTATTTTTCATACAAATCACGAAGAAAAACCTTAGAAGCAAAGTACATAGGTTGAGGGCAAAGAACGCTGGTTAAACTTAAATGTGGTGTAATCTTATTTATGCGTTTACCTGGGAAAAAAATCACCTTTTGAATGAGGTGAAGCTTCAAAAATTTAAACCCAATAAATAAAAAAGTAAATTTGTTGTGCAGTGTATTCAATTTTATGAAGCAGTGAGTATTGGGAAGATAGGTATGAAAGAGGAGAGAATTTCAAGCAAAGCGTAGAGGAAATGAGGAAAGAAGCGTGAAAATTAATTGGATGGTGTGCCATATTTGAAGGTGAATGGCTGTTTCTAGAATAGCGCATTTGCAGGGGAGACTGACCTTTCAAATGCACCTAAGCTGATGTCAGATTTGAATAAAAATCATTAAGATTTTATTTATTTGACTTTAGCACGTTCTACTATTTATTAATTGCTAATTTATATCGTAATACGCAATAATAAATGTCGTTATTCAAATTTAAATGCCATTCAAATTGTCGTTGGATATGGAAAGAGTAATCTAATTATATTAATTGTCTATTTATAAACGTTACAACGCTTATTTTATAAACACATATTTTTTTCAAATAATTTCAATTAGAGGGTAATAGGTGGCAGTGAATAATACTGGTAATGTTAATATAAAAATTCAAGGTTTTATACTTATAGCTAATAGAATAAGCAGTGAAACATTCAATGCAAAATTTATATTAATTGCCTATTTATTAATTTCATATTCATAAACGTTACAACACTTATTTATAAATGCATTTTTTTTTAAATAATTTTAATTAGAGGGTAATAGATGGCAGTGAATAATATTGGTAATGTTATATAAAACGTCAAGGTTTTAAATTTATGGCTAACAGAATAAGCAGTGAAACATTCAATGAAAAATTTATATTAATTGGCTATTTATTAATTGCCTATTTATAAACGTTAAACACTTATTTATAAACACATATTTTTTTAAAATAATTTTAATTAGAAGGTAATAGATGGCAGTGAATAATATTGGTAATGTTAATATTATGTTAAATGCGTAAAGGATTTAAAGTCTGGTAATAGTGCATAAAGGAAACAAATTCTAGTATGCTGGTTATGGTATTCTTGAATAAGATGGAGTAATTATTGCCGATGCAATATTATGTTAAATTGACCTATTATGTCGCTGATGCAATATATTATGAAGTCAATATGAATTTTTTTCAAATATTTTAAGGGGCATTTTCGGTAGTTTGCGTGTACACCAAAAAAGTGTGACACCTTCAAATTTATTGTTTCTCATCAGACCAAGGCTCATCTCAAGCCAATTCTATCTATATATCCTTTCTCCACAATCCCCATAAACAATACAAATACATCAATAGCAATCCAGCAACACCTTCAAATTTATTGTTTCTCAAAACATTCACCAAATTTTAAGGCCCAAGAAGATAGTTATGAATATTTCAAATTCCAAATGTATATTAACATAGTACAACTTAATCTTAATATTTTACCAACAAAATTAAGCTACACTTGTTTCGTTAAGTAAATATTAGAAAAAAGTTAATAACATCAGGACAATCTGGCAATAAAATCAGAATAAACAAAAGTTATGTTCAAGAAGAAAAATATCCATTGCTACCATAAGAATTGATTTTCATAAATAAAACCAAAGTACTCGCAAATCTTAATCTTTTATAATGCAAATATTTTTATTTATAGCAGTAAGCCCATGCAATGGTATCGTTAAAGTTCATTAATCAGTAGAAAATAATATTGGTTAATTTCTAAAAATGCTAGATCAAAGGGATAGGCTGTAAAAAGGGGGAAAATCAATCTTCCCATGCAAGTTTTGCAATTAAATTTTTTACTTGATCTGAAGATCTCAAGCTCTAGGAGGTCATCAGAATGAAACGCCATCAGTATGACAAAATAAATCAGTAATCATCTCATCTGACAGCAAACATCCCATTCTAGAATTATCATAATAGGCTATGACAAAGTTCATTAATTTTTGAATAGATAGTCAACAATGGAAAATAACTATACATATGTTTAACTATCCAAACCTAGGTGCAAAGATTATAGAAAAAATATGGTTTACTTGGGAACTTATAATAGCTTATATGTTCAAAGAACTAACCAAATATTACGATTATCCACGCTATTTCATTTCAATGGAAAGGTCTCAAATGTGGGAAACTTGTAGGTTTGAGTTTCAATTATTTATGGGATGCTCAAGTGCAAAATGTGTGGCTGAATGTCCAATACGGAGGATTGGAGCAAAAAAATAATATGTAAGAAGAGAAATCTAGGACCCATATTTGCTTTATATATAAAAGAAATTGATTCAATTCACCAATCCATGTGTATCCAAAAATATATATAAGAAATACTTGTGTTAATTAAACCTGATGGATTATGGGGAGTACATATGTTAAGTGTTGGTCTTAAAACTGTTCATTTTCATCCATACTTTGAAGAATAAGAACCATTTCATACACATCCTATATAATAATAGTTCATGGTAGCAAAAATAATATAACCATGAACCATTATTTTTTAAGTTTCAAAATTTATGCAAAAAATGTTTATAAGGTAAAAACGGTTTCCTTCTTGATCTCCTATTTTTTCCATAGTAGGTAACTGTTACACCTAAATGGTAAGATTTGGAAACATCATCATTGATGACATAGTTTTTGATTAAATAAACATTATAGCAGCATCTTTACGCTCTTAAAATTTTGGCGATGTCAAGGTGGTATATAAAATCACATCAAAACTACTAAGTTAAAACAGAAAATTTTGTCTAAGGTGTGTGTGACAATTGAAAATTTGCATAAAATATCGAAAGATACATGTCAGTTGAATCCATTCAATTCTTGCGAAGTTAGCATGTAACTGGATTAACGGACATAGGATCTAATGTGAATTAAAAAGTAGCGTCCATTCTATTATAGTTTGCATACTTTATAGACATACATTTTAAACTTGGTTAACAATCATACATTAATGATTAGATTAGGATTTAATTTTGGATAAAGAATTGAAAAAAGTTGAACCAATTAATTTAATACATGCTAGTTGAAAAACATGGATAAGGTGAAAGGATAGTAACAATTTGTAAGATAGATCCAATTTTTTTTTATTTTTAATATACTGTATATCTTCAAAAGTAAGAATATGAGTAGCTTTTGATTTAATTTGATAATAAATGTTTGTCATATTACTATATTACAATAATGAAAATTAATATAAATCTGGTTATATTTGTCGTTGTTGGCTCTACAATATCATTTAGAAAAGATAATACTTGACTGATTATAGACAGAGATTAGCATAACAGAGATGTTGTAGCATATCAAAAAAATAATTAATCTTGTAAAAGAGGATATATATTATAAATATAACAATTAAATTGTCTATCAAGTTTCTTCTTAGGCAAAATGAAACAAATAGCAAAAATCATGTGTAGGTCTCATTCTAAATCATGAGTGGTATTCTATAGATTGAGATAGACATGTACTCACGACATTAAACTCAATGGAAACATAAGGCTTGCAATTAACAACCAAAGCATGATAATCAATTGCTAAAAGAGTCTTGCATTTTAATATATTAGATGGCATAAAGTCATTATGATATAGCTCTTCGGTGATAGTATACCTAGCTAAAAATTGCTTTCAAAAGGTATTATAAAAGACCCACACAATTTTTTTTAAAGAAAAGACATAATTTTGCTTTACGCATGCAACTTAGAGGGAATAATGGCAATAAAATATCACAATGTTCACCGTCCAAATATGATATAATCCTTAATGAGAATCATTAATTATCTAAAATTTGTAATAGTTGAACTAATAACATATTTTTTGAGTCAAATGAATTTAAAATGAAACAGGAAACTTTGTTCGATCGTAAATTTCTTGAACTCGATAGAAAAATAGAAAACTTTTGCTTTTTACCGACTAAAATGACAAACTTTTTTTTAATTAAATATCAAATACAAATGTAAATCATAACACTAACATTTTGAGCTTAAAAGAAGATAGGTGGTCATGGAATAACAAAGATTTGGTAGTGGTTTATTTATAGTCATTAAATTAGCTGTGTACACAAATGTATGGCCGATTAAAGCATTTATCCAAATTTTGATGTAAAATATTTGGAACTTTTTTCTAGTTCTAGGAACATAAATGATATGAAAAGATAAAAGAAGCTGGAAAGTATCAAAATAGAGTTGGTAGTAGATGCTCCTAAAAATAGGATAAGGTGGTTAAATATATTTATTATAAATTGCAGTAGTGGCTGCATCGATATTAAAAACCAATAAAAATGTAGCAATAAATATGTGTATTCAAAACCAAGCAAAAACTGAAAAGAGCAACATAAGATATCAGGATAAATAGAATAGACGTGTTTATTGTACATAGTAGCAGTAATTGTATGCATATTAAAAACAATCAAGAACAACATTAAATGTGTGCGCTTCAAAAGTTCAAAACCAATCAAAATTGAATAAGGAAGCATAAAATTTTCTACAGACCAGAATCCTAATCGTTTATACTACCAAGGAACACCTGTGTAATCATTGGTTTACAACCACTTCATGTCTATTAAGAAACATAAACAGGTAGAGTGATAAAAAGAACTTAAGTGCAATAAAACAGAATGAATATAGTTGTACACGATTTAACTGTGAAGTCCCCAGCGAAAAAGATTTTATTGTCATCGGCCCATCTCCATAAACTGATGGTAAAAGTGGATATCATCCAGTTGAATTGGGGTATTTGATTTTGGTTGTGATTACGATTCTAGTTGAGTTTGCCTATAAATATTCGCATTATCAAACATGACTAATACAATCCTATTTTGGTTTGTCACCCAACATGTGCAAGTAAGACAAAATTGTAGCAAAATAAAAATATGAAGTGAAGTATCAAATATAAGTATCTAAAATCATAATAAATCCAGGTAAACCAAAAAAAAATTAGATGAGGGAAAGATTGGGAACTTACATACAAAACACCCTCAAAATTCATTTTTATCCGTCGTTTGTTGCTAATATCATATATTGCTACCATTCCCTTTGATAATACTATACATTGCATTATTTCCCATGTTATTTATGCTAGTCAAGCAAAACAATAGTTCAATCTAAAAATAAATATTTGTATCATTTC
The DNA here is from genome assembly GCA_030737875.1 of Allium sativum. Lineage (NCBI taxonomy): Eukaryota > Viridiplantae > Streptophyta > Magnoliopsida > Asparagales > Amaryllidaceae > Allium > Allium sativum. The sequence goes on from CM060913.1 coordinate 832,014,096, forward strand.
AGATTTGGCATAAAAAATCAAAGAGTTACCATATATATCATCAACATAGCTAATGGAATAATTAATGCATGAAAACTTTATGTAATAAAAATGCAATTGGATGTGTAAGAAGTACAATCTTAAATTTGTAGGAAAATAAAGTTTTCAGGCTATACAACAGAATGGGGAGATGTGTGTGTGTGTGTGTGTGTGTGTGTGTGTGTCTGTGTGTGTGTATGAGAGAGAGAGAGAGAGCGCGTGCGGTGTGTGTCTATACACATGAAACGGAATTTGAACTTTTAGCGAGAAATAACTTGTTTTTAAGCTATAGCTAATAGAAAGTTTTGGCAAGCATGTAAAAGTTCCAAATTGAAATCTAGGCTTACATTGATAATCAATTATACACTACAAATAATTTAAACTATTTTCATTGATAGATTAAGCATTAAATACCAGTTATTTACTTATGTACATAAACTAAACATCTATAGAATAGATAACCCCATCAGTAAAATGATAAAAAAATCATACCATTTGGAATCTTCATAATATATTCTTCCTCCAAAACAACATCTTCTCTATTTAAATTATCATTCTTAGTCTGCAATGCCACTATAGATGGACTTTCAAGTTTTGGACCATTAAGCGTGACATATGTACTTTGAACCTACGTAAATATGTATAGGATAGCAAGCGGTAGTACACATTGAAAAAATAATCTCTCTTGGTCATATATTCTACTTTAGAATGGTTACTATAAAATATCAAAGACATGCGTTTTCTCCATCTCCTAAACGAAGAATGATTTGTCCTTTAATCACATTTTCATATCTATCAAAAGTTTGTATCCCGATCCTGATTTTCGCCTCTACACACTGGTATGATAAAGGAGACATAAAGATTAGTTGAAAAAGCATACAAATTTAGTCAAGAAAAATGATTTAAAGATGATATGAGCATGTTATTATTAAGATATAAAGGAGGATCGATGTGAATTACGGCATAAACACATGGGTGTAATTGCCCATATAATTACGGCATAAACACATGTTGAAATATAAGAAAGATTTTACGTTTGATGACAGATGTTGGAATACTGAAATAAAGATTCAAACTGTGCAACTATATTTGAAACTGATTCTATTCTTGCGGTAAGAGAGTTTAAGGAAATAGAAACATAAAGCATCGCGTCTTTGCTATGGATATAATTATTTTTTACAATTTCCAACATGCCTTTTGCTGGAAGGGTGTGAAAAACTGCATCAATCCTGATACATGGAAATTCAAACAGAAGTCTAAAATAAACATGTTTGATGATGTATCAAAATTTGCATATGATGTAACTTCTCATAAGTTGCAACAAATTAAAAAAAAAACCAGATGGTAAATTTTTTTTTTAGCTAAGGTAGTTCCTTGTAAAATGAATATAGACAATTAAAATTTGACAATTAGCAAACTAATATTATTCCCTAAAAAGAAAATCAATTGCACAACTTATATTATTGCCGCACATGAATAAGTGACTTGACTAAAATCCATAGCCGCATACACATTTGCAAACTAATAGCTTTTCTCTACATTAGTTGTAGATTATATTTAACCAAATTTCTAGTTGTAGTAAAACCACACAGACAACATTGCAAAAAAAATTGTACCATGTTTAAGATCAAAAATTCATACAATTAGCAGTCACCCAAAGCACGTGTAATGTGAAAGATATGGAAATAGTTTGAAACAATTTTTTCAATCATTGGTAAGGACATAGCGATAGTAACTGTAAATAGCATGAAATAATTCAAACAAGTGGGTTGAAATATAGTTGGTTGAAATATTTATTTTTTAGCCCATATAGAAAAGTTTGAATATACGAAAATCAAACTATCAGAGACCAAAATATAAATGGTGTCAAAACAAAATGAAACGAAACCAAAAAATTCCAAGCAACAAAAGCACTGTCTGGCTTGGAGATATTGATACACAGGCTATGATGAATGATAACACACCTATGGAGATATTTAACTACCATTTGAACATATATTCACTTTATTGAAGCATTCTTTAAAGCAGTACCAAAGCTATCAAATGAGAAATCACCCTTTTCTCCAATTCAATCACTACACCATAATGGCCAATTGACAACTCTTATTTTTTTCAACTGCCAACACTTATATGTGTTGTAGACTAGTGACACTAAGTATCAAAAATGTGTCACCAAAAATGTGCCAACACTTTTATGTGTTGTTATGCTTGGTCAACTCAACTTTTCTAAAGGCAAAAGGGTAAGTTAACAAATATAACCCTAATCATATGCTCAACGCTTAGTCCTCAACACTTATTTCTTTCAGGCCGCACCATACGCAAATAAACAGAACGGAATTGGAATATTGAAATCTGCGATTAGCTCATCAACATCAGAGAGACGGCGGCTAGGAACTCGAAGAATTGAAATCTACGATTAAAAGAATGGACTTCGAATTAGGGCTTCTTGGAATTGGGGCTTCTAGGAATCACGGCGGCTTCTAGGAATCACGATAAGAGGTAAAAGCAATGGTATGATGATTGTTGTTTTCTTCGATTTGGGATTTAGTTCATGCTTCGATTCACTTGGGCATGCTTCAATTTAATGGGGATTTAGTTCTTTCAAATCTGCGGTTAACAGGAATTCGTTTAGGATAACTGTTTTACATTTCACCATGTAAAACAAAACACTTGTTTTAATTTGCACAACTGTTCAGTGCAAAACTTCATATGGAAAATGTTTTTACACCTTAGGTGCAAAATGAGTCACTGGTTTGATTTACAAAGAGTTCGGCATCGTATTAAATGGCGTATCATTGTTAGGAAAATTTCTGGTGATTACACCCAGTTTTTTCAGATTTCTTTAACTGAAGATGGTGTAGCAGTGCTGTTTGTAATTATGTGCCTATAGTTTCTACAATTGGTCATTTGCTGTGTTTTACAGGCTCATACTCAACGCACTGGATTTTTATATTATTGCTTTTCCTACATCTGATTGTTGGCAACAGGTGATAGATAAGTCCATGGTTGGTTGAGCGTTGGAAGTTTGGTATCACATGCCTTTCGTTTTCCCCCGTTTCTGAATTACTGGTCCATCTCATCTTATCCACGTCCTTAAGGCTGGACCAAATTATTGTTAATCTCAATGTCATTGCTCACTTAAGTTTTATTTAAATATGTTTCTAAATGGTCCTCTTGTGCTATCTGGCTTTTAGATTAGCTGATCATCTAGTATATTATATGTTTGCGTTATCATCTTTTAAATTTCACACGTAGTTGTTTATATTAGTTTATGCGTGGATGATCCATCTGGAACTAGCATCATAGCATGCTATTATTAGTATCATTTGTGATAATACTTATGTTTAGGACAACATCATGTTAAAACATTTGAATTGTAGTTGATTTTTATGACAACATCATGTATTTCAGCTGTAGTGTTTTTCATTATGTAAATTATCTGGTAGAACTCTTAGCTTAAATTATAATTCTCATCCATTACTGTTAGAATTTCATTGTGGCTTGGAATATTCGTTTTTCATTTCAAATAAAGTCTAATTTATCTTTTATTGGAAGTTCAAATAAAATGAATTATCTCCATCTTTTCTTTCACTGGAACATTTTTTCTATGATTATTAGTTTTTTGGGGAAATACTGGATCATCTTTTATTTTACTTGCAATTTATTTTGCTGAAACCACAGGTGATGACATTTCATTATCTCTATATTTTTTCCAAAAAATGTATATGCTAAAGAAGTAAAATTCTATGACTGGACATTCTCATTATTTTAACCAAAAATCGTTATCCAAAAAAAGATTCCTGAACACTAACAAAATAACATATGGGTAGAAAATGAATAATTCCAAATGATACTATTTACTAATCAAAATTTCAAACTGTTATTCACTGTTTTTAGTAATGCATATCCACTCAAGCTACAAAAAATATTATAAACCATAATTGGTTACTAAACTCAAATAAGGGACACCAGACTGCGCATCGCTATGAGGTACTAGAGTTCGTCAGAGCGAGGAGGAGAGGCAGCGGCATGTAACGGTTGGCGTTAGGCCATAGGGTGGAAGACATCGATTTTGAACTTAGGGGAGAAAGACTCAGCCTTTATTTGGCTAAGGGGAGCTGGCGGAGTTGATGGCCGAGAGCCGGCCACGAAGACTGTGGTGAAGCGCCGAGGTGGATGGTGGCCTGTCTCATTTTGTGGTACATGCATATTCCTGAACCTTGATCTTCTTATAGATCATTAAAGCATAGTGGATGGTGTTATTAATTTTAAATACTGTTACATGAGTAACCACTTTGAGATAGTGACAGATGTTAAGAACATCTTGTAGCAAGTTAATTATGTAATTAAAGAAGAAAAAAAACCAGTCTATGCTTTCCTTGGCTGGACGGCAGGCTGATGTTATAGTATACTACGTTCTGCAGGCTGAACAATGTTTTTTTTCTAAAGTATGTGTTAAAAATAAAGCTTGGGTGTTCTTCATTTGGAGATGGTCTCAGGTTCCCTTGCCCTCTACAATTAATTTCTATAATGATTTGTGCCATTTATAAAAATAAAATATCAATAGGTTGCTTCTTTTCCCAGTAGTGGTGTGTATATGGTTGTTTCTTTGCGGTGAAGTATAGAACTGTGAATGTCAATTTTAAACAACTCAAATGCATAATCTCCTTTTTGCATTATCCCTATTCCTGGTAAATACTTATGCAGTGAACTATATGTTTGGATCCTTACTAAACTTAGTTACAAAATTTGATCCTGGTTGAATCACAAAATCTGAGATAGGCTCAATTCTCTAACTGTGCTTAGCTCGGATTTTAGTACCGAGCATGTCTCTGTTTTTAAAACCAAGCCGGCTCATATATTATTGAACTGAGCAGCACAACAGACTTAGTTTTTAGAGCTGCGCAACTGAACAAATCACCAAATTGTTGTTTCACTCTAAAATTATCATAGCTGAAAGAAATTAATAATAATGTCACATTTAAAGTGATTGGACTAAATTATTGAAGAGGGTTTGGTTTTAAGTTTTATTTCTATCTAAGATTAAGAATCATCACAAAATAGATAATTGTGAAGCACTTTTGTGCTCGTAATTGTTATCAAATTCTTATAGTTACGTTATCATTTGAAAATTTGATTCATGTATGATTCTATACTCCTAAATATGGCCATTAAACCCCGTGGCATGTAATGCTATTTTTATGTCCTAATTTTACTTTTAACCTTGAAATCCAAGCATACATAGGCAGGTATACCCGTATTTTTATTCAACTGATAAACATGATTATTTGAATTGTAAAACTCGTTATTCTCCAACAAATGTCTAACCAGCCCATTAGTATTAATTTATCACTTTACGGTTTACGGTTCTCTCCCAAAACAATACAAAAACCTTCCAGACACCAGTTCAGTATTTGGTTACCTGTCCATATGAAATTAGTCTCCTCCATATTTGGTTATTTGTCCATATGATCAACTCTTCCACTGCTTTGTATGATGTTCATTACATTGTATTAACTTCCGTCTTTTCTTTTTCAAACACCAGTTCAGTATTCAACTCAATAATACAGTGTATTCCAATTTAATCGGTTGTCGAGTTACGCTAACGTGGACCGAGAGAGTGCAAACAATTGTTTTTGCTGCCATCAATTTATTGGGTAATTCATTTTTATAAGAACAAAAGTGTGCTTGATCAGTGATTATTCAAAATTTTAAAAACCTACATATCCATGCTGCATCATGAATGCTTTCCTTGCTAATATTTGTGGTTATACTAATTATCAAATCATTTCAGTATGACTGAAAGTAAGTAAAAATGAGTTATTTTGCTTTCCTTGCTGAGAACAATTATTCGTTGCTTCCCTTTTTGTAATACATTGATATCATAATTTACTTAAAACCATAATTTTATCTCAAGTTTCTTTCAGATTTGGGAAATTTTGTGACTGTCTGTTGAAATCTTCTTTGCATGGTACTGTAATGTACATTTCAAGTGCTGAAACTAGCAAAAAAGCCTCCAAGCCTCTGAATTGATCTAGTCAGCGAAGTTTTACTCAAATCTTGTGGGTAATCCAAGGTGAGGGTTCCCTTGCACCTGCTAGTTTGAGTTTTGCGTGTTTATTGATGATTTGTGGTATTAATCTTGTTGAAATCATTTACTATAAAATGATTGTGATAAACAGTTGCAAACATGGCTTGAGCTATTATAACTTCTCCAATACTTGTCAGATTCTAGAAATTCTTGATTCAATTGACAGTTAATATTATCTGGTTTTTGCATATTCATTTCTAAGTCAATCTAAGGTCATTAACACCTCTGTATATGGTCTTGAAATCATACATGAGAGGGTTTTTGGTAACCTGGGCATAATCACGACTTGTTTTGACATATGCAAAGCCTGTGTCGACACATAAATCGACACAGACACTACCTGTGTCAACACAGGCCGAGGGAAATGCCTATGTTATTTGTTTTGATACCAGAGTGTTACTGCTAGTCTTGGTGGATTTTTAGTGAGGATTTTCTATGATTTTTTTAGCCTAATTCGAGAATATATCCCAAAAAATAATATGTTGTAATTTATCAAGCATCCAAACTAAACTTATATGACTGTTGTGGCATATCTTTATGATGAATTTTAGAAGAAATATTCAATGTTCCTTACCACTTTGCTTAAGTGCCAAACTATGCTTCATGCAATTGGTTTGGTTTGCTTCCATAAGGATTTTCAGAATTCGAAAATTGTGATCATTACGAATTTTTATATTTCATTCCATGTGGTTATATTAATGATTTCCGAGCATATGGGCATGATTTCCAAATAAATTACTTTTAAATGAATTTCTTGATAATTGATATATACGCTTACAATCCTTTTCCATCTTGATATTGTTGCTGTTTATTTATTTTCTGCAGATGTCCTCCCACTCAAGGCCTTCGACCGATAATCCGTCTGTCTATTTAGATGATTCGAGTGATCCTCCTCAATTTGTTTGTTCATCCGAATCTCATGCACCAACTACATTTAGTGTTATAGAGTCGAGCTTAGAAAGAGATCTGGCATTATTAAGTGTACATAATGAAATGACACCGCCTACCATATCGACATCACCAACAAGATTGCCACCCTTGCCAACGTTATATGTTGGAGAAGTACAATCTCGAAGATTTCTATGTCGTTGCAACATTGAACCAATATTCAAAACATGCTATTTGAATAAAAATGTTGGACGTCGATATTTTATTTGTGCAAACACTGGAACTCTTAGAGACTGTGGATTCATCCATTGGATTGACGAACCATTATGTGATCGTGGTGTGGAATTTGCGTTGGAGGTTCTTGAAGAAAACAGAAGGCTTAAAAAGGAGCTTAAATTGCAAGATTTCATCGAGTTCAATAGACAAAAGATGTGTCAAACTTAAGACGGTATGATTTTGAACTTATAACATTTACCACTATTTGAAACTTAAATGATGCTATTTAATTAAATGCACGCAGGAAGTAGTGAAACGGAGAAAAAGATAAATTTTGGTGGTACAAGCTATGCAAATTTTTGGATGTAAGGTTCGTTATATGGCTGGAGTTTCGCATTTGGTACTTGTAGACTTCAAATATGAAAAATATTGTGTTTCTATGGAAATGGATATTGTATATGTGTTGAATTTGGTATCTTTTATGTATTATTATTTTTTGTTAGTTTGTACTTTGTTGTTGTCACGAATATGGATTTTTTTTTTCTTATGGATTTCGTTACACGTTATGTCAAGATAATATCATAGCTGAATGCATATTAAATAGAGATTATGCCATGTTATATGCAAATATAAGTGTTAGCAATGAATATGTTTGTAGCTCTTATATGTGTTACCATATCTTATGGTTCCAACATTTATAAGTGTTAGCAATGAATATGTTTGTAACTCTTATAAGTGTTCTTCCAACATTTATAAGTGTTAGTAATGAATTTCCTGTAACACTTATAAGTGTTACCATATTTTATAGTTCTAACATTTATAAGTGTTAGCAATAAATTTCGTGTAACACTTATAAGTGTTAGCAATGAATATGTTTGTAACACTTATAAGTGTTAGCAGTTACTCTGTTTGTAACACTTATAAGTGTTACAGGAAATTCCTCACAGGCCGTTGGTGACACTTAAAAGTGTTACCGAAATTATTTGTAACACATATACTTGTTGGGAATCCACTGTTTTGGTGTAGTGAATGATGTCAAAGACTACTTCCCTATTCTTGCGTTCACAATCAAATGATCAAACAAAAATAAGTTTAGGCTATAGCAGATTATCCATTCCATACCATACTATCATGGAATGGAAAAAATGGATGTTCTTTTCACTAAAATCAATAAGCACTCTACAACAAATATATTTAAAATGCGAATTAATAATTGAATGAAATATACAAACAACTTCAAACTATAAACTTGTGTCATATTCAAACTCTTGCATAATCGACCATCCCATTGGCGATAAGATTTAACCACTCCGTTTACTCTTTAGTGTAAAGAAATTAAACCTACGATGACAAATTTATCTAATTAAATTTGAATAAGTTATGCTGAACTTGGTTTTAAACCTAATAGGACAAATTTAACTAATTAAATTTGAATAATTTACATTGAAGTTGGTAAGCATGGTATGTCATGCACATTGGTGCCAATATTTCCTAAACCAATCCAATACCACACTATTATGCCAGTAAGCACTAACGTGGTTCAGAATAAGAATTCAAATTATACATGTAATTTGTAGTCAATAATTCATCAAATATTGAACCATATTACGAAGCTATGTTGGTCGTAGATAAACCATTTTCACTGGAGATTTTATGGTAGTGTAGTTATTTCATGCATACAAATCTAGAATCAACTATTTGCAATAACTAAGTAGTACATTTTTTAGAGAGAATATAGCATACTATATAATATTGCAGTGTGCATTGACTTCAAACTATGTAATCATATTATAAAATATATAATATACACAATTCGCCTATACTTCTATAATTTAATGAATTTTTTTAATCAACTTGTAGAAGTTGCATATTGGAACTCTTTAAAGATGAAAAGTATTTTTTAAATGAACTATGTGTCTAAACTCAAGAAGAAAACTATTTGCATGAACTAGTGGTTAAAAGTCAATGCTCACACCTACAATGGTAGAGACATATGAATGATAATCTACTTAATATCTCTTACCAAAATCATTTATAGTCCTGCCTGGCAGAAATGAAGAATTCTATCATCTGAACATAGACCAAAATCATTTTCTAAACAAAAAAGCTAGCTTTCCCAAAGTAATAACAAATTCAGATGTATCTTGGAGGAGAATAAACATGCAAAACATGTCAGCTAATGACAACATAGCCAGAAGTAAACATATAGACTAACAAAAATAATATAATAAGAGATTCAACCATAACATAATTCTTAGCTTCTCATACCATCCCGTATATACCATGCAAACATATTTAAGTCATTTTTAACTGCTTTGATCTTTAATGAATTACATACTGGGCAACGGAAGGTAAAAAGATAAAAATTATGGACATGGCTATTAAAACATTCAAAGATAACAAAATTGAATTTAACTTGATATAAAACTGAGTTAAACTCAATCTTAAAACTGACCTTTAACATTGATTTTAAGTCAGTTCTAGACTAAACTAAACTCATTAAACTAAAATTTTCATGACACAAACTTGACTTGACATATGTCAAAGAGGATTAGATTTGAGTAAATACCATATTTTGTAGCGTATCTCACGAAGAAACAGGAAAATCACAATCATTGTATCTCATGAGTATACCCTATAGAGACACTATTGGCTATACCAAGATAGATAATCACATAGAGTGTGTGTGTATAGCATGACAGTAATTATATTTATTTGACAATTAACTTTGACATTTGATCAATACCAAGAACACTATATGATGAAAATTTCAACGAACCATCGTAACAATGGAATGAGAAATGTTTGAACACAGGATAATTTTGTGAGGAGTAGGTACGGTATAATTTGCATACAGAAAATGGGGAAATTTTTGCGTTCAAAGTACTCATGGGCAACGTTATCATAAAAGAAGAAGAATTCAAGAAATTGCAAAAATGAGTATTCTGTAAATGATGTCCCTATTGATCCTTGTAGATAAATTAGGAAAACATGAACACAAATAAATTACCAGTAAAATTAACCTAAGTCAAATTAACATGATTAAATTGCCCAAAAAAAGGAGAAATTGAATAACTAAATTACATAGAAGTTCACGTACAATCCTCAGACATTTAAACCAGCTTTAAAATAAATTTCAAATAATCAAAAAATATCTAGATGTGAAAAAACCGGTGAGTAAAGCTGGAGGAAGGAGGGATGAGGAAGGTGAACCTGAAGAGGACGATATTCGAGAAAACCGACACTAATATCGGGCATGAAAATGAAATTGAATCTGAAGCCAGGAATACGAGGTTGATGAAGGCATGTTGGAATGGCGAGAGTTTAGGATTTATTTAGACAACAGTAGAAATTACAGTCCAAAATCATAGTCGCTTTGTTCAATTGTCCGACCGTTTCAGGGTTAAAAAATGTGGAAGAAATTAGGGCACATAAAGGTATATTAGCAGGCAAAATTTGGATTAGGGTTAAAAAAATGTGGAAGAAATTAGGGCACGGAAAGGGATATTATCAGGAAAAACTTGGAATTTGTTATAGGATTCAATAAGATAGAGTTATCTCGAGAGAGAGAAGAAGAAAAGGGTAACGGGTTAAGAAATGAGGAGGGCAAATCAGAAAGCGGTAAAAGAAGGAAGAAAGAAAATACACGACGGTTGAGTGCAAAATAGCAAGGGGCATTGAGTGCTCTCCGTTTCTAACTCAGTAATTATAATACAATATAGATTAAAAAGAAGTTAATGCAAGGAAAAAATATGCAATACAATTGCGCATGTAATAATGTTAAAAAGGAAAAGGAAGTGCATGAATGTAATTATGATAGAGAAAACAATTAATAAAGAGAAACATTAAGGCAATTAATGTAAATGGTAAAAAGGTGAATTAATAAAATTGCATGCAACAAAAAATGAGAAGGGGCATATTTGTATACATGTTATTTGAAATTCAAAATTTTGTAGGAAGATAATACATGCACTAAAAATAATAGAAATGTTTAGATGCATGAACCTAAATAAAAATAATAGAAATGTGTAGATGCATGAACCTAGATAAAAACAAATTAATGTCGTGCAAGTAAAAGAAAAAGAATATAGCATGCAAATATGTCATTTATGCAATTAAAGCATGCATAAAAAAAAGGTTTAGAAAGAGGAACCAAGCAATTTAATGCGTTAAAACGAAGTAATATATCAAGTGCATGAAATGGGAAAGCATTAATGCATTTAAATAAGAATATTAGAAATATATGCAACAAAGAAATAATGTCACATGGGAAAGTTTAATGCATGGAAAAAAGTTGGAAAATAAACATAAATTGATTCAATTAAAGCAAGTTAATGACAAAAGAATTAATACAATTCATATTATATATAAAATAATGACACATAGAAGGATGCATTAATGGAAAAAAATGTACTTTTCATATATTAAGGAGTGTTTAAGATTTTTCTTGTACAAAATGAAAAGAAACCGCATATAGGAAGGTGTCAACGCCATCAATGTCCACGCGTGCGTATGGGTGCAACGCACCTGGATTGGTTAGCCTACTCTAGAACCTTTTTTTTTTAGCGAGGTGGAAGGTTTAGATGGATTATATTTTAATCCTAAGGCCCTAATTCACCTACTACAGGTATAAGTAAACATCAAACTCAATCCTAATCTTATCTATCTCTTTAACCCTAGCCTCCATGCTGCTAAATTCTCAACTAACCTAGCCTCCACCTTCAACATAAATTAAAGTAGAAATTTTTAGAGACAAGTTATTCATCAACAATCAATTTAGAAGATTAATCAAAGTCAAAGTGTTACAACAACAATTTATCTCTTTTTTTATCCTGGCAAGGTGAGTGGGTTTAAATTACCCTTATGAATAATTGTATGCATATCGTTTAGCAATTCTCCAAATTAAAATGTTTAATTCAATTAAGACCTTATAGCTTTTGCTTTTTGCCTATTCCATTCTTCTTCCCGTTCCTTTTTATTTTTATAGACTAGACTAACTTCGAGCCTAGTCCAGATCTCATTGAAAGGCATACGTACGAACAATATTGTAATAGTGGAAGGATATTTGGGAAATCAAAACAACTTGCATGACGGATTTTGGGTAAAACCTGTGATTGGGGAATTGTTGTATAACTTATAAAATACTTGAAATCAAGTTGGTTGATAATTTGGCGCATAACTATAAATATTAATCTGGGACATTAGTGAAAATATGTTTAAATTAAGTTGGAGCAATTAAGTATTTTGGGATCATTGGGAAGTGCGTGGATTAATAATGGACACGAATAAGAAAGACTGTAATTTGAGCACAACTTAAGGTTGGGTAATTTGGGGCAAAACTGGTAGGTTGGAATTTTGGAGCATAACTTCAATGAATATGAACAATTGGTAGAATTAGAATAATTTCACTTTATTGAAGTTAATTAAATGTAAGAAGAAATGCGACATATATGGGGAATTGGGAATAACTACGCTTGGAATTATGAATATAATTAGGGTAGGATATATGTATATAAATCAAATTGGAATTATGAACATCAAATTGGGATTATAAGTTGAATTGGGATTATAGGCATAATCTGTTGATAGGATTATAAGCATAAATGTGAATTAAGGGTTTATAGGTCATTGACATATATTATAATCCAAGATTTTAATTATGAGTATAAGTTATAATAAGATCTTATATGCCTAAGACATGAGGTTAGATTTGGTTTGCGGTAGAAGTTTGCCCAGAAACTGCCCGGCATATCCGGTCTTAGGTGGAAATTGGAACCGTAATTGTGTCAAGACACGAGGTTAGATTCAGATGCGGTAGAAGTCTGCCCGGAACCGCCTGGCATATCCAGTAACTGCAGAAACCGCCCGGCATATCCAGCAACTGGAAATAGTAATCTAATGTGAGAGGTCTTAGGTGGAAATTGGACCTGAAATGGTGTCAAGACACGAGGTTAGATTCATATGCGGTAGAAGTCTGCCCGGAACCGCTTGGCATATCCAGCAACTGCAAACAACAATCTAATGTGAGAGGTCTTGCGTGTTTACAGACATAATAAATAATAATGAACACTCACCAAAACGACACATGTAGGGTTGACATGGATATAATAATAGGGGTTAAGTGGGTAACATGGGTAGCATGGTAATTTGTTAAATTAGAATACTTAACCTAATTAAATCTGTAGTGTTGTTACGAACTAGTTGAATTGAGTAGGGGTTAAGTAAATTTGCTAAAGAAATGAGAAAGGTTAAGTTAATCTTAATTAATGCCAAAATGGGGAATGGTGATAATAACCTATTATGAATGAACTTGAATAAGAAAGATAATAGGTAGGCTTGTCTTAAGGACAAGCGGGAGTTATAACTTTTGAAATAAGATAAGTTATAAGGAATGACAGGGGAAAATGAAATTATTCTCTTACCAATGTATCTGTAAATTAAGATGTGCTTAATTATAAATTAAGTAGAACATGTTATGGTAACCATGGGATGGAATAATGAATAGATTATGAGAATAACGTGTTGTAGGCTTATTAATGAATTAAATGGTTTAAGTTATAAATTGAATTAATAAGCGAGGTTAACTAGGTAAACTTGAAAAGGAAGTCAACGTGAAGCGGAATAACCAAGTTAAAGGAGAAAACTTATGAGGTGGCGCAAGCGTGTGATTAATGGTTAGATGTAGGGTCTAATGACATATAAAATTGAGGCGCTTGGACTAGTCCATACGTTAAAGGATGATTAACCATAAGGGGTAGATCATCAGGCTGTCAAAAGACACAAAGAGGATAGCATGTCCATCTAGATATTATTATAGGCTCCAACGGACTGGGTTAAGAAGCACGCGGTTTCCGGGGATGTAGGGTACTCTTGGTATTCCTCTGTGAGTGGCAGATGATCCACTGTGCTCACAGAGGTTAGGTCTGCGTAGGTGAACTAATGAGTATGCCTTGATTGCAATAATAAGGGGCAATCAAAAGACCAAGATGGACCAACATGATTCGGCTAGACCAGTTAGTGCCCTGTAATAGCAACTCATCATCCACCCGCCATCTTCAGTCAGTACGTAAATCAGAAAGGCAGAGAACTCCAAAAGACCATATACTTTGCTATCTAGTTATCGGTGAGGTTGGCCAATAGGTTTGAAGGGCATAGGGGGTCGAGGTTAAGTTCTCATTCTTGATATTCTTGGGTGCCTTTCATTAGTTAATGAAGGGGTTTAGTGGGACCATAGCTACTGTAAAAGCCGACCTTAGCATCTACAATCAGCAGATATCTGGAAGCTCCCGACCGAGTTCCATGTTTATTGCTTAGCCCTGCCACGGGACTCGGGCGCACATATAGAGAACATGTGCAATAGACATCGAAAATGATTGATGATACGTACGTGGGAAAGTCTGGGTACACTTATGTCACTCTGGTGTTGTATCATAAGACTAGAGGGCATTATTCGAGGATGGAACCAAATTCGATCGAATGGTTCAAAGATGGCAATCCTAACGCTTACATAATATAAAAGTAGTGGTTCTTTACAGACGTAGCGTTGACATATATACAGAAATCCGTACGACATTCAGGCATAGGGTGAGGGATTGTTATATTCCTACGATGATACGGTGGAGACCGTGCGAGTAGGCATGGGGTATACCTTAGTTAGTGGTAGCTACATATACACTGTATTAGGTTAATCTACCAGGAAGTAGATGGGTGCGATGTGTGTAAGCATTGAATGCTAATAACACAGATAACCCAATAAATTAGAAAATGTGATTGAACGGTATATGTAGGATTATCCAGAAGTGTAATTTAAATCTAGTCACACAGGACTTATGTTCTGACCCCCCTCCTCACAACATTCGCAGGTTAGGTTCATGACAGAGACTGTATAGCTTTGGATATTGGTTTAGCAGTAGTATTATTAAGGTAAAACTATGTTTTAATTACGTTATATTTTATTCCTTCTGCTGTGAGATGTTTTACAAACACTGACATGTTTCATGTCTCTATCTTTTCTGTAGGAAACCAGAGCAAACCAACTCGGGTTTAGATGGATTGGGATTTTTGAAAAAAATTCGGTCCATCAAAATCCGGGTTGTTACATCTGGTATTAGAGCTTAGGTTTAGGATTCCTTATTTAGATAATGAGTGAGCGTATTTGTATTTTAAAATGTAAATATTATATATATATATATATATATATATATATATATATAAACCTCGATCCATAGAGGAGCCCAATAAATAGAAAAAGGAAAATGGATTAGGAATATATATAGTTAAGAGAATTGACCTTGTGGAGGTGTCTAGGAATGCATAGGTAAGTCAGAATCTCGCTATGAGTCTAACCCTTGTTAACTTTTAAGAACTCGAAATTGTAAAAGTTTCGACAAAATAATTTGTGATGTTTTCAAGTTTTAACCTTAAAAGTATTTTTGATATTTGAAAAAAAGAGAGGCTAAACCATGTTTTAAAATTAAGGGACTAGTTAAGGGTTAGTGCCTAGAAAGAACGGAGAAATTTGAGGCTATAAAGTAAATAGCGAAGGTTATCTTAGAATAGTAGAAAATTCCCATAGAATGCATAGACATTGTAAAGACTAGAATTGTTGCTTGAAAAAGAAAAAGTATAGGCTTGTAAAGCACAACAAGGAGTAGTAGTGACTACAAGATAGTGAAGGGCAAGTGAGCGTTAAGAGTTTGTGGTTGGACTTGTCATTAGTGAAATAGTCATTGATTCTTGGCCCTTAGTAGTAGGTGTGTAGGATGGAAAGGCTTATTTGAAAAGAATAAACTTAAATCCTTGGATTAAGTAAAATAAGATAAGAAAGAAAAATAGCCTAACTAAAAAGAAAACAATAAATTCAGAGAAGCAACAAAACATGATGGGAAAGGAAAAAGAAAAAAAGACGTTTTCTTATGTAGTTGTGTTTGGATAGGAAAATAGGAAACTTAATATAGAGTAGTTACGTGAAATCTAAGTACAATTAGAAAAGGAACATAAAAGAAAAACAGAAGATGTAAATTTTTTCATTTTATACCTTTTTGTGACATAAGAAATCGAATTTAGAAAATTAGATTTTTCCTATAATACGAAATTTAAAGATGGTTGGTAGGATTTTGGATGCAATAATTGGATGAACTATGCTCTTATGGGAAAATTTGGATGAAAAGTGTTTTGATTTTCAAAAATGTTGCATTCAAATAGAACTGTAAGTATATTTAGGATGTGAGCATCATGTTTTGAAAATTTGCATACATATAGGTGGTACAAAATTAGGTATACATGCACTACTATGATGTATTTCACTTTGCACATGTGCACAATGTTTGCAAAAATTGGATGCACACATAATGGATGTGCAATTTGCGAGGGATCATTTGATTTTACCCTTACCAAATTTTTGGGGACGAAATTTTTGAAGCGTGGGAGAATGTAACACCCCGCATTTTTAGTGATAATTAAAAATATGCATATATGTATATATTATATGCATAGATAGATTAAAAGGAAAATTAAATATGCATATATATATATATATATATATATAAGTGCATTGAAATGAAGGAAAATGAATTGCATGCAATATATATATATTAAAAAGAAGTTAATGCAAGGAAAAAAAAAGTATGCAATACAATTGCACATGAAATAATGTTAAAAAGGAAAAGGAAGTACATGATTGTAATTATGATAGAGAAAACAATTAATAAAGAGACTCGTTAATGTAATTAATATAAATGGTAAAAAGGTGAATTAAATAAATTGCATGCAACAATAAATGAGATGGGGCATATGTGTATACATATTATTTGAAATTCAAAATTTTGTAGGAAGATAATACATGCACTAAAAATAATAGAAATGTGTAGATGCATGAACCTAAATAAAAAAGAATTAATGTCATGCAAATAAAAGAAAAAGAATATAGAATGCAAACATGTCAATTATGCAATTAAAGCATGCGCAGAAATAAAAAGGTTTAGAAAGAGGAACAAGCAATTTAATGCGTTAAAAAGAAGTAACATATCAAGTGCATGAAATGGGAAAGCATTAACGCATTTAAATAAGAATATTAGAAATATATGCAACAAAGAAATAATGTCACATGGGAAATTTTAATGCATGGAAATAAGTTGGAAAATAAACATAAATTGATTTGATTAAAGCAAGCTAATGTCAAAAGAACTAATACAATTCATATTATATATAAAATAATGACACACAGAAGGATGAACTAATGGAAAAGAAACGTACTTTGCATAAGGAATGTTTAAGATTTTGCTTGTACAAAAAGAAAAGAAACCGCATATAGGAAGGTGTCAACACCATCAGTATCCACGCGTGCGTATGGTTGCAACGCACCTGGTTTGGTTTAGCCTACTCTGAAACTTTCTTTTTTTAGCAAAGTGGAAGGTTTAAATGGATTCTGTTTTAATCCTAAGGCCCTAATTGACCTACTACAGATATAAATAAACATCAAACCCAACCCTAATTTCATCTATCTTTTTAACCCTAGCCTCCATGCTGCTAAATTCTCAACTAACCTAGCCTCCACCTTCAACATAAATTAAAGTAGAGATTTTTAGAGGCAAGTTCTTCATCAACAATCAATTTAGAAGGCTAATCAACATCAAAGTGTTACAATAACGATTTATCTCTTTTCTAATCCTGGCAAGGTGAATGGGTTTAAATTACCCTTATAAATAATTGTATGCATATCGTTTAGCAATTCCCTAAATTAAAATGTTTAATTCAATTAAAACCTTATAGCTTTTATTTTTTGCCTATTCTGTTCTTCTTCCCGTTCCTTTTTATTTTTATAAACTAGGCTAACTTCGAGCCTAGTCCAGATCTCATTGAAAGGCATACGTACAAACAATATTGTAATATTGGAAGAATATTTGGGAAATTAAAACAACTTGCATGATGGATTTTGGTAAAACCTGTGATTGGGGAATTGTTGTATAACTTATAAAATACTTGAAATTAAGTTGGTTGATAATTTGGCGCATAACTATAAATATTAATCTGGGACATTAGTGAAAATAAGTTTAAATTAAGTTGGAGCAATTAAGTATTTTGGGATCATTGGGAAGTGCGTGGATTAATAATGGACATGAATAAGCAAGACTGTAATTTGAGCGCAACTTAAGGTTGGGTAATTTGGGGCAAAACTGATAGGTTGGAATTTTGGAGCATAACTTCAATGAATATGAACAATTGGTAGAATTGGAATAATTTCACTTTATTGAAGTTAATTAAATGTAAGAAGAAATGCGACATATATGGGGAATTGGGCATAACTTTGCTTGAAATTATGAATATAATTAGGGTGGGATTTATGTATATAAATCAAATTGGAATTATGAACATGAAATTGGGATTATAAGTTGAATTGGGATTATAGGCATAATCTTTTGATAGGATTATAAGCATAAATGTGAATTAAGGGTTTATAGGTAATTGGCATATATTATAATCCAAGATTTGAATTATGAGTATAAGTTATAATAAGAACTTATATGCCTAAGACACGAGGTTAGATTTGGTCTGCGGTAAAAATCTGCCCGGAAACCGCCCGGTATATCCAGCCTTAGGTGGAAATTGGAACCGTAATGGTGTCAAGACACGAGGTTAGATTCAGATGCGGTAGAAGTATGCCCGAAACCGCTGGCATATCCAGCAACTGCAGAAACCGCTCGGCATATCCAGCAACCGGAAACAGTAATCTAATGTGAGAGGTCTTAGGTGGAAATTGAACCCGTAATGGTGTCAAGACACGAGGTTAGATTCAAATGCGGTAGAAGTCTGCCCGGAGCCGCCTGGCATATCCAACAACTGCAAACGGCAATCTAATGTCGAGGTCTTGCATGTTTATGGACATAATAAATAATAACGAACACTTAACCAAGACGACACATGTAGGGTTGACATGGATATAATAATAGGGGTTAAGTGGGTAACATGGGTAGCATGGTAATTTGTTAAATTAGAATACTTAACCTAATTAAATATGTAGTGGTGTTACGAACCAGTTGAATTGAGTAGGGGTTAAGTAAATTTGCTAAAGAAATGAGAAAGGTTAAGTGAATCTTAATTAGTGCCAAAATGGGGAATGGTGATAATAACCTATTATGAATGAACTTGAATAAGATAGATAATAGGTAGGCTTGCCCTAGGGACAAGTGGGAATTATAACTTATGAAATAAGATAAGTTATAAGGAATGATAGGGAAAAATGAAATTATTCTCTTACTAATGTATCTGTGAATTAAGATGTGCTTAATTATAAATTAAGTAGAACATGTTATGGTAACCATGGGATGGAATAATGAATAGATTACGAGAATAACATGTTGTAGGCTTATTAACGAACTTAAATGGGTTAAGTTATAAATTGAATTAATAAGCGAGGTTAACTAAGTAAACTTGAAAAGGAAGTCAACGTGAAGCAGAATAACCAAGTTAAATGAGAAAACTTACGAGGTTGCGCAAGCATGTGATTAATGGTTAGACATAGGGTCTAATGACATATAAAATAGAGGTGCTTGGACCAGTCCATACGTTAAAGGATGAATAACCATAAGGGGTAGATCATCGAGGTGTCAAAAGACACAAAGAGGAGAGCATGTCCATCTAGATATTCTTGTAGGCTCCAACGGACTGGGTTAAGAAGCACGCAGCTTCCGGGAATGTAGGGTACTCTTGGTATTCCTCTGTGAGTGGCAGATGATCCGCTTGTACTCACAGAGGTTAGGTCTTCATAGGTGAACCAATGAGTATGCCTTGATTGCAATAATAAGGTCCAATCAAAAGACTAAGATGGACCAACGTGATTCGGCAAGACCAATTAGTGCCCTGTGATAGCAACTCGCCGTCCACCTACCATCTTCAGTCAGTACGTAAATCAGAAAGGCGGAGAACTCCAAAAGACCGTATACTTTGCTATCTAGTTATAGGTGAGGTTGGCCAACAGGTTTGAAGGGCATAGGGGGCCGAGGTTAAGTTCTGATTCTTGATATTCTTGGGTGCCTTTTGTTAGTTAATGGAGGGGTCTAGTGGGACCATAGCCACTGTAAAAGCCGACCTTAGCATCTACAATCAGCAGATATCTGAAAGCTCCCGACCGAGTTCCGTGTTTATTGATTAGCCCTGCCACGGGACTCGGGCGCACATATAGAGAACATGTGCCATAGACATCGAGAATGATTGACGATACGTACGTGGGAAAGTCTAGGTACACTTATGTCGCTTTGGTGTTGTATCATAAGACTAGAGGGCATTATTCGAGGATGGAACCGAATTCGATCGAGCGGTTCAAAGATGGCAATCCGAACGCTTTCATAATATAAAAGTAGTGATTCTTTGCAGACGTAGCGTTGACATATATATAAAAATCTGTACGACATTCAGGCGTAGGGTTAGGGATTGTTATATTCCTGCGATGATACGGTGGAGACCGTGCGAGTTGGGTACCATGGGGTGTACCTTAGTTGGTGGTAGCTACATATACACCGTATTCGGTTAATCTACTAGGGAGTAGATGGGCGCGATGTGTGTAAGCCTTGAATGCTAATACCACAAATAACCCAATAAATTAGAAAATGTAATTGAACGGTATACGTAGGATTATCCAAAAGTATAATTTAAATCTAGTCACACAGGACTTATGTTCTGATCCCCCTCCTCACAACATTCACAGGTTAGGTTCATGACAGAGACTGCATAGCTTTGGATATTGGTTTAGCTGTATTATTATTAAGGTAAAACTATGTTTTAATTACATTATATTTTATTCGTTCCGGTGTGAGATGTTTTACAAACACTGACATGTTTCATTCAACTTCTAGAGCGAACACCCGGGTTCAAGATCCGGCTGATGCAAAAAAAATTATTATTCTAAAATGTTTTTTATTACATTTAAAACTCTTAATTTTTGTAAATCTTTATACGAAACAATTCCTTGTTCTCTTCTAAGTTTAATAAATGTATTTTCGAATAATGGTTTAGTAAAAATATTGGCTATTTGATTTTCAGAGTTTACGAATTCTATGTTTATAATTTGTTTTTCAATGTTATATATCCCATAAAAAGCGATGTCTTATATCGATATGTTTGGTTCTTGAATGATTTACCTGATTTTTAGATAAATTTATCGCACTTGTGTTGTCACAATAAAAAGTTGAGTTATTTAAATTTACACTAAAATCTTTAAGTGTTTGTTGCACATATATATATATATATTACTTGGGCACAAGCTAATGCTACTAATACAAATTCAGCCTCACACGTTGGTAGTGAAACACAATTTTGTTTCTTGTTAAACCAGGATATTAGTGATTTGCCAATAAAATTAAAAATACCACTTGTACTTTTTCGATCCATCTGTGATCCTCTAAAATCAGCATTGCTATATGATACTAATTTAAAGGAACAATATTTCGGATATAGAAGATAAAAATCTTTTGTATTGCTTAGATAACACAATATACGTTCAATTGCTTATAAGTGTGATTCTTTGGGAATAGCTTGATATTGAACACATAAACCAACACTCATCATTATATCCGGCTAGCTATTAAATATAATGACAATCCTGTCATACGATAGTATAATTTTTTATCATCGCTTTTACAATTTTCATCTTTTTCTAAATGTTTTGTTCTACTCATGCGGGTTGGTTTAGTTGGTATATTTTCCATACCAAAACGTTTTATTAAATTGCAATATTTTTCTTGACTTGTAAAAATACCAGTTGTTTAATTTGTAAACACAGAAAATATGATAATTCTCCCATACGAGACATTTCAAATTCGCTAGTCATTATTTTTGAATATTCTTGACATAGTTTTTCATCAGTAGATCCAAAAGTAATGTTAACTACACAAATTTGAATTATTAAAATTTCTTTATTGTCACATTTTATAAATAACGTTTGATCAGCCTTTCCAATTTGAAATCATGAATCAATTAAGTAACTTTTAAGGCGTCCAAACCAAGTACGTGGTGATTTTTTTTAATTTGTACAAAGCCATTTTCAATTTATATACATTATCAGGATATCCTTCATGTATAAATAAGGGTGGTTGTTCAACGTGAACTCTTTCTTTTATATAACCATTCAAAAATGCATTTTCATGTCCGTTTGAAATAACTTGAAATTATGATAACAAGCTTAGGCTAATGAAATACGTATTGCTTCCAATCTAGCAACTGGAGCAAACGTTTCTTCATAGTTTATTCCTTCTTCCTAATTATATCCTTATGCTACAAGTCTAGCTTTATTTCTTTTTGAATTTCCTATTTCATCTACTTTATTTTTATACACACATTTTTGTTCCTATAACAGCTTGATCACTCGGTCTTAGAACTAGTTCCCAAATTTCATTGCGTTCAAACTAATTTAATTCTTATTGCATATCAATAATCCACTTTTAGTCAGTAGATGCTTCTTTTCTATTTTTAGGTTCAATATTGGATAAGAAAGCAAAGCAACTTACTAGGTTTTACTGACTTCTAGTTCTTAGAGTTGAGTTTATTTCACAAATAATATTTTGAGTTAGATGATCTCAAAATATTTTCGGTGTAAATTTCATTTTGTTATTATTTTGAACCATGTTTTCATCATTAACATTATTATTTTCTATAATCATATTTTTCAGTTTTATGGTTATTTTCAACAATATCTTGATTTTCAGTAATATTTTCATTTATATTATTATGAACAATGCTTTCATCTTCTCTAGAATTATAAATTGTATTATCTTCAACTTGAGAATTTTTATTTTTCAAAACCTCGGTATTATAAGAACTTTTAATATGATATTCATCAAAAGAAACGTGAAGTCATCTTTCTATTTTATTTGTTCTTTCATTAAAAACACAATAAGCTTTGCTTTGATATGAATATCCTAGAAATACCTTGGTCAGGTTTCAAATCGAATCTACTAAGCTGATCTTTAGTATTTAAAATAAAACATTTTGAATCGAAAATTTTAAAATATGAAATATTTGGTTTTCTACCATTAGAAAGTTCATAGGAGTATGTTTTTCATAAGTGGTCGAATGGAAACATGATTCAAAACATAGCAGGCTGTTGTTACTGCTTCTACCCAGAAATATTTTGGTAAAGAAATTCCATTATATAAAATTCTGGCATATTCTTGTAACGTTCGATTTTTCCGTTCTACAACTCCATTTTTTGTGAAGTTCTAGAAAACAATTTTTTTTGAAAATTTCCTTTCTTTTTGCAATATAAATCAAAAAAATTATTTCTGAATTCTCCTCTATGATCACTTCATATATTTTTAATTTTCAAATCCTTTAAATTTGAATTTGTTTAACAAACATTTTAAAATAATCAAACATATCACTTTTATTTTTCGAAAAAATCGTCCAGGTAAATCTAGAAAAATCATTAACTATTACAAACACGTACCTACTGTGATTTATGGATTGGATTTAAGTTGGCCCAAATAAATCCGTATGTGGTAATTCTAATGGCTGCATAGTTGAAATGACCTTTTTAGTTTAAACGATGATTTCGTTAATTTTACTAACTAAAAAGCATCGCATAAATTTTGGGTTTTGAATTTAATTTCGGGTAATTTTACGATTTCATTTTTCAAAGTTTTATTAACGGTTTCAAAACTGAAGTGACAAATCTCTTGTGCCATAACCAAGGATCATTATCTTCGGCTAATAAGCACATATCCGGATTATTACTAACTTTCATATTTAAAATGTAAATATTTTTATCTTTATTAACTTCAAAAATAAGATTCTGATTTTTATCAAATATAATACAATTATTTTCTATAAACGATAAAACTTTATCGCATAACTAGCTAATACTAAATAAATTATGTTTTAAATTCTTAACTAACAAAACCTCAGTAATAGGAGGTAAATTATATGCACCGTAATTGCTCACATTGCCTTTTCCAATGATATATCCTTTGGAATTTATCTGCAAATGTGATAGTTCCTCCTTTTGAGTAGAAAATATTCGTTAGCATTTCCTTATCTTGTATCATATGTTTTGAGAAACCACTGTCGAGTATCCATTTTCCTCTTCCTTTGATAGGGTCCTAAGAGTTAGATCATAGGAAGCCAAACCCAAGAGGGTTCAGTGTCTGTTTTAAAAATATAATCCTTATTATTATGATCAATTTCTAAGAATGTTTTTATATACTTATTCCTAATCAATAATTATTTGTTTTAGGAACCCATATACTAATAGTTTTAGAAACCTTTTTCTTTATAGACGGCATTACTGGTTTGCAAGGTTTATACACCAATTTCTTGGATTTCTTAGATATATTAGTTTACTGTATATACCCTAGTCCCTTTTATTAGATGAAGGTTAAGCATTTTTCATAATATTAGATAAATTTTCTTTGCCTTTATTAAAATTAGTGACATTTCTAGTAATATCATCTAATATAATTTTTAGACTAGAATTATCTAATTCTATAATTTTAATCTTCGTGTTTAACTCATGATTTTTAGAAGCAAGCAGATTGTCCTTTCCTTTTTGAGTTTCAGTTTCTTGACTCAATGAAGAAAGTTGAGAAATTGCGTTGGATAAAGATTCTTGAAGTTTTCTAATTTCTTATTCTAATATCTATTTTTCATCTTTCAGCAAATCTATTTCAAATTCTGCCTTTTTGATCCTTATTTGCTTGTTTATATTTTTTATTGAAATTGTTTCTGGATTCTAATAATTTTGTACTAATTACTACCATATCTTCAAAAGTAAAATCGCTAACCTCAGTTTCTTTAGCTGTGAAGCACAGGTTAGCTTGTTCTTTATCACTTTCACTATCACTTTCAGAATATGAAGAGTTTGAATAATCCCAACTTACTGAAAAAACTTGTATCTTAGGTTTCTCCTTTTGTTGTTCTTCCTTTTGTTCCAGACAATACTTTTGATAATGTCCCAGTTTGTGACAACCGAAACGTCTAAGTGAAGATAGAGCAACTTTATTATTATTCCTGATATTTTTCTTTCCATTGTTCTTGAATCCCTTCTTGTATTTCTGAAATTTTTAGCAATGAAAGCTAAGTCTTCTTCTTCATTTGAATCTGATTCATCCTTTTCCGCATGGGAAGATAAGTTCCTTTTGTCTTGTGCATGAACCTTTTTTTCCTGCAAATTAACTTCGTAAACATTAGATTTCCTATTAATTCTTCTTGTTTCATGGTTGAAGGATCATTAGCTTCTTCAATAGCAAAGACCTTCCTTTCCTAATCTTCCATTACATAATTTAGGATTTGCATACTATGTCAAAGTCATAGTATTTTTCTCCTAATCCTAATAATGAATGATAAATATTTTGAAATCTAGAATACATGTCATTGATAGATTCGTTTTCATTCATTTGGAAGTTTTAAATTGATTTTTAAACATGGATATCTTGCTTTGTTTAACTTTGCTAGTTCCTTCATGTGTAACTTTAAGTGTTCGCCAAATTTCATATGCAGCCTTGCACATACAAATCTGGTTAAACTATTTTCTACCTAAGGCATAATGCAACATATTCATTGCTTTAGCATTAGCAGTAGCTTCTGTATTTTCATTAGTTGGCTACTCGGAATAATTAGTAGTAGGGGGTGCATATTCTTTTTGAGTAATATTCCAAGAGTAAAAAACATTTGCTTGCATGTAAATTCTCATACGTGTAGCCCAGTAATTATAGTCATACCAACGAAATGTGGAGGTCGTATAGTAAATTGACCTTCTGTGAAACTTATGCTATTGATGGTGTTAGTGTTCGTATTGTTATCCATATTATCCAATATCAAATAACTGTTTTACGGTTATAAGATGTCCTGCTTTGATATCTACAGTAGGATTAAGTAATATGGATTGATATGAATAAGCTGAAGCTTAGATAATGTGATATATTAAACTTATACAATAGTTATGCAAGTAAAAAATTTAAGAAACAAAATATAAAAATATCACAGATAAGAAAAAATGAATGTAGTAAAGTAAAATAAATGACATCATGAATTTTTATACTGGTTTGGAGCACCTCCTACGTCTATTCCCGGACTTCTTCTGGCTTTTCATAAGCAACTCTCTTACTTCACCCGGAGGAATAGGTTAACAACACACCCAAGCAACCGAACGGGATTTCATGCATGAGCAAACCGAATAGGACTTCAACAATATACCCGAGCAACCGAACAGGGCTTCAACAATACAACAAGAGCTTTTACTTTAATTTGGGTTCTAAGCAACACAAATTAGTCACAAATTGAGTACACCCCTCCTTTAATTTATCCCCAAATATTAGATGTGTGTGAAGATTTGACGGGAGTGTATTGCTTATTGAATCCAAAAATATGAACTAGTTTCAGCGATTCAAAGCAATAAGTATGATTTTGAAAGCTTTTAGAATGCAAGAGAATATAGAGAAATAAGATCAGAAATTAGAGTAAGAATTGATGAGTTGAAATGTGAAATTTGTGATGTACAAATAGTATTGAAGAGTGGCAATTGTTCATGAAAAGATTCCCTGAAAAGAAGCTATTATTTCCGCTCAGAAATGAATCATAACTCTTCAAGAAAGGAGATGTCTTTGCATAAATATGACCGTTAGGTTCGGATCGATCGACTATTAAAAAATCACCAGTCAACTAATTTGACCGGTCTAGTTCATTTCGGACCAGTTAACTATATATATATATATATATATATATATATATATATATATATGAACACAAGTGACAAGGACTATGGCTTTTATGCCGAAGAAGTCGACTGGCCGGAATTTGACCAGTCGACTTGTCAGTGGAAAAAGCCATAGTTTTGGCACTTGTGTGATACTAAAATATATATCATTTTGCTAGTATGTTGTGTTCTTGTGTTATGATATTTGAGGATAGATTTTAACAAATTCTGAACATACAAAAACTCAAATTAGTTATCATACTAAATCACACTTTCTTTGATCTTCTTTTTTTCGTTGTCGTGAATAAACAAATCTCATGAATCAACAATGCATGTTGATAAATAACTTGTGAAAGCTTACTGGGTACAATGGTTCATGAAAACAAATCAAAGGATGGGATTAATTATACACATGATTTAGAAGATTAGGGAATTCGACATGGTCATTATGCATAACTTCATTGGACTAAAACATATCTTTCACTGGCTTCGTATACATTATCAAAATTGGAAAAAATATATTCTGCCAAAGGTTACATGATTTCAAAGGCCCTATTGGTTATTGCTCAAATTTGAAAAATTTATATTATTTGTGGACTATAAAGTTAGTGGTTTGAAGTCTCATGATTATCATGTTTTGATGCAACAAGTATTACCAGTTACATTACGAGGTTTGTTGCCTATAAAACATTAGAAAGTAATTACTCGTCTATGCTCATTTTTCAACAAGATATGTCAATGTATTCTTGATAGGGAGAAGTTACAACAACTTGAAGAGGAGATAGTTAAAATATTCTGTGAACTTGAAAGATACTTTCCATCCTCATTTTTTGATATTACGATACACTTGACAATTCATCTTGGAAGGGAAGCACGATTGTGTGGACTAGTTTAATTATGTTGGACGTATCCTTTTGAAAGATATGTGACAATATTTAAAGATTACGTAAGGAATTATGCATGGCCATAGTGACGCATTATAGAATGCTATCTCGCAAAATAATGCATGTTATTTTTGTTGGTTTTTTGTATAAATCGATAAATATAGAAAAAAGATCGGAATGAAGACTATGTTGATAATGCAATACTTGAAGGGCGTCCAATTTCAATGTCCAAATCAGTTACGTTGTCTTTCAACGAGAAAGAAATTGCTTATTTAGCAGTGCTTATGAATATAGCTATGGTGGAATCGTTTATGGAGTGAGTATATATATTATATTATGCTTCTATTAATTTGTTGTGTTTGTAATTTCAATTATAACTTAACATCACTTTCATTATACTGGTTTGCATTTGGAGGAGTTGAAAATTTAAACAAGAATTTAGGAAATATGTAGCACTACTTTGGAAGAACTATGGAGATAATTTCATTGAGTGAATCAAAAAGAAGGTTTGTTAATTTTTTTATATTATATGAATTAAGAATACAGTTTTTAAAATTCGTTTCAAATATATTTTTCAGACACTTATTGATTCAAAAGATGATGACGAAATGTTAAAATGGATTGCATATGGTCCTAAAAATACCACATTGTTCTGCAAAGGATATATAATAAATGGACAAATATTTCATACAAAAGATGTTAATAGAGAAACCTAGAATAGCGTAGTGACATATGATGCGACTACCGTGCGTAGAGCAAGCGCAATAGACATTTCTCAAGTGGTTGATGTGGTCACGTACTACGGATTATTGACCGACATAATTTTATTAGATTATAATTATGTTCTTCTATTTAAGTGTCATTGGGTGAACATACGGAATAGGATGAAAGTTGAAGATGGATTTACTCTTGTTAATTTACATCAAAGTCAGGTTTCATTTCCAAGAGATCCTTATATTCTTGCATCTCAAGCGAAACATGTTTTCTATTCAAGAGAAAATGAATCTTCTAATTGGTATATTGTGATGAAAGCACCGCCGCAAGGTTTTCATGAATTGGAGATGGATGATTTTGCTGAAGAAGTAAATTATGTTGGAAGAGATTTAAAGAATTCGAGGACTACTTAGTCGAGGAAGCTAGTTATGTTAGGGACAAATGCGAAGGCATACTTCAGTAGTTTTAATGTCATGTTTCTCTTGGGTAGTTACTAAGCAATTTTGAGTTAGATTCGATGTTTTATGTAATGTTGAATTGTAAACCTAATGAATTGGTGTTGACGTCAAAAGTTGGTCACAAGTGACGATCAACCCCCAATCATGTGTAGATCACACGAATACTGATTATAAAATACAGAAAGAAGTAAAGGAAACAGGGAAACACACAGAATTTTTATATTGGTTCGGCAAAGACGGTGCCTACGTCCATTTTATATATTACTTTTGCTTTTTATTACAGGTACAATGCTTTTTCTATTTGGAGAAAAGAGAGAAGGCGGCTATTTTCTCTTCCAGATAATGTTTTTCCGGGAAGAGGAAGTAGCATAAGCCGAAAAAAGAAAGGTTAGAAAATTCCTCTCTTCGTCCTCTTTAATCTTTGAGGTACTTATAGGTGGGGATAAGAGCTTGGGCTATTATGACGTGGCCTGACCTTTTCGGGAAAGCTCGGACACGTAGAGTCCATCACTTGGTTAGAATAGCGGCTGAAGAATGATTCCACTATTCATAAATAATATCCTCAGAAGTTATGGCCGACATGGCATCATCGGTGAGGTATATCAAAAGTAGAGCTTTGTCCGGATACGGTTGACCGCTTTTTCTTCCTTGAGAGTCGGGCCTAGTATTTGAACAACTCAGTTGGATATTTCATGTAGATCCGAAATACTTGGTCGACATGTCTTGTGCGAGAGCAGTTCTCTTGGTTGACGGGCAGAGCGAGTCTTCCGGGGTGAAATATTGGCTTGATTGGCCCGGTATGCAGCTACTTCGGGCCGAGCTTTTGCGGGGCTTTTTGGAATGTGATCTATCTAACTCTATTGGTTGCGCGTTTGGGGTTTGATTTGGCCCGCTGCTTCTTTTACCAAAAAGAGGGTTAACACTTTGCCCCTCAGAATGCATCTTCTTCGATGGAGGGAGGTGTGTTCTGAAATATGAATCGAAGAACAATCACTCGAGCAGCTATGGTCGCGCCAGACCATATTAAGGCCAGAAATCTGATGGTTCTGATGTTGTATTAAGGCCTGAAAACCGACGACTGAACTCGGTCCTATTAAGGCCGGAAAACTGATAACTATCGGAAATCGTATTAAGGTCGAGATGATGGTCACCTTCATGAGAGTTAGTTCCTGCAAAGACAACATTAAACTGTTCTCGGCTTGGAGAAGGCTAATGGGCCAAGCATTTTATTTTACTTGGCATTGAAAGGTGGCGAGTATTAACCATACTCGGCTTAGTGGCGAGTATTAACAATGCTCGGCTTAGAGAGGGCGAGTATTAACCATACTCGGCTTAGTGGAGGCGAATATCAAGCATACTCGGCTTAGAGAGGGCGAGTATTAACCATACTCGGCTTAGAGGGGGCGAGTATCAACCATACTCGGCTTAGAGGGGGCGAGTATTAAGCATACTCGACTTAGGGAAAGTGTTTTCCATGCTTGACTCATGTTAGATTAGTGCATCTAGTGAGAGGTAGAAGCTCGTGGTGTAGATAAAGAAGGGTGAGTATCATCCATACTCATCTTAAAGAAGTATACCACACTCAGCTAGGGGAGTAGGTATTAAGATATAGCGGTATGCCTTCGCGCTGACCATATTAAAAGAGGGGGTGAGCATTATCCATGCTCGGCTTTAGAGTTTCCCAAACATTATCCATATTTGAAAAAGAACATTTATAGAAACTAATGAATTATTACAAAGAAATTCTAAGAGGACATCGATTGATTCCAGAGCATGCCTAGGAGCTAAATCCTAACCCCATACATGTGTACATCAAGATGCCCTTTTTATTGGAAGAAATACATCAGAAAAATCTAATTAATGATAATGCCACTAGTGCTAGTCTCGTGGTCCCTTCCATTTCTAGGAGCTCGTGGATTGACCTGAGGAGCTTGGGCAAAAGTTCGTGGCGGCAATGCCGGGGCATGACTCTTGACATATTCGGGAAGCTCTTCTTTTCTGACTCGATCCTCAATGAAATCGTGCATATGGCGGCATTCATGGACGCTACGTCCAACTACGTTGTGGAGCACACAATGTTTGCCAGAATCGAGCTCCATCTGGGTTGGTTCTCGTCGAGGTGGTCTTGGAGTGGATAGGGACCCTCGTAAGTCAAGGTAGATATCGAGCAGAGAGGAATTGAGTTCGGTGTATTGGTCATACTTACTTTCGATCCGAGGTCGCACATGACGCTCGCTCTTTTCCAGGGCCTTTCCTCTTCCTTTATTCTAGCCATTATTGTTGAGTGGACCTTACTGTTTGGCGGCTAGGACGTCAAGGCTCTCCATCTCAATGTCGGCATCTTCTAGTCGGAGGAATCGCTAGACCTCAGAACAATGGCTAAGGAGATTGAGAAGTCTGATCGGTTCTGAACTCCTGCAATGGCAGCCATAAGTACCATCAATGGCTCGGGCCGATCGACTGACGCTATTGCCGCGTTGAACCTTTCAAGGAAGGATCTGAGCATTTCTCCTGATCGTTGCTTGATGGTGGATAAGAACATAACGCTCTTCAGTCGAGAGATATGTACTCTGAATTGCACGACGAAGCGGGTGACCAGAGTGTTCCAGCTGCTGATCGACCTATTGTCAGCTGTCGAAACCACATTTCGGCTATATCAGTGAGAAAGAGTTGGAAGTACTTAGCCATGAAGTTAGTCGATGCGCCGAGTACTTCCATACGTCGCATGTATCGCATAAGGTGGATGGTTGGATCTGTGCGACCGTTGTATGGCTTGATAGCTGGGAACTTGAAGTCCGGAGGGTTTCGGGAGTTTCTGATTTCCCGAGTGAAAGGGCTGTGATTGACATTATCTATGTCTTTCTGTGAGTAAGTGCCCCGAGTAAAATGTTAGATGATTCTTGCAAGCTGGCTTCCATCTCCGAGGAGTCATTGCCATGAATTTAGCCTAGTATCCGGGGAAGCTTCAGTGCGAGGATCTGGAAAAAGCATGCTCGGAAGGGCGGCCGTTGGCTGGGCCCGTCTTCCGAGAGTTGAGTTAAGGTGTGAGGGAAGGTAAGCTCTGGTAGGTGGTTCTAGGGAGAATGGCCCCTCTTGAACCTAAGGAGTAGTAGGTCGAGCCATACGCTCAACGGAGGGCCTAGGCTGATTCAGCATAGCATGTGATGTTCGGAGCTCGAAGGTGCCCCTAGTGGGAGCGAGGTTAGTAAGGTCTACGGTAGCGTTTTCTTCTGCCACTGTGAGGATCGGTATAGCGGGGTGGCTTCCCTGGTTCGAAGGGAAGGACGGACCAGCTCTTTGTTGAAGGTTTAGATTGGTATGTGGTAAGATTCCGGGTTGTAGTGGGAATGGTGTTGATTCTAAGGGACCCGATGGATGCTCGACTGGTTTGATAGATCGAGCTGTTCCTAAGAGTGGAG
This sequence comes from Allium sativum, assembly GCA_030737875.1. Lineage (NCBI taxonomy): Eukaryota > Viridiplantae > Streptophyta > Magnoliopsida > Asparagales > Amaryllidaceae > Allium > Allium sativum. The sequence goes on from CM060913.1 coordinate 832,046,465, forward strand.
GCAAAGTGTTCGATCAATCTAGATCTTGATCGCGAGCCTCTTGAGGTTCTACAACTACAACTGCGCTGGTCATTGAAAGCGGTACTCCCGGCTGGGATCGATCGGTTGGTGGGACCAAACCAGGATGAAATAAATGTGCAGCCTGATCAGTGGCCTGATTCCGTATAGACCAAAGGTAAGTTGTTGCCCCAGTCTTGGCTGGTGGAGGAATTGATGTTGAAGCGTTCAATCATGTCTCCAGTCGACCGAAAAGGTGATCTATCAACTGCTGTTGTCGTTCGAGGAGTTTATCCTGAGATGTTATATGGTCTCTGAACTCGACCATGATTTTATCCATGTCGTCCCGGGTAAGAAATGGAGACATATCTTCATGAGAGGAAACTTCGTGACTGGCTTCTATAGCATTAGTATCAGCTACATCGGTGTTTCAAGGACAAGAGGATGTTGTATCTTTCTTTTGTTTGTTCGCCACGGATTAGGGCAAATCCCCCCTCCTGGCGCGCCAAAGTGTTGATGTCAAAAGTTGGTCACAAGTGACGATAAACCCCCAGTCGTGTGCAGATCACACGAATACTGATTATAAAATGCAGAAAGAAGTAAAGGAAACAGGGAAAACACACAGAATTTTATAGTGTTTCAGCAAAAATGGTTCCTACGCCCACTTTATATATATTACTTTTGCTTTTAATTACAAGTACAATTCTTTTTCTATTTGGATTAAAAAGAGAAGGCGACTACTTTCTCTTCCGGATAATGTTTTTCTAGGAAGAGGAAGTAACATGAGACGAAAAAAGAAAGGTTAGAAAAGTCCTCTCTTCGTCCTCTTTAAGCTTTGAGGTATTTATAGGCAGGGATAACAGCTTAGGCTGTTGTGATGTGGCCTGACCTTTCCTAGAAAGCTCGGACACGTGGAGTCCATCACTTGCTTAGAATAGCGGCTGAAGACTGATTCCTCTATTCATAAATAGTATCCTCAGAAGTTGTGGCCGACGTGGCATCCACGGTGACGTATATCAAAAGTAGAGCTTTGTCCAAATAAGGTTGACCGCTTTTTCTTCCTTGAGAGTCGGGCCAAGTATTTGAACAACTCGGCTGGATATTTCATGTAGATCCAAAATACTCGGTCGATACATCTTGTGCAAGAGCGGTTCTCTCGGTTGACTGGGAGAGCGAGTCTTCCGGGGTGAGATATCGGCTTGATTGGCCCGATATGCGGCTATTTCGGGCCGAGCTTCTGCGGGGCTTCCTGGAATGCGATCTGTCTAACTCGATTGGTTGCGCGTTTGGGCTTTGATTTGGCCCGCTGCTTCTTTTACCAAAAAGAGGGTTAACACTTGGCAATAAATAGAGGTTTAAGGTTTAAATTTCATGGTTATTATGAAAATTTGGGTGTTGTATGTGAGATGATCAATTTTTACATAATTAACTGATGTTATAACTGTTGTCCATATGACCACCATTTAGCATAAGTTTTCACCAATGAAGAGGTTAGAGAATGTCCTTTTCTTCAGACAATTTTTATGCTTTAATATTACAATTAGTGTGCCATATAAAAGTTTGTCGTATGCTTAGTTTTATGAGGGTGATAATATTATAATATCATTAAATGTTTGTACTAAAATAATAACATCATAAGTAGTTGCAAACCTGCCTATCCCATTTCATAGCTGTGCACTATATGCTTCATGACCTTATTCTAGATGCCATCAGAACCAAACTTTCAAAATTGTTTTCTATTATTTTATCTTACTTCATCCTGAGTGAAGTCGGCCTTCTGTCTTGGAGTTATCGAGTTTTATATTTATTCTCTATTGTTATTAATTTTGTTAGTGTGTGTAGATTTTATAAACTTTCTTTTCAAAGTTGTGCACTATGATTTTCATTTCAAGTATATCTGACTCTCTTTCTTTATTATTTCAGAAAAATTTCCTTAAGATTATCAAGAAGTCATGTTAGGATAAGTTAATTTGACGAAGACATAAGTTTCTTTAGTTCTCGTTCAACCTTAAATAGATTACTTGTTATGTGCATATCATAATGAGTTGTATTTCACAATATTAGGATTATAAAATAATGTTTTAACACTCAACATAAACAAAATCCCTTACTTTGATGGAATTTGCAATATACCTTTCAGTTTTACAAGTTATAAAAACTCTTTAAGATAGCTTGATGCATTTTTTAACTTTAGCAAATTCTTTGATGCAGTTATGCATTTGTTTATCAGACACCGACTTCAAGTGACAACATAACACATGCAACTTGCCCTAAGAGTTGTAGGAAAGCAACTGCTACTTTAAAAGGGTAATGTCGTGATAATTGTCGCACCACCAAACGCACACCTGAAAAGTGGGAACCATGGATTAATCATGTCCTGAGTAGCAAATGTACCAATTTTGTCTAGTTTTGCAAAAATATTGTAACGAACCTCTTTTTCCGTACAATTTAAGCCAACATCTAACAACCTATGTCAACTCAAATTGCGCAGAAAAGCAGATAGTTATGAGAAAGAAATTAGAGGTTGAGATAAGAAAGAAAGAAATATTAGAATAGAAGAAATAAGAAGAAGAAACATATCAGAATCAAAGTCTCACATCGCAGAGGAACAAAATATAATATAGAAATAAATCTTTCTTGAGAGCTAGAAATAAATATATACAATCATTAGAGTACATCACACATCTAGACAGTTATAATAATATGTCTTCATATACAATCACACAGCAGAATAATAACCAAATTATCATACGTCTGAACACTTCCAGCTCGTTCCTTCATAGCATCCGATAACCTGAACCTGTAAATATCGATCTAACTCGAGCATTACAAACGCCGAATCAGTTTGGTGAACCAGAGTGAGAAACCCACTAAGTTTATAAGCAACATACAACTTGGTTTTAAAGTTAACAAATCTTTTCTGAAAGAAAAGAACAACTGTAAGACCAAATTCGCACATAAATATGGATGGTTTTTACCTTATGATAACCCAAATCATTTTTAAAATCCATATATTTTTTAATAGTATAATAATTCCTAAATAAAAATAAAAAAATTATCTAGCAAAATGCTTGCATCTCACGCTGTACATACAAAGTATACAATCAAAACCGCGGGGTCTTATTGGATAATGGATTTCATAGCAAGGTATAGGACCACCTTCCGATAGTGTATCTCTAGAGAGGAATACTTCGAGTTCAACAAGAAAGTCTTGCAACTCAGGCTAAACATGGCCAGCCATTCACTTCGCTTGAATGTTTCAAATATATTGTTACATACGGTTGGATCCAACATAACCGTTTCTGGGAGATACAAAAGCGAAAAGAAGAACAAATATGAATATTCTCCAGATGGTGACAATACACCCTAATGGGATTAACCCATATAGACATGTGACCTACACAATTTTATACCATTTCCGGTTGATGAGGCTTGTGGTCATGAATATCTTTAGAACATCTTGCCACCATTCACTTTGAATTCCACATTTTCAGATCCGCTAGAAACCCACAAATTGACATCCACAAAAATACTCTAGTTGTTAAGCTAAGAGAAGGTGTCTTCTTCGCCGCCAACTATTGTACGTTTAAAGAAATCAGCATACGCAATCTCATTGGAAATACTCTGTCAGACATTCGCCCATACAAGTCTTCCAGGAACAAGATGAACCGAAGGCACTCTCCTACCACATCCTAGGTATTACCCTTAAGATCAGTAGCGAGTAGTCCTTGCAATCTGAATATTTCATTTACGACAGAATCAGAAGTTATTATAACTATGGCGGCCAAACCAAAGAAATTTAACAAGATGTTCTTCCACTCATGAAGATCAATGGTCTTCAATTTCTCCGACTTCAATTAACATCTTCCATCTTCCACGTATTTGCTAGTCGGAATGGTTTTCAAATATAAATTTGATCTCGGTCTTTCCACACCAACAACTGTTTTGGTCAGATTTAATAGTCGGTTATTTAACTATCAAATAAACAACCATTCATCCATAAAATAAAATAAAATCACAAATTCGATACCCAACATCATATAGCCTCTTTAATTAACTAGTCGTTAATTAAACATTGAAACTTCAAATTTAGAAAACATTTCCCTTTCTTAATTAATATAAGAATATTCAATTATAATCTCACTTCTACTCATTGGCTCCTCATTGTAAATTGGTAAGTGAATAAATCTCTTAGTATAAACCTCGAAGGCCGAAACCGACATCAGATTAACATCTCGAAAATTACTTAACTCAATCAACATACAACAAGTTCCAATTTCTCGAAAACCACATTATATTTCATTTTACCATTTCAAAACGATTACATTCCTTTATAATCTCACAAATCATTTCCATTATATTTTAAATACCATTTTATAAAAATTAACTAAAATAATCCCATTTAACTTTTGCAAAAAATATAACATATTCCATTTCAAAACCCCTTCACCTTCCATTTCGGAAATCATTACCTTTTCATTTACAAAACCATCAACCTTTAATTTACAAAATGCCTTAACCTTCCATTTATAAATACCATAACCGTTCATTGTCCATTTCCAAATTAGTGCCTTAATTTATTATCTGATTTCCCAAAATAATTTTTGTTAATCATTTATAAGACAACGTTATAAATTTCAATTCTACTCAATATCCATTTACTCTTTTATTTAAATTACTAGCCTTTAAATCCAATATTAAGTATTGATTTCACATTTAGAATCATGCGTCTATACTCACATTCCATTAAACCATCCCACACTTTAAAATCTCATAAAATTCCATTTTACGACATCTTAATGTCTTTAACACAAACATTATTCCTAAATTATTTAGTAAAACTAAATATATAAAATTTACCATTCGTTTAAAAATTCCGTAAAACATTTATTCATTGTAACACCCTGTATTTATATTAATAACAATGTTCACAAATTAAAGAATAACTAATCTTAGACGTGAGAATTGTGGAAAACGGGTTGCGCCATTGTGTTCGTCTCGGAATTCTGGTTGAAATAGAGTCCGAGTTTGCGTGATTTGGACTTCGTATGAAGGAGATATGGCCATCGGAAGTTTCAGAAAATTTAAAATTCAAAATTCAAAGTCAAACAAGCCAGGCGGGAAATTTCCCGCCCAGTACCCCAGGTCGACTGGGGAGTCGACTGGGCAGTCGATACCCCAAGACCAGGTCGACTGCGCAGTCGACTTGGGTGTCGACCTGGTCTAGTCGGCCAGGTTTTGGCAAAGCCCAATCTTGAGCTGCTGATGTGTCTTTAGGGCTGAGTTGGCTAATTTAACGGTTCAGGTTAGTTCTGAGTTGATCTGACGGTCTAAATAAATCCTAAACTCTATATATACCAAGGTAGTCACTCACTCTAAAATCACATGAAAAATAGAATAGCCGCCGTCATGCCATAGCCATGGAACTCAGTGTAGCCGCCGCCAACTAAGAAGGAAGAAAGCTAATCAAAACTCTAATTCTACTCAACTCTAATGCAAATCAAGACTCTCTTTCTTTTCTAATTGTGAGTATGATGATCTTAATAAGATTATTAGCAAACTAATTAGAGTAAGATGTGATATGGATCATAAGAAAATGATGTGAATTGTCATATATGTTGTTGTAAACCTTATGCTATCATGTATGTTGTAAATCCTCTGTTACGTGATGATGATATCCTATATGTTGTAAATCATGCCATGATTATATTATATATGTTGCAAGTTTCTATGCTAAGTTGCGATGTTACAAAGCCATGATGTTATTATGTTGTAGTTAGCTTATGAATCATAATGTTGATTATATATATTTGGGCCACGATGATTCACATGATAAATCACATGTACCTATGCAAGTTTAGATTTATTAGTATGTATAAACTCACATATTGTATGACATCTATTTAGATCTAGAATAATGCTATGACATGTGTGAGTTCTATGTGTTAGATGCTAGTTCACACCATCATTATGTTGCATAAACCACATATGCAAGTTTATACATGAACTTGGGTTATGATCATATTATGTAAGTTGTGACATTTAACCAAACAAGTTGACACCTTTAGATCCATGACATGTGTAGTTTTATGCAAGTTTCACCCCTATTATGATTAGATCTATTTTATTTGTCTATATGTTGTGATAACTTATCTTTATGCTATGAGTTAGACTATTCGAGTCTAATGTATATTTTGCGTTGAATAAGCGAACGTATAACGTGGGGTAGGGGTAATATTAAGGAATTAATATTAAGAAATTGGGGTGCAATTGATATGATTTTGCATATCGTAAGTGGATGGCCATAATTGAGTCAATTATGGACATCATTAAAATTGGAATTAATTAATGATTTGAATAGGAATATATTTAAAACTAGGGTAAAAGATTATAAGTGTTAATCAATGCTTAGGACACGAGGTTGGACTCGTTTGTGACGTAAAACTGCCCGGACCCGCCCGGCAAATCCAGTAGTCACAAATGTCAGCCCAATGTGAGAGGTCCTAGGCCAAAACTAAAGCATAACAGTTGTAAAGACACGAGGTTAGACTCTTTTATGGAATAAGACTGCCCGGACCCGCCCGGCGAATCCAGCTGCCATAAATGTCAGTCTAATGTGAGAGGTCTTTATAAGGTTATGGCCTTAATGAATTAAGAAATACTTAACCAGATAAACATGTGAGGTGGGACATGGGGGTTAAGTAGGTGCCTTGGGTGGCATGAGGAATCTAGTGGGTGCCTTTAGTGGCATTTGAAATACGATTAGTAAGACTTAACCAAACACACATGTAAATGAACATGACTAAGAAGAGGGTTAAGTGGGATATACTAGTGGGGACAAGCTTAGGTGGATAGCTTGTGGTAAGTAATTGGGGGCCCATTTCAACTAGTAACCCAAACGTATCTTTGTGGGCTCGACCCAAGTCGAGGACGGGACACGCATACTGGGCTTGACTATAAGAGGCCAAACGGGTTAGCGGTGGCAACGCAAGTCCAACGTGTTTCATACGCGTGTGTGGACCCGGGCTAGTAGGTAAGACGTTGTTGCATCGTGTAGGTATAAGTCGTGCATCCTTAGGCTGCATCGGGTTGCCACTTTAGGGGAGCGATACACCCCACTGTGCGACCGGCACGGGTATCTACGAGTAGGGAGCCGATCGAAAGTGGGTAGTGGGGGTACACCTAGCGGAGATAGGAGCAGGCGGCACCTATGTAGTCAGCTAGGGGTACACGAAGTTATTTATAAAACTTCTAAGTGAAGCAAGTGGGATCAACCTTTAGGGTGACTGGTGTGGTGCAGTGTAGTAATTATTCGTTAGTAATTAGGTGTGCCTTTAACGTTATCTTTAGCTGCTCTTCCATACCCAATAGTTCATAGACATTTCCTTATTTTCCAGCTTGTGCCTTAGTTTAATTATTTTGATAATAGTATTGTTAGAATTATCATACTCGCCAGACTTTATGTCTGACCCCCTCCATTTCTAGCTTTCCCCCCTCCAGGTCCTCAGGGTGGGCCCAGCTCTAGCGGAGTTTGATTGGATTGCTTTATCTCTCTTTTGGAAAGCTTGGACCGTTGAAGTAAAGTCCAGCTTGTTATCTTCTTTTAATGGCTATTTATGTAATGGGGTTATGTATTTTGTTTTATCAAGATGGATATTGTACTTGACTCTGATTTATGGTTTTGTGATGTAACAAACATGTTTAATTTCCGCTGCAATGAAATAAAGTTTTAGATTTCCAAGTACTACATATTATCTGTCTTGTTGTAATTTTTCTGTTCTATATTCACTTAAAACCTCAATGGAAGTTAATGCATTCCCTTTGTGAGTGACATTAATGGACGTGGGGTGTTACACGTGGTATCAGAGCTTAAGGTTACCAGAACAGATAATTTTTTTAGAAAAACTATTTTTCTAAAGTATTTTTGGAAGAAGTGTTTTCAAAAACATGTCTTGATGAGTAATTTAAAGAGGTAAGTTTTTCTGAAGAACATAATCCCCAATAGCCATATATATTTTTCTTTCGAATTCTCCATTTTGAATCTTTCCTTTTTCGTTTCAGCGTGGTTGAAGATCTTAACCTTCCGGAGGGTGTAACGATACCAGGATGGTATAGGAAGTTATTAGAGGCAAGGGCCGCTGCAGGTCCAGCCCATGTTCCTCCACCACCAGTTGCACCCACTCCTCCTCCTCCTCCTCCCCCTCCTCGCGCTGATACTTTTGCAAAGACATGCAAGGAATTAAAGGCTATTGGTGGAAAACCTTTTCAAGGGTCAGAAACGTTTGTGGAAGCTAGAGATTGGCTTAAGGAGGTGGAAGAATTGCCTGAAATCTTTGAAGTAGAAGAAGAAAGGAAAGTCAAATTAGCTACTTGGTTAATGAAGGGAGAGGCCTCGTTTTGGTGGGAGGTCACTAATGGGGAGCGTTCTGTTGACTCTTAGGCGGATTTCAGACGTAGGTTTGAGGCAAAGTTTCTCTCAAGGGCAGAAGAGAATCTATATATGGAAAGGTTCTTGACATTAAAGCAAGGAAGCTCATCAGTGAAAGAATATGCCAACAAATTTAATCAGTTAGCAAGTTTTGGCTTGGACTTAGTGAACACGCCGGAGAAGAAGGCTCCGAGGTTCGTTAAAGGCTTGAATGAGCCGTTGCAAGGGTTGGCTATGACACACATCCCTACGGGGGCCACCTTTGAGAAGCTAGTAGACATGGCACTCATGCACGAGGAGAAAGGCGCTAATGCTAATGAGGCACCCGAGAAGAAAGGGGATCAGAAGAAACCACAACAGCAAAACAAGAAGGGTGGTAAAGACAATAATGGCAAAGGAAAGAAAAGATGCTTTAACTGTGGGACACCAGGCCATCTCAACAAGGATTGCAGAAAGAAAAAGAAGACTGGCTGTTTTCACTGTGGTGAAGCGGGACATCTAGTGAAGGACTGCCCAAAGAAGGGGCAGAGAGCAGGGTCTACCTCAGGAGGACAGGTGCAGGCTCTTATGGCACCAGGGCAGGCAAGGGGACAAGTTCAGGCTCTCGCGGTCCCACCGCTGCAAGAGCGAGGTAGAACCATTTCTGTTGAAAGCTTAGTTTTTCTGTTTGATCATCCTGTCCGTACCTTATTCGATTCGGGTGCATCGCATTCGTTTATCTCTACATCATTAGTTGAATCACTACACTTAAACACCAGTTTAATAGAGGATCCCTTAGTTGTTTCGAATCCAATTGGGGGCTCAGCTTATTTGTCCATGATATGTTTGGATTTGAAAATTTCTATACTTAGCGTTGGGTTTAGATGTGATGCTTATGTTTTGGGCTTCACGGGCTATGGGCTAATTTTAGGAATGGATTGGTTATCCAGAAATGGGGCCGTTCTTGATTGTGAAAGGAGAGTAGTTAGGATCATGACTCGCCTTGGCAACACTCTCGAAATCTTTTGTAATCCCATAAATTCCGTTATGCTAAATTATCTAGAATCGCTTGACGCGTCGGTGGAAAATCTACGATCTGTTAGAGTAGTCCGAGAATACTCGGATGTGTTTGAGGAGGTGAAGGGCTTGCCTCCGAAGCGGGAGATAGATTTTCGAATATATCTTGTGGATAATGCAAAACCAGTATCTTTGCCATTACGCCACATGGCTCCTCGTGAAAGGAGGGAACTCAATAAGCAAGTGAAGGAGTTGCTTGAGAAGGGGTTCATAAGATAAAGTATATCGAAGTAGGGTGCTCCAGTAGTATTTGCCACGAAGGCGGATGGGTCCCTTAAACTGTGTGTGGACTATAGAGAACTTAATAAGCTTACTAAGAAGAACAGACACCCACTGCCGAGGATTGACGATCTCTTCGATCAGTTAGTTTGCGCCTCAGTGTTTTCACAGTGGGACTTAGCCACTGGTTTCCATCAGTTGAGAGTGGCTGAGGATAGCATTGACAAGACTGCCTTTAGGACTCCGGACGGTTTCTATGAATGGCTAGTGATGCCCTTCGGTTTGACAAACACCCCCGCATACTTTGTTGATTTGACGAGTAGGGTGTTTAGGGAGTACCTTAATAAATTCGTGGGTGTCTTTGTAGACGACATCTTGATCTTTTCTAAGAATGAAGAAGAGCATGCCCTACATCTTAGGGAAGTGTTGGAGACTCTACGAGTGCATAACCTTAAAGCTAAATTTACTAAGTGTCACTTCTGGAGAGAGGAAGTGCGATTCTTAGGGCACGTGGTTTCCAAAGAAGGGATAGCTGTGGATCCCGCGAAGGTGGTGGCCATCCAAGATTGGAAGGTCCCTAAAAATGCTACCGAAGTAAGGAGATTCTTGGGGTTGGCTGGCAACTATAGGAAGTTTATCAAAGACTTCGCAAAAGTATCAGCTCCATTGACACGCCTTACGAAGAAGAACCTAGTCTTCGCGTGGGACGTAGATTGTGATGATGCGTTCCAACGTTTAAAGAGAGCTTTGACCTCAGCTCCAGTCTTAGTGCTGCCAGACGGGAGTAAGCCATTTACTATTTATACCGATGCTTGTGGGACAGGTCTAGGCGCAGTCTTAATGCAAGAGGGAAGGGTAATAGCCTATGGTGGAAGGCAGTTAAGGGTGCATGAGAAAAATTACCCTACACATGACCTAGAGTTAGCCGCAATTGTTTTCGCGCTTAAGTCTTGGCGCCATTATCTTCTTGGCGAGAAATTCGAATTATTCACTGACCACAAATCTTTAAAATACTTATTCTCTCAGAAGGACTTGAATTTAAGACAACAAAGGTGTATGGAATTCTTAGCGTCCTACGACTTCGAAATAGCATATACCCCTGGCAAGGGTAACGTGGTGGCAGACGCCTTAAGTAGGAAAAGGCTGTCCTTGAGTCCGTTGTTTGTTGAGCGGCGAAACTTAGAATTCGTCTCTATGTTTAACTTTAGACCTTCCGTTGACTTTGTACCCGGTTTGCTAGCATCCTTGGAGGTCAGACATACGCTTTTGGGATGGATTGGTGAGGCACAACGAGACGTCCCACAGTTGGTTGAGTTAGTATAAAAGCTCAAAAGAGGGGAGTCATCAAGCCATCTCCGGAGGTATACCCTAGATGATAAGGGTTGGTTACGTAGGGATAGTAGACTTTGTGTACCACGAGACGAGGACTTGAGGAAGACTATTCTTGATGATGCACATCGTTCGAAGATGACCATTCATTCCGGTGGGGACAAGATGTGCAAAGACATGAAGCGAGTTTTCTTTTGGGCCGGTATGAAGAGGGATGTAGCCGAGTATGTCGCTAGATGCTTGGTGTGCCAACAAGTAAAAGTGGAGCAGAAGAAACACGGTGGGTTGCTTCACCCATTGGAGGTTCCGCAATGGAAGTGGGATAGTGTCTCGATGGATTTTGTGGATGGATTACCAAGATCAAGGAAGGGTAATACGGGGATTTGGGTTATAGTAGATAGACTTACTAAAAGCGCCCATTTCATTCCCGTGAAGAGTAAGAGGACTGCTCCATGGTTAGCTTCTATATACGTTCGAGAGATAGTTCGTTTGCATAGTGTTCCTTCTAACATAGTAAGCGACCGTGATCCTATCTTCACTAGCGAATTTTGGAAGAGCTTGCAAGAGGCGGTAGGGACTCAGTTATGTTTGAGCACCGCGTGTCATCCTCAGACGGACGGCCAGACTGAGAGGGTGAATCGAATTCTAGAGGATCTTTTGAGGCTATGTATCCTAAATTTTGGGGGTACATGGGAAGAGCATCTTCCGTTGGTAGAGTTCGCATATAATAACAGCTTTCAATCTAGCATTGGCATGGCACCTTTCGAAGCTCTTTATGGACGACCTTGTCGTTCACCTACATGTTGGTGGGAATCTACCGATAAGATCTTACTTGGGCTCGATATGATTAGAGAGACTTCAGAAAAGATCAACTTGATTCGAAGGAGGATGAAGACGGCGCAAAATAGGCAGAAATCTTATGCAAACAAAAGGAGGACAGATCTTGAGTTCGATGTTGGGGACATGGTCTTTATCAAAGTGTCTCCATTACGGAATGTTGTTTGCTTTGGGTCCTTTGGGAAATTAGCACCAAGGTTTGTATGGCCGTTTCCTATTAAGGAGAAGATTGGACAGATGGCGTATAGAGTGGAGTCGCCTGAGAGACTTAGTGGTGTATATGACGTATTCCATGTGTCACATTTGAGGAAGTGCTTGCACGAGACCGCGGAGGTGGTAGAGCCGAACTTGCTTAGAGAGGTGGAGATAGAGCGTGATGCGACGATTCGACGAGCTCCTACATGCATTCTTGGGTCGGAGATCAAGAAGTTGAGGAATCGAGAGGTCAGACTAGTCAAAGTGCAATGGAGAGATGATGAGAGCAACGCTACTTGGGAGACAGAAGAGAAGATGCGTTCATTTTACCCTTTTCTTTTTGAGGGTATGTCTTTTAATTTCTCCTTTATCGCTTAGCTTGTACTTATCTTATCTTTAGTATGTCCTCTCGCTAGTATCTTTGACCTTTAGTTAGGATAATCCTATAGTTGAAACATGTGTTTGAGACATGTTATGTATGATGGATGCAAAGTGGAAGCAAGTGTTTGCTAGTGGTTGCTCGTGGACGCATATACACACACTATTAGGCACTAGATCGGCTCAGTCACTTCATATTGCATATTGCATATATATGGATGTATTTAGTAAAATGGATGTATGAGGATTTTTTTATCATATGGATGCTGCATTCAGATGATGATTGTGCACACATATAGAGATAATGTGTAGCATCAAGGAACTTTTGCATACATAATGGACGCATGGAACTATCATGATTTACATTAAGGAGGTCAACTGAATCAGTGGACCGCCTGATTTTGCGTTAGATAAGGAACATATACACACACTTCTTGCATATGTTCATACAACATTAGAAACTTTATAAGGACAATGGATGCCAGTGTTTGATGGTTGAGTAGATGTATGATTAGGATATACATTCTTCTTGACTTGAAGATTTCGGGGGCGAAATCCTTTAAGGAGGGGAGAATGTAACACCCCGTATTTCTATTAATAACAATGTTCAAAAATTAAAGAATAACTAATCTCAGACGTGAGAACTGTGGGAAACGGGTTGCGCCGTTGTGTTCGTCTCGGAATTCTGGTTGAAATAGAGTTCGAGTTTGCGTGATTTGGACTTTGTATAAAGGAGATATGGCCATCGGAAGTTTCAGAAAATTCAAAATTCAAAATTCAAAATTCGAAGTCAAACAGGCGAGAAGGGAAATTTCCCGCCCAGCACCCCAGGTCGACTGGGCAGTCGACACCCCCAGGACCAGGTCGACTTGGGTGTCGACCTGGTCCAGTCAGCCAGGTTTTGGCAGAGCCTAATCTTGAGCTGCTGATGTGTCTTTAGGGCTGAGTTGGCTAATTTAACGGTTCAGGTTAGTTCTGAGTTGATCTGCCGGTCTAAATAAATCCTAAACTCTATATATACCTAGGTAGTCTCTCACTCTAAAATCACATGAAAAATAGAATAGCCGCCGTCATGCCATCGCCATGGAACTCAGTGTAGCCGCCGCTAGCTAAGAAGGAAGAAAGCTAATCAAAACTCTAATTCTACTCAACTCTAAAGCAAATCAAGACTCTCTTTCTTTTCTAATTGTGAGTATGATGATCTTAATAAGATTATTAGCAAACTAATTAGAGTAAGATGTGATATGGATCATAAGAAAATGATGTGAATTGTCATATATGTTGTTGTAAACCTTATGCTATCATGTATGTTGTAAATCCTATGTTATGTGATGATGATATCCTATATGTTGTAAATCATGCTATGATGATATTATATATGTTGCAAGTTTCTATGCTAAGTTGCGATGTTACAAAGCCATGATGTTATTATGTTGTAGTTAGCTTATGAATCATGATGTTGATTATATATAATTGGGCCATGATGATTCACATGATAAATCACATGTACCAATGCAAGTTTAGATTTATTAGTATGTATAATCTCACATATTGTATGACATCTATTTAGATCTAGAATTATGACATCTATTTAGATCTAGAATTATGCTATGACATGTGTGAGTTCTATGTGTTAGATGCTAGTTCACACCATCATTATGTTGCACAAACCACATATGCAAGTTTATACATGAACTTGGGTTATGATCATATTATGTAAGTTGTGACATTTAACCAAACAAGTTGACACCTTTAGATCCATGACATGTGTAGTTTTATGCAAGTTTCACCCCTGTTATGGTTAGATCTATTTTATTTGTCTATATGTTGTGATAATTTATCTTTGTGCTATGAGTTAGACTATTCGTGTCTAACGTATATTTTGCGTTGAATAAGCGAACGTATAACGTGGGGTAGGGGTAATATTAAGGAATTAATATTAAGAAATTGGGGTGCAGTTGATATGATTTTGCATACCGTAAGTGGAAGGCCATAATTGAGTCAATTATGGACATCATTAAAATTGGAATTAATTAATGATTTGAATAGGGATATATTTAAAACTGGGGTAAAAGATTATAAGTGTTAATCAATGCTTAGGACACGAGGTTGGACTCGTTTGTGACGTAAAACTGCCCGGACCCGCCCGGCAAATCTAGTAGTCACAAATGTCAGCCCAATGTGAGAGGTTCTAGGCCCAAACTAAAGAATAACAGTTGTAAAGACACGAGGTCAGACTCTTTTATGGTATAAGATTGCCCGGACCCGTCCGGCGAATCCAGCTGCCATAAATGTCAGTCTAATGTGAGAGGTCTTTATAAGGTTATGACCTTAATGAATTAAGAAATACTTAACCAGATAAACATGTGAGGTGGGACATGGGGGTTAAGTAGGTGCCTTGGGTGGCATGAGGAATCTAGTGGGTGCCTTTAGTGGCATTTGAAATACGATTAGTAAGACTTAACCAAACACACATGTAAATGAACATGACTAAGAAGAGGGTTAAGTGGGATATACTAGTGGGGACAAGCTTTGGTGGATAGCTTGTGGTAAGTAATTGGGGGCCCATTTCAACCAGTAACCCAAACGTATCTTTGTGGGCTCGACCCAAATCGA
Source organism: Allium sativum (assembly GCA_030737875.1). Taxonomy (NCBI): domain Eukaryota; kingdom Viridiplantae; phylum Streptophyta; class Magnoliopsida; order Asparagales; family Amaryllidaceae; genus Allium; species Allium sativum. The sequence goes on from CM060913.1 coordinate 832,061,520, forward strand.
GGACGGGACACACATACTGGGCTTGACTATAAGAGGCCAAACGGGTTAGCGGTGGCAACGCAAGTCCAATGGGTTTCATATGCGTGTGTGGACCCAGGCTGGTAGGTAAGACGTTGTTGCATCGTGTAGGTATAAGTCGTGCATCCTTAGGCTGTATCGGGTTGCCACTTTATGGGAGTGGTACACCCCACTGTGGGACCAACACGGGTATCTACGAGTAGGGAGCCGATCGAAAGTGGGTAGTGGGGTACACCTAGCAGAGATAGGGGCAGGCGGCACCTATGTAGTCAGCTAGGGGTACATGAAGTTATTTATAAAACTTCTAGGTGAAGCAAGTTGGATCAACCTTTAGGGTGACTGGTGTGGTGCAGTATAGTTATTATTTGTTAGTAATTAGGTGTGCCTTTAACGTTATCTTTATCTTCTCTTCCATACCCAATAGTTCATAGACATTTCCTTATTTTCCAGCTTGTGCCTCAGTCTAATTATTTTGATAATAGTATTGTTAGAATTATCATACTCGCCAGACTTTATGTTTGACCCCCTCCATTTTTATCTTTTCCCCCCTCCAGGTCCTCAGGGTGGGCCCAGCTCTATCGGAGTTGATTGGATTGCTTTATCTCTCTTTTGGAAAGCTTGGACCGCTGAAGTAAAGTCCAGCTTGTTATCTTCTTTAATGGCTATTTATGTAATGGGGTTATGTATTTTGTTTTATCAAGATGGATATTGTACTTGACTCTGATTTATGGTTTTATGATGTAACAAACATGTTTAATTTCCGCTGCAATGAAATAAAGTTTTAGATTTCCAAGTACTATTTATTATCTGTCTTGTTGTAATTTTTTTGTTCTATATTCACTTAAAACCTCCATGGAAGTTAATGCATTCCCTTTGTGATTGACATTAATGGACGTGGGGTGTTACATTCATAAACATCTTATACATTCATTTATAATCATCTTTCTAATTGCAAATAATTTGCAAATGTAATCTTTTAAACCATTTGGAAATATTCAATTCTAATTCAACAAATTCTTTTATTATGTAAATCCGTTTCATAACATTCCCCATATTACTTAGTTTATATGTATTTCCATTTGTAACTCCCTATTGGCAAATCTTGACTTGAAAACTTAAATATTAAGTATTTTTCCAAATCCAGTTACATTCCAAATCAATATCCCATTTCTAATTTTATTTATTCACCAACCTCATTCACAAAATGTCATTTAATCACATTTCATATATTTATAAACAACAATTGCAGATACGTTCATTTGTTTACGAAAAATCACTAATAAATTCCTTTAAATCAATTATTGTACATTTCCAATCCCATCAGTCAATTTCAACGTTTAAACATCTTTTAAAATTTCATTTACGTCGTTGAGCTCTTCTTTGAAATCACTTTAAGGTTCCCATTTAATTAAAACAATTTAACCATTCATTTATTCATATTTCGGAATTCCCATTTATTTATAATGTAAACAGTTTAAAAAATATAAATAAATCTCCAACGTTTATTTTTAAAATAAACATCGCATTTCAAATATAACTTTGAAAATGTTCACAATCAATTTAATATCGATTTCAAAATCTTTTATTTATCAATGGTGCAAAAGAGGTAAGTACCTACTGAAATACCAAACTGTGAAATATTAACCAATTTCACATCCAAATGAACACAACAAAACATATTGATAAACATTACCAATATTAGTGAGGAATCCTGTTGGATTCCTCCAACCCATCAATCCCTGCATCACAAATTCATATTTTAACATATATAATAATATAATAAAAATTAACAGCTACTAGTGAGGAATCTAGTTGGATCCCTCAAACCTGTTTTTCCCTACACCCAAATATGGTTACCTCAAATAGAATTATTCAATAAGAATTATCCAATTTAAACTAATAATTTCTATAACGATTAATAGGGACTATTTAACATCAACCAATTTATATTAACTAACAATTCAAATGATTAAATTAAATATGTTTATAAATGTAACCAATAAGGTAAGTTACCTCAGTTAGTTCCAATGGTTAAAATAACGGTTTGGTGTTTCACTGAAATTAAACAACATTTAATTCCATCAGTTGAATCAATATACAAATATATATATTAAACAAACAATCAACCATTAGCAACCATAGCACACAATTATAAAACTTGACTTCTATAAAATATAAGTGGGAAGAACTGAGTGAGTTTAACTCACCTTGATCTGATTTATCTTTGAATTGGTTCATTCAGTTAAATTAAATAAGCATTTGATTTAACTGAAAATCTTGGTTGATTCCAATTCCATCCATTTCTGTTCCATAACATAGTGTTTATCAAAATGAATCCAATGGTATATCGCTTGTCTGATTCTATTAAAATATGTAATGGTTATTGATATTTAAAATTTATTTAATTAACTCTTAATTATAATTAGTTTAAAATTAATTACCTTTTATTTAAACTAAAGGTCGATCAAATCTGCTACTGTCTCCATCTTCAGAATGGTTCCTCCTACATCAATTCATACATTAGAATTAGGAGTCTAATTATATAAAGATATATTTCCTAAATTAATAATTAGTTAAATCTTAATTACATTTATATTTGCAAATGAGGTCGATTTACTTCTGTCCATTCCCGTTCGTGCTTCTTGCTTCTTCAACAACCTATGGAAAAAAACTCCGCTTCCAAAACCGTCGAACTGTGCCTCCCATTATCGACCGATCGTTGATCAGCGACCACTAGCAAAAGCATCGTATTCCCCTCACCTACCGCCTCAAGCAACTTTCCACCTCTCTGCACCATTGCTCCAGTAACCACGGTCAACTCCAGCGCACCCCAGATGAAATTTCAATCTCTACACCACTTTCGCGTCTTCCTCCCTCCACCTGGAGTTCATCGGAGACTTCCAAACTGCCAGCCACCTTGCACTCGATCTCCACCTCAAACGTCACGTAACCCGCCTCCACCGATCAATGAAAATGGCCCCTCAAACATAGAAACTCTTCAATCGAGATACTGGCCTCTCCGATGATCAAGATCCAATCATTACAATTGAGATTCAAGATATCACTGAGATGAACACGTTTGTTGTTAGGAATTTTGTGAATGGATTCATAGATTTTGAGATATTAGAGGAAGAAAATTTATAGTTTTTCAGTCGTTTAGAAATAAAAGCGGCTGCATTGAAACTGGTTGACCAGGCACTCACTAGATTTAGGGTTTGAGCCCATTTTGGATGGCAAAATATGTGTATATATAAGGCATGAAGTTAATATAATATTAATATATAAACTTCGGGTTGAAGTAACATATAAAACTACCACATACGCCTTCCGTTTTCAACGAAAATTGAAATCTTAGCATAAAATGACATTCCGGACACGATGAAACAAGCTACGTCGAATTTCGAGTGTGAAAATTTCTTTATAACTCATATATGTGAATTGACACACATTTAATTGCGTATAACCACATATTAAATCCAATTGACTTGAAAATTGAAATACTAAATTATAAATCATTACAAATTTAATAAAATTAATTTCATCGAAAACTCAGTTCTTAGATAATCAGATATTCTAAATTTCCAATTTAAGTCGACAAAATGATTAAATAAAAACAGAGACATTTTTGGCTACCGTTGCCACATAAGACACTGGAATGCCACGAAATTTAATATCGTACAATAATTTATCGTTATAATTCCAATGAAACTAATTTCATGGAAAATCGAGACCATTTGCAAAATAGCTATTTTTAAGGCTTATAATAATTTTGATAAAAAATTAATTTAATTCCAAAATAATTAAATTAAATAATAATAAATTATTATTGTCATAAATATGAAAATAAAATATATATTAGCTTCAAATATAAAATAATATGGCATATACAACTCAGTATCATCAATATCGAGTCAAAATGGCATCAAATTATATATAAAAACCTTATTAATTTATTAAATAACGTTATCATTTATTAACGATTTCCACAGCGAGTATTTTGAATTTTGAATTTTGAATTGGACATAACTAACAATCTATAACACGAAATCTCGAATTTTCTCTTTCATTAGAAAATTATAACCAATAAGATTTCAACATTTCTTGCTTCACAGAAATCCGACTTATATCGGATCCTGTACATTCGATGGAAATTCAAAACTCAATGTTATGAACTACCACGTCGTTTCAAGCTCGTTTATAATTAAATATAAATTTAACATTCAAACTTCATTTTCAATAAACAAATTAAATATTAAAATCCATTTAATATTCCAAATATAATATTTAAACAGATTTAAATAATCAAATTCAAGTGACCGTAAAATCAGTTTCACTACATTCTTCCCCCTTAAAAGAATTTCGTCCCCGAAATCACGAAGGTAAGAAAAATATTACAAACCCCTTTTATCTTTGAAATCCAATTTATTTTAAATCAAAACAAATTCAATATTATCAATATTAAAATCCAATTTCTCCGATGAGATGAGTAATTCGATTTGGGAGGACAGGGAAGTTGGCACCAAAATATATTGGTCTATTTCCTATACTCGAGAGAATTGCAACTCCAGCTTACAAAATTCACTTATTAGACTGATTTCCCACAGTGCATGTTGTATTTCACATTTCTCAGCTTCTGAAGCGTGTACATGATCCAGACTTGATCATGGAAGAAGATAATCAACCAATATTAGATATTACTCCGAGTTTAGCTTTTCGTAAGGAACCAATAAAGATTATTGGCAAAGAAACTAGAGTAAGGAACAAGAAGGTGCATTTAGTTAAAGTGCAATGGAGTGGAGATCCTAGAGACTGTATATGGGAGACGGAAGATAGCATTAAACAGACTTATCCAAGGTGTAGAGTGAATAACCCAGATTAGCTCTTGTGGGAGGTACATTTATGTTAAGTTACATTGCTATTTTGTTTCCTACTTTACTGTTTTCTTCCTTTTCGAGGACGAAAGTTCTAAGTAGTGGAGGTTGTAACAACCTGGAATTTCACAACAAATTTAAATTTTATTTTTAATATAATTTTAAGGAAAAATGCGCTAGAATTTAAAAGTTTGATTTTTAAATCAACGCTTAGCCCTTAAAAATTGAAATTTTGTTAGGAAGCTTAGAATTTGACGAGATAAATTTTGTTGGATTTATAATGACAAATCATTGTTGAGTTCCAAAATGTGTGTCGAACGGAGTCAGTATGTGGCCGTGCGCAATAAAACGGTTCAGGGTAAAGTTGACCATTAATTTACAAAGGAACATTGTTGAGACGATCTCAGAATTCGATTCGCTTTTTTTGGATTCGTATCAATGAATAATGAAAGAAAAAGTAAGTTTCATTATTTTTGGAGATGTTGTGTAGGCACGAGCTGATTTAACGCATGCCAAAATAAATAAAAGTGACAAAACCTGAGCTAGAGAAAAAATTAAAACGGAAGGCCAAACGAACTCGTAATTCGATGAAACTTGGTTCGTTAGATTCGAATTAGCATGTTTTATTTTGCGCCAGAAATTTGGAGCAAACAGAGATCGTTTGCAGTCAGACGGTCAGAGAGAGCGGGAGATAAATTCCTACTTAAACTCTCCATTCTCTCTTTCTCTCCTCACTTCTCTTCATTTCCTCCTTCCTCCAAAATTCCCAAATCCATGGCCTCCACCAAAACCCTAACTCCACTTTTCTTCTCCCTCTCCTCCTCTCCCTAGCCCGAGCCTAGACCCTCCCACTACCCTACGGCAGACCCACCCCCCTCCCTACGCGACGCAACACCCCCCTCTCTTCCTCCACCACTTCAAAATTCCTCCTTTTCTCATATAAGCCTTCCTACACCTCCTACACCTCCCCCTACCTCTTCTAAACATCATTTACACTCTCTTAGCTCTCTTTAATTCCTTCACAAAATCCGGACAGTGGAGATTTAAAGTTCGAGCACCCCACAAGAGCTTGATTTCATCTCATTTAGGCGTTGGAAAGCATTGGAGCAAAACTTGAGCACTTTGGGTCTTCGGATTACCATATTCAAGCTTAGTAAAGTCGCATTATTCCGCACTTAAAGAATTGGCGGAGTGGAACTCGCGGTGAGAAATTTTATCTCACTTTAGAAAGGGGTAGATAGATTTGTAGAATCATTGAAATATTTTTATTTAGTTAAAAATATGATTTTTAACTAATGTTATACATGAGATTATTTTTAGTTAGATAAAAATATGATTTTTAACTAACGTATAACATGGAAAAAATCTAGTTAGTTAAAAATGTGATTTTTTACTAATGTGTTTGATGTAGCTTACATGCACGAGATGTAAATAAAAATATATTGATGTTAGAAGATTGTAACTAGAATAAATAAAATCAACTACGGAGTAATATGGTAATAAAATTTATAATGACGTTCCGTAAGCTACTACTGATGTAAAAATATTATTTTTAATTGTTTATGCAAGTAAGTATATTTGATTGAGTAGTTGGTGACTAAAAATATTTAATCATGTTTGTTGATGTTCATATATACATATACATATACATATACACACACACATATATATATATATATCTTTTTAGTTCAACACTTGAACTATTCGCGAATCATTTGCATTAGTAGCGTTGTATGGACATGTGACACTCGCATGGCATACAACTTGGATGGACACTTGGGGCGCCTTGAATGGCATTAGATGTTGAGTATTTGCTTATTTATGATTTTATGCGTGCATTGGATGTGAGCGATGGACTCTGGATTAATTAAACATCACTATAAGAATAGAAAGTGTATGTTGGATTATACTACGTAAGCATAGCTGGACATGCCTATATACGCATGTAGTTGCTTGATGCTTATATGACGTGAACCGTATTGTATTCATTTATTTGATGCTATACGGCGAGAACAATGACTAAAGGCCAGGTATACTGCATATTGATCCGATGTGGCAGAAAACATGATTTGGAATAAATTGAAGTAATAAATAAATTTGCAAGATTAATAATAAACCCTACACAGGTTAGGAGGTGACAAAAATATACACGTCACTCTTGCGTAGTTACGGTACTGGGAAATGGGGTAATTAAATTGTATACATCACACGGGGGTGATGTGTAAGGCATAATGGTTACTCACATGATTTTTAATTCCCACACGGGCATTGAGATTATTTATTTTTATACATTTCTCAATGTACACATGTTGTATTGATATACTGTGATTTGCTGGAGCTGTTTTAGGCCATTTCTGAATTCTCGGATCCCTCTGTACAAATGATGTTATGGCGAAATTTTCCAAAATTTAAGAGCGTTAGTCAAATAAATAGTTTGGAAGCCGTTGAATGAATTATATCTTTACATATATAGCGAGTAACTGTTTTAAATTAAAATAAGCATTTAGAACATGAAGTAAACCAATTATGATTGGTTTATAAAAATGAAAGTGGTTAAGTGTGATTCGACAGGAAACTTATTAAATGAATTTTGGGTATATTGTGACGGAGTATTTAATTCGATGACCGAATTGAATTCTCGATTAAACCTTTTAAATAAGGTAGTAAAATGAATTATGAATGCCCTAACGACTTAATCAAAATGAAGATTTGATTTGATTTATATATGAGAGAATTAACTGAAAAGACCGAGTTAATTCTCATTTCAAATAATTAAACGACGTCTAAAAGTCAAAGAAATAAAGATGGCGCAAGACCGACAGTCTTCACATCGAATGGGTTACTACTAATGCCATTGATATGGGTACCAACATTGAAAAGGTTATAGTGGTAGTTGTCCGGATGTACTTGTTGATTGTCCAGATATGCTAGGGTCTCTCTCTTGTATTGGACATATGAGACGAGGAATAAGGTACCTACGGTTTCGTTCGGACCTAGAACGGACATATGAATGGATTATATGTTTGACATTGCATTGTGTGCTATGTTCCCGATCTCTGCTAAATATACATCTGTTTGGTGGCGGAGAATTTATTCTCTTGCTTAGCACCCTTCTCTGAGACATATGAGCTTAAAGGTTATATAATGGTGGAAATCAGTGACATCATATGGATTGACAGTGTGGCATATCAAGATACATGTGATCAAGGCTTTTGTTGAAAAGAAAAGTCTAGTGGTTGATGATCAAATCATAGCTTTAAGTAGCTTAACTTTGTGTGTAGCATTGATTCGCGAGCCTCACACCCCAATATGAGTCTAAAACGGGATAGTGACTACAGGCAGTGCATGCGTTTCTGTAACGGCCCGCAAATCCCTACTATCTGAGTTACCTAATAACACCACACGTCCAACCCAAATTGCACAGAAATACGAATCATTATCAGAAAGAAGTTAGAGGATGAGAAATAGAAAGAAAGAAATATTAAATAACATAACTTTAGAAATGCAAATCATTAACTGTATATATACATACCATTATCAGAGCACAACAGTTATTTCTGGAACAGTTATAAACACTTGTTTCCAGATCCAACATAGTACACATCGAAAATATTATAATCTATAGCTAACTGGTGAAGCCTCCTACTTCCAGCTCTTCCAAGTGAATCTGAAAAATCCCGACTACTTGATTGCCCGTACAAATTTGGGCACCCAAGAGTTTAGGGAAAACAAACAAAGTAAACTTTGGGTCAGTCATGGGACAGGTGTGAGTAAACTCCAATCATTTGTCTAACTTTAAAAATCCTTTCGAAAGAAATGATAATCGTAAGACCGATCCACACATAAACACGGAAGGTTTTTACCTTACGATAACCCAAAATATCTTTGATATCAAATCCAGTGATATTATAATAATGTCTACATCAAATAAATATAATCTTGCGGAAGGCTTGCATCTCACGCTCCATATATGATATAAAATCAAAAATCGCAGGGCGTTTATTAGAGATTGGATTTCCAACATGACAAGGTATAGAACCACCTGCCGATAGTGTATATCTAGAGAGGAATACACTGGGTTCAATAAGAACATCTTGCAACCCGGCCCGCACATGACCAACCACCCATTTCGCTTGAGTGTATCGAATGTATATCACCAACGGTTGGGATCAGCAACCGTTTCCTAAATGGGACGGCATCGAATAGAATAAGGAACTAAATGAATCTCTAGATAGGTGATTATACACCCTAATGGGAGCGACCCACATGGCCATGCTGCCGGCCCGATTTTTTTCATTTCCCGGTTGTTCAGGCCTGAGGCTACAATTTCTTGCAATTCATTTTATAGCACAATCACCTTGAATGTCACATTGTCAGTTCCGTTAATCACTAATTGATTTGCACAAATATATTCTGGATATTATGCTAAGGGAATAAATCTGTTGCCACCATATAGATATATATCTATACAAACCAACATATGCGATCATTGGAAATACTTTGTCAGACATTCGTCCATATACGTTCGTTCTGGGATTGAACGAAACCGATGGCACAATTTCTATTAATAGAAAAAAGTCCTTGCACTTCACTCCATCTTCGATTACCTTCATATAATCTGATTCGCAACGCTACTGCCAATACAGAGTGGTTCACGGATAATAATCCAACCGATCTCTCCATATTGACAACGATATGGGCAAACACTTCGATAGTCGGTTCTTTAACTATCGAAGAGAAATAAACAAACATCCATTAAAAACATCAAACAATCACTGGGCCTGTTAGTTAATATTTCATTAATTAATTCACTTCATCATTTCCCTATCAAATATTTGTTAACCAAATATTTTCAGTAATCTTATTGATCTCTTACGCTAGTTGGAAAAAAACATTTCCCTATATCACCTTCTTTTATTTTCTATGCTTAGAAAATATATTCTATTCGCAATTGAAAACATTTTCAATCACTTATCTCTTTCACGACTACTTTAATTATACTTAGGAAATATTTACTTTTATATTTCCAAAATTTCCACCACTTGGGTTAAAACGAATGCTGTGTAAAACATCGTTACAACAACCCAAATATATTTTATTCAACTAACTAATATTCAACACTTCTCTTCGAGATTGGATCTTGCTATTTATCAGTTAAAAATGAAATCAATCAAGTTGGGGTAAAATTACCTCTCAGACCTTGAATGAAAACATCATTAACTTTAAAACGGACAAAACTACTTACCTCGAATAATCAACATTATAAAAACCAATTATTCATTTTAAACGTATATATGTTTCTCTTTCTATTACCACATTATCGATTTCCTTTTTGTTTATAATATTCTATTTTAAATTCGTTTCCTTATCGAATTCAATACATATACTGATATATTGATTTCTAGCCATCAAAATTTCGTAAAAATATTCTAACTCCTTAAATTTCCGGAAAATTTCGCCATAACCTCCTTTGTACCTGGAGCATCGGGATATTTCAAATAGCCTCCTATGGCCCTCACCAATCCAAAAGAAAAAGAAAAAAACCAAGCGGCTTGCCGATACGGCGCATAAAACCTCATATATGATTTTAAACATGTACCTTATTGTCGGCACATAAATTAAAATCTTCATATACTTCATCCCATACCTGTCTAATACATGCTCACCTGTTTTCAATTCAATTCAACACTATCCAATCGTTTTAATTCAGTTTCGCTGACTTATTCTTTAATTAGCTATTTTTCCTATTTCACTTCTTTGTTTGAACATAACATGTTCAAATAAAATATTTAACTTGCTCATAACCAAATTGAATTCTCAATTTCAATTCTAGTTTTCTTTTCTATTTCGAATATAACTTTCCAAATCGAATTCACTTATTCAAAGCCCAATATTAATTCAAAATCTCATTAACTAATTACTACTCGAATTAGTTAATTTTATTCAATAATCAAAAATCTGATTTCCGTTTCAAAAATCAATTCATCACTCCACTTGAGTTCATATATAATTTACAACTCATAATCTACAATTTTCTAAATAGAAATTTAGATTTTATTCGCTTAAAATCCTTTTATAAAATAAAATAAACCGTGATGGTTTTAAATGGTTATGGCGCTGTTTTTCTGAAAATTTGATTTTGATATAACTCAAAATCTATTCGACGAAATCCAGATTTTTCTCCTCCATTAGAAAACTATTATCAAATCGGTCCTGACGTTTCTTGTTTCAAAGAATTCCGACTTCAATTGAGTTCTGTATACTCCATTGAAGTTCGAAACGACAATTTACAAAATGCCGTGCTGCGACGAGCTCGTTTTAATTATATTTATAAATATAAACATTTGAACTTCGTTTATAATAAATTCAACCCCATTTGTGGCAACCCGCCCCGCACCAACCGTCGCATCCATAGGATATGCCCAGCCAATACGGGACGGATCGTTAGAAAGAAAGAAAGTGGAGAAGGAAAGGAAACAATGAACCTTCATAGAACCTGTAACACATCTCACAGCGCATGGGATAAAATATAATATCAACATACTTTAGCATAAACAGATGAGACAGTGCATAAGCTGAAGAACTAAACAACATAGCAGCGGAAAATCCAAATACAGCTTATGTTCCAAACTACCATTATTACAACTTTTCATAACTGTCTCTAAAGCAAAGTAAGATAGGTATACTACTAATGCCCAAAGTAGATACCAACAGCGACACAGGGAGAATAATAAGAGATAATACGTAGGAGCCTCCTGCTCGTCTCCGGCAGCTACCCGTGCACTACCAGTCAACCTGTCTCTAGTCTGCTCGTGTGAGCACCCAGAGTAATAAGAAGAGACATAAAACTCTGGGTCAGACAAAAGTCTGGTATGAGCGATAAGCAACAAAGCATACATCTCTAAGATGAACAATAACAGGTATAATACTCTAAGAAATCATACCTGAACCTGGACCTGCAACCAAAGAGTTAGCACTACATACTGTACAATTCTCTAAGGTGCCACTAACATATGGTGTAAGAAATACGGGGGTGGGGGTGTGTATGTCATAGTGATAGCAACCAAAACAAGCATAGCAACCATCCTCACATCTCTCACTCAGTGCATAAAGCATACGATATCCACTACTCGATCACCCAATCCTTGGTTACGATCACTTTGCTCCATGGAGTCACCATGACACCATTGCACTGATCCATAGCCACTAATCTGTCCATAAGTGGTAAACTAAAGTTATGGATATCGATAACCCCTTCGCACACGTCCCGCAGCAAAGTCCAAACCGTGAAGTGAACTCATTGGTTCCCATCTGGATCCTGAGCTCTAACTTCTATTTGGACTACCTTTGCATCTCGGGTTATTGGTTGAATTAGAGTTGGCCTTCAGAAGGGACGTCACGTAGCAGCAGCTTCAAATCCGGTTCGGTTCGGTCTATACGGTTCGGCACGTGATGCTCAAGCTCTCCATTCGGTTCGGCTAGACTCCCTTTCCTCGGTTCGGTTCGGGTTCAAGCTCCATCAACTCGTGGTCATCTTCAAGCTCATGGTGCGCCATCGGTTCGGTTCGGTGTATCCCTGCTCCATCGGTTCGGGTCAGATACTTCACTTCGGGTCGGGTCGGTGTCCTCCTCCGGGTCGGGTCGGGTTACTGTCTTCCTTCCAGTTTTCTCCGATCAGCTCCCTAGTTTTCCATCTACTCCGATCCGATCCGCTCCCTTCGCTTTACTCCAGTCGTAGCCTTCCATTCTTGAGTCGATCCGATCTGGCCTCCATTACTCTTCCGATCCGATCCCCTTGTCCACTCCAACTCTAAGCAAACGGGCTTCCTTCTCGCCAAGCTTCCTATGTGCCAAGCTCCGGTTCGGGTTTCTTGCCCAGTTCACATATCCGATCCGAGCCCTCATCCGATCCGATCCGGTTCGGAGCCTGCACACTTCTGCAACTTTCCAGCGAGCTTTCTACGCCATTCGACGACGTTTTCGACCAATCTAACTATTCTAATCAATCACAAAGCATATCATACAGTCATAGCAACATGTATAAACATCCACAAACAGCAAAACAACAATATGATATGTCAAAACGGATCAAACATACCCAAAAACCCATATTTTCCCCTTAAGCATGTTTGAGCAAATCTAACGATATGATTAGCAAATCTTAACCAAATTAGCCAATTTTTCATACAGAGACCTAAAATAATATTTCAGAATTTATGAATATTTTTCCAGATTTTTAACATGCATAATTTCGCTAATTATCACTAATCACCCCTTAATCCCCTAAAGCATGGTCTAACCATACGATTAGCAAAACATGTCCAAATTAACCCAAATTTTTATCAGAGCCATAAATTATTATTTTAGAATTTTGGGAATTTTTCTGGATTTTTCTGAGCCAATATTTCGCTAATCTTCGCTAATTACCATAATTAGCCTTAATTAGTGAAGAACAATGCAAATCACTCACCTTTGCCACAAAGTAAACTATAGATCTGAAATGATTCTCTGTTTGGGTTGAATTCCAATGCTTAGCAGCAGCTCCAACTCTGATTTGATGTTGATTAGCCTTGGTTTGATGCTAATTAGCTTAATCTTCAATTAGAAAGTGTTTAGAGGTGATTTGGGATGATTCTAGATGTTGGAGGCCATGACTAGGTTGAAGGAAAGCAAGTGGCGGCTCGAAAAATGAGGAAGAAACCGAAATCCTAACCCTATCAGCCCTCATATACCCCTAAACCCGAAATCCCCCATTAGGCCTAGTTGCTAATCACCCGGTTTGGCCCAATTAAGCTGTTTTTCCACTTCCGAACCTTAATTCAGCCCTACAGCCCAAACGGTAAATCGGCTTGACTAATGTGACCACTCTACGGAATTGTAAACCATCATTCGAATCCAATGGAAGTGGTTTCAGGTCAAAATTCTTTTCCAATCAAAAGTTATGGACGAAACAAGATCAACTAGGGGCAAAACGGTCATTTAAAAATCGGCAAAAATCATGAACATGGGAAATGACCCTACTAGTCGTTTCCCAAAGTTACATGACTATACGACTTCGTATCAAAGAGAAATAAATATTCTACGATCTTCCGATGCGTAGAATGCGGGTCGTTACACTCTCCCCCCCTTAAGAAATTTCGCCCCCGAAATTCCTTAACTAAGAAACAAACAATGGGTCTCGCATGCCTATCAACCAATTTCAAACAATCAAACATACATGATAGCACAACAAGCATATCCCAGCATGCGGTTTACTAACAAGGGAAGAACCATCGCCCCTTGGACTTTCACTAATTTCGCCGTCTCCCTTCGTAATTTCTTCGTATCGTCCTCGACAATGCGAATCGGTCTCGCGGTTCCCAACCGCCTTGGGTTATATTTCGATATCGTCCAACCGTTTTGGCGAAATAGCTAAATCAAAATCATGCGTAAACTTCCTTAACTGAGAAACATGAAATATGTCATGTACTCCTGGCATCTTTTTAGGTAATCCAACCCCATTCGTCAAATTACCAACTACATTCCAAATATCCTTTCGAGTCTAACCCGAATCTTGCCTACATCCACACTGTACGTCCAACGTATACTCACCTCCTAGAGGCAAACTAGATCCATCCAATGACCCTAGGCACTACATCCATATCCGTACTGTACGTCTAACGCACATTCACCTTCCAAAGGTGAACTAGATCCATCCAATGAATCTAGGTACCCTACCCACATTCGTACTGCACGTCCAACGTACATTCACCTTCCAAAGGTGAACTAGACTCATCCAATGAATCTAGGTACTCTACCTACGAGTCCAAGTCTAACTTGAAGCTCCTATATCCGTTGAATCTCCAAAATCAACGGACACTCCACAATGCCCAAACATACTTCAAGTCTAACGTAAAGTATCTTACCCCGTCATATCACCATGATTAACAAACTTATTCTATTCCATTCAACAGAATCCTACAGGTGATAGTCTACTCAAGAGAAGAAAGATAGGAACAAACATAGCAATCATAGCATCCATCAAACAAATCCTATCCATCACCTGCTAAAGCCATAAATACGTCTATACCTGTATGTCTGGTCTAACCAACATCAATAACTAATGGAAGCCCCGCCTCCAAACAACCCACCGTACGTCCAACATACATTTATCCTCCAAGGATAACTAAAACTAATGGAAGCCCCGCCTCCAAACGGACTACCGTACGTCCAACGTACGTTTATCCTCCAAGGATAACTAGATCACGTCCAACGGATCCAAGGTAATGGGCGTCCCCATATACCCCTGCTTTTAGTCCTCCTAAAATACTTGAGTCCAACCCAAGTCTACCCGTTTTCTTGCTGCCCTCTCGAGTCCAACTCGAGCCGAATCCAATTCCTTGCAGCCTTCTCGAGTCTAACCCGAGCCAATCTATAACTCAGACCCAGTCTTGAGTATTCATCATCGACAAACTCTAGTCTAACGTGAGCCGTCTCCCTATTTATTGCATCTCTAAGATCAATCAAACACCTATTTTATTTTACGAGTTCAAGTCCAACTTGAATCGTCCCAACCTTCGTTGCATCTTCCATGATCAACGAGTACATCCTATTCTTTCAAAAAGAACATCAACATAGGGTCCTAAACAATCCATCACTTTGCATCTTTCTCGAGTCCCACTCGAGTCATCTCATAACCTTATTGAGTCTAACTCGGGTAATCTATACCATCGAACATTCCTATCATGTTACGAGCTGTACATCACTCCTCGAGTGCACCAAGATATCATCCAATGAGAATCACAACAACCACTTATCTCTCACGCTAACCATCCTAGTCGACCTCGACATTCCCCAAGCACAAGCCCCAAAGGCCTAAACCAATATCAGACAAGCACCCAAGGAACATCTCCTCCGAGTTCAGACAATATACGTGAGATGATATAAGCAAAACATCCAAATATTCAAGCATCCATAACCGACTTTGGCTATCCTCGCCAATCTTGCTTGAAACTATCGTCGGTCGCATGACCAAGTCCCGACCAAACTACTGTACATCCAATGTACATTTGCTTCTCTAACTCCCGTTATCTTCTTCATCATAAGGTAGGCGATCCAATACCACCTTTCGTCCATCATTCACTCTAACGGTCGTCAAAGACTCTTCGCAATCTACTACCACTCTATACCTTTGGAGTCAATCGGCTCCCAAAAATCAAGCCAAACCTAGTAAAGCTCGAAATAAAGCAATCACAACAAACATACATCCATGACTCGATAAGACCAAATTACGACAAATCCTACAAAGGCTAGTCAAACCACCCATCGGGTTTGTCACTACTAGAGGTCTATCGACTATCGGGTTCCAATTCCAACTTATCCACCAGGTTACTAGACATAAAAGAATGGAAAAATCCCGACATCAAACAAAACTAGAATAGGAACATCATAAATAGAAAGCATACCTCGAATAACGACACCTTTTTCCTTCTGCGCCGCAGTTGGGGCATTCGACGAAGAAGGAACGGCGTTGATAACATACGCTTTCACGATCTGCTTCTCCCTAGGAGGTTGTGGACATTCATTCTTGTGATGCCCCGCTTGCCCACAATTGAAGCACTTCCTTTCCCCAGGCTTTTCTCGACAATCTCTAGCATAGTGGCCCTTCTTGCCACAGCTAAAACACTCAGAATCTTCCCTGCTTTTCTTCTTTGGACCATCCTTAGCTTGGGCCTGATTCTGCTTCCTTTTGCTCTGGGGATTCTCCTTACCTCCACCGCTTGCTTGCGGCTTTGGTTCCTCTGCTGATGTAATAGCAACCTCAATCTTTGGCTTAGGGTAAAGGCTCTCTGACCTTAATGCTTTTCCCACAATCAAGTCAAACGTCTCATCGATGTGGTTTATAAGCCTTTCCCCCAAGTATCCATCCAAGCCAGTTATGAACTTCTCATTCTTCTTCTCGGCAGTATCAATCAAAGATAATCCATATTTCGACAAAGTGTCGAACTCAGCAACGTACTCCGAGATAGCCCTGCCATTTTGCTTCAACTCCAGAAACTTCCTAAACAACTCTGATTTCTGAGCAGCTGGGATAAACTTATCACTAAAGCGAGCCTTGAACTGATCCCAAGTAATCTGATCCTCGGGAGTAGCTGCTTTAATGGCATCCCACCAATTCATTGCCCGTCCTTGCAGCTGACGGGATGCTAGCCTTCTCTTCATCGCATCCTCGATACCCAAGTCCTCAAAGATGCGCTCGCAGCTATCCAACCAATTCTGAACATCCGTAGCCGATTCTGTTCCGTGGAACGGCTTTCCACCAAGGTTAGTATAATCCTTGCTCAGCTTGGCGAAATCAACCCTAGGCGCCTGCACCGCTGCACCACCACCATTAGCAGCATTAGGGACTGCTCCCTGAGCATCCCTAATCATATCTCGCATGAAGTTGGTGAACATCGTCCTCAAGTCTGGGTCATTCCTATTGTTACCCCTTGGACCATTGTTCCTCATGTTTCGGCTCATCGTTCAATCTGTAAAGAGAACGAATCAGCCATCTCCATAGTGGTACTAGTGCAGTGCGACTTCATCCTTACTAATACTACTAGTATATATATAACTAGCTTTTGAAAACCAAAATATAACAAATACGCGCTCTCGTATACGTATACTATCTCTCCCTGGTGTCTTTCCCTAGGTTAACTTCGCAACCTAGAGCTCTGATACCAAGTGTGGCAACCCGCCCCGCACCAACCGTCGCATCCATAGGATATGCCCAGCCAATACGGGACGGATCGTTAGAAAGAAAGAAAGTGGAGAAGGAAAGGAAACAATGAACCTTCATAGAACCTGTAACACATCTCACAGCGCATGGGATAAAATATAATATCAACATACTTTAGCATAAACAGATGAGACAGTGCATAAGCTGAAGAACTAAACAACATAGCAGCGGAAAATCCAAATACAGCTTATGTTCCAAACTACCATTATTACAACTTTTCATAACTGTCTCTAAAGCAAAGTAAGATAGGTATACTACTAATGCCCAAAGTAGATACCAACAGCGACACAGGGAGAATAATAAGAGATAATACGTAGGAGCCTCCTGCTCGTCTCCGGCAGCTACCCGTGCACTACCAGTCAACCTGTCTCTAGTCTGCTCGTGTGAGCACCCAGAGTAATAAGAAGAGACATAAAACTCTGGGTCAGACAAAAGTCTGGTATGAGCGATAAGCAACAAAGCATACATCTCTAAGATGAACAATAACAGGTATAATACTCTAAGAAATCATACCTGAACCTGGACCTGCAACCAAAGAGTTAGCACTACATACTGTACAATTCTCTAAGGTGCCACTAACATATGGTGTAAGAAATACGGGGGTGGGGGTGTGTATGTCATAGTGATAGCAACCAAAACAAGCATAGCAACCATCCTCACATCTCTCACTCAGTGCATAAAGCATACGATATCCACTACTCGATCACCCAATCCTTGGTTACGATCACTTTGTTCCATGGAGTCACCATGACACCATTGCACTGATCCATAGCCACTAATCTGTCCATAAGTGGTAAACTAAAGTTATGGATATCGATAACCCCTTCGCACACGTCCCGCAGCAAAGTCCAAACCGTGAAGTGAACTCATTGGTTCCCATCTGGATCCTGAGCTCTAACTTCTATTTGGACTACCTTTGCATCTCGGGTTATTGGTTGAATTAGAGTTGGCCTTCAGAAGGGACGTCACGTAGCAGCAGCTTCAAATCCGGTTCGGTTCGGTCTATACGGTTCGGCACGTGATGCTCAAGCTCTCCATTCGGTTCGGCTAGACTCCCTTTCCTCGGTTCGGTTCGGGTTCAAGCTCCATCAACTCGTGGTCATCTTCAAGCTCATGGTGCGCCATCGGTTCGGTTCGGTGTATCCCTGCTCCATCGGTTCGGGTCGGATACTTCACTTCGGGTCGGGTCGGTGTCCTCCTCCGGGTCGGGTCGGGTTACTGTCTTCCTTCCAGTTTTCTCCGATCAGCTCCCTAGTTTTCCATCTACTCCGATCCGATCCGCTCCCTTCGCTTTACTCCAGTCGTAGCCTTCCATTCTTGAGTCGATCCGATCTGGCCTCCATTACTCTTCCGATCCGATCCCCTTGTCCACTCCAACTCTAAGCAAACGGGCTTCCTTCTCGCCAAGCTTCCTATGTGCCAAGCTCCGGTTCGGGTTTCTTGCCCAGTTCACATATCCGATCCGAGCCCTCATCCGATCCGATCCGGTTCGGAGCCTGCACACTTCTGCAACTTTCCAGCGAGCTTTCTACGCCATTCGACGACGTTTTCGACCAATCTAACTATTCTAATCAATCACAAAGCATATCATACAGTCATAGCAACATGTATAAACATCCACAAACAGCAAAACAACAATATGATATGTCAAAACGGATCAAACATACCCAAAAACCCATATTTTCCCCTTAAGCATGTTTGAGCAAATCTAACGATATGATTAGCAAATCTTAACCAAATTAGCCAATTTTTCATACAGAGACCTAAAATAATATTTCAGAATTTATGAATATTTTTCCAGATTTTTAACATGCATAATTTCGCTAATTATCACTAATCACCCCTTAATCCCCTAAAGCATGGTCTAACCATACGATTAGCAAAACATGTCCAAATTAACCCAAATTTTTATCAGAGCCATAAATTATTATTTTAGAATTTTGGGAATTTTTCTGGATTTTTCTGAGCCAATATTTCGCTAATCTTCGCTAATTACCATAATTAGCCTTAATTAGTGAAGAACAATGCAAATCACTCACCTTTGCCACAAAGTAAACTATAGATCTGAAATGATTCTCTGTTTGGGTTGAATTCCAATGCTTAGCAGCAGCTCCAACTCTGATTTGATGTTGATTAGCCTTGGTTTGATGCTAATTAGCTTAATCTTCAATTAGAAAGTGTTTAGAGGTGATTTGGGATGATTCTAGATGTTGGAGGCCATGACTAGGTTGAAGGAAAGCAAGTGGCGGCTCGAAAAATGAGGAAGAAACCGAAATCCTAACCCTATCAGCCCTCATATACCCCTAAACCCGAAATCCCCCATTAGGCCTAGTTGCTAATCACCCGGTTTGGCCCAATTAAGTTGTTTTTCCACTTCCGAACCTTAATTCAGCCCTACAGCCCAAACGGTAAATCCGCTTGACTAATGTGACCACTCTACGAAATTGTAAACCATCATTCGAATCCAATGGAAGTGGTTTCAGGTCAAAATTCTTTTCCAATCAAAAGTTATGGACGAAACAAGATCAACTAGGGGCAAAACGGTCATTTAAAAATCGGTAAAAATCATGAACATGGGAAATGACCCTACTAGTCGTTTCCCAAAGTTACATGACCATACGACTTCGTATCAAAGAGAAATAAATATTCTACGATCTTCCGATGCGTAGAATGCGGGTCGTTACACCATTCTAATATATTTTTAATATATATATTAAAATAATTTTCCCAATTCAACACAAAAATTCTGATTATCTAAAATCATCGATTTCCACTTACTCGGTTATAATTTATTTATACTTCGATCTTCCAAATTTAAATTTCAGTTCAATTCTATTTAAATTTCCCATACTCAATTTCCATTTCAACTTTATTTAAATTCTATATTCGAATTCCCCTTTCAACTCTATTTGAATTATATATTCAAATTCCTTTTTCAATTCTATTTGAATTTTATCGAAATTTTCTTTATTCAAATTCCATTGGAATTCCTATATTCAAATTCTATATTTAAAATTTCTTTATTCAAATTCCATTTCACTTTCTATATTTGAATACTCTTTGAATTTCTATATTCAACATCTTTTTGAATTTCTATATTTGAATTCTCTTTATTAAACAAGTCTTGATTTCCAATTCAGTTGAAATCAATAATTTCTACTTTGGAAAAATAACTTTCCCTTTTCAACTTCACACTTGTGTTTTTATTTCTGAAATACCCAATGATAATTCTTTTCACTTCATTTATAAACTTCATTTATAAATGAATTACTTGTTTTTATTTTATTAAAACAAGATAATATTTTTATTCTATATATATTTCCAATTCTATTTAAAAAAAATAGAATTTCCCCTTTTAACTCTGGAAATTTCCTTTTTACGATATTTTAAAATATCAACATTTAGGCCCAGTGATATTTAAACACCAAACAACCAATTATTTATTTTTCTAACACATCATATATTATAGTGTATATGCAAACAAATAAACAAACAGATATTATATTTTTGAGGAATCCAGTTGGATCCCTCCAACCTGTTTTCCTGCATCCACAAACGTTAATCAACAGAAATAATACCCATCTTGCTTCGTGGCAGGATATCGCGGTATGAAGGTCATCCACTATCATAGCGTGGGGCGTATAGGGTAATCATCCGCTACTGGTACCGCGGGCATCCGCTAATGAAACTGCGGGAATCCAACCACCAAGCAAATATATATATAGTAGTCACCCTAAATAACTAATATATTTAAAACAACCAGAAAGCATTCAAACAAGCAAAAACAATTATTTTTAATAAATAAAAATAATTCTAAAGAAAAAGGTGAGTGAGATTTACTAACCGTGATCTTAAATTTCTGAATAACGATTTATTTGGATTAAATTAAACAAATGTTTAATTTAATCGAAACCTCAGTTGCTTCCAGATTACCCCAAATTAATTCCAATGTGAAATGTTCATTGCCATGATCCCAGCGCACTTCAGTTTCTCGAAATCTGTTATCGTACGAGCGTGACATTTGTTTTATACCAAATCGATTTAATTTAAACCCTTAAACACTAATTACATTAAAATTTAAATAAATTAAATTTACGTTAATATGTTTAAAAATCCTTCCTTTCATTTTCACATCTATAGGAAAGAAGACATCTTCTACTTTAATCACCCAGTTTGTCACCAACAGTCAAAGTCGAGCCCATGAGGCTTCATCGCATCGACCAAATTTTACCTACCACCCACTCGCAACCCTTATTTATCCTCAATCACCTTGTTCTGCAAATTTGCATTCACACCCTTCAGATTTAAGTCACGCTTCATTGACAAACTCCCAGCACCATTCCACATCTCGAACTCCTCTTCGTTAACCTCCCCTTGAATCGCGACATCACAGTTCGTACTCCCTGTACCCCCTTTTTCCCCAGCATCGCATCCCTAAACCACCCATCGCCAATCAATAATCAACCTCGAAAAATCCCCTATAGCACCAGAAAATCGATCGCGATGAACCTCGACACCCATCGATTGAACATGGGCTATGATGCCAAAAATCGAACCGAAGATGGTGAAGTTTGAACCCAAAATTGTCGATGACCTAATCACTATTGCAGACCCCAAATCAGGCGACACCTTTCTCTTCGATGCCACACTCCTCAAATCACTATCGCACCATGAATCATCACTTGGTTTGAGCCCTAATTCCCTGCTATCGCTCGAAGTTGAGTTCCGGTTCTTCGTTATAAATGGAATCGCGATTTTGATTTCGAGAGAAAGGGGATTCATTCGGTGTTAGACTTAATTAGGGAGGGGCCTTTTCATTTCTTTCTGAAGCTTGCGTTTGATTCATTGAAGAGAACTCTGACTTTTACTTATTTAGAACGGCCGATTACGATTTTGGGGATTTTAATTTCATTTGCTAATGAAACTAGTTCGGCCATTTTGGTTTTAACAGAAGAGAAAATAAAGAGGAGGGTATGTGCGATTTTATAGAAGAGAAGGGAACAGAACGTACACAACAAATCTTTGTATTTATTTTAGAAAGAGTTTCTAATTAATTTCATTTGATTTTGATTCGATATAAAGAGATCTTTTATTCTTTTTAAATAGATATCGATTCGATTTCGATCTTATCCACTATAAATATCTCGGGGTCCATTAATTTAAATCACGAACCACTATACTAGCGTACCGACCGACATTTCAATGTGATAACCCTATTTTGAACTCAACAGTAAATATTCTGAAATTTAATTTCAATACCTATACCATATTAAATTAATATAATATAATTTAAATTTGAAAACGACAAATTCTTTTATAATAAATTATTATTTATTATCGTATATATCAAATAAAATTCCTTCTTATCATCTGAATCATTTTGTTACAGTTTTTAACTTCGATTTCAATTATATTTCAAATTCAAGTAATTCGATATATTCTAAATTAAAGTATATTCGATTATTAAATCGATAACTCAATATAAAAATTAATTTATATTATCAACTAAATATTTAAAATAAATATTAAATATTTAAAATTAACAGATGAAAAATCCGGGTCGTTACATTCTTCCCCTCTTAAAAGAATTTCGTCTCCGAAATTACTAAGGTAGGAAAATGCTACAAGCCCATTAACTCTTTCAAAATTCACTTATGTTGAAACTCTACACTTAATATTTCAACAAATTTAGTTCTACCAAAACTTTTGGTTTTCGTTTATATTACACACCGTATATGCTCACATTTAATTAAACTGAATGATTTACAATCAATTCATATTCCATTCAAATTGATTCTGATCAATTTATTTACTTTGATTTGTTTAACTTTCTTAAGTTAAATTTAAATTCCAGAATTCAAATACCCGGATTTTTATTTCAAATCCTTTTGAAATCACATAAATATATACATATATTTATAACCATTTCAAATTCAAAACATTTGAATTTTCAAACCAACTTGTTTTATTTCCAACAAATTTCCACCAAAACTTTTCTAGGGTAGCAATCCATCACTTAGAAACTCGAAAATGAACACTGATGATGTTGCAGTCCTCATCAGAATTATTTTCTAGTCACTGAAGTGAGTTTAGTGCATTATCACTTTCAAAATCCGTTCAAAAATGATTTTGATTCAAAAATCCTTCCAAAACAAAGCTATATTATTTTAATATACTTCGAATATATTTTCCAACTTCCCAAGATTTAAATTCCAAATTCTGGTTTGAATTCAATTTTAATTCATCTCATTTGTATAATTAATTCATATACAAATTTTATTTTTGGTTATATATAACCACTTCAATTTTACAATCATATTCGATTAAAATTTTAACCTCCAACACATCCATATATTATAATAATTTCAGAAAATTATTCCTTTTATATCAAAATAGAATTTTGGGTAAAATTATTTCATTTACCCACTTTAAATCAACACTGTGTCAAATTTCTCTGTTAAAGTGTTTAGAAATTCCTATCGACTTCTTGGCGTCCCATGATTCGATCGGAATTCATAATCCACTCAACGGACTAGCCAACACAATATAAACAATTTTCATATCAGTTTACAAATACGCACTCTCGTATATATACACTCATCTTATTCTAGGGTTTTACTGACCCTATCTCTAATGAGCACAATCCTACCAATGCCTAGGTATTCGCTCAACCTAAGCTCTGATACCAACTGTAACAGCCCGCAAATCCGTACTATCTGAGTTGAGTAATAACACCACACGTCCAACCCAAATTGCACAGAAATACGAATCATTATTAGAAAGAAGTTAGAGGATGGGAAATAGAAAGAAAGAAATATTAGAATAGAAGAAAACAGAAAAGACAAA
Source organism: Allium sativum (assembly GCA_030737875.1). Lineage (NCBI taxonomy): Eukaryota > Viridiplantae > Streptophyta > Magnoliopsida > Asparagales > Amaryllidaceae > Allium > Allium sativum. The sequence continues at coordinate 832,086,015 of CM060913.1, forward strand.
TCTCACAGCGGAACGAATAAAGTATATTAAATAACATAACTTTTGAAATGCAAATCATTAACTATATATATACATACCATTATCAGAGCACAACAGTTATTCCTAGAACAGTTATAAACACCTGTTTCCAGATCCAACATAGTACACATCGCAAATATTATAATCTATAGCTAACTGGTGAAGCCTCCTGCTTCCAGCTCTTCCAAGTGAATCTGAATAATCCCGACTACTTGACTGCCCGTACAAATTTGGGCACCCAAGAGTTTAGGGAAAACAAACAAAGTAAACTATGGGTCAGTCATAGGACTGGTGTGAGTAAACTCCAATCATTTGTCTAACTTTAAAAATCCTTTCGAAAGAAATGATAATCGTAAGACCGATCCACACATAAACATAGATGGTTTTTACCTTACGATAACCCAAAATATCTTTGATATCAAATCCAGTGATATTATAATAATGTCTACATCAAATAAATGGAATCTAGCGGAATGCTTGCATCTCAACTCCATGTATGATATAAAATCAAAAACCGCAGGGCGCTTATTGGAGATTGGATTTCCAACTGACAAGGTATGGAACCACCTGCCGATAGTGTATCTCTAGAGAGGAATACACTGGGTTCAACAAGAATATCTTGCAACCCAGCCCACACATGACCGATCACCCATTTCACTTGAGTGTATCGAATGTATATCACCAACGGTTGGGATCAACAACCGTTTCCCGAATGAGACAGCATCGAATAAAATAAGGAATTAAATGAATCTCTAGATAGGTGATTATACATCCTAATGGGAGCGACCCACATAGCCATGCAGCCTGCCCGATTTTTGTCATTTCCCGGTTGTTGAGGCCCGAGGCTACGATTTCTTGCAATTCATTTGATAGCACAATCACTTTGAATGTCACATTGTTAGATCCGTTAATCACTAATTGGTTTGCACAAATATATTCTAGATATTATGCTAAGGGAATAAATCCGTTGCCACCATATATATATCTATACAAACCAACATATGTGATCATTGAAAATACTCTGTCAGACACTCGTCCATATACGTTCGTTCTGGGATTGAACGAAACCGAAGGCACAATTTCTATTAATAGAAAAGTCCTTGCACTTCACTCCGTCTTCGATTACCTTCGTATAATCTGATTCGCAACGCTACTGCCAATATAGAGTGGTTCACGGATAATAATCCAACCGATCTCTCCATATTGACAACGATATTGGCAAACACTTCGATAGTCGGTTCTTTAACTATCGAAGAAAAATAAACAAACATCCATTAAAAACATCAAACAATCACTAGGCATGTTAATTAATATTTCATTAATTAATTCACTTCTTCATTTCCCTATCAAATATTTGTTAACCAAATAGTTTCAGTAATCTTATTGATCTCTTACGCTTGGCAAAAAACATTTCCCTATATCATATTCTTTTATTTTCTATACTTAGAAAATATATTTTATTCGTAATTGAAAACATTTTCAATCACTTATCTCTTTCACGACTACTTTAATTATACTTAGGAAATATTTACTTTTATATTTCCAAATTTTCCACCACTTGGGTTAAAACGAATGCTGTGTAAAACATCGTTACAACAACCCAAATATATTTAATTTAACTAACTAATATTCAACACTTCTCTTCGAGATTGGATCTTGCTATTTATCAATTAAAAATGAAATCAATCAAGTTGGGGTAAAATTACCTCTTAGACCTTGACTGAAAACATCATTAACTTTAAAACAGGCAAAACTACTTACCTCGAATAATCAACATTATAAAAACCAATTATTCATTTTTAAACGTATATATGTTTCTCTTTCTATTACCAGATTATCGATTTCCTTTTTGTTTATAATATTCTATTTTAAATTCGTTTCCTTATTGAATTCAATATATATATATATATATTGATATATTGATTTCTAACTATCAAAATTTCTTAAAAATATTCTAACTCCTTAAATTTCCGGAAAATTTTGCCATGACCTCCTTTGTACCGGGTGCATCGGGATATTTCAAATAGCCTCCCATGGCCCTCACCAATCCAAAAGAAAAAGAAAAAAACCAAGTGGTTTTCCGATACGGCGCATAAAACCTCATATATGAATTTAAACATGTACCTTTTTGTCGGCACACAAATTAAAATCTTCATATACTTCATCAAATACCTGTCTAACACATGCTCACCTGTTTTCAATTCAATTCAACACTATCCAATCGTTTGAATTTAGTTTCGCTCACTTATTCTTTAATTAGCTATTTTGCTTATATCACTTCTTTGTTTGAACATAACATGTTCAAATAAAATATTTAACTTTCTCATAACCAAATTGAATTTTCAATTTCAATTCTAGTTTTCCTTTCGATTTCGAATATAACTTTCCAAATCGAATTCACTAAATCAAAGCCGAATATTAATTCAAAATCTCATTAACTAATTACTACTCGAATTAGTTAATTTTATTCAATAAACAAAACTCTAATTTTCGTTTCAAAAATCAATTCATTACTCCACTTGAGTTCACATATAATATACAACTCAAAATCTGAAATTTTCTAAATAGAAATTCGGATTTTATTCGCTTAAAATCCTTTTATAAAATTAAGTAAACCATTATGGTTTTAAATGGTTATGGCACTGTTTTTCTGAAAATTTGATTTTGATATAACTCAAAATCTATTAGACGAAATCGATATTTTTCTCCTCCATTAGAAAACTATTATCAAATCGGTCCTGATGTTTCTTGTTTCAAAGAATTCCAACTTCAATTGAGTTCTGTATACTCAATTGAAGTTCGAAACAACAATTTACGAACTGCCGTGCTGCGGCGAGCTCGTTTTAATTATATTTATAAATATAAACGTTTGAACTTCGTTTATAATAAATTCAACCCCATTCTAATATATTTTTAATATATATATTAAACCAAATTTCCCAATTCAACTCAAAAATTCTGATTATCTAAAATTGTCGATTTTCACTTACTTGGTTATAATTTATTTATACTTCGATCTTCTGTATTTAAATTTCAATTCAATTCTATTTAAATTTCCCATATTCAATTTCCATTTCAACTTTATTTAAATTCTATATTCGAATTTCCCTTTGACTCTATTTGAATTATATATTCAAATTCCCTTTTCAATTCTATTTGAATTTTATCTAAAATTTCTTTATTCAAATTCCATTTCACTTTCTATATTCAAATTCTATATTTAAATACTCTTTGAATTTCTATATTCAACATCTATTTGAATTTCTATATTTGAATTCTCTTTATTAAACAAGTCTTGATTTCCAATTCAGTTAAAATCAACAATTTCTACTTTGGAAAAATAACTTTCCCTTTTCAACTTCACACTTGTGTTTTTATTTCTGAATTACCCAATGATAATTCTTTTCACTTCATTTATAAACTTCGTTTATAAACGAATTACTTGTTTTTATTTTATTAAAACAAGTTAATATTTTTATTCTATTCAAATTTCAAATTCTATTTTAACAAAAATAGAATTTCCCCTTTAACTCTGGAAATTTCCTTTTTACGATATTTTAAAATATCAACATTTATGCCTTGTGATATGTAAACACCAAACAACCAATTTTTTTTTTAACACATCATATATGATAGTATATATGCAAACAAATAAAAAAACATATATTATATTTTTGAGGAATCCAGTTGGATCCCTCCAACCTGTTTTCCTGCATCCACAAACGCTAGATAACACTTAACAAATTTGACTCAATATATGGGTGGGTTAAGTCAACGTGAACTACTGGGTAACACTTAACCAATTTGACATGACGTGTGGGTTGAATTGAATACGTGATTGGGGGTTAAGTCAACTTGGACACATGGGAAAACTTAACCAATATAACATTATCAAAGCAACGAAAAGTGGGGAATGATAAGATCAAATAATAAATAAACTTAAGATGTAATACAAGACTCGAAGGGTGGGACGACTTATACCATGAAATAAGTTAATCTAAGCTGGAAATGTGGGAGAACACCCGTACACTATCATTTGATAAAGAGAACTTAAGTCATGCTTGAATTCATAGGTAAAACTTAGTTAAAAGGAACTAAGTAACAATCCTTAGTTAAAGAGAACTAAGTAACATAAACTAAGTATCAAATCTTGGTTAAGAGAACCAAGTAATAAACCTTAGTTAAGGGAACTAAGTAAATAACGAGAAAGAGAACTAAGTAGTAAACCTTAGTTAAGAGGACTAAGTTGTAATCCGTAGAAAACGAACGATTAAGAGAAACTAAGTAGTAAACCTTAGTTAAGAGGACTAAGTAGTAAACCTTAATTAAGAAAACGAACGATTCAGGAAACTAAGTAGTAAACCTTAGTTAAGAGAACTAAGTAGTAAACCTTAGTCAAGAAAACCAAGTAAGAACACGAGGAGGAGCGAACATCCATCTGATCATGAAGAAGGCTCCAACGGTCTGGGTTATAAAGCACGCGGCTTCGAGGGGACGTAAGGGTACTCTTGGTATCCCTCTGTGAGGTTGCATATGGTCCTCCTGGGCTCACAGAGGTTAAGGTCTGCTTTAGAAGAACCAAGGGCATGCCTTGGTTGCAATATAAGCAACCTAAAGACTAGGATGGACCAGCGTGAGGCGGTGATATCTTATTTAGCCCTGTGATAGCACGTCGTCGTCTACCTACCAGCTTGAGTCAATCGAGCACGTGAAGCGGAAAGGTGGAGAACTCCAAAAGACCATATACTTGCTTTCTAGTTATGGGTGAGGTTGGCCAATAGGTTTGTGGGGGCATAGAGGGCCTGCGTACAGTTCTCATTCTTGATTACTTGGGTTCCTTTCATTAGTTGAGGGAGGGGTCAAGTGCAACCATAGCCACACACAGATAAAAACAGACCTTAGCATCTGTGTCGGCAGATAACTTCAAACTCCTGACCGATTTCCGTGTTTCTTGATTTGCCCTGCCATGGGACCCGGGCCGCACATATAAAGGACATGTGCAACTAAACATCGATAACGATTCACGACACATACATGGGGAAAGTCTAGGAACATATATCACTCGGGTAGTGTGTCCTAGACTAGGGGGTATCATTCGATAGGTAGCATAATCCCTACTTGGACCTAGGTCGCGTAAACCCTGAATCCGAGAAGCGTTCAATAGGTAGCATAAACCCCAGTGGCCCTGGGTAGCGTAAACCCTGGTTGAATCTAGGAAGCGCTCGATAGTAAACCTTAGATTAGATCTAGATGATACGTGGAATCTAGCAAGATCGAGAGTGGCAGTCCAAACGATTTCGAGAATGGTGGCACTACGCTAAAGTAGTATGGATTTACAAGATGAAGCCCGTACGACATACGGCAAGGGACTGTATATATACATGGAAAGGATTAGAATAGTTGAGGTATCTACATATATGTTGTATAAGGTTAATCTACTAGTGGGACATGAGTATAGCTTAGAGAGCTAATATCGCGAATAACCTAATAAGCAAGAAAATATAACTGAACAGTATATATAGGATTATACAGAAGCTTATTCTAAGTCCACTCACATAGAACTTATATTCTGACCCCCTCCTCATTACATACTTCTAGATTAGGTTCATGACAGAGATGGTATAGATTTGGATACTGGTTTAGTAGTATTGTTAATAAAGTACAGCAATATTTGAATATTATACTTTATTTCCTTCCACTGCGAGATCCTTTACGAGTTCTAACATGTTTCTTTATCTCTGTCTTTTTCTGCAGGATACTAGAGCACCTGTAATGACCCGCATTTGCAGAGGTATTATAATTAATTTATTTAATTATATAAATAGTGATATAGTGAACTAAAAGGTGGTTTAATTAAATAATGGTGAATATTTAATTTAAAATAATAAATAATATATTTAATTCTGAAATAATCAGAATTGCCTGAAATGGCGATATGGTGTGAACTGGATCATCTGTGATATTTAATTCAGTTTAGAATTGAATTAGAATAACAAATATATTATATAAACGACAGTTTGAACATAGAGTTATAATATAATTAATATCGAGCTTGAAATGGCGCTGCAGTTCGTAATTTGGCGATTTGAACTTCAACTGAATGTACAGGATTCGTTTTAAGCCAGATTTCTGTGAAACAAGAAACGTGTGGAGCTGGGGGAGTATATTTTTCTAGTGGAAGAGAAAAATCAGGATTTCGTCATATAGATTTTGAGATATGTCCAAATCAAATTTTATAAAAGTCGTTGTGGAATTCCTTTATAATTTATAAAGGAATTATTTATATTTTTAAAAAGGAATTTCAATATAAATCGAATATCGGGTTAACCCAGATTTGAAATATCAAGTTAGAAATTCATATAGGAATATTCTAGAGCTGTATGGTATTCCACTGTGAATATATATGATAATATTTGTTTACAAATATTTAATTTAAATATATTTAAATACATTTATATATTTAAATGAGTTATTTAGGATTTTAAAAATAGCCACTTTTGCAAACGAAGTCGGAATTCGACGAAACTAATTTTGTTGGATCCGCAATGTCAAATAGTTGTTAGATTTCCAGTTTCGTGATTTTTAGAGTCACTGTGTGGCCGTATGGATTTTTAGAGTGAAAAACAGTCAGTATTTTGACCTTTAAAAATACGCTGTGTGAGCGTACGGAGTCGGAATTCGATGAAACCAGTTTCGTTGGGACCGTAATGACGAACTGTAGCTACATGCCAATTTTCATGATTTTTGGGTATCATGAGTGATCATAGGAATTTTTAAAGACGAGTATGAAAATTTATATTAATATTAAAATAAATATCTAGATATTTATCTTCCCTATAAATAGCATCCTTAACTTCTCCTAAGACCTAAATCCCTCTTTCTCATTTACCGTCACACTTATTTTCTCTTCAAAAGAAAATGGCGAGCAAAACAAATTCAAAGAAATCAAAAGAAAATACTATAAATCATGGGATTAATATAATTATGATCAGCGAATGATACTCTTCGATTCTTGGTGTTTATTGATGGGTTCGATTCATTTTTTTAGTTCGCTGGGTTTGAGGCAGTAAGCTAGGGTTGTGGTTTGTGGCGACTGTAAGCAACTAGAGTGGATATGGATGTTGGATTCGGGTTCAAAGGTTAAACCGGCATTCGATTTGGGTATTGTTGGGAGGTTCGGTCACCAGAAGTGTCGTGGGTTACGGTGTGGTGCGTGGGGGACCTGAAGTCGAGATGAGCAAGGTGACGTCGAGCTTCATTTTTGTGGTATGGTGGTGTTGAGATTTCGATGAGAGGAAGTTTGGTAATGATAGTTGGGTGAACAACGACTTGTTGGATGAGATAATGGCGGAGGAAAACATTGGGAATGGTGGCGTTTTGTTTCAGGTGTTCACGACAAAAGTTTGGGGAAGAAGGATTTGAAAGGGGTGCGGGTTGGGCTCTTGTCTAAACGGTCCAAGTAAACACCAAAGGGGTGAGGCCCGTTATAACATTAATGTTGAGTTATTTTTATTAAATTGCTATATAATTTGTAAATTAAGTATCTCGACCATATGAAATCAAAATCACGAACCGTAAGTTGCGTTGGGACCGTATGGACGATAGCTTCACAATGAAGCTGACTGGAAGTGGGATGGGGCTCGTTTGAATTTACGGCAAAATAAATTGTTTGATTCAAATCAAACAAACAGTTTATCGTTCTTTAACGATGAACTGCCAATGTGAGTAAATCTCACTAACTCTGAACAGTTTATAATTTCATGTTGTATTTTTAGATCTGTTAAGTATTGGCTGATTGATTGTTTGTTGACTGTTTGATTGAACTGTTAGTCAGTTAGTTGAATTTATGTATTGATTCTGTTTAACAGAATATATCATATGGAACTGAAAGTGATGTTGATTTTATATTGTATAACATCTGTGGATGCAGGGAGACAGGTTGGAGGAATCCAACTGGATTCCTCCACATTTATTTTACTATGATTCATATATTGTGATATATGATGTGATATATAAAATTTGTTGTCAATTATATGTGTTTGAACGATATTTTTCATCGTGATTTGATGTGCTAAATACCATAACATACTGGCATGGTGAAAAAGGAAATTTTCAAAACGAATATTGAAATAGATTTATGTACAAAGTCAAAGAAGATTTTATAAAAGGAATTATTTATAAATGGAATATTTATAAATAGGAATTTATTTATAATGGATTATTTATAAATAGAAAATACGTAGAAATGAAACCCTAAAGGAATTATTTGCAAACCATTTGCAAATAGATTAGAACGAGAAAGGTTTGTAAACCATTTACAAATCAATCAGAAGAAGAAATGTTTGTAAACCATTTACAAATGGAATCGAAAGAGGAATATTTGTAAAACCTTTACAAATGAAATCGAAAGGGAGGTATTTGTAAAACCATTTACAAATAGAATTAAAAAGGAAATATTTAGAAAATAAATAGAGTTATAAAAAGGAAATTGGTTTATAACTGAATAGGATGTTATAAAAAGGAAACCGTTATAAAAAGGAAAACGTTACTAAAAAGGAAATCATTTGTAAAGTGAAGAACCGTTACTAAAAGTAAATCTTTATAAATGAATAGTTTATTCATAGGGAGTTAATCGAATATGGTATTCGGAAGTTAGTAAATCGAATATGTTATTCGAAAGGGGTTAGTCGAGTCGAGTTAGTTGAATAGAGTTAATCGAATCTTTGTTATTCGAATAAGAGTTAATCGGTTAGAATTGATTGGTTAGAGTTAATCAGCAAGTGTAAATCAGTTGGAGATAATCAGTTAGAGTTAATCGAAAGATTTAATCGATTAGAGTTAATCAAACAGAGTTAATCGAATCAGAGATATTTGAAGTGAGTGAATCGAATCAAAGATATTCGAAGTTAGTGAATCGAATCAGAAATATTCGAAGTGAGTTGATCGAATCTAGTTATTCGACAGGAGTTAATCGAATAAGATTTATTCAAAGAAAGAGATTATCGAATATAAGTATTCGAAAGTCAGCAAATTGAATTAGTTATGCGAATTAGTTATTCGAATAGAGTTAAATAAATAAGAGTTATTCGAATAGAGTTAAATTAATAAGGGTTATTCGAACTAGTTATTCAAATAGAGTTAAACACATAAGAGTTATTGAATTAGTTAATCGAAAGGAGTTATCGATTATAGTTTAATCGAAAGGAGCTATCGATTATAGCTTAATCGAAAGGAGTTATCGAATTAGTTATTCGAAAGGAGTTAAGTAAAAAGAGTTAATCGATTAGGGTTAGATAAATAGAGTAAATCGAATTTAGTTTATTTGAAGAAAGGTTAATCGGATCTAGTTATGCGTCAGAGAGATTATCAAATATAGTTATCCGAAGGGAGGAGTTATCGAATAGAGATTTATTCGAACGAAAGTTACGTAAGGAAGTGTTTAAGAGTTAAAAGATGAACTTATCGACATTTGAAATGTTGTTCAGTTAAGGTCTGAGAGGTAGTTATACCCCAACTTGATTGACTTCGTTTTTAATTTAGAAATGGTTAAGGTTCGAGAATGAAAGTAGTTAAGTAAATTTAGTAAATAAGTATAGTGGTTCGAGTTGTCGTCGCGATGTTGATTTAAACATCTGTTTACATCCAAGTAAAGAAGATTGGGAAATGTTTTCCAAATAGAATCAGAAACGTAATCAAATATTGAAATTGGAAATAAGGAAATATGAATATATATATATATATGTATATATATATATGATTGATGATTGATTGATAGAATTTCCATCTGGAAATAATATCGTTGTTTGCACACTATTTTTCTTTGATAGTTAACTCACCGACTATCGAATTTTTTTTGACCATTTTAACATTGTTAATATGGAGAGACCGGTTGGATTATTATCCAAAGAACCACCCTGTATTGGCATAAGCATTGCGAATCATATATGCCAAAGATAATTGAAGACGGAGTAAAGTGCAAGGGCTATTGTATAAGTCTTACATAACAGTGCCTAAGATGAATGTACTGAATAGTGCCTTCGGTTCATCCTGTTCCTGGATGACTTGTATGGATGAATGTCTGACAGTGTATTTCCAGAAAGGTAACGTACATTGATTTCTTCAACCATACCAAGAGTGGAAGCGGAGAAGGAAACTTCTTTAGGTAACACGTAATGTACTGTTGTAGACGTCAATTAGTGATTTTCGATGGATCTAACAATGTGGCATTCGAAGTGAATCTGATGTGATGATAAAGCGTAACCTCAAGCCTCATCAACCGGTAAATGACAGAAATCGGGCAGGCATCATGGCTAAGTCGGTCGCTCCGAAGTAGGGTGTATAATCACCTGATCTAGAGTTTCATTTACTTCTAAAAATCTATTGTTGATACTGTCCCATTCGGGAAACGGTCGCTGATCCCAACCGTTGGTGATATACATTCGATACACTTAAGCGAAATGAGTGGTCGGTTATGTGTGGCCGGGTTGCAAGATGTTCTTGTTGAACCCAGTGTATTCCTTTCTAGAGATACACTAGCGAAAGGTGGTTCCATACCTTGTCATAGTTGGAAATCCATTACCCAATACATGATTGCGGTTTTGATTGTATACTATATATGTAGAACGTGAGATGAAAGCGTTTCTGCCAGATGATTATTATATTGTGGTTGATAGACATTATTATAATATCAAAAGTTTTTTTATATAAAGAAAATTTGGATTCTCATAAGGGAAAAACCCGTTCCGTTATACGGTGTGGTCTTATGAGATATTGTTTACTTGTTCAAACTGTTTTAAACTGTTTGACTCATACCAGACCCATGACTGACTCGGAGTTTATTTTGTTGTTTTCCCTAAACTCTTGGGTGCCTAATTTTGCACGGGTAGTCAAGTAGTCAAGATTTACAGATATACTGGAAGAGCTTGGGGCAGCAGGCTTCAGGATTATATAGCTATAGTTATTTCCGCTGTGTTGTAAGTGTTGTACATTTATAATGATGTATATTCAAGTACAGATGTATATTTCAAGTTATGTTATATATATTATATGTTATTCGTTCCGCTGTGAGGTTCGTGTTACTCTGATGTTGTGTTCTTCTTCTTCTTCTATTCTAAGTTTCTATCTTATCTTTCCTCACCCTCTAATTTCTTTCATTAATGACCGGTATTTTTGATCCTTAGATTTTCGATATGTGTTGTATATCAGATAACCAAGATCGCCAAAATCTCGGGTCGTTACAGCACCCAACTCGGGTTTCGATATATTGGATTTTGAACAAAAAAATTCGGTCTGTCGGGATCCGGGTTATTACACGCGGTTTTGATTGTATACTATATATGTGGAGCGTGAGATGCAAGCGTTCCGCTAAGTTGATATTTACTTGTATTTTGACATTATTATAATATCAGAAAAAATATTGGTTTCAAAAATGTTTTGGGTCATCGTAAGGTAAAAACCGTCCGTATTTATGTGTGGATTTGGTCTTAGGATTATCCTTTTCTTTTGAAAATATTTTGAACTTAAAAATCAAGTTGTGTGGTACCTTAAACTTTGCGATTTTTTATCTCACTCTGGTTCACCAGACTGACCTGGTGTTTTGTAAATGCTCGGGTTAGCCCGGGGTGCACAGGTCCAAGCTATCAGATGCTGCGAAGTCCAAAGATGAGCTGGAGATGTTCAAACGTATGATATTTTATAGTTACTATTCCGCTGTGTTTTGTATATGTTACCGATTATTATAACTGTCCAAAAATGTTGATGTACTCTAATATTGTAAGTATTTTTAAAAAAAAAGCTCTCAATATAGATTTATTTCTGTATTATATTTCGTTCCACTGCGATGTGAGACTCTGTGTTGTGTTGTTTCTTCTTCTTCTTCTTCTATTCTAATATTTCTTTCTTCCTTATCTCACCCTCTAATTTCTTTCTATTAACGTTTCGGTGTTTTCGGTGTGGGAAGGTCAGCATGAGATATATTAAATGTATTTATGTTGATTTTCGGGGCCGAAAATCCTTGGGTCGTTACAAAATCTCCAAGTTATTTTTAAAATAAACATCGCATTTCAAATATAACTTTGAAAACGTTCACAATCGATTTATTATCGATTTCAAATTTTTTTTGTTTATCGACGGTACTAAAGAGGTAAATATCTACTGAAGTACGAAACCATGAAATATTAACCATTTTCACATCCAAATTAACACAACAAATCATATAGATAAACATTATCAATATTAGTGAGGTATCTTGTTGGATTCCTCCAAATTGTCAATCCTTGCATCACGAATTCATATTTTAACATACATAATAACTAGGATGAGGCCCGTGCTTCGCATACGAGCAGATTTAGGGTTGTTGAATGTCATTATAGTTTAGTGAATGCTATTCTACCTGCAAGTACGTGGATTCTTTTTTGTTGCAGTACAGAAATGATCTAATGTGAGAATTTGTAATTTAACATGTAAGTAATCAGCATCTTCAAATGATTTGATGCTAAATATTTAATAAAGATTAAGGGTGTGTCCAACTAATGGAGTGTTTATTTAAAAAGCTTCCAACACTGAATGCCTATTAGTAGGGTGCTTAATTTCCAAGCTCGATTTTGTTTACCACTAATTATATATCTCACCTTGTTTAGTATATTGTTTTTGAGCACGTACAACTGTTTTATGGTGTGCATGTTATTGTTCTACGCTGATGGTATTAATCACTTTGTTAAGAAGAATAGTGGCACATTTTTAGGGTACCAATTTAGTAGGTGCTCTGGCAGATATTCTATCATGTAGTCTATATATTACAACTATTTCTGATGTGAACTTTTAAATTGCGGTTATGTGTGCTCCAATAGAAATATGCTACGGTCGATTTCTGTTATTGCATTTTCATGGTCAATGGCATCCTTTCTTTATTGAATACAGTAGATGTTATTCACCTACAAAATTGAAAATCAAAATTCTTATTTGCAACTATAAGACAGGCTTCCATTAAGCAATAATATAAAGGTAGCAATGAATTTACACTCCAACAGTTTGAAGTCAGGTGAACAATGAGGTAGATATTCAACGAGCTACCTCAGAATTATGAATTGACTATTTAACAAGTGTTAAATAGTCAAAAATTTTGCACTCAAAGAAACATAATGTTAGTATATCGGGTGTATCGTAGTAAGTTAATGAGCCTATAACTTGTAATGAATCCATTTAGGGAAAGACTTTCGAACCTTAACCAAAAATTCGTTTTACGATCATCTGGTCGCTGGTTCTCCAAGAATGTAAAAAAAAATTAAAAAAATTTGTTTTGAGTAGTGTGTATGAGTTAAATGCATAAAATGAAAACTATTAACCTAATAAAACCAATAAATTTGACATAATTAAACGGATAATTTTCGGATGTGAATGTCTTCGTAAATGTTTTTGCGGGATTTCAGATACTTTTCCATTTTTCAAATAGTAATATGGATTAATTTTGTATATATTGCACATTCATTAATAGCCTTAAAAGTATTACAACTTGATAATTTTGAACTCCAAATGTTGTTTGATCTACAGTAGAAAAGAGGAAAATTGATGAAATATGTTGATTAAACAGACCTTGGATGTAAAATGACATGACTTTTAGGCTATTAAACCACGTGTGAATTCTTCTGTATCCGTTTTCTGTGTGCCCCGTGTCCCCAGTCAATCACAGCCCCCTGATTTCCACCTTTTGCAGTTAAATCCCTCAATTATCCGGAGACTTAAATGCAAAAAAATGGAAATAGTGAAATTTGATTGGTGGGCACACGTGGGGATAGGGGTGTTGGACACAGAAAAATTGGCCTCATTAAACCGTGACATTATTACAGTTCATACATTAGCCTTATTTTCTTCGAATCTAGTTTAAAACAAAACCGTCTAATGATATTCTAAACGGGCGTAGAGAACTCAAAGTTACCTGAGCCAATTCTCTTTCATGAGGTTTCCCCTACAAAATTAGGCTTTACTTCTTGTTTGACCTCATTTTCTTGAAATTTGGTTTCTTTCAACAAATCTTCATCCAATGAAGCCTCACCTTGTACTGTTCCCACCTGAAATTATTATGTGAACAAATATGAGTTCAATCATGCAATAAAATAAAGCACTATAACAGTGTTACTATTATTGTTTAAATATAATATAAAAAAATCAAACAAAACATGGTATGTTGGTGTAAAACTTTCAAACGTAGGATTAATACTGTCAAAAATATTCAAAGCAAAATACATGTAAGTTTACGAAATCAAACATATAGTTAGCATTCAACTATCTAATTTGAAAAATGATACATCTGCTTAGTGGATTTACTATCATGCACTGAGAAAAGCAGCAATCAATATGGAAATGGGATCATAAATATGCTATATCAAACAACTAAAGTAAATAAAATAGAACATGAAACAAATTTGGGTTCCTCAAAAGTTTCGCGTCTTATGTAGGATCAACACTTCAAGATTAAACCTAACCATCTATACTTTATGTCTACAACACAAATCAGAAGAGCAGATTGTATCGTGTACACTGAATTTAACATGTTTAGTCACTGTATGTAGTAACGACTGTTACGAAGGGGGAAACACGAATTTCCATATACCATTAATGAACGGTCTAGTACCTGACATCAAAAGGGCGACATGGTGGAAAAATAAAATAACTACAGAGAGGATTTTCTCCAAATACCCCCACCTTACAATTGACAGGAAAGGTAATTTCAAATTAGTAGCATAAATTAATGGTAATAAAAAACTAGATCAAAAGGAACAAATCTGTTTAATTTTAGATCGTGAATGGTTAAGAATTTGGAAAAATAAACCATAGCGAATAAAAATATAGGATAAAAGTAAGTTGTGAAAATTCTAAATTACCCTTCAGGCATAACGCAGATGGTGATATGAGAAAGCGATGGGTAACGGACCGTTCTTTGTTTGATCCCGTCGCTTGTCGATGAAATTGGGATAATGGTGTGTTGGAAATTTTATGTGAATTATTAAAATATTGAGATAAGTGTATGAGTGGCTTTCTTATGTGAATAGTCCCACATCATGGGATTATATGGAAGAGGCAAGTATTTATATGTGTTTCTAAGAAATCTTGTTGGAGCCTTGGGCTCCCAATGCATGATTTGTTGTGAGGAGGGAGACCATGCATCATGACCACCACACACGCGCGTGCGACCGACCGCCCGGCCCGGTTCGGTTCGGGCTTGGGCTTGAGCTCGAGCCTTGGCTTTGTGGTGTAGACACTTATATTTTTGGTCCAGAAAACACTGCGTTTTCCGAACTATTTTTTAAATACAGAAAATATTTCTGAGCCGATTTTTTATTTATGAAGCGGTAAACTCTTGACCCAGTATTTTCAGCAGATCCTATTTTTCTTCCTCTGCCCAGTATTTTCGATTAACCCTAATCTCCTTCTATATATTATCTTCAGTTGTAGACGAGATTACTATAGACAAAAAAACTATTTCTCTCCTCCGCCATTAAAATATTCTAATAGAATTTTTCAAGCAGTTATTAATTTCGAAAGTGCAAATCTGCACTGATTTGTTGTGCAAAGCAAATCAGTTATTAATTTTAGAGAGGCTGTTTTATCCTAGAGGCAGCAGCGGAAGTATGAACTGGTTTTGCACCACCGACTAGATCGCTGAATCGTCTTCAAGAGAGAGATCTAGTCCGCGACTCATCCATTGTTTCCCATCAACAATTTGAAGACGATAAATGAAACAATGGCTTTGTCTACTGCCCCATTTAGTCTCGGCGACCTAATCTCAAATCGCACTGCTTAAGAACAAATTCAGTCAACTTGATCAGCAATTGGATCCTCGAGCCAGCGGTAGGGGTCGGAGATCTGGACCCCATGGAAGTTGTCGATGATGATTCATCGCGACAAACGATTAGATAGTGAAGAGCTGGAATTGGCAAGCAGAACAAATTGGACCTGCTAGAGAGACTGCTCATTAAATTGCAGCCGGACAGTTGCATTATTTTCCAACAAAGTTCTGCCACAAGTGGTAGAAGATGCTGGATAATAAAAAGGAGTAATCACTTGGAGAATCAGACTTCATGAAGATACATTTTATTAACGGGATTTATTCTCTATGCTGATTATGTGCAATAAAACAAATATGGAACCATGAATGGTAGACAATTTTTAAACAGGATGCTGCTCATAATTGTTAGATCTAGGAATTTTCAAGTTACACCTAAGATAGTTCCAAATTTTCTTGGAACATGAGCAGTTAAGATAAAGAAGTTTTATGTCTTCATGATGGTATTGAGCACAAAATACACTTAGGATCGGTAGATACATTCCAAGTGATAATTTTATCTTTGGTAGTGAACTTATTATCTGAAACCAGCAATGCGTTTAAGGACATTCTGGGAGCATATGTACAATCCCAAATCAGAGAATTTGACCGAACATGGTTCCATACTGAATTAAAATCAAAGTTTTCATTACCAATAGGAAACTAATGCTAGATATAACTGTCTATTGTGAGATTTCCTCTGTGAGATACATAGCGTAAAGAATGCTTATACAGATTTTATTTTTCTGACTTAGATCGAGATTGAGTTCTAAGTATCTATTAAGATTGATAAGTAAAAAGGCAGAAATTAATTTTTTCTATGATTCAATTATATTAGTCTCTGAGGTTACGAATATTTTCCTACGACAAAATATAAATTCTCAAACATATGAACATTTAAAATAGTAAGCATCCACAACCGGCCAGTAAATAACAGAATGGAGTCCGCAAGGAAACCATAAACGACAGCAACAACCAACCCAAATGAATGATTCTAGACAGTTATTCTATAATACAAATTTAGAAAATCAGGTTATATGGAACAAAAGTGTCGGAACAGGCCAGACCCTGCACCGTAGGCAAACCTGACTGAGGAGCCTCTAACGGCTATGATTACTGAGATTTACCTTATTGGTGAATCAGAGGGTTGGTAGGTAGACATTGGTGTTTCTCGCCATGTTTATTACGATCGTGATATATTCACAATATACACGGTTGCTGACGATCACAAAGTGTGTTGTGAGATCCTCACACCACTTAAGCTGTAGAGACTGTTAATAATGAAAATAAAGCATATGATTGGAAAGACATTGATTCTTAAAGATGTGATGCATCTGGTATGTTTGAAACATTCAAAATTGAAATCAAGCAAATAGGAAAATTAAGAGACTACATAGTGATAGAGGAACAGAATACAAATCAAATTCTATTCTGGATTTTTATGTGATATATTGTACATAAGAGAACTGCACCCTATTCACCTGAAATGAACAGTAAAGCTGAAAAAATAGTTCCTTTACCGAATTAGTAATTGTCATTTTATTAAATTTCGGTGCAACAAAACATTAGTGGGGGGATATTTTATAGACTGTATGGTATATTCTGAATAGAATCCCCAAATCTAAGAATAAAATTTTGCCTTATGAAATTTTAGAGAAATATAAATCCAATATGTCATACTTTAGAATTTGGGGTTGCTTAGCATATGTTCGCATTCTAGACCCTAAGAGAATAAAATTGGCAAGTAAATCATACGAATGTGTATTTATAAGCTATGCTGTTAATAGCAAAGCATACGGAAGTTATGACCTAAATACACATAATATATTTTGAATTTAATGATGCTAATTTTTATGAAACGAAATTTCATTTTAAATAAAGGAATAGTGGGGGCACATCAAGTATGCCTATTAGAACAGAACTTAATAAAAGTTCTGAAACTGAACCTAGAAAAAGTAAAAGAGCGAGAACCGTAAAAGATTTTGGTTCATATTTTTTGTGCTTTTACTATAGAGGAGGATCCCTTAAACCTCCAAGAGGCCTTATCTTCTTTAGATGCCGTTTTTTTTGTAAGAGGCTATAAATAATGAGATGGATTCTCTGGAATCCAATAAGACTTGGCATTTGATAGATTTACCTCCTGGTTGTAAATCTATAGGCTGTATATGGGTACTTAAAAGAAATTGAAAACCTGATAGCACTATTGATAAATATAAAGTACGACTAGTAGCTAAAGGTTTTAAACAAAAAGAAAATATATATTTCTTTGACACTTTTCACCTGTAACCAGAATTACATCCATTCGGGTATTAATCTCACTTGTCTCTATTCATAATTCATTAATACACCAAATAGATGTAAAAACCGCATTTTGAATGGTGAATTAGACGAAGAAATTTATATAGACTAGTCTGAAGGATTTGTAGTACATGATCAAGAACAAAAAGTATGCAAATTAGATAAATCATTATATGGTTTAAAACAAGCACCTAAACAATGGCATGAAAAATTGATAAATTTAATCATTTCACATGGTTTTAAAGTTAATGAATGTGACAAATGCATTTATTACAAATCTAAGAATGACATTTGCACTATTATATGCCTTTATGTAGATGACCTACTCATTTTTGGGTCAAACATTCATGCCATAAACTCATTCAAATCCTTATTAAGTGCCAGTTTTGATATGAAAGATCTAGGTGAGGCGAGTGTAATCCTTGATATTAAAATTACTAGGTCTGAAAAAGGGATTTTATTTGGATCAATCTCATTATATTGAGAAGTCTCTAAAGAAAGACAGTTACTTTGACTGTAAATCTGCATGTACATCATACGATCCCAGTGCAAAGATATTTAAGAACACTTATGAAGGTGTAAGACAGTCAAAGTAAGCGAGCATCATTGGCTGCCTTCGGATGCCATTGAATGTATTAGACCCGACATTGCCTATGTCATAGGATTATTATGCATGTTAACTAGTAGACCTAGTATAGAGCATTGGCATGCTATTAAAAGGGTCATAATATACCTTAAACGAGCCATGAACCTTGGGTTACATTATGAAAAGTTTCCAGCTGTACTTGAAGGATATTCTGATACAGACTGGAATACTTTATCTATTGATTCAAAAGCGACCAGCAGCTATATATTTAGCATCGTTGGAGAAGCTGTCTCTTGAAAATCCAAGAAACAGACTATTTTGACTTAGTCTACTATAGAGACTGAGATAACAGCACTAGCAACAGCTAGTGAAGAAGCAAAGAACTAAAGAAATCTGCTAGTTGAGATCCCTATATGGGAAAAATAGACACTAGTGGTGTAATCGATTGTGATAGTTCCATGGCTATTGCAAAAAGTATAGAACCGTTATAACAACTGTAGAAAACGATGTCGTAAGCACAATATTGTAAAAGAACATCACATATATAGTGATGCAAAATTTGATGAGTATTGAAAGAAAAACAGAACCGATATTACAACGGTAAGAAATGACTGTTATATGCACAGTATTGTTAGAGAACATCACATATAAGGTGATGATAATTTGGCAGAACCTTTGACGAAAGGACTGTCCAAAAAGAAAGTCCTTAATAATTCTAAAAGAATGGGACTATTTCCCTGTGACTGTGGAATCACGCACAATGGTAACCCAACCTAAATGACTGGAGATCCCAAGAACTAGGTTCAATGGGTAAAAACAAGTTGTGTAGTGATAGTAGATGAACATGCTAAATTTTAGATTAAGAAGTATGTATTCCTGAAGTGATTAGAGGATGAGTTAATAAAAACTCTTAATGAGATCTATACTCTATTTAGAGTGGAGTACCTACCTTCAGGAGTGCTCTTGATAGACTCACCTTTGTGAATGTGGAAATGTGGCCGTTTCCTATTGAAGTTTTGGGCAAAACTTCTAGAGCGTTCACTAAACTGGGATAGATGTGCATGGCCATAAACGCACAGGCTTATTTGATTGCACTATAGAAAAGATTGTGTGTGGATGTCAGGAATAGTGTTCAAGACTACGTGTCACTCTAGTAAAAACCGAATCTTATTCACTACGCAAAGGTTCAAGTCAGATGACACCTTTGTTTATGCATAGTCTTATGTTTTTAGAAACTGCTCAATAATATTTTAAAAATTCAAGTGGGGGATTGTTGGAAATTTTATTTGAATTATTAAAATATTGAGATAAGTGTATGAATGGCTCCCTTATGTGAATAGTCCCACATCATGGGATTATATGGAAGAGGCAAGTATTTATATTTGTTTCTAAGAAATCTTGTTGGGGCCTTGGGCTCCCAATGCATGCTTTGTTGTGAGGAGGAAGACCATGCATCATGACCACTAAACACGCGCGCGCGACTGACTGACCGACTCGACTCGACTCGACCCGGCCAGGCCCAACCCGGTTCGGTTCGGGCTTGGGCTTGGGCCTTGGCTTTGTGGTGTAGACACTTATATTTTTGGTCCAGAAAACACCACGTTTTTGAACTATTTTTTAAATACAGAAAATATTTCTAAGCTGATTTTTTTTTATGAAGCGGTAAACTCTTGACCCAGTATTTTCAACAGATCCTATTTTTCTTCCTCTGCCCAGTATTTTCGATTAACCCTAATCTCCGTCTACATATTATCTTTAGTTGTAGACGAGATTACTACAGAAAAAATACTATTTCTCTCCTCCGCCATTAAAATATTCTTACAGAATTTTTCGAGCAGTTATTAATTTCGAAAGTGAAAATCTGCACTGATTTGTTGTGCAAAGAAAATTAGTTATTAATTTTAGAGAGGCTGTTTTATCCTAGAGGCGGCGGCGGAAGTACGAACTGGTTTTGCACCACCGACCAGATCGCCGAATCGTCTTCAAGAGAGCGACCTAGTCCGCGACTCAGCCATTGTTTCCCAATAATATGGTGGGAGTCTAGTGTTGGTGAAATTAAATCGAAAATAATGAATTTGGAAAAGAGATAAGTAAATTTAGCGATCATGAAATTGGAGAAAGAAAACATAAGTGTGTGATGGACGTGGTGGAAGTTGGGAAGGGGAGCAGTTGGGAAAAGAATGTGGGAGCGGGAAATGTGGGTTAACCGATTGATGTTGGAAAAGAAAGAATAAAGTGATAGGAAAACGCGCATTCACATGACTGGATGGAGAGTTGGAAAATGACAATGCGGTAGGGAAAAAAATGTAGTTTTTTGAAATAGAAGTAATTGGACTGTGCCACGTCCACATTCCAATGTTTCTGTTTTCATGTTTAAGTAATAGATATAATAATAATTAACAACTACTGTTGAGGAATCCAGTTGGATCCCTCCAACCTGTTTTTCCTTGCAATCAAATATGGTTACCTCAAATAGAATTATTCAATAAGAACTATCCAATTTAAACTAATAATTTCTATAACGGTCAATAACTATTATTTAACACCAAACAATTTATATTAACAAACAATTCAAACAATTAAATTAAACACGTTTATAAACGTGACCAATAAGGTAAGCTACCTCAATTGGTTACAAAAGTTAGAATAACAATTTGGTGTTTCAATGAAATTAAACAATGTTTAATTCCGTCCGTTTAATCTACATATGAATATATATATTAAATAAACAATCAACCATTTGCAACCATAACACACAATTATAAAGCTCGACTTATATAAAATGTAAGATGGAAGAACTGTGTGAGTTTAACTCACCTTGATTTGATTTATCTTTGAAACAGTTCGTTTAGTTAAATTAAACAAGTGTTTAATATAATTGAAAATTTTGGTTGGTTCCGATTCTGTTCATTTATGTCCCATAACGCAGTGTTCGTCAAAGTGAATCCAAGGTATATGGCTTGTCTGATTCTGTTAACATATGCAATGTTTGTTGATATTTAAAGTATATATAATGAACTCTAAATTATAATTAGTTTAAAATTAATAACATTTTATTTAAACTAAAGGCTGATCAGATCTGTTGTCTTCGTCTTCAAAATGGTTCCTACCCGCATCAGTTCATGCATTAGAATTAGGAGTCTAATTATATAAAGATATATTTCCTTAATTAATAATTAGTTAACGTTTATATTCACAAATGTGGGCCGATTTACTTCTGTCCATTCCCGTTCGTGCTTCTTGCTTCTTCAACAACCCACGGAAAAAAACCTGCTTCCAAAACTCACTGAACTGCGCCTCCCATCATCGATTGATTGTCCATCAGCTACCACCAGCAAAAGCGTTGTAGTCCCCTTACCTACTGCCTCAAGCAGCTTTCCACCTTGTTGTGCCATTTCTCCAGCAACTGCGGTCAACTCCAGTGCACCCCCGATGAAATTCTGGTCTCCACACCACTGTCGCGTCTTCCTCCCTCCACCAGGAGTTCATCGGAGACCTCCAAACTGCCGCCATCTTCCATTCGATCTCCACCTCAAACCTCACTTAACCCGTCTCCTTCGATCAATGCCAATAGTCCCCCAAACGTAGAAACTTTCGATTAAGATACTGGCCTCTCCGATGATCGAGATCTGATCATGACCATTGAGATTCTAGATCTCACGGAGATGAACATGTTTGCTGTTAGGAATTTTGTGAATGGATTCATAGATTTTTAGATATTAGAGGAAGAAAAATCGTGGCTTTGCAGCCGTTTAGAAATAAAAATGGCGGCTTTGAAACTGGTTGACCACGCGCTCACGAGATTAAGGGTTTGACCCCATTTTGGATGGCAAAATATGTGTATATATAAGGCATAAATTTAATATAATATTAATATATAAACTTCAGGTTGAAGTAACGTATAAAAATACTACATACGCCTTCCGTTTTCAGCGAAAATTGAAATCTTAGCATAAAATGGCATTCCTGACACAATGGAAGAAGTTTCGTTGATTCCGAGGTAGTTTGTGAAAATTCCTTTATAACTTATATATGTGAATCGACACACATTCAAATTGCGTACGACCACATATTAAATCCAATTAACTTGAAAATTGAAATACTACAATTAAAAATAATTAAGGATTAAATAAAATTAATTTCGTCGAAAACGGAGCTCGTTAGAATATCAGTTATCCTAAAATTTAAATTTAAATCGACAAAATGATTAAATGAAAATAGAGACGTTTTTGGCTTTCGTTGTCACATACGACATCGGAATACCATGAAATTTAATATCGTACAATAATTTATCATTACGATTCAAATGAAACTAATTTCATCGAAAATCGATATAGTTTGTAAAATATCTATTTTAAAGGCTTATAATTATATCAATAAAATATTAATTAAATTCCAAAATAATTAAATTAAATAATAGCAAATTATTATTGTCATAAATATCCAAATAAAATATTTATTAGCTTCAAATATAAATTAATATGTATTGAACAACTCAGTCAACAATATCGACTTAAAATGTATCAAATTATATATATAAACCTTATTAATTTATTAAATAACATTATCATTTGTTAAGGATTCCTATAGAGACTATTTTGAAATTTTAATTTGACATAACTAATAATCTATAACACGAAATCTCAATTTTTCTCTTTATTAAAAAATTATAACCAACAAGATTCATATATTTCTTGTTTCACAGAAATCTGACTTATATTGGACCCTGTATATTCAATTGAAGTTCAAAACTCAATATTATGAACTACCGCGCCGTTTCAAGCTCATTTATAATTAAATATAAATTTAACGTTCAAACTTCATTTTTAATAAATGAATTAAATATTAAATTCCATTTAATATTCCAAATATAATATTTATAACATATTTAAATATTTAAATTCAAATGACCGAAAAATCTGGGTTGTTACAAATATCTCTCCCGTCAAGGTAACTACCACCAAAGGCAGTTTTTGAAATGACATTAGAAGTCATGGCTCGAAATTTTCAATACATATCAATCTATTTGCCCTCTATCTCTGTCCATTTATTAAGCATATCTTCCATACAAGAAACGATTGGTGGAATCATAACCTAAACAAAAACATATTCAAAATTTACAAAGAACGGTTCTTACAAATTAGTTCAAGGATGTATTGCATTTTGTTAATAACTTAATGTTTTCAACACAAAATGCATGGTTAGCTATTTTGTGTTTCCTAAACCATTTTTCGCCTTCTACTATTACATTGCCATCTCCAACCAATTTTTGTTTTGTTTTTTATTCCAAGGAAGTAGAACCACAATATCGTGGTCTAAAAATCTATTAAAGAAATTGGGATTACATTGTTTTGATTCAGAATTTTATTATACTTGCGGAAAATGGATAAAAGTACGAAGAAAACAACAAATAAGAAACTTAATCACTATCAAATAAGACTTGTAGATTTGGAATATGCATTTGATGGGTCTAATGCAATGAGAGAGCAAACTGAGCCACCTTCAAAAAATATTGTAACGACCCACTTTTTCCTATAGTTTAAGCCAACATCTAACAACCCATGTTAACTCAAATTGCACAGAAAAACAGATAGTTAGGAGAAAGAAATTTGAGGATGTGAGAAGAAAGAAAGAAAAATTAGAATAGAAGAATAAGAAGATCAGAGTCTCACAGTGGAATGGACAAAATATAATCTCAAATGCATTATATAAAAAAGAAAACTGTATATTACAACATGAGAGTATACATACATTTTAATACAACACACAGTAGAATAATATAATACTAGTAAACATGGCTATACGTCTCGACTCTAGCTCCTTTTTTGAAGATCCAAGTAAAACTTAACCTGATAATATGCTCGGTCTGACCCGAGCACATTTGAAGCAAAGTAAAATTCACCTGAATCAATCTGGAATACTTTCAGTGATAAATTCACATGACAAATAACTAGCTTAACTTTAGAAATCCTTTTTGAAAGAAAAGGATAATCATAAGGCCGGTCAACATATAAACACGGACGATTTTTACCTTACGATAACCTAAAACATTTTTGATATATCAGAATCCAGTGATATTAAAATAGTGTTTATCAAATCAAAAATAAATAACCATCTAGCAGAATGCTCGGATCTCACACTCTACATATTCATTATATAATCAAAAACCGCATGACACTTATTGGAGAATGGATTCAGACTATGAAAAGCTATGGGACCACCTTACGATCAGTGTACTCTAGAGGGGATACACTGGGGTTAAACAAGAAAATCTTGCAACCCGGCCGCACATGACCGACCACTCATTCAGTTTGAGTGTATCGAATATTTTGTCGCCCATGGTTGTCGACCATCCAACCATAATCCGTAAGATACAGAATCGAAAGAAGAACAAAATGAATTTTCTCTAGATTGCTGACAAATATATCCTGCTTGGGTGCGACCAAACTAGCCATGATGTCTGTCACCCAACCATCCATGCTGTCAGCCCTATTTTTGTCATTTCCTAGTTGTGAGGTTTGAGGCTACGTTTACCTTTTTAGAGCATCTGGCCATCACTTAATTTGAATGCCACATCATCAAACACGTAAAATCACTAGAAGATCTTCCCAAAAAAATATTATGGGTGTAAAAAGCTAAGAGAAAGGAATTCCTCCGCCACTAAATGTAATACCTTGAAAAGATCATCTTATGTGATTCGTTAGGCATACTCTATCAGACATTCGTCCATACAAGTCATCTAGGAACAGGATAAACCGAAGGCACCCTCCTACTGCATCCTAGGAATCACCCTATAGATCAGTAGCAAGTAGACCTTGCAAATCCGTAGATTTCAATCACGACAGAACCACGGTGCATCTCTGGTTGCAAGTCAGAGATTATAAGTAGTTTTTCCATTTCATGAAGATCTACGGTCTTAAATTCTCCTTCTTCATTTGCTGCAAGTTAGTTTCGTACGCAACATTGATTCAAAGTAGTTTTGTTCTAGTTCCCATCCCAGTCTCTTCGAAACAACACGACAAAAGGTCTAATAATAACATTCAATTGATAATTGAGTTTTTACTATCAATCTCAAACAATATGGTTAAGTATATTGGCAGCACTAATTCAATCATTGAAACAATATCGTCGATTCTTAAAAATCTATTTATATTCTTATTTCAAATTCCATTGTTTTTGTTGCAATGAAAATAATGATATATCTTCAACTACACTGCAATACTTCACTTTGAAAACATCACTATATTCACCAAATATTTTATTTGTTGGGTACAACAATGTGTTGTATAATTTTTGTTTGATGATAACAAACATATGATATTATTTAAATGTGTTTGTAATTGTACTATTTTATATTACATCGTTTCACATAAATAAATATTTGTTGAATAATATACTATTATACAGAATTGAATTTATTCACAGTATAGTTATTCAATTAAATATTTTATTTCAGGATCTGAAATTATACAACATTCTAACTCCTCTATTGTATATTCACAGTCATGATATTTTACATGAAATTGTACTACTGAATTAAGTTGAATACGATAGACAGTTTGATTTGACCAAAATAAAATAATATTTTATTTCAATCAAATTTTTTTATTACAAATACCAACACAATTTTTCCATTCTGTTTCCTCAGTAAAACTCTCATCACTCTAGTATACAGTCATTGCCTCACTACAGATTCATTCTGTCACACGTATACAATTTACACTCAGTTATACAATTACAATTACATTCACTAACACTGACATAGTCTTCTTGTGCTCCAATCCAGTCCAATCATCTCCATACCTATCATACAAACACACACGCATTAAACTAGAACAAGAATAAAATTAAATACAAGCAAATATAAATTTATTTTAATTTTTATTTGCCTCGAAATTTCAGTGTGTTTCTCATCATGTTTCTGACTTGGTCTGATATATTTTTCTGATGATATACAAGTATGGCACAATACTATAAAATCAGGAACGATCAAGTATAGCAAGAAAGCCGAATACTTGAATGTACCAAACTCGAACATGGTTAAACCAAATCAAGAATTGTATCTGTTCATTTTTATTTGTTTTTCCATTGTTCAAATATACAAAGCAATTCAAAATGAAAATGGACAAAAATAATCAAAGCACAATAAGGTAGAGATGGCGGAAAACATCACAACCATGCAAATGCAAATAAGAATAGGACAATGGTATGGCATAGCGAAATAGAACACATCACATACATGGATCAGAGGGGGCGTATACACAATACATAATGGTTGGTACAAAGATCAAATGCAGCATATACAATAAGGTGTCGAAACAACATGTGCAAATGAAGGCACATGACAAAGTCTGTACACAAGAAATGGTAACCAGTTTCATGAATGTATGAAAGCAAGGTGGTTCAGCAAAATGGTGCAGCATGGTCGAGCCTAAAGTAACTCAAGAATACTCAAGCCAAAAAGGCAGCTAAACACAGTTTCAGGAATATTTCTGGTGTTTAATTGATTAGTAGAAAATCATCATACACAAATGGACACAAGACATGCAAAAGACAAGATAAGTGCGCATGAACAATGTAAATATGCACAAACACAAAAACATGAACAATTGCATCGAAAAGAACATAGCAGCATGGACCATACAAGAGCGGTACCCATTTTGATCAATAAAGAGTTAACATAGTGATCAAGCATGAAATTTGTTCTTAGCAGTTAAAAGGAAAAATCAGCAAAGAATGACAAGCTCAATAATCCTAATTTAAGAAACCACAAGAGTTATATTCAATATTTATTGATAATGACGATTTCAAAATTGAATAATTCAACTCGCAAGATACTTCCAGAAAGTTAGAAGATTTCAAACTCCACAAATTCAAAGCTGAAGATTTCCCAAAGTCCAAAATATAAGCAAAATACATTTAGGAGTAAAGTCAAGGAAAACTCCAGAATTTCAGAAGATTTCAAAGCCCCAAAATTCTCGTATATATCATGACCAATAAATACATGAAATCAGAGCACAAATTTAGGATTTTTAATCCTATAAATACACCCATCGTCACTGGCTTTTAATCCATCCAGGTTCAAGCACAATGAAAGAGAATTTCAAATTGAAAAATCATACCAATATTTTCTTGGATCTGAATCGAGTGGAAATGCAAGTTGAAGAACATTACAGAGAGAGCGGCGCTACAAATCTAAGGAGAATCGAAACCCTAAAATCACAATCGCCTCCACCATTTTTTATTTCCAGAGAGACTAAAGAGATCGGGCAAAAATGAGAAGGTTGAAACAAGAAATAAAGGAGGTCGGTCAAGTCATTATAAAAGGCTAAGGGTTTTAAAGGGTTTTTATTAATTAAGAACTAGGGTTTTTGTTTTAGTGTTTTATTTGCTTTTAGTTTTTAAATTTGTAATCAAATTTGGAGTACCCTAGTTTGTCTCTAAAACTAGGGAGACGAATTACGGGTTGTAACTCAGCGAAATCTGGTTTCAGGTATAGAAACCAATGCAGGGTTTATAGCGTAGGATTAGTGCCACTAGAGCCAGATTTTGAGGCCTTTTGTGTAGCTCCTAGTAGAAACTGGGGATAAGTTTTGAGCATAGGGTTAGGACAAATGGTCTAGGAATTTTCGCAATTTTACGGGTGTTGTAAGTGTTGTAATTATTGACTAATACCTAGTAGGAACCATGGGGAATGCAACAGTAGGAAGGGTTTTGCCGAAGCTGGGTATATATGTGTGTTATTTATTTTCCACATTTACTCTGATTATTATCTATGATTGATATTATTTAATTACTCAGCAAAAACTGCAATAAACCCTATTCAATCCCCCTCTAGGTTAATTTAGATCCTACAAGTAGTATTAGAGCAGGTATTTGTTATTTTTAAATAACTCTCGAGTCATAAATCGTCTAATAACGCATTTTCTGAGAGTCAATCCATAGTTAGGCCACCAATGTTTAATGGAATTGATTATGTCTATTAGAAAGCTAGAATGAAAATTTATTTGAGTTCAGTCGATTATGATGTGTGGGATATTATTGAAACGGGTTATATGCCTCCAATTGTTATTGTTAATGGTGTCCAAGTTCCTAAATCAAAAGACAGCTGGGATGCTAATGATAAAAAATTATTTTCAACTAATGCTAAAGCGATGAATGCTTTAATCTGTGCTCTTGATAAAACTAAATTTAATTGAATCTCTTATTGTGAGACTACATAGAAAATATGGCATACGTTGGAGGTCATACACGAAGGAACATCTCAAGTGAAGGAATATCGTCTCGCTCTACTCAGCAATGAATATGAAAACTTTTCTATGCAAAAGGACGAAGATACAAAAGAGATGTTTGGACGCTTCTCATCATTGGTTTACAATGCAAAGGCTCTTAGCGAAACTTATACCGAAGTGGAATTGATCAGAAAAACATTGAGAGTGCTACCAATGAATTTTTAAGCTAAGGTAACGACAATTCAAGAATTAAAAGATCTAAAATAAATTAAGCATGGAGGAGTTCATTGGAAATTTAATCACTTACGAGATTGAGGTAAAAGCAAGGGAAAAGTGAAAGAATTCTGAGCAAAAGAAAAAGATGATTGCTATAAATAATACCATTGAAAGTTATGATGAAGACCCCATTGGAGAGCTAGCCATGGTTTTTAGAAGGTGGATGAAAAGAAATTACAAGCCACGAAAGAAGAATTCAAAAACCAACCAGTCCAAAAGTTCAGATAGTTCAGACAATGAAGTGTTTTGCTATAATTGCAAGAAACCCGGACATACCAAACCGGATTGCCCACAGCTTAAGAATGAAAAGAAAAGGAAATTCAGAAGAAAGAAGAAGGCTTTAGCTTCTACATGGGATGATGAGGAAGGAGAAGAAGTTTGTAAAAGTGATGAAGGGGAAGCTAATCTGTGTCTTGTGGCTCGATCTGATTCGGAAAGTAGTGAAGAGGATTCAAGCGAGGTATCAAATTTCACTCATAAAGATTTAATTTTAATGTGTCACGATCTCACAAAAACTGTTGATTCTCTTAAACTAAAAGTTAAGAAATTGAAATCTGATAGGTCAAAACTAGTTCTAGAAAATAACAGATTAGAAAGTAAACTTGAAAGAGTTAAGAGTTCACCGTTTTCTGAATGCGAAAAATGTTAATTTTTAAGTAATCATCTTTTGAATTTCGAAACTAATTTTGAATTACCTAACAGTGAAAACGTGAATTTGAAGAACATTAATAGTGATGTTGAGAAGGGGACTGAAAAGCTTAGAGAATATGAAAAACTAGATTTTGAAAAGCGAAAATAATTTGAAATTGAAATTTCTAAGTCCAATGCTAAAACCAAAGCACTTGAAAACAAAAATTGGGTTTTAAAACAAACTGACACTGAAAAGAGGAAAATCGCTATTAATCGTTGTTCAAACTTAACGAAAGAAAATAGCGATCTTAAATTTAAAATTCAACGACTTGAGTCAACTTTGACTAAATTTCCTAAAGGAGAGAAATCGTTGAATATGTTGTTAAAAAACCAATTTTTTGTTGAGAATAAAAGGGAATTTGGTTTTGGATATGATCAAGTTGAAAAACTAAATTCCAATGATTTTAAAAACCCTTTAAATAGCTTTAAAAAAGATTGATTTGAAATTTTGAACTATAATAATTTCAAAAGGTTTTTAAATCATAAACCGAATGAAAACTCATTTAGAAACAATTCAATTAAACGTATTTAGACCCCGAAAGATAATAAGATGAATTCAAATAATATTAAATGAGTTTGGGTTCCAAAAGGTACTTTAGTGGATAGTAATGGATTGTTATATAAACAGGTTTGGGTACCAAAAGGTGTAAACGAAGATAAGAGTGGTAAAACAACTTTTGTTAGACTACTCGATCCTATAAACATTTAGGTACTGATTGAGGCTAAGGAACAACTATGCTTAAGAGAGATAAAATTCAAGTTGATTCATAATATCGAATTATTTGGAGTTCCTTAGCCATAGAATTCTTGGTTGGATATACTTGGTTCACATCAATTATGGTAAGTCAGGTATGATCTCTAAACTCATATTTTTATTTCTTGTTTTACTTTATGCTGATTTATATTGACACGGTCATAATATTTTGGGCGTATCTTGAACACTGTAAATTGAAATTTTGAAATTTATGATGTTCTCCAATGCTAATGAAATTTCACATATCTTTGCTATTTTGAGTCTCTTTTCATTCACTTTGGAAAATATTGGAAAATTGAACTCTGTACAACGGACTACTTGAAAGCCATGATTGATTAGTTGTGAAAATATCATTTTTTGCTTGATTATACTGATTTTGAAATCATTCGTGATTGATTGTTAAATTTCTTGGATTATAAAATTTAACTTTTTATCTAGTGATTTCAAATAATTAACTTCAAATTTGATAGTTGACTGTTTCTTGTGTTTGTTTAAAAAAATCTCTAAATAATTCACTTGTGATTCTTACTTTGAAAATAATTTTTTGCTACTCTGATAAGGAAATTGGTTTAATTCGTTTGAGTATCTTGGTGTTTGGACAATGAGTTGAAAAATCAGTGATTAGATCTCTTTAAATTCCATAAGCAATTTGAATTTCATATACAAGTATTTTTAAAATTGTCTAGGAGCAATCAGTGTTAGAAATATTAGAAAATTCTATATTCTACTAATTGATTTTTGAAACTGATTTCCAAACTTGGTTTGATATTTCAAAAACCCCACTTGAAATTGGTATTTTAAATTTTAAAATTATTTTTGATTATTTATTCAAAAATTGAAATTATTGACGAATTTGAACCATTTTGGTACTCATTGAAATTATTAATAGATTTATGAAATTATGATGAGTTGTGACTATGGTATATTTCATAACAAGAGAAAATATTATTTAAATCCTCATGATGATTGGACAGATTTAATAATTTTTTTTTTGAATTAGTGCTTATTTCACGATCATCTTCTATATTTATCACATTCCTGTCACTCATCATGGTTTTATATAATGTGGGGAATTTAAATTATTGGAAATAAGAAAAATCTTGATGAAATTATTAAATAAAAAAATGAATTTTTTTATCCTTGTTATTCACTCTCATTTAAAAGTCCTCGTGGTTATGCATGGGTGAATCACCTTAATCTCTATATGCTTCCATTCTCATTTAGAAGTCCCTGTGGTTACGCATGATGGAACTCATAAGGGAGGATAAAATTAAGTATTCTTCTAATCTCATTTAAAAGTCTTCGCGGTTATGCATGGTTAGAAAATACTTAAATTTAAGTTACTACTAACCCCATTCAAAAGTCCTCGCGGCTATGCGTTGTTAGAAAGTGCTTAAATAATTTTTAAATTATTTGTGCTTAAAATTTGAAATTTATTTGAAAATTATAAATTTATGAATCCTACATTTGAATCTTAAAAACTCTCCTCATTTATATAAAAATCGTAAATCCATCATCTAAAAAGTGAAATTTGCTTCTGGTTTGAAGAATATTATGATTTTTGTTTGATTAAATGAGATTTACAATATATATTTCTCCTCTTGATTTGAAGTTTACATTTATGGTATATATTCGTCATTATTTCGATTTCTGTTATTCTTTTTATGATAACAAAAGGGGGAGAATGGTCAAGGTTTTGATTGATGAGTATTTAATCCAAGAATATTTAAGATTGGAAACTGAATATTTAAGGGAAGAATGGTAATTTGAATTTCATTATATATATTTTCCACATATATATGGGGAGTTCAGTTGTAGGGGGAGCATACAAATAGGGGGAGTAATATATTTTATGTTCAAACACATCTAACACATTCAAAGTCTTATATATGTTTGTCATCATCAAAAGGGGGAGACTATTGGGTACAACAATGTGTTGTATGATTTTTGTTTGATGATAACAAACATAAGATATTATTTAAATGTGTTTGTAATTGTACTATCTTATATTACATCGTTTCACATAAATAAATATTTGTTGAATAATATACTCTTATACACAATTGAATTTATTCATAGTATAGTTATTTAATTAAATATTTTATTTTAATATTTGAAATTGTACAACCTTCTAACTCCGCTATTATATATTCACAGTCATGATATTTTACATGAGATTGTAATACTGAATTAATTTGAATACGATAGACAGTTTGATTTGAACATAATAAAATAATATTTTATTTCAATCAAATTTGTTTATTACAAATATCAGTACAATTTTTCCATTATATACTTCCTCACTACAACTCTCATCACTCTAGTATACAGTCATTGCCTCACTACAGATTCATTCTGTCACTCGTATACAATTTACACTCAGTTATACAGTTATAATTCGATTCACTGACACTGACACTTACATAGTCTTCTTGTGCTCCAGTCCAGTCCAGTCATCTCCATACCAGTCGTAAAAACACACAAGTAGTAAACTAGAACAAAAATAAAATTAAATACAAGAAAATATAAAATTATTTTAATTTTTGTTTTCCTCGGAATTTCAGTGTGTTTCTCATCATTTTTTTTTTTTGACTTGGTTTGATATATTTTTCTTATGATATACAAGTATGACACAATACTATACAAGATCAGGAACGATCAAGTATAGCAAGAAAGCCGAATACTTGAATGTACCAAACTTGAACATGGTTAAACCTAATCAAGAATTGTATCTGTTCTTTTCAGTTTGTTTTTCCACTGTTCAAATATACAAAGCAATGCAAACTAAAAATGGACAAAAATAATCAAACCACATTAAGGTAGAGATGGCAGAAAGCATCACAACCATGCAAATGCAAACAAGAATGGGACAATGGTATGGCATAGCAAAACAGAACACATCGCATACATGGATCAAAGAGGGTGCATACACAATGCAGAATGGTTGGCACAAAGATCAAATACAGCATATACAATAAGGTGTCGAAATAGCATATGCAAATGAAGGCACATGACAAAATCTGTACATAAGATATGGTAACCAGTTTCATGAATGTATGGGAGCTAGATGGTTCAGAAAAATGGTGCAGCATGGTCGAGCCTAAAGTAATTCAAGAATACTCAAGCCATAAAGATAGCTAAACACCATTTCAGGATTATTTTTGGCAAGTGTTTAATTGACTAACAAAAAAGCATCATACACAAGTGGAAACAAGACATGAAAAAGATAAGATGAGTGAACATGAACAAGTTTACAAATGCAAATACACACACACACACACAAAAACATGAACAAGTGCATCGAAATGAACATAGCAACATGGACCATACAAGAGCAGTACCCATTTTGATCAATAAAGAGTTAACATGGTGATCAAGCATGAAATTTGTTCTTACCAGTTAAAAGGAAAAATCAGCAAAGAATGACAAGTTCAATAATCCTAATTTTAGATACCACAAGAGTTATATTCAGCATTTATTGATAAGGACCATTTCAAAATTGAAGAATTCATCACGCAAGATATTTCTAGAAAGTTAGAAGAATTCAAACTCCACGAATTCAAAGCTGAAGAGTTCCAAACGCCCAAAATATACGCAATATACATTCAAGTGTAAAATCGAGGAAAACTCCAGAATTTCAAAAGATTTCAAAGCCCCAAAATTCAGTAAAATTCTCGTATGTATCATGACTAAGTAATATATGAAATCAGAGCACAAATTTTGGATTTTTAATCCTATAAATACACTCATCATCACTGGCTTTTAATCTATCCAAGTTCAAGCACAATTAAATAGAATTTCAAATTGAAAAATCATACCAATATTTACTTGGATCTGAATCGTGTGGAACTGCAAGTTGAAGAACATCAGAGAGAGAGCGACGCTACAAATCTAAGGAGAATCGAAACCCTAAATCGCAATCGCCTCCACCATTTTTATTTCCAGAGAGACAAAAGAGATCGGGCAAAAATGAGAAGGGTGAAACAAAAAATGAAGGAGGCTGACAAGTCATTATAAAAGGCTAAGTGTTTTAAAGGGTTTTTATTAATTAAGAACTAGGGTTTTTGTTTTAGTATTTTATTTGTTTTCAGTTTTTTACTTTGTAATCAAATTTAGAGTTTTCTAGTTTGTCCCTAAAACCGGGGAGACGAATTATGGGGTTGTAACTCGGGGAAATTTGGTTTCGGGGATAGAAACCAGTATAGGGTTTTGAGCATAGGATTAGTGCAACTAGAGAGAGATTTTGAGGCCTTTTGTGTAGCTCCTAGTAGAATCCGAGGATAAATTTTGAGCGTAGGGTTAGGAAAAATAGGCTAGGAATTGTCATGAGTTTACGGGTGTTGTAAGTGTTGTAATTGTTGACTTATACCTAGTGTAAACCTTTAGGAATGCAGCAGTAGGTAGGGTTTTGCCGAAGCTGGGTATATCTCCGTGTTATTTATTTTCTGCATTTACTCTGATTATTATCTGTGATTGATATTATTTAATTACTCAGCAAAAACTGCAATAAATCCTATTCAC
This sequence comes from Allium sativum, assembly GCA_030737875.1. Taxonomy (NCBI): domain Eukaryota; kingdom Viridiplantae; phylum Streptophyta; class Magnoliopsida; order Asparagales; family Amaryllidaceae; genus Allium; species Allium sativum. Next base: position 832,121,210 of record CM060913.1, read on the forward strand.
CCCCCTATACGGTTAATTTTGATCCTTTGTTATTTCCCTTACTTCGAAAAAATCACCATGTATACATGTAATTCCAAGGTATAAATATATTCACACTTTAAACTTGAGTCAACGATGTTAAGTTATGCATCGTTTACTTTAAACTCAACAGTTTCAATTACATTGAAAATATTGCAAATAACGTTGCATTATCTTATAATAACCCAATTTCAGCACCCTTACCGTTTCCAAACTAATACCATCCCTTGATAATAGTGAAGCAATTCAAGTTTCGGTATTGCAATTACCTCTCAGACGATCGATGACATTCTTATCTCAGAATAGATAAAAGTTTGAAACACAAGACCTATCATTTTCATTTATTACTTTATTTAAAATTATGGTTTAAATAATCATTCCTTTACATTTGGCGCACTTATTCTACATATAAATCTCATCTACCTTTTTACTCAAGAAAACATGTTAAATGCAAATCCTTTTTAATATAGCTCGAAAATTCATTCGCAAAGATCTTTACACAAATTTAATCAAGTTCCTTACTTTCAAAAACCTTATTTTCATTTGATAATCATTTATTTCAACCCAATCTGGCCCTTAAATAAAAGCTTACTTTAAAATCATCGCCTGAGTTTAAGCCACTATATAAACTTCATTTACAAACTTGAATTCAAATTCTAAATCTTCATTCGGAATCCATAAATCGTTTCCCTTTTAAATCATATTTCAATTTATTTTACTAAATTAAAAATTAAGTAAACCAAATTTTGTTGAAATCTATGCATTAGTCGCCTCTTTATAAACTTCCATTTATAACTTGAAAATCTCTTTCCAATTCCCTTGCTTACACTTAATTCAATCATTAAGTAACTTAAAAACGACATATTAACTTCATAACTTGTTTTATAATTTGGTATAACACTGCTCTTAACACGAATCAATTTAAAACTCGATCACTTATTAAATTATTATTAATAATTAATTTCATTATTAACCGAAGTGAAATAGTTTACTTCATTAAAATAGACCAGCTAATCAGTTAATGAAAGTATTAACCAATAAATACTTCATTTATTATTTGCCACTTAATAAGAACTTTAAAATAACATTAAAATAAAAATATTATTAATATTTAGGAAATATTATTAAATCAAATAATTATTTATCTAACCATTCCCATTCGATTAACCGAAAGTCGATTAATCTAATTACCAATTCCAATTTAGTCGTTGACTCGGTTAACTTAAACATCAGTTACTGATTTAACTGATTCCAATTTATCTTTACCCTTATATTAATAAAATTAATCTAAAAATATCACTTAACTTTTTAACTTAAACAATTATTTTCAAAGTAATAACCCGTAGGTAAAATTCTCACTTTTACACTTGTAAAACTCATTAAAATTGCTGCAAAATCTTATATAACTATTTTTTTATAAAATCCATTTGTCAATATCGTCTTATTTTAAAACCTATATTTTAAATAGAAATAAATTTCAAAAATTCACTTTAATTATATAAATAAATTTCATAACTTCAATTCAGTCAATTCAATTGACGGTGAACAACGTTTCAGATCATTTGCTGCCAATAGCTTAACCAATTTTTAAAACATCACTTCATCGTTGAATTTCAATTCAACATTAAATATATAATCAACCATCAACATTCAATCAGAATATAGTGTGGTTTGGGGTAACAGTTCATATTTGAATAGTATTAAAATCAAACAACATATAAAATATTGAGGAATCTGGTCGGATCCCTCCGACCTGTTCTTCCCTACGTCAAAGATTTTAATATCATCTGATAATAATATATTAGTTAACTACTTAAAACAACACCATCCAACATCACATAATAAATGTCATTAATCAACTAATAAACAATCAAGGCATCCAATAATCCAATTATAATCATCAACAATAAATTATACTTTTATATGGATTTAACACCTCATAGAATTCCAGAAAAGTGTGAGAATTAACTCATTTTTATTTTCCATTATCAATTCATGCATTGTTTTCATTTAATTTTAAACAAGCGTTTAAAATTAAATGAAAACCCGACAGCTTCCAATCGTTTTTGAATCTGCTCAACAGTGTAATGCTTTCCTCTACGATTCCAACAAGCCCAATTTCGCATGATTTCGAGATCGTATAAACACGTTAGGACTGTTTAAAGTTTAATGAAATTTAAAATAATATAAATTAAATAATAGCACTACTAATTACCCTTATAAATAACCTAGGTTGATATACACGTCATCCATGGTTAACGCGTTTTCTTTCTTTCTCGATGCCAATGCCCGATACCATGATCTCTTCCAGTTAGCAAAGCTGACCCCCTTAAACCGATTTTTGTGCCACCATCGAAGTCCTAGTCATTGATGTCGCCATGACCGACCTAAATTCCAGCACCATCGACCCAAGCACCTCCCCACGAAGCTTTGCCATTAAACCATAAACCTGAGAAAAGCGTTCCTCCTTTATTCTGCTCGAAACACCACTGGAGTTGACCATATTCTGATCCATCGCCACCGCTCTCACCCCCTTCCCGTGCGGCTTCAAACCACCTTGGCCTAGCCCATCTCGGTCCCTATAACGCCTCGAATAAACCCAAAACCGGCCAAGTTTCGCATGAGATACTGGCCACCACGTCAGGTCGAAGGGCTCGTACCTCCGCCCAAAGACTTCCCTTTCCAAGTCGGTCGTTTTTGCTTGAAAAATCTTCAGCAATTACTGTCTCATGGAAAAGATCGGTTTATATTAGTTGAGGAAATGGAGGTTGCTCGTCGTGGTATAATTTTATATATGCGCTGGCATGATTGGAGACAAAGAAAGTCGTAATTTTTTTAATGTGGACCAGCTAAATATTAGCTGAGATTTTTGTTTCCAGGTTAGCTAAGGTTTTAAATTTGCAAAGATTTATTTTTTTGTGAAGAAGAAGCTGAGTTTTTGTAAGAGAAAAGAAGAATAAGTATTGTTTTTTCGCATGGAAAAAGAAGATGGAGAATTTGTTTATTTCACATATGTATGTTGCGATTTTATAGGGGGAAAAGAATAGGCGTTGCGCATGGTTGTCGGCAGAAGAAGAGAAAAAAGAGCATGTGAAGGAATAGATTTTATTAATTTAAAGTGAGCGATGGTTTTATACGAGGTGACCAACGATATTTTTACGAGGTAATGAACGATATTTTCACGAGGTTGACTAACTATATTAATTTGAAATGAAAAACGATTTTATTTAGCGTGTAACGCTCACGTTTATAATTCACGTGGGCGCATACGACCCTCGATTGAAGCAAAATTAGAAAACACACAAAAATAAATTATTTCAAACACGATGGAACTGGTTTCGTTGAAAACCGAGGTCATTCGAAAATTAGTTATTCTTAAATCGCATATTGAATCGATAAAATATATATCGATTTCAATATAACAAATCTAGTAAAAATAAATTAGTACTAACATATATATTCAAATAGGTGTATATAACTTCAAAATATAAAGGTTTAGATTTTATACTCAACATATCAAATTCTAAGTTAAAACGATATCAAAAATATTTAAAACCGTTTTATTTTATAAAACAAATCATTATAATTTGTAAACAAATTCTATAGCGACTATTTGAAAATTTTATTTGGACATAAAAAAAACTACAATATGAAAATTCGAGTTTTCTCCTTCTTTAGAAAATTAGTATCCAATAAATTTTTTGGATGTTTCTTATTTCAAAGAAATCCGACTTATATTGGATCATGTACAACCTTTTGAAGTTCAAAGCGTAATATTACAAACTACTACGCCTCTGTAGCTCATTTTATAATTAAATTATAGACTAAATGTTCAAACACCATTTAATAAATGAACATGTTAAAATAATTGGACTATAAACCGAATTAAACCATTTTATATTGCCAATTCTTATAAAAATGCAAATCCAATATATTCCCAAATATTTCGGAATAAACTATTATTTTACTATTTATATTAATATAATATTCAAAATAATTGAATTCTAACTTATATATATTCCAAATTGGCATTTAAAACTATTTTTGAATATTTAAATAAATGGTAAAAATCTAGGTCACTTCTTCCCCCTTAAAAAAATTTCGTCCCCATAATTACTAAGGTAAGAAAAATGCTGCAAACCCAGTAAATTTTCAAAAATCCAAAAACTTTTACTTCCATTATCTAATCTTCTAATTTTAACTAATCCAAATAGTTTAATATAAAAACCAATCCCGTTTGGTTAACAAAAATTTTCAAAAAGATTGGAAAATTTTCCAATACCTTAAATTTTGGAAATTTTTTGGCAGAGTCTCCCCTATACGGAGGAACTTTTGCAATATTATAGGAACAAAAGAAAATCCATTAACCCACATGGTCGAAAAATCCTATTTACAAATCCAAATAAAAAACTATCAATTTATATTTTGTGTAGGCATACCTTTTGTGAGCATTATTACACGATAAGTGATAAACCATACTCGAGCTTTCTCAATTATTATGCAGCTCTAATCAAACTGGATTTAAGCAGCTCCAGAATTTAATCAATATTGGCTCTGCACCTATTCTCAACTTAATGAAATTTCATTAGTTTCAAACAATGTCGGTCGGGTTCAAATATCCGTATCATCCATTCCAACCAATTTCTCATACAACTCAATCGTTTCTAACAATCAATTCATTTCTTTAAATATTCTACTCAAATTCATTATGTTTGGATTCATTCTAACAAGTTTGACTTATTCATTCCAGATGGGTTTCATTCAAGTTCTAAATCTATATCCATGTAACATTTTAACAATACAAATCCATTATATTCGAATTTTTAGTCTAATAAGCTTACCTCGTTCATACGATATAATTGGTTTCCAAACACTAGAGTTGAATTCATTAACTTTTATTTATTTTTGCTGCCTTATGCCAAATTGTATTTCAATATCCATGCAATCAGTCACCCAATCCAAACTTTTCATTTCAATTTATTAATTTGCACGTGTTTCTATTTCCAACTCAGGTAAAATTATTGTAAACTTAAGTTATATTTTATTTTCAAAAATTTAAGTTCGATTATAACTTATAAGATTAACTTAATATAAGTTAAATCAAATATAGGTTTTCATATTTCACAACTAAATTTTGGAATGTCCTTTGGTTGATTCAATCCAACCTCATAATCAAACCCATTCAAATTACTATTGGTAATTTGATTGCCCATATCATAATAATTTAAGAAAATCATTACTTTTATTGCTTTACAAAATATTTTGGCCAAAGTAATTTAAAAATAATTTTATATCAAATTACAAATATGCACTCTTATGTATACACTTAAACTCAATCTAGGATATTACTAATCCTATCTATATTTAGTCATGCCACAGAGCCAAGGTTTTTCTTAAACTTGTGATCGCCCGCAAATCCGTACTATCTGAACTGACTAATACAACACACGTCCAACTCAAATAATATAGAGATACTAGTCATTAGGGTTAAAGAAATAGAAATAAACAGAAGAAGAATTGAAATAACAACACAGAATCTCACAGCAGAACAGATAAAACATAATAACATAAATCATAACTTTGAAATACAAATTTGTTTTGTATAATCATCAGAGTACAATACAACATTTGGTACAGCAAAAAATAACTATAAATAACTAATACTGAAGCCTCCTGCTTCAAGCTCCTCCAAGTGTATTTGTAAAAGCCCAAAACACTTGATTACCCATACAAATTTGGGCACCCAAGAGTTTAGGAAAAGTAAACAAAATAAACTCTGGTTCAGTCATGGGACTGGTGTGAGTAAACTCCAACCATATTGTTTAACTTTGAAAATCCTCTGAAAGAAAGGGTAATAGTAAGACAGGCCCACACATAAACATGGACGGATTTTACCTTACTATAACCAAAACATTTTAATATCAAGATCCAGTGATATTATAATAATGTCTAATCAAATAAATAACCAAATTGCAGAACGCTTGCATCTCACGCTCTACATATGTAGTATAAAATCAAAAACCACAGGGCGCTTATTGGAGATAGTATTCCAACTATGACAAGGTATGGGACCACCTCCCGATCAGTGTATTCTAGAGGGGAAACACTGGGGGTTCAACAAGAACATCTTGCAACCCGGCCACATATGATCGACCACTCATTTAGCTTGAGTGTATCAAATATATTATCACCCCATTATGGTTTTAAGGGCCCACCATACATCCGCGGAGATACAGAAAATGAACAAATATGAAATTTCTCTAGATCAGTGATAATATAACCTGCTTGGGAATGACCCACCTAGCCATGTTACCTGCCCGATTTTTATTATTTCCCGGTTGATGAAGCTTGAGGTCACGTTTAATTTTTTAGAACATCTGGCCACCATTCACTTTAAATGCCACATCATCAAATCCGTCAAATCACTAGTTGTCTTCTCAAAATATTATGAAATATAAAAAGTTAAGAGAAACAAATTTCTCCACCGCTAGATGTAATATCTCAAAAAGCTCATCTTATGTGATCTGTTAGGAACACTCTGTCAGACATTCGTCCATACAAGTTGTCCTGGGTCTGGACAAACAGAATAGCCCTTGCAATTTACTCCATCTTCGGTTATCTCCAAATATTCTAATTCTCAACGCCTATGCCTATATGGAGTGGTTTTCGGATATTAAATCCAACCGGTCTCTCCGTATTGACAACGATGGTCAAAAAATCTTTGGTAACCGGTGATTTAACTATCAAAGGAAAACAAACATCCATCAAACAAATCACTAGCTCTTTTTGATTAATATTCTATTTTAAGTTTTCTTATTGAATTCTATATATTTATATATCGATTTCTAGTTATCAAAACTTCTTAAAAATATTATAACTCCTTAAATTTTTGAAAAATTTCGCCAGCACCTCCTTTGTACCAGTTAATAGTTCAAACCTCAACTCGTCTCTCTAGGCCCTTTCCATTCAAAAAGAAAATCGAAAAGCCAAGCAGCTTGCTGATTTGGCGCATATAACCTCGTATGGAAATTTAAACTTGTACCTTTTTGGTCGGACACTTAAATTAAAATCTTCATACTCTTCATTCACTTTATCCCATACCTGTCTAATATACATGCACCTGCATTTTCATTTTATTCCAACCCATACAACTATTTTGATTTAACTGCAATCAATTCCACTAATTAATTCTTTAAATAATAAAACCGCTCTGTTCACTTATAGTTTGAATCAATAGTGTTCAAACATATTGCAATTCATTTATGACAATTCGAATTCCATTTATAACTCATGCCTCATATCTGAATTCAAATTCTAATTTAAAAATCCAATTTGCTTAACTCACATCAAGTTCCATTCAAATCATATCATCTAACTTCTTGTATTATTTAGTTAATATCATTCCATCATTCAGAATCTGATTTTATTGTCAAAAATCACTTTATTCAACTTGTTTGAGTTCATATTTATTTTATACTCAATTCTGGATTTTTCTAATTGAAATTCGGATTTTTATTCACTAAAATCCTTTTAATTAATTAATTAAATCGTTATGGTTTTAAAACGAATTTACAATGACATTTCTAAAATTTGATTTTGACATAACTCAAAATCTTTACGTCAAAATCCAGATTTTTCTCTTCCATTAGAAAGTTATTATCCAATAGTTCCAAATGTCTCTGGTTTTATCAAATACCAGCTTATATTGAGTTTTATATACCCAACTAAAGTTCGAAACACCAAATTACGAATTACCGCGCTGCGGTGAGTTTGTTTTAGCTAAATATAAACGTTAAAAATTTCGTTTATAAAATAACCTCAACTCCATTTTCAATAAATTAAACTCGTTATCCAAAACTAAATTAACAATTCAGATTAGCGCACTTGTCGATTATTTTATTCCATATTCATATCTCAGTCATGAATAAAACTCAAATTTCTATATTCAATCCGATTCTTATGAAAATATATTATTTATAAATTATCAATATAATCGAGTTTCCAATTATAAATTCTCTTTATTAGGAAAAACAATTTATTCAGCACCCTCTGCAATTACAAACTAATATCATCCCTTGATAATAGTGAATTCGTTCAAGTTGGGGTATTTTATTTACCTTTTAGACCTTGACCGATAACATTCTTATCTTGAGATAGATAAAAGCTTGTAATACAACTCGATTTGAATCTCACCTTCTACTCCATTTCTTACGTTTGGAAATTTATTTCCAAATTACACGATGAAAATTACTCCATCTCATTTATAAACGTTGTTTATAAATCAACTTCTTTATTAAATAAACTTCTATTTAATACTCTATTTGAAACTCGATTCTCATTTGGAATATTTTATTTTTAACACTTATATATATATATATATATATTTACATATAAATGAACAGGGAATCCATTTTCATATTTAAATTCTAGTTTTTATCCAATGAAATTCCAATATCTTACCCAGTAATAATTTATTTGTTTTGTAATTTCGATATGGTCAAATGCAGATCATAAATCCGTATGGATTTATTTCAATTCATTTTACATTCCGAATGTCGGAATATATTTCACTGTTTCCTTTTTCTGATATGATTTCAAATTATAAATCCTTTTTTAATTTCATACGTGAATTTAAATTTTAAATTACCCAATAAAAATTTCCCTCTTTTATTAAAAAATATCGTTTATAAATTTCACTTCTTGTTCTAAATATTAAAACAAGTTGTCGATTTCAAATTCCCTTTGAAATCCAATTTCCACTTTGGAAAATAAATTTTCCTTTTAAACTTCATACTTGAATTTAAAACCAAATAGAAACATCGTTCATAATTTCAATTTCTTGTTTTTATTATTAAAAACAAGTTAATATTTCATTTATGTTTCAAAATTTCCATTTCTATTTAAGAAAAGAAGTTTCCCTTTTTAAAACCTAAAAATACTTTTATGATATTTTAAATATAAATATCTAGGGCCAGTGATATTCTAATATCCAAACACACAAATCATCCATTCAATTAATACATCACACACATATATAGGTATGTAAACAACAACAGATAAATTCGATAATGTCAAACAAAATAAATAATACCAATCCTGCTTCAAGGCAGGATATCGCGGTATAGAAGGTTATCCACTCATATATCGTGGGGCGATAAGGTCATCCGCTAATGATACTGCGGGAAATCCAATATATATATATATATAATAACCACAACCACCAAGCCTAGATAACTAATATATATAATAACCAAGACTGATAAACAATTTATAAATGCAACCAAGCAGCCAACAATTTATTTTAATGATAAAATAAATTTTTAGGTGAGATTTACTCACCTTGATTTTATTTGGCGAAGATCCATTTAAAATTGTAATGTCGCAGCTACGAATCATCTCAAGTGAATTTACCGAACACCCATGATTATTTACTTTATTAGCTATTAAGATGTTTATTCTTTTAAATTAACTCAACATAAATAAATGAATTAGCTTATAAAAATTAATTCCATCGAATACCTTTCAGGCTGCCTTTTCCTTTCTTCCTCCTCCTTATATTACTGTCGTTTCTTCACATGAGAAATCCTTAGATGATGCCATTAAACCGTGCTCCTCCTACTTGTCAGAATTTCCAACCGACGATAACAATATCACTTCCACACCGATGTAATGTTTCAAATCCTTTCAACCCACTACCCTGACACTATCCATCTCTTAACAGCAGGCTCGCACCATCCTGCAACAAGCTCAAAGCCCCTCCAACAATTTCGACAATTTATCAACACCTTGCAGTCACCTTGCTTCCACCATCTTTAAGGATACAGACCAAAACTCCCAAAATTAATTCATTATTGAACGCTCCAGTTTATCCAAAACCTTAGACCGACCCTTCCTATTGTTCAACTGCCAAGCCAAATTCCTCCACTCACGACAAGCAACGCCTTCATCACCCTGCAAAGACCGAATCCCCTTCCACCTTACTGCCAACATCTACATCACTGCGGCAACCTGCACGCATCATCCCAAAACAGATCGGACCTCTCCAAAGTTCAACTACCGAACCCAAATTATCCTGCATCTATCATCCCAGTCCTTCACCTCCCCGCGCAACACCAAATCCACATCCTAGTTCGAATCCACCCAATTTCCAACACTAGCATCGACCTCTTTTCCTAAATCGCAGCTACTTCTTCCAATCGCATTGACCCTCCTCCTAATCATACACTAGTATCGACATCGAAATACACCCAAATCTTCGAACAAACCTGCGATAGTCACCCTAAATTCAGTGTCGACCTCCGCTATTACGCGAGCGCTTCGGCATAGCAATGAGCTCCAAGGAAACTCGTGACTTTCGAATTCACGATTTTTGATTTCATTTTCTCTTCTTTTTTTAATTGAGGATCAATTTAGGTAAATGGAAGAAAAGAAATGTTTTAGAAAAGGGGAGGTTTTCGATTTGCAATTAAAGTGGAGGAGTGGCGTTTATTGATTTCTTCGACAGTGTTTTGGAAAGGAAATGGTGAATTTTAGGAGAGTAATTTCCTTGAATACGCCATGACAACTTGAGCCTGACCCTTTTGGGATTTATAGAAACTTATTTCGATTTAAGAAATTGAAGAGAGGAACATTTACCTTGGAAGCTTATAGTTTAACAAAGGAATGAAAATGGGAATTCGGATTTTAGTTTTTAGAAGAAATAAAATGGGTAAAAAGGAATGTGCGATGGTTTATATAAGCAAGGAGAGGGGACAAACCATTAATTCATTGCTTTTTTTTGTAAGGAAGGTAGGAGACAAAATAACAGATTGAAGAAAACATGTATGCATGATAAAGTTTTTAGGGTGACGATTATAAAGGGTAGGTCGTCGGATGAAATGATATTGATTAGATTAAGGATGTTTTTAATTTTTTTATATAATATAGTCGTTGCCCAAAAATGAAACCCTAAACCGTAATGACAGACGTTTCCAATGTTATTTGTTATTCTAGACTCAACGACGTGAGTTTCTGAAATTAAATTCAATTGCATGAAGAAGTTAACAAATGTAAATCAACAACTTATATTAAATTCAATCGCTTAAAATATAAATCGTTTTCAAAAACAATTTATTCATAATAAATATTTATGATCGTTTTAATTCATTGGAATTTGTATTGATTGACTGAATTGTTTTGATTCGATTTTAAATTCTGAATTCAATTGCATTTTGTTTTCGTATTACTATAGTCCGATATATTCGATTTTAATTCGTATATTGATTATTTAACCGATAAATTCTGTATAAAAAATCATTTATATTTCCAATTAAATATTTAGAACTAATTTAGATATTTATTATAAAACAACTAAAAAATCCGAGACGTTACAAAACCATTAGCTCTGATACCAACTTGTAATGTACCTAGGCTTTTCAACCATCGGTCACTGGGCTGATCCCCCAACGTGGCTTACAAGGGTACCTCAGAGCTGCTTTTGCGGCCAGCCTCTCGACTCGCAACCAACCCACATTTTTGGGACATGTAAGAGTAAGAGTCTCCCGTTTGCCACCTAACGGGAAGCGAGAACCTCCTATCATACGTACCAATCATTAAGCAAGCAAATAACTCTGACACCACTTCATAATAACCCATTTTTTTGTACAGTTTAAGACAACATCTAACAACCTATGTTAACTCAAATTGCACATAAAATCAGATAGTTAGGAGAAAGAAATTTGAGTGTGAGAGAAGAAAGAAAGAAATATTAGAAAAGAAGAATAGAAGATAAAAGTCTGATAGTGGAATGGACAAAATATAATATCAAATGCTTTGTATAGAAAAGAATACTGCATATTACAACATCATAGTATACATATATTTCAATACAACACACAGCGGAATAATATAATACCTGTGAATATGGCTATACGTTTCAACTCCAGCTCATCGAATGAAGCTCCAAGCAAAAACCTAACCTGATTATATACTCGGTCTTTCCCGAGCACATTTGAAGCAAACTAAAATTCACCCGGATCAGTCTGGAATACTTTCAGTGATAAATTCACATGAAAAACAACTTGCTTAACTCTAGAAATCCTTTTTGAAAGAAAAGGATAATCATAAAACTAGTTCACAAATAAACACGGACTGTTTTTACCTTACGATAACCAAAAACAATTTTGATATATCAAAATCCAGTGATATTATAATAGTGTCTATCAATTCACAAATAAATAACCATCTAGCAGAACGCTTGCATCTCACGCTCTACATATTCATTATATAATCAAAAACCACAGGCCTCTTATTGGAGAATGAATTCCAACTATGACGAGGTATGGGCCCACCTTCCTATCGGTGTACCCTAGACGGGATACACTGGTGGTCAACAAGAACATCTTGCAACCCGGCCACACATGACCGACCACTCATTCATCTTGAGTGTATCGAGTATATTGTCGCATACGGTTGTCGGTTGTCCAACCATAATCCGTAAGATACAGAATCGAAAGGAGAACAAAATGAATTTTCTCTAGACCAAAGACAAATATATCCTACTTGTGTGCGACCCAACTAGACATGCTGTCTGCTCGATTTTTTTCATTACCTAGTTTTGAGGTTTGAGGCTACGTTTACCTTTTTAGAACATCTGGCCATCATTTACTTTGAATGCCACATCGTCAATGTAACAACCAGGATTTTTGGTCAATTTATTTTAATTATTTAATATTATTTTTAATGTTGAGTTGAAAATATAAATGGATTCTTATATGGAGTTTATCTATTTAATAATCGATATACAATTCAATTTTGGATATATCGAATTATCATAGTACAAAACAAGTGTAATTTATTCTGAGTTAAAACTGAATCGAAACGATTCAGATAATCAATATAAATTTTAATTTAATAAAAACAATAACTATAATAATTTATTATTAGTGAAGTTGATTTTTTGAATTTACATTATATTATATCTATTTAAATTGATATCTTCTCTATACGATCAAATAGGGCATCGGAACTTGTTCCAATGTGTTCTAAATAGTGGTATAACCCTATAAATGTTAGTTGATGTGTTCAAAAAGAGTTCGGAATCAAGAGGTATTTTAAATTAAATAAAATCATATCGTTTCGAATCAAACAAAAATAAAAAATATATAGAACCTTTTCCTTCCTCTCTAAGCTAATTAACGAAGTACACTGCAAGCCTAACCCTTCCAATAACTTGTTGAAGACTGACGTTGTTTATATCCTTCTATTCTTGGCCTATAAATTAAAACCCATTACATTATTTAATTTTTCCGTTCTAAAGCCAAAGAGCATCTAGGCATTTGTCTTCGTTATTTCCTCATTTTAAAAAATCGAAGTCTTTACCTTTGTTTTATTTTCGATTCCTTAAACCCAGAAGCTTTTTTAAAATCCATTTCAGTTGTTCCTTTTTCCCAATCACGAAATCAAAATCGATCGAAGAAAATAAAAATAGGGATAGAATAGCTGGGATTCGAACTCCTGGAAGTTGCGATGTGAGATCTAAGGCCGATTTCGAGTGGCAGTGTAGACCTAGGGTTAAGGGAATCAAAAGATGTAAGCTTTAATGCAAGAAACAGTGGTGGTATTTGGATTAGTGGGATAGATGAGCACCTGCATGTTGAATTGTGGGTGATTCTGTGAATTGAAGTGTCGGTGGCTGAGGTACAATGTGAGACGGTTTGCGAATTGAGATGATCGAGGGAAGGTTCGACTTCTCCATGGAGGTAACGATGATGAGGGGGCATTGAAGAGGAGTTGAATTGTGGTTCTGGCTTGATTAGAAATAATGGTGAAATTGTGCACATGTACGGAGGAGTTCATACTGGGTATTGATAATAAAACTATTCGTTCGTAGTTACAACAACTTCGAAGTTTTGGTGAAGTTCGAATGGAAGAAGGGTTATTGATCAAAGGGAAAGGAAGGATATGTAGGTAATTTACTTTATAAAATTTTTAGCAATTTAAATATTAATTTATAAGCTAAATCTTATAATCGTGCATCTTGCCTTAAAGAGGTCTCGATGTATTAGAGTAGGCGATGTTAAATTTGTACCGTCGTCAACTAAGCATTGAAATTTAAAATTGGAATCAGAATGGATCGAAATAAAAATCAAGGTGAGTAAATATCACTCAGAATTCACTATTTAAACTTTATTTTGAATGGTTAAAAATATTTGTTGGTTGTTTGGATGCATTAGAATATTATTGTGGCTACTATATATATATTAGTTATATTTAGGCTTGGTGGTTGTGGCTATTATATATATATATATATATATATATATATATGTATATATTGGATATTTCCCATGGTACCATTAGCGGATACCCGAAGTATCATTAGCAGATGACCATGCACCCCACAGTATGTATAGTGGATGACCTTCTATACGATGATCACTACACCATACATTGCTAATTTGACCGTGTTTTTAGTCGTATCTAAAGCAGTTAGGCATAGTAACAAGCCGTATCAAAAAATGGCGCATTAAATTATTAGTCACGGCTCTAAACCGTACCCCATTGTAATAACATATGGCTATTGGCCATATCTAAAGCGTAATTAGACACGGCCTTTGACCGTGTCTAATTATATGTGTGTGTGTACACACACACACACACACACACACATATATATATATATATATGCATGTGTGTGTATATATCATATATGCATATATATATATATATATTTGTATATATATTTATATATATAAACAGAAATTGTAGCACGTATTTTTCATAAAATGGAGCATATATAGCATAATTTACATATAGGAATAACACAATTTATATATATGTATACTCAAAGCATTACCAGTTTTGTCATAACACGAACACAATGTATACATACAAATATATACAATGAAAGGAAATTGTCAAAGATTTTCATCACATTACGAACTAACAAAAAAAAGGTAAAAACATATCAGCCTGATAAAACTCCAATCGAGGCCGGGAAGATTGAGCGTGATAGCCAGCCTAAGTTCAAGTTTCATTTAGCAGCAAAACTGAATCGTGATATATAACCTACAGCCTGAGTTCCAGCAACACGAAAGCACCAAAATCTCCAATAGGACCGCCTATAAATAAAAAAAAATAAGTTACAAATACTTCACTGGACAGGAGATCGACATTTTAACTCACTGTGACTGAGATGCAAATATGAACATAGAGATAAGTGTATGCCAATTAGTGTGTTTGTGTACACTGGTAGTCGATGACTGTAAGGGGTTCGGATTGACCAGTCGATCAATGTGTTTGTGTAATTTCACTGGACACCAATAATAGTGAAGGGCATATCGTGTCGATCAGTGTGTTTGTGTAATTTCATGGTAGTCGATCAGTGTGTTTGTGTACAAATACTTCACTGGGCACCAATAAAAACCTAATCGAACAGAATAGTCAATTAGTAAACTAATTTATACCCTTGCGCCCGAAATTCATACAAAAAGGAAGTTGAGACTTCATGTCGATGGTTTGATCTCGATTAGTAGCTATTCGACGACTAGTCGAGCGCCGTATTGATAACAGTGAAGGGCATATCATGTCTTTGTGTTTGTGTGTGCATATTAGTCAATTGTATCAATCTTAACATGTTTATGATGCTAATGACATGATTTCATGAACTTGCATAGACAACCTAGAAACATACCAACATCTCACAACATGTGTAGACGATCAGTATATGTCTCAAAAATGAATGAATACACATTGTAAACTGGTTTTGCTACCACTGTAAGAACCCGTAACTTCCTCATGAAGGAAAGAGCGGATACTTTGAGGATAAGGCGAATCAGAACACAAACAGAAGAACATTTCATTGTTAATTACAACGATTTCATCAGAATACACGAATATACAGAGTTTGAATAAATATTATACATCAGAGAAATATCAGAGATTTAATAAATTACATAGCAGCGGAAAATAATACAATACACAACTAGAAGTAATACATGGATACAGAGTTTTCCGAGTATCGCTTCAGCTGTAAATCAGGTTCCTGTGAATATAAATCTGCAAAACCAAAACTACTAGCTTCCCATGTCAAAATAACGGCACCCAGAGTTTAGGTTAAAACAATAAACTCCAGGTCAGTCATGTGACTGGTGTGAGAACTAAAACAGTCATTAATCTTTATTTTAAAGTTAGGTAAATCAAGGGACCACGCCGTATAACACGGAACAGGTTCCCTCCCAAGAACACCAGTGCATATAACAACATCGCAATGCTAAATAAAGAACAATGAAACTATTATAAGACCCATGTCCCATCACACAATGCAACACCAGCCGGAGGATAAATTTTACACATCTAATAAAAATCTTTGTTTGTTGATTTGAAACCCCACACGGGTGTTGGGATGATATTTGACGTACACTAATCCCAATTATTCAGCTGTATGTCGATTGATTGATTGACAGGCTGTTATAAGCGTTAAATATTTATATTTGATGCTTATACAGTGTAGAATGCACTCTGGATGATGGATTGCTGTTTTCATTGTTGTATACACATTTGTTGTGTGAAATCCATATGATCAACATTATATGATAGTTGACTGTGTCTGATTCCATTTCAGAATTATCGAATATTTTAAAATAATATTCAGTGAATGTTGAAATGTGAAGCTGTGTTAAGTAGTTAAACGCCATTTTAACACGAACGGGAATTTTGTCGATTTTATTCATTTTACAGTGAATATCGAAAAGTGTTTTCAAAACCTGATATTTTGAATTGAATTGAAATTCGAATTAAATTGAAATGAATTGAAATGAATTGAAATTCCAATTAAATTGAAATGATTTGAAATTCGAATTAAATTGAAATGATTTGAAATTTGATTTGAATTTAAATGAATTTGAAATTTTGATTTGAATTTGAAATGGAAGTTGAATTTTTTTTGAAAACGAATTTAAAACGATTTATAAAATACGATTTAAAAGGAAATCGACGAAATATAATATATATATATATATAACGGATTGAATCGAACATGCCGCGCTGCGGCAGTTCGCGAATTTCGACCATTGACTTCGAATTGACATTACGGGAGATCCGACCGTCGGATTCTCCAAAAACCGGAACCGTTGGGTTCGTATCGAAAAGAGCTTTCTAAAATATTAGAGATTTGAAATCTAATGGTTATATTTGGAATTATGTCCAAATCAAATTTGGAAAAGGTCGCTGTAAGTGTAGTTCGATGGCTGTGGATGGAAATCGACTGTACAAGCCTTGATAAAATTATTAAAAATATCAATAATTTGTGTAAAATCATAGGAAAAGATTTGGAAAGAATTGGGATGAAAAATTCCATATTTGGAAAGATAAAAATAGATTTTTATCGAAATGAACTAGTTTTGAACTAGAATTATAATCCATTTACTTTTGAAATAAACAAATTGGATTTGAAAGGGTTTTAAAAGTAACTAGAATTTCCAATAATTGAATTGGAATGGATTTGAATCGAAATTGTCTTTGGAGTATTTCGATGTAGGATTTCGTGATTATACAGATATTGTTATAGAAATTTGAAAGATATTAATATTGTCATTTCCAATACGATATTTGTTGGTCGTAGAATTTGATATTAAATATAAGCCAATATATTTTCTATTCAGAGCCTTGTACTTAATATCAAATTTGATTTTGGGTTTATCGTGAACCGTGTTTTAAATGACATTGGTTCTTTAACCCAGTTAAAGACAGGATATGATTTCCCAAGTTAAATAATCATTATTATATTGATTTTTGGGAAGATTAAAACCAAGTGGAGTTTTAATGAATCTTTAACTAGATTGAAATGATCGAGAATGGAGTATCACCAGTTTTGCTCCAGGCGATAGTTAAATCTATAATTAGATTTGAACGTGAAATGGTAATTGAATTTACCGATAACACCGTGGTGTTAGATATGAAGTATTACCAGTTTTACTTCATGGGATGAATAGGTTGGGATTGGGAAAATGATGAAACGACTCGAACTTCCCCGTGCAGGAAAGCACGGATTGAGTTGAGAACAAACCACATTAGAACGCAAAAAGAAGAACATTTCATTGTATATTACAACAATTCATCAGAATACAAGAATATACAAAGTATAAACAAATAATATACATCAGAAAATGTCAGAGATTTAAAAACATTACTGCAGTGGAAAATTAATACAATACACAACTGGAAGTAATACACGGATACAGTGCTTTCCGAATATCGCTTCAGCTGTAAATCAGGATCCTATGAATATAAATCTGCAAAACAAAAACTACTAGCTGCCCGTGCGGAAAATAGGGGCACCCAGAGTTTAGGTTAAAACAATAAACTACAAGTCAGTCATGTTACTGGTGTGAGAACTAAAAACAGTTATTAATCTTTATTTTAAAGTTAGGTAAATCAAGGGACCATGCCGTATAACACGGAATGGGTTTCCTCCCAAGAATACCAGTGCATAAAACAACAGCGCAATGCTAAATAAAGAACAATGAAGCTATTATAAGACCCAGGTCCCATCACACAATGCAACGCAAACCGGAGGATAGGGTTTTTACCTTATAATAGCCAAGAATGCTTGGTACGTGAAATTTCATCTTTTATTATTACTATAAGTGTATAGTGTCAAAACAATTTCAATCATAAGTATCAATCATAGACGGCATAAGTGCCCCATACCACTATGTCGCCATACTAGGCTCTACAATCAAAACCGCAAAGTCACGTATTGGAAGCTGGATTTCCATCTGTGAACCGAGGCAAAAGATAGTCCTCTACCAAATTTGAGACAATCTAGCCCATGTCTCAGGCAAGTACTCAGTCAAGCCTTTGGATCGTCATGGCCGGTCCACCGATGTGGATTAGAATGCCTGAACACTGCGTTTTCCCGCCCTTTGGTTCGTAAATGAGTCCTATGACTCCATCGGCTCCACATAGTCACCGATATATCGAGGCGCCTCGAAATCCAACAACCACATAAGTCAAACTTATCAGGGCGTGTAAAACCACTGACGCCACTTCTAGCTAGAAGGAAACGCATGCCCTCCCTGATGTCCTCTCCCGTTTTTGGTTCACAACCGGGGTGTGAGGCTCGCGAATCAGCGCTACACAAAGCTATGCCACACAGGCTGTGCTTTGATCATCAACCACAAGACTCTGCTTTTCAACAAAAGCCTTGATCATTTGCCACTTAGGCATTCCACACAGCCAATTCACTCCATGCGATTGATATCCATCAATATATAACCTCTGAGCTCATACGTCTCAAAGAAGGGCGTTAAACAAGAGAATAAATTCTCCGCCACCAAACAGATATATATTTAATAGCAATTAATCACACAGAATAAAATCCAATGTCAGACACACAGTCCATTTACAAGTCCGTTCTGGGTCTGAACAAAACCAGAGGCACCTTGTGCCTTGCATATCCATCGATCACCAAGTACGTCTGGACGACCACTAACTGATTCCCTCCTATTGGGTGTACGGCCCAATCAAGATCATCAGTAATCACCCAAATGACGTGAAGACCTCCAGTCTTCGACCACCATCTTCATCTTCGACACATCGTCGATTCAGTTATTCAGAATGGGATAAACCCGGCCTTTCCGAATAACTCGCGTATATAATTAACAAGTGTTACACAAACATAACATACGCCTCATTCCAATTCAGAATATTCTTTTATTCAAATATTCTTATACTTTGGGAAAGGTTTCCATTAATTTTATCAAAGATAAATTCTTTAACTTTATTCTTTAATCTTCTTTTGAATATCAATTCAAATTAGTCAGGATTATCGAACCACACCGAAGTAATCATTTATTTTATTTCCCAATCCCAACCTATTCATTCCATGAAGTAAAACTGGTCATACTTCATATCTAACACTAGGGTGTTATCGGTAAATTCAATTACCATTTCACATTCAAATCTAATTAAAGATTTAACTATCGCCTGAAGCAAAACTGGCGATACTCCATTCTTGATTATTTCAATCTAATTAAAGATTCATTAAAACTCCACTTGGTTTTAATCTTCCCAAAAATCAATATTAATTATTATTTAACTTGGGAAATCTTATCCTGCCATTAACTGGGTTAAAGAACCAACGTCATTTAAAACACCGTTCACAATAAACCCAAAAATCAATTCAAATTCCATTCCAATTAAATTCCATTTAATTGGTATACTTCATTAAATATAAATAAAAAGATTTAATCTTTTTCTCAATTGGGTTTAAGAACAGTGTTAATGTAGACACCATTCACGACAAACCCAAATCCCATTTGATATTAAATACAAGGCTCTGAATAGAAAATATATCGGCTTATATTCAATATCAAATTCTACGACCAACAAATATCGTATTGGAAGTAACAATATAAATATATCTTTCAAATTTCCATAACAATATCTGTATAATCACGAAATCCAACATCGAAATATTCCAAAGACAATTTCGATTCAAATCCATTTCCACTTTATATATTGGAAATTCTGGTTATTTTCAAAACCATTTCAAATCCACTTTATTTATTTTAAAAATAAATGGGATAATAATTCTATTTCAAAACTAGTTCATTTCGATAAAAATCTATTTTTATCTTTCCAAATATGGAGTTTTTCATCCCTATTCTTCACGAATCATTTCTTATGATTTTACACAAATTATTACTATTTTTAATAATTTTATCAAGGCCCGTACAGTCGATTTCCATCAACGGCTATCGAATTGCACTTACAACGACCTTTTCGAAATTTGATTTGAACATAATTCCAAATCCACTATTAGATTTCAAATCTCTAATATTCGTTAGAAAGCTCTTTTCGATACGAACCCAACGGTTTTGGTTTTAGGAGAATCTGACGGTCAGATCTCCCATAATATCCATTCGAAGTCAATGGTCAAAATTCGCGAACTGCCGCGGCGTGGCGCGTTCTATTCAGGCCATTTAATATATATAATATATATATATTATATATATATATTTCGTCGATATCCTTTTAAAACGTATTTTATAAATCATTTTAAATTTGTTTTCAAAATGATTTCAACTTCATATTCAATTTCTAATCAAAATTGAATATTCCATATCACTAATCTATAAATGATAATATTTTCAAAACGTTATATTTTGAAACCACTTCCTTTTCTATATTCATTATAAAAATGAATAAAATCGATATAAATATGTTCACGTCAAAATGGCATCAATCTAATAAACACGGCTTTTATCAAACACATGAATGTTTTCTTCTATTCAACACATGAATATTTATTTTATTCAACATATGAATTTATATTATTAAACACATGAATTTATATTATTCAAAACATGAATTTTCATTCTATTCAACACATGAATTTTATATTATTCAACACATGAATTTATATTATTTGACATGTGAATTTTCATTCTATTCAATACATGAATTTTCATTCTATTCTTTATTTTCTAAATTAGAATGAGGCCTAATCAATTACCATATAATGTTAATTATATGGATTCCGTACAATGCATGTATATAATAGCAACGATAAATCATCAACCATCATCCAGAGTGCACCACACCACTGCATAAGCATTAAATATAGATAAGTAACGCTTACATAGTCTGTCAACCCATCGGTCGACATACTACTAAACAATTGGGATTAACGTACGTCAATATCATCCCAACACCCGTGTGGGGTTTCAATCAATCAAACACATATTTTATTTGTGCAGTTGGGAGATGTGTAAAATTTATTGTCCCAATCAATATCAGTCAAATGGGTGTACATAAACAAATCATCCGATTTGTTTATAAATAATTATTTTACTTCAACACACGAATATATATTTTATTTCAACACATGAATATATATTTTATTTCAACACATGAATATATATTTTATTTCAACACATGAATATATATTTTATTTCAAAACAATCAATAGTCAAATTTCACAACACAAACAATCAAACAAACAAGTCATCCATGGTCTGTGGACGACGGGTGTCGGGTGCTGCTAAGCACCATCTTCATCCTAGTATATATTTCAACTAGAAAATAAATTAAAAGTGAGGAGTTCTCACCTAGAAGCTAAACCAAACGCTGCGACTCTTCGTATGTAGAAATTTTTTGTCGTGCTCGCCTTTTGTCACTTTCGTCATCTGTATTCATTACATATATAAAAATCACATTTTTTATATCCTCTATTATATAAAAATCATATATTTATTCTACTTCATATATCTTTACAATGCTTCTTTCTATATAAAAATTATATTTTAATATCGCTAATATATATATATATCAAAATCATATTTTTACTTTTCCATTATATAAAAATCATAACTTCCTTCATATAAAAATCTAACCTTTTCTGCATTCAAAATCTCGCCTTTTCTACATTAAAAATCTAAACTTTTCTTTAAAACCATATGTATTAAGAAAATCGAATTTTTACCTCGCTTTCTCATACATAAAAAATCGGATTTTTTTTCAAAGTAACGCATATAAAAATCGAATTTTTATTCTAGCTAAAGATCATATTTTTATTCAAAGAATTTTCATGTAAAGATCAAATTTTTAATTACATAAATAATTAAAACAAAAATAAAAGCTCACCAGCCAAAACGGAGGTGGTAAATGGCGGTGTAGGAGTCGTGGGTGGCCGGACAGTTGATGAAAGGGTCCATATTGGCGGAGCATCGGTTTCATAGGGGGTTTGGGCTATTTTGGGATGGATTGGGGTTTAGAGGGAGGGAGGAGGTCGGGGAAATGGCGTCGGGGCTGGGAAAGAAGCAGTGCAGGCGGAGGGGGTTCGATTCAGGTGGCATCGGCGGCTATGGAGTGGCTGGCGTCGGGTTTGGAGGAAGAAAAGAAGGGGTAGAGAGGAAGAATGGAGTGGGGGAAGGAGAGGGGAACGAGGAGAAGGACGGGGCTCTTGCTCCGGTGGCGACGCGCCAGGGGGCGGGGCGGCGCGCTGCTGGGAGGAGCCCAGCTCCTCCTTCCCTTTTCTTTTTCTTATTTATTTATTTTTGATTTGTATAGGTTAAGGGGGGGCTGAGAGTGTATAGGAAGAGAGAGGGTTTTTCTTTATTTTTTTATTTAATTATTTTCAAAAAGGTATCTTTTTATTTTGACCTCGAAACGAGACCCACTGCCTGTCATTCTTGGCTAATTACCCCCATTCCAAACACAATGGGATATATATCGTAAGATAATTCGATCGTTTTGATCAGTTTTCATCAAAATCAAAATATAAATCTATATATTGAATTTGAACGCACATTTCAATTTATCGAGGCCACATACGGACTCTGAAAATTCCCAAAAAATATTTTATAGCTTCGTATTGACGATATGGTTCTAACAAAACTAATTTCGTTAAATTCTGAGACCGTTTGAAAAATGGCCATTTTCCAGTTGATTGAAATCAACTGAAACTGGTCAAACGTGTTTTCCTTTGCCACTCTCACATATTGATTCAAAAAATTACGAATTTTGAAACCTAGCAATAACTTGACATCATGGATCCAACAAAAGTGGTTTTGTCGAAAACAGAGGTCATTTGCAAAATTTCCATTTTTAAGGGCTATATTTTCCATAGCGACTATTCTGAAATTTCAACTGGGCATAATTTTTTATTCCCGCTATGAAATTTCAATTTTTCGGATTTGTTGGGAACATACTTTAAAATAGATTCAAATATTTCTGGTTTCGCTAAAATCCAGTTTATTTTGAATCCTGTACATTCATTTGAACTTTGAAATTGAATTTTCGAACTACCGCGCCATTTTCAATTCCTTTTACAATTAAAATAAAATATTTATATTCTAACGTCGATCTATATAAATATATACGTTCTAATTTTATTCAAAATAAATTTCTCGTCATTATTATTTAAAATAAATCATTTTAAATATTCAAAATTCGCTAAAATTGCCAAAATAAAAAATTTAAATTGGCTCAGATTTCCGGGTTGTTACAATCTCCCCGACTTAAAACTTTTCATCCCCGAAAAGGAACGAAGCTGAAAGTTGTCTTACTAATCAACTCAACTTTCATTATTTTCATTATGGCTTAAGTTCTTTAACTTTTCAGTTTCTAAGAACTTTTCAAAATTTTCAAAAATTTGGCTAACGCCCTAAATTTTCAAAAAAATTCGCCATAACCTCCCCTGCACCGGGAGCTACAGGATATTTCAAATAGCCTCCCATGGCCCTCACCAATCCAAAAGAAAAAGAAAAAGCCAAGCGGCTAGCCAATCGGCTCATAAAATCATCCAAACCCAAAGAAATACAATAAACATGTACCTATTTGTCGGGCAAACAATTTTATTCCTCTTCTCTAGCCTCCTTGCTATGACCTGTTCAATGTAAGTACATGTATATGTATGCAAATGCGACAAATTCTCAATACAATTCAATATTTGGTTCAATTTGGCTAATGGTTCAACATTTAATTAATCAACCAATAATCAACCAACACAATCATCAATCAATTAATTGATTAACGTTTCAAATTCATAATTTTGATATATATACAGAAAATCATGTTTTTGATGCCAAGTCACAACAATATGTTCTATCTATATTTCGGTTCTCACACCAGTCAATTGGAAATATATAGAAATCCCACTTTCGTCACTCGAATATAAACACTGATGATGGCGCGCCATCATCAGAATAAGACCCGAGTGAGTAGAGTGTGATTCTATATCTATCGAATATATTTGAGGCTTCAACACACGCAGATCAGACGTATACTAAAATCTCTATATACATGATTTTCCAAATCAATACAAATAAATATTCAAATACGTTGAATAAGGTTTAAACTTTCAAACAGAAATTGTTTTCATTTTTATTTTTCAAAACAACACTCTTTACACTCGTTCTAGTATACTACCGATCCCATCTCTAACGAGTCATTCTCATTGGATATTACTAATTCAATCTCTGATGAATTCTTTCGTTTGGTTCTAACGGGTCTTATTCTCCGAGCTCTGTAAACCAAAGCTCTGATACCACGATGAAACGACCTGAACTTCCCCAAGCAGGAAAGCACGGATTGAGTTGAGAACAAACCACATCGGAACGCAAATAGAAGAACATTTCATTGTATATTACAATAATTCATCAGAATACAAGAATATACAGAGTATAAACAAATAATATACATCAAAAAATATCAGAGATTTAAATACATTACTGCAGCGGAAAAATAATACAATACACAACTGGAAGTAATACACGGATACAGAGCTTTCCGAATATCGCTTCAGCTGTAAATCAGGATCCTATGAATATAAATCTGCAAAACCAAAACTACTAGCTGCCCGTGCGGAAAATAAAGGCATCCACAGTTTAGGTTAAAGCAATAAACTCCAGGTCAGTCATGTGACCGATGTGAGAACTAAAAACAGTTATTAATCTTTATTTTAAAGTTAGGTAAATCAAGGGACTACGCCGTATAACACGGAAGGGGTTTCCTCCCAGTAATACCAGTGCATAAAACAACAGCGCAATGCTAAATAAAGAACAATGAAGCTATTATAAGACCTAGGTCCTATCACATAATGCAAAGCAAACCGGAGGACATGGTTTTTACCTTATAATAGCCAAGAATGCCTGGTACGTGAAATTTCATCTTTTATTATTACTATAAGTGTATAGTGTCAAAAACAATTTCAATCATAAGTATCAATCATAGACGGCATAAGTGCCTCATACCACTATGTCGCCATACTAGGCTCTACAATCAAAACCGCAAAGTCACGTATTGGAAGCTGGATTTCCATCTGTGAACCGAGGCAAAAGATAGTCCTCTACCGAATTCAAGTCAATCTAGCCCATGTCTTAGGCAAGTACTCAGTCAAGCCTTTGGATTGTCGGGGCCAGTCCACCGATGTGGATTAAAATGCCTGAGCACTGCGTTTCCCCGCCCTTTGGGGTGTAAATGAATCCTATGACTCCATCGGCTCCACATAGTCACCGATATATCTGAGGTGCCTCACAATCCAAAAACCACATAAGTCAAACTCATCAGGGCGTATAAAACCACTGACGCCACTTCTAGCGGGAAGGAAACGCATGCCCTCCCTGATGTCCTCTCCCGTTTCTGGTTCACAACCGGGGTGTGAGGCTCGCGAATCAACGCTACACAAAGCTATGCCACACAGGTCGTGCTTTGATCATCAACCACTAGACTCTGCTTTTCAACAAAAGCCTTGATCATTTTCCACTTAGGCATGCCACACAGCTAATTCACTCCAACCACACCGAAGTAATCTTCTTTTGAATATCAATTCAAATTAGTCGGGATTAGCGAACCACACTGTAGTAATCATTTATTTTATTTCCCAATCCCAACCTATTTATCCCATGAAGTAAAACTGGTCATACTTCATATTTAACACTAGGGTGTTGTCGGTAAATTCAGTTACCATTTCGCGTTCAAATCTAATTAAAGATTTAATATCGCCTGGAGCAAAACTGGTGATACTCCATTCTCGATTATTTCAATCTAATTAAAGATTCATTAAAACTCAACTTGGTTTTAATCTTCCCAAAAATCAATATTAATGATTATTTAACTTGGGAAATCTTATCTTGCTTTTAACTGGGTCAAAGAACCAATGTCATTTAAAACACCGTTCACGGTAAACCCAAAAATCAATTCAAATTCAATTCCAATTAAATTCCATTTAATTGGTATACTTCATTAAATCTAAATAAAAAGATTTAATCTTTTTCTCAACTGGGTTTTAGAATAGTGTTAATAAAGACACCATTCACGACAAACCCAAATCACGTTTTATATTAAATACAAGGCTCTAAATAAAAAATGTATCGGCTTATATTCAATATCAAATTCTACAACCAACAAATATCGTATTGGAAATAACGGTATAAATATATTTTTCAAATTTCCATAACAATATCTGTAAAATCATGAAATCCAACATCGAGATATTCCAAAGACAATTTCGATTCAAATCCATTTCCAATTTATATATTGGAAATTCTGGTTATTTTCAAAACCGTTTCAAATCCACTTTATTTATTTTAAAAATAAATGGGATTATAATTCTAGTTCAAAACTAGTTCACTTCGATAAAAATCTATTTTTATCTTTTCAAATATGGAGTTTTTCATCCCTATTCTTCACAAATCATTTCTTATGATTTTACACAAATTATTACTATTTTTAATAATTTTATCAAGGCTCGTACAGTCGATTTCCATCAACGGCCATCGAACTGCACTTACGGCGACCTTTTCCAAATTTGATTTGGACATAATTCCAAATCCAACCGTTAGATTTCAAATATCTAATATTCGTTAGAAAGCACTTTTCGATACGAACCCAACGGTTCCGGTTTTAGAAGAATCCGACGGTCCGATCTCCCGTAATATCCATTCGAAGTCAATGGTCGAAATTCGCGAATGGGTGTACATAAACCCATTTGTTTATAAATATTTATTTTACTTCAATAATCGAATATATATTTTATTTCAACACATGAATATATATTTTATTTCAACACATGAATATATATTTTATTTCAACACATAAATATATATTTTATTTCAACACATGAATATGTATTTTATTTCAACACATGAATATATATTTTATTTCAACACAATCAACAGTCAAATTTCACACCACAAACAATCAAACAAAAAAGTCATCCATGGTATGTGGACGATGGGTGTCGGGTACTGCCAAGCACCGTATGCATCCTAGTATATATTTCTACTAGAAAATAAATTAAAAGTGAGGAGTTCTCACCTAGAAGCAAAACCAAATGGCGTGACTCTTCGTATGTAGAAAATCTTCGTCGTGCTCGCCTTTTGTCACTTTCGTCATTTGTATTCACTACATATATAAAAATCACATTTTTATATCCTCTGTTATATAAAAATCATATATTTATTCTACTTCATATATCTTTACAATGCTTCTTTCTATATAAAAATTATATTTTTATATCACTAATATATATATATATATATCAAAATAATATTTTTACTTTTCCATTATATAAAAATCATAACTTCCTTCATATAAAAATCTAACCTTTTATGCATTAAAAACATTAAAAATCTAAACTTTTCTTTAAAACCATATGTATTAAAAAAAATCGAATTTTTACCTCGCTTTCTCATACATAAAAAATCGGATTTTTATTTCAAAGCAGCACATATAAAAATCGAATTTTTATTCTGGCTAAAGATCATATTTTTATTCAAAGAATTTTCGTGTAAAGATCAAATTTTTAATTACATAAATAATTAAAACAAAAATAAAAGCTCACCAGCCAAATCGGAGGTGGTAAATGGCGGTGCCGGAGTCGTGTGTGGCCGGACAGTTGATGACAGGGCCCACATTGGCTGGAGCATCGGTTTCAAAGGGGGTTTGGGATGGATTGGGGTTTAGAGGGAGGGAGGAGGTCGGGGAAATGGCATCGGGGCTGGGGAAGAAGCGGTGCAGACGGAGGGGGTTCGACTCATGTGGCGTCGGCGGCTATGGGGTGGCTGGCGTCGGGTTTGGAGGAAGAAAAGAAGGGGGAGGGAGGAAGAACGGAGCGTGGGAAGGAGAGGGGAACGAGGAGAAGGAGGGGGGACCTCGCTCTGACGGCGGCGCACCAGAGGGCGCGACGGCGCGCTGTTGGGAGGAGCACGACTCCTCCTTCCCTTTTATTTTTTTTATTTTTGATTTGATTAGTTTAACCGGGGGGGCAATTTGAACATAAAAATTCACAAATTAAAGTATACTTAATTAAGTGAAATGAGTTGCGCAGAGAAATATATATATTGATATATATATATATATATATATATATATATAATTGAAAATTAAATAAATAAATATACAAAAATGTTCAAAACAGCGAATTGGGAGAGGGGAATAACCGAACCGGCCGATTTTTGAGGTCGACCCGAGCACGCTGGGTCGACTAGGGGTTAATCCAGGGTGTTTGGCTGTCAACCCGTGGGCCGATTCGCTCAAATGCAGATTTTGCATTTGAATGGTTCTCATGGTTCAGCTTTAATCTAAAGGCCCTAGATGGTTCCTACACTTGACTTCTTCCCCAAAACATGCTTTGATGGCTTGGATTGAATCTAGGGTTAATCCTATGGCTAATACTATCCTAATCCTCTATAAAAAGACCCCTAAACCTAGCCTAAATCACCATTATTCAATCCTACAACTAAACTATGTCAAATTTGTTCCTCTCATGGCCTCCACTCTCATGTTAAAATTCCTAAGCCTATTTCTATGAGAGATTGTGAGTTCATACAAGTGCTTTCAAACTTGTATGAGAGTTCATAAGTTGCATTCTAGCTAAAGTTGCAACCTTTTCTTGACCAAAAAGCAAGGATCTTGCATGAGAGCTCATAAGCTTCATTCAAAGCCAAAGTTGAAACCTTTCTTCTTTAAAGCAAGGATTTTTATTGATATTTGCTCAAGGGTTTCATTTGGAGCTTGTTCTTTTGGGGTTTTTGGGTGATAGCATGAATGGCTTCGTCTCAATCTTTGTTTTATATGTTGATTTGTGCCTTCATAGCATTGTAAGCCCCCTCCTACTCTTAGATATTAACTATAAAGTTAAACGAATGTTGCAAGTTTGGGTTTGATCATTAAGTATGATACATGCTATCATGTTATGCAAGTCTATAAAGTCATTACCTTGATCTTGTGGGTTAAAAGCTATAACCTTTATGTTGAAATGTTGCATTATGCAACATGAGAACCCTCATAACCTTTAGGTTAACTTGCATATGAAGTCAAAACCCTTATGTGATGTTATATGCGAGTTACTTGTCATCATTTCATGTCATCTATGACCATGTATCACCTATTTGCCAAGTTTGAATGTTATGCATGTTTTTGAGGCTTGACAATGTAACATGCAAGTTTGTGAGCACATTTATGCCTCATTTCCACCATGTTTAACTTGTGGCCTTATACCCCTTTTTTCATGCCTTTGCCAAGTTCCTTCTTTTAAAACATTATACGTTGTTGCGAATGTATATGCGAGTTTAAAAGCGTTGGGGTTATGTTATAGGTAAACTTTAATGACATGAAACATGATTTGGGTAAATTGGTATAAACGTGACAACATGTAACTTTGGCTATGAGCATGGGACTTGGAAACTTGACACGTATGGGTTGTATGTGTAACAAGACACTAGATCAAACATGAAAATGGCCAACTCGAGGTTGGGTTGAGTTTGTAGCATAAATCTACCCGGACCCGCCCGGCTTAACTAGTGGCTACAAACAATAGGATCCAATGTGACAAGTTGGTCATGTCGCGCTTAAGACCCGAGGTTAGACTAGGTTGTGGTGTAAAACTACCCGGACCCGCCCGGCTTAACTAGTAACCACAACAAGGTCTAATGTGAGAGGTTAAGAGTGCATTAATTAAATTAATGCCACATGATAAGGTTAAGTAAATTTGACTAATGACACTTAACCGATATGACACGAATGGGTAGGTTAAGTGGGACCGGGCTTGATTTCTTAATGACATTTAACCATACAAGACAATTAGGGGATGGGGTTAAGTAATTTACGCTTAACTAATCCGACTGGGTAATTAGATGGGGTTAAGTAATCCACACTTAACTAATCTAAACAAGGTAATTAGATGGGGTTAAGTAACTTAGACTTAACTAATCTAAACACGGTAATTAGATGGGGTTAAGTAACTTAGACTTAACTAATCTAAACACGGTAATTAGATGGGGTTAAGTAACCTTCACTTAACTAATCTAAACACGGTAATTCGGTGGGGTTAAGTTAAACACTTAACCAATCTAAATGCGTTAATTCAATGAGGTTAAGTAACCAATACTTAACCAATTTAACACGGTAATTTAATGGGGTTAAGTAACTTATACTTAACCAATTATACGTGATGATTTGATGAGGTTAAGTAACCTATACTTAACCAATCTAATAGGTGGACCTGATAGGGTCAAGTCACAAGGCCTTTCAAAATTAGGCTTAACCATTGTAATACGATTAGTGGATGGGGTTAAGCTAACCCATACTTAACCAATCCGACTCGATAATCTGATGGGATTAAGATAATCTATGCTTAATCAATCTAACATGATAATCTGATAGGGTTAAGACAAATAAATACTTAACCAATTTGACTTGATAGGGTTAAGTCACAAGCTTCTTGGTACACTTAACCAACTTGTAGGGCTAAGCCTTGAACTTGAGTACTTAGCCAATCTTGACATGATTCGTAGGCGGGTTAAGTCATGAACTTGGATAACAACACTTAACCCATTTGACAAAACCCTAGCTCTGGGGACTAGGTTGGAAATCGTAGTTAACAAGGATAGCGGAAAGAGGGGCTAAGTGGTAAACCTTAGTTAAGGGTAACTAAGTAATAATTCTTAGCTAAGGACATGGGACTAGTTCATAAAGAGATGAGTAACCTGGTACGGTAGGTCATCGCTTAGTATACGAGGAGGAGCAAGTTATCTGACTTGGATAAAAGCTCCAGCGAACGGGGTAACGAAGCGGAAGCTTCGGGGAACGTGAGGGTGCTCTTGGTATCCCTCTGTGAGGTGGCGTGTGGTCCATGAAACCCGGCCTCACAGAGGTTAAGGTCTGCGGTAGAAGAGCCAAGAGTATGCCTTGGTTGCTATGCGAGCGACCTAAAGACTGGGATGGATTAGCGTGGAGTCGACGATATCTGATTTTGCCCCAGGATAGCAAGTCGCCGACTACCTACCATCTTTAGTCAATCGTGTACGTACGGAAAGGCAGGGAACTCCCAAAAGACCATATACTAGCTATCAAGTTATGGGTGAGGTTGGCTATCTGGAAGTCGGCATCGATGGGCCTTAGTGTAGTTCTCATACATGATTTTTCTTGGATTGCCTTTCAGTAGTTGAGGGAGGGGTCACGTGGGACCATAGCCACGGGTACAAAAACAGACCTTGGTATCTGCATCAGCAGACGACTTAAAGCTCCCGACCGAGTTCCGTATTTCTTGATTTTCTTTGGCACGGAACTCGGATTGCACATTGAGGAACATGTGCATCTAGACATGGAAAACGATTCACGATACATACGTGGGATAAAGGGCGCGGTTGACGGGTGGCATAATCCCTAGTGGCCCTAGGTGGCTGAACCCAAACCGAGACACGGAAACGTTCATTAGGTAGCATAATCCCTAGTGGTCCTAGGTGGCATAAATCCTAAGTGGACACGCGATAGTTCATGGTAAGGAAACATAACTAGATCGAGGGTAGCAGTCCAAAATAACTTCAAGGATAAAACGTTTACATGGGAAAGCCCGTATGGCCTACGGCAAAGGACTGAACTTATACATGGAAGGAAACATACGAGTTGGAAAAACCTACATATGCTATATATATATTAGGGTGACATGGACCATTACATGACATTGGGAAAAGGGACATTCATAGTTGACACACGACACGGGTTGGGATACTAGTACGAGGGGTGCAGGGCAAATATACATGATACATACCTTAGGATGTTATACATGGTAGATACCTTGGGATAGTATACTTGATAGAAACCTCATGATGTGGTACCTTGATTTATCTTGACACCGTAGTTTATCATGACACACTCATTTATATTGGTACAGTAGTTCATCCTGTTATTTTGGTTTAGCTTATCTATCTTGTCATCATACTTATGTTCATCTCAGTTCCTCATGCCAGTTAACTTTACTAGTTTATATACTGATAGTAGATAGGGCTTACCAGTCTTTATGACTGACCCTGTTTTCTTTTGCCTCTTGTCTTCCGTTCCCCCCATGTTACAGGGAGGAAATGCTATTGTTAGTTTGGACTTCTTCTGTTTGAAGGTCATCACGCATGGCTTGGACTTCTCTTGGCTATGGCTACTTTACTGTTTTACTTGGGGAATAATTTATGAAATGGCTTTATGCTTCTTCAAGACAGGTTTAGATGTATTTTGATGTAAAAGGCTTTAGACCTTATTTTACAAGGTAATGAAATTTGTTTTACTTCCGCTGTTATATATATATATATATATATATATATATATATATATATATGTTCCGTCTTGTAATATTTCTGTACATGTTTACCAATAATACCCCTCTAAAGCTAGTGCATTCCTTTGCGAGTGACCCTAGCGGAGGTGGGGTATTACATTTGGTATCAGAGCAGAAGGTTACCAGACTGGGCAAAAGTTTTTAAAACCTTCTGAAAACTATTTGAGAAACCGTTTTACAAAGAAGCATTTTTCAAGAAAAGTTTGTTTTAAAAGGCTATTCCCCAAAGGCCATTAGCATTATCCTTTGATTCCTTGATTGAATCTCCTTTCCTTTCTTTCCTCCATCTGTGATCACAGTAGTTCTAACTGTGACTAATCTTTGTCTAGCCACGTAGGTGTTTCCCGTACGATGGAGGTGGTTCTCGAGAGACCTGTTGCCGTGGTACAAGGAAGGATAATAAGAGTAAGGATAAAGGACACGAGCTTAAGGATAAGCAACTGTTGCTATGGCTTAGTCCATCAAGGAGGACAAGGACAAGATCATCGGAGAGGGCAATTGTACGCTCCCATTTCTAGGGTACCTAAAAGAAATGGTACCGTTTCTGGTTAAGGTTTAGTCGTTCTTTTCTATCATCCCGTCCAGACTTTGTCTTGATCATCGTATCATTTAAGTCTGCTTGGATAGTTGAGTCTCTGCACCTTAGTACTAGCATGGTAGAGGATCCCAGTTTTTGTCCCAAAATCTGGTTGGAGAGTCGGTCCATTTATTCATGACTTGTTGGATTTGAGAACGTCTATGCCAAGTGTTGAGATTAGAAGCAATACTTCTATTGTTGAGCTATGGATGGGTTCTAGGGGTAAAGTGGTTATCCAGTAAGGGATACCATTCTCGGTTTTGAAAAGAGGGTAGTCAGACTCTTGGCTTGCTTTGGTAATACCTTCGAAGTCTCGTGTAACCTTTTAGGTTCTGTCATGGTTAGTTACCTAGAATCTCTTGATGCATTTATCGGAAATCTCTGATCCAATCGAGTAACGTCCGCCAATAAGACGGATGGTTCATTCTTCTTGAGCATGGGTTACAGGAACCACCCTTGTAAGTGCACGTGGTAACATGGATTGGCATTGGTAAACGAGATCCAGAATTCACTAGTGAATTTTGGAGAGCTTGCATGAGTACGTAGATATGGTTGAGCCAAGTATACTAGGGAAAGAATAAATGGAAGTGGAATGAGAGGCGACAGTGAAAAGAGTTCCGACTCATACTTTGGAAATAGGAATCAAGGAGCTACGAAATCATGGAGTCAAAGGTAGTCAAGGCACACTGGAATTAGGCTCAAGAAAATGCGGCTTAGACGCGCGCATCGTGTCTCTTTGTAAGAGTATATCGTTGATCCCTGGTTCTCTTGTAGAGCTTACTTACATGCCACTACAACAGATTTACCTTTTAAGAGCACGTGAAAAACGCTATAATAGGCTACTATAGCATTAGTGACGACGCTATGTAACAACATGCAATAATAGCCCTGTTATATCTTATAGCTCAAATTTAAATGCTATAGTATTATACATTTCATAGCGCACGCTCACCAACATGAAACGTTTTACATAGCATTCAGACCTTGCAATTATATTTGCTTACTAAAATCTCAGCTTATTTTCTTATAGCATTATCAATAATTTCATAGCACATATTCATTGTTATAAAAAAATGTCTTCCATTTTGTTTTTAAAAATATTCCTCTATTATTGAATTCGCCATTGATATATAGCGTTCAGACCTTACTATGTTAAGTACTCGTTTTTTATAGCATTATCACTGTTTTCATAGCTCATAATCAGTGATATGAGAAGTTTTCCACACGGTTTACATTTTACATAGCAATTCGCATTTTGATTCCATAAGAGGAGTTTTCTGCTATGAATATTTGTAGTATATAGTGTTTTCAGTGTTTTCATAGCACACATTCAATGATATGAAAAGGTTTTCCACATTATTTAATTCTTTACATAGCATTTCACCTTTTATTTTCTTAAATACGATTTTCCGCTATTAATATTTTTAATATATAGCACATATTTCAGCTATGATCTTTATATAGCAAATGTCATATTCAATTTGCACACAGCTCAAAAAATTAAGCCATAAATTCACAACACAAAACTATCTAGCAAAAAACTAATACCAAAAGCATATTTGATTTCAATTACAAAGTCATAGTTAATAAATCTACTAATAAATATAGAAATAAGTCAACATACATGTTGTTCAAACATCGTTTCAAAACAAAGTTACATGAAAAATCACTTAGTCTTCAGCTTGTCAGCTCATCCAACTTCTAGAACCTACAATTCACAAGCACAATTTATAGGCTTATAACAAAGAAAAATGCAAGAAACACAATTAAAATGCAAAAATGGAAGTGTTAGATGTCATATCAAATAGTCCATAACAGAAATGTTCCCGGGAAAAATTTGAACCAAAAATATTAAAGACGAAAATAGTCCTTTACAGTTTATTATACCTAAAATAGTCATCCAAACTGCTACTTAATTCGACTTGGGAATCAACTAAGAAGTCAACGTGCATACACAATGCCAGACTGAGCATGATTTGAACATTTAAGGAAATATTTGCTCACCATAAATGTCTCGCTGAAGATGCACAATACTAAACTACTCAATAAAAAGAAACAAAACTTGGACAACTACATGGTAATAAGTGAAACTAAGACAAAGTTTCAACAGAGATTTCAGTTTTTGCAACTGAGCATGATTTGAGCATTCAAGGACATATTTGCTCACCATAAATGTCTCTCTGAAGATGAACAATACTAAAACTACTCAATAAAAAGAAACTCATGTGAAGCAACATTATTTATCTTCAGCATTAACACAATCAACCATTATTTTGATCACTAATAAAGTGCACCATTAGATCCTTGATATAGTAATTTAGATTTTTGGATGTTTTCTAATTTAAGCCAGAGTAGATGATCCTATCATGTCTATCATATATGCAAACGAGAAGTGGAAATGCAAAAAATATAGGAAAATACCTAGGACATCGCATAATACAGTGTGAGAACGTTACATTCTTGCACAAGTAACTTATATGCATCCATCTCCAGTCCTCCTTCAAATTCCTTTAATAATCTACCTTTCTTCTTATGCTCAATCAATGCATACATCATTTATAGCAATCGCATTCCCTCTTTTTTCATGCAGCAACTGTGCTATACATGATCCCACATTTCCAAAACCCTAAAAATTTCATTACATAAGTTAACAAAACATTAAGCCAAAAGGTTATTTGATGTCCACAACATAAACCAGTTTCCATTTCTTTCTTTACCTCAACACATATTTAGTCCAAAATAGTAAATAGAATTCTTAGCAATCATAAGAATTTTACTTGAACATTTCACAACCTCAAACTACTAACATAACTAACTTGGTAAGCATATGTATGTTATATACAGATGAACCATCCTAAAATAATTTATTTATTTTTCAAATAAGGAAGAATCCCACAATATAAGTTTCTGGATATTCCAAATGTTAAAAATACTAAAAAATATCAGTTAATTTCCTACATGAATTCTAATCTATATACCAATAACATTGTAGTTGCATTAGCATGTGTTGTCAGTGCAGTTTAGGCCGATTTAGCTCTATCAATCACTAAGTATGGTGCTGTAGGCAATGGCAAACACAAATCCAGCGAAGAAAGCACCAATTAAATATTGCAAAATCAGACAGAGCTGGTACTCCACAATTCAGAGACGTTTCCCTTTTACATGTATAATCGAATTTTGTGCTAAAATACAAATTGAACTAGATATGTGTTGATAATGCAAGACCTTGCAAATTATCCTCAAAAAGCTACACTTGGAGTGTTTACGAGTTACGTTCTACACATGTAACTGCAATAAACACCAAGTAATCTATATTTGACAGATTCTACTACGCTGTAGTAGTAGTAGAGATTCATTTAAGAAGGCACTAATTAACATACAAGAAAATGGATTGTACCAAGTAATCTAGATTTGACAGTTTCCTTCTGAAAACATGTTACACTCTTTTATCATTCCCTTACTAGGTTTTACAGTCTATAAGGTTCATTTGATTTTGACGTCTTTAAGTTTTGAATGCAACAATTACCATAATAAACATGCATTTGGGTAAAGTCATATGAAACGATTCATAAATAGAAGGCTGAACTTATATATTATGTAATCAGCTGATCTGACTGCAAGTAAACAACGGAAAAAGGCATAAATTTCAGTGTATAAAAGTTTCAGCTTTTATTACCATATACACATACTTTTGTTTGCACATACTTTTGTCTACCTTGCAAGGTTAACATGTTGCTCTGGGCCTAGCCAAGATGATTGCATACGATGTATTCCTGAAGTGCATAACCAAACATAACAACGGTAAACAATAAGAGTTTTCTAGCTCCAAGGATTTTCAAATCAATTCTTATTTCTTTTACATTATGTTACATTCATATACTTATTTCTAAACGGTCCTTTACTATGTCATTCACATGTGCAACGCATGGATTTACACATAATAAATAGAGAAAAAATCATGATGAACATTCAGTGTTACTGCAGTTTTCATTAAAAAGGAATATCTCTAACTCTTCAGCACCCTACAGATTTTTGTCATCCCCACTAAATTTGAAAAAGTATATTATAATATATTAAAAAACTTGAACCAAATCTATTTGGACTTAGATTGTTATTGTCATCAACTAAGAATGTTACAGTTGTAATTTTATCATCCAGCACATCAATTTAGAATGTTCCCCCTCATTTGCGCATTGTATAGAGTGGAGTATTCAAATTCTGATTATTTTTTCCCGATCGTATCCTTAAATTCGTTCCAATACACAAAAGCATACTTCAATATCTGGAACTTTTTCTAGCTAAACACACACTGATATCATTGATGTATGGTGACATACCTAATGAATTTATATATTGGGCGAATATCATAGTATTTGATATTCCTGTAAAGTGTATTTCAATGAAAAATTTGCTGATATTTCACCTGTAGAAACGTATTTACTAATAAAACTGTATATGTTCTAAAATGATAAATGCAATGAACGTTGCAAAATGATAAAACATAATGAATCCAGTTCTATGGAAACGTAAGAAGAAAAATAAAAACAGAAGTTCAATATATATTACAAATAGTCATAAAATGCACTGAATGATATGCAGGGTTGGCAGCATGGATGGGATGGCAAGGTGCATGTATTCTTGTCCCATTCGCATGACCAAATGCCATGGGGGCGATGGGAGTTTTGTGCTTCAGTTTTACTTTATATTTTTATATACTTACTTAATTTAAAAAAATATAATTAACTTAGTTAAAATTTCATAATACTTAATTAATTTTAACAGACTGGAGCTTGTCCCTTTTATATTTTACATATGATACATCATAGCCTGGAGCTTGTCCCTTTTATACAGCTAGTTTAGCAGAACACAAAAGCTCAGGCATTGCTACAGAAAAGATAATTATTCTTTTGAAGGACTATAATTTATACATTAAAAAAAAATTGAAGAAAGTTCTTGCCTGAGACTGCAGCCATTCTGAATTCTTCATGGAAATAAAAGGTATCAAAATAGGAGCAACCTTCATTAATAAGGATGTTTGAACATTGTAGTTTGATCTGTCATATAAGAAAACAAATTGCACTCAGCATGCACAAATCTGAAGAAAGTTATATTTCTACCTTTCATGTATTTCATAACGAGGTGACTAATTTTAAAGAACCTTTTCTTGGCTTGCTTTGGAATTTATTTTTTCTAGCACAGGCTGTTTATTAATATGAATGGCTGCAAATATATTCTTTGGTCCATAGATACATACATCAAAAGTCATGGTCCCCACTTATCACCACATGCCTTCCCAATCTAGAAACAAAATCAAAATTTAGAGTCAGCTAATAAAGTAGTAATACAGAATGTGCACAAGTTTCAGTATGGTAACTATTGTTATCATAAGTCAGCTAATCAAATTCTAGGTGTATACATCACATATTTCTTTCACATCTGGATGTTCAGATTGATGAGTCTTCTTAAAATCTTGCCTTAAATAAAGAACAGTAAAAAATATAATATAATCTTGCCTTAAAAAAAGAACAGCAAAGTATCAGATGGTAACTATCAACTATAGACCTATCAGTCATCCCTATATTACAACCAAGAACATTATTGACACATGCTTTTTTAATATAGACAACCTCAATTTTTTTATATAACTTTTATAGTATCACTCATCCTCTATATTACTGACTACAATAACATTATTCTCTAAGGGTTAAAATAAGAGAGATATAAATTGAGAAGGTTGCCATTTAATACCTGAATTCATTGACATGAATCTACTCCATGTGGTTATGGTAATTAGCAACGTTCTCCCTAAAAAATCAAAAAAAGTAAAACGTAAAGTGTTAGAATCCAAATAGTCCTTTGACTTTCATTTCTTGATATTGTGGAACAAAATATGTGCCTAAAATAATTTCTTTTGTCTTTTTAGTAAATAAATATCATGGTTGACATTTATACTTAGTGCAAATAGGCAGAGACTAACAATGTCATAGCACACATTTAATTTTATTAGCTAGGGCAATAAAGGGTAATCAATGCTCTGATGGATTTCATACTTACTCCATGTGGCTCTATTAGATGCTATAATTAATGATATTTGTTTATATATAATACTTATATGTAGAACAAAACATTTGTACAACAAGAAAAATTACATAATTCATACATATGAAACATATAAAACGATATATCTAACAAAAATACAGATTATCATATTACTCTTAAATATTCCACCATTCTGGAAAAGATACTTACGGTGGATGCAGATTTTCGGTGATTAACAAACATGGTATGTTACACAATTGGTATCCTAAGGCATGAAACAAATGTAAGACTGGAAATAAATTTCTTACCACCCCTACCTTTTGCTCTTTAGACAATAAATAAAGTATGAAATATCTTTTTGCCTCTACCATCAAGGAAAGCAATCATGTGAATGTCAACTAAAAAAATGTACCTAAGGTAAATAAGTTCCAACACATATACCTTAATTATAAATATTGCATTTCTATTTTATAATCCGCATGCTACGTTAACAATTGCAAGTGAGATTTTCTCCCATAAAGATCGTCCTATGGCTTCTTGCTCCTACTCATGATCATGAGAATAGTCAATATGTAACCATACCAGTTTCATGCATGGTAAAAACCCAAATCCAAGCATTATCTTGCCTACCACTATATAAAAAACAAAAGTACATCAAATGGTATTAATTTCCATCATATGAATGATGGATCAACCTTTAATGTTAACCAAGAACCATTCATAAAAAAATAATTATTACTTAGTCCAAAAAAAAAATCAAGTTGAAGATTGCAGCCGTGAGGGAAAAAAATTACAGCAACAATGTTAGTTTTAATCATGTCTAACAGATGCATTTACATCAAATATCTTTTACAAATATTCATATTACATCTTTTTTCTACTTTTATATATAGCACCATTTCTATATAAAGACTGACCTTTTCTATTTACCATGACCTCAAACAACATCTGGGCATAGCATAGTATGAGGTTAGATGGAACCTCTATAATTTCAGATATTGGTTACACAAAAATTGGTTATAGCTAAGATGAGATAATATATAGCATAGAGGTAACGTTTAATGAGAAGGAGCTGTCAGTTTAGTTAAATGGGTTAATTTGTTAAAGTTCTAACTTATAAAGTCAGATTATATTATTATTAGTGCTTAAATGTAAAATATCTGTCGGCAATTTGATTTACGACTTTTTTTTTCACTAAAAAGGTTAATATATGTGCTAAATGAATAACCACGATAAGTAGACAGAAGCGAGTTATGTGTATCACATGATCAAAAGAGCAAGGAATAGCTTGAAATTGAGACAATAAACAAAAATGGCAGTACTGTAAGCTACAAATGATTTATCTAGAAGCAAACATTTATTGCATACTACAATTTCAGTGCCTTGGATTTAGTGATTTAAACTAAGTCTTTCTATTTTTCTTTAGTTTTTGGAGCTAAGATAAAATGATACAGACAATTAATACTACAGATATGACAATTAAGTTTATGTT
Source organism: Allium sativum (assembly GCA_030737875.1). NCBI lineage: Eukaryota > Viridiplantae > Streptophyta > Magnoliopsida > Asparagales > Amaryllidaceae > Allium > Allium sativum. The sequence continues at coordinate 832,162,430 of CM060913.1, forward strand.
AGTGTACCTCAACCATATAATCAAACATTGATCATTGAACTCTTAACCTTCTACCACGATAGACTAAGAGGTGTTAACCTGTTTCACATGTAATAAAGACAATATTATGGAGAAAATCGTAGCCATTGTGTACTGGTAACTTTTAATGAGTGGAAGATAATTTAAGTAGTTTTCTTCATATTTTATACCTTCTGATTCATGAAAGTGGTCCTCAAATGAAAACTCAAAAGATAGGCCTTCAATAAGAGGTAATAGTCAGTAGTAAGTAATGATGGAGTCAAACTAATGTCAAATTCAACCTAGAATCTATTTTTATTCTGTTTAGATTGACATTATGCTTGGGGTAAACTGCAGAAGAAAACAACAAATGAAACGTAAAGTGCGTGTGTAGTATAAAAAAACAAATTTAAAGAATAATCCTTAGAAACAGTAGCAGTCAAATAACTTATTTTAGATTTATAGCCAGATCTCCTTGGTATAGTAGTCAAATGACTTTGTTTTCCATTTTCTTTTTAAATAATTAATCTACGCTAAAAATCAAGTAAGCACTGTTCTGTAAAAATGATTTATTTTGGTAAAAAATTGGACGGTTGAAAAGTAAAAAAATTAAATGACCAAAATACAATCAAAATACTGCCTTCTGAAAAAAGTATCCACTTCCCATATTAACAGTAAATATATAATTCATACACATCTTTGAAAGAAGTCACATTAGCACATGTTAGCAATTCTAACTCCAGAATTAAAGTCCCCTCATCTTGTCCACGCAATGAATCAACCATGTTTATTCTAAATGATGCAGGTCATTTTCCTAAAGGCATGCGAACTTCCTCAGCTAACTAAAGATAGATAACGCACATGCAGTTACTTCAAAAGAATTGGATGGATCCACTGAAACAAAAGCAACATTTAGTGCTGTGACAGAATTCCCTATAGCTGCTGTTATCTACATCATGAGAGCACCACCATGAATTCCTAAAACATAATGCCCATTTGCAACATAATCAATAGTTCCAAACACTATACCGCTGATCAAAGCTAATTTTTTTAGCAGCTCCAATCACATCCATTGTTATGAGAACTGTCTACTCTCCTATAAAGAATCTAGTATTCGATTTGGTAAAAAAAAAGAGAGGTATTATACATTATTGATGATAAGACTTCTAAATTCTAAATATATTTCTCTTTGAGAGTCCAAAACATCCATTTTCTTGCATCAATCAACCAATTATTATACTGGAATCTACTTCAGATTAAAAAAAGGGAAAATAAAACCCTAAATCACTATAATCTCTTATACTAACCAAACTGGAGCGAATGAATCGACTTTACAAACAAAATTGCATAAGTAATACGTGAAATTGAAAATTAAAATGCATATATTATTGGATATCAACATCACCACGATTATTTACTACCGATGTATACTTAGCTTACAAATCATCAAAAATTAATCAAGGAAAAAATATCCAACCATATCACAAAAATAAAAATAGAAAGGTTGGGTAAACTAATTAACTAAAGATACTAGCGGAAAAATTCGATGTCGATTTGGAGGCACCGGGTGTGAATCGGTGACGGCAACCAGTTATCTAGTGTGAATCGGAGACGGCAACCAATTATAGTAGAGATCGTTGCTAGATTGAATTGAAAATTGATAGATCGATTTTAGGTGTGAATCAAGGAATTAACATTGGGCGGAATTCTAGGTTAGAGAGAAAGAAAGTGAAGGGGAAGGATTTCTATTTTCTGTGGCCTTTTTTTTTTACTTCATTGAAATGGATCCCGCTTATATTTCAACTCCCGCACTTTTAAACGGGTTGGGTAACATAGCGGATTATGTATTACACATGTTTCCTATAGCACAATTTATAGTTATATTTTTACTTTAATGATCTTTATATAGCATTTTAACTATTAGGCTATGAGATAATGCTATATATTTCATATTTTCTTGTAGTGTGCTATCGCTTGGTGGATATCCTCTCGGTCCTGTTTCTGTTACAAACCCCGTAAGGAGTTTGTCTTGTTTATCTCCTCGGTCTTATCTTGGGAACCTTAGATAGAACTCTATGGATGTAAACATGTATTTGAAACATGTTATGATTGATATGGTTGCAAATGGTTGCAAGTGGTTGCTCGTGGATGCGCGAATACACATTAGATACTAGATTGACGCGGTCACGTTTCATGTTGCATATGCACGAGTATTTATACTTGTTTATGGATGAAATAGAATGTGTTATCATGCGGATGTTGCATATGAATGAATGTTTGTGCACGCATATAGTACTTATATGACTAGGACTATTCGCATACATGTTGGACTCATGGCACTAAACATATTTTGCATTAGAAAGATCATTCAGGCCTGATCATTAGCATTAGCTAAGGAGCATATACACACACGTTCTGCATATGTTCATATGGCATTAGAAATCGTCTAAGGACAATGGTTGCCTGTGGATGATGTTTTGAGTAGATGGATGATGGATAGTAGGATACGTTCTTCCTAACTTGGAGATTTCGGGACCGAAATCCTTTAAGGAGGGGAGAATGTAACACCCCGTAATTTGAACATAAAAATTCACAAATTAAAGTATACTTAATTAAGTGAAATGGGTTGTGCAGAGAAATATATATATATTGATACATATATATATATAATTGAAAATTAAATAAATAAATATGCAAAAATGTTCAAAACAACGAATTGGGAGAGGGGAATAACCGAACCAGCCGATTTTTGAGGTCGACCCAAGCTCGCTGGGTCGACTAGGGGTTAATCCAGGGTGTTTGGCTGTCAACCCGTGGGCCGATTCGCTCAAATGCAGATTTTGCATTTGAATGGTTCTCATGGTTCAGCTTTAATCAAAAGGCCCTAGATGGTTCCTACACTTGACTTCTTCCCCAAGACATGCTTTGATGGCTTGGATTGAATCTAGGGTTAATCCTATGGCTAATACTATCCTAATCCTCTATAAAAAGACCCCTAAACCTAGCCTAAATCACCATTATTCAATCCTACAACTAAACTATGTCAAATTTGTTCCTCTCATGGCCTCCACTCTCATGCTAAAATTCCTAAGCCTATTTCTATGAGAGATTGTGAGTTCATACAAGTGCTTTCAAACTTGTATGAGAGTTCATAAGTTGCATTATAGCCAAAGTTGCAACATTTTCTTGACCAAAAAGCAAAGATCTTGCATGAGAGCTCATAAGCTTCATTCAAAGCCAAAGTTGAAACCTTTCTTCTTCAAAGCAAGGATTTTTATTGATATTTGCTCAAGGGTTTCATTTGGAGCTTTTTCTTTTGGGTTTTTTGGGTGATAGCATGAATGTCTTCGTCTCAGTCTTTGTTTTATATGTTGATTTGTGCCTTCATAGCATTGTAAGCCCCCTCCTACTCTTAGATATTAACAAGTTTGGGTTTGATCATTAAGTATGATACATGCTATCATGTTATGCAAGTCTATAAAGTCATTACCTTGATCTTGTGGGTTAAAAGCTATAACCTTTATGTTGAAATGTTGCATTATGCAACATGAGAACCCTCATAACTTTTAGGTTAACTTGCATATGAAGTCATAACCCTTATGTGATGTTATATGCGAGTTACTTGTCATCATTTCATGTCATCTATGACCATGTATCACCTATTTGCCAAGTTTGAATGTTATGCATGTTTTTGAGGCTTAACAATGTAACATGCAAGTTTGTGAGCACATTTATGCCTCATTTCCACCATGTTTAACTTGTGGCCTTATACCCCTTTTTTTCCATGCCTTTGCCAAGTTCCTTCTTTTAAAACATTATACGTTGTTGCGAATGTATATGCGAGTTTAAAAGCGTTGGGGTTATGTTATGGGTAAACTTTAATGACATGAAACATGATTTGGGTAAATTGCTATAAACGTGACAACATGTAACTTTGGCTATGAGCATGGGACTTGGAAACTTGACACGTATGGGTTGTAAGTGTAACAAGACACTAGACCAAACATGAAAATGGCCAACTCGAGGTTGGGTTGAGTTTGTAGCATAAATCTACCCGGACCCGCCCTGCTTAACTAGTGGCTACAAACAATAGGATCCAATGTGAGAAGTTGGTCATGTCGCGCTTAAGACCCGAGGTTAGACTAGGTTGTGGTGTAAAACTACCCGGACCCGCCCGGCTTAACTAGTAACCACAACAAGGTCTAATGTGAGAGGTTAAGAGTGCATTAATTAAATTAATGCCACATGATAAGGTTAAGTAAATTTGACTAATGACACTTAACCGATATGACACGAATGGGTAGGTTAAGTGGGACCGGGCTTGATTTCTTAATGACACTTAACCATACAAGACAATTAGGGGATGGGGTTAAGTAATTTACGCTTAACTAATCCGACTGGGTAATTAGATGGGGTTAAGTAATCCACACTTAACTAATCTAAACATGGTAATTAGATGGGGATAAGTAACTTAGACTTAACTAATCTAAACATGGTAATTAGATGGGGTTAAGTAACTTAGACTTAACTAATCTAAACACGGTAATTAGATGGGGTTAAGTAACCTTCACTTAACTAATCTAAACACGGTAATTCGGTGGGGTTAAGTTAAACACTTAACCAATCTAAATGCGTTAATTCAATGAGGTTAAGTAACCAATACTTAACCAATTTAACACGGTAATTTAATGGGGTTAAGTAACTTATATTTAACCAATTATACGTGATGATTTGATGAGGTTAAGTAACCTATACTTAACCAATCTAATAGGTGGACCTGATAGGGTCAAGTCACAAGGCCTTTCAAAATTAGGCTTAACCATTGTAATACGATTAGTGGATGGGGTTAAGCTAACCCATACTTAACCAATCCGACTCGATAATCTGATGGGATTAAGATAATCTATGCTTAATCAATCTAACATGATAATCTGATAGGGTTAAGACAAATAAATACTTAACCAATTTGAGTTGATAGGGTTAAGTCACGAGATTCTTGGTACACTTAACCAACTTGTAGGGCTAAGCCTTGAACTTGAGTACTTAGCCAATCTTGACATGATTCGTAGGCGGGTTAAGTCATGAACTTGGATAACAACACTTAACCCATTTGACAAAACCCTAGCTCAGGGGACTAGGTTGGAAATCGTAGTTAACAAAGACAGCGGAAAGAGGGGCTAAGTGGTAAACCTTAGTTAAGGGTAACTAAGTAATAATTCTTAGCTAAGGACATGGGACTAGTTCATAAAGAGATGAGTAACCTGGTACGGTAGGTCATCGCTTAGTATACGAGGAGGAGCAAGTTATCTGACTTGGATAAAAGCTCCGGCGAACGGGGGTAACGAAGCGGAAGCTTCAGGGAACGTGAGGGTACTCTTGGTATCCCTCTGTGAGGTGGCGTGTGGTCCATGAAACCCGGCCTCACAGAGGTTAAGGTCTGCGGTAGAAGAGCCAAGAGTATGCCTTGGTTGCTATGCGAGCGACCTAAAGACTGGGATGGATTAGCGTGGAGTCGACGATACCTGATTTTGCCCCGGGATAGCAAGTCGCCAACTACCTACCATCTTTAGTCAATCGTGTACGTACGGAAAGGCAGGGGACTCCCAAAAGACCATATACTAGCTATCAAGTTATGGGTGAGGTTGGCTATCTAGAAGTGGGCATCGATGGGCCTTAGTGTAGTTCTCATACATGATTTTTCTTGGATTGCCTTTCAGTAGTTGAGGGAGGGGTCACGTGGGACCATAGCCACGGGTACAAAAACAGACCTTGATATCTGCATCAGCAGACGACTTAAAGCTCCTGACCGAGTTCCGTATTTCTTGATTTTCCCTGGCACGGAACTCAGATGGCACATTGAGGAACATGTGCATCTAGACATAGAAAACGATTCACGATTCATACGTGGGATAAAGGGCGCGGATGACGGGTGGCATAATCTCTAGTGGCCCTAGGTGGCTAAACCCAAACCGAGACACGGAAACGTTCATTACGTAGCATAATCCCTAGTGGTCCTAGGTGGCATAAATCCTAAGTGGACACGCGATAGTTCATGGTAAGGAAACATAACTAGATCGAGGGTAGCAGTCCAAAATAACTTCAAGGATAAAACGTTTACATTGGAAAGCCCGTATGGCCTACGACAAAGGACTGAACTTATACATGGAAGGAAACATACGAGTTGGAAAAACCTACATATGCTATATATATTAGGGTGACATGGACCATTACATGACATTGGGCAAGGGACATTCATAGTTGACACATGACACAGGTTGGGATACTAGTACGAGGGGTGCAGAGCAAATATACATGATACATACCTTAGGATGTTATACATGGTAGATACCTTGGGATAGTATACTTTATAGAAACCTAACGATGTGGTACCTTGATTTATCTTGACACCGTAGTTTATCATGACACACTTGTTTATCTTGGTACAGTAGTTCATCCTGTTATTTTGGTTTAGCTTATCTATCTTGTCATCATACTTATGTTCATCTCAGTTCCTCATGCCAGTTAACTTTACTAATTTATATACTGATAGTAGATAGGGCTTACCAGTCTTTATGACTGACCCTGTTTTCTTTCGCCTCTTGTCTTCCGTTTCCCCCATCCCCAGGTTACAGGGAGGAAATGCTATTGTTAGTTTGGACTTCTTCTGTTTGAAGGTCATCACGCATGGCTTGGACTTCTCTTGGCTATGGCTACTTTACTGTTTTACTTGGGGAATAATTTATGAAATGGCTTTATGCTTCTTTATTATTGCAAGACAAGTTTTGATGTATTTTGATGTAAAAGGCTTTAGACCTTATTTTACAAGGTAATGAAATTTGTTTTACTTCCGCTGTTTTATATATATATGTTCTGTCTTGTAATATTTCTGTACATGTTTACCAATAATACCCCTCTAAAGCTAGTGCATTCCTTTGCGAGTGACCCTAGCGGAGGTGGGGTGTTACAGGGGCTGAGAGTGTATAGGAAGAGAGAGGGTTTTTCTTTATTTTTTTATTATTTTCAAAAAAGTTCCTTTTAATTTTGACCTCGAAACGAGACCCACCGCCTGTCATCCCTAGCTAACTACCCCCATTCCGAACACAATGGGATATATATCGTAAGCTGATTCGATCGTTTCGATCAGTTTTCGTCAAAATCAAAATATAAATCTATATATTGAATTTGAACGCACATTTCAATTTACCGGGGCCACATACGGACTCTAAAAATTCCTGAAAAATATTTTCTAGCTTCGTATTGGCAATACGACTCTCACAAAACTAATTTCGTCAAATTCTGAGACCTTCGAAAAATGACCATTTTCCAGTCGATTGAAATCAACTGAAACTGGTCAAACGCGTTTTCCTTTGCCACGCTCACATATTGATTCAGAAAATTACAAATTTTGAAACCTAGCAATAACTTGACATCATGGATCCAACAAAGGTTGTTTCGTCGAAAATAGCGGTCGTGTGCAAAATTTCCATTTTTATGGGCTATATTTTCCACTACGACGATTCTGAAATTTCAACTGAGCATGACTTTTTATTCCCGCTATGAAATTTCAATTTTTCGGATTCGTTGGAAAGATATTCTCAAATAGATTCAAATATTTTTGGTTTTGCTAAAATCCAGTTTATTTTGAATCCTGTACATTCATTTGAACTTCGAAATCGAATTTCGAACTATCGCGCCATTTTCAATTCCTTTTGTAATTAAAATAAAATATTTATATTCTAACGTCGATCTATATAAATATATACGTTCTAATTCTATTCAAAATAAATTTCTCGTTGTTATAATTTAAAATAAATCATTTTAAATATTCAAAATAAAAAATTTAAATTGGCTCAGATTTCCGGGTTATTAGAGACAATAGGCTTTTAAATGAAATTAACTGTACAAAGGAGTGGAAAATTGATAATCATTAAAAATGCAAACCCAAAAGAAGAATCACCTGAACTGTAGTCCATCTGCAACACCTCTAGTTCGTACTCTAGCATACAGAACATCCTCCTATACACACAAAAAGGAACAAATAAACCAAAAGAATATTCAAGATGTGCACACAACATGTCCATTCAATTCTTATGTAAGATACTACATAGAGATAAGTGTAAAATAAAATATACCTGCTCCAACATCTAAAGATATCGAATTATCATCTTTAGATGACACATATATTCGACTTTCTGATTTAGAATTTACTGGGTGATCCACCAGGTGGATGCATATTAGCTCACGTGCAGGGTCAATAATCCATGCTTATTAGCTTTATTCAAATGTCGAATGCCCCTACACTTAACCTTTGAAAAAAGCTACTTTCACTTGAAACTTTTAGTTTCTTTGAAGCAGAATGTGTAGTGCAACTTACACTACAATCTCTACTACAAAGTAGGGGAAAGTTGCTAGTGAAAGCAGATTTTTACTAAGGTTAAGTGCGGTAGCATCTGACATTTCGATAAACCTAATAAGCATGGATACCCGACCCTATTTGTTAGCTAAAACGCATCCACCTGTGGATCGGCTATTAAAATATTAACCAGAAAGTCTAGTAATCATCCATCTACCAAAATTTTCAACAAATCTGTTAAAATATTTTCAGTGCACTTGTTATCTCTCAAAATAGAGTAAACTTGTTATAAGACAACCCAATTTAAATTTCAAGCGACGATGAAATCATAGTTAAATATTGAACTTTAATTATCCATTTTCTCAGTTTCCGCCACATTTCAGATTCATCGTGGCAAACGATCTAAATAACATATCATCAAATGGCTATTGAAAATAGAATCAGGTTATGGACAGTTGACACTAAACATTTTAACATTAGTAAAGGTTACTGCATCCTTATGACTAACTCATTGTTATTTCTTTGTTTCGTGGATGTACCGCAATCTAAAATTATACCATACATGTTTCCAAAATCAATTCAGTTGTTTTTTACATTATCAGAAAACATGATTCAAATTTGATTTCTCTGATTCCAGGTATAACCATAGATCCGTTCCTTGCACAAAGTAGCAATCAGCTGACACACTTACACAAACCAATTCAGTTGAAACAGCTAACACACTAACACAAAGTAGCAATCAACTATCACAGATTTTAATTTGTTCACTACTATCAGGCATGCATGCCACAATTCAATTGAAACACATACATGTTGTCGAAGGAGGGCTAGGGAGACCAAGGGTTGTTGCATTTCTGTTGAAGGAGAGGGTTGTTCGTCTCTGTCGAAGGAGGAGATTCCAGAGAAAGGTGGAGGCATGATTTGGTGACCGAAAACCTAATTTGGGTTTTCGGTCACCATTAAAGTAAAACAAAGGGAAAAGGGAGCGGCCAAATTTTTTATTCCAAGTGTCTAATGTGAAGCACAATATGATACGAATTTGATTTGTCCCAAAGCCATATCAAATTGACTGATCCGGGGCTTCATTGATGGACGGTCAGATTTAGTGCATTTGGAGTGGTGCGGATTGCAAAATTTAGTTTGATACGGATTTGAGCACTATCAAATATGATACAGCTTTAACCCATATTTTATCTCTACATCCTTGTGTGCCAAATTGGCTGTTATGGTGTAGTGGATACACTGCCTTGAAGTAGGATGGGTATTATTTATGTTGGCTAACATCTGTGGATGCAGGAAAACAGGTTGGAGGGATCCAACTGGATTTCTCAAAAATTTATTATCATTTTTTTTCATATACGTTATCAAATATAGTGTGTTATAGAACCTGTGATTGAAAGTTGGGTGTTTTGGATGTTTGAATATCACTGGCCCTAAATATTGATATATAAAAAAAAATCATCAAAACGGATTTTGAGATTTAAAAAGGAAAAAATATTTTTCTAAAATAGAATTTGAATTTCAAATGAGCTAGGAAATATCAACTTGTTGTGAGTAATAAAAACAAGTAGTGAATTTATAAACGGTGTTTATAAATGAAGTGAAATAAATTATCGTTGGATAATTTGGGGAATGTAAATCCAAAATGGGAATTTGAAAAAGGGGAGTTGAAATTAGTTTAAAAAAGAAACTATGAAATCTATTCCGATGTCCGGAATGTAAATTAAATTAAAATAAATCCATATAGTTTTATGATTTGAAATTCGACTATGTCAAATTCATAAAAATAAATTAAGAATAGAGAAAAATATTGGAATTTTATTAAATAGAAACCAAAATTAAATATTAAATATGTAAATATATTTTTTCTACATATATGTTATAATAATAAAATATTCCAGAGAAGGAATTGGGTTTCAAATAGATTTTGAAATGGAACTTTTTTAAATATATAAAAAAGGGATTAAATTTGTAAACGATGTTTATAAATAAATGGGATATTTATCATGGGTTAATTTGGAAATATATATTCAAGCATGAATTTAGAAAAGGATTTGGAAATCGTTTCGAAATAGGGAATGACAGATTTTATTCCAGAATTCGGAATATAAACTAAATTGAGTTAAATCCAAGTAAAAATTGAAATTCGATTACATCGAAATTTATAAAATAATTTATTCATAGAGGATTTGGAATTTATAATATAAAATTAAATTGTAAATAAATTTACAATCGTGTAATGAAATAATCAACGATTAGGGATAATAGGAAATATTAAGTTGGATTTGAAAAACTAGATTAATTTGTATTAAAAATATGGAAGAATGGAATTGAAATTTATTAATAAACGAAGTTTAAACGTTTATATTTAAATATAATTAAAACGAGCTCGCCTCAACGTAATAGTTTGTAATTTGATGCTTCGAGCTTCAATTGAGTATATAAAGCTCAGTTTAAGTCAGAATTCTTCGTAACAAGAATCGTCGGGACCGATTGAATAATAGTGTTCTAATGGAAGAGAAAAATGTGGATTTCATCTTATAGATTTTGATTTATGTCAAAATCAAATTTCCATAAAAACAACGGCATAATCATTTATAAATTATAACAATTAAATAAATAAAATCGAAACATTTTAAGTTAATAAAAATTTGGATTTTCATTATATAATTCCAGACTTGAGTTATAAAATAAATTTGAACTCAAGGGAAGTAAATGGAATGATTTTTGAAACAAAAATCATATTTTAATTAATATATAGAGTTAACTAAGTAGAAGAATAATTAGTTAGTTGGGGTTTGTATCAAAATAAGATTTTGGATAAGTGAGTGAAATTTGTGAACTTATATTCGAAATAGAATATGGAACTTAATTTAAAAATGGAATTTGATTGGTTGTAAGCAAACAAAATATATATGAATGTGATATGTTCAGATAAAAAAGTGAAATAGGAAAAAGGGCTAATTAGCGACTCAATTAACGAATTCAGTTAAAACGATTGGGTTGAGTTCGAATAAATCGGGAATGGTTAGATATATGTTAAGAAGGTTTGGAATGAAGAGAATGAATATTATATTTTGAATTCCCGACAAAAAGGTACACGTTTAAATTCCATATGAGATTTTATGAGCCTACTGGGAAAGCCGCTAGGCTTTTTGAATGCAAAGGGCCTAAAGAAGCCAGTTGTAGTTGTACCAATTGAGCCATACAAAAGAGAAGTTGGCGAAATTTTCTAGAAATTTAACTAGCGAGATTATTTTTAAGAAAATTTGATAACTAGAAATCAATATATCAATATATATAGACTTCGATAAGGAAACGAACTTAAAATAGAATATTCTAAACAAAAAGGAAATTATAAATTTAAATCTGGTAAGAATAGAAAGAGAAATGTGTACACGTTAAAAAAATGAATAATTGGTTTTATACGATGTTGATTATTCGAGATAAGCAATCTTGTCCATTTTGAAGTTAAGAATGTTATTCAGTCAAGGTTTGAGACGTAGTTATACCCCAGGTTGATTGATTTCATTATTAACCGATAAACAGAAAGATTCGGTCTCGAAGATCAATGTTTAAATAAGATTTAGTTGAATGTAGTATTTTGGGTTGTTGTAACGATGCTTTACACAACATTTGTTTTAACCCAAGTAAGTTGAAATTTGGAAATATTGTAATTAATATTTCCTAAGTATAGAAATACATGAGTTCAGGAAAGAGATAAGTAATTGGAATGTTTTCCAATTATAAATAGAAAATATTTTCTAAGTATAGAAAATATTTTCTAAGTATAGAAAATAAAAGAAGGAGATACATAAAAAATGTTTTTCCAAATAGCGCAAGAGGCCAAGATGATTATTGAAAATATTGGGTTAACAAATATTGATAAGGAAATGGAGAAGTGATTTAATTAATGACATGTTATTTAAGCGGCCCGGTGATTGTTTGATGCTTTAGATGAATGTTTGTTTTTCTTCGATAGTTAAATAACCGACTATCGAAGTATTGGCCAATATCGTGGTCAATATGGAGAGACCAGTTGAATTATTATCCGAGAACCACTCCGTATTGGCTGTAGCATTGCGAATCAGATTATATGAAGACAATCGAAGATGGAGTAAAGCACAAGGGATTTTTCTGTTAATCCTATGTAGAAATTGCCTAAGATGGATTCATGGAAATTGTGCCTTCAGTTTCGTTCAGTCCTAGAACGAACATGTATGAACGAATGCCTGACGGAGTATTTCTGATGACCGCATAAGTTGGTCCGTACAAATATACATCTGTTGGCGGAGAATTATTCTCTTAGCCTAATATCCAGAATTTAATTGTGAAAATCAATTAATGATTAGTGGATCTGATAATATGGCATTCAAAGTGAGTGTGCTATCAATGAAAGGTAAGTAATTGTAGTCTCAGGCCTCAACAACCAAGAAATGTCAAATATCAGGCAGGCAACATGGCTAAATGGGTAGCTCCTAATTAGGGTGTATTATCAACTAACTAGAGAAATTTCATTTCCTTCTTCATTCTATTTAATGTTGTCTCTTTTGGGAAACAGTTGCTGATCCCAACCATTGGTGATATACATTCGATGCACTGAAGTGAAATGAATGGTCGGTTATGTGTGGCCAGGTTGCAAAATGTTCTTGTTGAACCCAGTGTATTCCCCTCTAGAGATACACTATCAGAAGGTGGTTCGATACCTTGTCATAGTTGGAAATTCATTACCCAATAAGCGCCAGTAGTATTGATTGTATATTATGTATGTGGAGCATGAGATGCAAGCATTCCGCTTGATTGCTACTTATTTGATTTAGGCACTATTATAATATCAGAAAAGTATTGATTTTAAATAAATGTTTTGGGTTATTGTAAGGTAAAAACCATCCATGTTTATGTGTGGATCTCTCTTACGATTATCGATTTACATTCTTATTTCAAATTCCATTGTTTTTGTTACATTGAAAACAATGATATATCTTCAACTCCACTTCACTACTTCACTTTGAAAACAATAGTGTGTTCACCAAATCTTTTGTTTCCTTTACTTTGGAAATATCACCATACATACATTTAATTTATATGTATAAATATATTCACACTTCAAACTTGAGTCAACGATGTTAAGTAATGCATCGTTTACTTTAAACTCAACAGTTTCAATTACATTCAAAATATTGCAAATAACATTGCAACATTATCTTATAATATCCCAATTTCAACACCCTTACCGTTTCAAACTAATGTCATCCCTTGATATAGTAAAGTCATTTAAGTTGGGGTATTTTAATTACCTCTCAGACCTTGATCGAGGACATTCTTATCTCAGAATAGATAAAAGTTTGAAACACAAGACCTATCATTTTCATTTATTATTTTACTTAAAATTATGGTTTTAATAATCATTCCTTTATATTTCTCACTCTTATTCTACATATAAATCTCCTCTACCTTTTTACTCAAGAAAACTTGATAAATACAAAACCTTTTTAATATAACTCAAAAATTCATTCACTAAGTTCTTTACACAAATTTAACCAAGTTCCTTACTTTCGCAAACCTTCTTATCAATTAATAATCATTTATTTCAACCCAATCAGGCCCTTAAATAAAATCTTATTTTAAATCATCGCTTGAGTTTAAGCTTCTTTATAAACTTCATTTGCAAACTTGAATTCAAATTCTAAATCTTCATCCGGAATCCATAAATCATTTCCCATTCAAAACATATTTCAATTTATTTTCCTTAATTAGATAATTAAGTAAACCAAATCTTATTGAAATCTGTGCATTACTCGCCTCTTTATATACTTCCAATTATAACTTTAAAATCACTTTCTAATTCCCTTTCTTATACTTAATTAAGTCATTAAGTAACTTAAAAATGATATATTAGCTTCATAACTTGTTTTATAATTTTGGTATAACATTTCCCTTAACACGATTCATTTTAAAACTCAATCACCTCTTAAATTATTATTAATAATTAATTTCATTATTAATTGAAGTGAAATAGTTTACATCATTAAAAATAGATCAGTTAATCAGTTAATGACATTATTAACCGATAAATGCTTCATTTATGATTTATCACTTGATAAGAATTTTAAAATATCATTAAAATAAAAAGATAATTAATATTAAAGAAATATTATCAAATTAAATAATTATTCGTTAAACCATTCTCATTCGATTAAACGAAAGCCGATTACTCTAACTACCAATTCCAATTTAAACGTTGACTTAGTCAACTTAAACATCAGTTGCTTATTTAACTTGATTTCAATTTATCCTTACCCTTAGATTAAGGGAATTAATCCAAAAATATCGCTTAACTGTTTTACTTAAACAATTATTATCAACATAATAACTCGTAGGTTAAACTCTAGCTTCTACACTCATAAAACTCATTAAAATTGCTACAAAATCTTATATAAATGTTGTTTTTATAAAAAAATATTTATCAATAGCTTCTTATTTTAAAACTTCTATTTTAAATAGAAATAAATTTTAAAACTTCACTTCAATTATAAAAATAAATTTTATAACTTCAATTCCGTCAATTCGTCTTACGGCGAACAACGTTTCAGACCATTTGCTGCCAATAACTTAATCAATTTTAAAAACATCACATCAACGTTGAATTTCAATTCAGCATTAAATACATAATCAACCATCAACATACAATCAAAATATAGTGTGGTTTTGGGGTAAATAGTTCTTATTGAATAATATGAAAATCAAACAACATATAAAATATTGAGGAATCTGGTCAGATCCCTCCAACCTGTTCTTCCCTACATCAAAGATTTTAATATCATCTGATAATAATATATTAATTAATTATTTAAAACAACGCCATCCAAAATGACATAATAAATGTCGTCAATAATTAAACAACCAATAAACAACCAAGGCATCCAATCATCCAATTATTATCATCACCAATAAATTATATTTTAATATGAATTTAACACATCATAGAGTTCCAGAAAAGTGAGAATTAACCCACATTTATTTTCGATTGTTGATCCGCACGTTGTTTTCATTTAATTTTTAACAAGGATTTAAAATTAACTGAAAATCCAACAGCTTCCAATCCTTTTCGAACCTTCTCAGCAATGTAGCACTTTTCCCAACGATTCCAACGAGCCCAAATTTGCATGATTCTGAGATCGTATGAACACGTTAGGACTGTTTAAAATTTAATAAAATTTAAAACAATATAAATTAAATAATAACGCTACTAATTGCCATTATAAATAACCCACGTTGATATCCACATTTAATTCGTCTTCTTCCTTTCCTGATACTACGATCTCTTCTAGTTTCCAAAGCCAACCCCCTTAAACCGATTTTTATGCCACCATCGGACTACGGAGTCCCAATCATTGATGTCGCCACGACCGACCCAAGCTACAGCATCCTCGACCCAAGCACCTCCCCACGGAGCTTTGTCACTAACATATAAACTCAAAAAAAATGTTCCTCCGTTCATCTGCTCGAATCGACCACCGTAGTTGACCGTAGTCTGACCATCACCACCGCTCTCACCCTCTTCCCGTGCTGCTTCAAATCACCCTGGTCCCAACCCATCTTGATCCCTACAAAATCTCGAATAAACCCAAAACCACCCAAGTTTTGCAAGAGATACTGGCCACCATGTTAGGTCAGAAGGCTCGCTCCTCCACCCAGAGACTGCCCTTGCTATGCCGGTTTTTTCTTAAGAACTCTTTGGCCATTACTGCCTCACGAAAGTGATTGGGTAGATCTTAGTTGGGTAAATGGAGGCCATTCGTCACTTCGTTGCTTACATTGGTGGCATAATTTTATATATGCGCTGGTGTGAGTGGAGACAAAGAAAGTCGTAATCTTTTTAATTTGGACCTGCTAAATATTAGCTGAGATTTTTGTTTCTAGATTAGATTTTAGATTTGCAAAGATTTTTTTCTCGTGAAGAAGTAGTTAAGTTTTTGGAAGGGAAAAGAAGATGAAGTGTTGGTTTTTCGCGTGAAAGAAGAAGATTGAGAAGTTGTTTTGTTACAACCTGAAAAATCAGAACCAATTTAAAATTTTTAATTTGGCTATTTTAGTGGATTTTGAATATTTAAAATAAATTATTTTAAATAATAACGACCAAAAATTTGTTTGGATCGAAGTTATAGTGAATATATTTATTTTAATTATAAAACAAGGCCAAAAATGGTGCGGTAGTTTGAAAATTTGAATTCGAACTTTGACTGACTCTACAGGATTCAAAATAAATCGGATTTTAGTGAAACCAAAAACATTTAAATCTATTTAAGAATATCTTTCTAATGAATCTAAAAAAATCGAAATTACATAGCGGGAATCAAAAGTTATGGCTAAATGAATTTTCAGAAATGTCGATATGGAATAAATATAGCCCATAAAAATAGAAATTTTGCAAACGACCTCCGTTTTCGACGAAACCACTTTTGTTGGATCCGGAATGTCAAATTATTGCTAGATTCCAAATTCCATAATTTTTAGAGTTAATATGTGAGCGTGGCAAAGGAAAATGTGTTTGGTTAATTTTAGTCAATTTGGATCGACCAGAAAATGGCCATTTTCAAACGGTCTCCAAATTCGATGAAACTAGTTTTGTAGGACCTTATCGTGCAAGCATAGACGGATTTATTTATTTTTTGTAATTTTTAGAATCAATATGTGGCCCTGGCAAATTAAAATGTACGTTCAAATCCATATTTGAATGTTTTATATTTTAATTTGAAGAAAAAATGACTGAAACAGTCAAATGGGCCTACGAAACATATTCCATTATGTCCGAAATGCGGGTATTTAACTAGGGGTGACAGTCGTTGGGTTTGAATTGGAGTTCGCATGCTATGGAGGGTGTTTTCCGAAATAAAGAAATAAAAAAATTAAATGTAAATTAACCGGCCAATCATATTTTGCTGTTCATTTCTCTCCCCCCGACTCCCCTTCAGATCGCGACGGCGGAAATAAAACCCCCCTTCTCTCCACTTTTTCTTCCAAACCGCTCAATAAAATTGCAAGTCCTGTTGGGGATTTTGAAGAGCACCTCGAAAGCTTCAAATTAATATCAGTATTGTATATTTTCGTTGAGAGTTCATCGAGATTTGACGCTGTGAAGTTGTCGACTTCATCTCGCCGCTGACGCCAGAGACCACCAAAGTGGGGCCCCACTTCAGGTGCACGTGCGCCCTCCCTCCCCCTTCGACGCTGGATAGCCCGATCCTCGCATCGCTACACGGTTTGGGTGAAAAATCCAAACCTAGTTTGGAACGAACTGCTGAAAGGTACAGGTATTTAAATGGATTTCAACACTATAAAACTGTCGCAAAATATGATTAGCTTATAAAAATCATATCTTTTTGTTATGTGGTCGAAATCCGGTGAAACAAGAGAAACCGGGACCGTGAGCACGTCTTCTACATTGCAGAAGAGACCGGAGAATTTTTGGAGCTTCCTACAATTTTTGAAGGAGTGGAACCCAATGTGAGATTTCTAAATTCAAAACGATATGGAATGGCGATGTATAAATTATATAATCAATGTATAAGTTATATAATCATTGTACACCTCATGTATAAGCGTTGTATAAATTATATGTGCGATGTATAAGTTATATATACGTTGTAAAAACAATATGTGCTTTGAATGGAGTTGAAATGAAATGTAAATAAATTTATGTACGTATATATATATATATATACACACACACACACACACTCCCCTCGTCCATTGATCATGGACGATATATATTGGTTGTGATTGTTTGGATTTTGGTTGACGTGAAATTTGGTTGATAAATGCGAATGGTTGATAATGATTGTTTGTGGTTGAAACAAATTTGGAATTGTTTGTGGAAAAATTCATTGTGATATGAAAATGAATTGAAATATTTAGATTATAAGGATAAGCCCCTTAGGTAACGCCGCGAGGCGTAAGGTAGTGCGAGGAGCCGTACTCGGGATGGTGCCGGTTTTAAACCCCCTGCCGTTATGCTGCCGAAATTTCCTGAAATATTCATGTGTTTGATTTATATTCATGTATTGAAATATATTCAGGTGTTGGAAAATATTCGTGTTTGAAATAAATTGTTTTGACAACAAAAAATCACATTTTTATTATAAATATGAATCGCTAAAAGTATTCATGTTTGAAATAAATTGTTTTGACAATAAAATATCACATTTTTATTATATATATGAAGTGTTAGAAATAGTCATGTGTTGAAATAAATATTAATTGGGTGAAAATATTATTTTTATCACATATATAAAATGAAAATGGTTTGGAAATTGAAGAACAGATTATATATATATATATATATATATATATATATAATTAAAATAAATCGAATAACGACGCTGTAGTTCGTGTTTTGAAATCGTGATTTTAAACCATTGTACCGGGAGATCCACCCATCGGATTTTCCTAAAACCGAAACCCTTGGGTCCGCTTTGAAAATATCTTTCCAACGATGCCAAATTTGTAAAGATCCAACAGTTAGATTGTGTGAATTTTTTTATTCAAATCGAAATAAAAACGGGGCCAGAATGGATTATATATATATAATTAAAATAAATCGAATAACGACGCTGCAGTTCGTATTTTGAAATCGTAACTTCAAACGATTGTATCGGGAGATCCTACCGTCGGATTTTCCCAAAACTGTTGGGTCTGTTTGAAAAGATCTTTCCAATGATATAAAATTTGTAAATCCAACAGTTAGATTTTCATATATGTGTAAATCAAATCTGGAGAAAAACAACGCCATGGCCGCGTTATGGCCTGAAGCGTCGTTTGAATAAATGGGCTATTTTTAAATAAATAAAAATAGCGATAAATCGTTATAAAATATTATAAACGATATGGAATGGAAATAAACCGAATTTACCCAGTTTATTGAATATTTGATGGTTGAATGCGTTTGACATGAAAATTACATTAATGAACTGAGTTATGGAAGTCAAATAATTTAAGCATGGAAATGAATTGATTTGAATTCTAAATATACGTGAATTATTTGAAAAGGCCAAGTTAAATCTCATTTCAAATGATTGGTCGACGATTAGAAATCGAAGATGAAGACGTTGGTTGAAGACCGGAGGTCTTTACATCGTTTGGATGATTGATGATGTCCTGATTGGGAGGCATCCCAAGATAAGGTAATAAGTGGTGGTCGTCCAGACGTACTTGGAGATCAACCGAATTTGCGAGAACCTCTCTCCTGTATTGGACATATGGGACGTGGAATAAGGTGCCTCCGGTTTCGTTCAGACCTAAAATGGACTTGTAAATGGATGTGTGTCTGACGTTGTAGATTGACAATGTGGCATGCAGAGATGATGTGATAAAGGCTTTTGTTGAAAAGCCAAGCCTTGTGATTGACAATCAAAGCATGGCTTTAATAAAGCTAGGTTTGTGTATAGCGTTGATTCACGAGCCTCACACCCCGGTATGAGCCAGAAATGGGAGAGGACATCAGGGGGGACATGCGTTTCCTTCTAGCTAGGCGTGGTGTCTAGGTTTTACACGCTCGGGCATTTTACTTAAGTGGATGATGGATAGCAAGGCGCCTCGGTTATATCGGTCTCTACGGAGCTGATGGAAGGTTTGGTAGATATACCGACCAGTTTGACGCCCCATAGAGCGGGGAAACGCAGTGTTCAGGCATTTTAATCCACTCCGTGTGGACCGGCCCTGATGATCCAAGGGCCCACCTAAGTTTGGGTCCTGATGGGCGGGCTAGAGCGTCTCTAAGCGGTAAGGATGATCCCTTGCCTTGATTCATGATGGAAATCCAATTTCCAAATACGACATCGTGCGGTTTGATTGTAAACCTATATATGGCGACATGATATATGGTACCCATGCCGTCTATGATTGATACTTATGATTGAAATTATTTTTGAAACATATAAACACTAGTAATAACATCAAATACTTTTGTTTTATTCATATCAAGCATATTTTGGCTATTATAAGGTAAAACTCTATCCTCCGGTTTGCATTGCATTGTGTGATGTGAACTGAGTCTTATAATGGCTTTATTTTTGTAAAAAGCATTGCGATGTTTAAATGATTTACTTGTTTTTAGCACTAGGAATCCAAGGGAGTAAACCCGTTCTGCATTAGCAGCGTGGTCCTGTGATTGGCCTTATTGTAAAATAAGTTAAGTAGATTTCTCATACCAGTTCCATGACTGGCTCATAGTTTGTTTCACTTGCAAACTCGGGTGCCCTATTTTCTACACGGGAAGCCTTATATTCAGGTTTGAGCAGGCTCTCTCTGGATAGCTATGGAGCTGAAGATGGATTCTACCGCTTCCTTCTTTTTTATGTTGTTCAGCTCCTGTTATATATATATATATAATGTTTTGATTCCGCTGTAGACATTTTATATAAAGCTGAAACTGTATGTAGTACTAAGTGTGATCCTGTATACTGTGTCACTCTAATGATTATGTTTATCCGGAGTATTCTATTGTAAATTATCTGGTGTAATTATATATTTCTGTTCTGCTGTTATCTGTTTTTGTGTTATATTCTAAAGATTACCCTTGCCACAGTGGAATGGGGTTTGGGGTCGTCACATGTTTATTTCGCATAGGTATGCTGGGACTTTATAAGGGGAAAAGAGCAGGCATTGCGCATGGTTTTCGACAAAAGAAATGGAAACAGAGCATGTCAAGGAACAAATTTTATTAATTTGAAGTGACAGACGATTCTTATATGAGGTGACCAACGATATTTTCATGAGGTGATGGACGATATTTTTACGAAGCTGACTAACAATATTTATCTGAAACGACTAACGATTTTATTTAGCGTGTTAACGCTCACCTTTTATAATTATCACAAGCGCACACCCAATTGAAGCAAAATTAGAAACCACACAATAATAAATTATTTTGGACATGATAGAACTGGTTTTGTTGAAAATCGAGATCGTTTGAAAATTAATTATTCTTGAATCGACAAAATATATTTTGATTTCAATATACCAAATCTAGTAAAAATAAATTAGTACTAATATAGACATTCAAATAGCTATATATAACTTCGAAATATACTGGTTTAAATTTTAAACTCAACATATCGAATTCTAAGATAAACGATACTAAAAATATTTAAAACCCTTTTATTTCATAAAATAAGTCACTGTAATTTATAAATGAATTCTACAACGACTATTTGAAAATTTGTTTTGAACATAAAACAAAATCTACAATATGAAAATTTGATTTTTCTCCTTTATTAGAAAATTATTATGTAGTTGTTTTGGATGTGAAATCCGGCTTATATTGGATCCTGTACAGCCATTTGAAGAACAAAATGTAATATTACGAACTACCGTGCCGCTTCAGCTCGTTTTATAATTAAATTATAAACCAAACGTTCAAACGTCGTTTAATAAATGAACATGTTAATATAATTGGACTATAAATTGAATTAAACCCTTTTATATTGCCAATTCTTATAAAACTGCAAATTCAATGTATTCCCAAATATTTCAGAATAAATTATTACTTTACTATTTATATTAATATAATATTCAAAATAATTGAATTCTAAGTTATTTATATTCCAAACAGGCATTAAAAATCATTTTTAAATATTCAAATAAATTGTAAAAATCTGGGTCGTTACAAATATAGATGTCGGAAATGCAAGCAAGCCAACCGAATCCATAGCGATGCAAATCGTTGAAATCCTGAAAATACGATGGAAATGGATAAAGCAATCGAAGATGTTAAAACAAAACTTTAACAACCCTGAAAGTCAGAACCAATTTAAAAATTTTATTTTATAAATTTTAATGAATTTTGAATATTTAAAATGAATTATTTTAAATAGTAACAACTAAAAATTTATTTAAATCGAAGTTAGAACGAATAAATTTATTTTAATTATAAAATGAGTCTGGAAGGGCGTGGTAGTTTGAAAATTCGATTTCAATTTTCAAATGAATGTATAAGATTCAAAATAAACCGAATTTCAGTAAAACCATAAATAATTGAATTTGTTTAACAATATCTTTCTAAAGAAAGTGAAAAATCCATATTTCATAACGAGAATAAAAAGTTATGTCCAGTTTAAAATCCAGAATAGTCGCTATGGAATTTAATATAATATATGGCCCTTAAAAATAGCCATTTTGGCAAACGACCTCCGTTCTTGACAAAACCACTTTTGTTGGATCTGGAATGTCAAATTATTGCTAGATTCCAAAATTCATAATTTTTGGAATTAATATGTGAGCGTGGCAAAAGAAAACGTGTTTGATAGTTTCAGTTTAATTGGATCAACCAGAGGTCATTTTTCAAACGGTCTCCAAATTCAATGAAATTAGTTTTGTTAGGACCGTACCATCAAAAAATAGCTAGATTTATTTTTCTAGAGTTTTTGGAGTCAGTATGTGGCCCCAATAAATTAAAATGTATGTTAAAATCAATTTTAAACATTAAATTAATTTATATTTTAATTTTGATAGAAACTAATCGTAACGGTCGAATGTCGAATCGGCTTACCAGACATATCCCAATATGTCCGGAATGAGGGTACTTAGTTAGGGGCG
Source organism: Allium sativum (assembly GCA_030737875.1). Taxonomy (NCBI): domain Eukaryota; kingdom Viridiplantae; phylum Streptophyta; class Magnoliopsida; order Asparagales; family Amaryllidaceae; genus Allium; species Allium sativum. The sequence goes on from CM060913.1 coordinate 832,185,375, forward strand.
ACAGTCATTGGGCTCGAATCGGAGTTCAAAATTAAAAGTCAACTTTTTGGTATAAATTAAATTAATTAAATTTTTATAAAATCCCCCCTTCACTATCTCTTTCCCCAATCAGAAATTGAAAATAAAAAAAACGAAACCTTGCGCATCGCTCAGCCTCACGCTACCGCCACGCCTCGGTCGGACCCCACCGCCGCCGCGTCGGCCTCCGCCTCACCCCCTCTGGCCACCATCGGGCTCCTCCTTCGCCACCGTTTAACCTCAAACCATCCACAACCCTAAAACCGCCGCCACCACATCAATCTGACGACCGCCGCCACCCACGACCCCATGCTGCCCTCCTCCGACACCAACTCCGACGTGGACCCCCCTCCAGCAACAAAGCTTCGATTTTTACAGTGAAAAGCGAGTTTTTGTTTACATTTTATTTTTCTTATATGCTTTTAATTTAATTAAAATTAGATTTTTTTATATAAGTAACTTTGATTTAAAAATTTAATTTTAATTAGGAAATAGTTTTAAATAAAAATGAGATTTTTTATATATATTATGGCATAAGAAAAATTGGATTTTTAAATACATTATAACATAAAATAAATATGATTTTTATTCATATGAATGGCATATAAAAATTGGATTTTTATTTATATGAATGGCATATAAAAATTGGATTTCTATTTATATGAATGGCATATAAAAATTAGATTTCTATTTATATGAATGGCATATAAAAATTGGATTTTTATTTATAAGAATAGCGTATAAAAATTATTTTTTTATTTATATGAATGGTTTATAAAAATTAGATTTTTATTTATATGAATGGCATCTAAAAATTATATTTTTTTTATATGAATGGCATATAAAAAATAGATTTTTATTTATATGAATAGCATATAAAAATTGGATTTTCATTTATATAAATGGCATATAAAAATTGGATTTTCATTTATATGAATGGCAAATAAAAATTGGATTTTTATTATATGAAGTAGCGCTATAAAAATATATTTTTTATATATGAAGTTACGATATATAAATATAATTTTTTTATATATAAAGTAGCGATATAAAAATATAATTTTTTTTATATATAAAGTAGTGCTATAAAAATATAATTTTTATATACGAAGTAGAATTATAAAAAATATGATTTTTATAATATAATGCAGTTTAAAAATATGGTTTATTATATGAATAACAATATAAAAATACAACTTTTTTATATATATAATGGCATTGTAAAAATACGATTTTTAATGTATACATAACATTGTAAAAATACGACTTTTAATGTATACATAGCATTGTAAAGATGTGATCTTTTATATATATATATAGCAATATAAAAATGTGATCTTATATATATATATATATATATATATATATATATAGCGATATAAAAATGTGATCTTCTATATATATATAGCGATATAAAAATGTGATCTTATGTGTGTGTGTATATATATATAGCGATATAAAGATGTGATCTTTTATATATATGTAGCGGTATATAAATGTGATTTTTTTATATATAGCTTTGAATAAAAATGTGATTTTTAAATAAATAGCACTGTATTAAAAATGTGATTTTCAATATATATACCGCGTGAAGCAGATTGCGATGGAACTGGTTGGAAACAAATCCAAATCGCTCAATTAAAGAATGACGGAGTGGATCCCAAAGGTGAGAACTTCTCACTCTAACCTTGTTTACTGTTAAACATATACACTAGGTTGCAGATGGTGCTTGGTAGCACTCGAAACCTTTGATTGAAACCATGGATGTTTGGTTGTTTGTTTTAAATGGAATGGAATTGATTGAATTTTATTTGTGTATGGCGCGAGCCATTATTAGGCGAGGGATAAGGCTAGACCTTATTCCGGTTTTAGTATCGTGCCGTTAAGCTGTCGACATTTTCTAAAATAAAATATGTAAGTTAAAAATAACATTTTTAATGTGTATATGAAGTGTATAAAATATTCTTGTGTTGAATAAAATATTTGAACAATAAAAATATAATTTTATTGAATGTATGAACTACTAAAAATATTCATGTGTTGAAATAAATGTTTTATCGTTAAAAATATAATCCCAAGTACATAAATAATAATTATTATTTGATGGTTGAAACCCTACATGGGTATTGGGATGATATTTGGCCTAAACTAATCCCAATTGTTTAGTGGTATGTCAATCGATTGGTTGACAGACTATTGTAAGCGTTAATTATTTATATTTAATGCTTATGCAATTGTGTGACATACTCTGGATGATGGTTGATTGGTTTTGATTGGTGTTGAATACATGTGTTGTATGTAATCCATATAAATAAATTATGTGGTAACTGATTGGGTCTGATTCCAATTCGGAAAATAACGAATTTTTTAAAATAATATTCAATAAAGGATTAAAATCTGATTTTAATGTCCGATTTTGGATGGACACGAAAATATTGAAATATATGAAGTAGTGTTGATTAGATTTGCGCCATTTTAACACGAACGATATTTATATTGATTTAATTCATTTTTATAATGAATATCGAAAAGGAAATAATTTCAAATTTTGATATTTTGAAAATATTATCACTTATATATTATAATGATAAGGATAATTCAATTTTGATTTAAAATTGAAAATGAAGTTGGAATCGTTTTAAAACGAATTTATAAACAATTTATAAAATACGTTTTAAATGGAAATCGACGAAATATATATAATAAATATTATATATTTATGGGCCTGAATAGAACACGCCGCGCAGTGGCCGTTCGCGAATTTCGAACATTGACTTCGAATTGATATTATGGGAGATCCAACCGCCGGATTCTCCTAAAACTGGAACTCTTGGGACCATATCAAAAAGAACTTTCCAACGAATATAAGGGATTTGAAATCTAGCTAATGGATTTGGAATTAAGTCCAAATCAAATGTGGAAAAGGTTGCTGTAAGTGCAGTTCGATGACCGTTTATGGAAATCGACTGAAAGGGCCTTAATAAAATTATTAAAAATATTGATATTTGTGTAAAATCATAATAAATGATTTGGAAAGAATTGGGATGAAAAATTCCATATTTGAAAAGATAAAAATATTTTTTTTATCGAAATGAACTTGTTATCAACTAGAATTATAATCCAATTATTTTTAAATAAATAAATTGGATTGAGAATGGGTTTTAATATAACCAGAATTTCCAATATATGAATTGGAGTGGATTTGAATGGAAATCATCTACAAAATATTTCGATATTGGATTTCATGATTATACGGGTATTGTTATGGAAATTTGGAAGATATATTTATATCGATATTTCCAATGCGATATATGTTGGTTTCAGAATTTGATATTGAATATAAGACGATATAATTTCTATTCAGAGCCTTGTATTTAATATCAAATGGGATTTTGGGTTTGTCGTGAATGGTGTCTTTATTAACACTATTCTTAAACCCAGTTGAGAAAAGAATAGATCTTTTAATTAAGATTTAGAGAAGTTTTCCAATTAATTAATATCTAATTGGAATTGAAGGAAAGAATTCGATTTTTGGGTTTATCGTGAACGGTGTTTTAAATAACACTAGTTCTTTAAACCGATTAACAGTGAAATGTGATTTGGAATTTATAAATCTTTTTATTAAGATTTAACGGGAATTTTCCAAAGTAAAGTTTTCCAATTTAATATATTAAATTGGAATTGAATCGAATTGATTTGATAATAGTCGAAGTGAACTTCTGTGGAGGAAGACTGTTAATATATATGGAATTTAAAAGGCTTATTCGTCATTCCATTTATATTATTAGTCGGATATGGAAATTAATATCGATTATATATATTAATCTATTTTAGATGAAGATTCCATAATTAATGGAATGTGATTTGAGTTCATCGTGAACTGTGTTTTAAGCGACATTAGTTCTTTAACCCAGTTAAAGACAGGATTACATGTCTAACATTGTATTTCGAACTGTATGGTTGATCTCTACTAAATATATATTTGTTTGGTGGTGGAGAATTTATTCTCTTGTTTAACACACTTCCCTAAGATGTACGATCTTAGAGGTTATATATAGGCAGAAATCAATATTACGGTGTAGATTGTCGATGCGACATGTTTGATTTTCCAAAGTTAAATAATCATTAATATTGATTTTTGGGAAGATTGAAACCAAGTGGAGTTTTAATGAATCTTTAGTTACATTGAAATGCAAATGTGATAATTTAAATTATCAAATTTGGGAAATGATCGAGATTGGAGTATCATCAGTTTTGCTCTAAGCGATAGTTAAATATTTAATTAGATTTGAACAGGAAATGTTAATTAATTTTACCGATAACACCGTGGTGTTAGATATGGAGTATTACCAGTTTTGCTCCATGGGATGAATAGGTTGCGATTGGGAAACTAAACAAATGATTACTTCGGTAAAGTTCGCTAATCCCGACTAGTTGATAAACCTTTGGTTTAGAATTGATATCTAAAGGAAGATTAAAGAATAAATTTAAAAGAATTTTTCTTTGATAAAATTAATGGGAACCTTTCCCAAAGTATAAGAATATTTGAATAAAAAAATATTCTGGTTTGGAATGGGGCGTATGTTGTGTTTTTATAGCATTGTTTATTATATATGCGAGTTAATCGGAAAAGCAGGGTTTATACCCATTCTGAATAACGGATACAACGATAACTCGATGATGAAGACGGTGGTGGAATACCGGAGGTCTTCACATCGTTTGGGTGATTACTGATGTATTGATTGGGCAGTACACCCAAGTCAAGGTAGTGGTGATCGTCCAAACGTACTTGGAGATCGACCAAATATGCGAGGACCTCTCTCCTGTATTGGACATATGGGACGAGGAACAAGGTGCCTCCGATTTCGTTCAGACCCAGAACGAACTTATAGACGGATGTGTGTCTGACATTGGATTTCATTCTGTGTTGATTGATTTCTATTAAATATATATCTGTTTAGCGGTGGAGAATTTATTCTCTTGCTGAACGCCCTTCTCTGAGACGTACGAGCTCAGAGGTTATATATCGATAGACATCAGTTGCATGGCGTGAATTGTCAGTGTGGCATGCTGAGATGCAAATAATCAAGGCTTCTTTTGAAAAGCAGAGTCTTGTGGTTGATGATCAAAGCACGGCCTTAAAGGGCATAGCTTTGTGTATAGCGTTAATTCACGAGCCTCACACCTCGGTTTGAGTCAAAAACGGGGTAACGGGCCCAAGGAGGACATGATGTTTCTTTCTAGCTATGGGTAGTGTCATGGTGTGGAGCCCAGACATTTATTATATATATTTTTCCTATGTGGATGATGGATTGCGATGTGCCTTGGATATATCGGTTACTACAGAGCAGATAGATAGGTCCTATAGGACTGGGAAACGTGTGTTCAGGAATTGCCAATCCTCAAGCGTAAGAAAGGACTGACCTGGGATGATCTAAGGGTCTGCTACGGGAGATCCTGCGGCATTTGCTAGAGTTTCTCGAAGCCGGCGAGGAGTACATCCCTTGCCTCGACTCATGACGGAAATCCAATTTCCAATACACGACTTTTCAGTTTTAGTTGTAGAACTAGTATGGCGACATAGTAGGATGGGTTACTATGCCGTCTATGATTGATAATTTATATTTGAAGTTGTTTTATACACTTATAATAGTATCAAAATGATTTGTTTTAAACGTATCAAGCACGTTTGGCTATTATAAGGTAAAACTCTGTCCTCCGGCTTGCGTTGCATTATGTGATGGGACCTGAGTCTTATAATAGCTTTATTTTTTCCAAAAAGACATTGCCCTGTTTGTTTTCTGTGCTGGTATTCTTGGGAGGAAACCCGTTCTGTGTTATACGATGTGGTCCCTTAATTTACTTTTAAAGTAAAAGATTTAATAACTGTTTTTAGTTCTCACACCATTCACATGACCGACCTGGAGTTTGTTGTTTTAACCTAAACTCTGGGTGCCCCTATTTTCCATACGGGCAGCTAGTAGTTTTGGTTTTGTAGATTTATTTTTATAATATCCTGGTTTACAGCTGAAGCGATATTCAGAAAGCTCTGTATCCGTGTATTTCTTTCAGTTGTGTTATGTATTATTTTTCCGTTGTTTTGTAATTTGAACCTCTAGTATTTATCAAATGTATATTATTTATTCATACTCTGGAATATTCTTTTACTTTGATGTAATTATTGTAATAGCAATGAAATGTTCTTCTGTTTGTGTTCTGATTTATTATGTTCTCAACTCAAACTGGGCTTTCCTTTACGGGGAAGTTTAGGTTGTTTCAGTTGGTATCAGAGCTTTGGTTTACAGAGCTTGATAACAAGGCACGTTAGAACCAAACGATAGAATTCATTAGAGATTGAATTAGTAATATCCAATAAGAATAACACGTTAGAGATAGGATCAGTAGTATTCTAGAACGAGTGTGAAGGGAGTTTTTTTTTAAATAAAAATAAAACAATTTTTTTTTGAATATTTAAACCTTACTATACGTATTTGAGTAATTTATTTTAAATTGATTTGGACTATCGGGTATATGGAGATTTTGGATATACGTTTGATCCACGTGTATACGAAGCCTCAAATATACTGGATAGATATAGAATCACACTCTAGTCGCCTGAACATGATTCTGATGATGATCATGACATCATCAGCATTTATGTCCGAGGTTCGAAAGTGGGATGTCTATATGTTTCCAATTGACTAGTGTGAGAACCAAAACATAGACAGGGTCTATGGTTGTGATTTGGCATCAAAAATTGGATTTTCGACTATATATTAAAGGTATGTGTTTGAAAATCTAATCAACTAACTAATTGATGATTGTGTTGTGTGAATATTCATTTAAAGCCAAATGTGAATGAATGTTAATTTAGCCAAATAGAATCAAATTTGAACTAAATTGAAATAGATTGAAATTGCATGCATATACATGTATATGCAATGAAAAGGTCATTGCAGGGAAGCTAAGAAGAGGAATAAAATTGTATGCCCTACAAATAGGTACATGTTTACTATTTTCTTGTGTTTGGATGATTTTATGAGCCGACTGGCTAGTCGCTCGGACTTTTCTTTTTCTTTTTGGATGATGAGGGTCCTGCATGGCTAGTTGCAGTTTTAAAGGTCTCCCCGTACAAAGGAGGTTATGGCGAAATTTTTCAAAAATTTAGGGTATTAGCCAAATTTTTGAAAAATTAGAAAATTCTTAGAAACTGAAAAGTTGAAGAATGAAAGTTGAGTTGATTGGTTAAACAACTTTCAGCTCCGTTCCTTTTCGAGGCCGAAAAGATTTTAAGTAGGGGAGATTGTAACAACCCGAAAAATCTGAACCAATTTAAAAAAAAAATATTTTAGCAATTGTAATGAATTTTGAACATTTAAAATGAATTATTTTAAATAATAACGACCAAAAATTTATTTAAATCGAAGTTAGAATGAATAAATTTATTTTAATTACAAAACGAGCCTGGAATGGCGTGGTAGTTTGAAAATTTGATTTCAAATTTCAAATGAATGTACAGGATTCAAAATAAACTGGACTACAGTAAAACCAAAAATAATTGAATCTGTTTAATAATATCTTTCTAACGAAAGTATAAAAATCCAGATTTCATAACGGGAATAAAAAGTAATGTCCTGTTTAAAATTCAGAATAGTCGCTATGGAATTTAATATAATATATGGCCCTTAAAAATAGCCATTTTGGCAAATGACCTCTGTTCTAGACAAAACCACTTTTGTTGGATCCAGAATGTCAAATTATCACTAGATTCCAAAATTCATAATTTTTGAAATTAATATGTGAGCGTGGCAAAAGAAAACATGTTTGAAAGTTACAGTTTGAATTAGATCGACCAGAAAATGGTCATTTTTAAAACAGTCTCTAAATTCGACGAAATTAGTTTTTATAGGACCGTATCGTCAAAACACAGCTAGATTTATTTTTCCGGAATTTTAAGAGTTAGTATGTGGCCCCAGTAAATTAAAATGTACGTTAAAATAAATTTTAAATGTTAAATTAATTTGTATTTTAATTTTGATAAAAAAATGATCGTAACAGTTGAAACGGCTTACCAAACATTTCCCATTTTGTCCAGAATGGGGGTATTTAGTTAGGGGCGACAATCGTTAGGCTAGAATTGGAGTTCGAAATTAAAAGTCGACTTTTTGGAATTAATTAAATTTTTATAAAAGCCGCCCCCCTTCACTATCTCTTTCCCCAATCAGAAATTGAAAATAAAATAAAAAATGAAACCTCGTGCACCGCTCAGCCTCATGCCACCGCCGCACCTCGGCCGGACCCCACCGTCGCCGCGTCGGCCTCCACCTCACCCCCTCTGGCCAAAATCGGCGACCTCCTCCACCATCGTTTAACCCCAAACCCTCCACAGCCCTAAAACCACCGCCACCACCTCAATCTGACCACCGCCGCCACCCACGACCCCATGTCGCCCACCTCTGACACCAACTCCGACGTGGACCCCCCTCAAGCAACAAAGTATCGATTTTTATAACGAAAAGTGAGTTTTTGTTTACATTTTATTTTTCTTATATGCTTTTAATTTAATTAAAATTAGATTTTTTATATAAGTAACTTTGATTTAAAAATGTAATTTTTATTAGGAAATAGTTTTAAATAAAAATGAGATTTTTATATATATTATAGCATAAGAAAAATTAGATTATATATATATTATAGCATAAAATAAATATGATTTTTATACATATGAATGGCATATAAAAATTGGATTTTTATTTATATGAATGGAAAATAAAAATTATATTTTTAATTATCTAAATGGCATATAAAAATTGTATTTTTATTTATATGAAAGGCCTATAAAAATAAGATTTTTATTTATATGAATGGCGTATAAAAATTATATTTTTATTTATATGAATGGCATATAAAAATTAGATATTTATTTATATGAATGGCATATAAAAATTAGATTTTTATTTTTATGAATAGCGTACAAAAATAGGATTTTTATTTGTATGAATGGCCCATAAAAATTGGATTTTTATTAATATGAATGGCATATAAAAATTGGGTTTTTATTTATATGAATGGCATATAAAAATTTGATTTTTATTATATGAAGTAGCGCTATAAAAATATAATTTTTATATATGAAGCAGTGATATAAAAATTTAATTTTTTTTATATATGAAGTAGTGATATAAAAATATAATTTTTTTTATATATGAAGTAGCGCTATAAAAATATAATTTTTATCTATGAAGTAGCATTATAAAAATATGATTTTTATAATATAATAGCGGTTTAAAAATATGTTTTATTATACGAATAACAATATAAAAATACGATTTTATATATATATATAATGGTATGGTAAAAATACGATTTTTAATGTATACATAACATTGTAAAAATACTATTTTTAATGTATACATGGAATTGTAAAGATGTGATCTTATATATATATATATATATATATATATATAGCAATATAAAAATGTGATATTTTATATATATATATATATATATATATATATATATATATATATAGCGATATAAAAATGTGATCTTATATATATATAATGATATAAAAATGCGATCTTATATATATAGCGATATAAAAATGTGATCTTATATATATATATATATATATATATATATATATAGCGATATAAAGATGTGATCTTTTATATATATGTAGCGATAGAAAAATGTGATTTTTTTTTATATAGCTTTGAATGAAAATGTGATTTTAAATAAATAGCGCTGTATTAACATTTTCATTTTTAATATATATACCACGTGAAGCAGACTGCGAGGGAACTGGTTGGAAATAAATCCAAATCCAAACCGCTCAATTAAAGAATGACGGAGTGGATCCCAAAGGTGAGAACATCTCACTCTAACCTTGTTTACAGTTAAATATATACAATAGGATGCAGACGGTGCTTAGTAACACCCGACACCTTTGATTGAGACCATGGATGTTTGGTTATATGTTTTGAATGGAATGGATTTGATTGAATTTGGTTTGTGTATGGCACGAGCCATTATTAGGCGAAGGATAAGGCTAGACCTTATTCTGGTTCTAGTATCGTGCCGTTATGCTGCTGAAATTTTCTAAAATAAAATGTGTTAGTTAAAAATAACATTTTTAATATGTATATGAACTATATAAAATATTCATGTGTTGAATAAAATATTTGAACAATAAAAATATCATTTTTATTGAATGTATGAACTATTAAAAATATTCATGTGTTGAAATAAATATTTTATTGTTAAAAATATAATTTTTAACGTATATATGAAAGGAAATTCTTCGAAAATGAAAATAAATATTCATATACAAATCAGATAATTTGTTTATGTACACTCATTTAACTGATATGGATTGGGACGATATATTTTACACATCACCCAAGTGCACAAATTATTATTATTATTTGATGGTTGAAACCCCACATGGGTATTAGGATGATATTTGGCGTACACTAATCCCAATTGTTTAGTGGTATGTCAATCGATTGGTTGATAGAATATTGTAAGCATTAATTATTTATATTTACTGCTTATGCAGTTGTGTGATGCACTCTAGATGATGGTTGATTGGTTTTGATTAGTGTTGTATACATGTGTTGTATGAAATCCATATAAATAAATTATATGGTAATAGATTGGGTTTAATTCCAATTCGGAAAATGACTAATATTTTAATATAGTATTCAATAAAGGATTAAAATCTGATTTTAATGTCTGATTTTGGATGGACACGAAAATTGTAACAATCCGGAATTTTGGGGCCAATTTAATATTTTTAATTTAGAAATTTTAATGGATTTTATATATTTAAATATAATTTATTTTAACTAATAATGACTAAAAATTTATTTTTAAATGAATAAATTTAATTTAATTATAAAAGAAGTTTAAAACAGCGCTGTAGTTTGAAAATTTGAATTTGAACATTGACTGAATGTACAGGATTCATTTTAAATCAGAATTGAGCAAAACCAGAAATATTTAAATCTGTTCGATCATATCTTTCTAACAAATATAAGAAACTGAAATTTCACTTTGAAAATAGAAAGTTATGTCCAGTTTAAAAATTTAGAAAAGTCGCTGTAGAATTTATATATATATTTTAATATAATATATTGGCCTTAAATATAGCCATTTTGCAAACGACCTCGGTTTTCGACGAAACCACTTTTGTTGGAACCGGAATGTCGAATTATTGCTAAATTTCAATTTTTCATAATTTTTCGAATTAATATGTGAGCGTGGCTAAAGAAAACGTGTTTTGACCGTTTCAGTTAAATTTAACGACCTGAAAAAGGCCATTTTTCAAACGGTCTCAGAATTCGACGAAATTAGTTTTGTTAGGAACGTATCATCATAACAAAGCCAAATATAATTTTTCTGTAATTTTCTGAGTTCATATGTAGCCCCGGTAAATTTATATATACGGTTAAAGTAAATTAATAAATGAATTATATTTTAAAACTGAGAAACGGGGGTCAAGATGATCATTTGGGCCTGCGGGACATAGCCAGATGAGTTCGAAACGGGGGTTAATGGGTAAGAACGACTGTCGTTGGGCCTGAATTGGAGTTAGTGGCGGAACGGGCTTTAAGGATCCAATTAAATAATAATTTAATATAAATATTCACTAAAAAGAAATAGAAAACCCTAAACTTAATACCAGCCGCCGTTCTAACTAATCGATGGCCATGGCGTTCCGATCTTCCTCCCCTTCTATCTCATCCGTTTCACAATGATTTTCAAAACTTCCAGTCACAAATCGAAGAGCTTCTGGAGCTCTCCAAGATTTACGGTTTCTCTGGTTCAACGAAGCGATGGGATTTCAGCCTCAAAGGGCACGACTTGGGGACGAATTTCGAGGCTACGGGGGCGGTCGAGTTGGCCGTGGGGCCTGGCGAGGGGGGAGCGACTCAAGGCCGTCTTGGTGAGGCCTTCCGATCGGGTTCTGGTACCCTGGATGTGTGTGCGTGGTTGGACTTTCGGATCGATGATGGGTTCGACGATTAGCAGAAGAAGAGGAAGAAGGGATTAAGGAAAATAAAGGTTCAAAACTTGATTAATTATTTAAATTTGTCATTAATGTAATCCAACGGTTAAATCAACATAACTCTTTCAAACAGCGACGAAATCGAACGATTTCAGTAGCGTTGGATTCGCAACGAAAAATACTACATGTCAGAACTGATCGAGGCAGAAAAGGAGCAGTTCAGATTTTGGTCAAATTTCAGTTCTGATTTATTCAGAATTAAAGATTAATGTGAGAAATCATATTCCCTTATATAATTAAAGTTATTAATCATAATTTTAGCGTTATATATGCACTGTAATATTTGCTGAATGTTCGTGATTTGATTTTAATTGTTTGATGTTGTTTGTTGACTTGTTAATTTGATGGAATATTTATGTTAAATATCATTTTTATGTTAAGTCAGAACGTCATGTTAATTTAAAAACATCAATTTTGGCAAAAAGTGTCATGTAAAATATAAATGACATTTTAGTTGTGTAATGATAAGATTAATAAAAATAACATTCTAGTGGTAAAATGTTACGAGATATATGAATGACATTTTAGTTGTACCATGATAAGATTAACTAAAAACATTTTAGCTATAAAATGTGAGTTGGGAAAATATTACTTTTTGTATGTTTTGCTAGATTAGAGTCGTCAACAAAACAGATATATTATTTTTATATGTTTTTGTTGAAATAAAATCGTCGACAAAAACATTTATTTTTGTCATTTAAAAAGAGTACTATAAGAATGTCATATCTTTAGTATTATATACAACTAAAAGAATACATTTTTAATGGCATGTTGTTTTCAACTAAAACAGATATGAGATTTTATCAATTGATGTTTAGAAATAAAGGTTAGATTTTTAGAGTCATTTTAGTTGAAACAAAAGAGACGTAATTTTATCGTCATTTAGTTGAAACAACTTTGTTATTTTTGTCAAGATAAGACAATTAACATAAATTATCATTTATGTTAGGGTGGTCTAATTGGAGTAAATTATCATTTACGTTAGAGTTGTCTAATTAGAATAAACTATCATTTATGTTAGAGGTTCAAACTAGAATAAATTATCATTTATGTTGGAATTGTCAAACTAGCATAAAAACACCGTTTTGATAACAAATGTGATATTTGAATAAAACACCGTTTTGTTAGCAAATATGTCATTAACATAAATAGGCAAATAGTTTATAAATAAAGTATGTATGTATGTGTCATCTGAATAACATAGTAAATTGACTACAAATAAATAAGCGTTTATTTGTCATTTGAATAGACATTTAAAAAAAATTGAGTTAAAAGGGATCATTCTTGGTCATACTAAAAGGGATGAATTAGAAAAGATGATTTTTGTCATATCAAAAGGAATGGATATTTTTGTGTACATTAAAGAATTAGATTAGACGACTATTTTTTTACATAAAAAGGATTATAACAAAATTAACATTTTTGTTAACATTAAAAGGATTTGATAAGAATTAACATTTTTGTTAACATTAGAAATAGAATTTACATTTCTCGTAAAATATGACATTAGAAATAGAATTTATAGTTTATGTAAAAGATTACATTATAATTAAAATCCCATTTTTAGTGGAAAATGTACATTAGAATTAGAATTAACATTTTTGGTTTACATTTAAAAGGATTAAACAAAAATTAACATTTTTTTACACTATAAAGATTAGACAAAATTAACATTTTTGTGTAATTTGAAATGACATCAAAATAGTCATTTTTGTTGTAATAAGAATGAATTTATAATATTCATTTATGTCATTTTAAAAGAATGAACTTATAATATTCATTTATGTCATTTTAAAAGAATGAATTTATAATATTCATTTTTGGTCTCATTAAAGAAGAATGAATTGAAAATGTACATTTTTATACATTAAAGGAGAATGAATTAGAAATGTATATTTTTATACATTAAAAATATCACATCTTTGTGTTAAACTTGATTAGTAATAGAAATCATATTTTTGTTAAACTCGATTAGTAATAGATATCACTTTTATCAAAACTTGAATTAGTGGAATAAATATACGTCTTTGGTCAAACTTGATTAGAGATGCAAATATATATTAAAAGTAAAATTTGTTCTTTTATTTGTATTCATAAATGAAAGTAAAATGTTACATTTTTCTTTTATTTACATTCCTTGATGTAAATAAAACAAGAAATAAAAGTTAAATCTTTATTTGCATTCCTTGTTGCGAATAAAGCATGAAATAAAAAGTTATGTTTTTATTTGTTTTCCCTTGTTGAAAAAAAAATCATGTAATGAAAAATATACATATTTCATCAAGGAATATGTTTCACATTAACAACCTATTTTTAATATTAATATTATAAAGAGTAGAAAAATTTACATATTTCATTATGAAATATGTTTCATATTTAAAACTCATTTTTAATGTTAATCTTAGAAACTTAGAAAAAGAATATCATTTTTAATGTAATATAAAGATCACATTTTATACAACGTAAAAAGAATATCATTTTTATGTAAAATGAAAAGTTTTTATCTCATTGCAAGTGAGTCAACATTAGAATTCACATTTTTGGATGTAAATGAATCAGTAGAAAGGATTTATTATTTTGGTAAATTATGTCAACATGAGAACTTGTGTCCTCTTTATTTATATATAATAATGATTCATCCCTATATATGTTTATGATACTGAAATGTTACACCCCCATTTACAAGTTACCCGACTTGTCTATGTGATTGGGACGATAATTTTCACACATCGCCCAAGTGCACAAATAATTTATTATTTGGTTGATGGATGAAACCCCACACGGGTATTGGGATGATATTGGATACACACTAATCCCAATATTTAGTTATCTATCAATCGATGGATTGACAGTCTGTGATGAGCGTTAGTTTTTACTTTAATGCTCACACACTTATAAATTCCACTCTAGTCGTCATTTGGATGTTTAATAATCACTTATCATGATTGTTGATCACATACAATTTATGGTTGTTGATTGAGTCACATTCCAATAAAGGATATTCTAGAAAAAGAATATTTTAGAAAATTTCTTAGAAAAAGGAATATTTTAGAAAAGAATATTTTAGAAAAGAATATATTTTAGAAAAATATATTTTTATTGAATGAACTAGTTATTAACTAGAATAAATCATTAAATTAAGATTTAAGGAAGTTTTCCAATTAGTGAATATTTATTTGAAATTGACTTAAATAAATTGGATTTTGGGTTTGTCGTGATTGGTGTCTTCAATAACACCTTTCTTAAAAATTGTTGAAAAGAATGAATCTTTTAATTAAGATTACCAGAGTTTCAAACTATATTTTGTAATTGGAATAAAATGATTTGTGAATTGAATTTATCATGAACAATGTTTTTAAACGACATCTGTTCTTTAACTTAATTAACAGTAAGAATATGATTTGGAATTTATAAATCTTGTATCAAGATTTAAATGGGAATTTTCCAAATGTAATGTTTTCCAATTCAATATATTAAATTGGAATTAAATGGAATTCGGATATACAATAACTGAGATAAGTTTCTGTAAAAGAAGACCGATACTACATATGGAATTTAAGAGGCTTTGCCGTTATTCCATTTATATTATTGGTCAGATACAGAAATTTATAGCGATTATATATTGATTTGATTTCTGTGAAGATTCCATGTTTTATGGAAGATGATTTTGGGTTTATCGTGAACTATGTTTTAAATGACATTAGTTCTTTAACCCAGTTAAAGATAAGATTAATTTCTTAAATTTAATTAATCATTGAATAATGATTCATGATATTTAAAACTAAATTGGGTTCTTATTAAATCTTTAAAAGAAGGATTTAAGAATAATTTGAAGAATTTATCTTTGATAAAATAAGGTGAATATTTTATTAGAAAAATATTCTGAATTGGGAGGAGGCTTTGGATGTGTTTTTATAGTACTTGATTTTCATTTATAAAATACGTGAGTTATTTGGAAAGACCGGGTTCAACCCAATCCGAATAATTACTACGACGATGAAGAGTCAAAGATGAAGACGGTGGTTGAAGACTGACGATCTTCACATCGAATGGATGTGTTGCTACATAGACCCTTGATGGGAGTAGATACCTTGAAGGGGCTTCAGTGTTGGCCATCCGGACTATTGTTGATTGTTCGGATTTGGTTTTCACTCAGAGCCAGAGCATAAGCTAGTAAATGGATGCGTGTCTGACATTGTATTTCGTTCCATGTGAAATAAATTGATTTTTATTAATGTATATCTGATTGGTGGTGGAGAATTTATTCTCTGCTTAACACCCTGGTATATGTTAATAGTGATTGATCGCATGGCGTGAATTGTCAATGTGGCACGCCAAGATGCAATTAATCAAGGCTTTTGTTGAAAAGCAGGGCCTTGTGGGATGATCAAAGTACAGCCTATTACGGCACAGCTTTGTGTATTGCGTGACTTCGCGAGCCTCACACCCCGGTATGAGTCAAAAACGGGATATGGACCGTAGGGAGTGCACACGTTTCTTTCAAGCTAGTGGTAGTGTCTGTGCTTAAACTGGCTGGCATTTTACTTATGTGGATGATGGATTTTGAGGCGCCTCGGATTTTTATAGGCCGTTAGTGGTCATACTATAGGTTCAAAGGAACCGGGAAGCGTGTGTTCAGGCATAACTAATCCACTGCCGATAGGCGAGGACCGGCCCTACCGCTCCAAGGGTTGACCATAGGTGTGATCCTGAGGCATTACAATCAAACCTATTTCTCGATTCAATAGAAGCAAGAAGACTAGCTCTGGTTGTCAAGCGTGAACCAGGTATTGGAGCCCAGGCATAACGACGCAATTATCAGGGGCGCGCTCTCTCGCTTTTGGCATAGCAGGCCTCCCACTGGGAGGCCCGCACGCAAAGAAGCAGTGACAGGAAGTACTTAGCTTGGCGCGGAAGGTTTTGATCCTTCTGTTCCCGGAGGAATCGGAAGATCGCGCGGCACCAGCTGAAGCCACAATTTTGATTTTACGATTAACTTCTTTTAGAACTTTTATTGAGAGAATACATTTCTATGGAAAAATAGAACATCTTTCAAAATCCGACAGGGAAGAAAAAAGAGGGTCAGGACACTCTTCATTGAGTGTCTCGAATCGGAGAGGAGCTTGCCCCTAGCCTCGACTCATGATGAAAATCCAATTTCCAATACGACCTTGCGGTTTTGATTGTAGAACTAGTATGACGACATGATATATGGTACCCATGCCGTCTATGATTGATATATTATGATTGAAATGATTTTTAAAACATATACTCACTTATACTAGATTCCTTTTATCGTATCAAGCATCTTTTGACCATTATAAGGTAAAACCCTATCCTCCGGATTGCGTTGCATTGTGTGATGGGACTTGGGTCTTATAATGGTTTCATTTTTCTAAAAAGCGTTGCGTTGTTTTACGTTCTACTTTATTTTATGCACTGGCAATCCAATGGAGTAAACCAGTTCTGCGTTAGTGGCGTGGTCCTGTTATTTGCCTTATTATTAGATAAGTTAAGTTAAGATTTCTCATACCAGTCCCATGACTGACCTGTAGTTTGTTTCGCTGGCAAACTCGGGTGCCCTTATTTTCCACACGGGCAGTCGAGTAGCTTTTTGCAGATATATTTACAGGATCCTGGTTTACAGCTGAAGCGGTATTCGAAAAGCTCTGTATCCGTGTATTCCTTCCAGTTGTATATTTGTATTATTTTTCCGTTGCTATTTAAATGTAATTTAAATCTCTGATATTATTGTATTTCTTTTATGTAATAAGTATTCGTACTCTATTATATTCTTGTACTCTGATGTAATGGTAGTAATCAGCAATAAAATGTTCTTCAGTTTGTGTTCTGATGTGTATTGTTCTCAAAGCAATCCAGTCTTTCCTTACGGGGAAGTTTGGGTTGTCACAAAAATATTGAAATATATGAAGCTGTGTTGATTAGATTTGCACCATTTTAACACGAACGATATTTATATCGATTTTATTCATTTTATAATGAATGTCGAAAAGGAAATGATTTCAAAATCTGTTATTTTGAAAATATTATCATATATATTATAATGATAAGGAGAATTCAATTTTGATTTAAAATTGAAAATGAAGTTGGAATCATTTGAAAATGAATTTATAAAATACTTTTTAAATGGAAATCGAAGAAATATATATAATATATTATATATATTTAATGGCCTTAATAGAACACGCCGCGCCGCGGCCGTTCGCGAATTTCGACCATTAACTTCGAATTGATATTACGGGATATCCGACCGTCGAATTCACTAAAACCCATTGGGTTCGTATCGGAAAGATCTTTCTAATGAATATAAGAGATTTGAAATCTAACAGTTGGATTTGGAATTATTTCCAAATCAAATTTGGAAAAGGTTGCTGTAAGTGCAGTTCGATGATCATTTATGGAAATCGACTGAAAGGGCCTTAATAAAATTATTAAAAATATTGAAAATTTGTGTAAAATCATAATAAATGATTTGGAAAGAATTTGGATGAAAAATTCCATGTTTGAAAAGATAAAAATATTTTTTTCGAAATGAACTTGTTATCAATTAGAATTATAATCCAATTATTTTTAAATAAATAAATTGGATTGATGGGTGTTAATATAACCAGAATTTCCAATATATGAATTGGAGTGGCTTTGAGTCGAAATCTTCTTCGAAATATTTCGATATTGGGTTTCGTGATTATACGGATACTGTTATGGAAATTTGGAATATATATTTATATCGTTATTTCCAATACGATATTTGTTGGTTTCAGAATTTGATATTGAATATAAGACAATATAATTTCTATTCAGAGCTTTGTATTTAATATCAAATGGGATTTTAGATTTGTCGTGAATGATGTCTTTATTAACACTGTTCTTAAACCCAGTTGCGAAAAGAATATATCTTTTAATTAAGATTTAGAGAAGTTTTCCACTTAATTAATATTTAATTGGAATTGAATGAAAGAATTGGATTTTTGGGTTTATCGTGAACGGTGTTTTAAATAACACTTGTTCTTTAAACCGATTAACAGTGAAATGTGATTTGGAATTTATAAATCTTTTTATTAAGATTTAACGAGAATTTTCTAAAGTAAAGTTTTCAAATTTAATATATTAAATTGGAATTGAATCGAATTTGATTTGATAATAATCGAAGTGAGCTTCTGTGGAGGAAGACTGTTAATATATATGGAATTTAAAAGGCTTAGTTGTTATTCCATTTATATTATTAGTCGAATACGGAAATTGATATCGATTATATACATTGATTTGTTTTCCGTGAAAATTCCATAATTAATGAAATGTGATTTGAGTTTATCGTGAACTGTGTTTTAAATGACATTAGTTCTTTAACCCAGTTAAAGTCAGGATTACATGTCTAACACTGTATTTCGAACTTCATGGTTGATCTCTTCTAAATATATATCTGTTTGGTGGCGGATAATTTATTCTCTTGCTTAACACCCTTCTCTAAGATATACGAGCTTAGAGATTATATATAGACAGAAATCAATAGTACGGTGTAGATTGTCAATGTGGCATGCTTGGTTTTCCAACGTTAAATAATCATTAATATTGATTTTTGGGAAGATTAAAACCAAGTGGAGTTTTAATGAAGCTTTAATTAGATTGAAATGCGAATGTGATAATTTAAATTATCAAATTTGGGAAATGATCGGAGTGGAGTATCATTAGTTTTGCTCTAAGCGATGGTTAAATATTTAATTAAATTTGAACGGGAAATGGTAACTAATTTTATCGATAACACTGTGGTGTTAGATATAGAGTATTACCAGTTTTGCTCCATGAGACGAATAGGTTGGGATTGGGAACTTAAATAAATGATTACTTCAGTAAGGTGCGCTAATCCCGCCTAGTTGATAAACCTTAATTCGGTTTAGAATTGATATCCAAAGGAAGATTAAAGAATAAATTTAAAAGAATTTATCTTTGATAAAATTAATGGGAACCTTTCCCAAAGTATAAGAATATTTGAATAAAAAAAATATTCTGGATTGGAATGGGGCGTATGTTGTGTTTTTATAGCACTTATTTATTATATACATGAGTTATTCGAAAAGGCCGGGTTTATACCCATTCTGAATAACTGATTCGACGATAAGTCGACGATGGTTGAAGACCGGAGGTCTTCACATCGTTTGGATGATTACTGATGTCTTGATTGGGTTGTACACCTAAGACAAGGTAATAAGTGGCGATCATCCAGACGTACTTGGAGATCGACCAGATACGCGAGGACCTCTCTCCTGTATTGAACATATGGGACAAGGAATAAGGTGCCTCCGGTTTCGTTCAGACCCAGAACGAACTTATAGGCGGATGTGTGTCTGACAATGGATTTCATTCTGTGTTGATTGATTTCTGTTAAATATATATATATGTTTGGCGGCGGAGAATTTATTCTCTTGCTTAATGCTTTTCTATGAGACATACGAGCTCGGAGGTTATATATCGATAGACATCAGTTGCATGGCATGAATTGTCAGTGTGGCATGATGAGATGCAAATGATCAAGGCTTCTACTGAAAAGCAGAGTCTTGTGGTTGATGATCAAAGACCGACCTTAAAGGGAATAGCTTTGTGTATAGCGTTAATTCACGAGCCTTATAACTCGGTATGAGTCAAAAATGGGTTAAGGGACCCAAGGAGGACATGTCGTTTCTTTCTAGCATTGGGTGGTGTCATGGTATGGAGCCCAGACATTTATTATATATTTTTACCTATGTGGATGATGGATTGTGAGGCACGTCGGAAATATCGGTTACTACAGAGCCGATGGATAGGTTCTATACGACCGGGAAACGTGTGTTCAGGAATTTCCAATCCTAAAACGTAAGAGAGGACTGGCCTTGGAGGATCCAAGGGTCTACTATGGGAGATCCTGAGGCATTTGCTAGAGTGTCTCGAAGCTGGCGAGGAGTACATCCCTTGCCTCGACTCATGACGGAAATCCAATTTCCAATACGCGACTTTTCGGTTTTGGTTGTAGATCTAGTATGGCGACATAGTAGGATGGGGTACTATGCCATCTATGATTGATATATTTATATTTGAAGTTTTTTTATACACTTTACACTTATAATAGTATGAAAATGATTTGTTTTAAACGTATCAAGCATGTTTGGCTATTATAAGGTAAAACTCTATCCTCCGGCTTGCATTGCTTTGCGTGATGGGATCTGAGTCTTATAATAACTTCATTTTTTCCAAAAAGCATTGCGCTATTTGTTTTATGCGCTGGTATTCTGTGGAGGAAACCCGTTCCGTTTTATATGGCGTGGTCCCTTGATTTACTTTTAAAGTAAAATATTTAATAATTATTTTTAGTTCTCACACCAGTCACATGACTGACCTGGAGTTTATTGTTTTAACCTAAACTCTGGGTGCCCTTATTTTCCACACGGGCAGCTAGTAGTTTTGGTTTTGCAGATTTATTTTTATAGGATCCTGGTTTACAGCTGAAGCGATATTCAGAAAGCTCTGTATCAGTGTATTTCTTTCAGTTGTGTTATGTACTATTTTTCCGCTGCTTTGTAATTGAACCTCTGATATTTATCAAATGTATATTATTTATTTGTACTATGGAATATTCTTGTAATATAATGTAATTTTTGTATAGCAATGAATTGTTCTTCTGTTTGTATTCTGATTTGTCGTGTTCTCAACTCAATCCGGGCATTCCTTTACGGGGAAGTTTGGGTCGTTTTGAAAACAAGGTTAAAAAAAGAGGACAAGAGACCCAATAAAGTTAAAAGACTTCCCTCGGATGTTGTAGTCAAATTGAAATTGAGTTTAATTCGTCGGACATACTGAAAGGGAAAGGGTCGATGAAATTATCTTCTTATTTAGGGCCACTTGTCTGTGATCACGTTTCATTTACACTTAATGATGGAGGCTACTAGGTGACGATTTGAAAGTAGCTCTATGGAAATTCGTTCAAGTAAAATGTATATCCCCTTTGATATATAGCCATGTTTAATTTACTGTCCATAGCATATAAAAATAGAAGTCATATATATGTCTATGTATATACACACACATCAACATGGAAGAAATGAAGTGCAAGTTGGATTAATAGGTGAAGGGCATTCACATGAAACGTGGACCCATGGTATTGTAGTAAATGCATCTCCCTTAGCTAATCATCCAAATGATAAATTGCTTATATTACCACTGCTGACTGTCTAGCTAGGCGAAAGGCATCTCCCTTAGCTAATTATCCCCTAGCTAGTCATCCGAATTTTTTTAATATCATCTCGGTAAATGTTACATGATAGATTTAAATTCGAAGAGGAATGGAAAAGACTCCCATTTTTCAACGAATGGGATACATTTGGAGGAGTTCAAAAAGCAACTCATTAAAAAATATTACATGCAAACACCAAGAAGGAACAACTTCAACTAAAACCAAAAAATGTCAAAGTACGAAGGAATAGAAGAAGTTTATTGAGTCAAAGATAAGTAAAGAGTTCAAGGTAATTTTATTGCAACTTTTAATGTAACAATCCAGATTTTTGGTCAATTGATTTTAAAATATTTAATATTGTTTCAAATGTTGATTTGATAATATAAATGGATTTTTATATTGAGTTATCGATTTAATAATCGATTATGATTTAATTTCAAGTATATTGAATTATCGTAATACGAAATCAACGAATAATTGAATTCAAAATTCAAAATTGATCAATATATATTAGATGGTCAATATAAATTTTATTTGAATATATATGATGATAATAATAATTTATTACCAAGGAATTGATTACTTTTGAATATAAATTATATTATATCAAAAACCCTCCAGAAGAAAAAGAGGATTGAATCGCGAGCTAACCTACTTTATGAGTGTCGTGTTCAAGATTAGATGAAACGGCGATAGTGGAAGGATTGCGATAAGGTTTTGGGGCTGCTAAAGGTTTGTAAGAAGGTGCAATTAAATTGGGTAGGAAATTTGCGGAGGCGCGACAATGGTTGACAAGGTGATTGGTTTGGCAGGCAGTTGAACTTTGGGAAGTCGAAGCTTGAATTTGGTTTTTCAACGGGGTAACTCGCGGTGGATTTGGGGGAACCTGTTACGATCTGATGGAGGGACGTGGCAAATTAACGGGTTTGGAGGTGGTCACTACAACTAGAATGGGGTGCGTTGATTAAGAAGAGGTTTGAATTTGAGGTCTGTGGTTACTGTTGTTAGGGTTGAAGGCTGAATGGGGATGATAAGCTACGGGTGAAAAACTGGGAGAAGACACGGGATAGTCTGGTGATGGTGGCAGTATTAAGGAGAAGAAAAGGGACTGGAATGTAGTAAAAAGGAGGTGCAGGTTTATCTCGTGGGTAGAAGACACAGTGTAATTAGGAAAGGAGGAGTTGTGCAGTTTTGTAAGGTAAATTTCAAGTAATTAAAATAATTAACAGTGTTTAATTTATACATACAGACTTGTAAATTAATAATAATGTTGATGTCAAAAGTTGGTCACAAGTGACTGTCAACCCCCAATCGTGCAAATGACTCACGAATGATGATTATGGAGTGAAAAATATAAAGAGAACAGGAAACACACAAGACTTTTTATAGCGGTTTAGTAAAAGACGGTGCCTATGTCCACTTTATATGTATTGATTTTCTTTTGATTACAAGTACAAAGCTTTTTCTGTTTTAAGAAAGAACAGAAGTAGGCTATTTTTTGACTTAGCCCGTAGAGTCGAAGAACTTAAGAGTAGAGTGTTCCAAGAGAAACTTTAAGAATCTGAAATCTAGCCAAAGTCCCTTCCCTCTTTCAGCTTTGAGGTATTTATAGGAGAAATAATGTGCTGAGCGGGCCACCATGTGGCCTTCCTCTTTTTTGGAACTCGGACACGTGGAGCTCGATCATTGGTAGCAATTGCGGCGGTAGGACCCATTCCACTACTCATTAATAGTATCCTTGGAAATAGCGGCTTATGTGGCATTCGAGGTGAGGTGTATCAAAAGTAGATCTCTATTCGAATATGGTTGACCTCCTTTATTACCTTGAAAGTCGGGTTGAGATTTGAATGACTCAGTTGGATATTTCTAGGCGAGCCCGATATATTTGGTCGATGCGTCTTTAATGGAAGCGGTTTGCTCGATCAACGGGGGAGAGCGATTTTTTTGGAGTAAGTTATCAGCCGGTAGGAACTGGCTCAGGCCGATGTTAAACTGTTCTGGACCGAGCTTTGGATGGGCTTCCTAGAGCATGAATTATCCGTATTGGCTGATTGCGCATTTCTGGAGATTGGTCTTTGATCTGATCCGTGGCAGCTTTTGCCAAAAAGATGGTTAACACTTCGCCCGCCAGAGTACATCTTCTTCGGTAGAGGGAGGTGTGTTCTGAAATATGATCCGAAGCACAATTTCTCGAGTAGCTATGGTCACACCGAACCATATTAAGGCTGGAAATCTAATGGTTTTGGTGGTTACATTAAGGTCGGGAAATCGACGATCGAAGTAGATCGTATTAAGGCCAGAAAACCGACAACCATCGAGAACCGTATTAGGGCTGAGATGATGATCACTGACTTTGGTTGTGGGATATAGTTCCTGCAAAGATAAAATAAGCCATTCTCGGTTTGAAGAAGGCTTCAGCCTCGATGAGTCGAGTATTGAATATACCCGACCTAGAGTCATGGGTGAGCATATATTTCACTTGGTTTTGAGGGGTGGCGAGTATTAACCATACTCGGCTTACAGAGGTGGCGAGTATTAACCATACTCAGCTTACGAAGATGGCAAGTATTAACCATACTCGGCTTACAAAGGTGGCGAGTATTAGCCATACTCGGCTTGTGGCAAGTGTTTTTTATGCTCGACTCATGTATGATTATTATGCTTAGCGAGCGATAAACGCTTTTGGTCTAGAAAAGGGAGGCGAGTATAATCCAAAATCGGCTCAAGGAGGTGGCAAGCATTAACCATACTCCGCTTAAATCATCCAAACATAATATATATTTGCAAAAGAAAGTTCATCGTTAAGGAACTATTACAAAGAAAATAAATTATAGGACAACAATTGATCCAGAGCATGTCTAGGAGCTAATTCCTAACCCTGTACACGTGTACATCTAAGTGTCTATTTATTGAACACATCAGAAAAGAAACTTAAACTTAATTAATAATAATGTCGCGAGTGCTAGTCTCAGGGCCCTTTCTGTTTCTAGGGGCTCGAGGACCGGCCTAAGGAGCTTGGGCAGAAGATCGCGGCGGCAAGGCCGGGGCGCTTTTCTTAACTTATTCGGGAATCTCTCCTCGCCTGACTCGATCCTTGATGAAATTGCACAGATGCTGGCATTCATTGGTATTATGTCCAACTATGTTGTGGAATATGCAATGTTTGCCTAAATCGAGTTCCATCTGGGTTGGTTCTCATCGAGATGGTCGTGGAATAGGCAGGGAACCTCATATGTCAAGGTAGTATCGAGCATAGAAGAGTTGAGCTCGGTGTACTGGTCATACTTATTTTCAATTCGAGGCTGCACGTTACGTCTGTTCTTTTTTGGGACTTTTCCTCTTCCTTTGTTCTTGCCCTTGTTCTTGGGTGGACCTTCTTGTTTGGTGGCTAAGACCTCGAGGCTCTCCATCTCAATGCTGGCATCTTCTTGTCGGAGGAATCGCTCGGCCTCAGCATAGAAATCATCTATATCCTTGGGGGATCTCTGGTTAAAGAGATTGAGAATTCTGATCGGTTCTGAACTCCCGCAATGGCGGCCATAAGCACCATCGATGGCTCAGGTCGATCGACTAATGCTATGGTCGCGTTGAACCTTTTAAGGAAGGATCGAAGTGTTTCTCCTGATCGCTGCTTGATGGAGGACATGAACATAATACTCTTTGGTCGGGAGATATGTACTATAAACTGTTCAATGAAGCGGGTGACCAGCGTGTTCCAACTGTCGATCAACTCCGTTGTGAGCTCTGAAACCACATTTCGGCTATATCTGTGAGAAAGAGTGGAAAGCACTTGGCCATGATGTTGGTCGATGCGCCAAGCACCTCCATATGGCACATATATCGTATAAGGTGTATGGTCAGGTCAGTCTGACCACTGTAGGGCTCGATAGCTAGAAACTTGAAGTCCGGGGGGTTTCGGGAGTTTTTCATTTCCCTAGTGAAGGGGCTGTGATGGACATTATCTATATCCCGTTGAGAAGAGGTGCCCTGAGTGAAATATCAGATGATGCTTGCAAGCTGGTTTCCATCTCCAAGGCGTCGTTGCCATGAATTTAGCTCTGCATTTGGAAGAACATTGATACGAGGATCTGGCAAAAGGATGCTCGAAAGGGCGGTCGTTGGCTAGGCTCGGCCCCCGAGAGTTGAGTGAAGGTAAGAGTGGAGATGAGCTCCAGTAGGTGGTTTTGAGAAGAATGGACCCTCTTGAACCTGATGAGTATTAGATCCAGTTGTAACCATGACAGAGGGTCCAGGCTGATCCAGCATGACATGTGATGTTCGAAGCTCGTGGATGCCCCCGGTTAGAGCGAGGTTAGAAGGGTCTACGGTAGCATTTTCTTCCGCCATGGTGGGGACCGATATGGTAGAGTGGTCTTCCTGGTTCGAAAGGAAGGTTGGCCCAGCTCTTCGTTGAAGGGGAAGAGTTGTTAGATTGGTCTATGGTAAGATTCCGGGTTGTAATGGGAATGGAATTGATTCTGATGGGTCTGGTAATCACTCGACTAGTATGGGGGGTCGAGCTGTTTCCAAGAGTGGGGGAAAAGTGGTCGAACGAACTAGATCTTGATCACGAGCCTCCTGCGTATCTCCTGCTACAGCGACACTGGTTGTTGGAAGTGATACTCATGGCTTTGATTGGTCAGGAGGTGGAGCCGAGCCAGGATGAAATAAAGGTGGAATCTGATTAGTGGCTTGATTCTGTGCAGACCAAAGATCAATTGTTGCCCCCGCCCCGGCTTGTGGAGGAATTGATGTTGAAGTGTTTACTCTCATCTCCACTCGACCGAGAGGGTAATCCATCAATTGTTGCTGTCGTTCAGGAGTTTATCCCGAGATGCCATATGGTCTCTAAATTCGTCCATGATTTTATCTATGTCGTCCGGGTTAAATATCAGGGCATATCTTTATGAGAGGAGGCTTCCTGACTTGCTTCTGCAGCATCTGTATTGGCTGTATCGGCATTAGTGGGACGAAAAGATGTTGCATCTTTCTTCCATTTGTTCGCCATGGATTGAAATTTGCAGAAGGTCGGAGGGTATGTCAAAGCCTATTCCCCTTCTTGGCGCGCCAAAAGTGTTGACGTCAAAAGTTGGTCAAAAGTGACTGTCAACCCCCAATCGTGCAAATGACTCACGAATGATGATTGTGGAGTGCAAAATATAAAGAGAACATGAAACACACAAGAATTTTTATAGTGGTTCGGTAAAATACGATGGCTACTTCCACTTTATATGTATTGATTTTCCTTTGATTACAAGTACAAAGCTTTTTCTATTTTAAGAAAGAAGAGAAGATGGCTATTTTTTTAGTTAACCATGAGAGTCGAAGAACTTAAGAGTAGAGTGTTCCAAGAGAAACTTTAAGAATCTGAAATCTAGCCGAAGTCCCTTTCCTCTTGGAGATTTGAGGTACTTATAGGGGAAATAATGGGCTGAGCGGGCCACCACGTGGCCGTCCTCTTTTTCGGAACTCGGATACGTGGAGCTCGATCATTGGTGACAATTGCGGTGGTAGGACCCATTCCACTACTCATTAATAGTATCCTCGAAAATAGTGGCTTATGTGGCATTCGAGGTGAGGTATATCAAAAGTAAAACTCTATTCGGATATGGTTGACCACCTTTATTGCCTTGAAAGTCGGGCTGAGATTTGAATGACTCAGTTGGATATTTCTAGGCGAGCCCGAGATATTTGGTCGATGCGTCTTTAAAGGAAGCGGTTTACTCGGTCAACAGGGGAGAACGATTTTTCTGGAGTGAATTATCAACCGGTAGGAACTGGCTCGGGGACGATGTCTGGTTGTTCTGGACCGAGCTTTGGCTGGGCTTCCTGGATCGTGAACCACCGGTATTGCCTGATTGCGCATTTCTGGAGATTGGACTTCAATCTGATCCATGGCAGCTTTTGCCAAAAAGATGGTTAAAAAACAATAATAACACTTTTATGCGATAACATTTTGATGTAAAACAAAATTTCATTGGATTCGTAGGATTAAGCTTGCGAAGGAATTGAGTTTTGAATTTGTTGGAGTTAATAAGAATTTCAAATTTTAAATCGAACATTGTTCTATTTAAATTTTAAGAAAAAACTGGAACGGATTACAAATAAAATCACATTGAGTAAATCTCATTCAGAATTTATTTTATCGTTAAAAATAAATTGTTGGCTGCATGAATGCATTTACAATTTGTTTATCAGTTATGGTTATATATATATATATATTAGTTATTTAGGCTTGGTGGATTGTGTCTATTATATATATATATATATATATATATATTGGTGGTTGGATATTTCCCGTAGCGGATGACCATATACGCCCCCACAATATTATAGTGGATGACCTTCTATATCATGATATCTTGCCTCGAATTAGGTTGAGTATCATTTATGTTGGCTAACGTCTGTGGATGAAGGGAAGCCGGTCGGAGGGATCCAACTGGATTCCTCAAAAATATTATTATTTCTTTGTTTTCATATATATATATATATATAATCATATATGATGTGTTAGAAAACCTGTGATTGATAATTAGGTGTTTTTGAATGTTTAAATATCACTGGACCAAAAAGTTGATTTATAAAAATATCGTGAAAAGGATTTTGAGATTAACAAAGGGAAATCTATTTTTCTAAAAATAGAATTTGAATTTCAAATAGAATAAGAAATATTAACTTGTTTTGAATAATAAATAAAGTAGTGAATTTATAAACAATGTTTGTTAAAGAAATGGAATAATTATCATTGTAATTTGAATATTTAAATTCAAATGTGAATTTAAAATGGGAATTTGGAATCGTCTTAAAGAAGTAAACGATGAAGTTTATTCCGATGTTCGAAATGTGAATTAAATTAAAATAAATCTGTATGGGTTTATGATTTGAATTCGACTAGGTTGAATTTACTTAAGTAAAATATTTTCAAACAAAATATTAGGATTGTGTTAAATAGAAGTTTAAATTTAAATATGAAAATAGATTCACTGTTTATATATATATATAAGTTATAACAATTAAAATATTCCAGAGAAGGAATTTGGTTTCAAATGAGTTTGAAATGGAACTTGTTTTAAATTATATAACAGGGAAGTTAAATTTATAAACAATGTTATAAATTCAGTATTATAATTGTCATTGGATAATTTGGAATTTTAAATTCAAGTATGAATTTAAAAGTGGTTTGGAAAACGTTTTAAAAATAGAACATTTGATTTTATTCTAGAATTCGGAATATAAGTTGAATTAAGAAAAATCCAACAAATTCATTCAAAGGGAATTGGAATTCAGTATAAAAGATTGAATTATAAATATATTTGTAACTGAGTTACGAAATAATCGGCGATTAGGGATAATCATAAATATTAAGTTGAATTAGAAAAATTGTTTTAATATATATATATATATATATTAAAACATATTAGAATGGAGTTGAAATTTATTTATAAATGAAGTTTAAACATTTATATTTAAATATAGTTAAAACGAACTCGCCGCAGCGCGGTAGTTTGTAATTTGGCATTTCGAAATTTGATTGAGTGTATATAACTCAATTTAAGTTGGAATTATTTAAAACAAGAATCGTCGGGACTGTCTGAATAGTAGTTTTCTAATGGAAGAGAAGAATCTGGATTTTGTCTTATATATTTTGAGTTATGTCAAAATCATATTTGTAGAAACACAGCACCATAATCATTTAAAAATCATAACTATTTATTTAAAATTAATATAAGGAATTTAAGTAAATAAAATTTGAATTTCCATTTGAAAATCCAGATTTGAATTATAAAATAAGTATGAACTCAAGTATAGTAAATGAATTGATTTTTGAAATAAAAAATCAGATTTTTAATAATGAATGGAGTTAACTAGATTGAAAAGAAATTAGTTAAAGAGATTTGGATTGAACTTTACTACGGCTACGTGAATTGAATTTGTGAATTGAGATTTGAAGTTGAATATGAAACTCAAGTTAGAAATGAAATTCGACTTGTTTATAAGCGAATTAAAAATATATTTGAACATGATATGTTCAAAATAAAGGGATTTGGCAAAAAGAGCTAGTTACAGAATAAATTAGCGAATTGAGTTAGGAATGATTGGATTTAGTTGTGATAAATTGGAAATAGGTGAATATGTATTAAATAGGCATGGAACGAAGTGTACGAAGATTATAATTCGAGTGCCCAACATAAAGGTATACATTTAAATTCCCTATGAGATTTTATGCGCCAAATTAGAAAGCCACTTGGCCTTTTGATTTTCTTTTTAAATGGAAAGAGCCTAGAGAGGCGAGTTAGAGTTTGATCTATTGACCGGTACAAAGGAGGTACTAGCAAAATTTTACGAAAATTTAAGAAGTTAGAATATTTTTAAAATGTTTTGATAACTAGAAATCTATATATTGATATATACAGAATTCAATAAGGAAACGAACTTAAAATAAAATATTATGAACAAAAAGGAAATCTATAAATTAAATCTGGTCAGAATAGAAAGAGAAATGTATACGTGTTTTAAAAATGAATAATTGGTTTTTATAGTGTTGATTATTCGAGATAAGCAGTCTTGTCTGTTTTGAAGTTAAGAATGTTATTCAGTCAAGGTCTGAGACGTAGTTATAACGCAACTTGATTGATTTATTTATTAATTGATAAATAACAAGATTTAGTCTCGAAGATAAATGTTTGAATAATATTTAGTTGAATGCAGTATTTTGGGTTGTTGTAACGATGTTTTACACAACATTCGTTTTAAACCAGGTAAGTTGAATTCTGGAAATATAATAATAAATATTTCCAAAGTATAGAAATGAATGGTCGTGAAAGAGATAAGTAATTGTAATATTTTTCAATTATAAATAGAAAATATTTTCTAAGTATAGAAATAAAAGAAAGTGATATATGAAAATGTTTTCCCAATAGCGTAAGAGGCCAACATGATTATTGAAAATATTTGGTTAACAAATACTGATAAGGGAATGAAGAAGTGATTTAATTAATGAAATATTAATTAAGGGTCCCAGTGATTGTATGATGCTTTGGATGAATGTTTGTTATTCTTGGATAGTTAAATAACCAATTATCGAAGTATTTGCCAATATCGTTGTCAATATAGAGAGACCGGTTGGATTATTATCCGAGAACCACTCCGTATTGGCAGTAGCATTGCGAATCAGATTATATGAAGACAAATCGAAGACAGAGTAAAGTGCAAGGGCTTTTTCTGTAATCTTAGGTAGAAATTGCCTAAGATGGACTAATATAAATTGTGCTTACGGTTTCGTTCAGTCCCAGAACGAACGTGTATGGATGAATGTCTAACAGAGTATTTCCAATGATTGTATATGTTGTTCTGTACAAATATACATTTGGTGGCAGACAATTTATTCTCTTAGCATGATATCCAGAATATCTTTGTGCAAATCAATTCGTGATTAACGGATCTGACAATGTGGCATTCAAAGTGATTGTGTTACCAATGAAAGGTAAGTAATCGTAACCTAAAGCCTTGCAACCTGGAAATGACAAAAATCGGGCAGGCATCATGGCTAACTCCCAATTAGGGTGTATTATCACCTATCTAGAGAAATTTTATTTCCTTCTTTATTCTATTTGATGCTATCCCATTCGGGAAAATGGTTGTTGATCCCAACCTTTGGTGAGATACATTCGATACACTCAAGCGAAATGACTGGTCGGTCCTGTGTGGCCGGGTTACAAGATGTTCTTGTTGAACCCAGTGTATTCCTCTCTAGAGATACATATCGTAAGGCGGTTCCTTACCTTATCATAGTTGGAAATCCATTATCCAGTAATTGCTCACGGTTTTGATTGTATACTATGTATGTGGAGCATGAGATGCAAGCATTCTGCTAGATGATTATTTAGTTGTGGTTGATAGACACTACCATAATATCAAAAGAGTTTGGATATATAGTGAGTTAAATCAAGTGTTTTTTGGAATCTCATAAGGTAAAAACATGTTCCTTGTTATATGGCGTGGTATTATGAGATATCGTTTATTTTCTCAACTGTTTAAATTCTTGGCTCATACCAGTCCCATGACTAACCCATATTTTATTTTTAAATGTTTTTCCCTATATTCTTGGGTGCCAAATTTGTACGGGCAGTCAAGTAGTTTAGGGTTTTACAGATTTATCTGAAGAAGCTTGGAGAAGGAGGCTTCAGTGTTAGATATTTAGAGTTTATTCTGCTGTGTTGTATTTTGTACTCTGATGATGATATGTATATGTATACGGAAAATTTTGTATTCCAAAACTTGTTTTATATAATATATTTTGCACCGCTGCGATGTGGGATTCTATGTTGTTGTTTATGTTCATCTTCTATCTTTTTCTTATTATTTCATAATGATTCATATTTCTGTGCATTTTGGGTTGAACGTGTGGTATATTTAGTCAACTCAGATAGTACGGAAATTCGGACCATTACATTACCATTTCTTATATGATATATAAGCGTGCATATAATGCGTATTTACTAATCAACGTGATAAAAATTTGTAATCTAGTAAACAAGTGAAAATTTTAAATCCATGAAGGACATGCAAATGACACATAGATGTAGTCGCCAAAGGATGGCTCGATTAAATGAAGATTTGGTGAGAAAAATATTAGATTTATTAAATATGGTTATTAGTTATGTTTAATGTTGTCTTTTTTAATGCAGGAATAGAAAGTATTAATCCCTCTTCTATTTGTAGTTCTGATGTTTGGATTAAATCTCACACTTGAAAAAATGGTGAGCCAGTGAATATGCATACTGCAGATGTTGTTGTAGTGATATGTATTGTTTAGTTAGGTATATTTTTTTTGAAAATATATAATTTAGAACTCATTTGCAAAATATATTTTGTGTTCACTTTTGTAGGAGAAAATAAAAAAGGTTGAAAATGAGTCATGGCCTAGCTTAACATGTAAGTTCGAAGAAGATGCTCTCTCACTTATATTGGGATAAGATAGACTGGGGAGACTATGAGGAATAGGAAGAGGTGTAACCATGACCATGGCGGTTTTGTCTCAGATCAAAGATAAAATTAGCTCAGTGTCAACATAGGATTTCAGAGAAAGAGTAGTTGGTTCACATGTTAATGAAACGCTAGGTATAATTTCAAATTATATTTTAAGAATTTGCAGTTTTACCTTCCTCTGAAATATTCGACTAAATTTATAAGGGTTATGGAAAAGGTCTTTGATTTTGTACCCTTTCTTATAAGTTCATACTCAAATTAAAATATACAAACAAAAAAAATTAATGGGTTTTTTCTTAAGATTTATGACATAAACAAAAAAGTTATCTATTATGCATACATGCCTAATGCGAAAATTTTCAACGAAAATGAACCGTTCATCTATAGTATAATACATGTAAGCATGTTGGATGAATTAAGGACAAAAAAATCATTTTTAATGTCGGCTGGAAAGATATTATAGGACGATTGAAATCACTAAAATCAATACAATAACCCAACAAAGGTTAATTATATATATACGAGTGGAAACCCGTGCGATGCACGGGAGCATAAACTTTCGAGTGTTATAGTTTGCATTTATGAATAAAGGGCGAGACCATGTTGTACGATAGCGAGATATATAATGTAAATGATAGATGTATTTGTTAGGATTCAACCGTAGAAATTAAATTTTATAGTAAAAAGTAAATGATTCATGTATGGCTAGTAAATGTGTCAAATTTCATGTACCTTCTATTGAGTTGATGAAAAGATTTCATGCTATAACAATTATATTATTATAGTAATGGAAATCAAAGTGAATAAAAAGAAGGATGTTGATGACGTGGGATGGATAATGTGATAGCTTGCTATTTTTTAAACAAACGCGCATGCAAGTCCAATGGAAACAGGGAAATGTATTCAGTATATCTTAAATTGAGATACCATTATCACGTAATTCCTCCTTGCCTGTTGAAGAAAGGCAAGTAAAATAGTTTCATACATGCGCGTGAACTTAGCGAACAATTATATAAGCGTAATCTAGTCTCGTCTCCTTTTCGTGTACTATATAATTAGTTTGCATCAAAGCGAGTTATATTCTTAGTACATAGTTCATGACCTTTCAAGTTATCAAAACAGTAGAATAACATTTGAACTACTACATTTTCTTCCATTTGAAATACATATTATTTTTGAAATCCATCAATTACTTCATTTCTTCCACTTTAAGTTCAATATTTCTTAAACTCAAAATAATGGATATAATAGTAGGTATTTGGAGCATCTTTCATAGAAGCAGTACATACAATGTTGCATCACAGTACATAAATATAAAATTTGTGTTGTGTTCTTTTACTCCGTTGGAAGATTTAGTAAAAAGAACTTTATTTTGCTAACAGAAGGAAACAAAAAAAATTCATTAGCCACCGCAAGATTTCTCCTTGAAATGCACCTTGTTCATAAATGGATGGTCAATAGACTCTAAACCTATGACTCTAGATTTAACTGAGCAACAGTACCAACACATTATTTCAAGTGTTAAGTAACTCCATATGCATAGCCATGACTATCCTCATTTCATAAGCAAATATATCTCACACACCCTCTTCTTTATCTTTTGGATTGCATCATCTAGGTTGTAATATCATACACCACGCGCTATGTAGAGCACGGTTGAAGGTCCCATGCATCAAGAGCTTTGAATGCACCATTAATCATTATCTTGCTGACCATTTATCCATCTGAGCCTACCATTATGATGCCAAAAGTCACTTTTTTTTTTTTTGCTTATACAAATGTATATATTGATGTATATGAATGTATATGTCTTCTCACATATGTAGATGTGTGTGCGTGTAGGCAATCGGGAATATGTGTATATACACACATATATCCATGAATACATATTATAAAAAATAAATATCATGAGAACCAAATGGAGAAAGTAAGCATCAAACAGAGAGCATGTAAGCCAAGTATATCCTTGCGGGTGTCATGCTGAAGCAAGAACCTCATGCCATGTAAGCCAGTTAGCTCAACTGTTTGGGTACATGTAAATAAATGTGTATGTGTATATATGTGCAATGCGACATGTTACCTGTTGTAAAAGATATAATGGTAAACCAAATGAGTAGCATGAATGAGTACGTAAATAGGAATGGTTTGCTTAATAACTTAGTATTTAATGAGCGCTAAAGAAACATGTGCACATCATAAATCCTAATCTCCAACATAAATGATTACAGGGTAGAAGAGATTTTGATCATGCATCATTAGGCCAAAAAAAAAAAGAACAACACAATAGTCAGATGATCGACCTTTGCTTATAATGCTGTAAAAGAAACATACATGTAAAAAAATATACTCCTAAAGTTATGAAAGTTTCCACATAAATAATATGTGTAAATAGATAACCTATGCATCATTGCTTGGTTTCATTGTAAATCACACATTCAGGCTAATGAGATTAACTTGAAACTGGACTGGAATAGTAGAATCATAACTGTGCACTAAACCAAGTATTTTTCAGATGTATAGTGTAAAAATAGTAAAATGCAAAGAAGTCATGGTAGTCAAAGCTTTTTGCTATTATATGAACCAACGGAAGACCAAACAATGTAATATACAATGCGACATGTTACCTCTTGTAAAAGATATAATGGTAAACTAAATGAGTACCATGAATGAGTGCATAAATTATAAATAGGAATGGTTTGCTTAATAACTGACATTAAGCATAAGACAGAGAGCATGTAAGGCGAGTATATCCTTGCGGGTATCATGCTGAAGCAAGAACCTCATGCCTTATAAGCCAGTTAGCTCAACTGTTTGGGTACATGTAAACAAATGTGTATGTGTATATATGTGCATGTTTGGTTCATATACATTCTTCCAAAACTAACAGAACCCAGATTGATACTTCTTCCAATAAACTTGACTCCCGATATTTGGAAGTCCCTTAATGCCAGTTTAGTTTTTTCTTAAAACACTTGGTATTTGTTTGAATTAAATCATGCAAGAAATATGATAGTGAAGTGAGTAAATCTTATTGTTTAAAATCGCAAGTAAACAAAGAAAATGGATCTACTGTAGAACTCATTCAAATCAAAACCATTTAGGTTTGATATATTTTATTAACTTGTTAGCAGTACTCCCCAAGTCAGCCATACATTCATTGTGACATAGTAACTATTAAAAACTATTAGCCGTTTCTTCAAGCAATTGAACTTCAATAACTGAACGTTACTGTTCAATAACTTAAAGCATGTACAGTGAAACTGATCGAAGTGATCACCGTTAGAAACAAATAAAAATAGTAAAAACTAAACTGGAACAAAATTTCTGAAAACAAAATTTACACAGGGCATAAGGAGGACAAATTTGCTTGAACCATTTAAGTGTACCCGTCTCGTTCAGCATGGGTAGTCACAATTAGTTGCCAAAGCTGTGCAACATTCCAACCCCCATTCCTTTTTCAAACTAAGAACTTAAAAAGTAAAACAATTACAATAGATGTGGAACTGAGAACTTTGAATTTTTTATGGGAAAAAATATATAAGATTACAACATCGTTTCTTACGTTTCCCAAGTACTTTGATTCTTTGAATAGATGTCGTACTGCATATTTAAATTTGTTTAGTTCAAGCATTTGAATTTGACATTAAAAATTATCTTATTCTGGATAGATTACTTTTGAGAAACAGCAAAAAGAAATAATTTGAGAAGCCTGAGATATACTTCAAGTCTTCATGATCATCAACATTCAGTCAACATATAAATGAATTTTAACCGTGAACTGATAAGCAGCAGTATATACACCCAAAAAAACTGCCAGGAATCATATAAGGAGTATATAAATATATAATAAGAAATAACAGGTTGAAGTCTATGAGAACCATTTTGATAGATAACGGTGAACTATAAATTCTGCTTCCTAATGGCTAAGCTAATGTATACCAACTTTTGAAGGGGGATTGAAAATAACTGTATAATTTCCACAAACACCTTAAATGCATAAGTTAAAAAGTTAAATTTGGGTACCTCGCATGAAAAGGAAAGTGTGTTGCTAGGGGCACCCCATTTTCTGCTATGGGGTACCATTTCTACCGCCGAACAGTTTTTTTTTTGTCGCGTTCGGCGGTTCACCACCGCCGGAACCCATTATGTTCAGCGGTTCGTGGTAGCCCCTGGGCACTTTTCGGGGTGCCCCTAGCAAAACACAAAGGAAAATATCCAGACATATAACTGAATCATATGATCAAACAATATTGAATAGAAATAAAAAAGCCATTTCAACTACCGTACTGAAAATCACACAATAGTTCAAAAACTGAAAGCACATATATAAAATCAGCTTCCAAAAAGAACATCATGTAAACAGAGATCTAACCTTTGTGAATCAACCATTTGAAGTTGAATTCTGAAAGAGTCTCTACTAATAAAGTACTTCTTTCATGCTGACTCACGGAGGATCAAGTTAGGGAAAATGGAAAACTTTATTATTATTTTCCTCCAACAATTTCATGGAATCGATGTTGAAACTGGGAAAGCTATTGGAATGCGGATCAAGGGGTTTGTGCTGAGAACATCGATTGGACAGTAGAAATGAATGATCGAAAATTTAGAAAAGGAGTTTTTTTTTCAGTTTAAAGAATGTGAGGAAGAAGAAAGAAAGAGTGACGAAGGCTTTCGTGGAGATGCGGGATAATGCGCTGATGTCGGTTGAGGAGATAGTGGAAGATCGTGCGAAGGAAATGGTATGTGCGTACAAATCCAAGCCGTTCTTTATCTTCATTGAGAATAAATCATAGCCATCGTTTTTCCCTTAATAACCAACCAAGGCTTTTTATTATATAGATACACACACACACATAACAAGATCCTTCGATTAGGATTTTTTATTTAGGCTAGTTTCGAAAAGTAATAACAGGAATAGGCTTGTTCCAAAACTAATTACAAATATAGGCCACTTGTGGGATAACTCCCAGAGGCCAATAATCCTTCAGCCCCCTTTCTTCCTCTCCCATTTCCTCCTTGGTTCCTTCTTTCATAACTCCATCTCTCAAAAAAATCCCCCATTTTACAAAACTCCTACAATATTGGAATCATATATTTTTTTAGAATATCCAATTGATTAACAAGTTATAGATTTGATTTTGTGTTCAAGGTATGGCGACTATTTACATTATAATTTTATAATATTTGATTTTAGGGTTGTTGTGAAGGTTTGTTCATTATAGATAGTGAAATTGTTGTTGTTTTGTATGTAAAATGACTCATAAAGTATTCCTACCATATGTTATTATGATGGTGAATTGGTGGAAGACGATGGGAACTTTGGCAAATATGTTGGAGGGTGGTATAAACCGGAAAAAGTAGCTCGAGAATGTAACTTGGTTCAGTTGAAAGATTCTATATATAAATCAATAAATATTAAATCCAATGAATTTGACATTGATTTGGTATGTAATTGGCCTATAGATTCTGGGTCGAAAGCCATTAAAATAGCCGATGATGATGTGAGTATAATGTTTTCAGCAACAACAAAATCCATAGAGCTTTTTGTACCTTTTCTTTTCCACTATCTACGAGTTATCAACATGATATTCTATACAATGACCCCTTTTCTATTCAAGGAAGCTTCACACATATGATAGAACGGTTGATTGCATTTTTGTATATTTCGTGGATCTATAAGCCTATGTTATTATTCTAGTTCATAAATAATTTGTTTTGTATGCAGTTTTGTTACACAACAATTGAATCTTTTTTGTGTCGTTGGACCATCAAATCATTACATGTCCCCTTTCATGCATCCTATACAATCTGAGTTTACAACATTTAAGTCGGAGGTATGTGAAATATTTACAATTAACTCGTTGGTTTTGTATGTCAAGTAATTCATGTAGTTATCATATGTCATTTTTTTTGAATCTTTAGTGCTTAAATCCACGACATTGCTACACAATCAAATACCCAAATAGTAAAAAAGACCACTGTTGCAAATGAGGCAGTAGACAATATTGAAAAGGACACCGTTGGAATGGATAAGGAGCATTATGAGGATCCTCCTATTAATAGTATGGATGTAGTGGGCATACTAGAAAATGACGTTTCTTGGATAGATAGCTGGTGAGACGACCCAGACTTCCCCGGTCTACGAGGAGACGGAGGAGCCCGGATTGCTTTGAGAACACGACGCATCAGAATGCAACACAAGAACATTTTGTTGCTATTACAACAATTTACATTAGAGTACAGGAATATATCAGAGTATGAATAAATAATTTACAGCTAAAAATATCAGAGATTAAATTACATAGCAGCGGAAATAAAAATGTATAAATACAAAGCACAAAGCAAATACATCAACTAACACAACTGAATGAAATACACGAATATAAAGCTTTCCAAATATAGTTCCATCTATAAACCAAGATCCTGTTAAATAGAAATTTGCAAAACCAAAACTACTAGCTGCCCGTGTGGAAAATATGGGCACCCTGAGCTTAGGTAGAAACAATAAACTCCAAGTCAGTCATGGGACTGGTGTGAGAACTAAAAATAGTTATTAAAACTTTACTTTAAAATTGCGTAAATCAAAGGACCGCGCCGTATGACACGGAACGGGTTTACCCCCATGAATGCCAGTGTATAAATATAGACATATGGATGTACAATGCATCAAACAACATGCAATTCCTCAATCTACCCATTTAGGATTAATCCCCAAACTTAATTTTTTTTCAAATCCAATTCACTTTACAGAAATTATTTCTTTGGACGTTATTCCCGATTTCTTATTTGAAATACATATCTAGCTTTTATATCAAAATAGATTTCACTTCAGGATCTCAAACCAAAATCTTTGGAAATATGAATTCCAAAACATCGCAATGCAACAAACAGTGTGCAACCGAATATCAGGAGGTTTCTCCCATCAGACACGGCAAAGGGTACGCACCTTACCAACTCGGTATATATATGTGCACCTCCCACGATGGAGCAAGCTACGCTGACAATG
Organism: Allium sativum; assembly: GCA_030737875.1. Lineage (NCBI taxonomy): Eukaryota > Viridiplantae > Streptophyta > Magnoliopsida > Asparagales > Amaryllidaceae > Allium > Allium sativum. The sequence continues at coordinate 832,225,683 of CM060913.1, forward strand.
CACCGTCCCACACCTTTGGGGAAGAATTACACCGCCATCTTGCACATACTTTTAGTCGTCCCGGGTTACCTGAATCTTTAGCCATATACTAAACCATTTCATATGCCGAAGTGGGGAAAAACATTTCACAACATAATAATCACAAGTACTTTCAAACTATAGTACTTTACATTAGCAATCCACACATATGATCAGTCATCATTAATCACATAACATTTGAGCTCGTACGTCTCAAAGAAGGGTGTTAAGCAAGAGAATAAATTATCCTCCACCAAAGAGATATATCATCAATAGCAACTAATCGGTTATGTGTTGAACTACAATGTAAAACCATAATACATTTTGAAATCATTTCGACAACATCGGGTTTAGGCCTCGAAATCCTTTCTGTTTATAAATTATTTTTATAAAACATTCCTTTTCCAAAATTGGGAATACATTTCTTTTAACTTAAGAAAAATATCATTTCAAAATCATTCATTAAATTTGAAATGAACTCAACAACATCGCTAAACATCTTGTAGTCAAATCGTGAAGTGTTTCACAAGATGTTAGCATACAAATATTTCGACCCAACCCAATGATAAATGTAAAAGCATATTTTGCTTATAAACTTGTTGAGCACAATCCAAACAATCAATCAATCACAATCAGTATCCGCAACCAAGTACATTTGGTTTATACCACATCTCATGTTTTGGTAAACTTAATTACCATTCATTTATTCAAATCTAATTGATGATTTATTAGAACTCTAGTTCAGTTTTAATCTCATAAATCATTACTTAATGATTATTCAACTCTCTGGAAATTAATCTTGTCTTTTACTGGGTCAAAGAACCAATGTCATTTATAACAACGTTCACGATAAACCCAAAATCATCTTCTATTTAATATGAAACCTTCACGGCAATCCGATCAGTCGTAATCGATATAAATTTCCATATCAAACTAATACTATAAGTGGAATGACAACAAAGCCTTTTTAAATTCCATATGTAGTAACGGTCTTCCTTTATAGAAGCTCATCTCGATTATTATCAAATCTAATTTCATTCAATTCCAATTTGATATATTAAATTAGAAAACTTTATTTTGGAAAGTTCCATTAATCTTAATTAAAGATTATAAATTCCAAATCATATCCTCACTGTTCATTAGGTTAAAGAACATATGTTATTTAAAACATTGTTCACGATAAACCCAAAATCCAATTTGATAATAAATATAAGGCTCTGAATAGAAATAATATCAGCTTATATTCAACATCAAATTCTGAAACCAAACAGGTATCGTATTAGGAATAAGGATATCTATATCTTCCAAATTTCTCAACGATATTTGTATAATCATGGAATACAATATCGAAATATTCCGAAGATTGTTCCATTTAATCCCTTTCAACTTCATTCGCAGGAAAATTCTGGTTATATTAAAACCATTTCAATCCAATTTATTATTTCTAAAAATCACTGGATTATTAGTCAAGTTATTAACTAGTTCATTCAAAAAAAAATCTTTTATCTTTTCGAATATGGAATTTTTTGTCCAAAACCCTTCCAAATCATTTATTATGATTTTACACCATTTTTCCATATTTTTAATAATTTTATCAAGGCTTTTACAGTCGGTTTCCAATAACGGCCACCGAACTGCATTCATAGCGACCTTTTCTGAAATTGATTTGGACATAATTTGAAATCCAACAGTTCAGAATTAAATCTCTTATATTCTTTGGAAAAAAAATTCGATACGAAACCAATGGTTCCGATTTTAGAGAATCCAACGGTCGGATCTCCCCTTGCATCAATTTGAAGTTAATGGTTGAAGTTCGCGAATGGTCGCTGCGCCACGCATTCTATTGAAACCTTATATATATACATATATATATATAATATCGTCGATTTCAATTCAAAACAAATTTGTATAAATCGTTTATAAATTGATTTTAAAACGATTTTAACTTCCAATTCAGTTTTAAATCAAAATTGAATATTCTAAATCAATATAATATTAAAATGATAATATTTTCAAAATATCTAATTTTGAAATCCATTCTTTTTTATATTCATTATAAAATGAATAAAATCGATCAATAAACCCGTTCGAGTTAAAATGGCGTTTAGCTACTCAACTCGGCTTCATATTCCAATATTTTCGTGTCCATCGAAAATTAGACATCAAAATCATATTTTAATTCTTCACTGAATGTTGTTTCAGAATATTCGTTCATATTCTGAATCGGAATGCGACTCAATCAATTACCATATAATTTCAATTATATGGATTTCATACATCGCATGTATTGAACAATAATGATAAATAATCGTTAAACAATCTAACATCATCCAGAGTGTATTCTACAACTGTATAAACATTAAAATAAATAAATAACGCTCATCATAGTCTTTCAACCCATCGATTGACATACAACTAAATATTGGGATTAGTGTATGTCAAATATCTTCCCAATACCCGTGTGGGATTTTCAAACAATAATAGTCGATTCAAATTAATCACTGGTTAATAAATTTTACCAATTCTAATTCGATTCGAATTATTTTTCTATTTAACCAATTTTCACTATTTAATTTATAAATAGATATTTATAATTTAATTTCAACTATGACATTAATGTTAACACTATTTTTAATATGTTAATCATCATAATCACAACACAATACAGTCAATTAAATCATCCATCATTTTCAAACAACAATGAATGTGAGCTAACAAGCACCGTATAATAGTTTATGATAATTAAAACAGATAAAAATCAACACTGGCAATTGCTATATTCAGTTATACAATAAATAACTGTACAAATATTTTAATGAGAGATTTCTCACATTCGTTTCCACTCTGTCATTCTTCATTTGATGATGGTTTTAACTAAATTAAACTGGATGTTTAATTTAGCCAAAAAGTCTAACTTATGCCAAATTCCTCCGAGTCATTTCTGAAATGTAGAGCTCGTCGTTGTGATTCCAACGCAACTAAGTTTGTTGAATTCTGATACAATTTGAAAAAGATATGATAGTTTAAAATTTAATTACATAAATTAATTAATTAACTATAATTAACCTAATTAATCCACTAATTACCATCCTTAACTTTACCCCCCCCCCTCGGGTTCAAAATCTGGAACCGATTAAAACTCGTCTTCGACTTCCAAAAACCCCTGATGCACGCACTTCCAAGATGCCAAAGCCTTATTGAGGGCCACCACTTGATGCGCCGTGCTCCCGCGAAGTCCGAACCACCCAAGCATCTCCAAACCCTGATCGAACGGAAACCCTTCAACGTCGAATTCTGGCCTCCCCAATCATCAATATTCGATGTTATTTTTACCAAATCGAAGAGCTCATTGAGTATAGCAATTATTGTTTTAGAGTTGTAGCCTAATTCGATATGATTCAAGAAATATTTAAGGAAGAAATATTGAAGAACTATGGCCTTTGATTTGGGTGGCGGTTCAAATAAAATGGAATAAGGGTTCCGATTTTGGCCCCATTATAGAAATATTTAATATTATTTTAAATTCCAAAAAGTTAGATTTTCCATTCGAACTCCAAATCAAGCCTAAGGACTATCATTCCTAGCTAAATACCCCCATTCTGAACACAATGGGATATGTTTCGTAAGCCAATTTGACAGTTTCGATTAGTTTTCATCAAAATTAAAATATAAATTAATATAACGGTCAATACTGAATTTGAACGTATATTTTAATTTTCCGGGACCACATATTCACTCCAAAAATTACAAAAAAATAAATCTAGCTATCCTTTAATGATACGGTACTAACAAAATTAGTTTGATCGAATTTGGAGAATGATTGAAAATTGACATTTTTCCAGTCAATTAAATTCAAAATGAAATTACAAACCACTTTACATTTATTGCGCTCACATATTAATTCCAAAAATTATGAAATTTGAAACCAAACAATAATTTGATATATCGGATCCAACAAAAGAGGTTTCATCGAAAATGGAGGTCATTTGGAAAATGGCTATTTTTAAGGGCTATATATAATTAAAAATATATAAAAATTTCATAGCGACTATTTTAAATTTTAAACTGGACATAACTTTCAATTTATATTATGAAATATGAAATTTTTCACATTTGTTAGAAAGATATAATTAAATAGATTCTAACGTTTCTTGTTTTACTGAAATCCGATTTATATTGAATTTTGTACATTCATTTGAAATTTAAAATCGAATTTTCAAACTACCGCGTCATTTCAAGCTCGTTGTAATTAAATATTAAATTTATACGTTCTAACTTCAATTTAAATAGATTATAAATTGTTAATTTTCGAATTAAATCATTTTGTATCTTTAAAATCCATTAAATCAATTAAAAATAAAATTTTAAATTGGTTCAGAAATTCCGGGTTATTATAATCTCCCGCACTTAAAATCATTTCGTCCCCGAAAAGGAACGAAGCGGAAAGTTTTTTAACTAACCAACTCAACTTTCATTCTGCCTTGAGTTAACCAACTTTTCAGTTTCTAAGAACTTTCTAATTCCTTAAAAATTTGACTAACACCCTAAATTTTCAAAAAAAATCGCCATAACCTCCTTTGTACGGGGTGGGTTTGAAAAAATTATTGGGCCATATTAGGCACCCAATAAATCAATAAAAAAGAATACACAATTTTTGTGACCTATCTATGCCCAAGGGAGACATGCAAAAAAAGTCGAAATCTCATACCTTTCTCAAGTGTTGGAAATAAAATAATCCGTGTGCCGTAATTAAAAACAAGAAAGACGTGATTTTTTTGTCATCTCCAGACCTGTGTAGGGTTTTTATTAAATCATGCCCCCGAGCACCTTTATATGTATTTTATTAATGTTCATATTTAGTCTTTTGTTCAACCTGTAATTCAGTCATCGCCATACCAGCATCTCGTCCGTATGGAAATCCAAACCTCGTCATATAAATGCCAAATGCTTATATGGAATATGATATGATATGCTGTCTTCATGCAGTATGTCATGCGGTGTAGTTCATAATTTATTTGTTGCTATCCTGTGGCATACATTTATAATCTCACATAGAACAACCATCGCAATGCATCCAAAATTACTCACAGGAGTTGATATAATAATAAATTTGTGCAACCAACACATTAAGGTGCACTTGTTTGTCAGGCACACATTTTATTTCTTTACTCAACAGTGAATCCATAATCTGCTCAACATATATATATATATATATATATCCAATCTCTATCTATATATAAATCCAATTCAAACTAAACTTGTGATTCAGTTCAATTTAACTTAATTAAATTAAATAACAAGTGTTTTCGTATATTCGATGTCCAAAATTAACAAAGAAAACATCTAATTTATTTAAATCAGATGTCATAAGTAATCAAACAAACAAAAAATCAAACAATAACAAAAACAATTATTTGGTTATTAATCTTTCTGAAAATATAACTTTTGTATACTCAAAATATAATTTCTAAGATCGGGTTATATAATAATCACAAATACGTTACATATTAATATATCACTCTCAACTCATTCTAGGGCATTACTAACTCCATCTCTAATGAGTTTCTCATTCTAGGATGCTACCGATACTATATCTAATAAGTATTCTTAAATACAATGTTAATAATTCTATCTCTGATGAATTCTCTTGCTCGGATCTAATGTGTCTTGTTCTCGAGCTTTGCAAACCAAAGCTCTGATACCACCAGAGACGACCCAGACTTCCCCAATCCCCGAGGAGACGGAGGAGCACAGATTGCTTTAATAACATGACGCATCAGAATGCAACACAAGAACATTTTATTGCTATTACAACAATTTACATCAGAGTAGAAGAATATATCAGAGTATGAATAAATAATTTACAACGGGAAATATCAGAGATTAAATTTCATAGCAGCGGATATAAAAATGTATAAATACAAAAAACAGCGCAAATACATCAACTAACACAACTAAATGAAATACACGGATACAAAGCTTTCCGAATATAGCTCCAGCTGTAAACCAGGATCCTGTTAAATAGAAATCTACAAAACCAAAACTACTAGCTTCCCATGTGGAAAATATGGGCACCCAGAGTTTAATTAGAAACAAAAAATTCCGAGTCAATCATGGGACTGGTGTGAGAACAAAAAACAGTTATTAAAACTTTACTTTACAATTGCATAAATCAAAGGACCACGCCATATGACACGGAACAGGTTTATCCCCATGAGTGCCAGTGTATAAACAATAACCAACATAGACATATGGATCTACAATACATCAAACAACATGCAATTCCTCAATCTACCCATTTATGATTGATCCCCAAACTTAGATTTTTCGAAATCCTATTCACTTTTCATAAAATATTTCTTTGGACTTTATTCCCGATTTCTTATTTCAAATCATTTGAAATGCATATCTAGCTTTTATATCAAAGTAGATTTCACTTCGGGATCTCAAACCAAAATCTTTGAAAATATGAATTCCAAAACATCGGAATGCATACAAACAATATGCAACCGAATATCGGGAGGTTTCTCCCATCAGACAAGAAAAAGGGTACATACCTTACCAACTCAATGTATATATGTGCAACTCCCACGATGGAGCAGGCTACACTGACGATGCACCATCCCACGCCCTCGGGGAAGAATTACACGGCCATCTCATCCATACTTTTAGTTGTCCTGGGTTTCCCGAATCTTTAGCCATATACTAAACCATTTTATATCCCGAAGAGGGGAAAAACATTTCACAATATAATAATCACAAGTACTTTCAAACTATAGTGCTTTACATTAGCAATCCACACATATGATCAGTCACCATTAATTATATAACCTTTGAGCTCATACTTCTCAAAGAAGGGTGTTAAGCAAGAGAATAAATTCTCCGCCACCAAAGAGATATATCATCAGTAGCAATAAATTGGTTATGTGTTGAACTACAATGTAAAACCATAATACATTTCGAAATCATTTCGACAACATCGGGTTTAGGCCACGAAATCCTTTCTGTTTTATAAAATATTTTTATAAAACATTCCCTGTCTAAAATTGGGAATACATTTCATTTCACTTAAGAAAAATATCATTTCAAAATCATTCATTAAATTTGAAATGAACTCAGTGACATCGCTAAACATCTCGTTGTCAAATCATGAAGTGTTTCACAATATGTTAGCATACAAATATTTCTACCCAACCCAATGTTAAATCTAAAAGCATACGTTGCTCATAAACTGGTCAAGAACAATCCAAACAATCAATCAATCACAATCAATGCCCATAACAAAGTATATTTGGTTTATACCACATCTCATGTTTTGGTAAATTTAATTACCATTCATTTATTCAAATCTAATTGAAGATTTGTTAAAACTCTAGTTCAATTTTAATTTCACAAATCATTACTTAATGATTAATCAACTTTCTGGAAATGGATCCTGTCTTTTACTGGGTCAAAGAACTAATGTCATTTAAAACAACATTCGCGATAAACCCAAAATCATCTTCCATTTAATATGGAACCTTCATGAAAATCCGATCAGTCGTAATCGATATAAATTTCCGTATCAAACTAATAATATAAGTGGAATAATAGCAAAGCCTTTTTAAATTCCATATATAGTAATGGTCTTCCTTTACAGAAGCTCATATTGATTATTACCAAATCGAATTTCATTCAATTCCAACTTAATATAAATTAGAAAACTTTACTTTGGAAAATTCCATTAATCTTAATTAAAAGATTATAAATTCCAAATTAAATCCTCACTGTCCATTAGGTTAAAGAACAAATGTTATTTAAAACATTGTTCACGATAAACATAAAATCCAACTTGACATTAAATTTAAGGCTCCGAATAGAAATAATATTGGCTTATATTCAACATCAAATTATTAAAAAAACAGGTATCGTATTGGGAATAACGATATTTGTGTCTTCCGAATTCCTCAACAATATCCATATAATCACGGAATGCAATACCGAAATATTCCGAAGATTATTTCCATTTAAATCCTTTCCACTTCATTCACTGGAAAATTTAAATCCATTTTTATCCAATTTATTATTTCTAAAAGTCATTACATTATTATTCTAGTTATTAACTAGTTCATTTAGATAAAAATATCTTTTTTTCTTTTCAAATGTGGAATTTTTCATCCAAAATCCTTCGAAATCATTCATTATGATTTTGCACAATTTTTCCATATTTTTAATAATTTTATTAAGACCTTTACAGTCGGTTTCCAATAACGGCCATCAAACTGCATTCTTTCCATATTTTTAATAATTTCATTAAGGCCTTTACAGTCGATTTCCAATAACGGCCATCAAACTGCATTCATATCGACCTTTTCTGAAACTGATTTGGACATAATTTGAAATCCAACTGTTCAGATTTAAATCTCTTATATTCATTGGAAAGAACTTTTCGAAACGAACCCAACGGTTTCAGTTTTAGGAGAATCCGATGGTCGGATCTCCCGTTACATCACTATGAAGTTAATGGTTGAAATTCACGAATGGTCGCTGTGCGGCGCGTTCTATTCAAACCATTATATATAATATATATATATCGTCAATTTCAATTCAAAACGTATTTTTATAAATCGTTTATAAATTCATTTTAGAAACGATTTCAACTTCCATTTTAATTTTAAATCAAAATTGAATATTCCATATCAATATAATATTAAAATGATAATATTTTGAAAATATCTGATTTTGAAAGCTATTCTTTTCGATATTCATTACAAAATGAATAAAATCGATCGATAAACCCGTTCGAGTTAAAATGGCGTTTATCTACTTAACTCGGCTTCATATATTCCAATATTTTCATGTCCATCCAAAATCGAATATCAAAATCATATTTTAATTCTTCACTGAATATTGTTTTGAAATACCCGTTCATATTCTTAATCGGAATGCGACTCAATCAATTACCATATAACTTCAGTTATATAGATTTCATACATCGCATGTATTCAACAATAATGATAAATAATCATTAAACATTCTTACATCATACAGAGTGTATTCTACAACTGCATAAACGTTAAAATAAACAAATAACGCTCACCACAGTCTTTTAACCCATCGATTGACATACAACTAAATATTGGGATTAGTGTATGTCAAATATCATCCCAATACCCATGTGAGGTTTTCAAACAACAACAGTCGATTCAAATTAATCACTGGTTAATAAATTTTACCAATTCTAATTCGTTTCGAATTATTTTTCTAGTTAACCAATTTTCACTTTTTAAATTATAAATAGATATTTATAATTTAATTTCAACTACCGCATTAATGTTAACATTATTTTTAATATGTTAATCATTAAAATCACAACACAATACAGTCAATTAAATCATCCATGGTTTTCAAACAACAATACATGTAAGCTATCAAGCACCGTATAACTGTTTTTGATAATTAAAATAGATAAAAATCAACATAGGCAATTGCTGCATTCAGTTATAAAATAAACAACTGTACAAATATTTTAGTGAGAGAATTCTCACATTTGTTTCCACCCCTCCATTCATTATTTGATGATGGTTTTGACTAAATTAAACTGGACATTTAATTTAGTCAAAAATTCCGACTGCTTCCAAATTCCACCCAGTTAGTTCTGAAATGTAGAGCTTGTCGTTGTGATTCCAACGCAACTGAGTTTGCCGAATTCTGATACCGTTTGACAAAGATATGACAGTTTAAAATTTAATTAAATAAATTAATTAATTAACAATAATTAACCTAATTAATCCACTAATTACCATCCTTAACTTTAACTTCCCCCTCCCCGTTCAAAATATGGAACCGATCAAAACTCGTCGTCGACTTTCAAAAACCCTTGGCGCACGCACTTCAAGGCTTCCAGAGCCTGATCGAGGGCCACCACTCGATGCGTCGTGCCGGCGCGTCCCTACGACCATGCTCCCTCGAGGTCCGAAACCCCAAGCGTATCCAAACCCTGATCGAACAGAAACCCTTTAAGACCAAATTCTGGCCTCCCCATTCAGCAATATCCAATGTTATTGGTACCAAATCGAAGAGCTCATTAAGTATAGCAATTTTTATTTTAGAGTTGTCTAATTCAAGATGATTCAAGAATTATTTGAGGAAGAAATATTGAAGAACCATGGCCTTTGATTTGGCCCGCGGCTCAGATAAAATGGAATCAGGGTTTCGATTTTGGCTCCTTCAGAAATATTTAATATAATTTTAAATTCCACAAAGTTAAATTTTCCATTCGAACTCCTAATCAAACCCAACGACTATCATCCCAGCTTAATACCCCCATTTCGGACACAATGGGATATGTTTCGTAAGCAAATTTGACTATTTCGATCGATCTTCATCAAAATTAAAATATAAATTAATATAACGGTCAATATTGAATTTGTACGTACGTTTTAGTTTATCGGGGCCACATACTGACTCCAAAAATTACAGAAAAATTAAATCTAACTATCTTTGGACAATACAGTCCTAAAAAAATTAGTTTCGTCGAATTTGGAGACCGTTTGAAAAATGGCCTTTCTCTAGTTGATTAAATTCAAAATGAAATTACAAAACACGTTGATATTTACTACGCTCACATATTAATTCCAAAAATTATGAAATTTTAAACCTAACAATAATTTTACATTCCGGATCCAACAAAAGTGGTTTCGTTGAAAACGGAAATCATTTGAAAATGGCTATTTTTAAGGGCTATATATAATTAAATATATATATAAATTTCATAGCGACTATTTTAAATTTTAAACTGGTCGTAATATTCAATTTATATTATAAAATCTGTAATTTCACATTCATCAGAAAGATAAAATTAAATAGATTCTAACGTTTCTTGTTTTACTGAAATCCGATTTATATTGAATTCTGTACATTCATTTGAAATTTAAAATCGAATTTTCAAACTACCGCATCATTTCAAGCTCGTTTTAATTAAATATTAAATTTATACATTCTAACTTCAATTTAAATAAATTTTAAATCGTTAATTCTCAAATTAAATCATTTTAAATCTTTAAAATCCATTAAATCAATTAAAAATAAAATTTTAAATTGGTTCAGAAATTCCGAGTTGTTACAATCCCCCTTACATAAAATCTTTTCATCCTCGAAAAGGAATGAAGCTAAAATTTTTTAATTAACCAACTCAACTTTCAATCTGCCTTGAGTTATCCAACTTTTCAGTTTCTAAGAACTTTCTAATTCCTCAAAAATTTGGCTAACACCTTAAATTTTCGAAAAATTTCTCCATAACCTCCTTTGTACGGGACGGGATTGAAAAAATTATTGGGCCATATTAGGCACCCAATAAATCAATAAAAAAGCATACGCAATTTTTTTAACCTATCTATGCCCAAGAGGGACGTGTAAAAATGTTGAAATCTCATACCTTTCTCAAGTGTTGGAAATAAATTAATCCATGTGTCGTAATTAAAAACAAGAAAGACGTGAATTTATTGTCATCTCCAGACCTGTGTAGGGTTTTTATTAAATCCTGCCCTCGAGCACCTTTATATATATTTTTATTAATGTCCATAATCAGTCTTTTGTTCAACCTGTAATTTAGTCACCGCCATACTAGCATCTCGCCGTATGGAAATCCAAACCTCGTCATATAAACGCCAAATGCTTATATGGAATATGATATGATATGTTGTCTTCATGCAGTATGCCGTGCGGTGTAGTTCATAATTATTTGTTGCTATCATATGGCATATTTCTATAATCTCACACAGAACAACCATCGCAATGCATCCAAAATCACGCACAGGAGTTGATACAATAATAAAATTGTGCAACCAACTCATTAAGGTGCACTTGTTTGTCAGGCACGCATTTTATTTCTTTACTCAACAATGAATCCATAATCTGCTCAATATACATATATATGTATATGTATATATATATATATATATATGCAATCTCTATCTATATATAAATCCAATTCGAACTAAACTTGTAATTCAGTTCAATTTAACTTAATTAAATTAAATAACAAGTGTTTTCGTATATTCAATGTCCAAAATTAACAAAGAAAATGTCTAATTTATTTAAATCAGACGTCATAAGTAATCAAACAAACAAAAAAAATCAAATAATAACAAAAACAATTATTTGGTTATTAATCTTTCTGAAAATATAACTTTTGTATACTCAAAATATAATTTCTAAGATTGGGTTATATGATAATCATAGATACCTTACATATTAATATATCACTCTCAACTCATTATAGGGCATTATTAACCTCATCTCTAATGAGTTTCTCATTCTAGGATGCTACTGATACTATCTCTAATGAGTATTCTTAAATACAATGATAATATTTCTATCTCTGATAAATTCTCTCGTTCGGTTCTAATGTGTCTTGTTCTCGAGCTTTGCAAACCAAAGCTCTGAGACCACCTGAGACGACCCAGACTTCCCCAATCCCCGAGGAGACGGAGGAGCCCGGATTGCTTTGAGAACACGACGCATCAGAACGAAACACAAGAAAATTTTGTTTCTATTACAACAATTTACATCAGAGTACAAGAATATATTAGAGTACGAATAAATAATTTACAACCGAAAATATCATAGATTAAATTACATAGCAGCAGATATAAAAATGTATAAATACAATGCACAGCGCAAATACATCAACTAACACAACTAAATGAAATACACGGATACAAAGCTTTCCGAATATAGCTCCAGCTGTAAACCAGGATCCTATTAAATAGAAATACGCAAAACCAAAACTACTAACTTCCCGTGTGGAAAATATAGGCACCCAGAGTTTAATTAGAAACAAAAATCTCCGAGTCAATCATGGGACTGGTGTGAGAACTAAAGACAGTTATTAAAACTTTATTTTACAATTGCGTAAATCAAAGGACCACGCCGTATGACATGGAACGGGTTTACCCCCGTGAATGCCAGTGTATAAACAATAACCAATATAGACATATGGATCTATAATGCATCAGACAACATGCAATTCCTCAATCGAACATTAAGGATTGATCCCCAAACTTAGATTTTTCGAAATCCTATTCGCTTTACAGAAATTATTTCTTTGCACTTTATTCCCGGTTTCTTATTTCAAATCATTTGAAATGCATATCTAGCTTTTATATCAAAGTAGATTTCACATCGGGATCTCAAACCAAAATCTTTGGAAATATGAATTCCGAAACATCGCAATGCATACAAACAGTATGCAACTGAATATTGGGAGGTTTCTCCCATCAGACAAGGCAAAGGGTTCGCACTTTACCATCTCAATATATGTATGTGTACCTCCCAAGATGGAGCAGGCTACACTGACGATGCACCATCCCACGCCCTCGGGGAAGATTTACACCGCCATTTCATCCATACTTTTAGTCGTCCTGGGTTACCCGAATCTTTAGCCACATACTAAATCATTTCATATCCCGAAGTGGGGAAAAACATTTCACAACATAACAATCACAAGTACTTTCAAACTATAGAACTTTACATTAGCAATCTACACATATGATCAGTGACCATTAATCATGTAACCTTTGTGCTCGTACATCTCAAAGAAGGGTGTTAAGCAAGAGAATAAATTCTCCACCACCAAAGAGATATATCATCAATAGCAACAAATCGGTAATGTGTTGAACTACAACGTAAAACCATAATACATTTCGAAATCTTTTTGATAACATCGGGTTTAGGCCTCGAAATCTTTTCTATTTTATAAATTATTTTTATAAAACATTCCCTGTCTAAAATCTAAGAAAAATATCATTTCCAAATCATTCATTAAATTAGAAATGAACTCGGCGACATCGCTAAACATCTCATAGTCAAATCGTGAAGTGTTTCACATGATGTTAGCATACAAATATTTCTACCCAACCCAATGTTAAATGTAAAAGCATATTTTGCTCATAAACTGGTCAATCACAATCAATGTCCACGACAAAGTATATTTGGTTTATACCATATCTGAAACACCTCACCTCCGTTAAGGTCACTCACAAAGGGAATGCCTTAACTTTGGTGGAGCATTATAGGTAAAAGACATAGATAATTTACATGAAGACATATATAAGCAGCGGAAAAAACGAAATTTATTTCATACGTGGTTCATAACAAAAACATTACAGCAAACTGTCTCAAAACAACTCCCAAATCATTACATCAAAATCTCTTTCTTGATTATAACATAAAGAAGCATAAAACACAGTAAAACTGCATAAATCCCCAAGTAGTAGTGTGTCCAAAGCCATAGCCAAAAATAAGAGGTTCCAAGCTATACATCACAGAGTCTTCAAGCTTGGAAAGATGAACGAACCAAATTAAGCTGAGCTATTCCCTCCCTGGCTACCTGAGGGGGGAATGGAAAAAAAGAGAGCGAAAGAAAATGGGTCAGACATAAGTCCGGTAAGTCCAGTGATTATTCAACATGTAAATTGGTAAGAGAACCATGGCATGAATAAACTGGATGCAGGACAATAACAAAGAAATAAGGTAATATAGGATAAGGCAAGATAAACTAATCATACTATCGCACTCATATCCATATTCCTGCACCTACTAGATATTTTAACCATCATTATGAGTTCAAACCTAGTGATCCCTTTTTATCGATCGGCACTTACTCGCACGCATTTACTACTTGAGTCATACGGCCCCGCTCGATTGTAGATACATGTGCTAGTCCCACCATGGGGTGTATTAAATCCTATGGTGGCAACCCGACACGATTCAAGATGCACAGTGTATAACTACTGATGCCTAGTACCTTCTTTTTCCACTCCGGAGTACGTGCATGCCCTTACTCCGTCGGAACCTACACTTACGCACCAACCACCGTTGTTTTGACTACTTATAATCAGCCCAGTAATCGTGCCCCACCCTGCCTAGTTCAGGGTACCATGATACATCTATGTGGGTTACTGCTGAAATGGGTCCCCGTTACTAGGGTTTCCTAATCAACATGTTAAATTGGTTAAGTGTCCAAGTTAACCTAACCCCACTCATCAGTTTAGTTAACATGTTGCATTGGTTAAGTGTTGCCTTAATTAACTTAACCCTACCATTCCTGACTTGGCTTTAATTCATTCATTAAAGCACCAACCACTCACATTAGACAAGTATTGTTGCGGTCACTGGATGTGCCGGTTGGGTCCGGGTAGTTTTACATCGCAACTCAGTCTAACCTCGGGTTCTTTTGGGATCGATGCACTAACCTCCCACATTAGATATTTATTGTTACGGTTGCTGGATGTGCCATGCGGTTCCGGGCAGTCTTACACCGTAACTCAATCTAACTGCGGGTTAGGCATATTCGTCATTTCTAAATTCCCATATTTACCTCTTTATATTTATATGTAAATTATTGTCATTCAAGTCAAGCCCCACTTTCCCTTTTAAATCAGGTTCATAATTTAAGGTATAAAAATTTATACCACTTTATGTCATAAAACATTTACATGTTTATGAGCCAAATATGCCAATTATATGTAATTTCATGTTTTTCCACAACGTTACCCCCGTTAAACGTTCGCATAAATCATATAAAATGTTAGGCTCAATACATAGCCTAACTTATACCCAAAAGGGGAAAAAGAGGAACATGTAATAATTCCAACATCAAAAAAATATGGATCTAACTACACATGTGTCATATGAATTCGACATAGAACAATATACATTTTATTATGAAGTTGCAAATTTAGATCCACTCAACATGAATCGTGAAATAGGGGTTTTACATAGAACTACATAAACTTAAAATTAGGCATGTAGTTGTGAACTTGCAAATTAGCATGTAGTTCTAGTCATATATGTGAACATGGTTGAACTAGCATAAACATAGCAAATTCCCAAATTGACATACAACATATGGGTGTCATTACCAAATCATACAACATGAAATGTCATCGACAAATTATACAACATGGTATGTCATCGCCAAATTACACAACATGATATGCCATCGCCAAATTATACAATATAATATGTCATCTCCAATTTATTCAACACGATATTTCATCGCCAAAGTATACAACATAATATGTCATCGCTAAATTACACAACATATATGTCATTGCCAAATTATACAACATATGGATTCATTGCCAAGCATTTAACATTTATCATCAAATTACATACAACATGATCACAAACTTAACATGATAAGAGTCATAGTCTTAATCAATTCAGTTTTAACAATAAGGATAGGCATAAATTTACATTAGGCGTTGTTCTACACCCATTTATTTAGTCACGATTCTAATATTATTTAGGTTTAAATGATAACTGGACTTACATAAAGGAGACTAGTCTTTTGTTCTGGGATCTGTATTCTAAAATGGAATAGCTCTCCTTTGTTGTAGACGTTGAATTCTCTTAGTTGAATTAGATTTGATTTGTAATTCGTAACTTGCTTTCTAGTTGAAGGAGAATGGCGGCTACTCTAGGTTGAGTATTGACAACATGACGGTCTTAGGAATATTTTTGTGTGGCTTAGGGTTTAGATATAGGTTGCTTATATAGAAGCTTGATTTAATAGGAGCCGTTAGATCAACCTAGGGCAAATCAGAGCCATTCAAACCTAAGAGAACCAACCAGAACTTGCCATATAAGCCCTTATGACTCAGAAATCATCACACAGAGAAACACGTCGGGTTTCAGATATGACCCGAGGGGGAGGTTGACCCCCAGGCCGACCTCCTGGTCGACCTGTATGGGGGGGAGGTCGACCCCCTGGTCGATTTGGTCTTGGGCGGGAAAATTCTAGCCCAGCCCGCTTCTGCTTCTGATTTCGAAATTTGAATTTTCTGAACTTTAATCTGAGCTGTTTATTTAAATTCTTGAATCTTCTGAAGGTCATAACTCCTTCATACAATGTCTGATTTACGCAAACTCGGACTCTATCTCAAGAAAATTCTGAGACGAACGCAATGGTGTAACCCGTTTCCCTTAATTCTCACATTTGTAATTAATTATTCTTTAATTGTTACTTTAATGTTTACAGAAAATATGGGGTGTTACATTCTCCCCTCCTTAAAGGATTTCGTCCCCGAAATCTTTGAGTCGAGAAGAACGTATATCCTACCATCCAATCGTCCATCTACTCATCCATCAAACACAGGTGTCCATTGTCCTTAAAAAGACTTCTAATGCTTCATGATCATATGCATAGTGTGTGTACATGTCCTTATCTAATGCAAAATCAGGCGGTCTACTGATTCAGTTGACATCCTTAATGCAAATCATATTGGTGCCATGAGTCCATTATGTATGCAATCATCTGTAATCATACTTTCTACGTGAGTGCACAATCATTCATACAAATGCAACATCCACATGATAACACATCAAGTTTCAATCATATACAAGTACATATATGCATATGCAATATGAAAGTGACTGAGCCGATCTAACACCTAATGTGTATATATGCATCCACGAGCAACCACTAGCAATCACTTGCAACCACTTGCAACCATCAATCATAACATGTTTCAAATACATGTTTACATCCATTGGTTTCTACCTAAGGATCGAGAATAGTACCGAGGAAATACTTAAAAAGATAGATACAAGCATGAATAAACTTGAGGAAAAAGAGATAAAAGATGTACCTTCAAAAAGAAAAGGGTAGGCTGCGCGTATCCTGGCCTCAGTCTCCCAAGTCGCGTCTTCCTCAGCGTCACTCCATTGAACTTCAACAAGTTTGACTTCGTGGTTGCGTAGCTTTTTGACTTCTGTACCCAAGATACGAGTTGGAACTCTTCTCACAGTCGCCTCTCGTTCTACTTCTACTTCCTCTAATATGCTTGGTTCCACCACTTCCGCAGACTCATGTAAGCACTTCCGTAGGTGAGAAACATGAAAGACATTATGAACTCCAGCCAATCTTTCGGGCAGCTCCACTCTGTAAGCCATCTTTCCAATCCTTTCAATGATAGGAAACGGCCCAACAAATCTTGGTGCCAACTTTCATGCAGATCCAAAGCGAACAACGCTCCTCAAAGGAGATACTTTAAGGAAAACCCTGTCTCCAACCTCAAACTCAAGGTCGGTCCTTATTTTATCTACGTAGGACTTCTGTCTATCTTGGGCAGTCTTCATTCTTCTTTGTATCAAGTCTACTTTCCCTGAAGTTTCTCTAATCATATCTGGTCCAAGTATGAGCTTGTCTATAGACTCCCACCAACAAGTTGGTGATCGACATGGTCTTCCACATAAAGCTTCGAAGGGTGCCATGCCTATGGTGGCTTGGTAGCTATTGTTGTAGGAAAACTCCGCTAAAGGAAGATGAACCTACCATGTTCCTCCAAAGTCAAGAATGCATAATCTGAAGAGGTCCTCTAATACTCTATTCACCCTTTCCGTCTGACCATCGGTTTGGAGGTGATAGGCTGTGCTTAAGCATAGCTGTGTGCCTATAGCCTCTTGCAAGATCTTCCAAAACTCGCTCATAAAGATAGGATCTCGGTCATTCACCTTGTTGGAGGGTATCCCATGGAGTCGAACTATCTCTTTAAGATAAATGGATGCTAAAGATGAGGCAGTCCTTCTACTTTTAACGGGTATAAAGTGAGCGCTTTTTGTGAGCCTGTCCACTATTACCCAAATACTGGTATTGCCCCTTCATGACCTAAGCAGCCCATCGATAAAGTCCATTGAAATGCTATCCCATTTCCACTGTGGGACCTCTAGAGGATGAAGCAAACCACCAGGCTTCTTTTGCTCCGCCTTGACTTGCCGGCATACTAAGCACTTAGAGACGAATTCAGCTACATCCCTCTTCATGCCATTCCAAAAGAAAACCCTTTTTACGTCTTTATACATCTTGTTTCCACCTATATGTATGGTCAACTTGGAATGGTGTGCCTCTTCGAGAACCTTCTTCAACAAATCCCTTGCTTGTGGGACGCATAGCCTTCCATCCCGCCACAACCAAACCTTATCATCGATGGAGTATCTATTGAGGTGACTAAAAGTCTCACTCCTAATTAGCTTATCCATCACATCAACTAGCTGAGGGCCTTCATGCTGCACGGTTCCTATTGAACCCAAAAGAGTAGGCCGCACCTCTAGCGATGCTAACAAACCAGTCACACGATCGATGGAGGGTCTAAAGTCAATGTTGGCTATGTATTCCAAGCTCTGCCTTTCTACAAAGAGAGGGCTTAAGGTCAGCTTCTTTCTACTCAAGGCGTCTGCTACTACATTGCCCTTGCCAGGGGTATAGGAAATCTTGAAATCGTAGGATGCCAAGAAATCCATCCACCTTTGTTGCCTCAAGTTAAGATCTTTCTGCGAGAAAAGGTACTTCAACGATTTATGGTCAGTATACAATTCAAACTTCTCACCTAGGAGATAATGGCGCCAAGACTTAAGCGCAAAGATGAAGGCAGCCAACACTAGATCATGGGTTGGGTAGTTTTTCTTATGTACTTTCAAATATCTGCCTCCATAAGCTACTACCTTCCCTTCTTGCACCAAGACAACACCTAGTCCTGTACCACATGCATCCGTGTATACGGTAAACATCTTGCTCCCATCCGGCAATGTCAGAACTGGGGCTGTTGTTAGAGCCCTCTTCAATCGTTGGAAAGCAACATCGCAATCCAAATCCCAATTGAAAGTTAGGTTCTTCTTCGTCAAACTTACAAGCGGAGATGAGATTTTCCCAAAGTCTTTGATGAACTTTCGGTAAAAGCCCGCTAGCCCGAGGAAGCTTCGGACTTCGGTCGCATTCCGTGGAACCTTCCAATCTTGCACCACAACTACTTTTGCGGGGTCCATAGCTAACCCTTCCTTGGACACCACATGTCCAAGAAACCTGACTTCCTCTCTCCAGAAGTGGCATTTGGAGAATTTGGCTTTCAGCTGATGTGCTGGAAGAGTATCCGTGACTTCTTTTAAATGCTGAGCATGCTCTTCCTCACTCTTTGAGAAAATCAAAATGTCATCTACGAAGACCACCACAAACTTATTAAGGAACTCCCTAAACACCCTGCTCATCAAGTCAACGAAATAAGCGGGTGCGTTTGTCAAGCCAAAAGGCATGACAAACCACTCGAAGAAACCATCCGGGGTTTTGAACGCGGTCTTATCAATACTGTCTTCAGCCACTCTTAACTGATGAAACCCGGTAGCTAGATTTAGTTGGGAGAAAACCGATGCACCTACAAGCTAATCGAACAAGTCATCTATTCTTGGAAGTGGGTGCCTATTCTTCTTGGTCAGCTTGTTTAGCTCCCTATAATCAGCGCATAGGCGAAGCGAACCGTCTGCTTTGGTTGCGAATACTACTGGAGCACCCCATTCAGAAATACTCTTCCTTATAAACCCATTCTCAAGCAACTCTTTAACTTGCTTGCTGAGTTCTTTCCTCTCCCTTGAAGCCATGTGTCTAATGGGTAAAGCAACGGGTTTTGCATTATCAACGAGGTATATGCGGAAGTCTATCTCCTGCTTCGGAGGTAACCCCTTCACCTCTTCAAAGACATCCGAGTATTCACAGACTACTCTAACAGACTGCAAATTCTCAACAGACGGATCAATAAATTCTAGATAGCTAAGCATAACAGAGTTCATAGGATTACAAGAAATTTCGAGAGTGTTACCGAGGCAAGTCATGAGTCTAACCACTCTCGTTTCACAATCGAGAATGGCACCATTATTGGATAGCCAATCCATGCCTAGAATCAACCCAAGCCCGTGAATCCCAAAACATAGGCATTACATCTAA
Organism: Allium sativum; assembly: GCA_030737875.1. Taxonomy (NCBI): domain Eukaryota; kingdom Viridiplantae; phylum Streptophyta; class Magnoliopsida; order Asparagales; family Amaryllidaceae; genus Allium; species Allium sativum. The sequence goes on from CM060913.1 coordinate 832,246,459, forward strand.
ACCCCACACTTAGTATAGAAATTTCCAAATCCAAACAAATCATTGATAAATAAGTTGAGCCCCCAATTGGATTTGAAACAACCAAGGGATCCTCTACAAAACTGGTGTTTAGGTGCAGAGATTCAACTAAAGCAGTAGATATAAAAGAGTGTGATGTGCCAGAATCAAAGAGTGTACGAACAGGATGATCAAAAAGATAAACTAAACTCTCAACAGAAATATTTCTACCTCGTTCTTGCGGAGGTGCCATGAGAGCGTGAACCTGCCCTCCAGAAGTAGATCCAACTCTCTGCCCCTGCCCTTGCTTTCTTGGGCAGTCCTTAGCCATGTGTCCCGTCTCGTCGCAATGGAAACAGCCACCCATTTTCCTCTTCTTCTTTCTACAGTCCTTAACCAGATGTCCAGGAATGCCACAAAAATTACACTTCCTCTTGTCATGGATTTTTTTCTCTTCCCTCTCTTCTTGGAATTTATCTTCTTGCTCTATGATAATTCCACTTTCTTATCTTGAGGTACTTCCACCTTTATCTCCTTCTTGCCAACCTTATCTTCTTCTTATAACAGTGCCATGTCAACCAGTCTCTCATAAGTTGCACCCATAGGTATATGGGGCATAGCTACACTGTGCAGTGGCTCATTCAATACTTTAACAAAACGGAGAGCCTTCTTATGTGGAGTGTTCACTAACTCCAATCCGAACCTAGCCAGCTGGTTGAATTGGTTAACGTATTCCTTGACCGACATACTTCCCTATTTGAGAGCTAAGAACTTCTCCATCTGTAGGCTTCGTTCACCTTATGAGAGGAATTTCATTTCAAACCTCATTCTAAAATCCATCCAAGTTTCAACAACTTCCCACCAATAGGAAGCTTCGTCTTTGAGCAACAATACGGCCAATTGTATCTTCTGCATATCGTCCACTTCAAAGATAACAAACAAATCCTCGGTTTCTTTAAGCCAGTTTCTTGCTTCCACGAAGGATTCATTTCCATTGAAGTTCTTTCCGTCCATGGCTCAAAAGTTCCTACATATTTTTGAGAAAGCATTTGCACGGGGAGGAGGAGGAGGAACCGCAACAGCTAGGGGAGGAAGAACATCTGCTGGGCCTGCGACATTAGCCCTAGCCTCTAGGTACCTTCTGAACCAGCCAAGTACCGGCACACCCTCTGGAAGGTTAAGAACCCCGGACATGCTGAAACGAAAAAGGAAAGATTCAAAACAAATGATAGAAAGATAGTGCATATGGCTTTGGGGGATTATGCCTTTTAAAAAAAACAACACTTTTTCTTGAAAATTGCTTCTTTAAACCTCTTTTTGAAAAACAGTTTTCAAAATTTTTATCTGATCCGGTAAACCTTTGCTCTGATACCAAGTGAAACACCCCACCTCCGTTAAGGTCACTCACAAAGGGAATGCCTTAACTTTGGTGGAGCATTATAGGTAAAAGATACAGATAATTTACAAGACAGACATATATAAGCAGCTGAAAAAACGAAATTTATTTCATATGTGATTCATAACAAAAACATTACAGTAAACTGACTCAAAACAACTTCCAAATCATTACATCAAAATCTCTGTCTTAATTATAACATAAAGAAGCATAAAACACAGTAAAACTGCATAAATCCCCAAGTAGTAGTGTGTCCAAAGCCATAGCCAAAGAGAGGTTCCAAGCTATACATCACAGAGTCTTCAAGCTTAGAAAGATGAACGGTCCAAATTAAGATGAGTTATTACCTCTCTGGCTGCCTGAGGAGGGAAACGGAAGAAAAGAGAGTGAAAGAAAATGGGTCAAACATAAGTCTGGTAAGTCCAGTGATTATTCTGCATGTAAACTGGTAAGAGAACCATGACATGAATAAAGTGGACGCAGGACAATAACAAAGAAATAAGGTAACATAGGAAAAGGCAAGATAAACTAATCATACTATCGCACTCATATCCATATTCTCTGCACCTACTAGATATTTCAACTATCATCATGAGTTCAAACCCAGTGATCCCTTTTTATCGATCGCCTCCTACTCGCATGCATTTACTACTTGTGTCATACGACCCCACTCGATTGTAGATACCTGTGTTAGACCCACCATGGGGTGTATCAAATCCTATGGTGGAAACTCGACACGATTCAAGATGCACATTGTATAACTACTGATGCCCAGTGCCTGCTTTTTCTACGCCGGAGTATGTGCACGCCCATACTCTGTCGGAAACTACACCGACGCACCAACCACCGTTGTTTTGACCTCTTATAATCAGCCCAGTAATCGTACCCCACCCTGCCTAGTTCAGGGTACCACGATACATCTATGTGGGTTACTGCTGAAATGGGTCCCCGTTACTAGGGTTTCCTAATCAACATGTTAAATTGGTTAAGTGTCCAAGTTAACCTAACCCCACCCATCAGTTTAGTTAACATATTGTATTGGTTAAGTGTTGCCTTAATTAACTTAACCCTACCATTCCTGACTTAGCTATAATTCGTTCATTAAAGCACCAACCACTCACATTAGACAGGTATTGTTGCGGTCACTGGATGTGCCGGTTGGGTCCGGGCAGTTTTACACCGCAACTCAGTCTAACCTCGGGTTCTTTTGGGCTTGATGCACTAACCTCCCACATTAGATATATATTGTTACGGTTGCATGGATGTGCTGGGCGGTTCCGGGCAGTCTTACACCGTAACTCAGTCTAACCTCGGGTTAGGCATATTCGTCTTTTCTAAATTCACATATTTACCTTTTTATATTTATATGTAAATTATTGTCATTCAAGTCAAGCCCCACTTTCCCTTTTAAATCAAGTTCATAATTTTAGGTATAAAAATTTATACCACTTTATGTCATAAAACATTTACATGTTTATGAGCCAAATATGCCAATTATATGTAATTTCATGTTTTTCCCGAACGTTACCCCCGTTAAACGTTCGCATAAATCACATAAAATGTTAGGCTCGATACATAGCCTAACTTATACACAAAAGGGGAAAAAGAGGAACATGTAGTAATTCCAACATCATAAAAATATGGATCTAACTACACATGTGTATATGAATTCGGCATAAAACAATATACTTTTAATTATGAAATTGCAAATTTAGATCTACTCAACATGAATCGTGAAATTGGTGTTTTACGTAGAACTACATAAACTTAAAATTAGGCATGTAGCTGTGAACTTGCAAATTAGCATGTAGTTCTAATCATATATGTGAACATGATTGAACTTGCATAAACGTAGCAAAATTCCCAAATTGACATACAACATGTAGGTGTCATTACCAAATCATACAACATGAAATGTCATCGCCAAATTATACAACATGGTATGTCATCGCCAAATTACACAACGTGATATGCCATCGCCAAATTATACAATATAATATGTCGTCGCCAATTTATTCAACATGATATTTCATTGCCAAAGTATACAACATAATATATCGTCGCTAAATTACACAACATATATGTCATTGCCAAATTATACAACATATGGATTCATTGCCAAGCATTTAACATTTATCATCAAATTACATACAACATGATCACAAACTTAACATGATAAGAGTCATAGTCTTAATCAATTCAGTTTTAACAAAAAGGATAGGCATAAATTTAAATTAGGTGTTGTTCTACACCCAGTTATTTAGTCACGATTCTAATATCATTTAGGTCTAAATGATAACTGGACTTACAAAAAGGAGACTAGTCTTGTGTTCTGGGATCTGTATTCTGAAACTGAATAGCTCTCCTTTGTTGTAGATGTTGAATTCTCTTAGTTGAATTAGATTTGATTTGTAATTCCTAACTTGCTTTCTAGTTGAAGGAAAATGGCAGCTACTCTAGGTTGAGTATTGACAGCATGACGGTCTTAGGAATATTTTTGTGTGGCTTAGGGTTTAGATTTAGGTTGCTTATATAGAAGTTTGATTTAATAGGAGCCGTCAGATCAACCTAGGGCAAATCAAAGCCATTCAAACCTAAGAGAACCAACCAAAACTTGCCACATAAGCCTTTATGACTCAGAAATCGTCACATAGATAAACACGTCAGGTTTCAGATCAGGCCCGAGGGGGAGGTCGACCTGTATGGGGGGGAGGTCGACCCCCTGGTCGACCTGGCCTTGGGCGGGAAAATTCCCGCCCAGCTTGCATTTGCTTTTGATTTCGAAATTTGAATTTTCTGAACTTCAATCTGGGATGTTTATTTAAATTCTTGAATCTTCTGAAGGTCATAACTCCTTCATACGGAGTCCGATTTACACAAACTCAGAATCTATCTCAAGCAGAATTCTGAGACGAACGCAATGGCATAACCTGTCTCCCTTAATTCTCACATTTGTAATTAATTATTCTTTAATTCGTTACTTTAATGTTTACATAAAAAACGGGGTGTTACAATATCTCATGTTTTGGTAAATTTAATTACCATTCATTTATTCAAATCTAATTGAAGATTTGTTAAAACTCTAGCTCAGTTTTAATTTCACAAATCATTACCTAATGATTATTCAACTTTCTGGAAATGAATCCTGTCTTTTACTGGGTCAAAGAACCAATGTCATTTAAAACAATGTTCGCGATAAACCCAAAATCATCTTCCATTTAATATGGAACCTTCATGAAAATCCGATCAGTCGTAATTGATATAATTTCCATATCAAATTAATACTATAAGTGGAATTATAGCAAAGCCTTTTTAAATTCCATATATAGTAATGGTCTTCCTTTACAGAAGCTCATATCGATTATTACCAAATCGAATTTCATTCAATTCCAACTTAATATATTAAATTAGAAAACTTTACTTTGGAAAATTCCATTAATCTTAATTACAAGATTATAAATTCCAAATTATATCCTCACCGTCCGTTGGGTTAAAGAACAAATGTTATTTAAAACATTGTTCACGATAAACCCAAAATCCAATTTGATATTTGTAATGACCCATATTTTTGTCAATTTATTTTGAACATTTAAATTGTTTTAAATGTTGTAATGGAAATATAAATGGAAATTTATATGGAATTTATGAATTTAAACGAATTTTTAATGTACAGTTTATAATATAATTTAAATAGTTTATTTTATTATATTTCTGAGATCGTAGCGCATTATTCGATATGACGATATTCCTATTTTTTTTGTCCGTAGATGTCGTAAATGAACGAAATTTCTGCATAGTCGGTACTGCGATAACTTTAACAAATATATAAAGGTGAATGGCCCATGTTTCGCACACAGATAATGATTGGAGTTATAGCTACATTGAATATTGATTGGTTTGTGTGATATTTCTACCTTCAATTGATATGTGTCTATAACAGGTAACTGTATGGAAGATATTCATTTCATGGTTTCCAAATATGCAGACTAACATAACTAACGATACCAAATGGACAAATAAAACATTTGTTCAATTAACATGTATTACACATTTCTTATTGTAAATTAATTAATGATTTCATCCTTCTGAATATGCAGTTCCTCAACAATGAAACTTTAGAATTTGTCCATCCATCTACAGGCACTTTACCATTTATATCATAAGCAACCAGATAAGAACCTGTAGTATAATTACATATATCATCTTTAGCAATTATTTATATACATGGGCCGTATCAAAACAAGCAAACAAAATACAAACACTGCACTGATCCTAATACATCTATTTTTCAAACCGCACCTTTGCCTAGGATAATATATAAAGTATCTTAGCGTGTAGGATTCACAGAGCGTGCCCCCAACAGCTTTTTTCATTTCTTGTTCCCCAAACCAGTGCTTATCGTGCGTTCCAAGTTGTTGTATTCCATGTCAGTCAAGGCGTTTCTTCTTTAAACACTGTATGCATTCAGTCTCGTTCTCATTTCCAAAATAAAAAAAAGAAACCTTTTCTTCATCCAAACGTATGAAGAGGGAAAAATCGCACTTCTAAATTAGAGAATAAATCAAACTCGTAACCTAATTAATTGATTTTGGTTCACCGGACTCGTTAAACTCTGCTCTTCTTCGTTGTATGCTTTGATTGGGTTCGAACAGAATACTTTTGCTTCAGGGTTTTTCCCAGCGTGGATTAGGGCTCGTAGTGGCCATTTTTGAAGCGTCGAAGGGGAGTTCCAAGGACTGTGAGTGGCTGTTTTTGGCAAAGTTGGTGTATTTCATTGCAAATAGTCTGTTGTGCTCTTGTACAGTACGGATGCAAGATGGGCTGTGGAAAGTGAGCTGTTATGTAGCTGTCTTCATTCAGACAGCACGGTGGAGGTCTTGATGTCGCGTTGGGGTAGGGCGCGAGTCAAGATTAGTGGTCCTCACAGTGTTGAGCTTTGTGAGGATGAGGTTGACAAGGATTTTGCTGTGGTTGGGTGAATAGTTTGTGGATGATGCAAATTGTTATTTCTGTACATAAAGGAGGGACGATTTTAGTTTGTGTTCGATACTGGAAGGAGATGAAGCAAGCACATTTTGTCAAAGGAATTACAAACCTGAAGGAAGAGATGAGTTGTTTTGGACAAAAGGGAGTACATGGGTTCATGTTAAACACTCTAACCTTTTATAAAGGGTAATTGAAGATTTAAAGGAAGGTTGGTGGTATTTTCAAAAAGGGAACTCAAGTTTCTGCGTTTTGGCAAAATGGAGTATCAGATATTGAAGGGTTAGAGAGGCTCAATCATGTTAGTTATTTAACAGGCTTATGCTGGAAAACGATATGAGTCAAAGGCATCAGGTTATTGGAATAAATTGAAAAGGTAACGGGGTAATCACATGATTTGCGGATTAGGATTATAATTAGATATTTAATAAATTAAGTAGAATTTAAACCAAGTTAAATAAATGCAAAAGTTATAATGTTTGTAATTGTTTCATTCATGGATAGAATCCGACAGAACCGTTCACATTTTATTCGTAAGTACAAGACCGTCATTTTGGAACTGATGGGACTACGAACAGGACCACTAGAATTTCGTAAGAAAAATCAAATGTTGTTGATTTTAAATGAAACCAAAGCAGAACCATGAATTGCAAAACAAGGTGAGTAAACTTACTAACTCTAACTCGTTTATATTTTTATGTAAACGAGTTTTAAATTTATTTATGGTATTTTATATTGTGTCATGATTATTTGGATGAATGGTTGATAAATTGGTTGAATTGATTGATATAGATATATCACTGATCTTTAATAATTATGTCTACCATGATATTTCATATAGGATGTGAAATTACTATTACTGATGTTATTTATGTTAATTAACATCCGTGGATGCAGGGAAACAGGTTGGAGGGATCCAACTAGATTCCTCAACATTTCTATTACGATTTTTATTGATTGTGATATATGATGTGTTACATAACTCATGATTAGATATGTTGTGTTTGGTTTACCCTGGACCTAGAATTTGGTATTTAAATACCATAAAATAGTTTCTAATATAGAAAATGAAATTTGAGTTTTAAAAAGGGGAATTTATTTCCAAAAATAGAAATGTAATTTCGAATAGAGTTGAAACTAAAAACATGTAAATGGAGAAAACAAGAATTTGTATATAAATGAGAGTATAAATTAAGTGAATTATTTATCATTGAATAAATTGAATTTATATGGAAAAATGGAAAATGGTTTTGAAACCAATATTTGAAATTAATTTGAATTTAACGAAGGGTGTTAAATATTAGCTAATCTTCGATTAACTATAATTAAAGTAATTATCGAATTGGTTAGTATTAATAAAACTATTATTTAATAAGCTTTTGAAAGTGATAATTATACTATTTTTAGCAAAGTTAACTATTTTTAATATAGTAAATAATTAAATTAATTATTATTTTAATTAATAACAATTAAAATAATGAGTTTAACTCGAGATTCAATTAAGAAATGATTTAGTGGCATTATAGTTTGATCAAGGAGGTGATAAGAGTTTCAAAAAGGGATTTGTAATCCAAGTTTTAAATGAGATTTGTAAACGGGATTTGTCGGTAAATGTAGATATCTAAATAAAGCTTTGTCTAAATTTTTAAATTAAGTAAAGAAATTTCAATGGAAAAAACTTTTAAGGAAGATGGTTAATAGGTTAATAATAGACTAAAATGTGTTAATGGTTTTAGAATGAAATCTAAGCTAGGTGGTGAAAAGACGGTAAACGGATCAGTATAAGTGATTAATCCAAACAAGCTTTAAATGAGGTTTTTAAAACCAAAGTGATGACTTTAATTGAATTAAGCAAAGCACTTTAGTTGAAATAAAAATTTTGAACGCAAAGGAAAACACATAAGATAGTATTGTGTTAAACATTGATAAATAGATTTTTGAAATAAAATCCAAGGAAAGAGGTTTTGTTGTAAAGAAGGTGGAAAGCGGATTTTTATCCTTATATAACCTTTATCTTATGGGTTTTCGACAAACAGAATGGTATAGTCTACATTCTTAAATCCAGACATTTTGACTATCTTTTAAAAATGAACAACGGAAATGTGTGCATCGCACACGGTACTTTATTCGAAATAGCGATTATAACGCTACTGTTATAATAGATGTTTTGTAAAGCTAAACAGCGATTTTAACGCTACTATTTTAATAAATGTTCTATAGAGCCAAACAACAATTGTAACGCTATCATTGAAATAAATGTTTTATAAATTAAATAGTTGGAAACAGCGATTATAACGCTACCGTTATAATCAGTGTTTTTCCGTAAAGGAAGTGGATTCTTAGATTGAATCCGAGAGTCGCGTGAGCAATGTTTTGTTGGAAGTTTAAGCTTTGACTATTTCAAAATTGAGAATGTCGTTCAATTAAGGTCTGAGAGGTAATTATACCCCAACTTGATTGACTTCATGATTGATGGAGGAATAGTTAAGGTTCGATAGTGAAAATTGGTTAGGAATATGTTTAGTTAATAAATGATTAATGATTTGAATTATAATAACGATGTTTTATAAAATCGGGTTAATTTAAAGGATTTTGAAATGTTTCCTAAATAAAATGAAAGATATTTTCTATAGAAAATGAAATTAAGTGGGTTAATGAGAAGTTAAGGAATGAAATATGGAAATATTTTCCAAATGGCAAATAACGTATATTCTAAATATAGAAAATGAGAATTCATTAAAAATGGGAATATTTTCCAACTGTGATAAAAGATATTTTCCCAGAATAAATAAAATAAATAGTTATAGAATATGGAAATGTTTTTTTCAAGAATTGTGAAAGAAAAGGGGTTTTGAGGAATATCTGGGAAACAGAAATTGAAAAAGAAATTCATTTAATGGGGCCCAGTTTTGCTTGATGGTTGAACAGTAGAATTTCCATTTGGAAATAGGATCGTTGGTTGTATGGATGTTTTTCTTTGATAGTTAAATCACCGGCTATTAAAGTTTGATTTATTTTATACCCTCGTTGTCAATACAGATAGACCGAGATCAGGTTATTACCTGAAAACCACTCTGTATTGGCATAAGGGTTACAAATCAACTCATGCTGAAGATAATTGAAGATGGTGTAAAGTGCAAGGGTTGTTCATCCAATCCTAGGTAGAAATTGCCCTAGATGGATTGATGGGATAGTGCCTTCGGTTTGTCCAGTCTCAGGACAACGTATATGGACGAGTGTTTGATGATGTGACATTCAAAGTAAATGATGGCAAAATGTGCTAAAGGATAATCATGACCTCAAACCTCAATAACTGGGAAATGACAGAAATCAGGAAGGCAGCATGGCCATGTGGGTCATTCCCATTAGGGGTATTATTACCTAATCTAGAGAAATTTCATTTGCTTCTTATTCTATTCGTTGTTGTATGCTTTCGGTAACGGTTGTTGATCACTACCGTTGGTGATAATATGCACGATACACTCAAGTTAAATGAGTGGTCAGCCATGTGTGGGCCGGGTTGCAAGACGTTCTTGTTGAACCCAGTGTATTCCCCTCTAGAGATACACTATCGGAAGGTGATTCCATACCTTGTCATGTTGGAAATCCAATCTCCAATCAGCACCCTACGGTGTTCGATTTTATATTATATATGGAGTGTGAGATGCAAGCGTTCCACTAGATTCTATTTATTTGATGTAGACACTATTATAATATCACCGGATTTGATATCAAAAATATTTTGGTTATTGTAAGGTAAAAAAACATCCGTGTTTATGTGTGGATCGCTCTTACGATTATCATTTTTTTCGAAAGAATTTTGAAAGTTAAACAAATGGTTGGAGTTTACTCACACCAGTCCCATGACTGGCCCAGAGTTTATTTTTTTTGTTTTCCTAAACTCTTGGGTGCTCAAATTTGTACGGGCAGCCAAGTAGTCGGGATTTTACCGATTCAATTGGAGGAGCTTGAAGTAGGAGACTTCATCAGTTAGATATAGACTACCATATTTTCCGCTATGTACTATGTTGTATCTGGAAACAGGTGTTTATAACTGTTCCAGGAATAACCGTGGTGCTCTGATAATGGTATGTATATACAGTTATTGATTTGTGTTTCAAAAGTTATGTTATTTAATATATGTTATTCGTTCCGCGGTGAGATTTTTGTTCTTCCTTTTCTTGTATTCTAATTCTTCTTTCTTTCTATTTCTCATCCTCTAACTTCTTTCTACTAATGATTCATATTTTTGTGCAATTTTGGTTGGACGTGTGGTGTTATCAGTCGACTCAAATTGTATGGAAATTCGGGCCATTACAGTTGGTATCAGAGCTGAAGGTTGAGTAGTAACCTTGGCTCTGTGGCGTAATTCAATAGAGATGGGGTTAGTAATACCCTAGATTAAATTTGAGTGCATATATATAAGCGCATATTTGTAGATTTGATATAAAATTGTTTTTTATTGTGTTGATTGGTTTGTTGAGTGGTTTATGAATTCTGGTCGATACAGGATGTACAACTTTATCGATAGGTGTTTCTAAACTCTCAAACAAAGCAATTCGATATAGTATTGTTTTAAAAGAGGGTAAACGAAATAATTTTACCGAAAGATTATTTTGATATAAAGAAATAATTTTCTAGAATTATTGGTTGTTATATGTTGTTATAATCAAATAAGATTATAATGTTAATATGAGTGTATATATAATCAAATGGGATTTTTATAAGAATGGAATATACAAATAAACTGAACTACAATTGGATTCAGTTCGAAATTGGAATTTAAGTTCCGGATATTTAGAAATATTTTCTAAACTATATTCAAAGGTAATATAGCATTATTTAGAAGGGGTTTTGGAAATAGAATCGATTTAAAGGATTTTTTGAAAATAATTAAGCAATGAAATCACTTCAGGGGCGAGAAAATAATTCTGATAATGGGTTGCGACATTATCAGTATCCATTTTCGAGTTTCTAAGTGACGGATTGCTACCATAATAGATTTACTAATGGAAATTATTTGAGAAAAATAAAGATGTTTTAGAAATTCAAATGTTTGAATTGAATTGATTATAAATATGTGTATATAAATATATATAATTAGTTTGAAATAAAACCCAGGAATTTGAATTTTGAAACTAAAATTTAACTTGTATAAGTTGAATAGATTGAAATGGTAAAAATGTATCAAATGAATTGAAATTTAACTTAAGTTAAGATTAATAAAATTGGATCGAATTAGAAATAATTCCGAATGAAATAATAAAAAGAGAAATGTTGAGATTGGAATTAATAAAGTGAATTCGATTTATGAATAAACAAGTTGAATATATGTTGGATGTTGTTATTTGGAAATAAATTATGATGGAATTGAACTCAAGCAGAATAAGAGGGTTGATTTTTGAAAATAGAACTCGGTTTGGATTAATGAATAGAAGTGAACTAATCAGAAAGTTAAAGACCAAAGGATGGATTGATTTGGTTGCGAATGGAAATAAATATGTATGTTGAGCAGGTATTGTATGGAAGCAAATGAAAGATATAGAGTTGAATGCCCGACTAAAAGCTACATGTTTACAATATTACTTGGGTTTGATGGTTTTATGAGCCTATGGGGCAAGCCGCTTGGCTTTTTGGTTTTCTTTTGTATTGGAGAAGGCTTAGAAAGGCGAGTTGTGGTTGTACGGATTGAACCGTGCAAAGGAGATGCTGGCGAAATTTTTCCAAAACTAAAAAGTTAGAAAATTTTCAAGAAATTTTTGATATTTTAAAATCGAATTGTTAATTGTAATTAAAATAAGAAAACCAGAATTGGTTAATAAAATTTCAAGTGGAATAATGAAATTGATAAATGTATTTAAAATCAATTAGAATGGGTGTGAATATGCAGAAGAGCATATGGGTTAAAGACGAGAAAGTGATGATGGATTGTCCAAAAATGGTGGACAAATCATATCGAAAAAATTATGAATGGTCGAGTATTGGTATGAGAATTCGAAGGTCGGGTAAGAATTGGGTTATGAAGATATGGCATATAAGATTTCAACTAAATAGGTTATGAGGAGTTAGAGTTATAGAATTTTTACTTCTTAGCAATTTCGAGGACGAAATTATTTTAAGGGGAAAGGAATGTGACGACCCAGATTTTCGCCGATTTATTTTGAACATTTAAATTGTTTTAAATGTTGTATTAGAGATATAAATGGAAATTATATGGAATTTATGAATTAAAACGAATTTTTAATGTACAATTTATAATATAGTTTAAATAGTTTATTTTATTATATTTCTGAGATCGAAGCGCATTATTCGATATGATGATATTCCTATTTTTGTCCATAGCTGTCGTAAATGAACAAAATTTCTGCATAGTTGGTACTGCGATAACCTTAACAAATATATACGGGTGAATGGCATGTGCTTCGCACATGGATAATGATTGGAGTTATAGCTACATTGAATATTGATTGGTTTGTGTGATATTTCTACCTTCAATTGATATGTGTCTATAACAGGTAAACTGTATGGAAGATATACATTTCATGGTTTCCAAATATTTAAACTAACATAACTAACGATACCAAATGCGCGAATAAAACATTTGTTCAATTAACATGTATTACACATTTCTTATTGTAAATTAATTAATGATTTCATCCTTCTGAACATGCAGTTCCTCAGCAACGAAACTTTAGAATTTGTCCATCCATCTTCAGGCACTTTACCATTTATATCATAAGCAACCAAATAACAACCAGTAGTATAATTACATATATCATCTTTAGCAATTATTTATAAACATGGTCATATCAAAACAAGCAAATAATATACAAACACTGCACTGATCCTAATACATCTACTTTTCAAACTGCACCTTTGCCTACGGATAATATATAAAGTACCTTAGCGTGTAGGATTCAAATGGCATGCCCCCAACGGTTTTTTTTTCATTTCGTGTTCCTCAAACCAGTGCTTACCGTGCATGCCAAGTTGTTGTATTCCGTGCCAGTCAAGGCGTTTCTTCTTTAAATACTGTATGCATTCAGTCTCGTTCTCATTTCCAGAATTAAAAACGAAACCTTTTCTTCATCCAAACGTATGAAGAGGGAAAAGCCGAACTTCTAAATTAGAGAATAAATCAAATTTGTAACCTAATCAATTGATTTTGGGTTCACTAGACTCATTAAACTGTACTCTTCATCGTTGTATGCATTGATTGGGTTCGAACAGAATACTATTGCTTCAGGGCTTTTCCCAGCGCGGATTAAGGCTCGTGGTGGCCATTTTTGAAGCGTCGAACGAGAGTTCCACGGACTGCGAGTGGCTGTTGTTGGCTAAGTTGGTGTATTTCATTGCAAAAAGTCTGTTGTGCTCTTGTACAGTATAAATTATGTGAATTATTTATCATTGAATAAATTGAATTTATATAGAAAAATGGAAAATGGTTTTGAAACCAATATTTGAAATTAATTTGAATTTAACGAAGGGTGTTAAATATTAGCTAATCTTCGATTAACTATAATTAAAGTAATTATCGAATTGGTTAGTGTTAAATAAAATATTATTTAATAAGCTTTTAAAAGTGATAATTATATTATTTTTAGAAAAGTTAACTATTTTTAATATAGTAAATAATAAAATTAATTGTTATTTTAATTAATAATAATTAAAACGATGATTTTAATTGGAGATTCAATTAAGAAATGATTTAGTGGCATTATAGTCTGATCCAGGAGGTGATAAGAGTTTCATAAAAGGATTTGTAATCCAAGTTTTAAATGAGATTTGTAAACGGGATTTGTCGGTAAATATAGAGATTTAAATAAGGCTTTGTCTAAAATTTTAAATTAAGTAAAAAACTTTCAAGGAAGATGGTTAATAGGTTAATAATAGACTAAAATGTGTTAATGGTTTTAGAATGAAATCTAAGCTAGGTGGTGAAAAGACGGTAAACGGATCAGTATAAGTGATTAATCCAAACAAGGTTTAAATGAGGTTTTTAAAACCAAAGTGATGACTTTACTTGAATTAAGCAAAGCACTTTAATTGAAATAAAAATTTTAAACGCAAAGGAAAACACATAAGATAGTTTTGTGTTAAACATTGATAAATAGATTTTTGAAATAAAATCCAAGGAAAGAGGTTTTGTTGTGAAGAAGGTGGAAAGTGGATTTTTATCCTTATATAACCTTTATCTTATGGGTTTTTGACAAACAGAATGGTATATGTCTGCATTGTTAAATCCAGACATTTTGACTATATTTTAAAAATGAACAATGGAAGCGTGTGCGTCGCACACGGTACTTTATTCAAAACAGCGATTATAATGCTACTGTTATAATAGATGTTTTGTAAATCTAAACAGCGATTTTAACGCTGCTATTATAATAAATGTTCTATAAATCTAAACAGCGATTGTAACGCTATCGTTGAAATAAATGTTTTATAAATTAAATAGTTGGAAACAGCGATTATAACGCTACCATTATAATCAATGTTTTTCCGTAAAGGAAGTGGATTCTTAGATTGAATCCGAGAGTCGCGTAAGCGATGTTTTGTTGGAAGTTGTGATCTTTGACTACAATTAAGGTCTGAGAGGTAATTATACCCCTACTTGATTGACTTCATGTTTGATGGAGGAATAGTTAAGGTTCGATAGTGAAGATTGGTTAGGAATATGGTTAGTTAATAAATGATTAATGATTTGAATTATAATAACGAGATTTTATAACATCGGGTTAATTTAATGGATTTTGAAATGTTTCCCAAATAAAATGAAAGATATTTTCTGTAGAAAATGAAATGAAATGGGTTAATGAGAAGTTAAGGAATGAAATATGGAAATATTTTCCAAATGGTAAATAACGTATATTTCTAAATATAGAAAATGAGAATTCATTAATATATGGAAATATTTTCCAACTATGGTAAAAGATATTTTCCCAGAATAAAGAAAATAAATAGTTATGGTAAATGGAAATGTTTTTTTCAAGAATCATGAAAAAAAAGCGGTTTTGAGGAATATCTGGGAAACAGAAATGTAATAAGTAATTCATTTAACTGGGCCCGGTTTTGTTTTATGGTTGAATGGTAGAATTTCCATTTGGAAATAGGATCGTTGGTTGTATGGATGTTTTTATTTGATAGTTAAATCATCGGCTATCAAAGTTTGATTTATTTTATACCCCCGTTGTCAATACGGAGAGACCGGGATCGGGTTATTACCTGAAAACCACTCCATATTGGTATAAGCGTTACGAATCAACTTATGCTGAAGATAATTAAAGATGGTGTAAAGTGCAAGGGTTGTTCTGCCAATCCTAGGTATAAATTGCCCAAGATGGATTGATGGGATAGTGCCTTCGCTTTGTCTAGTCCCAGGATAACGTATATCGACGAATGTTTGATGACGTGACATTCAAAGTAAATGATGGCAAAATGTGCTGAAGGATAATCGTGACCTCAAGCCTCATCAAACGGGAAATGACAGAAATCGGGCAGGCAACATGGCCATGTGGGTAATTCCCATTAGGGGTATTATCACCTGATCTAGAGAAATTTCATTTGCTTCTTATTCTATTTGTTGTTGTATGCTTTCGGTAACGGTTGTAGATCACAACAGTTGGTGATAATATGCTCGATACACTTAAGTTAAATGAGTGGTCAGCCATGTGTGGGCCGGGTTGCAAGACGTTCTTGTTGAACCCAGTGTATTCCCCTCTAGAGATACACTATCGGAAGGTGGTTCCATACCTTGTCATGTTGGAAATCCAATCTCCAGCAAGCGCCCGACGGTGTTCGATTTTATATTATATATGGAGCGTGGGATGCAAATGTTCCATAAGATTCTATTTATTTGATGTAGACACTATTATAATATCATCGGATTTGATATCAAAAATATTTTGGTTATCGTAAGGTAAAAACCATCCGTGCTTATGTGTGGATTGGTGTTACGATTATCATTTCTTTCGAAAGAATTTTGAAAGTTAAACAAATGGTTGGATTTTACTCACACCAGTCCTATGACTGACCCAAGGTTTATTTTCTTTGTTTTCCTAAACTCTTGGGTGCCCAAATTTGTACAGGCAGTCAAGTAGTCAGGATTTTACATATTCAATTGGAGGAGCTTGAAGCAGGAGACTTCATCAGTTAGATATAGACTACCATATTTTCCGTTATGTACTATGTTGTATCAGGAAACAGGTGTTTATAACTGTTCCAGGAATAACTGTGGTGCTCTGATAATGGTATGTATATACAGTTACTGATTTGTGTTTCAAAAGTTATGTTATTTAATATATTTTATTCATTTCGCTGTGAGATTTGTGTTCTTTGTTTTCTTCTATTCTAATTCTTCTTTCTTTCTATTTCTCATCCTCTAACTTCATTCTACTAACGATTCGTATTTTTATGGAATTTTGGTTGGACGGTGGTGTTATCAGTCGACTCAAATTGTGTGGAAATTCGGGTCGTTACAATATTTAATATAAGGCTCCGAATAGAAATAATATTGGCTTATATTCAACATCAAATTCTTAAACCAACAGGTATCGTATTGGGAATAACGATATCTGTGTCTTCCAAATTCCTCAACGATATCCATATAATCACGGAATGCAATATCGAAATATTCCGAAGATTATTTCCATTTAAATCCTTTCCACTTCATTCGCTGGAAAATTTAAATCCATTTCAATCTAATTTATTATTTCTAAAAATCATTGGATTATTATTTTGTTTAGTAACTAGTTCATTCAGATAAAAATATCTTTTATCTTTTCAAATATGGAATTTTTCATCCAAAATACTTCCAAATCATTTATTATGATTTACCCAATTTTTCCATAAATTTATTAAGGCCTTTACAGTCGGTTTCCAATAACGGCCACCAAACTGCATTCATAGCGACCTTTTCTGAAACTGATTTGGACATAATTTGAAATCCAACTGTTCAAATTTAAATCTCTTATATTCGTTGGAAAGAACATTTCGATACGAACCCAACGGTTCTGGTTTTAGGAGAATCCGATGGTCAGATCTCCCGTTACATCAATTTGAAGTTAATGGTTGAAATTCGAACAGTCGATGCACGACGCGTTTTATTCAAACCTATATATATATCGCCTATTTCAATTCAAAACGTATTTTTATAAATTGTTTATAATTCATTTTAAAACGATTTCAACTTCCATTTCAATTTTAAATCAAATTTGAATATTCCATATTAATATAATTTTAAAATGATAATATTTTCAAAATATCTGATTTTGAAATCCATTCTTTTCGATATTCATTATAAAATGAATAAAGTCGATCGATAAACCCGTTCGAGTCAAAATGGTGTTTATCTACTTAACTCGACTTCATATATTCCAATATTTTCATGTCCATCCAAAATCAAATATCAAAATCATATTTTAATTCTTTACTGAATATTGTCTTAAAATATTCGTTCATATTCTTAATCGGAATGCGACTTAATCAATTACTATATAATTTCAGTTATATAGATTTCGTACATCGCACGTATTCAACAATAATGATAAATAATCATTAAACATTCTTACATCATCCAGAGTGTATTCTACAACTGTATAAGCGTTAAAATAAATAAATAATGCTCACTACAGTCTGTCAACCCATCATTGACATACAACTAATTATTGGGATTAGTGTATGTCAAATATCATCCCAATACCCGTGTGGGTTTTTCAAACAACAATCGATTCAAATTAATCACTGGTTAATAAATTTAACCAATTCTAATTCTATTCGAATTATTTTTCTACTTAACCAATTTTCACTGTTTAAATTATAAACAGATATTTATAATTTAATTTCAACTACCACATTAATGTTAACATTATTTTTAATATGTTAATCATCAAAATCACAACATAATACAGTCAATTAAATCATCCATGGTTTTCAAACAACAATAAATGTAAGCTAACAAGCACCGTATAACTGTTTATGATAATTAAAACAGATAAAAATCAACACAGGCAATTGCTACATTCAGTTATAAAATAAATAACTGTACAAATATTTTAGTTAGAGAATTCATTCATTCGTTTTCGCTCCGCCATTCATTATTTGATGATGGTTTTAGCTATATTGAACTGGACATTTAATTTAGTCGAAAATTCTAACTTCTTCCAAATTCCTCCCAGTTCGTTCTGAAATGTAGAGCTTTTAAATTTTTCGTTCGAATTCCTAATCAAACCCAACGACTATCTTTCCCAGCTTAATACCCCCATTTCGGACACAATGGGATATGTTTCATAAGCAAATTTGACTGTTTCGATTAGTCTTCATCAAAATTAAAATATAAATTAATATAACGGTCAATGATGAATTTAAACGTACATTTTAATTTATCGGGGCCACATACTGACTCCAAAATTTACAAAAATTAAATCTAACTATCTTTCGACAGTACGGTCCTAAAAAAAATTAGTTATGTCGATTTTGGAGACCGTTTCAAAACTGGCCTTTTTCTAGTCGATTAAATTCAAACTGAAATTACAAAACACGTTTAAATTTACTGCGCTCACATATTAATTCCAAAAATTATGAAATTTTAAACCTAACAATAATTTGACATTCCAGATCCAACAAAATTGGTTTCATAAAAAATGGAGGTCATTTATAAAATGGCTATTTTTAAGGGCTATATATAATTAAAAAAATATAAATTTCGTAGCGACTATTTTAAATTTTAAACTGGACATAACTTTCAATTTATATCATGAAATCTAAAATTTTCACATTTGTTAGAAAGATATAGTAAAATAGATTCTAACGTTTCTTGTTTTACTGAAATCCGACTAATACTGAATTTTATACATTCATTTGAAATTTAAAATTGAATTTTCAAACTACCGAGTCATTTCAAGATCGTTTTAATTAAATATTAAATTTATATGTTCTAACTTCGATTTAAATGAATTTCAAATTGTTAATTCTCAAATTAAATCATTTTTAATCTTTAAAATCCATTCAATTAAAAATAAAATTTTAAATTGGTTCAGAAGTTCCGGGTTGTTACAGCATGCAAGTAAATAACGAGCCATTAGACTACGATTTTGTTGATTTGGAAGATATATCTGCTGAAGATAGTGATGAGAATGAAATGGAAGTACCCCTTCATGATGACTTATGTACAAACCATTTAATGGCAAAGTCAATTGTTGTAGATATGCAATTTAAAAATGAGATATTTTCTACATTATGTGTGCAAAACGGTTTCAAAATCGATATGATCTTTGAAACGAAAAAAAATTCAAACAACAATTAAGGTGAACGATCAATCCTTCATGTTGTCTCCTTCAAACCTATAAAATCGAGTAAAACCAAATATACTGCTATCTGTAATATTGATGTTAATTGTCCATGGAGAATACATGTGACTAATACAAAAAAATACAAGCAAAGTTGGTGGACTGTAATAAAATATCCAAGCGAACACAAATGTGTGAATCCAACGGCTAACTCAAATCACAAGCAGACAACGTCGTCATTTTGGTTTTGAAAATTTTACCATTTGTTAAATCAGATTTGAATATAACCGCTAGTGTTGTACAGGTTTTAGTGGAGGAACAATTGTTTGTTAAAATTAGCTATATGAAGGCGTGGAGAGCGTTGAGTAAAGCCATCGATAAAAATATGTGGTAATTGGGCGGAATCATATAACACCTTAAGGTAATATTTCATGGAAATTGCAAGAACAAATCTGAGAAGCGTAGAGAAAGTATTATGGACAACGTTGGAGTGTTTGAACGTGCTTTTTGGGCATTTGGACCATGTATTGAAAGTATGCACATTGTCCTCCATTACTGTGTATTGGTGATACATATTTATATGGAAAGTACAAAGGAATATTGCTAGTAACTACTTTTGTTGACGCGGATGACCATCTATATCCTTTGGCTTATGCGATTGTTGGGTCAGAATCTGCGGATAGTTAGGGTTGGTTTTTTTTCTTGCATGTGCCACTTTATTCGTACCATTACCGATCGTCGAATTACTTTTATTTCTGATAGAATGAAGAGAATACCGATTGCGTTGGAAACAAAGTGGTGTTTACCTCATAAGTACCGTTTTTGTGCTAGACATCTCAAGATTATCTTTCAAACAGCTAATTTTAAAGACAAAAGACTGACCGAGCTATTTTATATTGCAGCTTGCGCTTCGGAGGAAGTCGAATTCCTTAAAATTTGTGATGAAATAATGAACATTAGCGAAAGGGCACATAATTGGATTGAAAAATGTTTGCATGGGAAGGAGGAAATTTGGGCTCTTTGCAAAGAAGATGGTGGTCGATTTCATGTAATGACCACAAATGCTTCAAAAATCGTTAATGGTGTATTGAAAGGGGCTCGATAATTGCCAGTGAAAGCATTGGTTGCTCGTACTTTTTTCGATCAGTAGATTACTTTTGTTAACGAAGAGAAACAACGCGAAGTCTTCAAACCAAACTTACACCTAAGTGGGAAACAAAGATTGCTAAATGAGCCGATGAAGTAAGACACTCTAAGATTATTCAATTTAACCTGGTAGAATGGTCAGTGGTGCATTATTTTGGGGATGAATTCAAAGTGCTTATCAACGATGACACTTACTCTTGTACATGAAATATTCCTTTACTACGGTATTTACCTTGTATGTATGTAATGGCGGCTTGTTCGTCAGTTTCAACTGGAGCTAATAGAGCTCATCATGATTTTGCTTTACCGTATTATACAGTGGCGAAATATCTAGTTGCGTACACCCCGAAATTACAAACCGTTAGAGATAAGTGATATTAGTCGTTAATGGATAATCAGCAGGTACTGCCTCCTACAGTGAAAAGGCCGCCTGGACGGCCAAAGTCCACCAGATTCAAAAATAATATAGAAGAAGTCAGACTTCAAAAGGAAATAGGGACAACAAATGCGGTGTCGCGGGTCATAAGAAGAATCGTTGTACTTTAGTTATATAAATTCGAGTATTTGGATTATATTCGTAGTATGTGAAACTTTCTAGTATTGCATAATTCATTTGAGTTTCATTCATAACTAATATGACATAATTCAGTACATAATTATTCAGCATGTTACATAAAGTTCGCATTAAATAGAGTTACAATGCATTCATATTATTGTTATTTCCTATTACTTGGTCGAGCACCTGATCCACTGGGAAGGTACTCTGTAAAGTTGTACTCTCGATTCATCAACACGTTCCGGTACTCTAAAATTTGCTTATGCAATCGTTTATTCTTTGCTTGCATCTCCAATGCGTATTCAACCCCTCTAGGATACATCTCAGGATCCAACCATTTGAAAAAATTACAACATTGAATTTGTTTAGGACGAATTTTATGATCCTTAAAATATTCACAGTAGTAGAAGTGACGTCCTGCATTCTTGTCATTTCTGCAAACAACTATATCGCATTCTGCACACAATTACAATACACTCGTGGAGGTGGTTCTTCGATATGACATTACTGCATCTGCCACTCTACCTGGTAACCCCCGTCTTGAACGAACTTCAACCACTGCGTCTTCTAAATTTTGTTTCTGTAGATCCTGCTGCACAACTTCGGGTTGTGTCTCCGGAACAAAATCAACATCGTTGGTTAAACCATACCATCCCACTAAAATGATTTTTTTCAAAGTCGCCAAAAAAAATTCATCATTGCCTCATCATCAGTTTCCCAATTATCCCTACAACAAAAGTATAATAGTTATATAGTAGAACTATAGAGAATAGCTAGAGAAACAAAATCTTTAACCTGTCATAGAACTTTGATGTAAAATCTAACATGATTTCCAGCTCAATTGCAAATACTAAGATACAAATTGGTAGGTTTTTAAATTGGAGAAAAGGTGGAAAATTACATTGTCATTTTTGGAGTTTTGGGAAAGTACAAAAGAGAAAGAAAATAGATGGAAAAGTAGATGAAAACAACTCAGGATAGACAGAGAGAACTTGATTGGGTGTTATCTCAGATAATGTCAATTCAAAGTTCTCACCATGTCTCCGCTAGAGGCAATGAGCATTTTTTATAGCGTTATCTTGGGCGTCGCTAACCTAGCCATATCTGAGATATCGCTATAAAAAAATGCTACATAAATTTGAGCATAGAAGTAGAATGCAAGAGGTTTTGGGTTTGATTTCATCGAACCTACTTACTATGATTCACGCTATCCAAATTTGTATATAAATATCCAATTATTATTATTATAAATTATTTTTTTAAATTTGTTCAGGGGAAAACCGACCGAAGCCGTAAAAACCCCCCTAGTGCACCTAGCCTGGTCTACGGATATCACATAAGTTGCTAATCGTATCGTATGCACATGGTAAATCCTTTTAGCATGTTATTCCGGGTTTCTAACTCGCATCGTTGTTATCTCGACATAAGTCCTTATCCGCTGGGCTAATGCGGCTAATAGCTCTTGATATATATATATATATATATATGTATATATATATATATATATATATATATATATATATATATATATGTATATATATATATATATATATATATCAAGAGCACCCTAAATAATCCAGCACCCCTTTAGCTTCCCTGATTTCCACCACACAATCATCTTTCTCTCTCTTACCACTAACTCTCTCTCTCCACTAACTTAATAAATAATAAATGAGTGGTTATTATAAAGATGCAAAAGGGATGCTAACAAAATTTGGTGCCATATAACCTTCCTTTTATATAATAATAATAATAATAATAATAATAATAACAACAACAACAACAATAACAATAACAATAACAATAACAATAACAATAATAATAATAATAATAATAATTAGCGAGTTGAAGTATCAAATGGACGAAAATAGGACACGTATGTTGTTTTGTTTTTGTAGCCGTTTTTTGAACAGGGAATTCTTTGTTGTTATATCATAAATGGTGTGGGCGTGACTGTTACCTGGAAATCATTGTCATTGGGTATGATACTTTTGATCGTAACTCTTTTGTATCTTATGGGATTTCCTTCATGCCTAAGTATGACATGTATATGTATAATGTACGTACTTTAGATCACTATACATATAAAAACATCATTGTCTCGTAGCACTCTTATCCTATCAAGCTACGATAATTCAAATTCAATAAGATTTTATTAATGTTCAGTCTACAGTCATATAACTATATATTCAAAATTTGAATTCGTTACGACATTTTACTAACTTATTCTGTTCTAGCAACAAATGAAGTGCTATAAAATAGGGATGTCTTCAAATACAATTAAGTGTAGAATTTGACGCATAAATTGTAGATCAATGGATTCTAGTAGAGTTCTCTTTAACGTCCGGTGCTAGACTTTTAACGCAATGGTTAAACTTGTAGTAGCTGTGAAGTCGAAGAAGTTCATACAACGAGTAAAACCGTGTTGTAATCTGCCAAGTTCGTTCGGGTTACGTTTTCTCAATATATAGCACATACATAATAGGGAAGTAGATGCAGTACCTTTTTTAATTATTAAATCAAATCATACGCGAGCAACTGGTCCGCGTTGCAACTGAGGAAAGGCTGAAAGAGAATGATTGGAACAGTAGCAGCTTTTATTTGTGACCGTCAATTTTGTGGTCGGTAGAGCCCGCGATGAGGTGGTAACCAATGTTCATATGTTACATGGTACAACAGCTAAGCATCCCAATCGTCGTTTTTTGGCTTATCATTTCCGTCGCCTACCATGCCTGTTTCTTATGTTATTATACAATGCTACAGTAGATAGCTGATATTATTATTATTAGAGATAATGCTATTTAATTTGATGTATCCTGTTAATGTTATAATAATTATTTAATAGAATTGTTCTTCAAACCACATAACTATAACATGTTACGTTGGCATGGAACTAGCAAAAATGGAGCAAGAAAACTTTGTTGAACGGTATAATGAATGGATGTATAAGTAGTTGGGCAAGAAGTATGCCCAAAAATTTCGAAACACATCTGCGTATTTCTCCAAAAAATGATAAGTTTTCAATATTTTAAAAATCAGATACGAATGCGAATACGAAGACGTCTGCATGAGAAAATCGTATAATCAATTTTTGTGAAGGCGACGTTTTATATTATCTGAAGAAAATTAATATGTTTAGTTAGAACACTGGGAGTATAAGAGTACCACCAAAACGATCCAGAATTAAAACATTCAAAAAAGACCGCTCGTTCGATATTGCTCCTTCTCCATGTTATATTTATACTACTATTTTCCTATGCGATCGATCTCTATTTCAGTGTCCACAAAGGAAAATTGCAAACGAAAAATATATATAAATATGAAAATGTTGACTACAACACAATTCCCTTTTTGTTTCAATAAAAACTTACAACGTAAATAATAAATGATAATTGGATCGTAAAATATATATAGACATGAAAATGTACGTATGTTACACGTTCCTAGTAATCATATGTTCAAGTACTGATATCAAATATATCATATCTATAGCTTGCTATCCCTTTCCCAGAAGAAAGCAATCCACAATGGACCCATAATGGCAATTGCATAATTTGCACCAACTAAATTTCAACGGGTCATGTTTTATAAAGTATCCGTTTAAGGACATGTTTTGAGTGTTGTTTATTTGAAACCAACATTCACTTGTTTAAGCACTTGATGTTATATGACTGCAATAGTGTTCGTTTTTAATAAATGTTATGTATATTGCTTATTAAAGAAAAAAGTGTTAATGTTGAGGCAAGTCCCACATCGGAGAGTTTATAAAATAAATTATGTATAATTAATAAAAGTCCAGCCTTTACGTTACCAACTTATTTTGTGATAATTTGAGTTCTCTACCATGGTATTAGAGCAAGTTTAATTCGTGTGCACATACGTATTGTGTTTAGTGTACACAATTGTACATTCACATGGTTTATTTATTCAAATAAATATTTTATTTCAATATTTAAAATAGTACAACATTCAGACTCCACTATTGTATATTTAGAGATATTACTCCACATGACATTGTACACGTAAATAAATGGAATACGATAGACAAATTTGTTTGAAAACAATAAAATAATGTTTTATAATCTGTTTATTACAAATAACAGTACAATTTTATTCACGTCTACAATCGATTTCACGTAAACATATGCCTCATTGCATACATCACTCATCACTCGGTACATTTCCATATACACATTTATTTACGGACACACACTGACATCGTCTTCTATCTTCGTGCCTTCACATCACTTCATAATCAGTCCTGTCATCATTTGCATACCTGTCACATACAGAAGAACACAACAGCAGACTGCAAAAAAAATAAAATTAAATACAAACAAATAATTTTTTATATTTTATTTGTCTCAGAATTACGGTGTGTTTCTCATCATTTTTCAGAATTGGTCTGATATATATCAAATGCTCACATCTGTTTAAGTGTACAAAAAATAAAACAGTATTGCACTGAGGAGCAGCCTCGTGGACCAACTCAACTCAGTGCAAATCAAGGCAGTATCTGTTTATATCAGTTTTTTTTGAAGTCAGAAAAAAATTCAAGGAAAAATTCAAGTGCAATTTCATATGATAGTGTCAAGTCAACATAGGATAAATATCTCAGTTTTAAAGTGATGCAACAGATCAGGTTTATGGGATGGGCAAAATGAAAAAACAGTGAAAGAGAACAATGTTTAAAGTACCGGAAATTATGGGTCTCAACTGAGCAACAAAGAACCATCATAAGCATAAAGAAAACAGGAACCAATTTCAAGTGCCAAAGTTTATAAGTCATGGTCAATGCTTAAATCAAGGGAAACATGAAATCTGTGCATGTCAAGTGTCAAAATACAACTACAGGGGTGACACAAGTTCAAGTATACAATATACAAGCTCAAGTCATGACATGCTCAAAGCAAATATGAGTGAAACAGGGATGTAAAAGTGCGAAAAGCAGACCCAAGTACAAGAACAATGGACAAGTACAAGCCATTACAAACTCAAGAAATGATCAATACAAATATGCTTCAACATATACAGGTCATAGTCCCGCAAAATGATGCAGTTCTACATGTTTTTAAAGATGGCTGTGAACATATGTTCAAAGACGAGTGTCAAAGTCAAGAGATTGCATGCTTATGTGCGTGTACAAAAATGAATAACTCAAGTTTAGTTTTTAAACAAGACCGGTGCAACAGCTAGCAGCATGGTTCAGCAATACACAGTTTCAAAGAGACAAATATACATGCATAAGCAGTTGAGCATAATGGATGCAAGTAATCAAAGAGTGGTGCAACAGTATGGTCAACATGATCAATTTCATTTTAACAATAAGACAACTCAAGTTACAAGCGAAATGGCAGTTGAATTAAACATGTCACAAGCACAAGTCTTCTTGGAGGTACAAACAAAACATGTAAAGCATCAGTTCAAAAAATTTCAAAAACATCAATTTAAAAACTCAAGAGAAGTTCAAGTAATGACTGTTCTTATCACAAGGCATAATCAAAGTGTAGTATCAGCTTTTATTCGAGACAGGGAAATTCAAGTAAAATAGCATGTAAAGCATAAGACCACATGGGAGCACAGGCATATGCAGAAGCACATTGATAAGGATATGGCAACAAATACAAAATCAAATATTGTATCTGTTCAGTTCTTTTTTTTTTAATATCCAGGAAGCATTAAAAAAATCCAATTCGAAATTTACTAAAAAAGTGTATTTTAGAAATGGTCAACCAGAAAGGAAGTCTCAAGGTCCCAGAAATCAAGTTACTAATACAAAGTTCAGAATTTATCTCGCAATCTATCTTGCAAGTTTCCAGAGTCTTTGAAGATTTCAAACTCCAAAAATTTATGGTCTAATAGAAAGAAATTTTCCAGATAAATCGCAAGAATGATTCAAAGACGAGATCTCAAAAAGTCCAAATATTTTTGTATATATCATGTCCAAGTAATACACGAAATCAGAGAATAAATTTAGGATCTGAATCCTATAAGTACACCCAATCATCACTGGCTTTAGATCATCCAAGTTCGAACAAGCTAAAATCAAAAATCTGGATTGAATTCATACCAGGAAAAAGAAGATTACTTGGATCCAAATCAACGCTCATCAACGTTCGATCGAAGAAGAGGATAGCCACTGAATAACTCGAGATCATCACATGAGAAAGCGGCGACTTCAGATTGAAAGAGAATCGATACCCTAAAGTCAATCGCCACTTTAATCTTCAGAAGGAAACCCTAGGAGCCGCCATATTTTTTTTCACAGAGACAAAGAGATCGGGCTAAAAAAAATGATGGTTGAAGCAATACAAAAGTGGCCGGCCAAGTTTTCTATAAAAGGGGCTAAAGGATTTATTTAAAATAGAAACTAGGGTTTTATTATAAGGGTTTTAATATTGTTTTAATTTTCTTTTAATTTGCTTTTCAATTTGTAATCGAGTGATAGTTTTCTAGTTTGTCTCTAAAACTAGGGAGACGAACTACGGGGTCTGTAATTCGGGGAAATCTTGTTTCGAGGGTAGAAACCAGTGCAGGGTTTTGAGCGTAGGATTAGTGCAACTAGAGCGAGATTGTGAGGCCTGTTTGTGTAGCTCCTAGTAGAAACTGAGGATAAGTTTTGAGACGACCCCAAACCCCGTACTGACGGTGGCAAGGGTAATCTTTGGAATATAACACATAAACAGATAATAGCCGAACAGAATTAAATAAATACACCAGATAATGAACAAATAATATACTGGATAAACGTAAACATCAGAGTTACACAGTATACAGGATCATACTTAGTACAAATACAGCTCAGCTATACATAAATGTCTACAGCGGAAACAAATATAATATGTACAATAGGAGCTGAACAACATAAAAAGAGATAAATGATAGAATCCATCTTCAGCTCCAGCTATCCAGAAAGAGCCAGATAAAACCTGAATACAAGGCTGCCCGTGTAGAAAAAGGGGCACCCGAGTTTGCAAATGAAACAAACTACGAGTCAGTCATGGGACTGGTATGAGAAATCTACTTAACACATTTATAATATGGCTAATCACAGGACCACGCCACTTTCGCGGAACGGGTTTACTCCATTGGATTGCCAGTGCTTTAAAACAAATAAATCTTTTAAACATCGCAATGCTTTTTATAAAAATGAAGCCATTATAAGACTCAGTTCCCATCACACAATGCAACGCAAACCAGAGGATAGAGTTTTACCTTATAATGGCCAAAATAGCTTGATACGAATAAAACAAAAGCATTTGATATTAATACTAGTGTTTATAGGTTTCAAAAACAATTTCAATCATAACTATCAATCATAGACGACATGGGTACAATATATCATGTCGCCGTATATATATACAATCAAAACCGCACGGTATCGTATTTGGAAATTGGATCTCCGTCATGAACCGAGGCAAGGGATTGTCCTCACCGAATTCGAGACGCCCTAGCCCGCCCCTCAGGAACAGCCGCAACTGTCCCTTGGATCGTCAGGGCCGGTCCACCGATGTGGATTATTATGCCTGAACACAGCGTTCCCCCGCCCTTTGGGGCGTAAATGAGCCAACGAATGGCCCCTTCGGCTTCACATAGTCACCGGTATATCCGAGGTGCCTCACAACAGCAACAACCACACAGGTGAAAATAATATAAATGTCAGCCAGTTTAAGCACCGACACCACCTCTAGCTAGAAAGAAACACAGGCCCTCCCTGATGTCCTCTCCCGTTTCGGGTTCATACCAGGGTGTGAGGCTCGCGAATTCACATTATACACAAAGCTACGCCACACAGCCGGTGCTTTGATCATCAACCACAAGACTTTGCTTTTCAACAGAAGCCTTGATCACTGCATCTTAGCATGCCACACAGGCAATTCACGCCATGTAACTGATGGCTATCAATCACATAGAACGAATTCCAATGTCAGACACATAGTCCATTTACAAGTCCGTTGTAGGTCTGAACGGAACCGGAGGCACTGTTGTAACGGCGCGATTTTCGACCCTCCGAAAACCGTGTCATTATTGAAAGAAATTAGAAGATGAGATAGAAAAGATAGAACTAATAGAATAGAAGAATAAGAAGTTATCAGAAATCTCACAGCGGAATTTAAAAATACAAATACATTACATCATAGGGTCTGATACATCATAATACATCAACGACTTACATCATCATAGTACATTCACATAATAATACATCATGATATGGAAATACAAATCTAACTGGATACATAGGTGTAGTTAAAACTACTAGACTTGTCCTGCAACTTGAACTTCGTAAGGTTCCATTTGCTAACCTGAATTACTTGACTACTCATAATAAATATTATGAGTACCCAAGAGTTTAGGGAAAACACAGAAAATAAACTCCGGGTCAGTCAGGGGACTGGTATGAGTAAACACAGTTAAATAGATGTAAACAGGGAAATAAGGAATAAGGTGTTCCGTTATTAATAGATTCAATTACTTTAGAAATCTTAAGCCCAATCCATAACTAATATATGGAAAACGACCCTTGTATTTTAAATATCAAAACGTTTGATATTTATGATAGTATTTATCAAATAAATAATCATCTAGTGAATCGCTTGCATCTCACGTTCACGTACATAGAATAAAATCTAAAATCGTCGAGCGCTTAGTGGAATTTGGTTTCTAACTGATAGGGTATGGGAGCACCCACCGATCAGTGTACTCTAGAGAGGATACACTGGGGTTCAACAAGAACATCCTGCAACCCGGCCACACATGACCGTCCACTCATTTAGCTTGAGTGTAACGAATATATTACCACCTCCACGGTTGGGAATGACCCACCGATTACTGAAGGTAACAGAGGTGAATATAGATTTAGAAACAAAAGGAATTACTCTAGATGGTGATAATATACCCTGCTTGGGTATGACCCAACTAGCCATGCTGCCTAGCCCAACTATTGTCTTTCCGGGTTGTGAGGTTTGAAGTCACGTTTACCGTTTCACGGATTATTCTTCAACGACTTTGAATGTCACACCGTCCTATCTGACAGATCACTCATTTGTTTCCACAAATATATTCTGGATATAAGGCTAAAAAAACGAATCTCTCCGCCACCAACATTACACACTTATGTAAAGTCGATGTGTAAAATCTGATCGATATACGTTGTCAGACATCCGACTGTTCGGATCTGTTCTGGGATTGAACAGACCGTAGATACTATTTTGAAATAGTCCTTGCATTCTTCATTTTTATCGATTCCCGGTATACGTCGTAAAATTCGAGTCGAAGTGGAAATGTGAATTCCGGACTCTTCGAAACGATGTACAAAATATCTTTTATAGTCGATAATTTATTATCAGCTTACTGTCTTTAATTCAGTTGCACATCCTGTATTTATAATTATATATACAGTATAAAATTCTTTGGTTCATCTCTACATATCTTAAATATCATTTACAATTGTATAGTTGAAGTGTGTGCGTCGCACACAAGTTGTTATACAGTTTTTATCATTTTATTGATGTATAGAAAAAGCCCGTGCTTCGCGCACAGTATTTTACCTCGCGTACCATCGACGTTGAGACGATGTTCTATACTCCGATTCGTTTTGTAAAGTATTTATTTCTTTTATTTAAACTTAAATAAATTGTTTTATAATTTATTTAAATTAAATTATCTTTTAAAAACTCAAGTTCTAACTCGACGAACTCCTTCGAACAACTTTGATTTTGGGACCGCACTGTCGTCTTGACCGTTTCACTGATCTATGCTATATTTAAATAAAAACTATATATTTATTTAAATTAATTAATTACTGATTAATTATATTAAATTATTTAATTTAATTAAATTCGATTTAATTAAATTCTTGCATTTAAAATTGTTCTTTCTTGCATTTGCCAAATCGGATCCTTGGCATCTCAAAATCAAATGATCACCACGGGGTGATCACCGATTTTCACTTGCCATAAATCACGTGCCGAGCTCTCGTGCCAAGCCACTCCGATCACTTCGGAAACCATGCGAAAACACTGAAGGATCACTCCGATCTCCTTGCCAAACCATGTTGCCAAACCTTCGTGCCAAGCCTTGCTGATCACCCCGAAATCCAAGTGCCAAACCTTGCTCGACATTGCTGTGCAAACGTGCACAGCTGCACACGTGCACGCCTCCCTACGCCACCATGCCACCACTGGACCACCACCCACAAACTCCACTGCGTCCCCCCATCACCACTGACGCCTCGCCACCACCGTACGTCGCCTGCTCCTCGATTTTGCCACTCCACCAAAACTCCCAGTACACAGCTCGAAAAGTACCCCACCTAAACCCAGCTCGACCCATCGCCTCCGACCACCTGAGAACCTCGCACCGCCTCCGTCAGCTCCGCCAAGACCCAACGCCGCTCCATGCCCAGCCTCGGCCAACTCGCACCACCGTGGGTCCCCCACGTCGCCTCCAAACCGATGAACCCATTCGGCCATTGAAAATGCAAATCGAGCTCAATAGCTCGAATCACTCACTGGAAAAATCATGGGGTATTTTTCCCATGTTCTCCGATGTGTCCAGCTCCTCCACGCTTCATGCCCCGACCATCAACGTTGCCGATCGCCAGAATTTGGCCAAAATATCATTTTCGGCTATCTCGATCATTCTCCCTCATCTCGACATTAAAAATCACGAAACTACTTTTAAAAATCATCATTTGCTACCACGATTGCATTCGAATCTCTGTAATTCAATTCCCCGATGTTTGGATTTTTGGATTTTAAAGTGTGGATACAGAGAATACTGCTTCTGCTGTTTTCTTGTTTTCAAAACATGTTTACTTGATTTTCGTTCATGCTATAAAGTTTATATATATTCGTTTATAAGTATAACATATATATATATATATGTTTGTATACTTGTGATTTGTGATCAACTAGGTATAGATTCACATAACAGAGGAGTTGTTTTGACAGTAAACAAACAGCAGTGTCTTCTTTGATTAACTATGGTGATGAACTCGTTTATTTTTCATTTACACTTGCATACATAGTTGAATGATGACATGAACTTGATGTACTAATCATATATACTGGTGTTAATAAACTTGTGAACTTGCATTGGTGATAATCTATGAAAGCACACACACAAACTGTTTACAGAACTTGCAAATGAAACTAGACTTGTGAGTGATTACTCACTTGTAAATTAGCTCCTGAATTCTTGCTTGAAGTTTGATATAATTCCAGCAAAGACTTGTGTTTTTAGTAAAAAGAAAATGCATGCAAATGGGTTGGTATTTATAGGCAAAGTCTCTAAGTTTTTCTACAGCAAGTTCTCTACCTACCCTCTCCTTCTCTCTCTTGTTTGAATGGCCAAGATATGTTACAGCAAACATGTAAGTATCCTTCACAAGAGATGATTCCTACCAACCCTTATTTCCCTCTTCAAAGTACATGAGACTATGTTTGCATTTAATGCAAAGCTTACTTTCATTTAATGCCAAGCTCAACCCTTCAAATCAGTATACAAGAGAATGAGTTTCCTCTCTTTGATATTTGTTTTGCATTCTTACAAATGCGCAGATATTATGTATGAGGTGATTAGGTCCTAATCTACTACTTAATGATGGGTTTGGATCTTGTTTGCTTTTGTATGCTAACTTCCATATGCTAGTTGTAAATAGGATTTAGTTACACTATTTTGTGTTGCCAATATTCTCACTCTTCTCTTAGTTAGAAATTTTGTCACAAATGTTTTGCTTAAGTATGTTATAATATAAATATTAAACATACCTTATATAAGTTAAGTTCTAGTGCAAACCATATGTGTATATACATACATATAGGTGATTATACACATTTTAATTGGTTGAGCAACTCAAATATATTTAAATTTCTTTATTAAAATAGATATCAGATGCTAGAAAAATCCAGCCATTACAGACTACCCCACTTAAAAGAATTTCGCCCCGAAATGACATAAGAAAGATAGAAAGTTTCCAAAAGAAAATATTTCATAAACTGGTTGCTTTAGTACACATACACATACGACTAGTCCTATACTAACACTAGTCTCGATACATACTATAATGCTAGACTTGACTACTCAAGTTCTAAACTGCCCCAAAATATACCTACGTAACTATCCTCATCCAGTCTCTGTCCTACTACTCGTCGTCAGAGATATCCATTATCTCTACGACCTCCTCGTCATCAGATATATTAAGGACCTCAACTACGTCTTCTGCATCAGTCTCCTCCTCATCATCCTCTATATAAATCAGACCCACTGGTGGTATTAAATATAGCCTCACCACGGGGTATCCATACTCACCGAATACTTGTACTCCTCCTCCTTCTATGCGAAACTCGACGAGAACTTGTTCCAATCTATTCCATATCGCTGTCCTGTGGGCTATTTGCTCTTCTTGCTGGTTTCCCGTAGCAATGACTGGGGTTCCCGGAACAACTTGGTCTTCTTCTTCCTCATATTATTCTTCATATTCTTCCTCATATTCTTCTTCATATTCTTCTTCATATTCTTCCTCTTCTTCGCCATCCTCATCTCCTTCACCATAACTGTCAACACTTCCTTCATCTCCTATCACTTCATCCTCATCAGTAAAGTCTTGGTGTCCTCCATCTTGTTCTATTGGTTCATTCCTGCCAAGCACTGATCCTTCTGATGATATGTGTGTACCTTCGTCGTCGATGGGTGATCTCTCTCGGTTGTTGTCGGAATCTCCTACTCTTTGTCTCTTTGCTCGCAGCTTAAGAAACTGGAGTGGTGTCACCCTCTATCTTGCCGTGGTCTTCCATAATGGAGCCATCTAACACGTAAGAAAATCTGGGTATAATTTCTTTATATGCATCTCGGTCTCCCACGTACAGTCTTTCGGGTTTTCGCTCCACTGGATCTTTAGTAGCCTCACCACTTTGTTGCGAAGTTGCTTTCCCTCTCGATCAATAATACTAAATGGATGTCTTATCACTGTCAAGTCTGGATCAATCTCTATCTCTTTCTGAACAGAGGGTTCCAGAATTAATGATGGATTGTGCATGCATTTTCTCAAGTGCGATACGTGAAATACGTTATGAATTCCCGCCATATATTCTGGTAATTCAACTTTATATGCTTGAAAACTGATTCTCTCTAAGACACGGAAAGGTCCAACATATCTTGGTGCTAACTTTCCATATTTTCCAAATCTTACTACTCCCTTTATTGGTGAGATCTTCACAAAAACTAGATCTTCTATTTCGAATACTAAATCTCTTCGCCTTTTATCGGCATAGCTTTTCTGGCGATCCTGGGCTTCCTTCATTCTCAGCTTCACTAATTCCACTTTCGCTGCTGCCTCTCGTATCATATCCGGACCAAGTACCAATTTGTTTCCAGACTCCACCCAACATGCAGGCGCTTTACAAGGTCTTCCATATAATGCTTCATATGGTGCCATTTGTATACTCGCCTGGTAACTGTTATTATATGAAAATTCTACTAGGTGTGAATGATCTTCCCATGATCCTCCAAAATCTAAAATAACGCTCTTAGAAGATCTTCCAATATACGATTAACTCTTTCCGTCTGACCGTCCGTTTGAGGATGGTAAGCTGTACTGAAATTTAATCTTGTTCCCAACATTCTCTGCAAAGCTTCCCAAAATCTACTTGTGAAAATGGTATCTCTGTCGCTTACAATGCTCGTTGGAATACCGTGCAGTCGTACTATCTCTTTCATGAATACTTCGGCTAATGTTATGGCAGTGCGCGTTGGTTTCACTGGAATAAAGTGCACACTCTTAGTTAACCGATCTACGATTACACAAATCCCTTCGTAGCCTCTCTTTGTTTTTGGCAAACCATCGATGAAGTCCATCGATATCATTTCCCACTTCCAGTTGGGAATCTCTAATGGCCGTAATAGTCCAACAGTCTTTTTGATGGTCTCCCTTGACTTGCTGACAACATAGACATTCATTTACGAAAGTAATGATATCTTTATTCATTCCTGACCACCAGAATACTCGTCTCATATCGTGATTCATTTTATGAATTCCTAGATGGATGCTCAACTTTGATGCATGGCATTCTTTTAAAACCTCCTGCCTTATCCCATCCACGTTAGGTACACATAATCTGCCGTTTATTCTCAATACTCCTTGATTGTCCAACTCGAAGTCAGTCTCTTTCCCGTTTGTGACTCCTCGAATAATCTTTTCCAGTTTGGCATCCCTTTCCTGATTACTCATTATCCTTTCTTGGAGAGTCGGTGTGACTTCCAAAAGTGATAATATCGCATTTCTACTCAAGGCATCTGCCACTACGTTCGCTTTTCCCGGTGTATAAATGATATCCAAGTCATATGATGCAAGAAATTCTAACCACCGCTGTTGTCTCAGATTTAAATCTTTTTGAGTGAACAGATACTTCAATGGTTTATGATCGGTGAAAAGTTCGAATCTCTCACCCAGAAGATAATGTCTCCACATCTTTAATGCGAAAACAACTGCCAATAACTCTAGGTCGTGAGTTGCTTAATTCTTCTCGTGAATCTTTAACTGCCTACTTGCATATGCAATCACCTGTCCCTTCTGCATTAACACCGCTCCTACTCCCTTTCCACAAGCATCGGTGTAAACTGCAAATCCGCTCGTTCCATCGGGAACAGCTAATACTGGTGCTTCCGTTAATCTTTTCTTTAGTTCTTGAAACGATTCTTCACACTTTGGGTCCCAAATAAACTTTTGGCCCTTCTTTGTTAACTTGGTCAGATGTGACGATATTTTGGAGTAGTCTTGGATAAATCTTCGATAGTATCCCGCCAGTCCTAGGAAACTACGAATATCTGTTGGTATTTGAGGTTGTTTCCATAGTTGTACTGCATTTACTTTAACTGGGTCTACTGATATCCCATCTCCGTTTACTATGTGCCCCAAAAATCTCACTT
Source organism: Allium sativum (assembly GCA_030737875.1). NCBI lineage: Eukaryota > Viridiplantae > Streptophyta > Magnoliopsida > Asparagales > Amaryllidaceae > Allium > Allium sativum. Next base: position 832,282,751 of record CM060913.1, read on the forward strand.
CCGATTTCCAAAAGTGACATTTTGAAAACTTTGCCTTCAACACGTGTTTCCTTAGAGTTTCTAGCACTACTCTAAGATGACCATGGTGCTCTTCTTCGGTTTTTGAAAAGATTAAGATATCGTCAAAGAAAACGAGAACGAATTTATTAAGAATTTTCCTAAAGACTCTGTTCATCAGATCTACGAAGAAAGCTGGTGCATTGGTTAGTCCGAACGGCATAACCAACCACTCATAAAAGAAATCCGGGCCTCTGAATGCTGTTAAAGGAATACAATCTTCGGAGATTCTCAATTGGTGACATCCTATTGCTAAATCCATCTGGGAGAATACCGTTGCTCCGTGCAATTGATCGAAAAGGTCATCAATTCTAGGTAATGGATATCTATTTCGGATGGTTACTTTATTTAATTCTCGGTAGTCCACACACAGTCGTAAAGATCCATCCGACTTTACTACAAAAACTACTGCAGAGCCCCAACTAGAAAAACTAGGTCGGATTAAGCCTTTACTCAGCAAATCCCGAGTTTGTTTCTCTAATTCCTGAACTTCCTTGGGAGCCATCCGTCACTTTGGTTGAATCATTTGTCTAGCTCCCGGGACTAAATCAATTCGGAATTCGATCTCTCGATGCGGAGGTAAACTTCCGACTTCCTCGAATAAGTCTTTGAATTCTCTTACTACTCCCAACGTGTCGAGACTTTCTTGAGGTGCTTCTAAAGCGTATAGAAAACTACAGGTGTGAATTCCCGGTTTCCCACAAGTTATTCTAGCTTTTCGCTCTAAGCTAGTTATAAGGGTTATGATTTCTCTATCACATTTTATCTTGGCTTGGAACTTGCTTAACCAGTCTAATCCAAGTATAAAATTGAAACTTTTGAAGTCTAGAACATAGAAGTCAAATCTAAAAGAGTGTGAGAGATATAAGAGAGTTATATCATCACAACACATTTTAAGCTCAGTTTTTCCCCCTATGGGGTTTGATACGCAAATGGGGTTTGGTGATATAATTGGTTAAAGGTCAAACTGATCTATGGTTTCGGCTGAAATAAAACTGTGTGAAGCGCCGGTATCAAATACAACACGAAGGTAAATTCCATTAAACTGTAAAGTACCTTCCAGCACTCCCTTCCCTTTCACATTCTGAGAAGTAGACGGTTCATCTTTGATTGTAAAAACCCTACGCTGTGGTGCCCTCTTCATCAATGGACAGTCTTTCACCATGTGTTCTGGTTGATGATAGTTGAAACACAGATTCTTCACTACCATCTCGTTCCTCTGATTCTGGTTCTGGTTCTGATTCTGTTGCAGAGGTTTCTGTTGCTGTCTCGGGTATTGCTGGGGTTTCTGTTGTTGTTGTGGGTATTGCTGGGGTTTCTGGTTCCCCTTTTGTTTACAGAATCGTGCAATGTGTCCAATTTTCTTGCAGTTGTGACACACCACATTCTTAAATTTACCTTCCACAGTCTGTTGCCCCGTCTTAGCTTGGCCCTGATTATCATTCCAATCCGGGTTGACCTTTCTTTTCATGACATTCACCCCACTCGTCTCCCCAGTCTGGATCCTCGCTCCTGGTTTCTTTGTATCTAGTGCTTCATATCTAAGTGCTAGGTCTACTAGTTCCACAAATGGATCCTTCAAATGTCCCATCATCCTTCCTTGCAGATTATCTCTAAGACCAGCAACAAACATCTCGTTCTTTTTCAAAAGAGTATTTATCAGCTCCGGTCCAAAGATTGAAAGTGCGTTGAACTGGTTTTCGTACTAAGCGACAGACATGCTTTCCTGCTTTAAGTCAATGAAGTCTCGGTACATTCTTGTCCTTCCAGTAGCAGGTAGATACTGACCTTCAAAAGCTTCTTTGAACATGGGCCAAGTAAAGTTTTCCTCAGGAGTGTTAGCAGTCTGGGCATCCCACCATATTGCTGCGGCTCCTTCCAGATTCCATGAAGCTAAGAGACGCTTATGCTCGTCATCCAACCTTAGTCCTTTAAAAATCTTCTCACATGATCTAATCCATGCTTGGACTCCTACCAGTGATTCAGTACCTCTGAAAATCTTTCCTCCCAGAGTTGTGTAATTCTTACAGACCATAGCAAAGTTACGCTGAGTTGGTGCCCGGATTACTTCAGTAGTATCCACTTGGGTCTGGTTAACAGTGTGTCCGTTTTTCGTAGTTGCTCCGCTTCCTCCTCGGCCTCTTCCTCCACGAGAACTCATTTTCAACTCCTTGAGTACACGGATTGAAAATAAATGACTCCTCGGAAAAATATGTCAAGGGATTACCTAAGTAACTACGATCTACCTATACTAAAATATAGTTTTAGTAGAAATACGCTCTCTCACTATTCCAAAGCCTAAACGTTTCCGAAGAACATAGGCTCTGATACCAACTGTAACGGCGCGATTTTCGACCCTCCGAAAACTGTGTCATTATTGAAAGAAATTAGAAGATGAGATAGAAAAGATAGAACTAATAGAATAGAAGAATAAGAAGTTATCAGAAATCTCACAGCGGAATTTAAAAATACAAATACATTACATCATAGGGTCTGATACATCATAATACATCAACAACTTACATCATCATAGTACATTCACATAATAATACATCATGATATGGAAATACAAATCTAACTGGATACATAGGTGTAGTTAAAACTACTAGACTTGTCCTGCAACTTGAACTTCGTAAGGTTCCATTTGCCAACCTGAATTACTTGACTACTCATAATAAATATTATGAGTACCCAAGAGTTTAGGGAAAACACAGAAAATAAACTCCGGGTCAGTCAGGGGACTGGTGTGAGTAAACACAGTTAAATAGATGTAAACAGGGAAATAAGGAATAAGGTGTTCCGTTATTAATAGATTCAATTACTTTAGAAATCTTAAGCCCAATCCATAACTAATATATGGAAAACGACCCTTGTATTTTAAATATCAAAACGTTTGATATTTATGATAGTATTTATCAAATAAATAATCATCTAGTGAATCGCTTGCATCTCACGTTCACGTACATAGAATAAAATCTAAAATCGTCGAGCGCTTAGTGGAATTTGGTTTCTAACTGATAGGGTATGGGAGCACCCACCGATCAGTGTACTCTAGAGAGGATACACTGGGGTTCAACAAGAACATCCTGCAACCCAGCCACACATGACCGTCCACTCATTTAGCTTGAGTGTAACGAATATATTACCACCTCCATGGTTGGGAATGACCCACCGATACCGAAGGTAACAGAGGTGAATATAGATTTAGAAACAAAAGGAATTACTCTAGATGGTGATAATATACCCTGCTTGGGTATGACCCAACTAGCCATGCTGCCTAGCCCAACTATTGTCTTTCCGGGTTGTGAGGTTTGAAGTCACGTTTACCGTTTCACGGATTATTCTTCAACGACTTTGAATGTCACACCGTCATATCTTACAGATCACTCATTTGTTTCCACAAATATATTCTGGGTATAAGGCTAAAAAAACGAATCTCTCCGCCACCAACATAACACACTTATGTAAAGTCGATGTGTAAAATCTGATCGATATACGTTGTTAGACATCCGACTGTTCGGATCTGTTCTGGGATTGAACAGACCGTAGATACTATTTTGAAATAGTCCTTGCATTCTTCATTTTTATCGATTCCCGGTATACGTCGTAAAATTCGAGTCTAAGTGGAAATGTGAATTCCGGACTCTTTGAAACGATGTACAAAATATCTTTTATAGTCGATAATTTATTATCAGCTTACTGTCTTTAATTCAGTTGCACATCCTGTATTTATAATTATATATACAGTATAAAATTCTTTGGTTCATCTCTACATATCTTAAATATCATTTACAATTGTATAGTTGAAGTGTGTGCGTCGCACACAAGTTGTTATACAGTTTTTATCATTTTATTGATGTATAGAAAAAGCCCGTGCTTCGCGCACAGTATTTTACCTCGCGTACCATCGACGTTGAGATGATGTTCTATACTCCGATTCGTTTTGTAAAGTATTTATTTCTTTTATTTAAACTTAAATAAATTGTTTTATAATTTATTTAAATTAAATTATCTTTTAAAAACTCAAGTTCTAACTCGACGAACTCCTTCGAACAACTTTGATTCTGGGACCGCACTGTCGTCTTGACCGTTTCACTGATCTATGCTATATTTAAATAAAAACTTTATATTTATTTAAATTAATTAATTATTGATTAATTATATTAAATTATTTAATTTAATTAAATTCGATTTAATTAAATTCTTGCATTTAAAATTGTTCTTTCTTGCATTTGCCAAATCGGATCCTTGGCATCTCAAAATCAAATGATCACCACGGGGTGATCACCGATTTTCACTTGCCATAAATCACGTGCCGAGCTCTCGTGCCAAGCCACTCCGATCACTTCGGAAACCATGCGAAAACACTGAAGGATCACTCCGATCTCCTTGCCAAACCATGTTGCCAAACCTTCGTGCCAAGCCTTGCTGATCACCCCGAAATCCAGGTGCCAAACCTTGCTCGACATTGCTGTGCAAACGTGCACAACTGTGCACGTGCACGCCTCCCCACGCCACCATGCCACCACCGGACCACCACCCACAAACTCCACTGCGTCCCCCCATCACCACCGACGCCTCGCCACCACCGTACGTCGCCTGCTCCTCGATTTTGCCACTCCACCAAAACTCCCAGTACACAGCTCGAAAAGTACCCCACCTAAACCCAGATCGACCCATCACCTCCGACCACCTGAGCACCTCGCACCGCCGCCGTCTGCTCCGCCAAGACCCAACGCCGCTCCATGCCCAGCCTCGGCCAACTCGCACCACCGTGGGTCCCCCACGTCGCCTCCAAACCGATGAACCCATTCGGCCATTGAAAATGCAAATCGAGCTCGACAGCTCGAATCACTCACTGGAAAAATCATGGGGTATTTTTCCCATGTTCTCTGATGTATCCAGCTCCTCCACGCTCCATGCCCCGACCATCAACGTCGCCAATCGCCAGAATTTGGCCAAAATATCATTTTCGGCTATCTCGATCATTCTCCCTCATCTCGACATTAAAAATCATGAAACTACTTTTAAAAATTATCATTTGCTACCACGATTGCATTCGAATCTCTGTAATTCAATTCCTCGATGTTTGGATTTTCGGATTTTAAAGTGTGGATACAGAGAATACTGCTTCTGCTGTTTTCTTGTTTTCAAAACATGTTTACTTGATTTTCGTTCATGCTATAAAGGTTATATATATATTCGTATATAAGTATAACATATATATGTTTGTATACTTGTGATTTGTGATCAACTAGGTATAGATTCACATAATAGAGGAGTTGTTTTGACAGTAAACAAACAGCAGTGTCTTCTTTGATTAACTATGGTGATGAACTCGTTTATTTTTCATTTACACTTGCATACATAGTTGAATGATGACATGAACTTGATGTACTAATCATATATACTGGTGTTAATAAACTTGTGAACTTGCATTGGTGATAATCTATGAAAGCACACACACAAACTGTTTACAGAACTTGCAAATGAAACTAGACTTGTGAGTGATTACTCACTTGTAAATTAGCTCCTGAATTCTTGCTTGAAGTTTGATATAATTCCAGCAAAGACTTGTGTTTTTAGTAAAAAGAAAATGCATGCAAATGGGTTGGTATTTATAGGCAAAGTCTCTAAGTTTTTCTACAGCAAGTTCTCTACCTACCCTCTCCTTCTCTCTCTTGTTTGAATGGCCAAGATATGTTACAGCAAACATGTAAGTATCCTTCACAAGAGATGATTCCTACCAACCCTTATTTCCCTCTTCAAAGTACATGAGACTATGTTTGCATTTAATGCAAAGCTTACTTTCATTTAATGCCAAGCTCAACCCTTCAAATCAATATACAAGAGAATGGGTTTCCTCTCTTTGATATTTGTTTTGCATTCTTACAAATGCGCAGATATTATGTATGAGGTGATTAGGTCCTAATCTACTACTTAATGATGGGTTTGGATCTTGTTTGCTTTTGTATGCTAACTTCCATATGCTAGTTGTAAATAGGATTTAGTTACACTATTTTGTGTTGCCAATATTCTCACTCTTCTCTTAGTTAGAAATTTTGTCACAAATGTTTTGCTTAAGTATGTTATAATATAAATATTAAACATACCTTATATAAGTTAAGTTCTAGTGCAAACCATATATGTATATACATACATATAGGTGATTATACACATTTTAATTGGTTGAGCAACTCAAATATATTTAAATTTCTTTATTAAAATAGATATCAGATGCTAGAAAAATCCAGCCATTACAACTGTATACCTCGCATACCCATCGATCTCCACGTACATCTGGACGATCACCACTCATTATCCATATTTCGGGATGCCTCCCACTCAGGACATCAATTACCATCCAAACGAGGTGAAGATCTCCGGTTTTCGACCACCGTCTTCATCTTCGATTGCTTATCGTCGATTCAGTTATTCAGAATGGGATAAACCCAGACTTTCTGAGCAACTCGCGTATATAATAAACAAGTGCTACACAAACGAAACATACGCCTTATTCCAATTCATTAGTCACCAACCGCAAATCAGTAAGAGAACGATTCCCCAAATATTAACCCTGAAGGCCGAAACCAATATCAGATCAAAACCCAGGAAACCATTCGACTTAGACAACCTTCGGTTAGTTTCTAAATTTCACATTCCATATCGTTTATAATATTTTATAATGATTTATCGCTATTTTTATTTATTTAAAAATAGCCAATTTATTTAAACGACGCTCCGGGCCATAACGTGGCTGTGGCGCTGTTTTTCTTCAGATTTTATTTAAACATATCTGAAAGTCTAACCGTTGGATCTTCACAAATTTTATACCATTAGAAAGATCTTTTTAAAACGAATCCAACGGTTCCAGTTTTGGGAAAATCCGACGGTCGGATCTCCCGGTACACTCGTTTGAAGTTTCGATTTCAAAATACGAACTGCAACGTCGTTATTCGATTTAATTTAATTATATATATATATATATAAATATAATCGATTCTGGCACTGTTTTTCTTCAGATTTGAATTAAACATAGACAATCCAACCGTTGGATATTTACAAAGTTGGTGTCGTTGGAAAGATATTTCCAAAGCGAACCCAACGTTCTCGGTTTCGGGAAAATCCGATGGTCGGATCTCCCGCACTAATCGTTTGAAATCACGGTTTCAAAACACGAACTGCAACTTCGTTATTCGATATATTTTAATTATATATATATATATAATCGATTGTTCGATTTCAAACCCATATTCTTTTCATACATTTGATAAAAGTGATATTTTTATCCAACAGACATTTATTCCGACACTTCACTATTTTTAACGATTCATGTATGTAGTAAAAATGTGATTTTTATTGCAAAACAATTTATTTCAAAACACGACTACTTTATATAGTTCATATAGGTGATAAAAATAGGATTTTTATTATAAAACAATTTCTTTCAAAACACGACTATTTTATATAATTCATATAGATGATAAAAATAGGATTTTTATTATAAATCAATTTATTTCAAAACACGACTACCATTCAACACATGAATTTCTATTCAACGAATGAATTTCTATTCAACGAATTAATTTCTATTCAACACATGAATGTTTTCTATAGTTCGTATATATATAATAAAAATGTGATTTTTAATGTTAAAACAATTTATTTAAAACACGAATACCATTCAACACATGAATTTCTATTCAACGAATGAATTTCTATTCAACACATGAAGGTTTTCTATTCAACACACGAATATAGTTTCAACACATGAAAATAATTCTAACACATGAATATTATTCAAAATTTCGGCAGCATAACGGCAGGGTAGTTAAAATCGGGGTCGTCCCTAGTACGGCTCCTCTCTCTACCTGAAAGCCTCGCAGCTTTTGACAATGGGGATTTCATGCATCTAGTTCGCAAGCAGGCGGCATATTTTTTTTTCCATTTCCACAAACTAATCCTATGTGGTTTCAACCAAATAATTCTCAACCACAAACGGGTATTTTTCAACCACAATCAATCAATTTCAACCACAAACAATTTTAATCAACCATTCGCTATCAATCAATTTTCACACCAATCACAACCAATAAATATCATCCATGGTTTGTGGACGAGGGGCGTATATATATATATATATATATATATATATATATAAGTATATTTCACCTCCATTCAACATATATATAATTTTTACAATGCATATATAACTTATACATCGAACGTACAACTTATACAACGCTTATACATGTGGTGTACAACGCTTATATAATTCATACATCGACTATATAATTTATATATCGTCGTTTTCCATATCATTTATAATTCAGAAATCTTACATTGGGTTCCACTCCACCAAAAATAGCAGAAGGCTCAGAAAATTATACGGTCTCTTCTAGAAGGTAGAAGACGTCCACACGAGTCCACTGTCTCTTGTTTCACTGGATTTCGTCAACAAACGAAAAAGATATGATTTTTACAGTGAAATCAAAGACCGTAGCGCTTTAAACTGCTATAATATAGTTTAATTTAAAATCAGATGTTACCTTCACAATTCGTTCAAAACTAGGTTTCAACTTTTCGATCCATTCGTTGAACGATACGAAGACCCGCTTGCACAGCGTCGAAGAGGGAAGTGAGGGCTTCCCGCGCCCGGTGGTTGTGCCCTGATCGGTGGACTCTGGCGAACTCGGCGGCGAATGGAAGTCCCGACCATTGCAGGCACGAAACTCGAAGCAGGCGAGGCGATAGGGGGCGAGGTCAGGACGGATTTGAAGAGGAGGTCACGAACTACAAAAACCCCAACTGGGCCGTGGCGGTTTGATGCATGGTTGGAGAGGAATCGAAGAGAGAAGGTGGATAGGGGTTTCCGTTGTGCGATTTGAGCTGTCGGGGAGAGAGAAAAATATATGGACCAATGATTTTTTTTATATTTATAAATTTTAAAAATCCGGAAATACCCCATGTCACACACGAACACCAATTCAAACCCAACGACTGTCGTCCCTAGCTAAATACCCCCATTCCGAACACAATGGGATATGTTTCGTAGGCCTATTCGAATGTTTCAGTCAGTTTTCCTTCACATTAAAGTATAAAACATTCAATATTTAATTTAAACGTACATTTCAATTTGTCGGGGCCGCAAACTGATTCGAAAAATTCCAGAAAAATAAATCTAGCTATGTTTTGACGATACGGTCCCAACAAAACTAGTTTCATCGAATTCTGAGACCGTTTGAAAAATGGCCCTATTCTGGTCGATCCAAATTAACGAAAATCGACCAAAACACATTTTCCTTTGCCACGCTCACATACTAGCTTCAAAAATTTTGAAATTTGAAACCTAGCAATAATTTAACATCCCGGATCCAACAAAAGTGGTTTCGTCGAATTCCGAGGTCGTTTGCAAAACGGCCATTTTCACGGGCTATATAACTCTATAGCGACCTTTCTGAAAATTCATTTGGCCATAACTTTTGCTTCCCGCTATGAAACTTCGATTTTTCAGATTCGTTAGAAAGATATTCACTAACAGATTTAAATATTTTTAGTTTCACTCAAATCCGTTTTCTTTTGCACCCGGTACAGTCACTCAAATTTTGAATTCAAATTTTGAAACTACCGCGCCATTCCAGGCCTTGTTTATAATTAGAATTAATTATATTTATTTTCAAACGTCGATTCAAACTTACTTTTCGTCGTTATTATTTAAAATATTTATTTTAAATATTTAAAATCCACCAAAATTGCCAATTTAAATTTTTTAAATTGGTTCAGATTTTCCGGGTTGTTACAAGTTTTGAGCGTAGGGTTAGGACAAAGAGGCTAGGAATTGTCGCAAGTTCATGGGTGTTGTAAACGTTGTAATTGTTGACTAATCCCTAGTAGAAACCTTGGGGAATGCGGCAGTAGGCAGGGTTTTGCCGAAGTTGGGTATATCTGTGTGTTATTTATTTTCCGCATTTATTCTGATTATTATCTGTGTTTGATATTATTTAATTACCCAGCAAAAACTGCGATAAACCCTATTCACCCCTCCTATAGGGTTAATTTAGATCTACAATGGTATCGGAGCAGGTATTTCTTATTTTAAAATAACTCTTGCGTCATGGATTTCCCTAACGGTAAGTTTTCTAGTTGTCAATCTAGCGAGAATTTTTCTAGTATAACCCCAACTATTTTTGATGGAACAGATTTTTTAAATTGGAAATTAAAAATGGAATTTTATTTAAAATTTGTTAATACTAGATGTTGGGGTATTATTAAAAATGGGTCAGATATGGTAGATAAGAATGATATTATAATTAACTCTCGTGCTACTCACATTTTATATTCTTATATTAATGATGATCAGTATAACCATATCTCTCATTGTCTAACTGCACAGGAAATCTGGAAAGCTCTCGATGCGTTGTATGGAAGAAAAGACTACAATAGCTCAAAACCCCCGATTGCCAACTCAGTTTCAGTATTATGCTTGACATGATTTACAGAAGGTGGATCAGATGATGATAGTGATGGAGACTCAACAGATGACGACCATGATGAATTTCCTTTTGAAAAGTTAATTTTTGTTTGTGATAAATTAACTGAAACTGTTGAGAATCTCAAACTAACAAATAAAAATTTAAAATCTGAAAATATTGAGTTGAGCAATAAAAATCATGATTTGGAATTAAAACTTGAAAATGTTAAAAAGATGGAAAACTTGAATTGCAAAAAATGTTTAGATTTGGAAAATGATTTAGTACATCTAAATGAAAATTTTCAAAAGCTTGAAAAAGTAATTGTGTTTCTAAAAATAAACGAGATTGAACTAAAGATAAAATAATGATTTTTTGCAAAAAGAGTTGGATAAGTTTAAGAAGGTTAAAAATACCAAACATGAAATTTTAGATAAAAGAGTTTATTGAAAACTGAATCGATTTTGAATGAGCTTGAAATTAAAACCGAGAAAATCAAAAATCTCAACTGCAATAAATGTACGACTTTTCAAAAAGAATTACTTAAAATAAAAGAAAATTTCAAAACCCTTGAAAACGAAAACGTGATTTTGAAAAATAACGAATCGGAAATTACCCGTATAAATCATGATATGGAAAAAGAAATTGAAAAATTCAAGGATTTTGCAAAACTTGAAATTGAAAAGCGTAAACAATTTGAAAGTGAGATTTTTGAGTCCAATGCAAAAATTAAAATTCTTGAAAACAAAAATATGGTTTTGAAACAAAATGATTCTGAAATGAGAATTATCGCTATAAATTGTTGTTCGAATATAATAAAAGAAAATAGCGATCTAAAATCTAAAATTTGACAACTTGAATCAATATTGGCTAAGTTTTCTAAAGGAGAAAAATTGTTGAATATGTTGTTAAAAAACCAATTTTTTGTTAAGAATAAGAAAGGACCGGTTTTGATAAATTTGATCAAATTGAAAAGTGTGATTTTAAAAATCCTTCAAACTGCTATGGGAAAATTGATCAAGTTGAAAAATGAAATTCTAATGATTTTAAAAATCCCTTAAATGGCTTTGAAAAAGTTCGATTTGAAATTTCGAACTCTAATAATTTCAAAGGGTTTTTAAATATAAACAATATGAAAACTCGTTTAGAAACAATTCAGTTAAACGAATTTGGATTCCAAAAAATAACAAAATGAATTTGAATACGTTTAAATGAATTTGGGTTCCAAAGGGTATGTTAGTGGATAATAATAGATTGTTATTTAAATGGTTTTGGGTACTAAAACGTGTAAACGAAGATAAGAGTGGTTAAACAGTCGTTTTAGACCACTCTATGTTATAAACATTTAGGTACCAAGGATAGGCTAGGGAACAACTGTGTTTAGGAGATAAAAAATTCAAATTGTTCCATTTTATTGAATTGTTTGAAGTTCCTCAGCCATAGATTTCTGAGTTGGAGATTCATTGGTTCACATCGATTATGGTAAGTCAGGTATGATCTCTAAACTCGTATTTTTATTTCATTTTTATTTTATTTCCCTTTTTGTTTTTATTTCCTCTATTTTTTATGCTGATTTATATTAACTGGGCAGTAATATTTTGAGCATTTTTTGAACACTATTAATCAGAATTTTTAAAATTTGTGATGCTCTCAATGACTAATGAAATTTCACACAGTTTTGTTGTTTTGAGTTTCTTCTTATTCATTTTTGAAATTATTGAAAAACTGAACTCAATACAGCAGACTACTTGAAAGCCATGATTGTTTAGTTGTGAAAATTTCATTTTTTGGCTTGATTTTGAAATCATTTGTTATTTATTGTTGAATTTATTGGATTATAAAAATTTGACTTTTTTCTCAAGTGATTTCAAATAATTATCTTCAGATTTGGTCGTTGATAGTTTCTTGCTCTTGTTTGAAAAATTCTCTGAAAAATTCACTTGTGATTCTTTCTTTGAAAATGATCTTGTGCTGCTCTGATAAGGAAATTTATTTGATTTGTTGATTGGACGATGGGTTGGAAAATCAGTGACTGGATTTCATTAAAATTCATAGGCAATCTGAATTAAATATATAAGTTGTTTTAAAATTGTCAAGGAACAATCAACATTAGAAATATTATATAATTTCATATTATATTGATTGATTTTTGAAACTGATTTTCAAACTTGAATAAATATTTTCAAAAACTCCTCTTGAAATTGATATTTTGAATTTTAAAATTATTTTTGATTATTTATTCAAAAAATTGAAATTATTGATTGATTTGAATCGTTTTGTGACTCATCAAAATTATTGATAGATTTATGAAATTGTGATGAGTTGTGACTATGGTATAATTCATAACTAGAGGAGATGTTATTTTAAATCTCATGATGATTGGACAAATTTTATAATATCTTTGAATTAGAGCTTATTTCATGACCATCTTCTATATCAAACATATTTCTATCATTCATCATGGTTTTATTTAATTTGGGGAGTTCTAATTATTCTTGAAAATAAAAATAAAGAAAAAAATAAAACATATATAATTTATCCTTGGTATTCTCTCCCATTTAAAAGTCCTCGCGGTTATGCGTGGGTGAATTACCTTAATCTCTATGTGCTTCCATTCTCACTTAAAAGGCCTTTTGGCTATGCATGCATGGAACTCATTAGAGAGGATAAAGTTAAGTTACTACTGACCCCATTTAAAAGACCTTGGGTTATGCGTGATTAGCAAGTGCTTAACATATTTTGAGCATATTTAAAATCTTCAAAATTCATATTAAATATTCAATTTTTATTGAACTCTCCTCATTCTATAAAATCCATCGTAAATCCATTCATTCTGAAAGTGAAATTTGCTTCTGATTTAAAGATTATTATGATTTTTTGTTTGATTAAATGAGATTTACGTTATATATTTCCCCTCTTGATTTGAATTTATATTTCTAGTCTATATTCATCACTGTTTCGATTTCTATTATCCTTTTGATGATAACAAAAGTGGGAGAATGGTCAAGATTTTGATTGATATTTAATTCAAGAATATTTTAAATTGGAAATTAAATATCTAGAGGTAGAATGGTCAATTGAATTCCATCGTTTATATTTTCCGCATATAAAGGGGGAGTTCAGTTGTAGGGGGAGCATACAAATAGGGGGAGTAATATATTCCACGTTCAAACACATTGAACACATTCAAAATCTTGTATATGTTTGTCATCATCAAAGGGGGGAGATTGTTGGGTACAACAATGTGTTGTATGGTTTTGTTTGATGATAACAAACATATGATATTATTATTTAAATGTGTTTGTAATTGTACTATTTTATTTTTCATTTCGTAGGAATAAATATTTATTGAATAATATACTAGTGTAAACAACTATATATTCACATGGTTTATTTATTAAAACAAATAATTTATTTCAATATTTAAAATAGTACAACAATCAGACTCCACTATTGTATATTCACAAATATTACTTTACATGACATTGTACACGTAAACAAATGGAATGTGATAGACAAATTTGTTTGAAAACAATATATTTTATTTCAATCAAATCTGTTTATTACAAATAACAGTACAATTATATTCACGTCTACAATCAATTCACTCATCACTAAGTACATTTTCATATACACATTTATTTACGGAGACACACTGACATTGTCTTCTATCTTCGTGCCTTCACAGCACTTCACATTCAGTCCTGTCACCATCTGCATACCCGTCACATACAGAAGAACACACACAGTAGACTGTAATAAAAATAAAAATAAATACAAGCAAATAGCATTTTATATTTTATTTGCCTCGGAATTACGGTGTGTTTCTCATCATTTTTCAGAATTGGTCTGATATATATCAAATGCTCACATCCGTTTAAGTGTACAGAAAAGAAAACAGTATTGCACTGAGGAGCAGCCTCGTGGACCAACTCAACTCAGTGCAAATCAAGGCAGTATCTGTTTATATCAGTTTTTTATAAAGTCAAAAAAAATTCAAGGAAAAATTCAAGTGCAATTTCATATGATAGCATCAAGTCAGCATAAGATAAATATCTCAGTTTTAAAGTGATGCAACAGTTCAGGTTTATGGCGTGGGCAAAATGGAAAAACAATGAAGGAGAACAATGGTTAAAGTACCATAAATTATGGGTCTCAACTGAGCAACAAAGAACCATCACAAGCATAAAGAAAACAGGAACCAATTTCAAGTGCCAAAGTTTATAAGTCATGTTCAATGCATAAATCAAGGGAAACATGAAATCTGTGCATGTCAAGTGTCAAAATACAACTACAGGCATGACACAAGTTCAAGTATACAACATACAAGCTCAAGTCATGACATGCTCAAAGCAAATATGAGTGAAACAGGGATTTAAAAGTGCAAAAAGCAAGTTTAAGGCAGCCAGACCGAAGTATAGGAACAATGGACAAGTATAAGCCATTACAGACTCAAGAAATGATCAATACAAATATGCTTCAACATATACAGGTCATAGTCCAGCAAAGTGATGCAGTTCTACATGTTTTTAAAGATGGCTGTGAACATATGTTCAAAAACGAGTGCCAAAGTCAAGAGAGTGCATGCTTATGTGTGTGTACAAAAATGAATAACTCTAGTTTAGTGTTTAAACAAAATTAGTGCAACAGCTAGCAGCACGATTCAGCAATACATAGTTTCAAAGAGACAAATAAACATGCATAAGCAGTTGAGCATGATGGATGCAAGTAATCAAAGAGTGGTGCAACAGTATGGTCAACAAGATCAATTTCATTTTAAAAATTAGATAACTCAAGTTACAAGCGAAATGGCAACTGAATTAAACAAGTCACAACCACAAGTCTGCTCGGAGGTACAAACAAAACATGTAAAGCATCAGTTCAATTTTTTTTTCAAAAACACCAGTTTAAAAACTCAAGAGAAGTTCAAGTAATGACTGTTCTTATCACAAGGCATAATCAAAGTGTAGTATCAGCTTTTATTCGAGACGGGGGAATTCAAGTAAAACAGCATGTAAAGCATAAGACCACATGGGAGCACGGGCATTTGCAGAAGCACATTGACAAGGATATGGAAACAAATAAAAAATCAAATATAGTATATGTTCAGTTCTTTTTTTTAAATATCCAGGAAGCATTAAAAAAAATCCAATTCGAAATTTACTAGTCAAGCAGAAAGGAAGTCTGAAGGTTCCAGAAATCAAGTTACTAATACAAAGTTCAGAATTTATCTCGCAATCTATCATGCAAGTTTCCAGAGTCTTTGAGGATTTCAAACTCCAAAAATTTAAGGTCTAACAGAAAGAAATTTTCTAGAGAAATCGTAAGAACGATTCAAAGACGAGATCTCAAAAAGCCCAAATATTTTCGTATATATCATGACCAAGTAATACACGAAATTAGAGAATAAATTTAGGATACTAATCCTATAAATACACCCAATCATCACTGGCTATAGATCATCCAAGTTCGAACAAGCTAAAATCAAAAATCTTAACTGAATTAATACTGGGAAAAAGGAGATTACTTGGATCCAAATCAACGCTCATCAACGTTCGATCGAAGAAGAGGATAGCCACTGAATAACTCGAGATCATCATATAAGAAAGCGGCGACTTCAGATTGAAAGAGAATCAAAACCCTAAAGTCAATCGCCACTTTAATCTTTAGAAGGAAACCCCAGGAGCCGCCATATTTTTTTCACAGAGACAAAGAGATCGGGCTAAACAAAATGATGGTTGAAGCAATACAAAAGTGTCCGGCCAAATTTTCTACAAAAGGGGCTAAAGGGTTTATTTATTTAAAATAAAAAGTAGGGTTTTATTATAAGGGTTTTAAAATTGTTTTAATTTGTTTTTAATTTGCTTTTCAATTTGTAATCGAGTGATAGCTTTCTAGTTTGTCTCTAAAACTAGGGAGACGAATTACGGGGTCTGTAATTCAGGGAAATCTAGTTTCGGGGATAGAAATCAATGAAGGGTTTTGAGCGTAGGACTAGTGCAACTAAAGCGAGATTGTGAGGCCTGTTTGCGTAGCTCCTAGTAGAAACTGGGGATAAGTTTTGAGCATAGGGTTAGGACAAAGAGGCTAGGAACTGTCGCAAGTTTACGGGTGTTGTAAGCGTTGTAATTGTTGACTACTACCTGGTAGAAACCTTGGGGAATGCAGCAATAGGCACGGCTTTGCCGAAGCTGGGTATATCTGTGTGATATTTATTTTCCGCATTTACTCTGATTATTATCTGTGTTTGATATTATTTAATTACTCATCAAAAACTGCAATAAACCCTATTTACCCCCCTCCCCCTCTAGGGTTAATTTAGATCCTACATGTGCCACATGCATGGGGCATGTTGAGATAAGTCGTACATCGGAGAATTTATAAATAAATTCTTATTAAGAGTCCACCTTTGACGTTGCCAATTGGTTTTGTAATAATTTGAGGTTCTCTAACAGTTAAGTAACTAGTGTGTAACCCATGCGTTACGCACGATAATATTATTAAAAATAGTACTTATTATTTTTATGTTAAGAAACGATTTTGTTATGCAATATATGGTAATTTTTTATGTGAAATTTATAAACAATTATTTAAAATTATTATTGTTGTTTGTGTATAATTTATGCTGTATGACTTACACAAACAATATGTGTATATCTATATTTGAGAATTTATTTGATTATTTTTGTTAATATAGATATACCTATTGGAACTAATGTATATTAGTAATTTATTTGATGAATCAACAAATATATTTAACAGGGCTTGTTTAAATAAGTTAAATGTAAAATTATGAAGTAAGTTTAACTGTATATAGCTATCATAGCAGGAATAATTGGAATTTTTTTAGCAAAACAATGTATAAATATATTGTGAAATTATTGATGTTCAAAAATGAATTTTATGATAATATGTTGTAAATTTTTTATGCAATAAAGTTCTTTTTTAATAAATGTTACATATAATGCTTATTAAAGGAAAAAGTGTTAATGTTGAGACAAATCCCACATTGGAGAGTTTATAAAATAAATTATGTATGATTATTAAGAGTCCAACCTTCACATTGCCAATTTGTTTTGTGATAATTTTGGTTCTCTAGCATAGTATCAGAATGGGTTTAATTCGTGTGCACATAACTGCCAGACTTTTCCACGTAACCCAACAAGATTCATGTGTTATGCTTAATATATGCCACGCGAGTGGAGGCGTGTTGAGACAAGTCCTACATCGGAGAATTTATAAATAAATATTGTATAAATATTAAGAGTCCACCTTTACATTGTCAATTGGTTTTGTGATAATTTGAGGTTCTCTAACATGGTATCAGAGCAAGTTTAATTCATGTGTACATAATAGCCACACTTGCCCACGTCACCCAATAAGATTCAGGTGTTAGGCTCAGGATATGTCACACGAGCGGGGCGTGTTCAGACAGGTCACATGTCAGGGAATTTAAAAGATAAATTCTGTAAAAAATTAAGAGTATACCCTTCGCATTGCTGATCGGTTTTGTAATAATTTGGGGTTCTCTAACAGTTAAGTAACAAGTGTGTAACTCGTGCGTTGCACACAATAATATTATTAAAAATAGTCTTTATTATTTTAATGTTAAAAAGCGAATTTGTTATGCAATATGTGATAAATTTTGATGTGAAATATATAAACTATTAATTAAAATTATTGTTGTTATTTTTGTATAATTTATGTTGTATGTATCTATATTTGAGAATTTATTTAATTATATTTGTTAATATAGATATAACTATTGAAACTGATGTATATTAGTAATTTATTTGATGAATCAACAAATATATTTAACAGAGTTTGTTTAAATAAATTAATGTAAAATTACGAAGTAAGTTTAACTGTATAGCTATCATAGTAGGAAGAATTGGAAAGAAATTTGCAAAATAATGTATAAATTTATTGTGAAGTTATTGATGTTCAAAAAGAATTTAATGATAATATATTATAAATTTTTGATATAAATGAATCATAACTACTTTACTAATTAGCTTCGTCATTATTGTTGATATACATAGTTCATATAACGTGATTTATACATCTTTATAGTTGCATAGAAAACTACTTTTCTAAATATGAATATTCATAGTAAATTTTTTTCAAGGAAATATACATAGTAAAATTGGTGTATATTTTTAAGAGTTGTTTGAAAAATGGACTACATACTCTCTAAAATTATTTAAATAATTAGAATTTAAGATTTCATGAGTAGTTTAAATATATGGACTGAAATATAAAATATCACGAAAGAATTAATGAGGTTCAACTAATAATTATAAAAATATTATAATGCAGGTATTTAAAGTGAAAAATATTTTCTTCAATTTACGATAAATTTGTTGAGACAATTGTATAAAATATTATTATTTTTTTCGATTTAATAAATCGAAATTGAAAATTTTAAAGTGAAAGATTTAATAAATTGAAATTAGATCCTACCGTCTTATCACTCTAATCAACTTCAACATAACACTCACTCTCCTGTGTCAATATCATTTTTTTTTCGATCATGTTTTTTTGATTAGGGTTTCATTTCTCCACAACTAATGGTGTTGATTAACCATTAAAAATTAGATCAATGAACAAAAGAGTGAAATTAAGCCTAAATGGGTAATAGGATAAAATTACCTTTATTTGTTAAGGGGTTACTTCCCTCATTGATTTTTTTTTTAAATGGCCCTCCCTTAACAATAATTGGAATGTCAATAACAATGCCCTTATTTAAATTGTTTGACTTATTTAACTTTATGTTTGAAAGAAAGATTAATGTTGCCATTTTTATTGATATGTACATGATTTACATTTTAAAACATCGTACTTAGCATTAATTAGATGAATTAACAACTATTTATTAACTGAATTCAAAATCACATAATTAATCAAAACATATTAATTTAAATGTACAACGTAAACTGATATTGTGTAGTGTTATGTAAATGACTAAATAAATCTTAGAATTTAAACATCTGACATCAATATTACAATGCAATATACGATAAATATATTGACGTAAATGAGTCAACTTTAAATTTATGATAATTATTTATGTGTATAAGTTACGCTTCGACATGTTTATACATTTGATTTTTCTTCATTTTTATTGATATGAATATGGTTAATCTTGATGTGATTTATTAGACGGATCAATGAATAATAGTTTGCTAAAATTATTTATATAGTTTTATTATTATGTAACTAATTATGAAATATCGTACTAAATGTACAATGTTAAGAAAGAATTAAAGAGACTTAAATTATTATAGAAAATTTAAAGTAAAGGTATTTAGAGTCAAAAAACATAATTTTCTCATTTTTAGTATTTAAAAAATAATACAAATTAACTAGATTTATTTAAATTACTTAAGTTTTGGGGTTGGTAATTAATTTAAATATCTAGACTTAAATGTAAAATGTTATGAGCTAACTGTCAATAAATAATTGTGTAAACTTTGAAATGTCCATGTTAAAATGTAAAATGACAGAAAAAGTAAAAACAATGTGAGAGAAATTATAAATAAGCGTAAAATGATAATGTTATTAAGAAATAAAATATCCAGAGAGATTTAAGGAGATGAGAGAAAACTCCTAGTAGTAAGGAGAGCTTTAAAAGTTTCTGCTTTACTATTATTTAATAGATTGATATCGTGCAGGATTTTGTAAATGACTAAATAAATTTTAAAATGTAAATATTTGGCACCAATAATACAATGCAATATACGGTAAATATATTGACGTAAATGAGTTAAACTTTATATTTGTGATAATTAATTATATGTATAATTTATGCTTTGTGATTGACGTGTTTATTCATTTGATTTTTTTTCATTTTTGTTGATATAAATATAATTAATTTTAATGTGATTTATTAGACGAATCAATGAATAATAGTTTGCTAAAATTATTTATATAGTTTTATTATTATGTAATTAATTATAAAATATGGTACTAAATGTAAAATGTTAAGAAATAATAGAAAGAGACACTACGACACAAACGACCAAATGCAACACAAAAAAATTGTTGGCATAGGACCAAAAAATGTTGGCATAGGTCTTTGGCAATGTTTTTTGGGGTGATGCAATTTTCACTATTGCTTCAGACCTCAAAGGCAACATTTTGACTATCTACGGCAACACACCAAATATTATTACAGTAGAGTCATATTTACGTCTATGCAACATTCTTAGGTGTCTGTAGCAACATCCAAAAATGTTGCTATAGATATTAATTTATATATATATATATATATATATATATATATATATATATATATTGTAGGGTCCACAATGTGGGGGACCATTGAGCCCACGTCCCAAGCTAATCTCAACCCTAGGACAACACCTTGTATGACTATTGCAACATTATTTCAACAACATTTATAATCCGATGGCCATATTATATTAAAGTTACTACAACGCTACACTGAAAAGACAATAAAAGGGACAATATCACATAAATGCTTGTATAATACATAGTACACAGTACACATCACAATTTGTACAGTACTTATAACTTGCATGAACATTATATTGAGCAGTACACAGTAACCTTGCAATTTGTCAATAACTACAGCCGGATTTTCATAAAAGAGACTAAGAGCTATTGCCTTCAACTGGATTTTCATTGTCACTGGACATGGTTATGGAAATTAGTTCGTTTAGATTCAACTGCGGGTTAGCATAGCCCAATTTTTTAAACATCCAAGCCAAATTCTCTTGTACCTTCTCATTTACCTTGGATGTGCTTCCATTTCTTCAGCAAGCCTTTGCCTTAAGTCCTTTATATAAGCACTTGTAAGAGACTCGACTGATTGTTTTGTACACTTTGCATGCCTCCAGATAAGAAAAGGATGACCATGTGATCTTCTATTCGAAATTACTGTTTCAACCGTACTTTCTCCTTCTCCACTGACCATTGCCTTTTGAATCAACTACTACAAAATAAAGCCACATCAAAATTACCTTACTGTAAATGCAGAGAATGCAACAAATGCTTATGTATGAAGTGAAAGCAGCAAATGCGTATATATGGAGAGAATGCAATAAATTACCCTATAGTAAATGCTTGCATATGCAGCAAATATGCACAGCATATGTAGAGAAAGCCACATTTTGGAAAATAATTTGTTAATGTGCACAACAAATATGCACAACAAATAGAGACAAGGGAGAATTCCATTTGGGTATAACAATGCGTGATCGAGTTTATACGGGTACAATGATTTAGTAAGGCTGCTCAAAAATGGAATAACGGAAGGACGTCTTTATCGACAGCCAAAAATATTTTACATGCCCATCTCAATGTCAAGTGCACAAATGTCATGAAAACATTTTCAAGTGCAAAAATGTCACAAGTGCACGCACAGAACACAAGTGCACAAGGTTACTGGTGCGAAAATTAGGCTCAACAAGTGTTTCAACAAATGTGAATACGACACTTCATAGGAGCTTGCTTTCTAATTGTTTTATGAAACGTGCAGTTCTGTTGGCATTTTAGCCAGTTTCCTACATCATTAGCGAACAAAATATCCCGTATATTTCATTCCACTGCTTGACCTTCACATAACAAGTCTGGAGTGTAAATATTTGATAAATACAAAATACAGTCGTTATTTGCTTCAAACATTGGCACTCGGTAGCCACCATCAATATGCTCAAGTAGACTAAATTTTTATTTTAATCTATGATAGGGAAACATTCATTATATAAAGAAAACAAAGATACCTATGTTCGGCTTTAATCATACATAGGGAACAAAATTGCAAATTTATTTTAATATTGTTCGTTGACAAGTTGACACGTCTATACAATGGAATCTATACTATAGCATGTAGCATGCAAAATAAAACACGCAGTTCATGAGAAAACATGCACATCAACAAGACATGAAAAATGTGCAGCATGTACAAAACAGAACAAAATTATTACTTACAAGTTTGTACTTCATTACTTCAGGATTAGACACGTACTCACGTCCATCTATTCTCTTACGACTTTTAAGAAAAAGTGTTACATTGGATGTTGTCTCCTAATACAAGTTCAATAGAAAGTTTAGCATACACTCTCTTCAGTCAAAAAGCATCTAGGCCAACTACGTCGTGTCAATAGCTACCACGCTATCTCATCTAGAAAACTGTAATTAATAAACAACTGTAAAGTATCACATACCATCTTATGACGAAGCTGGGCGAACGACTTGGACCGGCAGTGTGCGTGTCTTGATACGACTTACGACTTTCAGAACTTTTGTTGGCACTTTTCTAAAAAATACACAAAAAACAAAGTACTCGTATATCTCATAAAAAACCAAGTACTCATTTATGTTGCGAAATAAGTATACCTAAATCTCCTCATCTGCCCAATACTTCAAGTGCACTTTAAAGTCCTCTAGTGGGATGTTGTCCGGCTTGTTTTCTAGCCTCTCCTCATCGGTCTCATAAGCTTTATAATAAGTTGTTTTTATGCGACTCTTGTACCCCCTCCAACAGTCACGAATAGACTTCAACACCCAATTTTCACATTCATCAGGAATAATACACCGTTGCTAAAATATAAATCAAAGATTAAATAAATCATAATTCAGCTACATTATAGTTAAAAATTCAATATTACTTATTGAAAAAAAATTCAGCTACATTATAGTTAATAATAGATTACCTGAACATAATTCCATAGAGTTTGCTTTAACTTTTCAGGAACATCCAACCAAGATTTATACGTAAGTGGCACTTCCCTTTTCAATTTTCCTAAAAAGTTTCTCAATTCAGATATTACTTTGTCATCATCTGAAACAGGATGGAACCACTCGCTCATCCCAATTACAACTCTTTTGTCATACGCCCTTGTATGAACATTAAATATCTTTGTTTGACCTCTGAGTCTTCTAGGAACTTCGTCTTTAACTAAAATAAAAAGTCCCGTCAAATTATAATATATAAAACATAATGTAAATTAGGTACTTAAATATTAATCCCACTGTAATATTGAATATTGCTATCACATGAATTTAGTACCTACCTCTACTTCTTCATTTTCAATGTCTGCCAAGATATTCTCCGCCACATCCTTATTTGCCGTACCACTTGCACTGGCTTTAGCAGCAATTTTCTTTTGCCGTTACTGCAGAGCCAAATAATCAACCATTGTTCCTTGTCCTTCAACATCCTTCTCAGCTGAACTTGCTAATAGACTTTGGCTTGGGATTGAGGTTTTGAACATATCATTTTCCTTTGCGTTACCACTAGTTGAACGAGTTTGTCATTTACTAACAGGCTTGGGCTTCTCAACTTTTTTAGTTATCTAAATTGTATGTATTAAGTAGGAAATAAGATTGGATTTTATAGTTATTATCGTTAGAGGAATAAAAAATAAGATATGTAGCTATCACACACCTTTCGTGGACTTTGTGAAGTATCATCTTCACTATGCTCCTCCTCATTTTTCGGATTATATTCCTCGCTATCCACAACTTTTTGTATCTTTTCTTACACTTTTTCTTTTTTTTTTTGGCTTGCATTTCTCAGTTCAATAGAAATTTTAGGCTCACCTAGAGAAGCTAGAAGTTCGTTATTCCTCATCAAATTCTCAGCTCTCTGTATTTCATAGTCTTTTAGAGATATTGGAGGTGGTACATGAACATTCTGCAATTATACAATAAACAAGAAAATCAAAGTAAGTATGCTGCAAGAGTGGTACAAAATATTCAAATTACATTAAGATCATCATAATTAGAATTCTTCGAACCTGCTTGCCATTTTCATTCCTATCTTCGCCTTCCCCTGGTGAATATGTGATTCCAACTTCTTCTTAACGCCTGATGAGTTCAGACTCACCGTTGAATTGCTAATTTTTGGGTTTTTTTCCATGTCATCTTCCGTTGATTTACCGTAGCAGCTGACTTTAGATTAAGGGTTTCGTTGCTGGATTCTGGATTATTTAGCCTTGCCGACTTCCGAGGACTTTTCACCGCAGCTATCTTTTGATTCGTAGTTGCATTGTTGGGTCCTGGATTATTCAGCCGTGCCGACTTCCGAGAAATATTCACCTCATCTATCTTTTGGTTCGTGGTTGCATTGTTGAGTTCTGGATTATTGATTCGTGCCGACTTCCGAGGACTGTTGACTTCAGTTAAATTCTTGTTTTTTTGTTCTGTTTTAGTTGATGAGTCGTAACGTACTGTCGTTTCAATAGTTTTGTAACTACAACAAATCATATAATGATATTATAATAATGATCTTTAAACGGTATAATATCACAATCATTTTTTTTCTATATCAAAATATCACAAATCTGTAAATGATATTATCTAGATATATTTATATACCTATAACTAGATTCAGTGGCTTTGGCTGAGTGATTACATGCGGCTGCATTTGTTTCAGTGGCCCAATTGCAGTATCGACAACGTTATCGATATAAAATTCCAAGTTGCCACCATTGTTAGCTCCACTGACATATTATATGAGGTCCGAATCATTCGTTAGTGACTTCCACCCACCCTTCTCACCATTTTTTATATAAATCCCTCCTATTACAATGTAGGAAAGTTCCTCCTTCACAAACTCCATGAGCACTGTGTACGAGAAGCAGTCAGGATCAACACCCTTTACTATGTTAAAGGTTCCACCAACATATTCCTTCTGAAATGTGCCCTCTTGATCAAATGTGAGATGCATGGGTCCCCCCATCCTATACAAAATGTGTTGTGTGTGTCCAACAAGAGGAATTCTAAGACAATTCAAATTGTTAATACAGACCGACCAAAGAATTTATAAGCAGCTTAAATCGAAACCCTACAGTGATGTGAGAGAGTGTTATACCTCAAAATCGAATTTATAAGCAGTTTAAATCGAAACACTAAAGTGATGTGAGAGAGTGTTATACCTCAAAATCAATGCTTGAACCCCCAAATCGAAGCCCTAATTGAACCGAAATCGTTGAACTAAGCTTGAACCCCCAAATCAAAGCCCTAATTGAACTGATATCATTGAACAAAGCATGAACCTCCAAATCAAATCCCTAATCGAACCGACGATTCAAAATGTTATTTATGATTGCAAAAGATGTTAATGAAATTGCGAAGGGGGGAAATGAAAATAAGATGGCGGGGTACGAAATGAATTGCACCAAAGAAAAATTGTTGTTTGGAGGAGAAGCGATCTGGATTGATCAGGTGGCACATTATGCAATGTAGGATCTAATTCACATAGATCGCCACATAAGACATGGAAAGGTCTGCTATAGCAACACTGTATAAAATGTTGCAATGATTTACACTTGTTTATCTAGAGCAACACATTTTATGTCTAAGGTAGCACCCAAAATAGAATGTTGCAGTAGGACCAAAATATTATACCTATCGTCACATTTTGGCTGGCAACGCCTTACGAAATCGTTGCATTAGGCCGTTTATGGCGTAGTGAGACTTAAAGGATTATAGAAAATTTAAAGTATAGGTATTTAGAGCCAAAAACATAATTTTGCCATTTTGAGTATTTAAAAAAAATATAATTAATTAGATTTATTTAAATTACTTAAACTTTGTGTTTTGTAATTAATTTAAATAAGTGTAAAATGTCAGGAGCTGAATGTTAATAAATAATCATGTAAACTTTGAAATGTCCATATCAAAATGTAAAATGATAGAAAAAGTAAAAATAACGTGAGAGAAATTGTAAATAAGCATAAAATGATAATTAAATTTAAAATAAAATATTCGGAGAGATTTAAGGAGAAGAAAGAAAACTCCTAGAAGTAAGGAGGGAGCTTTAAAAGTTTCTGCTTTACTATTATTTAACTGATAGAGTTATATTGTTGTATTATTTTGATTTAATGTATCTTTAGAGTATTAAGGAGAATTGAGAGAATTGAGAGAATTGAGAGAATCAAGGAGAGAGCTATAAATTCTTCTGCTTTACTATTATTTAATAAATAAGTGCTTTTATATTGTTTACTCAAGTTTTGAATGCTTAATAATACTCAAGTTCCTTAAAAAAGATTTTAGTTTCCAAATTCAGTCACCTATGTGACTTCAAATGCCCAAAAATAGGAGTCAAGCATTCATAATTTTCCATTTTTCTATACACTCACATGCCGAGTTATTTTATACTACTTAGTCAGTCGTCGTTTATTATTTGGCTCATCCAACTTATTGGTGTTGGTGATTGATATTGATTATTGATTTTTTTCTTTTCAGTTTCATCTTTTTAGTATAAATTATTTAATTGCTATTTATTGGTTATTTTCTAGGGATATTCACTCTCTAGCTAGCTATCCTAACATTAACCTGCCAGTCGGTATACATTTTTGATTTCAATACCACTTGCTTTAATATTTCATTGTTTGTGATGGCAGATTTTATAAGTTTGGTCAATCGCTTTAGTATTTGCTGTTTTTAAATGAAAATCAGTCATCTTTGTTTTTTACTTGTATCTTCAACCAAACTAATAAAATGGAAGTAGACCGATGTATTTTATTTACCAATATACTTAGGCTCCTTTGAACAAAGGTTACCTGATTAAATACTTATTATAAGTTGTAATGTACAAGCAAGCTTGCATTAAATACTTAAATGCACATTCTGTTATTACTACAAGATCTAAATGTGCATCATCTGTTATTACTACATGTCCACTACAAATTCATTATTAGTTTTAATTTTCTCATATATTTCAAATATTATTGATTTGGCAGGATAAAGAAAGTTGTGGAGAAGGTGGTGTATCTCAAACGGTAAAAATATACCATATTACGGTTAAAATACCATACAAAAATTTATATTTGAATCAATATTTATGTGATTTATTTTTTATTAATTGCAGAGTAAGTGTAATCAAATAGGTGACAATTGTAGTTTACTGCATTCACGTGGGAATGATAATGAGGTTGTCGCCAAAGGAAAATTTGTGTCAACTAATTCGGAAGATCTTTTCAATGGGGTACCTTTAGGCCCAAATACCATGAAAATATTTGTAGTGCATCCTACAAAATTTGATGCTTTTTTGTGGAGACCTTCACCTTGTTTTGTATATATACGAGATGCCACTAATGAGATCATAGCATGGCCAGCAGATAGAGTTATCTGCATAAGGGAGAACTCCGAAAAATACAATGAGGTATGTTGAAAAGTATAAACTCTCTACAAATATAACTAAGCTAAGTGCTTGATTAATGGCACATATAGCTTCAAATAAATTTGAAAAGCGCCTTAAATTACTACAACAAATATTGAAAATGCAAGTTTAAAATAGGTTAAAGTGGTCAAATGATTATCATGATATTTTTGTATGATTTTATGTATTTTTATATCTACTTTTATTAGATGACTATATTTTTTCCTTTGATAGAGCAAAACCAATAGCACAGAAAAGAAATGCAAGTTATTTGATTCGGTTGGAAGCAAAGATTGGTTGCCGAACGACTAGTACACTCGAGTGATTCAAATCAAATTATTCCTCTTGGACTTAAAGCCGCAATTGTTTGAGTGGAAAATCCAAGAAAAGAAGATGCATTTTTATGGAGACCCATAGTAGGTATGACATGCCTTGAAGAAGCCATTGGTAAGAAAATAGCATGGCTAACATCAAAATTAGTTTTTGAAAACATAACACTACCCACTTCTGTGAGTAGTGTTCTAGCATCTCTTATGTATATGTTTATATCGTTCATATCTACATATAATATTTTTTGAGAACCTATCAACATTTTTTTGTATGATCAGAGTGTAAATTTCATAGTGAATACTAAGTGCAATTTGTTTGACGTGGAGGATATGGGAAAAATAGTAGTTGAAGGCACCGTTTCTTCAGTTGATTCAAATGATAAAGTTCATTCTATTCCACTAGGACCAAATACAATTAGAGTTTGGGTGGACGTTATAAAAGTCCCAAAAGTATGTCTATCGAGAGCTACTTCATTCATGGAATGTTTATCAGAGGCTATTGGTTCGACGATTGCATGGCCTACTGCGAATGTTAGATCAAACTCAACTTCTACGTAAGTTCCTCATCATCTTGTTTATATAAATAACCGTCCTTTTTATTGATAAAAAATTAATTTTCTCATCTTTAAAATAAAAAAGTAAACTCATATATATTTCTGATAAAATATGTAAATTCATTTACCTACCTAATAAAAGTAGGAAAATACTGTTCTTTTTTAAGAAAAATATTTTGATAAGAAACTACCCAATTTCTTTTAAAATATTGTCATAAAAAGGTATTTTTTTGCTAGAAAGACATTCATTTACTAAATTAATGACATCAAAATGAGTCAACGATCAGGCTATGGACTGCTCATTATTTTCTTTTGACCTTGGGATACAATCTTTACCATTGGTTTCAAATGTGAATGGAAAGGCAGGAAATCTATTGAGAGAAGTAGGAGCAGTGTTGTTGCGATAGTTTTTGGTGGATGTATGGAGCAAGCAGGAAGTGGCTGGTGCGATGTTGATGAGATAATGTAGTGTGTTGTATGTGGAGCAAGCAAGAAGTGGTTATGTGTCTGAAGGTTGAGATGATTTGGGTACAAGAA
The DNA here is from genome assembly GCA_030737875.1 of Allium sativum. Lineage (NCBI taxonomy): Eukaryota > Viridiplantae > Streptophyta > Magnoliopsida > Asparagales > Amaryllidaceae > Allium > Allium sativum. Next base: position 832,311,831 of record CM060913.1, read on the forward strand.
AACACTAATTTTGCAGCGGATTTTAGAAGCGGAATAATCCGTCGCTAATCTACAACGAATTACCGTGAGATTTACGAGGGATATTTTCTTTTCTTTTTTATTTATACCTGTCGTCTTGCTCTATCCCTCACTAATCCGTTGCAATTTGTGTCAATTTTCCCACAAATAATTTGCGCTGAAAATGGAGACGGAATACTGACGGATATTTTTAGACGGTACTTTGCAGTAGAATTCCAATGTATTTGCAAGAGATATTTATATTATTTTTATAAAAGATGCTTTAGTGTTAATTTTTATAATTATCAACATGTTTTTAAGAGTTAATAATTAATTTCAATGCGATATTAATTTTTTTTATTGTTCGATACTTACTTTTCATAGTCAATAATTATAATAAAACAATTAGTATTATTGAGTAATAAATAATATTAGCATTAATTAATAATAATAATAATAATTACAAAAAAATATTAAAGATTAAGACTAATATTTGATATTTAGTAAATACTTTTTAATAATTAATGATTAATAAACAATCTTTGATACTTAAAAAGAAAGTTCATTATTTAAAATGTGTATTTAAAAATTATAACTGACTATTATATTCAATATTTATTTTTACAAACATTTAATTTTTCTTAGAAATACATCAAAAATTAAAATACAATTTTTTTTAAATGTATCGCCTTTGAGTTGAGTTTGACAATCTAACAACTGCCGCTTAATACCTTATTTCTCATTTAGTCACAGGACGTAAGAGAGTGGATAAAATATGCCGTCTTTGAGTTGAGTTCAGAAACCAAAATACGGGCGCTGAGACGCGGGTTCAGATGCATGGTAATCAAAAATAAAAGTTTGGCCTTTTTTTATTAAAAAAAACCGTACCCCATACATTTTCCTTTAATTTTTTTTCTAAAGTTAATACTTTTTTTTAGAGTAGTACGTTGATTTTCATTCGGTCCATTTAACCGCTTTGTATTCTGTCATGCTCATTTTGATTCTGCCCTCTTAATTTTCAATCGGTGTTTCGCCTCTTTCATTTCAGCCGTCCCCCCACTTTTTCTCGTTTCCCTCTCCTCTTTTCATTTCTGTCATTACTTTTTCACGTTTCCCACTCTATCTTTCCTGAACCCTAAATCAAATTCGTCAACTAAACCGATTAAGGCAACGAAGATGTCCAATTGATTCCAGTTCGTGTTCTCTTTTGTTTGCCGGGATTTCGAACTCCAATTCAGAGTGAGGGTTTTGTAGCACTGTGATAGTGAGCTATCGACTTGATTCCGAAGTTCAGTTACTAAATTTTGGTAATTCACCTCCTTCCCTAATTTTTTTTTTGCGATTTCTTTTTTATTTTACATTATTTCAGAATTTTTTTTATACGTTTTACATTCTTCTCGTGGAATGTGGCATTTTGATTACTGCATGACATGGATATTAAAAGATGAATGTTGTACGAAAGCCCGTGTTCATATCCATTATGTTTCTCAGATTAAGCTAAAACAGATAACATGAAAATAAAAAAAAATAACCTAATTAAGTTTGGTTGGACATTCAATTTTACCGAATTTAACAATAATTCATCTTTTATGTTTGCACCATTTCCAAACTAGTTACATACAGTAGTAGCCGGCATGATAGGTGGGCAGTTTAGCTTCCACTTATTGCTTAGGTCAGATGAACAATATTCAGATACATTTCTACTGCAAATTGTTTTAGGCTCCATGTTGTAGTTGTAAGCAGATTTGCCTTGTGGCTTATTATGCAATATTTTTTTAGTTGGTTCATGTTAGCCAGTGGACTAGTGGGTTAAGTCTTACTGGTTGTTAATGTTAAAGCCATTTAATCGCATATGCGTTTATTTTGTGCATCAAATTTTCTATACCCTTTTTCTTGTTATGTTTATTTTAGATAATTACAGTACCACACTATGTCATTTTACAAGATGATTAAACACTCTGTTTGATACACGAAGGAGACATTATTGCTGATATATACCACACTATCATTTTATAAGACGATTTATTTTATCCTTAAAAAAAGTCATAATCAGATGAGTAAATGTATAGTACTTGGATTTATTTATTTATAAAGAAGCATACTAGATATTTTTACAATATTGTGCAATGCAGCTGGAATGGATTATATGAAGGATCGTACTTGGATGTACAAGCGAAAAAATGGGCAAGGTGTAATATTGGAGGATTTTTTCAAGGGTATTGATGTTTTTGTGAATTTTTCTTCTAGAGAGTTTGCAGATCAAGAAATTAGATGTCCTTGCAAAAAATGTAAAAATGAAGCTCTTTGGGATGGTGATACCGTCAAATGTCATTTGTGCAAATATGGTTTTATACTTGATTATGAGTTATGGATGTTATATGGAGAATTTATCCGTACAACTAGCACTAACGACAATGAGATTAATATTTTTGTTCATGATGAGAGTTATAACCAAGAAAATAGGATTGAAGCTATGGTTTATGATGCCACAGGCCCACTCCTCCACAATGTGTCAGAGAGAGGTTTAGATGTGGAAGAACCTCCTAATGCAGAAGCGAAGAATTTTTTTGATTTATTACACACTGCAAATCGACCTTTGTGGAATGGTTGTGAAACTCATACAGAATTATCTGCAACTGCAATATATATTGCAATTAAAGAAAAATATAATAGTTCAAAAAACGAATTTGATGAGTATTTTAAAGCTTGTAAGGAGATGTTGTCTTCTGATAGTGTCTTGGGCGACAGTTAATATAGATGAAGAAGTTGGTAACTGCATTTGGATTACCATAGCATAAAATAGATGCATGTAGAAATGGTTGTATGCTATTTTGGAAAAATGATATGGAGCTTAGAAGTTGCAAGTATTGTTCTGCCAAAAGATACAAGGGAAAGAAAAATAAAACAAAAGATGTTCCATACACAAGGTTGCATTACTTGCCGCTTGTTCCTAGGTAACGAAGGATGTATGCATCTATGGAAACTGCATCTCACATGAGTTGGCATGCCATTCGAAATTATAATGAGGGATTGTTATGTCATCCATCAGTTGGACAAGCATGGAAAAATTTTGATAGAACATATCCTGACTTTGCAAAAGAGGCACGTAATGTTAGATTAGGCTTGTGTACAGATGGATTCGCACCATTTCACCAATTTGGAAAACTATATTCTTCATGGATAGTTATATTCTGACACCGTATTATTTGCCACCTTGGATGTGTATGAAAAATCCTTACATGTTCTTAACTGTAATCATCTCTGGGCCTAAAGATCCTAAACAAGGCATATATTTATATTCGCAACCGTTAATTGATGAGCTGAATCTTCTTTGGAATGATGGAGTTCTTACTTTCGATGTGTCAAAGAAGAAGAATTTTATCATGCGTGCATCCTTATTATGGACTATTAGTGATTTTCCAGCATACAGTATGCTCTCTGGTTGGAGTACGGCTTGTAGAATAGCGTGCCCATATTGCGTGGAGTGGACATCGTCGTTTCGTTTAGCAAATGAAGAAAAAATGTCTTGGTATGATTGCCATCGTTGTTTTCTAGACTTTGATCATCCATGTAGACAAAACAAGAAGGATTTTCGAAGAAGCATAATAGTAACCGTTGAAGCACCACCTATGTGTTTTAGTGAAGAAATTTATGGTCGTGTGCAAAACTTTCGAAAAATATACAATAATCACAAATGGATTAATTTTCACAATTGAAGGAAAAGTTTGAGTCGTAATTGGTGCAAACAAACCATATTTTGGGAGTTGCCATATTGGAGAAATTTGCTACTTCGTCATAATATCTATATTATGCATAATGAAAAAAATGTTTTTGAAAATGTATTCAATACGGTTCTCAATGTGAAAGGTAAAACTAAAGACGATTTGAGATCAAGACATGATATTCGACTTTACTGCAAACGCCCGAACTTGAGCTGAATGAAGAAAATAGTAACTTTAAACTAAAGCATGTTACGAGCTAAGTCGAGAAAGTTGTAGAATTCTGCTGAAATGGATTGAAACCTTACAATTTCCCGATGGTGTTGCTTCAAATTTATATAGATGTGTTGATTTAAATAATATTAGAATGAATGGAATGAAAACTCATGATTTTCATTTACTTTTGGAGAACCTTTTTCCAATTGCTTTCAAGGAGCTCCTTCCCCATAAAGTTTGGTGTGTTATAACGGAGCTTAGTCTCTTTTACAAAGAGTTGTGCACAACAACGCTAACGTTGGAACGAACTGGTAAGCTTGGGAAGATCATACCAGAATTAGTATGCAAGTTGGAGAGAATATTTCCTCCAAGTTTATCTAATGTAATGGAGCATCTTCCTATACATCTTCCTTTTGAAGCCAGAATGCGAGAACCTATTGAATATGGATGGATGTATCCATTCGAAAGGTTGTTTATAAATTCATATCATTCGATATATATATATATATATATGTGTGTATATATATATTATAAATTTTCAAGTTCTCTTATAAATATTATATTAGGTACATAAGGCACTTGAAGAAAAAAGTGACTAGTAAAGCATGTGTGGAAGGATCAATTTGTAATGCCTACATCATGGAAGAAGCGACAACATTCTTTTCTCATTATTTTGAGGATCATGTAAAAAAAATTAACAACTCTATCTCACATAATAATCCTAACATAGAAGAATTTTCCAATGATTGCTCATTATCCATATTTCAAAAAGAAGGGCGCCCTTATGGTGATGGAAAAAACATTGGTTGAACGACAAAGAGTATCGTGCAACCCGAAATTACGTACTTTTTAACTGCAAAGAAGTAGAATCTTTTATACAGTAACTTTAAATATAATTTCATGATTTTGCTTTCAAAATATAACCATCTCACATATTTTGATGCTCTTGCAGCATTTTTGAGGAGAATCCTGATATTCCACTTGCATTCAATTTTAGTGATTGGTTTCTCAGTTATGTAAGATTAACATAATACAATTCTAGCTAGCATTTAATTAGGCATGCATTACATTCATTTAGATACATATTAATTTATACTTATTTTATTAACATGTATGTGACCCTATTAATAATGTGGGGCATAAAAGATTAATTTTTTTAGCATTTGGGCCTCAAAAAGAAGTGAGAAAATGCAAAACTTTTTTCGTTAATGGGTATAAATTTCAAACAGAAGAGTACGGTTATGGAAAGTCAAATAACAGTGGTGTATGTGTTAAAGGTAGTAATGACCCAGAAGTGCATATGCAAGACTATTATGGTATTTTAAAGGAAATTTATGAGGTGACATACTCGATCCAGAGCAGAAAACTTTCCTATTCAAATGTCATTGGTTTGACAATACACCTAAAATTGGAATCAACGTGCATCCTTTGTACAATCTTATTGAAATAAATCACAGATCCTAGTATAAGGCCTATGATCCTTTTGTGTTGGCAACACAAGCAATTCTAGTCTATTATGCGACATATCCATCAGATCGAAGTAAGAAAAATGATTGGCGGGATGTATGTAAAACAAAAGCTAGGTATACGTTTGACACAAATGTTTTGGATGATCAAGCTTATCAAGCAGAACTAGATCTAATCAATGAATTCGTTGTGGACAATGGAGTTGATTTCAGACCACTTAATGATGGCGTTCATATTACAGAAGTATTTGATATGGATGAAGAAGATAATAACATAGTGGTAGACTATGAAAGTGAAAATGAAAGCATCGACAATGAAGAACCAGATGTTAATGAAGAATGACGATGAACTTCTATGACTAATCCAATTATGTTTTTCATTTAGTTCTATTTTCCAAAAAAGAATTGAAGTTCATTTTATTTTCATTCTGTTTTTACCTTCTTTGGAATTTTTGTGTATGCTAACTGCATTATATGTTCGGAAGTTAATGAATCAGATGTTACTGAAGCTTGGGATTGTTTGTCCTATTTTTTTTCTTGTTTTCATGTGCTAAATTAACTTATGCCCAAAAAAAAAACCTTAAGCTAAACTTTCACTTTTGGTATTTGCATTTTCTGGACTTTCACTTTTGGCAGCCAATAAGCTGAAGCTTTACTATCTTAAATATTTATCTACATTACTATAGGAATTTAAACCAATAATCTGAGTTCTTACTAGCTCAAGCTAAACTTTCACTTTTGGTATTTGCAGTTAATCATCGACATCTCCGTCCCTTTCGACTAAGTTGATTTCTTCTAATCATAGGACCAGGCCGAATTAGGGTGGTAAATCACAGTTTGGATTACTCATTAACAAAGGTACTGCTACATTAGTTCTTTTTAAATATTTAATCTTATCATTAATTCTTACTGCATTGGTGGTACTGCTCGATAAATATGCATTATCTGTCATGTTGGCTAGTCTAACTAGATATGATATGTATATTAAGTAGCTAGATTGCGCTGGCAAATATTAGGATTGAGTCATATGATGAAATCATTAATTTATACTTAATTGTTGATTTTATTAATCAAAAATCAAGTTTAGTCATGCTATACTCAACATTTCTCAATAAATCCACGCTCAGCACCAGTGGAAATGCCTACCTACCAGCAAAACAGTTTGCATGTACTAAGTCCATATTAGTGATGGTATTATAGTATTATTATGAGTTGAAATAAAATATGAGTTAATATGCATATTGATTGGAATATAAATTCATAAATAAACAATTGGTGCAACCATATCATACATAACAAATCGTGGATAAAGAACTTATCAAGCTTAAAAGGAGTAAATTTTATCAAATCAAAGCAACTTATTGCTATGTATGAAATTGCAATAAAACTAAAATGAGACAAATGATAGATGATACAATAACATCTCTACCAATTGCTATGTATGAAAATTCTTGGAAGGAAAAGCAACTTATGTTAGTGAAGGCGGTACGAAATTTGCGGCTATGCACAGGATATTCAGCATGGTATTGAGTTCGGTATTTAATTTGCGATTTTTAATTTGATTGTTTTATAGTTAATTAAATAATTGTTATGTCGTGTAACATGTGATTGATTAAAATGAAATGGGTCCTAAGATTGTTTAAAGACATGAAATTTTTTCGTTTGTCTATTGTGCATTAGAACAATGATGTTACACAACTTACAATTAGCATCTACATGGCCTTCTTAACGGTTTATTTGACTCAATCTATTATTCTAAAACTATTATTTATTTTAAAAAAATTGTTCATCTATTGAATTTGTCTCGTTGCAAAAAAAAAAAAAAAAAAAAAAAAAAAAAACAATCTGAGTGCTGCCTATATCTACTTGAAGTGTGGACATGCATTCCTTGTTCATTAATGGTCATTGTAAATCTGCTTGAAAAATGAACAAATTGCAACAATAACAAGTGCAATGTTAATTTGGCTTGTCAACATGCAACCAGGACTGCATTAGTCAGTTTCTATATCTAGAACTCACTATATGGAAGCTAATTTTGGCAGCCAATAATCGGAGTACTTACCATTAACAGAGGTACTGCTACAATAAATATTTATGGAAGCAAATAGTCAGTTTATATACCTCAAATTTTTTTTTTTGTAGAGATGATATTCATACCTAGAATAAATAACTACATAATAGATTTGTAGCATTAGAATATTGTAACTCAGCATATAATAGGGTGTGCATAAAAGGCAATATAATAAGGAGGGTATCCTGAAATCATAATTAGCTTACGTAGTATAATTAAGAGGCTGGTTTGCTTCAAAAGAACACTATCCCATAGGACGTCACTATGTTGTTTATTTGGTTAATCCTTGCTCGTGAATAACACTCATACGAGGATTTGTTATGCATAATGGGCTCGCTACGACAAGTCACATATTTAGCTGCATGTCAGCATAGGTATTGTGCTATGTGTTGGAATGAGTACATCGTTGTGTGTTAGATATCACATATATTCAGTATTTGTTAATCGCTAACCGACTTCTTTTACGCATGACTACAAATTCAAACTGTCTGCACAGGTTATTTTAATTATACCTATGTTTAAATCATTTGCTGACGGAATGTCCATGATTATAAAATGTATCCATTAACAAAATGGACTAGAATTTGTACAAATATGTTAATCATAAAGAATTTAAACTTGGGATTTGATTTGCTGATCCTCAGCAAGACTTAATTTTGTGCATATGAAGATGTTTATTTGTATGCCTATTAAAATTAGCGTATGTTTTTTAGCCCTTTTTTACTTTGTAACTGCTCAAATAGTTAAAAAAATCCTCTTTAATCTGGCTGCGAAAATAGGAACAAAAATTGTTTTTTGTGAAATAGCATGATGTGTTATGTCAGTCTAACTATTGAAGTACTGTGCATGATTTACAGATATGGTTAGCGCTACACGTGGACACTTTTATGCTTCCCAAGATTCGGGACAAGAAAAAACAAAAATTCGGGGATGGGGACGGGGACACAGTGACAATCCACTTATTCAGTCTACTTTACCGCCTAGTCATACTATCAAACCATATCCTCAAAGTAAATTCAAATATAATCACGCAACATCATTGCAACATCGTTCGACTGCATGAACTCTTCCATTTCAGCCTAGAATAGCCGAGCCATCCTCTAATTCTACTTCCCATCATATTTCTTCACAACCAACTCCTTCGCAACCAGTTCCCTCACAGCCTAATCGACAGTCTGCTTCTACACAGCCCAATCCTATGCAGTCAACTCCTTCATAGCCCAATCCTATGTCATCAGCTCCTTCATAGCCCAATCATATGCCATCAGCTCCTCCACAGCCTAATCCTATGCCATCAGCTCCTCCACGGCAAACTTCCAACGGTGTTTCTCATCAAAGCGAAGATACTCCTCAATCTAGACATCAGCCAACACCTCAACCTAGCCACGTTGTTTCTCCTTCCCTTCCTCCTTTGCATTCTTCCTCACATAACACTGTGAACGAGCACGATTGTCTAAATGTTCAAGGAGGCACAACGACTCCAACGGCAAAGTCGATCAATACATTAGGTCGCATTGAACTTCGACTAGTAGAAACAAAAGATACATGTTTTACTATGCTATATGAGTAATTATTCTTTGACAGCCATTATGATAACATAAATACTATGTATAGCACTTTTTCGATGCATCCTTTTAGTGAACTTTCGAAGAGAATCACCGCTTCATTTCATAAACGTTTGGCTGATTTTTGTCCCACTTTTGGAAAGATACCATTCGATTATAAGAAGCTACTTTTCGAAGATTTTTTTGGCAAGTTTCAATTATGATATTATGCTGCAGTCATAAAATAATTTCGAATATTTTTTGGTAAGTTTCAGTTATGATATTATGTTACAATGTATGATAAAATAATCGTTATTTGATCGGTTTGTTACTATTTGGTTTCTTCCTTAGACAAGATAAGTGTATTAATTTGAAAATTCTGTAATATGAATCCAAGTTTGATAAAGGTAATCCGATAAGTGTTAGTTCATAACAAGGTAGTGTTTTGAGATGCCACAAACATAAAAAATGTTAACAGCTATTTTGGACTGTAAGGTGATTCCATAAACCCAATAAAATCAGGAGGCTAAACTTATCCTCATAAAACATAATATAGTGTGTTTTGGTGTTGTTGAAAACAAATTTCAGTTAGACTACATTGTTCTAATCTTAAAAGAATCGTGGGGCCCTAAATTGAATTTTGAGAGTAATGCTTAATGTTATTAAAAATGTAGAATTTTGAAAACACAAGGGATATATTTTGGACTAACTTCAAAATGGATGCTATTAAAATTTTTAGACCCTCAGAATTAGTGGGCGATCTCAGTTGCATCTGACTTGCTAAAGAAAAGAAAGGAGGTTCTAGTGTCCCTTTCAGTAAAATGATCAAATTTGTCCCTTTTAGTAAAATGATCAAACTTAATAATTTGAAGGTTACTGCTGGTCTTTCCAATATGCAGGTTAATGAGTTTGATTTATCATGGTGATTAGATATATATATAGGAACACTCTCACCAAAATTTATGGAGTTTTAACTGATTTATATTTGATAGGATATCTCAGTCGAACACAGTTTATATTTGATCCTAATATAAACACCTGGTCAAAATTTATATGCAGGTTACTACTGGTCAGATGAACATAGTTTATATTTGATAGCATATCTCAGTTACTACTGGTCAAAATTTATATTTGACAGCATATATCAGTTGAACACAGTTTATATTTGATAGCATATCTTACTTGAACACAGTTTTAAATGAGTTTGATTTCTCATGGTTACTACTGGTCAAAATTTATATTTGATCCCAATATGCAGGTTAACGAGTTTTAACTGATCTATAAAATTTCTTCTTTAAAGCACACAGGCATATCTCAGTTGAACAAATTTTAAAAAATAAATCTTAGTAACAATACAATAGAAATAATTTAATACTAATAATTAGTGTGTTTTCTAAAAAATATAACAAGTTGATAGTAAAAAAGATAGAATATACTTCTGGAAGTGTACCACTTATGCTGATGTTTCTATGCTTGAAAACTGGATATGCAGTATGTTGCCTAGCTTTAGAATTGGAACAAGTTTGAAACATTTATTGACGGTTCCTAAGTCCTGAATACTATTGTTCTCTATGTCCATATATGTACGTTTGGCCCGAGAAACTATAATGGTTGGTTATGGTTCAGACCCTCATGGGCTATCTTCTTGTACGATATCAGTGTTCGCTTTGTGTATGAGCTGCGATCATGGTAACATAATAAAATTAATGTACGATTCAATTGCAAATTGATTTTGTTAGTTTCTTGTTGTTGGGTTTTGGTCCTTTAGATGCAGACCCATTACATGTGATGGTCTTGAATGTCATAAGTCAACTTTGTGACAGTCGCATACTGCATATCACAAGGGTAAAGTTCTTTGTGTCATGGAAATATTTAGTCTTTTTTAATCTTGTAATATTTTTTTTTGTATACTTGGGTTAATGGAAGTTATCCTGCGAGTTGCATACAGTTGGTCTTTTTCTCAATCTTATCGATATTTCTATTTAAGGTTAAAAAGTTGAACTCTTTATAACAGTTAGATTGATACTTCTATTTAAATCCAACAATAATCAAGTGTTATGATTATGAAAATGAAAGTGAATTCTATAGTTTATAATTTTGATTCTATAGCTTTAAAGAAAAAAAAATTATATGCTTTAAAGAAGTTCAAATCACTTTGTTCATCAACTCCGAGTCCGTATGCCCAATCGATTTTGAATCGACACTTGAAAGGCTCAGATCGATGCATATTGAAATAGAGAAAAGTACTTAATTTGGTTTGGGTGAACACTGAATCAATGTGAAAACCACTTCGGGTTTAATTCTGTTTAATCTCAATCACTTCAAATCGGCTCGAATGGATGATCCTGGATCGGGTCAAGCACGAAACTGATCATTTTTTACCTTTGTTAACCAAAATGTTTCATATCATCAGCACATTAAAGTTTGAAATGCCTTTGCATAAACTTGTTGAGTGAGTTGTGTATTTGATAAAATAATCGATTTATTTGGTATAATTCCAATTGATACAGAGCTAATTTGTACTAACTCGTATATACAACCGCATTTGTATATTTGATAATGGGCTTTCGGGTATGTAAACAGACGCACTGTGTAAAACAGAAATCTTCGAAATAAATTTGTACTAGCTTGTTATTTATCTTGTCTACTCCAAGCAACATGCTAAAACTATGCTGAATCTATCATACATTGTAACAATTCTAATCCGACATTCCATAGTTGTGGATCTATTTCTACACAGGAGAATGTCGAAAGATTGGTAATAATTTTGTTCTTCATTACTATATTTATTTATTCTAACTTCAAAGAATTCCAAATTTTTTTCCTTTTTTTAAAGAGTAAGGAGCATGGTAGGCCTGCTCATGCGCTTGAGGTATTTGAGTGTACTCGCATCAAACCTGCATCGCGTAATAAGGATGACTTCACTCCACCTACTTGGATAGATCCTAAAGCGGCAACACTTTACGTATGTAGTAATTTGTTTTAAGGAAAACATGTTTGAGCACTTCTAAAAGAAATATATTTTCTAATAGGACAATTTCACAAGAGCTTGCACAGAGAAACTAACATCACTTTGAGAGGCAACCGGTGACGACATATTGGAGCTTCCACCAGACACAGCTGATGACATATTCGAATCACTTGTGGTGCCAAATGCAAAAAAATCTTTTATCCCATTGGGAATCTGGAGGTACTTCAAAGATTTTTTTTCTATTTATACATCGAATTTCACATAAGATGCAATTTGATATATTGGTACATACTTGGCTTAGCACTCAAATTAAATTCATATTTCAGTTAGGCCTTTGATAGCATTGGATAAGTTTTCCTTTTTTTAGTGGGCTTTTCTGTTGTAACTTATATCATATCAGCTGCACAAACTATTCCGAAGGCATGCTATGATTTTTCGTTTGCCTACTATAAAAATACAAAACTCCTAGGTTGCGCATACACACAAAAACCTCTTAAAATGCATGAGAAGTGAGCACTGTCAAATACATATAAAACACTATTTAAATGCATCAGCTTTGAGACTGCGAAATTTAATTCAATGTAGACTTGAAATCATTTTTAAGGATACTATTTCCTTAAAAGCACATTCAATGTAGGCGAGTCTGTCAACTAGTACAATTTAAATTTTACAATAGTATAAAGTATTCGCGAATTGAACCTGCCAGTTGATATAATTAGTAACAGAAGAATAACGTGCCTTTGTTTCCCACGATTTAATATAGCGCATTGGAATCAATGAACCAGAGTTTGTAAGCCATACCGTATATACTCACCTGGCAAAGAAATGTGTCGAAATTGGCAATTTATACCAACAAACAGGTAATTAATTATAAGCTAGTCGATAACTTGCATTGAACGCAGTAGTTGAATGGCCGACCCACTTCAAGGTCATCGGTCCCTTTTCTTTTGTCCACTTCATTTGTTCCAACAAGTTTATTTACAGCTAGAACTGATCCTGACTTGCAGGAAAAATTCATGGCATAAGTGATATTAGAAGTACAAATTTTAAATTTGTAAGGAAAATAAGGTGTTTTTATGTATGCACTTTCACGTGGACAAAGATGAAGATCACTGCATATTGTAACATGAGATTTTCTATGTGATAGAAAAGTAATGCATCATGTGTCATTTGTTTTCTAACTTCTGTTTCGTACGTACGTTCTTACTACTATATTTCTTTCTGCAAATCAAAGAACTTTTCCTATTTATTTTCTTATAGTTGATGTTCTATCCTTTTACTCCTTCCTCTTATATATGTCAATTTTTAAAGCTATCTGAAACATATGTAGAATTGCTATTTTTTTAACTTTTTCTTTCCATACTTGCCTTTACAATTTACCCATATGCTGATTTAACGTCCTTTTCAGCTAGCACACACCAAGGAGGTATAAGCTTCATCTCTTTTCTACGATTTATAATTATAATTGATGTTTACATTTCAACCGTTCTGACTGCAAATCATTGTTGGTAGCAATAAGTCCTAAAACATAAAAAACTCAAACAGGGAACATGTCTTAGCTGTCGTTGCAGTTGTACGACTACTGCCTGATGTGCTGAATGTGCATATACACACAGCTTATAACAATATCTCCATTAACAAAATTTAAAGCAAATTCAATGAAATGATTTTGGCAGTCATTCATTGTTATTACTGCTATTGGTTTCTTTTTTTTCTTTGATGTCAAATGACAAGTTTCAGCACACAATGTACAAATCAATCAGCTTATCAAGTAACAACAAGAAGGAATCCTTTGGGAACTACATCTTTACATTTCATGAAATGGTAATACAGTCATGCATGCGTCGATGCCCTTCTTTCTAAGATAGCAAATAGCATTCAAGACAATAGTTCATAACTTTTCTTTTAAATCTGCATTCAATCATTCTTCCTGAAAACACCATGCGATTAGTTTCACATAAAAGAGAACTCATGAAATCTTCTGGAAGCGTCACTAAACCTTCCTATGCCGATGATCAACGCCTTTTCTTCGTGAACGTGACCGCCTTGTAGCACAAGAGCGTCCTCTTTTTATTTACGCTTTGCACTTTCTGAGCTTATACATATTGTTTATGGTATTTACTAGATATTATTCTATAGAGATTTTCAAATGGAGTTTTTGACCTTGATGTAATGGCCGATGAAGAAATTAACAGTAATGACTTATTATATAGTTTATTTTAGTATCTGCAAAATCTTGGTTGTAGATATTTTATTTGATCAGAGGTTATCTGTGGATGTCCTGCATAAAAGAGAAAATGTTGTGCATGTTTAGCACAGTTTCAACTTAATCCTATGATATATGTACAAAATTGATTCTGATAAATATATAAATTACATGATAAAGAAGGTTTAAAGAAGTATGTACCCAGTAGATGTCCATTAAACTGGTGCTCTTAGAAGGGTCATCATCCTTTTTGATATCATTGGTTTTAGTTGCCCAGGTTCATCGAGTTCCTGTAGACAAAAAACAAATATTGTAGGATAAAAGCTTATGTGGATTGGTTAATTGGTACCAAGTTTTTGTGTGTTTGGTTGTGTGTGTTCTATATGTGTGTGCATAAGATTAAGCTGTGATGTGTGCTTGTATTGGTTTTAGTTATATTGTTTTTTTGATCTTCACTTTTTTTTTAAAAAAAAATGAACTAGGTTGATGCTTGAAGTTTTTGAAATAGGAGTACTTATGGTTCACTGTGTTAATATACCATACTCGAATTTCTTTTCTATATTGATTTGAAATCCTACCCTTCTTGAGAATTATCTTATTTTAGGCAATCTCTTTACAGCTTCCCTCTTCTCAATGTTCAAAACGTTATTGTGTTGACAATGAAGATGATATTCATGAGCTACAAAAAACCGTTGAGGAAATGCACTTAGAGCTCGAGAATGAGAGAGTCGAGCAGATTAGGATTGAGGCAGAGAGAAAGCGTGAGCGAACTAATTGCCAAAGACTTGAGGAAGAGCAAGCAAGGCTTGCACAACAAAAAAAGAAGATAGAGAAAAGTTTCAAGCACAAATGAAGCAGGTGATGGCAATGCTTAAGAGAAATGATGAATCAGATTATGAAGATCCTTCGGCATCGTCATCTTCATGAGTTATTTGGGTATGGTAGCTGAATATATTTTGTTCTAAATGCTTCTTTTATGCGATATTTTATATCGGTATTATGAGTAAGGATGGTGTTATGTTTTTGTATGGAATACCACTAGCACTAACTGAATAATTTTGTTAGTTATAATTCAGTCTAGTTTATGTATGAATTGATGGATGATTGTGGATGGTATTGTTTTTTGTATGGAATATTAGCTCCGATCAAAAAATATCCTTGTGAAAAAAAACTAACGATTGCATTTTCTTTTTTTGTTAATGTCACTCATTATATATATATATATATATATATATATATATATATATACCGATTGGTAACAGCGATAGCTGGGAAGCAACAAAGAAAAACAATATATAAACATAATAGAAAGGGAATTCTGGCGGAATTTTACAAAAACGTCGCTAAAGTTTTAAAAATTGCGACGGTTTACCGAAGGATAGCAAAGACTTGTCTTCGTTATCCCTTGCTAATCCCTCGCTATATAGCTAGGATTTAGCGATGGAAAACTGGAACAAAAAATTCTATTTCCCTCTGTAATCCGTTGCTAAATAGCGTGGACTTACCGATAGAAACTTGAAACAGAAAATGTTATGTTATCTATTTCCTTATGTAATTCCTTGCTAAATAGCGTGTATTTATCAACGGAAAATCGGAACAAACACAAAATGTTTGTTATATATTTCCCTCGGTAACCCCTTGCTAAATAGCGTGTATTTAGCAACTGTAAAATATTTAATGTTTTTATTACGTTATATATATCCATCGATAAAACGTCGGTGAAAATTTTAAAAATTAAATGATAACATATCAGAAAACGACGGTACACTGACGGAGAATCGACACTATTTTCCGTTGCAAAAATGTCTCTAAAGTACCGACGTGTTTTTTTAATGATAGCAGTATTCTGCTACAAATCCGTCGCTAATACGCCATTAGCGACGAATATTTCCACTTCAAAATCAGTGTTTTCTTGTAGTGGGCGTTTGATGTTTGTTGACGGCTTGAAGGAGGTTAATGAAGTTAAAGATTGCAGTTTTCAGGTGGTGTTGGGTTGCTCATGATTTGGAGATGATGGGTTTGACTTACTGAAGGATTATTTGGTATTGTGGAATTGACGTTTGTGGATATTGTTGGGGAAAATTTTACCAGAAAAATGCCTTAAGAATAAAACCCAACCTTGCGGAAAAACAAATGGGAATGGATTGATTGTGAGGCAAAACAAACAATAGATAGTCACCAGCAAAACAGTCATGGATCAAGCAATAAATGAAAGAACACAGGAGATTTATAGTGGTTCCGCTAACGTCTTATTAGTGTATGTCCACTTGGGGAGAGGAGATTTTATTAACTTTCTAAATAAGAAAATATTACAAGACTGATAGTAAAGAGGAAGAAGAAGAAATACAACTTTTTAGAGATGATACTTACACTTACCAAATCCCTATCCTTATATAAGGATTAATACTTGGGGTTGAAGTAATTCATTTATGGTTATAAATCAATGCCTAATTAATTATCCAATTTATTTACTCCTAATAAGTTTCCTTGTTAAATAAACCAATCATTGAATTAATTCCTTACTTCAATACTCAAAAAAAAAACTTCTTCATATTCTTCCACTTATTTAGGTAATTTATTGCCCGATCTAATTTTACAGAAGAGGCAATAAATTTTTTGATATCTTCCAAATCTTCTGCAGTTGGAAATTTCATCTTTCTCAAATTAAAAATATTTCCCAAATCTTCTCTAAATGGAAATATTGTACCACCTTAATCAATAATATCATCCAAATCTTTTGCAAATGGAAATATTGTATCACGAAATCTAGCAATCTCCACCTTGATACAATATTTTCTAGAAAGCATACCAACTCCACCTACATCCCCTTACTTTAAGCATCTTCTCCGACAAGACACCATGGTTACTTCCTCCAATGGGCTTTGGCATGGCCATCACCCATTGCACTTTGTAAACAAACTCCGGCAACGCCACCGCCTGCCAACAAAGTGTTCAAAATACCCCCTTCATATAAGACCTATCAATCATCACCATGAAAACAAACGTCTCCATGAACCATCTTAACTCTCTCCCTACACAGTGCCACCATATGTCACCTAGCATTTCGATAAGCGATTCCAGTTCGAGCAACGCCAGAACTTAGAAGTCTACAAAGAATTATGCATATCCGCTGCTTTCGCTTTTGATTTCTAACCAACTTCAGACGATCCCTTCTTTCTCTTATCAAGCACGTCCTTTTGGTAAAATACCACCTTGTTGAAGCTTTCCCCTTTGATCATATTCTGCCTATGCAGAAAATCAAAGTACCTTCTCGTATGCCTAGCTTTGACATGTTTTCCACGATTATAGGATCCAACCATTGACTCTCCAAGTACAGTGCTTCCCATCAGGAGATACAAATTATGAAACATATCTCCCTTCATCACTACAAATGCACCCTTAGAAACCCTTAGACTATCCTTAACGATAGTCACCTTGCATCCTTTGGATGCCAACTACTCAAGAGATATCATTGACTTCCGAAGACCTGGAACATAACGGACACCAATCAAGGTGCGTATTACACCTCATACATGCGAATCTGCACAGTACCTTTGCCCATGACTCTACAACTAGCATCTTCCCATAAGAATTAGTTTTCCTCTTTTTCTTTTAAAAAAACAAAAATAATTCTTATTAGGTGTCATATGAAAAGACGACCCCGTTTCTAACACCCAATGGTCTGATACATTTGATACTATCGATGACAACAAGTCACGAGACAAAAATTCCTCCACCATAAATGATGAATTTCCAACGTCAGTGTTTTTCTTCAAGTCCAGACAATCTCTTTTCCATTGGCCTAGTTTCTTGCAAATGTAGCACTTCCCATCTCTTGACTTTATTTTCTTCTTCTTATCCCCTTTCTCCATACTAGCTAATAAGGATTTCGTACTACTTCCTCCTCTACCTTCACTCAACCCCTTCATCTAATCCCTCAAGTCCTCATATAGAAGACATGTCTTCTCATCATCTACTGTTAGTGTATCTCTGGCATAGATAAGACTGTTAGCGAAACCTGTATATCGCTCCAGAAGAGAGCACAAAAGAATTATTGCTATTTGCTCCTCATCCACTTTCAAGTCAACAATCTTCATCTTCATCACAATATCATCAAAGAAGCCTATATGTGCCTTCACTGAAGTGCCATCTCTTATCTGCATAGTGAAAAACGTCTTCAGCAAAATCAGACGATTAGTTAGTTACTTCTTTAAATAGAGTTTTTCTAGCTTGATCCAAATGTCCTTAGCAGTAGTCTTACCACTAGTCTCTGAAATGACATTTTCTTCCATTGCTAATTGTGAAGTAGTAAATGCCCATCGTTACATCTCCTTCCTTTTCACATCTGAAATATCATCCGTCAACTCCTTAGGAGCAAACACCATAGGATGAACATTGTTCTCATCATAACAGCTTTCATCCTACATTTTACACTTCTCGAAGTATTTATCCCCATTCCATCTTTATATTGCTAACTGAGATCCTGCTGCCATATATGTCCCTTTGACATATGGCCTTAATACAATTGCTGAATTCTCCTCATCTCTTGCCATAGTGCTTAATATCCTTTCTCAGTCAACCTCATAGCTCTGATACCAATTGTTGGGGGTAAAGTTTCCCAAAAAATGCCTTGGGAATAAAACCCAACCTTGCGGAAAAACAAATAGGAATGAATTGATGGTGATGCAAAACAAACAATAGATAGTCACTAGTAAAACAATCACGGATCAAGCAATAAAAGAAAGAACACAAGAGATTTATAGTGGTTCCACTAACGTCTTATTAGTGTATGTCTACTTGGGAAGAGGATATTTTATTAATTTTCAAAATAAGAAAATATTGCAAGATTGATAATAAAGAGGAGGAAGAAGAAATACAACGTTTTAGAGATGATGCATACATTTACCTAATTCCTATCCTTATATAAGGATTAATACTAGAGGTTGAAGTAATTGATTTATGATTATAAATCAATGCTTAATTAATTCTCCAACTTATTTACTTTTGGTAAGATTCCTTTTTTAATTAACCAAACAGAGAATTAATTCCTTACTTCAATATCCAGAAAAAACCTTCTTTATATTTTTCCATTTATTTAGGTAATTTATTACCCTATCTAATTTTACAAAAGCGGCAATAAATTTTTTGATATCTTCCAAATCTTCTGCAATTGAAAATAACATATTACTCAAATTAACAATATTTTCCAAATCTTCTCTAAATGGAAGTATTGTATCACCATAATCAATAATATCTTCCAAATCTTCTCCAAATGGAAATACTGTATCATGAAATCTAACAGAAATTGCAGTTGAGTTGTTTATTTTGAAGAAAAATGGAGGATGTTGAAGCCTGGGGAAAGTGATGAAGTTTGATTATGGTTTCGGATTGGGATGGACTTATGGTAGCGTTCAGCGAATTGGTAAGAAATGATGGTTTCGGGGTTTTGTTTGATGTAGTTATGCAAGATGATGAGCTTGTTGTTGATTTTTGATAGTAGCTTTGTGTTGGCTATTAAGGAGAGATGAACTTGGTATGGTAGATTTGAGTGGCAAGGCCGTATTGGATGTGCATTGGTGGAGGTGGTGATCTATTTTAGGCTGGTTGCGTGGGTTTGTATAGGTGAGGGTGGCAGTTGCTGTGGGTGACGATGAAATTGTAAGGTAGTTTAAAAAAAGAATCAGAAACCTCAACAAATTGAAATTCAACTAACTAATCGTGTAATATCGATAAATCACAGTATTCTTATCAGAAACTAAAATAATCAAAGACAGTCAATGAAATTATTTCTGGAAACGATGTCCGAAGGAATAAAAAGTCAATAGAACCTTTCATGAAACGATTGATCAGATTGAGTTAAGTCATACTTTCAATGAATAAAACAAATTTCAATCAATTTTTTTAGAGCATTTTTCTGTTTTGGCCTCCTTTTTTTTATTCCACGTATAGGCCATTTTATGTAAATATTGCAATTTTAGCCTCCTTTTGGCCAACTCAGCGTTGAGTTGGCAAGAAATTGATTTTTTCCACTGGCGCAATCAAGGAATGCGCCTGTCTACGTGTACACTAGCGCAATCCTAGATTGCGTCGGTGATAAAGCTATGAAAATAACTTTCGTGGCACAATCTTGGATTGCGCCCCGAAAGTTATTTTTTTTTTATAAAGCAGACAGGTTTACCTTTCCTTCTCTTATTTCCCAACACAACCCATTTCACACTCAAAACCCAAAAAACCCTAAACTTCTAAACCTAAAAAAAAAATTCTCAAAATCCAATTTTTTTAAAGATCAAAGTTAATAGTAAGCAAGTTTGGCTTTTGGGAGTATCAGAAGGTATGAATTTGGTTTTTATGGTTATTTGTATTTTAGCCATCTTAGTTAAAATTATTTTGTTCTTAGAGTAGAACGGAATGGCGCCAAATTATATTGGAACTATATGCTATTACGATGGAGAATTGGTGGTTGATGAACACAAATGCGGAATATATAACGGTGGATCTAGCAAACCGGCAAAAGTTTTAAAAGGATAAAATTTCGTACAATTGAAGCAGGCCATGTATAAATGTACTAAAATTAAGCCGGATGAGTTTGACATTGAGTTAGTTTGCAATTGGCCGACCAATTCCGGATCTAAGGCAATTAAAATCAAAGACGACGACAATTGCAAACTAACTCAATGTCATACAGAGCCAGCTGTTACACCCGTGGTGTCTGCTCCCGCCGCTTGTTATCCATATCTGACTATGAGTGTTCTCTCGTGTGAGCAACAACAAATGTGTTTTGGGTTTAATCCGTACATGAATTTGCATCGGCCGTCGCTACCTGGCTATCCATATCCAACGCAGGAATGTGTCCAAAATATAACTCAATGGTAACTCGAAATTTAGAATTCTCCTACTTCACAATATTACCATTCTTGTCTTTTGTATGATTTTAAAAAATGTGTATATTTCAATTTTATTCCGAGTTACTTCACGACACAAACTACCACCGGACCATCTACAAGTTACCGTTGTTCGCCCATGCAGCCAATGCCCACCGAAATGTATTAGATGACCCAACAGTAAGTTACTAATTTTATTGTAACACCCCGAAAATTCTATAACTGTGAAATTAGCAAATTAAAGTATAATTAATCTGAAATCAAAGAACTAAGGGAAACGGGATACGCCATTGCGTTCGTCTCGGAAAAATACGCGAAATAGAGTCCGAGTTTTCGAAAAACGGAGTCCGTATGAAGAAGATATGGCCTTCGGAAGTTTTGAATTAAATTTAAAATCCAAACAGATTAAAATAATTAAATATTCCGAAGTGGGGCCCATTGGGCCAGGGTGGAAGAACACCCGCCTGGGCCACCCAGGTCGACTGGGCTGTCGACCTGGGCTACCCATGTCGACAGGGCTGTCGACAGCCCTGTCGACAGGGGTATCGACCTGGTCGAGCCCAGTCAACCTGGCTGGCCAGGTCGGTGTGTGGTCGAATTGCTGTGGTCTGCTTTGTCATTAGGGCTAGGTGGCGGGTTTTTATTGGTCTCTCTATCTAATGAATGGCTATGATCTAACCTAGCAACATCAAGGGTCCTAATCAATTCCTAACCTCTATATAAACAACCCTAGACTAAACCCTAATCTATTCATTCAAAATAAGATTATAGCCGCCATGTTGCTGAGGAACGACAAAGAATAGCCGCCGACTAGAGAGAAAGTTAGGAAGAAAGTTCTAAGCCTAAAGCAATTCAAGCAACCTAAAGCTAATCAATTCAACAAAGGAATCATATCTCTTAATTAGAGAATTCGCCGCAACCATTGTAAGTAGAGTATTACTTTGGTATTAATAAACAACTGTGTTGATGTGTATGCTTGAATTGTGGCAATGGAAGTAATTCATATTTGTGCAAAATTATGTTATTCATTATAAAGAACTACATGCGGTAGTTCTATGCAAATAAACGTTTGGAATATTGCGCAAATTTGTGTAATCTATATTGAAGCTACATGTATGTAGTTAATTGAAATTCATGCAAATTTGAGGCTTTGTTATTATGCCATTATGATGTATGTTTTTGTGTATAAATCATTTTGCAAGTAATTGAAACAAGTTTGGTTATTATAGTTCATATGAAACTATGTGGAATTTTGACACCATAATCCATGCATTAAGTCATGCTTTTACAAGCTTATGAATATGGCTAGGAATGATATTTGGCATAATTGAAATCCGTTATTAAGTCTATCTTGTTTTAAAGGATTATATGATGACATGGCTAGGTTAGACTCAAAAATCCCTTTTTGCAAGTTAAAGCAAACACCATGTTTAGGAATATTTATGCATAAGTATGTTTATACCATCGTTATGTGATTAGGCTTAAATCATGATTAAGTTGAATGATGCTATGTTCATGCTAGAAGTATTTATGCCATGCTTATGTTTGACATTATGCCATGCTTATGCTAGAAGTATTTGTGCCATGCTTATGTTTGACATTATGCCTAAATAAGAATATAGGTTCAGGTTGTAGTTAAACCTATGCAAGTTCCCATGCTTTGATTCATGTCACCTATGTTACCACTATGCAAGTACACCAATTTCTATTATGTATTTTCCAACGTCATATGCAAGTTCATGCGCTCACTTTCCCCTCTTTGTGTATACGCCATAAGCCTCCCCTTTTCGCATGGCTAAATTGGGCTTTAAAAGGCTAAGCCCAATATATATGAACGGACGTGTAAAACGGGGGAAAATAACGTTGGGTAAAAATTAATTAATGAATGAAAATATAAAATAGAAGGGCCCAAATTCAGGTATGGGTTGGGCCCATGATTGGTGTAACCCTTACACCATTAACTTAATAATGGGCCGCAAATATTTACATATAAGAAATAAAGAGGAATGACAAAATATGTAAATGTAGAACATACGATGTGTTTAACCCGAGGTTGGATTGAGTTGTGATGTAAACCTGCCCGGAACCGCCCGGCTGTCCAGTAGTCACAACAATACCTATCCAATGTGAGAGGTTAAACATGGAGCCCAATAAGGACCCGAGGTTAGACTGAGTTGTGGCGTAAGACTGCCCGGAACCAACCGGCAACAGGCAGCCACAACAATACCTGTCTAATGTGAGAGGTCAGGGCCTTAATAAGACAATTAAGGCTGAGTCAGGATTGTTAGGATTAAGTGGACTAAAGACTTAATCAAAATGGAACATGATAAACTAAACGGACTGGTGGGGGTTAGGTTAGAAACACTTAACCAACTTAGCATGTTGGCTAGAGATAGAAAACCTAGTAACGGGGGACCCTTTTCAGCAGTAACCCTAAAAGGTGTATCAGGATACCCTGAAACTAGGCAGGGTGGGGCACGATTACTGGGCTGATTGTAAGAGGTCAAAGCGACGGCGGTGGTGTAGCAGTGTAGGTTCTAACGGAGTGCGGGCGTGCACACACTCCGGCGCAGAAAAATAAGGCACTGGACACCAGTAGCATACCTGTGCACTCTAAGGTTGTGTCGGGTTGCCACTATGGGACTTGATACACTCCATGGTGGGACCAGCATAGGTAACTACAGACATCGGGGGCCGTAAGACACATGTAACTATGCGAGGAGGAGCCGATCATCATTGAATGGATCACATCACCCTGATTATGGGGTGCCAGTTGGAAATTAGTTCATATGGGTTCAGAGATTGACATGGGGTACGACGGTATATTCGACCCTAGACAACTTAACCAAGTTTATAGTGCATGCCCACTTCCTGTTATTACTTATCATACCCAGTTCTTTATTCATAGACAAAGTAGTACTAGACTTACTCAGGCTTTATGTCTGACTCTATTTTTCTTTCGTCTTCTTTCTTCCGTTTCCCCCCCAGGTCCTCAGGGAGGGAACACAGCAGCTTGACCAGCCTTAGCATCCAGCTTGAAGAAGAGAAATGTATTGCTTGGACTTTCCTGTTTTGAACTATGGCTTTGGACAATCACTATGAGGGCTTTGCAGTTTATCTATGTTTTATTTATGCTTCTTTAAATCATGTACTCAAGACAGATTATGAAAGTATTATGTTATGTTTTTGGAAAGGATGTTGTTGTAACACGTATTTGACTTTATGAAATAAAAGTTTGTTGTTCTTCCGCTGTTTACAAATATGTGTTCTTATATCTGTCTTGTATATCTGTGACTTGTACTTATAAACCTCCACCAAAATTAGGGCATTCCCTTTGAGAGTGACCCTAACGGAGGTGGGGTGTTTCACTTGGTATCAGAGCATAGGTTTACCAGATAAGATAAAAAGTTTTGAAAAAATTATTTTCAAAAAGGAAATTTAAAGAAGCATTTTTAAAAGAAAAATATTATTTTATTTTAAAAAGGCAAAGTCCACCCTCCCAAAGCCATAGGAACTATCTCTTATCCTTCGTTTTGAATCTATCCTTTTTGTTTCAGCATGTCCCAAGATCTTAACTT
This sequence comes from Allium sativum, assembly GCA_030737875.1. NCBI lineage: Eukaryota > Viridiplantae > Streptophyta > Magnoliopsida > Asparagales > Amaryllidaceae > Allium > Allium sativum. Next base: position 832,336,480 of record CM060913.1, read on the forward strand.
GCCAAAAGGGGTGCCAATACCTGGTTGGTTTAGATGGTTCTTAGAAGCAAGGGCCACTCAGCCAGGTCCTACCGTTCCTCCTCCCCCAGCGGAAGGAAATCATCCAGCTGTAGCAGCACCTTTTCCTCCACCTCCTCCTCGGGGAAACAATTTTGCTAAGATATGTAAAGATTTTAAAGCTATGGGAGGAAGAGATTTCCATGGAACTGAGTCCTTCGTAGCAGCTAGAAATTGGCTGAAAGAAACTGAGGACCTATTCATCATTTTTGAGGTAGAAGATAGACAAAAAGTACAGTTGGCAGTGTGGCTATTGAAGGGTGAGGCTTCCTACTGGTGGGAAGTCACTAATGCTGAAAGACCAGTGGAGACATGGGAGGACTTTAGGGCAAGGTTTGAGACTAAATTTCTCTCAGATGCAGAAAGGAGTTTGCAGTTGGAAAAATTTTTATTTCTTAAACAAGGGGACAAGACTGTCAGAGAATATGTGAACCAGTTCGATGAGCTGGCTAGGTTTGGACTTGACCTAGTCAACACCCCGCACAAGAAGGCTCTCTGTTTCGTCAAAGGGTTAAATGAGCCATTACACAGTTTGGCCATGACCCATATACCCATGGGGGCCACGTATGAAAGATTGGTGCAAATGGCATTGCTGAATGAAGAGGATAAGGGCAAGAAGGAGACAAAGGCAGAAAGCTCTCAAGGGAAGAAAGAGGGTTTGCAGCCCAAGAAGACAGACTTTAAGAAGGGCGGGAAAGGCAACAAAGAGAAGAGGAAGTGTAATTTCTGTGGCAAAGTGGGGCACTTAGTAAAGGACTGCCGGAAAAAGAAGGCCAAGGAGAATGGTGGGTGCTTTTCATGCGGTCAGACAGGCCACATGGCTAAGGACTGCCCAAAGAAACGAGGACAGGGGCAGGGCACTGGATCCACCCCAGGGGCACAGGTTCATGTGCTGGAAGCGCCACCTTTGCAACAGCGAGGTATAAATACTTCTGTAGAAAGTGTAGTTTATCTTTACGATCACCCCGTTCGCACTTTGTTTGATTCCGGCGCATCACACTCCTTTATCTCGTCTGCTTTAGTAGAATCTCTGCACCTAGAAACTAGTATGGTAGAGGACCCCTTAATTGTTTCAAACCCAATTGGGGGCCCAGCTCATTTGTCTATGATCTGTGTAGGATTGAAAATTTCTATCCTAAGTGTTGAATTTCAATGTAGTGCCTTTGTTTTGGGCTTTTCGGGGTATGGTTTGATTTTGGGTATGGATTGGCTATCCAGTAATGGGGCCATCCTTGATTGTGAGAAAAGGGTTGTTAGGCTCCTAACCAAGCTCGGTAATACTTTGGAAATTCCTTGTGATCCCTCGTATGCGGTTATGCTTAGTTATCTTGAATCGCTAGATGCCTCTGTTGAAAACTTGCAATCAGTTAGAGTGGTCCGGGAATATCCGGATGTCTTCGAAGAGGTGAAGGGCTTGCCTCCGAAGCGGGAAATAGACTTCCGCATATATCTTGTAGATAATGCAAAGCCCGTTGCGTTGCCCGTTAGACATATGGCTCCACGATAAAGGAAAGAGCTCAGTAAACAGATTAAAGAGCTTCTAGAAAAGGGGTTCATTAGGAGGAGCATTTCAGAATGGGGCGCTCCAGTGGTGTTCGCTACAAAGGCGGATGGTTCACTCCGTCTATGTGTTGACTATAGAGAGCTCAACAAGCTAACGAAAAAGAATAGGCATCCTCTCCCTAGAATTGACGATTTATTTGACCAGCTTGTAGGAGCGTCTGTCTTCTCCCAACTCGATTTAGCAACCGGTTTTCATCAGCTAAGGGTGGCTGAAGATAGTATCGATAAAACAGCGTTCAGAACCCCAGACGGTTTCTTTGAATGGCTTGTCATGCCTTTCGGTTTGACAAATGCACCTGCTTACTTCGTGGACCTGATGAGTAGGGTATTTAGAGATTTCCTCAATAAATTCGTAGTGGTCTTCGTAGATGATATCCTTATCTTCTCAAAGAGTGAAGAGGAACATGCTCAGCACTTAAGGGCAATCATGGAAACTTTGCGAGTCCATCAACTAAAAGCCAAATTCTCCAAATGCCACTTTTGGAGAGAAGAAGTGAGGTTCCTTGGGCACATAGTATCCAAACAAGGGTTAGCGGTGGACCCTGCTAAGGTAGTGGCGGTACAAGATTGGAAGACACCAAGGAATGCAACTGAGGTCCGAAGCTTTCTAGGACTAGCAGGTTTTTATCGAAAATTTATAAGGGATTTTGCGAAAATCTCAGCTCCGCTCACGAAATTGACTAAGAAGAATCTAGTGTTCAATTGGGATTTGGATTGCGAATTTGCTTTCCAACGACTGAAAAGGGCTCTTACAACAGCCCCAGTTTTGACGCTGCCAGATGGGAGCAAGATGTTCACTGTTTATACGGATGCATGTGGGACAGGGCTAGGCGCCGTCTTAATGCAAGAAGGAAGGGTAGTAGCTTATGGCGGGAGGCAATTGAAGGTGCACGAAAAGAACTACCCAACCCACGATCTTGAGTTAGCCGCCATCGTCTTTGCACTCAAGTCTTGGCGACACTATCTCCTAGGTGAGAAGTTCGAACTTTACACTGACCATAAATCGTTGAAATATCTTTTCTCGCAGAAGGATCTTAACTTGAGGCAACAAAGATGGATGGAGTTTCTTGCCTCGTACGATTTCGAAATCTCTTACACTCCGGGCAAAGGCAACGTAGTGGCAGACGCGTTGAGCCGAAAGAAATTGACCCTAAGCCCGTTGTTTGTTGAAAGACAAAGCCTAGAGTTTATAGCCAGTTTCGACTTTAGGCCCTCCTCCGATTTCGTACCAGGCTTGCTAGTATCTCTCGAAGTGCGCCCAACTTTATTGGATTCAGTAGGGGCAGCACAACGCGATGACCCTCAGCTTGTGGAAATAATTGATAGGCTAATTAGGGGTGAGACTTCAAGTCACCTCAACCGATACTCCATCGACGATAAGGGTTTGCTAAGGCGAGACGGAAGACTATGCGTCCCACAGACAAAAGATTTAGTAAAGAAGGTTCTCGAGGAAGCGCATCATTCCAAGATGACGATACACCCAGGCGGGGATAAAATGTACAAAGACATAAAAAGGACTTTCTTTTGGAATGGCATGAAAAAGGACGTGGCAGAATTCGTTTCTAAATGTATGGTGTGCCAACAGGTTAAGGCGGAACAGAAAAAGCCTGGTGGACTACTACATCCTCTGGAGGTCCCACAGTGGAAGTGGGATAGCATCTCAATGGACTTCATCGATGGGCTGCCTAGGTCTAGGAGAGGCAACACTAGCATTTGGGTAATAGTGGATAGGCTTACTAAAAGCGCCCACTTTTTACCTGTCAAAAGTAAAAGAACTGCCTCATCCCTAGCATCACTTTACCTCAAGGAAATCGTTCGACTCCATGGAATACCATCTAGCATTGTTAGTGACCGAGACCCCATCTTCACCAGTGAGTTTTGGTGGAGTCTGCAAGAAGCAGTAGGAACGCAGTTATGCTTAAGCACGGCCTATCATCCCCAAACCGACGGCCAAACAGAGAGAGTGAACAGAGTTTTGGAAGACCTTTTAAGACTATGCGTCCTCGACTTCGGAGGGACATGGGAAGACCACCTTCCTTTGGTGGAATTTTCCTACAACAACAGCTATCAAGCAACCATCGGAATGGCGCCCTTCGAAGCTTTATATGGAAGACCGTGTCGATCGCCCACTTGTTGGTGGGAGTCCACGGATAAGCTCATACTTGGACCAGACATGATCCGAGAGACCTCGGAGAAAGTAGACTTAATACGAAGGAGGATGAAGACGGCCCAAGACAGACAAAAGTCCTACGCCGACAAGAGGAGGACCGACCTTGAATTTGAGGTTGGAGACAGAGTTTTTCTCAAGGTATCACCACTAAGAAACGTTGTTCGTTTTGGAACCACAGGAAAGCTAGCGCCAAGATTCGTAGGGCCATTCCCTATTATCGAGAAGATTGGGAAAATGGCCTATAGATTAGAGCTACCCGAGAAGTTGGCTGGAGTCCACAACGACTTTCACGTTTCACATCTCCGAAAATGTCTACATGAGTCAGCCGAAGTGGTAGAGCCAAATATCCTCGAAGAGGCCGAAGTGGAACGCGAAGCAACCATAAGAAAAGTTCCAACCCGCATCTTAGGAACGGAAGTGAAGAAGCTACGCAACCGTGAAGTCAAGCTCGTCAAAGTCCAGTGGAGCGACGCCGAGGGAGACGCGACTTGGGAAACTGAAGCTAGAATACGTACTGCCTACCCTTTTCTGTTCGAGGGTACATCCTTGATCTTTCTTTTTCCTTAAGTTGCGCTTTTATCTATCTTTTAGGTATATTTCCTCGACCTTATCTTTTAGATAGAATCTTTTTTTTTTTGGATGGAAACATGTAGTTGAAACATGTTATGTATGATGGTTGCAAGTGGTTGCAAGTGATTGCTAGTGGTTGCTCGTGGTTGCATATACACACACAATCTAGGGTTTAGATCGGCTCAGTCACTTCATATTGCATATGCATATATGTTTGTATTCGTATGTGGTTGAACTATAATGTGTTGTCATATGGATGTTGCATTTGTATTGAATGATTGTGCACTCATGTAGAATCAAGAATAGGAAAATTTGCATACATGATGGATTCATGGCACTTACATAATTTGCATTAAGGAGGTCAACTGAATCAGTAGACCGCCTGATTTTGCATTAGATAAGTTCATATACACACACTTTGCATATGATCATGAAACATTAGAAGTCTTTTAAGGACAATGGATGCTCGTGTTTGATGGATGAGTAGATGGATGATTGGATGTTAGGATTTACATTCCTCCTAACTTGAAGATTTCGGGGACGAAATCCTTTTAAGTGGGGGAGAAAGTAACACCCCGAAAATTCTATAACTGTGAAATTAGCAAATTAAAGTATAATTAATCTGAAATCAAAGAACTAAGGGAAACGGGACACGCCATTGCGTTCGTCTCGGAAAAATACGCGAAATAGAGTCCGAGTTTTCGAAAAACGGAGTCCGTATGAAGAAGATATGGCCTTCGGAAGTTTTGAATTAAATTTAAAATTCAAACAGATTAAAATAATTAAATATTCCGAAGTGGGGCCCATTGGGCCAGGGTGGAAGAACACCCGCCTGGGCCACCCAGGTCGACTGGGCTGTCGACCTGGGCTACCCATGTCGACAGGGCTGTCGACAGCCCTGTCGACAGGGGTATCGACCTGGTCGAGCCCAGTCAACCTGGCTGGCCAGGTCGGTGTGTGGTCGAATTGCTGTGGTCTGCTTTGTCATTAGGGCTAGGTGGCGGGTTTTTATTGGTCTCTCTATCTAATGAATGGCTATGATCTAACCTAGCAACATCAAGGGTCCTAATCAATTCCTAACCTCTATATAAACAACCCTAGACTAAACCCTAATCTATTCATTCAAAATAAGATTATAGCCGCCATGTTGCTGAGGAACGACAAAGAATAGCCGCCGACTAGAGAGAAAGTTAGGAAGAAAGTTCTAAGCCTAAAGCAATTCAAGCAACCTAAAGCTAATCAATTCAACAAAGGAATCATATCTCTTAATTAGAGAATTCGCCGCAACCATTGTAAGTAGAGTATTACTTTGGTATTAATAAACAACTGTGTTGATGTGTATGCTTGAATTGTGGCAATGGAAGTAATTCATATTTGTGCAAAATTATGTTATTCATTATAAAGAACTACATGCGGTAGTTCTATGCAAATAAACGTTTGGAATATTGCGCAAATTTGTGTAATCTATATTGAAGCTACATGTATGTAGTTAATTGAAATTCATGCAAATTTGAGGCTTTGTTATTATGCCATTATGATGTATGTTTTTGTGTATAAATCATTTTGCAAGTAATTGAAACAAGTTTGGTTATTATAGTTCATATGAAACTATGTGGAATTTTGACACCATAATCCATGCATTAAGTCATGCTTTTACAAGCTTATGAATATGGCTAGGAATGATATTTGGCATAATTGAAATCCGTTATTAAGTCTATCTTGTTTTAAAGGATTATATGATGACATGGCTAGGTTAGACTCAAAAATCCCTTTTTGCAAGTTAAAGCAAACACCATGTTTAGGAATATTTATGCATAAGTATGTTTATACCATCGTTATGTGATTAGGCTTAAATCATGATTAAGTTGAATGATGCTATGTTCATGCTAGAAGTATTTATGCCATGCTTATGTTTGACATTATGCCATGCTTATGCTAGAAGTATTTGTGCCATGCTTATGTTTGACATTATGCCTAAATAAGAATATAGGTTCAGGTTGTAGTTAAACCTATGCAAGTTCCCATGCTTTGATTCATGTCACCTATGTTACCACTATGCAAGTACACCAATTTCTATTATGTATTTTCCAACGTCATATGCAAGTTCATGCGCTCACTTTCCCCTCTTTGTGTATACGCCATAAGCCTCCCCTTTTCGCATGGCTAAATTGGGCTTTAAAAGGCTAAGCCCAATATATATGAACGGACGTGTAAAACGGGGGAAAATAACGTTGGGTAAAAATTAATTAATGAATGAAAATATAAAATAGAAGGGCCCAAATTCAGGTATGGGTTGGGCCCATGATTGGTGTAACCCTTACACCATTAACTTAATAATGGGCCGCAAATATTTACATATAAGAAATAAAGAGGAATGACAAAATATGTAAATGTAGAACATACGATGTGTTTAACCCGAGGTTGGATTGAGTTGTGATGTAAACCTGCCCGGAACCGCCCGGCTGTCCAGTAGTCACAACAATACCTATCCAATGTGAGAGGTTAAACATGGAGCCCAATAAGGACCCGAGGTTAGACTGAGTTGTGGCGTAAGACTGCCCGGAACCAACCGGCAACAGGCAGCCACAACAATACCTGTCTAATGTGAGAGGTCAGGGCCTTAATAAGACAATTAAGGCCGAGTCAGGATTGTTAGGATTAAGTGGACTAAAGACTTAATCAAAATGGAACATGCTAAACTAAACGGACTGGTGGGGGTTAGGTTAGAAACACTTAACCAACTTAGCATGTTGGCTAGAGATAGAAAACCTAGTAACGGGGGACCCTTTTCAGCAGTAACCCTAAAAGGTGTATCAGGATACCCTGAAACTAGGCAGGGTGGGGCACGATTACTGGGCTGATTGTAAGAGGTCAAAGCGACGGCGATGGTGTAGCAGTGTAGGTTCTAACGGAGTGCGGGCGTGCACACACTCCGGCGCAGAAAAATAAGGCACTGGACACCAGTAGCATACCTGTGCACTCTAAGGTTGTGTCGGGTTGCCACTATGGGACTTGATACACCCCATGGTGGGACCAGCATAGGTAACTACAGACATCGGGGGCCGTAAGACACATGTAACTATGCGAGGAGGAGCGGATCATCATTGAATGGATCACATCACCCTGATTATGGGGTGCCAGTTGGAAATTAGTTCATATGGGTTCAGAGATTGACATGGGGTACGACGGTATATTCGACCCTAGATAACTTAACCAAGTTTATAGTGCATGCCCACTTCCTGTTATTACTTATCATACCCAGTTCTTTATTCATAGACAAAGTAGTACTAGACTTACTCAGGCTTTATGTCTGACTCTATTTTTCTTTCGTCTTCTTTCTTCCGTTCCCCCCCCCCCCCCAGGTCCTCAGGGAGGGAACACAGCAGCTTGACCAGCCTTAGCATCCAGCTTGAAGAAGAGAAATGTATTGCTTGGACTTTCCTGTTTTGAACTATGGCTTTGGACAATCACTATGAGGGCTTTGCAGTTTATCTATGTTTTATTTATGCTTCTTTAAATCATGTACTCAAGACAGATTATGAAAGTATTATGTTATGTTTTTGGAAAGGATGTTGTTGTAACACGTATTTGACTTTATGAAATAAAAGTTTGTTGTTCTTCCGCTGTTTACAAATATGTGTTCTTATATCTGTCTTGTATATCTGTGACTTGTACTTATAAACCTCCACCAAAATTAGGGCATTCCCTTTGAGAGTGACCCTAACGGAGGTGGGGTGTTTAATTTATCACTATAGATTTATGTAGCGTATTAAAGGTACTTCAGAATTTGCCACTTGCGCACTACAGGTATCCGATACAAGCCACCGAAGCAGAATCTAATGTTGAACCAAATATTCCTGATGTCGACATGGAACTAGATGATCAAGATTTGAGAGAGGTAAATCCAGATCCTTTAATTGACAGCATGACCGTTGTTAGCATTCCTGATAATGATACGTCATGGATTGATGTAATGCGAGTAAACAATGCTCCCCTAAATTTTGATTTGGGAGGCAAAGACAACACGGCCGAAGATAGTGATGAGGAGGTGCCAGAGTTTGAGATACCATTGGATGATAATTTATGCAATGCACAACTGATAGCTAGATCCGTGGTTGCAAATATGCAATTCAACTACGAAGTTTTCTCGTCGTCCTTCGTTCAAAATGGTTTCAAAGTAGGTATGATGTTTGAGAGTAAAAGCAAACTCCTTCTACAGTTAAGTGAATGGTCGATTTTGCATGCAATTTCATTTAAGCCGATCAGGTCAAACAAAAAGAAATACACTGCTATTTGCAACATGGATCCCAACTGCGCTTGGAGAATATATGCCATAGATTCTAAAAAATCGCAGAAAGGTTTGTGGGTTATTAAAAAATACCCAGTTGAACATAGTTATGTAAACCCGACAGTGAACTCCAACCATAAACAGGCAATGTCGACTTTTTTGGTTTCGAAGATCATGCCATTTGTGAAAGCGGTTTTGAGTATTACGCCTGGAACAGTGCCAGTTTTAATACAGGAACAACTATTTATAAAAACTGGATATACAGAGGCTGGAGGGCATTAAGTTGAGCAATTGAAGGCATTTACGGTGACTGGGCGGTGTCATACTCCACCCTTCGTCAATATTTTGACGAACTTGTCAAAGCTAATCCGGGAAGTGTCGCCCATATAATAGCCGAACCATGCTGAGTTTTTGAAAGGGCATTTTGGGCTTTTGGGCTTTTGGGCCATGCATTGAAGGATTTTTGCATTGTCGACCCTTGCTTTCCATAGACGGCAAACATTTATATGGGAAATACAAAGGCATGTTACTAGTTGCGACTGCTGTCGATGCAAATGATTCACTGTAACTATTGGCGTATGGGATTGTGGAGGTCGAATCAACCGATACTTGGGGTTGGTTTTTTGCGTGTATACGAACATTCATCCATAGTGTTCAAAATCAGCGCATCACTTTCATTTCTGATAGGATGAAGGGTATACCGGTTGCTTATGAGAATTTTTGGAGATAACCGCACAAGCATAGATATTGCGCCAGGCATTTAAAAGCCAATTCTCGAGCTGCTGGATTCAAAGATGAAAGTTTGACAGGTTTGTTTTACGTAGCAGCATGTGCTTCGGAGGTGGTTGACTGTTAAAAGATCCATGACAAAATTAAACTAACTAATGTTCTGGCACATAATTGGATTGAGCGAAGTTTGGGGGGGAAGGAAGAGAACTAGGCTTTGTGTTTTGATGACGGTGGTAGATTTCAAGTCGTGACAACAAACGCTTCTGAAAGCTTTAATGGTGTACTTAGAGGTGCACGATCATTGCCAGCCAAAGCTCTAGTTGCGCGTACGTTATTTCGGTTGGTGGATTATTTTTGTAAGCGAAGAGAGCTTGATATGCCAGCGACGGCCAAGCTAACCCGAAACAAATGAGGATTTTAATTTTACTTTTGTTACATTTACTTTTGTATTTAATGGTCAAAGAACAAGTAGGTAGTAGGCACCAGCTACATATATTTGCTTTTTTTTACCAAAAACAAGGGCAACTCCCGTCATTTATTACTTCTAAACAAATCACACATTCTTATATACCAATACTTGTTCTCCTTACAATACCTCCTTCTTCTATTGCTCAGACAAAATGTCATCTTGGCCATCCTCTTCAAACTCCGAAGAAGAAGCGTATGAACAAATGAGACTTGAAGAGTGTGCGGTCGAATTCCCAGAGCTAAACCTGTTGGGACTTCATGATGTACCACCTCTAAATGTTCAAGCATCTCAACAATTTCGAGAACCTTAACAGGTACCTCAACAAGTTCAAGCACCTTAACAAGTGCCTCAACAAGTTCAAGCATCTCAACAAGTTCAAGCACCTCAACAAGCACCGTATGAACAGATGGTTGAATCTTATCCCGTACGATGCTATTGCGGTTATGAGATTGAAGTTGTTATTTGAGTTGATGGCAACGATATAGGTAGGCGCATTCATATATGTCGAGCCTATCCAAATGGTTGCAACTACACCAAATGGATAGACGAAGCTTTCTGCCCAAGGGAAACAGCTTATGCAAACGAACTAGAACGCGAGATTAGACGACTCCAAAATGTTATTGAACAGATGCGTTTTGACCGTAACCACTAGTTTGTACGTGTGTGTTTAGTGCACTTAACTTTGAGTGAATTTTATTGAAGCATGTTGAATGGATTGTATTGAATTGGCGAAGTCCAATATTGAATGAAATGTATTGAAGCGTATTTCCTGAATTGTAATGAATTGTTCTTAGACCAGAGAACTTGGCTCCCAATGGAAACAGAGAGTTTGGTCCCTGGGGCGTTATCAAATATTACTCCCCAGAGACCAAGAATTTCAAAAGTTAACCATTGGGCGCAATCGCTAATTGCTCCCAATGGAAACAGAGAGTTTGGTCCCTAGGGCGCAATCAACTATTACGCTCCAGGGACCAAGAATTTCAAATGTTAACCATTGGGCACATTCGTTGATTGCTCCCAATGGAAACAGAGAGTTTGGTCCCTGGGGCGTAATCAACTATTATGCCCCAGGGACCAAAGAATGTAAAAATACAAAACAAGTCGACAAGTCCAAAACAAGTCGAGCATTCATTATAAGTCGACCAGTCATCACAAGTCCAAACCAACTCGACCACTCATTACAAGTCTAAAACAAGTCGAGTTCATTACAAGTCCAAAACAAGTCAAGCATTCATTACAAGTCGACCATTCATTTCAAGTCCAAACCAACTCGACCACTCATTACAAGTCTAAAACAAGTCGATCATTCATTACAAGTCCAAAACAAGTCGACCATTCATTACATTTTCACTACTACTACTTTTTCAAAAGTACATCAAAGCAACCGTTACAACGACTCGCCCACAATGACCATCAACTTAACAAAATTACATTTTCAATACTACTTTCACTACTACCAGTTCACATAAACAAAGATAAAATAAGTCTAAATGCCAACATATAACTGTTGTATACAACGTAGTTGTATACACAATTATATGATTTTTGTTTGATGATAACAAACAAATAAATATTATTTTAAATGTGTTTGTTACTGTACTGTTTCATATCTACATCACAGACAGGAATGTAATATAATATTTAAATAAAATACAACTGTACAGAAATTTAAATATTCACATTATTTTATTTAAATATAATATTTTATTTCAACATTCAAACAATACAAATTATATGACTCCACTATTTGTACACATTCACAGATATTACACATGATATTGTACTTGTATATAAACTGAATACGTTAGATAAATTTGTTTGAACGCAATAAAAATAATATTTTATTTCAGACAAATTTGTTTAATACAAACATCAGTACAATTTTGGTATTACACGGCTCCTCACTATAACACTCTGTCTATATATCTCATACATATATACAATCACTCATTTTACTATATACATTCATTCACTACTATTATACACACTGACACTGCAATATACTTGTCTTCTGTCTTCTGCTTCTGTCTTCACAGCACCTTCACTGTCAATCCAGTCATCATCTGCTTACCTGTCACATGAAACACCCACACAGTACATTGCAATAGAAATAAAAACTAAATATATGCAGATTTGAATTTTATTTTTGAAATTTTATTTGCCTCAGATTTCTGGTGTGTTTCTCATCATTTTTCATGACTTGATCTGATTATCTGTGTCCAGACAGTTTGTATATGTACAGGGACAAGAAATTTTCTGAATGGCTGCATATACACATGTGTATATATATACACGTGTGCATTGCCATGCCAATTCAGTGTGCATCTGAGGAGTATCCACGTGGACCATCTCGACTCAGTGCACATGAAAACAACAAAGTCAAAGTCAACAGCATTGGTTCAACATAGTGGAGCATGGTCAACAAGCATAGCACATGTTTCAAATGACAAGGTCAAGCAAATTCAAATATGACATGACAAAGAGGTGCAGCCAAGAAGGGACTAGTAAAAGTCGATCTCATATAAGTGAAATGCTAATGAATTTCGCACAATAGCAAAAGCAAATGGCAGAGGACATGGCAGAATACACAACACAACAGGCCAAGTGGATTAGCATGTAGCAAAACAGCATATACATGTTCCAAGTAATCAGGTCAGCATGGCATATGGTTAAGGGTACAACAAGTCTTGATCAAGACATGGTCAGGAAGACTTCATATCAGATGCAATGGTGATAACAAAAACGTGGTACATTCAGTAATCAAGCAATATGGGCACACAAGCAAGACAGTGTGCAACTAGTTCATGGTTCAAATAATACAAATGCAAAGTGGATCATGGTGAAGGCAACTGGACTTATGCAACAGCTATCAAAATGTACAAGTGCATGTACTTCAAATGGTGGAATAAAGCATGACAATACAAGCAATGTATAAGTGTTTACAAATGAACAATGGGTGAAGACAAGGATGGGAACACATGCTTGGACAACAACTCAATTATGTCAACATGGTGTGGCAAGACATATAGATGAAGCATGTACATGTTAAATGAATCAATTCAGCAATACAAGTCAAATGCACATGTGGACCAAATTGACAGATGTAAAAGCTTTGGAGCAAGTCAATTTACATTGTGATCAAGCTAAGACAGTTTGATGTTCAAGTGAACACAGGTACAAAATGTGATACATAACAGTGATGTGTCATTGTTACACTACAGAGGTTCAAGCAAGAAAACATTTCAGAGCAGCTGAGTTGCCAATATTTTTTTTAGAGATCACAGAAAATCAGAGCAACCGTTTTTGAGCAAAAACAATTTTTATTGTGTTTTCAAAATTACTTTCAGTATATACGGCACTCATGCAAGAGATCAGTGTTTCCAGTTTTTACAAATGGAATTGTGCAAATTAGTTGCCAAATTTTTCCAGAAAATATAGTTGTCAAGACATGGTAAGATATCACATTTATGTTACAGAAATCATCAATCAATTTCAGCATTGAAACAATTATATATGGTATGATGATTTGGCAGAATAAAGCTAAGCAAGCATATTTTTTTCGGACTACGGAAAACAACTCAAAACAGACAAGGATTTTCTCCAAAAATTATTCATTCAATAAGACAGAAATCATGGAAGAATATCAAAGCCAAGGAATTCAACTCAGCATAGTTTGGCAAGAATTAACAATGGAAACTAATCAGTTTTTCAATCTGACTTTCATGGAAAAAATCAGGGAACCACAGTTTAAAATTTCGAATTGTTTCCAGTCTTTCAATATGCAAAAATAGCAAGAAAGCAATTTGTTTTGATTCTAGAAAATTACCATTAAAAAAATCAGTCATCACGCAAAGTTTTTTTTTAAAAGGGCCAAAATCATTTCAGGAACTCACGCAACAAAAGAGGAAACCGCAGAAATCAACGAAATCAGTCAAGCCATTATTTTGAAATCAGAGCATGTTTAGGATTTAATAATCCTATATAATATCACCGCATCATCACAGGCAGAGATGATAAAAAAACCCACAAAATAAACTCAGGAAATCAAAAGAAAAATCCAGAGAACTCACTATTTTTTCAATCGCTATTTCCCAAATCACCAAGCAGAGAAACAAACGTATTCAAGCATCATAGAATCATCTTTTCCATCATTCAAAGCTGCGATTTGGGAATCAAGAAAAACCCTAGTTCGATTTGGGGAAGAAACCCTAGCCGCGCCGCCATTTTTAATCTCCAGAGCAAATGAGAGAAGCACAGGGGAAATGAAAAAGAGAGCGGGCCGACTTACTTCAAAGTGACTAGGCCAAATTTAAAAAAAATAGGGGATAACCCTTTTCTATTTAACTCCTAGGGTTTTTATTTTTTATTTTACTGTTTTTTGTTGTTTTAATTTCTTTTGAAACCCGTTGTAATTGTTTTATAGTTTTTGTCTGTAAAAACTAGGTGATCCAGTCAGGGTGTTGACTAGCAGTTGTTAGAGTCTGTAAAATCTAGGATTTACTGGTTACGGGGTTGTAATCAGGGAGAATCTTATCTAGGGGTTTAGATCAGCCTACGGTTTTGAGCGTAGGGTTAGTTCAGGAGCAGGGAGTGCGAGTTTACATGGTTTTTAAGTGGAATCTGTTCTATCACCTAGTAGAAACCTTAGAAATGTAGCAGTAGGCAGGGTTTTGCCGAAGCTGGGTATATCCGTGTGTGATTAATTTTCTGCATTTCTGTTTCTGCTAAATTCTGTGATCTGTTTATTATTATATATATCTCGTTAGATTTTTAATTCAGTTAAAAACTATGATAAACCCTATTCACCCCCCTAGGGTTATTCTAGATCCAACAAGTGGTATCAGAGCAGGTATTCTGTTAACTCTATAGTAATGGTGATTCCTAGTTGTCAGTCGATAGAAAGTCAGACCATTTCATCTCCAACTATTTTCAATGGAACAGATTTTTTAAACTGGAAATCCAAAATGGAATTTTATTTAAAATCTGTTAATATTAAATATTGGGATGTTGTTATCAATGGATTTGATAGTGTAGATTTTACTTTCAATACCCGTGCTATGAAAATTATATTTGATTATCTTAGTACTGAAAAGTTTAAACTTATCTGCCGTTGTTTATCTGCACAGGAAATCTGGGATACTCTCAATACGAAGTATGGAAGATCTGACAACGGTAGCTCAAAACCCGAGAAAGTCAACTCAGATTCAGAGTTCCGTTTAACAGGATTTACAAATGAAAATTCAGAAGGATCAGAGGATGGAGAATCAACAGATGCTGAAACAGAAAATTTCTCATACAAAGATTTAGTTTATATGTGCGTTGATTTGACTAAATCTGTAGATAAACTCCAATCTAAAAACAAATCTCTGAAATCTAAGAATTCTGAGTTGACCAACAAAATGGATGACTTGGAATTACAACTAGAAAAATTTAAAAATTCTTCAAATTCAGATTGCAAAAATTGTTTGAAATTGAAAACCAATCTTGTTCATCTCAATAAAAATATTCAAAAGTTTGAAAAAGAAATTCAAATCTTAAAAGAAAACAAGATTGAGTTATCAAGTTTGAATAATTCTGTACAAAAGGAATTTGAAATTTTTAAGACTGATATATATTCCAAAGTTGAAATTGCAGAAAAGGAGAATTTGTTGAAATCCGATTTGATTTTGAAAGAACTTGAAAATGAGATTGAAAAATCCAAGAAATTTGAGTTTGAAAAACAAAAACGTTTTGAATCTGAAATTTCTGAGTCCCAAGTCAGAATTGAATTACTTTAATTAGAAAATTTTGTTTTGAAACAATATGATGCTGAAAGGAAGATCACTAATAACCACTGTTCAGATTTAATAAAAGAGAACGGTGATCTTAAATTCAAAAGTCAACAACTAGAGTCTACTTTGGTTAAATTTTCTAATGGAGAAAAAATACTTAAATATGTTGTTGAAAAACCAATTTTCTGCTAGAAATAAATGTGGACTCGGATTTGAGAAAAATAATGTTTTTGAAAATCAAAACTCAAATGATTTTAAAAATCCTTTAAACTGCTTTGGAAAGAATCGATATGAAAATTCAAACTCTGATAATCGCAAAGGATTTTTGAATCATAAACGTGATATGAAATTGTTGAAAAGTCGGGTGTGTACGCGACTTGTGCAGGATCTATAATATGGTTATGCGGAATGTATGTGATAACTTAAGCTATTCAATAGTTACACAGGTAAAAATTCACAAACAAGGAATATATCACTAACAAATATAAATGCTGTAGATAAAGTAAAGTAATGACACCAGATTTTTATACTGGTTCGGACCTCCCGTCCTACGTCCAGTCCCGAAGCTCCTCTTCGGCTTTTCACTAAACAACACCCTCGCTTCACCCGGAGGAACAGGTTCACAACTACTTGATTTACGGGCTACAAGTTTACCCACTTGATTTCACGGGCCACAAGCTTACCCACTTGATTTCACGGGCTACAAGCTTACCCACAAGACGATTACAAGAGTTTGACCTTGAATGTGTTCTTTCTTCAACACTGATTTGTCAATGATTGAGTACAACCTTCTTATAATCTTATCCTCAAATATATATTGATGTTTGCAAAGATTTGGAAGTGGATTATCGAGTTGAATCACAAGTGTGTTAAATATGCTTGGAGATTCAAACGATAATTGAATGCTTTTGAGTGCTTTCAGAATGCTAAGAATAATACAATATAGATAAGAGAATGGAGAGAAATTTCGGTAATTTGAATGAATGAAAATCGATGTATTTATAATAATCGAGAAGATGCAATTGTTGGTGAAAAGTTGCTCTCAAAAGAAGTGATTATTCTTGAGAAGAAATGGATGTAACTCTTCAAGAAAGAAGATGACTTTTCACAAAATTTCAAAAAGCTGTTGCCCTATAAAAATTTATAGGTCGACATGTTTTTAGCCGTTGTAATTTAAAAACCTGTTGACCTATAAAAAAGTATAGGTCGACCTCTTTTCGACCGTTATATTTTGAAAACCTGTTGACCTATAAAAAAGTGTAGGTCGACATGTTTTTGATGATATGCATAAAAAAGGTCTTATAAGTAATTTTTGAAAGCCAAAAAGAAGTATGATTATTTGAGGATAGATTTTAACATTTATGACTTTAAATAATCAACTTCTAACCTATGAAGGCATCTTGTCTTCTTTTTGTCGATGTAGAAGCTTCTTCTTGTCATAAATCAAAATAATCCGTGAAGCTTTGACTCAACATTCTCCCCATTTTTGATTGATGACAACATAGATTAAAATAGTTATCTCTCCTTGTATATATGCTCCCCCTGTATATAAGCTCCCCCTGAATTATATATAATCTGCACAACAGTCGTTAGTAATATTTTCTCCCCCTTTGTCATCGACAAAAAGGGTGTCCAGAAGAACTGCATAAGGCTAGCATCATAATAAGTAAATTGTTCTGCATATTACAAACCAAAACAAACACACCAGAAGTACTAGATAGTGTCATAATTACATACACCAGTCATAATTAAGTTTTTGAAGATAAAGAGATAAAAAACGTAAAGACTATTGTGATGGCCAGTCCGAATCACTATCTTCTTCGTCTTTGTCTCCTTCCTCCTCTTGTTCCTCATTGTTTCCGTCATCATCGTCCTTCTCAACATCGTCATGAGCTCCTTCTTCAATATGCGACATTCCACGACCACGATTATGTTGGGTACTTGCTCCAGAACTAGTACCTTCTTTCGACGAGGACCATGTAAAAGTAGGAGGCATAGGACGTTTTCCGGGATCTTGTGCAAGTGTTGCTGAAGTTGAGGCACAGGAGATTGCTTCCCAAATTGTTCCGAAGAAAGACTTTAATTTGTTGAACCGCTTATCAAGTTTAGTGTCCAAGCGGTCAAGCTTATTATCGGTTCGTTTCAGTCTTGCTTCGAGTAAAAATTGATTACGTGCAATTTGTTCAAGAGTTTCTTTAGTTGAAGAAGTAGGTGGTGGAATTGTAACGTCTTCAGACCTTTGCCCAGGGTTTTGTGAAGAAGAAGTCTCCGGAGGACCTAGTTCGACATATTGCTCAAAAGGAATAATGGTAAAACACGGATCGGGTAGCTTCATCCTCTTTTTAGACGCTTTATCAATACATTTTGGTATTGAAATTTTGGACGCGGGGGATCTTATTCCACAGTCCATGAGGCAACGCATAATATACTCGTTATAAAACAGATGTGGCCTAGAGCGTTTGTTCACCATTGAAATTTCATCAAAAATCATCTCAATCCAATTTACCTTGATATTCCCAAAGATAGCGTACAATGCCTTAAAGTTTTCTCTGTAAACAGCATCAAAATTTCCAGTCCTTGGAAGTAGAGAATGCGTGATACAAAGATGAAGAATTCTAGCCGAGGGTCTCAAATTGACTCCTTTGGTACTTGACTTATGGTCTTCAATGAATAAGTGACTATGTTTATCACGAATATGAATAGGGCAGAAATCAGTAGAGAATTGTATACCATCATTGTGAGATCGTAGAATTTCTACCATTCTATCTTTAGAAAGAAAAATGTGTTGTCCACATATCACTGACCATAAGCAATCTTCTGAGTTTTGGGGTTTAAATTTCTCTAAGTTGAGATTAGCGTAGAATAGCTTTATCAAAATGTGACTAATCTCAACATTGTTGTATTCAAAAGAAAGAAAAGATTCAATACCTGCTCGGTTTGATATCTCTCGAACTTCGTAGTAGACAAAATCAGAGAAATTGATGAAAGATCCATGGTGAATTGTATAGTCTTTCATTTTGTTCCACCTTTTCACCGCTAGTGGATCCATAAGCCATTGTTTGATTTGAGAATCAATGGGTTGGATTGGTGTTTGAGAGGATGAAGTTTTTGATTTCTTTTGCTTAGGAGCCATTTTAGAGTTTAGAGAAATTGAAATTCCTTTTGAGGGTAGGATTGAGAGAATTAGGAGTAAGAATAAATCAGATTTTAACGAAAGGTTGTGAGGATTTAAAAAGTGAATCGACGTGTCTAACGCAAGGGAAACAGCAATTCCCGATACCGATCGACAGAAAAGTTTGGGGTGGTCGACAGGAATTAGTTCTGGAAGAATATATGCCACCATTTGTATGTTGATCGGTCGACAGGGAGTATTTGGGGGCGGTCGACAGGTAAAAATTCTGGAAAATTATAAACATATAATTTTATCTTGACTGTTCGACATGGAGTATATGGGGCGGTCGACAGGTAAGAGTTCTGGAAGAAATATGAATTATATTTTTAGCCTAACCGGTCGACAGGTTAATTCTCTGGTTGAAAACAAAAAAAAACAAAAAGGACTATACCGGTCGACAGCATAGAACTAGGCGGTCGACAGGTGCTGAATACTTTTGTTTTTCTGGTTTGTTGAGATGAAATGAACACTATATATAAAAAATATTTTATTCAAAACAATATGAATTCAAAAACAGATGCTTAGAAGGTTAAATTCAAATTTATTTTCAGAAAATTTAAACGATATAAACGAAAAAAATTATCTTCTTGGTTCCCAAGGATTCTTTGGTTCCCAAGGATTGTATTTTCCACTTGCTCCTTCATTGTTGTTGTAATTCCTATCCCATGAGTTTGGAGTTCGCGAAGATGATGGTATAGGTATTGGCTCATGTACGTTATGCCTGTCAGAGCTGCAGAAAAGAGAGGCTAGTCGTTCGAGATACGTCAAACGAGAAGTCGTCAATTTTTGCTCATAGAACATTTGCTGCTGATAATAATGCATTTCGTCGATCTTTTCTTTTGTTCATGGAGAGCAAAACAAAACTTTCTTGCTTTTCTTAGAAGTTGGTGTGGTTCCTGGTGTTCGAGAAGGTGGATGAAATCCAGGTGGATGTTCTGGTGTTTTCGGGGAGTTTTATTCCGTTGGTTCGGAACTCGTGATTGAAATATGTGAGTTTTCAGCACATTTTTCACAAATGTGTGCCATGAATTAAAAATAATTGAGGTTTGAAAAAAATTGTTGTCTGAGAGCACTAAAAAATACAAACGTGTATATATATAGAAAGAGTTTTCTATTTTTAGAGAAAGAAGAGATGGTTTGTATTTTATTAACCGTAGAAAAATTCTCTTCTATATATAGTAATAAGAAGAGACATTGGTTTCTGAAAAATATGAACTCTTGTTATATAAAAAAAATATTAGCCTTCGAGTTCTTTTCTTGAAACCAAGCCTAGCTCTCTACGTAACTTGATAAAACTTGATTCTAGTAGAGGCTTTGTAAATATATCAGCTAGTTGATTGTCTGTGCTTACATATTCTAATTTTATATTTCCTTTCTCAATATTATCTCTAAGAAAATGATGTCGGATGTCTATATGTTTAGTTCTTGAGTGGTTAACTGGATTTTTGGATAAGTTTATCGCACTTGTGTTATCACAATATATAATAGAATTTGACAAGTTCATATCGAAGTCTTTAAGTGTTTGTTGCATATATATAACTTGTGTACATGCTAAAGCCGCTGAGATATACTCTGCCTCACATGTCGAGAGTGAAACACAATTTTGTTTCTTACTAAACCAAGAGACAAGTGATTTTCCAATGAAATGGCACGTACCACTTGTACTCTTTCTATCCGTTCGTGATCCTCCGAAATCAGCATCACTATATGATACTAATTCGAATGCACAAACCTTAGGATAGAAAGGACCGAAATCTTTGGTGTTATTAAGATACCGAATAATTCGTTTTACTGCTCGTAGATGCGATTCCTTAGGATTAGCTTGAAAACGTGCACACAAACAAACACTCATCATAATGTCAGGACGACTAGCTGTTAAATATAGGAGAGAACCTATCATACTACGATACGTCTTTTGGTCTATACTCTTTCCACTTTCATCCTTTTCGAGATGACTAGTTGTACTTATCGGAGTTGGTTTTCCAGAAGTATTTTCAAGACCAAATCTTTTAATAAGATTTTCACAATATTTTTCTTGATTTATAAAAATACCATTCGGAAGTTGTTTAATTTGAAGACCAAGAAAGTATGATAACTCTCCCATTTGTGACATTTCAAATTCTTTGGTCATGACATTTGCAAACTCTTTAGAAAGTTTCTCATTTGTTGAACCAAAGATTATGTCGTCCACATATATTTGAATAACAAGTATATCTTTGTGCGAATGTTTAATAAATAATGTTTGATCAACCTTTCCTATTTAAAATCCAGAATCAATTAGATGACTTCGTAGTCGTTCATACCAAGCATGTGGTGCTTGTTTTAGACCGTACAAAGCCTTCTTAAGCTTGAACACATGATCCGGATATTTTTCATGTTTAAATAAAGGTGGTTGTTCAACATATACTTTTTCTTTTATAAATCCGTTTAAAAATGCACTCTTGACATCCATCTGATATAATTTAAAGTTATGATGACAAGAAAATGATAGAAGAATTCTAATTGCTTCTAGTCTGGCGACAGGTGCAAAAGTTTCTTCATAATCGATACCCTCTTCTTGATTATATCCTTGTGCTACTAACCGTGCTTTGTTTCGAGTTATGTTTCCTTGTTCATCAACCTTGTTTTTGTAAACCCATTTAGTTCCTATAACCGATTGATCGGTTGGCCTTGGAACCAGTTCCCATACATTATTGCGTTCAAACTGATTTAGTTCTTCTTGCATCGCAATAATCCAATATTCATCAGTAGCAGCTTCTTTAGGATTCTTAGGTTCGATATCAGAAATAAATGCAACATGTCCCATTTGGTTAAGTTGACTTCTAGTTCCTATTTGAGATGATACTTCTCCAATTATATTTTGAACTGGATGATCTCTTAGAATTCTTGGAGGAGATCTAAATCTTGGTGGAGAAGGTATTACATCAATTTGAGGGTTATCATCAACTATTTCTGAGTCAGATTCATTATTTGTGATGATAGGGTTATCAGTGACTATGGTTTCTTTGTCATCTGATATTATATGAGATGGTTTAAAGAATTCATCAAAGGAAACATGAAGTGATTCTTCAATAGATTTGGTTCTCTTATTGAATATACGATAGGCCTTGCTTCTTTCCGAATATCCGACAAATATACCTTCATCGGATTTTGGATCAAATTTTCCAAGATGGTCTTTCGTATTTAAAATAAAGCACTTAGAACCAAAAACTTTGAAATATGAGATATTTGGTTTTCTTTGATTAAATAACTCATATGATGTATTTTTAGTCAGAGGTCGAATAGATACACGATTCAAAATATAACATGCAGTTACAACAGCTTCTGCCCAGAAATGTTTTGGTAGAGTGGATCCATTTAATAATGTTCTTGCACATTCTTGTAGTGTCCGATTTTTCCGTTCTACAACTCCATTTTGTTGTGGAGTTCGAGAAAACGAAAAATTATGATTGATACCTTTCTTTGTACAAAAATGTTCAAATTCATTATTTTCGAACTCTCCGCCATGATCACTTCTAATATTTTTAACCTTAAGTCCTTTTAACTTTTGAATTCTTTTGACGAAGGATTTGAAATGATGAAAAGTGTCACTTTTATTTTTTAAGAAAATAACCCATGTATAACGAGAATAATCATCAACAATTACAAACACATATTTATTATGATTTATTGACTGAACCTGTGTTGGTCCAAATAAATCCATATGTAATAATTCAAGTGGTTGTAATGTTGATATGATTTTCTTGGATTTGAAGGAAGATTTAGTCAATTTTCCTAATTGACATGCATCACAAATATTATTAACCGAAAAGCTCATTTTGGGGAGACCTTTAACAAGATCATTTTTGGCTAGCTTGTCAATAGTTTTGAAGTTTATGTGACAGAAACGTTTGTGCCATAGCCATGGATCATTATCATTTGCTACAAGACACATATCTGAATTATGATTGATATTCGTATTCAGAATATAAATGTTTCTATCTCTATTTCCTTCAAAAGCTATATTTCGATCTTTATCTAGTATACTACATTTATTATCTGAAAAGGAAATAGTAAAACCTTTGTCGCACAATTGACTAATACTTAATAAATTATGTTTCAGATTCTTAACTAGCATGACATTTGTGATAAGAGGTAAGTTAGATGTACCATAATTGCTCACATCGCCTTTGCCGATGATATAGCCTTTTGAATTATCTCCAAAAGTGACTGAGCCACCATCCGAATAAGTAATATTTGTTAATAAGCTCCTGTCTCCAGTCATATGCTTTGAGCAACCACTGTCCAATATCCACTTTCCTCTTTTCTTAAGTGGGACCTGCAAAAAATAAAGTTAAATCCATGGTACCCACTTTTTATAGGGTCCTAAGAGTTAGGTCTTAGGAGTCCAAACCCATACGGGTCCGGTATCCCCTTTATACAAATAATTTGGATTATAATGCACAGTATTCAAAAAAATTTGAATGAACTTGTTCCTAATCAAACTATTATTTGTTTTAGGAACCCATATTTTTATAGATTTGACATTCTTCTTTTGAGATTTCACAATCGGTTTTGGTTTGGAATATAATAAACTAAGATTTTTCTTAGCTTCAGTTTCTTGAACTTTCTTATTTTTTCTTTTTCTTTTACCAAGATGTTTCTTGATAACTTGTTTCTTATATCCCAATCTTTGCTTGTTTGTAGCTGATTGTGAACTCTCAATAATTTTTGTCAAATTTTCTCGACCTTTGTTAAAGTTAGAAACATTTTTAGAAATGTCGTCTAACTTTGTTTGTAAACTAGCTTTTTCAAGGTCTAGAAATTTTACTTTTGCTTTAAGCTCATAATTCTCAGCAGTAAGAGTGTCATTATTCTCTTTTTGAATTTCAATTTCTTGACTTAGAAGAGGTAATTGAGAATTATTATCAGATGATGATTCTTGAGCTTTTTCAAGTTCCTCCTCTAATATGTTTTTTTCATCTTTTAACATATCTCGTTCTAATTCTGATCTATTCAACATTGCCTTGACTTCTTTTAATTGATGTTTTGTATCTTTAAATTTAATCATTAATTTATCATAAATATCAAGCATATCCTCAAGGGTAGGAATTTGTACCTCATCCTCTGTTGCCATAAAACATACATTTGCTTGTTCATTATCTGAGTCGCTTTCACTTTCAGATGAAGATGAATCTGAATCATCCCAAGTTACTGAGAATGCCCATTTCTTTGACTTGTCCGTTTTGTGTTTGAACTTGTCATTTTCTGTCTTCTTCTTTTGTTCTGGACAATCATTTTGCATATGTCCCTTCTTATGACAGTTAAAGCATTCTATATTCGATGATGATGGTCTGTTTGATCCGAACTTTTTTTGTTGTATCGACTAGCTCTTCGTTGCTTTAAGAATTTTTTGAATCCTTTTGCAACGAATGCTAGATCCTCATCTTCATAATCTGAGATGTCTTCATCAGCATGAAAAGCTACATTTTTCTTTTCTTCTTTTTGTTCTTTTCGAGCCTGCAAGTTAGCTTCATAGGACATAAGATTTCCTATCAATTCATCTGGCTTCATGGTGGAAAGATCATTAGCTTCTTCTATGGCTAATACTTTTCCTTCCCATTCATTAGTCAGTGAATGTAGGACTGTTGAAACTACATCGAAGTCAGAATATTTTTGTCCTAACCCGATAAGAGCATGATGAATAGTTTGAAATCTTGAATACATCTCATTGATTGTTTCATTTGGCTTCATTTTGAAATTGACTTTTCAACAAAGCTATTTTTGCTTGTTTAACCTTGTTAGTACCTTCATGAGTGGTCTTTAGTGTTTTCCAAATTTGATAGGCAGTGGTACATATACTAACACGGTTATACTCATTTTGGTCTAATGCACAAAACAACATATTCATTGCTTTTGCATTTACAGTAGCTGTTGTTTTCTCAGCAGGAGTCCATTCTGCATACTCAGTAGTTGGATTTATTATCTCTTTCTGAGTAGCATTCCAAGCATCATAGCTAGTTGATTGCATATAAAAAGTCATACGTGTTGCCCAATAACTATAGTTTAGGCCATTAAAGAAAGGAGGTCTTTGTGTCGATTGACCTTCTGTGTAAGTGGTGTTACTTGTACTTGTGTTATTTGCCATATTACTAGAATATATCAAATAACTGTGTTACGGTTATATGATAACCTTGCTCTGATACCAATTGAAAAGTCGGGTGTGTACGCGACTTGTGCAGGATCTATAATATGGCTATGCGGAATGTATGTGATAACTTAAGCTATTCAATAGTTACACAGGTAAAAATTCACAAACAAGGAATATATCACTAACAAATATAAATGCTGTAGATAAAGTAAAGTATTGACACCAGATTTTTATACTGGTTCGGACCTCCCGTCCTACGTCCAGTCCCGAAGCTCCTCTTCGGCTTTTCACAAAACAACACCCTCGCTTCACCCGGAGGAACAGGTTCACAACTACTTGATTTACGGGCTACAAGTTTACCCACTTGATTTCATGGGACACAAGCTTACCCACTTGATTTCACGGGACACAAGCTTACCCACTTGATTTCACGGGCTACAAGCTTACCCACAAGACGATTACAAGAGTTTGACCTTGAATGTGTTCTTTCTTCAACACTGATTTGTCAATGATTGAGTACAACCTTCCTATAATCTTATCCTCAAATATATATTGATGTTTGCAAAGATTTGGAAGTGGATTATCGAGTTGAATCACAAGTGTGTTAAATATGTTTGGAGATTCAAACGATAATTGAATGCTTTTGAGTGCTTTCAGAATGCTAAGAATAATACAATATAGATAAGAGAATGGAGAGAAATTTCGGTAATTTGATTGAATGAAAATCGATGTATTTATAATAATCGAGAAGATGCAATTGTTGGTGAAAAGTTGCTCTCAAAAGAAGTGATTATTCTTGAGAAGAAATGGATGTAACTCTTCAAGAAAGAAGATGACTTTTCACAAAATTTCAAAAAGCTGTTGACCTATAAAAATTTATAGGTCGGCATGTTTTTAACCGTTGTAATTTAAAAACCTGTTGACCTATAAAAAAAGTATAGGTCGACCTCTTTTCGACCGTTATATTTTGAAAACCTGTTGACCTATAAAAAAGTGTAGGTCGACATGTTTTTGATTATATGCATAAAAAAGGTCTTATAAGTAATTTTTGAAAGCCAAAAAGAAGTATGATTATTTGAGGATAGATTTTAACATTTATGACTCTAAATAATCAACTTCTAACCTATGAAGGCATCTTGTCTTCTTTTTGTCGATGTAGAAGCTTCTTCTTGTCATAAATCAAAATAATCCGTGAAGCTTTGACTCAACAATTGTTTTATAATAATCCAGTTGAACAATTCTGGATCCCAAAAAGAAATAAAACAAACTTCATGAAATTCAAATGGTTTTGGGTTCCAAAGGGTACGAAGATATATTCGAATGGATTACTATACAAACGGGTTTGGGTACCAAAACATATGAATATAACTGTGAGTGGTTTTACTACTTTTGTTAGACCACTCGATCCCTTCATTTGCTAGGTACCAGTGGAGGCTGAGGAACCGCTGTGCAAAAAGAAATTTGAAATCAAGCTGAGTTATACTTCTATATTCTTTACCGTTCCTTGGCCAAGATTTGTTGAGTTAGAGATTCTGATTTACTTTGGACTCTGGTATGATCTCTAAAATCACCTTTGTAAATATTTTCTGTCTTTATTTTCTTTGTTTATTTCTCTCTCTGTCCCTTTTGTTTATTTTTTTTATTTCAATTTTTTTGTTTTGATTTATCACCGCTACATCTTTGTAACTTCTTGGACTTCCTTAACTTCAAATTGCAGTACTCATGATCTTCTGGAGATTTGCTTTATTTAAATAAAACTCTGCTGTTATAATCTTCTTAGATCTTGAATTTTAACTTTGTAAATATCTGCAATTGTTTTGAAGTTTATTTTCTGAATTTTGAATTCTTAACAGTGCTGAAGCATTAATATCATATCTTGAACACTGTTAATATGAATTCTAATTTTTTTTTGAAGATCTGAATAGTTAATGAAATTTCACACACCTCTGCTGTTTTGAGTTTCTTCTAATTCATTTTAGAAAAGCTTGAAATATTATACTCATTACAGCACTCTGTTATTTACCAGTTGTGATAATTTCATTATTTTTCAGATTGGCTTGGATATTTTTGATCTGGCTTGAATCATTGCTTATACCTTGGTATTCACTGTTATTTATGATCATTTGGTTTAGATTTTTGTTTGTTTGAGATCATTTGAAAATTCTGATATGTTGAATCTCACACACCTCTCAGATCTGAAATTATTAACTATGTGTGATTGATTCATTGTATCTTATGATCTACATCGATTCCAGTGATTTCAAATAAATAATTTTTATATTTTTTGGATCATGAATATGTCATCAAACTTGATGTAAAATATTCTGAAAAAAATTCCTTATACTTGTCAGAGATAACTTTGAAAATTCTTTGGAAAAAATGGTCTTAAGTCTCTCTTTTATTTCATGGTTATTTGATTTAAATATTTGTTTGTTTAAAATCATTTGAAATTATTGGTTATTGAATCTAGAGTTTTTCATATTCCTCAAATGATTTCAAATAAATGATATTTCTTATCTTGAATCATGAATGATCTTTACATGACCATCATCTTCTAACGAGTCTGCTATGCTATTGTTTTTTCTATGCTTCTCTGATACTATTATTTGAAAAATGTTTTCAAAAATCTGCCTGTTTTTTGACTGCTGCTATGATAGTTGAAATTTATTTGCTAATCTTGTCTGCTTGGGCCTTGTGATCGATTTTCTATTTGTCCGTGAAATCCTGGTTTATCTACAGTGTGATTATAATCCTCATTAATGGGGACACCAAGTGGTATCAGAAGTGCCTTTTATTTGTCTCACACATTTGTACTTAGTTTCAAATCTTCACCATGTATAGATCTTCATAATCCTCTTGTAATTGTTTTTCAATTTTAAAATTATTTATTGATTATTCATTCAGAAATTGAAATCAATATCCAAATTGAACTATATTTATAATTCATCAAAATTATTATTAGAATTAGAAATTGTGATGAATTGTGACTGTAGTATATTTTACAACAAGAGGAGATTTTATTTAGATTTTCATGATGGTTGAACATATATTATAAAATCTTTGAACTGGCAATTATTTCACGACCATCTTCATTCTTTACCATTATTCTGCCATCCATCATTTTTTTATATTAATGTGGAGAGTTTATTTAAATATATATATATATATATATATATATATATCTTTTTGAATAAAACAGTGAAAATATTTGAGATGGAATTGAGGTTATGTTATTATTCAGAATTAGTGAAAATTGAATTTTTTTTCAATGATCTCGGTACAGTTGATCATATTTCATAATATTATTAATTTAGAAATTTATTTCACAGTCCATTTCTGTACCTACCACATTTCTATCATTCATACTAGTTTTATATACTGAGGAGTTTTTCTATTTTGAAGCTGAAAATAATAAATATAATTTATACATAAGTGTGTTTCTAACCTCATTTAAAAGTCCAAGCTTTGGTCATGCATGGTTATGAGACAACTTATAATTTAAGCTGCGACTGACCCCATTTAAAAATCCAAGCTCTGGTTATGCGTGGTCAGTGTGCTCTTAAATAAAATAAAAAGAAAAATGTGCTAAATAGAAATTAATTTGAAATTCTCCTTGGTGTGTAAAAACCAGTCTATCAATCCATATTTTATTCTGTGAGATATGTTGAAATTTTATGATGTATTATGATTTGTTGATTGATAGCTATTAGGTTTTGAGAATATTCGATTTTGTCACTTAAATTGAATTATTAATTATAGTCCAAATTCCATCACTGTTTTTGAACCTCATTTTTATAAAAATTCTTTGGAAAACAATTGGAACTCATTTTTTTAACTCTCCCCATTTTATATAAAATTCATCGTAAATCCGTCATTATCTACAATGTGAAATATGCCACATGTTCTCAGAATATTATGATTTTTGTTTGACTGATTGAGAT
The DNA here is from genome assembly GCA_030737875.1 of Allium sativum. Classification (NCBI taxonomy): domain Eukaryota; kingdom Viridiplantae; phylum Streptophyta; class Magnoliopsida; order Asparagales; family Amaryllidaceae; genus Allium; species Allium sativum. Next base: position 832,365,340 of record CM060913.1, read on the forward strand.
GATCATTCTTCCTCTTAAGCTGAAATTATATTTTAGTCATTTTTCATCTATATTTTAATTTCTGAATCCTTTTGATGATAACAAAAGGGGGAGAATGGGTTGAGATTTTGATTTACGAGTGAATATTTTATAAATATTTTTAATTTTTAAAATTCATTATTATTCATTCATTTCACTCATGCACAGTTATAGGGGGAGTTGTGTGTTGTAGGGGGAGCTAGTAAATAGGGGGAGTTCAATATTCATTGTCAAACACATTTATTGTGCTCAAAATCTTTTATTTGTTTGTCATCATCAAAAGGGGGAGATTGTTGTATATAACATAGTTGTATACACAATTATATGATTTTTGTTTGATGATAACAAACAAATAAATATTATTTTAAATGTGTTTGTTACTGTACTGTTTCATATCTACATCACAGATAGGAATATAATATAATATGTAAAAAAATACAACTGTACATAAATTTAAATATTCACAGTATTTTATTTAAATATAATATTTTATTTCAACATTCAAACAGTACAAATTATATGACTCCACTATTTGTACACATTCACAGATATTACACATGATATTGTACTTGTATATAAACTGAATACGTTAGACAAATTTGTTTGAACGCAATAAAAATAATATTTTATTTCAGACAAATTTGTTTAATACAAACATCAGTACAATTCTGGTATTACACAGCTCCTCACTATAACACTCTGTCTATATATCTCATACATATATACAATCAATCATTTGACTATATACATTCGTTCACTACTATTATACACACTGACACTGCAATATACTTGTCTTTTGTCTTCTGCTTTTGTCTTCATAGCACCTTCACTGTTAGTCCAGTCATCATCTGCTTACCTGTCACATGAAACATACACACATTACATTGCAATGGAAATAAAAACCGAATACACGCAAATTTGAATTTTATTTTTGAAATTTTATTTGCCTCGGATTTCTGGTGTGTTTCTCATCATTTTTCATGACTTGATCTGATTTATCTGTGTCCAGATAGTTTGTATATGTACAGGGACAGGAAATTTTCTGAATGGCTGCATATACACACGTATATATATATATATATATACACACACACATGTGCATTGCCACGCCAATTTAGTGTGCATCTGAGGAGTAGCCACGTGGACCATCTCGACTCAGTGCACATGAAAACAACAAAGTCAAAGTCAACAGCATTGGATCAACATAGTGAAGCATGGTCAACAAGCATAGCACATGTTTCAAATGACAAGGTCAAGCAAAGTCAAATATGACATGACAAAGAAGTGCAGCCAAGAAGATATCAGTAAAAGTCAATCTCATATAAGTGAAATGCTAATGAATTTGGCACAATAGCAAAAGCAAATGGCCGAGGACATGGAAGAATACACAATACAACAGGCCAAGTGGACTAGCATATAGCAAAAGATCATATACGTGTTCCAAGTAATCAGGTCAGCATGGCATATGGTTAAGGGTACAACAAGTCTTGATCAAGACATGGTCAGGAAGACTTCATATCAGATGCAATGGTGATAACAAAAACATGGTACATTCAGTAATCAAGCAATATGGGCACACAAGCAAGACAGTGTGCAACTAGTTCATGGTTCAAATACTACAAATACAAAGTGGATCATGGTGAAGGCAACTGGACTCATGCAACAGCTATCAAAATGTACAAGTGCATGTACTTCAAATGGTGGAACAAAGCATGACAATACAAGCAATGTATAAGTGTTGTTTACAAATGAACAATGGGTGAAGACAAGGATGGGAACACATGCTTGGACATCAACTCAATTATGTTAACATGGTGTGGCAAGACATATAGATGAAGCATGTACATGTTAAATGAATCAATTCAGCAATACAAGTCAAATGCACATGTGGACCAAATTGACAGATGCAAATAAAAGCTTTGGAGCAAGTCAATTTACATTGTAATCAAGCTAAGACAGTTTGATGTTAAGTGAACACAGGTACAAAATGTGATACACAACAGTAAAGTGTCATTGTTACACTATAGAGGTTCAACCAAGAAAACATTTTAGAGCAGCTGAGTTGCCAGTATTTTTTTTAGAGATCACAGAAAATCAGAGCAACCGTTTTTGAGCAAAAACAATTTTTGTTGTGTTTTCAAAATTACTTTCAGTATACACGGCACTCATGCAAGAGATCAGTGTTTCCAGTTTTAACAAATGGAATTGTGCAAAGTAGTTGCCAAATTTTTCCAGAAAATATGGTCAAGACATGGCAAGATATCACATTTATGTTCCAGAAATCATCAATCAATTTCAGCATTGAAACAAATTATATATGGTATTATGATTTGGCAGAATAAAGCTAAGCAAGCATATTTTTTTCTAACTATGGAAAACAACTCAAAACAGACAAGGATTATCTCCAGAAATTATTCATTCAATAAGGCAGAAATCATGCAAGAATATCAAATCCAAGGAATTCAACTCAGCATAGTTTGGCGAGAATTAACAACGGAAACTAATCAGTTTTTCAATCTGACTTTCATGGCGAAAATCAGGGGACCACAGTTTAAAATTTCAAATTGTTTCCAGTCTTTCAATATGCAAAAATGGCAAGAAAGCAATTTGTTTTGATTCCAGAAAATTATCATTAAAAAAAATCAGTCATCACGCAAAGTTTTTTTTAAAAGGGCCAAAATCATTTCAGGAACTCACACAACAAAAGAGGAAACCGCAGAAATCAACGAAATCAGTCAAGCCATTATTTTGAAATCAGAGCTTGTTTAGGATTTAATAATCCTATATAATATCACCGCATCATCACAGGCAGAGATGATAAAAAAAAATCCACAAAATAAACTCAGGAAATCAAAAGAAAAATCTAGAGAACTCACTATTTTTTCGATCGCTATTTCCCAAATCACCAAGCAGAGAAATGAACATATTCAAGCATCATAGAATCATCTTTTCCATCATTCAAAGCTGCAACTTGGGAATCAAGAAAAACCCTAGTTCGATTTGGGGAAGAAACCCTAGCCGTGCCGCCATTTTTAATCTCCAGAGCAAACAAGAGAAGCACGGGGCAAATGAAAAAGAGATCTGGCCGACCTACTTTAAAGTGACTAGGCCAAGTTAAAAAAAAAATAGGGGATAACCCTTTTCTATTTAACTCCTAGGGTTTTTATTTTTTTATTTTACTGTTTTTTGTTGTTTAATTTCTTCTGAAAACCGTTGTAATTGTTTTCTAGTTTTTGTCTGTAAAAACTAGGTGATCCAGTCAGGGTGTTGACTGGCAGTTGTTAGAGTCTGTAAAATCTAGGATTTACTGGTTACGGGGTTGTAATCAGGGAGAATCTGATCTAGGGGTTTAGATCAGTCTACGGTTTTGAGCGTAGGGTTAGTTCAGGGGCAGGGAGTGCGAGTTTACATGGTTTTGTAAGCGGGATCCGTTCTATCACCTAGTAGAAACCTTAGAAATGCAGCAGTAGGTAGGGTTTTGCCAAAGCTGGGTATATCTGTGTGTGATTTATTTTCTGCATTTCTGTTTCTGCTATATTCTGTGATTTGTTTATTATTATACATATCTCGTTAGATTTTTAATTCAGTTTAAAACTGTGATAAACCCTATTCACCCCCCCTCTAGGGTTATTCTAGATCCAACAATAACAAATCCAAACGCCACAACTAATGTCTAGTTTTCTTACGATCCTCCACAACTTTTCCTTTTCTCTTAGGAGTCCTTTGAGTTGCCCCCTGCGACGTACCTGGCTGCGACGGACCGGGCACGAACTTAATTTGGGACGGCTGAAAAGATTCCACTGGTCTTTCCTCTTTAGCTTTTCGTGAGGACTTACGAACAGGAACAACTGGAGGCGGCGGTGGTTGTGCAAGCCTGTTCCTCCTCAAAATCGACTGAAGAATGCGGGTAATGCTCATGCACTTAACCTTTGACGTCTCTGGCACCTCCGCCGATATCTCCTCAACCAACGCGGTTGTATGTTAAATTGCATCGGTCTGCAATACACATATTATAAGCACGTATTTTAAAATATCGTTTGTGTTAAAATACCTTGTGAAAAAAAGTACATACAAGACTACGCTCAAGCAGCGCTCTTGGGATGTAAGGTTCATCGCCTTGAGGAACATCTAAAGGTAGATCTACGGAAAGAATAATATACCGCCGCGTGATGTTCCAATACCATGTGTAGTACGCCAACTCGGATACCAGTGCCACAATTTGCTCTTGGACAAAGTCGAAGTGATTGTCCCATATATTGACTGCCGCTTGATAGGCTGCGTTGTCCCGAACATCAATCATGTAGTGTGGTGGGTTCTCGGGAATATGTTGTAGAAGGCCAAACTGTCTCATCACTCTATCCGATAGGTGATACGCGACGTCGTTAAAGCAAATGAGCGACACGCGTGCTTGCCGAAGCTTGACAGAAGCAACGCACAATGCCGGTAGATTAGCAAGTGACTTGGTGTATGGGGTCCATGAAACAGCGTCGTAATTGAGTACGTCTAACTCGTTACGATAGAACGAAACGTTGTGTGTAGGCATGAACAACGAGCTCTTCGGCCCAACCCACCTATTGAAAACATTAAATTACATACTTTCTACCGCAATTTTGATAAACTCTATGTTCAATTTATACTTCTAGTAATATTACCTCGAAGCAAAAGATAGTGAAACATCAATTTGCGATCTCTTCATAGTTACTCTCCTAACGGGGAGATACGCCCAAGACCACGTCTGGAGACAAGTACAGTTATTATAAAACAAAGGACGCAACGAGTAAGAAAATATCCCTGAAAAAAGAAAACTAAACAAAGTAATACCTACACCAATGTAAGGCAACCTCCAATGGAATCGAGCCGCCCCAAAGCCATCCGTGTTAGCTACGCATATGTGAAGCCAAGAACTGCGCTACCCCAAGCATACTCACGGCGTAAATCAAAGTACAAGTAATGTAGCCATCTAAGCCAAACACAAGATTTCGAATGGTCGCAAACCAAATGGGAAGTGATAATGTGAAGGATAATGGCCCGCGCACGCTGCTCCATTTGTTCTTGAGAAGCATCCTCAGGAATGTCAACGGCTAATTGTTGCCTAAACCACGATATATTAATCATCTTGGGCCCGTGCCACTCGACTCCTGGAGGAGATAGGACTAGCAAACTCTCACACATTTCGGCATAATCATCGGATTCAGGAGTGGTGAATGGACGACCATCGATGGGCAAGCCAAGCAAAATCGCCACATCCGCCAATGTGATCGTTATTTCACCGCATCTAAGGTGAAATGACGATGTCTCCGGTCTCCATCGATCTACTAAAGCTGTTATATGATGGCGGTAGATTTGTATGGATCCAAGGCGATGAATCAAGAGAAACCCGCTCGATCAAGTAGCTCTAACACACCAGCATGTTTTGAAATGATAGACTTTAAGGATGATGAGTGATCGATGGTTTCAACTGCAGTTTTGAGCTGGCACACAATAACAAAAGCGAATTTTTGATTAGTTAACATGCACATTTATTCTCGAGCCCTATATTCTAACTAGTACTGAATGGTGAGTTTTGGTTACCGCCATTAACTCTGGTTTGTTTGAACGATGTTGTGCCTGTAAGTATAAGACGCTACCGTCTACAGGTCTGGACGCCATCTCCGCATACTCTAAAATAATTCAATGGTATCTAAGTTAGTACTACCAATTTTCAATTTTACGCAAATTCAACATTTAGAAGTCGATTACCAATCTTCAATTCTCCACACCAACCTTTACATGCCTTTTCAAACCACAAGAAAACGCTCTACAAATCATTTGACCACATTTTCCAATCTCAACAAAACTCTCACGAAATAAACTATTTTGCATATATATGACCAACATATCAACAATATAGATCGCCAAAACACCGGTGTACAAAATTACAAAAAAATATGAAGAAAACCCTAAACCTAAATTCTGAAATAAACACACAAAAATTGTAGAGATAATTACAAACAGCTTGCTCCTGTGTTGAAGAACTTGCCATGTTTAATGTAGAAGCTGAAATTACTTGAAGATAATTGGGATTTTAATTTTGGTTTTCGGTTTTAGGTTTTAGGTTTTAGGGTTTTTTGAGGGAGTTTTAATTATGAGGAGCGACGAGGGAAATGAGAGAAGGAGAGGTAAACCTATTTGCTTTAAAAAAAACAATAACTTTTGAGGCGCAATCCAAGATTGCGTTCCGAAAGTTATTTTCATAACTTTATCACCGGCGCAATCGAGGATTGCGCCAGTATATACGTAGACAGGCGCATTTCTTGATTACGCCAGTGGAAAAAAAATCAATTTCTTGCTAACTCAACGTTGAGTTGGCCAAAAGGAGGCAAAAACTGCAATATTTACATAAAATGGCCTATACGTGGAATTAAAAAAAGGAGGCCAAAATAGAAAATTGCTCTTTTTTTTTAACTTACATACTGCTCTTGAAATAACAACAGTTTTATTTTATATTTTTAGGCTAGACCAAAATAAATTTTTTTCAAATTTTATATCAATACATCTATTTAATCCATATGCTCTCATGCACACCTTGATCTAATACTTTTGTTGGTGTTGAAGAGACTTTCTTGCAACATGTTTGCATTAAACGACCAATCCTTGTAACTGCAAAAAACATGTTACTCAGAAATATACTTGATGCATAAAATAAGAAAACTATACGAATGTAGGGTTTCTTGGTGCTTCTACAATCTATATAGAAATTATTCATTTTGTTACATCTTTGTTTATGCATCTGAAATTAGTCTTCTGTAAAACCAAATCGTATAAGCAGAAATGGTTTCATGAGTGCTAAATAATAGAGTTTATAAAGTACATAATGGATCAATTACGAAAAGATAATGTAAGAATGAAAGAACTTGGTGATTATAAATGGCAAGGCTGACAAAAACTCACAAATCGGAAACCATAATTCCACTGAACAACTGAAGAATTCTGTCACAAACTCACAAATCCTCAACCTCGATTGCAACTCACATACCCATTGCTCTTGATGCGAAACTGCTATGATAGGTGTATAAGATAGTAAATATTTTATATCATGTTATTTTTCCTTATTTGGAGAACATATGTCTTACAGCACATCATTTTAAATGTGTTTTTCATCACTTACTATTATATTTCATTGTTACATGTAGATGGAAGGTTTTAGATGTAAGAAATGCACATGATTCTATTTTGATTTTGAAGGTCCACCTAGTTAGCATATGAAAAAAAATATTTCATGTTTTGTCATTAATATTTGATGCAAACTCTATACATATTGTGTCTTTATCTAATGATGTATGAAGATGATTTATAAATTTCATCGTGTTTTGTGAGTAAACTTTGTTAATGAATATTGTGCTGATCGACTTATTTTATGAAAATGATCAATTGTTATTTTTTTATTTTATTGTTTTTAGAATGATTTGTATATGTTTTTGTCGATACATTTTTTGGCAAAGCTATTACACGTCAAGTTTTCAATTAGCAGCACATTCAGGCATCAAAAGCATCATCAGTAACACAAAGCAGTTTGGTTGAAATCACATCTTGAACTTAAAAATGGTCTGAAGCCCTCTAGATGACCTCTTTTGGTCCCAAAAATGTCAATTACGGTGCAATGCACGGTAACTCCTGTAGCCCCTTGAATTAGCTTCAGGTTCAACTTTCGTTTGGCCAAAACAAACTTACAGTTTGAATGTTATGCCCATTCTCGTGAGCGCACGTCGATCGCTCAAAACTACTCGCGCAACCCGACATGGAAAGCTCCACTGACTTCGCACCGCACCCCCAACAGTGCGCCACATCCCTCTATCGCATTATTTCCTTCTGCTTCACACCCGGGAGCTCGCATCCCCATGCTCCGCTTTCCTCTATGCTTCGCATCCCACGAGGATGCGAGAGACTTCGCATCCCATACGGATGCGACCTCGCATTCTTGGATGCAAGAATTTGCGTCCCTTAGGGATGCGACCTCGCGTCCCCTGGATGCGAGATTTCGCATCCCCAGGATGTGATTTTCCATTGTGTCGAGGAGGCGGGATGCGAAATTTTGGTTCACACACCCCTGGGATGCGATTTTCTGTCATGTGGTATCTAAATCTTGTCTATTCCACTAACCTTCACCTATAGATATCCCAAGTCTTAGCATTCATTAGGATCTTTTTCCTTGGAAATTTTTATCTTTTAGAGTTCCAAAAGCATCACTAATGGCAGTCACCTTCTTCTCCATGATCATTGGACATGGCATGGAATTTTAAAACATGACACATACATTTTCCATCAACCTTTGAACACCTACAAGCATAATCACACTACTTTTGGACTGAATTGGACTATTTGGACAATTCTTGGACATTAAAGCTAGTTTTGAACATAGTTGACCAAGTGAATCCATGTCAACAAAGAAGAAGGACAATTTAGTCAAAGTTTAACATTTACATAACTTTGTACACAAATATTATCCGAACTTGTGCATCAACTGTAATCGACAAATATACGATGAATGATCACTATAAAGTGGACATAGGCGTTAGTGCCGAGCCACCATAAAAAGCTGTCTCTCCGCATTTACTTACTTTACTTTTAGCTTACTATGTTGTTCTCACACACACTTGGGTGATGGCCTGCTGACAATTTTCCCCGTCAATAGTTTTGTATACAAATCAATTAAAATATAATTAGATTAATGGCATGTGAATATTGTAGTGACACGATATGTTTTAAACGACAGCGTTTAAGACATGCGATTGGTTTTTTTGAAAAATAAAATCATGTCCATACGATATCATTTATATGTTGCTATGAATTTTTTGAGAAGATAAAGATTAAAGATAAAAAGCTATTTAAGAACCGCTGATAAAATAAGTAATCACAACGTTTAAGAACTGTTGATGAAATCAGTAATAACAGCGTTTATAAGATGTTGTTGCAAACTTATGAAAAACCTATATATGCGTATAATAAACACTGCCATAACTTTCAAAAAAACACGAAACCCATTTTCGTAGCAAATAATAAGCGCTCTTTTAATTTTAAAATAGCAAAAAATATAAACCCTATTTAAGGTAAATTTATAACCAAAATTCAACGTCGCATAAAAGTATTATTTTACAACTTTTTTATTTTGTTGTTAGAAATTATGCATGAACAAAGTATGTCATTATACAGCGTTACTTATAACGTTGTAGTAACTTATAACAGGGTTTATAAACACTGTAAAAAGCTATTTCTGGTGTAGTGAATAAAAGTTAAACAGACCAAAATATCCATGTTAACCAATCAGATTGAATTATTTAATATGAATTAGAATGAGTTTATCTCCGATATTTACTGCAGGTTCCAGGATATCGTTCATTCACTAACGACTATGGGAAAAACATATTCCGAGGAAGATCAAGTCGGAAAAATTATAAATTCATTAACTTCAAATTGGGATCAAAAGACACTAGCAATTAAAGAGGCCAATGATATTAGTGCAATGAAAATCGAAGAATTAATTGAAAATCTAATGTCGTTTGAAGTCCAAATGCAAGGAAGAAAGAAGATAAGTCAGCAGAAAAGAAATCGATAACATTTAATGCAACAACTGAAGATTTTAACTCAAATAGCAATGGTGATGAAAAAATAGATTTAATGACATGAAATTTTAGGAAAATTCTAAGATATAGAAAAAGGAATAGTTACAAAAGGAACGAGCAAAGAAATTGTATGAAAAATAACGAAGTCCCAAATAATTACAAATGTTTTAACCATAACGAGCCAGGCCACCAAAAAAGATCCTGTGCTTATCCGGAGAAACAAAATCAACTTTCAAATGATAATTGATAAAAGAAGAGAAAAGGAGTGTATGTAGCAACTCTAAACGATTCTCATTCATTTTCCAGTGACGAAGAACAAGAAACGAACAATTCGAATATGTGCTTCACAGCAATTCACAAACCAAAAGAAGTTGAAGAACGGATCTAAAAATAGGTATGCCTTAATAATTTTTTTGATTAAAATTGATTGAATGGTTGTTTTTTATTTGCCTTATTTTAAATTTTGAATTTTAAATTCTGAATTTGAAACTTGGAATAACTATTATTTAATAAAATTATAATATAAAAAGTATTTTTATAATAAAAATTATCCATGAAATAATTAAATAAGAATATAAAATTATAAATGAATCAATATGTCAAAAATCAAATGTCCCTTTGAAAATTCAAAGGATATGTTGTAATAACCTAGAATTTCACAACTAATTTAAAAATTATTTTTTAATATAATTCTATAAGAAAATACGTCAGAATTTGAAAATTTAATTTTTTAAATCATCCCAAAGCACTTAAAAAGTGAAATTTTGCTAGCAACCATAGAATTCGATGAGAAATATCTTATTCGATTCAGAAAAATCATTGCTAGACTTCTGATTTCGCGCCAAACGAAGTTAATGTGTAGTCGTACGCGATAAAACCATTTGATGTAATACTAATGATCAGTTTACAAAGGAATGTTATTGAGATGACCTCGGAATTCAATGAAATTTTTTATTGAATCCATAGCATCAAATAATGGTAGAATCCCAAGTTTCAAAATTGTTGGAGTTAGCGTGTGGGCATGCAAGAAGAAAATAAACGCTAAAATCGCATTTTTAAAACTAGTTAAAACTTGATCGAAAAATAAAATGGAAGGTCAAATGAACTCGAAATTTGACGAAACCCAATCCGTTGGATTCAGAATTACGTTTATTATCGAAATCCAAAATTTCGTAGCAAACAGAAATAATTTGTGATTGTGCGATCAAAAGAAGTGGAGGCTAATTAGCACACTATTATAAACATGAAGCTATTGAATTTAAATTAAAACGAAGGCCATCCGACGGGAAAAAGTGATTTTGTTTGAACAGATGGGATCACGCCACGTCAGCGATCCGCGTGAGAGTTGAATTTTTCAATTAAAACCCTTTTCTTTCTTACTTTCTTTCTCCTTCTCTTTCTTCCTTCTACCTCTCACTAATGGCCACTTCCCTACCTCTCCCCGCCGTCACACACTCCGCCTCCATCTGAGAATTGCCTCCGCCACCCCCCTGACACCACTCAATGCCAGCGCCCCCTTCCCATGCCCACGACGGAGTCCTAGCACACCCCTTCGAGAAAAACTTCTCCTTTCACTCCTCGTTGCCTCCTACACCCCGTAACCTCTTCTACACGACCTCTAAACCCCTCTAAACTCTTTAAAGCTCTATCCTTACACGATTTCAAATCCGGACTGCATAGCTTTAGCTTTGGGTGCCCCGTTCGAGTCCGTTTCCACCTCCAATCAGCTGAATACTCCCGGTTCTACTAGTATCCAAGTCTTAAAGGGCAAAGAAGCGAAGTTTGAGAATCGTGGACCTCCGTGAAGCCGCATAGGAGCTCCGCAAGGTCGCATTCTTCCACTTTAAAGAATTGGTGGGGTGGAACTCTTAGTGAGAAATTATAAACTCACATTTAAAAGGGATAGACTAGAAAATAAATAGTTTGAAGGTTAATTTTTAAGATAAATAGTTAGTATTAGTTAACGAATAAAATTCATTAAGTGATGTAATAATTTTAGTTAGTTAAAAAATATTATTTTTAACTGGTTGTATGCGATGTAAATTGGATACACGAAATATATAAATAAAAACGTATTGAGAACATTAATTTGTAAATGGAATTGGTTAAATAAAATTAACAGTTAAGCGTTAAGTGATAGTAGTTAATAATAAAATTAACTGCAAAGTTATACGTATGGGATAATAATAATAATTTATGATGTTAGTAAGCGATTGACGATATAAAATTATTACTTTTAGTCAATATTGAAACACCCCACCTCCGTTAAGGTCACTCACAAAGGTAATGCCTTAACTTTGGTGGAGCATTATAAGTAAAAGACACAGATAATTTACAATACATACATATATAAGCAGCGGAAAAACTAACTTTATTTCATACGTGGTTCATAACAAAAACATTACAGCATAATGTCTCAAAACAACTTTCAAATCATTACATCAAAATCTCTGTCTTGATTATAACATAAAGAAGCATAAAACACAATAAAACTGCATAAATCCCCGAGTAGTAGTGTGTCCAAAGCCATAGCCAAAGATAAGAGGTTCCAAGCTATACATCACAGAGTCTTCAAGATTTGAAAGATGAACGGTCCAAATTAAGTTGAGCTATTCCCTCCTTGGGTACCTGAGGGGGGGGGGACGGAAGAAAAGAGAGAGAAAGAAAAATGGGTCAGACATAAGTCTGGTAAGTCCAGTGATTATTCAACATGTAAACTGGTAAGAGAACCATGACATGAATAAACTGGACGCAGGACAATAACAAGGAAATAAGGTAACATAGGATAAGGCAAGATAAACAAGGCAACGTAAACTAATCGTACTATCGCACTCAAATCCATATTCTCTGCACCAACTAGATATTTCAACCATCATCATGAGTTCAAACCCAGTGATCCCTTTTTAACGATCGGCTCCTACTCGCCCGCATTTACTACATGTGTCATATAGCGCCGCTCGATTGTAGATACCTATGCTGGTCCCACCATGGAGTGTATCAAATCCTATGCACAGTGTATAACTATTGATGCCCAGTGCCTTCTTTTTCCACTCCGCAGTACGTACACGCCCGTACTCCGTCGGAACCAACACTGATGCACCACCCGCCGTTGTTTTGACCGCTTATAATCAGCCCAGTAATCATGCCCCATCCTGCCTAGTTCGGGGTACCATGATAGATCTATGTGGGTTACTACTGAAATGGGTCCCCATTACTAGGGTTTTCTAATCAACATGTTAAATTGGTTAAGTATCCAAGTCAACCTAACCCCACCCATCAGTTTAGTTAACATGTTGCATTGTTAAGTGTTGCCTTAATTAACTTAACCCTACCATTCCTGACTTAGTTTTAATTCATTCATTAAAGCACCAACCACTCACATTAGACAGGTATTCTTGCGGTTACTGGATGTGCCGATTGGGACCGGGCAGTTTTACACCGCAACTCAGTCTAACCTCTGGTTCTTTTGGGCTCGATGCACTAACCTCTCATATTAGATATATATTGTTACGGTTGCTGGATGTGCCGGGCGGTTCCGGGCAGTCTTGCACCGTAACTCAATCTAACCTCGGGCAAGGCATATTCGTCTTTTCTAAATTCACATATTTACCTCTTTATATTTATATGTAAATTATTGCCATTCAAGTCAAGCCCCACTTTCCCTTTTAAATCAAGTTCATAATTTTAGGTATAAAAATTTATACCACTTTATGCCATAAAACATTTACATGTTTATGAGCCAAATATGCCAATTATATGTAATTTCATGTTTTCCCCAACGTTACCCCCATTAAACGTTCGCATAAATCACATAAAATGTTAGGCTCGATACATAGCCTAACTTATACACAAAAGGGAAAAAAGAGGAACATGTAATAATTCCAACATCATAAAAATATGGATCTAACTACACATGTGTCATATGAATTTGGCATAGAACAATATACATTTAATCATGAACTTGCAAATTTATATCTACTCAACATGAATCTTGAAATATGGGTTTTACATAGAACTGCATAAACTTAAAATTGGGCATGTAGTTGTGAACTTGCAAATTAGTTGGATCAAATTTAACATGAACCTAATCATATTTGCATGTAGTTTTGGTCATATATGTGATCATGGTTGAACTTGCATAAACATAGCAAAATTCCCAAATTGACATACAACATATAGGTGCCATTACCAAATCATACAACATGAAATGTCATCGCCAAATTATACGACATGGTATGTCATCGCCAAATTACACAACATGATACGCCATTGCCAAATTATACAACATAATATGTCATCGCCACTTTATTCAACATGATATGTCATCGCCAAAGTATACAACATAATATGTCATCGCTAAATTACACAACATATATGTCATTGCTAAATTATACAACATATGGATTCATTGCCAAACATTTAACATTTATCATCAAATTATATACAACATGATCACAAACTTAACATGATAAGAGTCGTAGTCTTAATCAATTCAGTTTTAATAAAAAGGATAGGCATAAATTTACATTAGGTGTTGTTCTACATCCATTTATTTTAGTCACGATTCTAATATCATTTAGGTCTAAATGATAACTGTACTTACAAAAAGGAGACTAGTCTTGTGTTCTAGGATCTGTATTCTAAAATTGAATAGCTCTCCTTTGTTGTAGACGTTGAATTCTCTTAGTTGAATTAGATTTGATTTGTAATTCCTAACTCCCTTTCTAGTTGAAGGAGAATGGCGGCTACTCTAGGTTGAGTTCTGACAGCACGACAGTCTTAGGAATATTTTTGTGTGGCTTGGTGTTTAGATTTAGGTTGCTTATATAAAAATTTGATTTAATAGGAGCCATCAGATCAACCTAGGGAAAATCAAAGCCATTCAAACCTAACAGAACTAACCAGAACTTACCACACAAGCCCTAATGACACAATAAATCGTCACATAAAGAAACACATCAGTTTTCAGATCTGGCCCGAGGGGGAGGTCGACCCCTTGGTCAACCTATATGGGGGAGGTCGACCTCCTGGTCGACCTGGCCTTGGGCTGGAAAATTCCCGCCCAGCCCGCTTCTGCTTCTGATTTCGTAATTTGAATTTTCTGAACTTTAATCTGGGTTGTTTATTTAAATTTTTGAATCTTCTGAAGGTCATAACTCCTTCATACGGAGTACGGTTTATGCAAACTCGGACTCTGTCTCAAGCAGAATACCGAGTGAACGCAATGGTGTAACACGTTTCCCTTAATTCTCACATTTGTAATTATTTATTCTTTAATTCGTTACTTTAATGTTTACAGAAAATACGGGGTGTTACGTTCTCCCCTTCTAAAAGGATTTCGTCCCCGAAATCTTCAAGTCAAGAAGAACGTATATCCTACCATCCAATCGTCCATCTACTCATCCATCAAACACAGGCGTCCATTGTCCTTAAAAAAGAATTCTAATGCTTCATGATCATATGCACAGTGTGTGTACATGTCCTTATCTAATGCAAAATCAGGTGGTCTACTGATTCAGTTGACCTCCTTAATGCAAGTCATGTTGGTGCCATGAGTCCATTATATATGCAATCATCCCTAATCATACTTTCTACATGAGTGCACAATCATTCATACAAATTCAATATCCACATGATAACACATCAAGTTTCAATCATATACAAGTACATATTTGCATATGCAATATGAAAGTGACTGAGCCGATCTAACACCTAATGTGTGTGTATATGCATCCATGAGCAACCACCAGCAATCACTTGCAACCACTTGCAACCATCATTCATAACATGTTTCAAATACATGTTTACATCCATTGGTTTCTACCTAAGGATTGAGAACAGCACCGAGGAAAATACTAAAAAGATAGACACGAGCATGAACAATCTTAAGGAAAAAGAGATCAAAGATGTACCCTCAAAAAGAAAAGGGTAGGTTGCGCGTATCTTGGCCTCAGTCTCCCAAGTCGCACCTTCCTCAGCGTCACTCCATTGAACTTTAACATGTTTGACTTCGCGATTGCATAGCTTTTTGACTTATGTACCCAAGATACGAGTTGGAACTCTTCTCACAGTCGCCTCTCGTTCTACTTCTACTTCCTCTAATATGCTTGGTTCCACCACTTCTGCAGACTCATGTAGGCACTTTCGTAGGTGAGAAACATGAAAGACATTATGAACTCCAGCCAATCTTTCGGGCAGCTCTACTTTGTAAGCCATCTTTCCAATCCTTTCAATGATAGGAAACGACCCAACAAATCTTGGTGCCAAATTTCCTGTGGATCCAAAGTGAACGACGTTCCTCAAAGGAGATACTTTAAGGAAAACCCTGTCTCCAACCTCAAACTCAAGGTCGATCCTTCTTTTATCTGCGTAGGACTTCTATATATCTTGGGCAGTCTTTATTCTTCTTCGTATCAAGTCCACTTTCTCTGAAGTTTCTCTAATCATATATGGTCCAAGTATGAGCTTGTCTATAGACTCCCACCAACAAGTTGGTGATCAGCACGGTCTTCCATATAAAGCTTCGAAGGGTGCCATGCCTATGGTGGCTTGATAGCTATTGTTGTAGGCAAACTCCACCAAAGGAAGATGGTCCTCCCATGTTCCTCCAAAGTTAAGAATGCATAATCTCAAGAGGTCTTCTAATACTATGTTCACCCTTTCCGTCTGACCATCGGTTTGGGGGTGATAGGCCGTGCTTAAGCATAGCCGTGTGCTTACAGCCACTTGCAAGCTCTTCCAAAACTCGCTCGTAAAGATAGGATCTCGGTCACTCACAATACTAGAGGGTATCCCATGGAGTCGAACTATCTCTTTAAGATAAATGGATGCTAAAGATGAGGAAGTCCTTCTACTTTTAAGGGGTATAAAGTGAGCGCTTTTTGTGAGCCTGTCCACTATTACCCAAATACTAGTATTGCCCCTTCTTGACCTAGGCATCCCATTAATAAAGTCCATTGAAATGCTATCCCATTTACACTATGGGACCTCTAGAGGATGAAGCAAACCACCAGGCTTCTTTTGCTCCGCCTTGACTTGCTGGCATATTAAGCACTTAGAGACGAATTCAGCTACATCCCTCTTCATGCCATTCCAAAAGAAAACCCTTATTACATCTTTATACATCTTGTCTCCACCTGGTGTATGGTCAACTTGGAATGGTGTGCCTCTTCGAGAACCTTCTTCACCAAATCCCTTGCTTGTGGGATGCATAGCCTTCCATCCTGCCTCAACCAACCCCTATCATCGATGGAGTATCTATTGAGGTGACTAGAAGTCTCACCCCTAATTAGCTTATCCATCACATTAACTAGTTGAGGATCTTCACGTTGCGCGGTTCCTATTGAGTCGAAAATAGTAGGCCGAACTTATAGTGATGCTAACAAACCAGTCACATGATCGATGGAGGGTCTAAAGTCAAAGTTGGCTATGTATTCCAAGCTCTGCCTTTCTACAAAGAGAGGGCTTAAGGTCAGCTTCTTTCTACTCAAGGCATTTGCTACTACATTACCCTTGCCAGGGGCGTAGGAAATCTCGAAATCGTAGGATGCCAAGAAATCCATCCACCTTTGTTGCCTCAAGTTAAGATCTTTCTGCGAGAAAAGGTACTTCAACGATTTATGGTCAGGATACAATTCAAAATTCTCACCTAGGAGATAATGGCGCCAAGACTTAAGTGCAAAGACGATGGCAACCAACTCTAGATCGTGGGTTGGGTAGTTTTTCTTATGTACTTTCAACTGTCTGCCTCCATAAGCTACTACCTTCCCTTCTTGCATCAGGACAGCACCTAGTCCCGTACCACATGCATCTGTGTATACGGTAAACATCTTGCTTCCATCTGGCAATGGCAGAACTGGGGCTGTTGTTAGAGCGCTCTTCAATCGTTGGAAAGCAACATCACAATCCAAATCCCAATTAAAAGTTAGGTTCTTCTTCGTCAACCTTGTAAGTGGAGTTGAGATTTTCGCAAAGTCTTTGATGAACTTTCGATAAAAGCCCGCTAGCCCGAGGAAGCTTTGGACTTCGGTAGCATTCCGTGGAACCTTCCAATCTTGCACCGCAACTACTTTTGCAGGGTCCACAGCTAACCCTTCCTTGGACACCACATGTCCAAGAAACCTTATTTCCTCTTTCGAGAAGTGGCATTTGGAGAATTTGGCTTTCAACTGATGTGCTCGAAGAGTACCCATGACTTCTTTTGAATGCTGAGCATGCTCATCCTCACTCTTTGAGAAAATCAAAATCCCATCTACGAAGACCACCACAAACTTATTGAGGAACTCCCTGAACACCCTACTCATCAAGTCAACGAAGTAAGAGAGTGCGTTTGTCAGGCCGAAAGGCATGACAAGCCACTCGAAGAAACCATCCGGAGTTCTGAACGTTGTCTTATCAATGCTGTCTTCAGCCACTCTTAGCTGATGAAACCCGGTAGCCAGATCTAGTTGGGAGAAAACCGATGCACCTACAAGCTGATCGAACAAGTCATCTATTCTTGGGAGTGGGTGCCTATTCTTGTTGGTCAGCTTGGTTAGCTCCCTATAATAAATGCATAGGCGAAGCGAACCGTCCGCTTTAGTTGCGAACAACTACTGGAGCACCCCATTCAGAAATACTCCGCCTTATAAACCTCATCTCAAGCAACTCTTTAACTTGCTTGCCGAGTTCTTTCCTCTCCCTTAGAGTCATGTGTCTAACGGGTAAAGCAACGGGTTTTGCATTTTCAACGAGGTATATGTGGAAGTCTATCTCCCGCTTCGGAGGCAACCCCTTCAGCTCTTCAAAGACATACGAGTATTCACGGACTACTCTAACAGACTGCAAATTCTCAACAGACGCATCAAGAGATTTTAGATAGCTAAGCATAATAGAGTTCATGGGATTATAAGAAATTTCGAGAGTGTTACCGAGGTGAGTCATGAGTCTAACCACTCTCTTTTCACAATCGAGGATGGTACCATTACTGGATAGCCAATCTATGCCTAGAATCAACCCATAGCCCGTGAAGCCCAAAACATAGGCATAACATCTAAACCCAACACTTAGTATAGAAATTTCCAAATCCAAACAAATCATTGATAAATAAGTTGAGCCCCCAATTGGATTTGAAACAACCAAGGGATCCTCTACTAAACTGGTGTCTAGGTGCAGAGATTCAACTAAAGCAGTAGATATAAAAGAGTGCGATGCACCAGAATAAAAGAGTGTACGAACAGGATGATCAAAAAGATAAACTAAACTCTCAACAGAAACATTTCTACCTCGTTCTTGTGGAGGTGCCATGAGAGCGTGATCCTGCCCTCCAGAAGTGAATCCAGCTCTCTGCCCTTGCCCTTGCTTTCTTAGGCAGTCCTTAGCCATGTGTCACGTCTCGCCGTAATGGAAACAACCACCCATCTTCCTCTTCTTATTTCTGCAGTCCTTAACCAGATGTCCAGGAATGCCACAGAAATTACACTTCCTCTTGTCACGGGGTTTGTTGTTCTTCCCGGCCTTCTTGGAGTCTGTCTTCTTGCTCTGTGATCCTTCCACTTTCTTATCTTAAGTACTTCCACCTTTGTCTCTTTCTTGCCAACCTTATCTTCCTCTTGTAACAGTTCCATGTCCACCAGTCTCTCATAAGTTGCACCCATAGGTATATGGGACATAACTACGTTGTGCAGTGGCTCATTCAATCCTTTAACAAAACGAAGAGCCTTCTTATATGGAGTGTTCACTAACTCCAATCCGAACCTAGCCAGCTGGTTGAATTGGTTAATGTATTCCTTGACCGACATACTCCCCTGTTTGAGAGCTAAGAACTTCTCCTTTGTAGGCTTCGGTTCAGCTTGTGAGAGGAATTTCATTTTAAACCTCATTCTGAAATCCATCCAAGTTTCAACTGGTCTTTCAGCATCAGTAACTTCCCACCAATAGGAGGCTTCGTCTTTAAGCAACCATATGACCAGCTGTATCTTCTGCCTATCATTCACTTCGAAGATATCAAACAAATCCTCCGTTTCTTTGAGCCAGTTTCTTGCTTCCATGAAGGATTCATTTCCATTGAAGTTCTTTCCACCCATGGCTCGAAAGTCCCTACATATTTTTGAGAAAGCATTTGCACGAGGAGGAGGAGGAGGAACCGCTGCAGCTAGGGGAGGAGGAACGTCTGCTGGGCCTGCGACATTATCCCAAGCCTCTAGGTACCTTCTGAACCAGCCAGGTACCGGCACACCCTCTGGAAGGTTAAGATCCCCAGACATGCTGAAACGAAAAAGGAAATATTCAAAACAAAGGATAGAAAGATAGTGCATATGGCTTTTGGGGGATTATTCCTTTTTTAATAAAACACTTTTTCTTGAAAATTGCTTCTTTAAACTTCTTTTTGAAAAGAGTTTTCAAAATTTTTATCTGATCTGGTAAACCTTTGCTCTGATACCAAGTGAAACACCCCACCTCCGTTAAGGTCACTCACAAAGGGAATGCCTTAAATTTGGTGGAGCATTATACATAAAAGACACAAATAATTTACAATATAGACATATATAAGCAACGGAAAAACTAACTTTATTTCATACGTGGTTCGTAACAAAAACATTACGGCATATTGTCTCAAAACAACTTCCGAATCACTATATCAAAATCTCTGTCTTGATTATAACATAAAGAAGCATAAAACACAAAAAAATGCATAAACCCCCAAGCAGTAGTGTGTCCAAAGCCATAGCCAAAGATAAGAGGTTCCAAGCTATATGGCACAGAGTCTTCAAGCTTGGAAAGATGAACGGTCCAAATTAAGTTGAGTTATTCCCTCCCTGGGTACCTGGGGGGGGGGGAACGGAAGAAAAGAGAGCAAAAGAAAAATGGGTCAGACATAAGTCTGGTAAGTCCAGTGATTAATCAACATGTAAACTGGTAAGAGAACTGTAACACCCCACCTCCGCTAGGGTCACTCATAAAGGGAATGCACTAGTTTTGGAAGAGCGTTATCGAGGTAAACAAACACCGAAATATTACAAGACAGAACATAGATAAAACAGCGGAAGAATCAAAAGATAAATTTCATTACTTTCAAAAAGAGT
The DNA here is from genome assembly GCA_030737875.1 of Allium sativum. Taxonomy (NCBI): domain Eukaryota; kingdom Viridiplantae; phylum Streptophyta; class Magnoliopsida; order Asparagales; family Amaryllidaceae; genus Allium; species Allium sativum. The sequence continues at coordinate 832,386,020 of CM060913.1, forward strand.
CAAAACCTTTTACATCAAATAGCCAAGGTCATTATTTTCCATTACAACAAATTCTGTCATGCATAAACAAAGAAGCATAGACTTAAAACTTCAAAAGTAGCTTAATTCCCCAAAGGTAGCTGAAATGCAGCCATAGCATAGCTCAAGACCAAACCGAACATGAGCTTAACCGAAAGCAAGCGAAATCCAAGATAAGTGCTAGAGTTTCCTCCCTGAGAACCTGGGGGGAAACGAAAGGAAAAGAGGCGAAAGAAAATGGGTCAGTCATAAAAACTGGTAAGTCCTAGTGACTTTCAGCATAAAAACTAATAAAGATAACATGACATGTACAAACTGAAAGTAAACATAAGGATGCTGTCAAGATAGATTAAGCATGATAATTCAAGTGAAATCAAGTATAGCATCACATATTCAAGGTTCGCTGCATCAACTGTACTAGAATCCAAACCCATGTCTTATATTAATCATGAAATAATTCCTTTGCCCAATATCATGAAATGACCAATTTCTAGGTCCAACGAAACGATCCACTAGTCGATAGGCTCCCTACAAGTTCTAGCTCGTCATGTGTCTATGTCATACGGCCCTGTCACAAATGTAGTCACCTGTGCTAGGTCCACCATAGGGTGTATCAAGCCCTAGGGTGCCAACCACCGACACGAATCAAGCATGCACAGGTAAACCTACTGATGCCCAATGCCTGCTTTTTTCAACTCCGGACCACGTGCACGACCATAGCCCGCATGAACCTACACTGGAGCACCAACACAACCGTCGTTCTGGTCGCTTACAATCAGCCCAGTAATCGTGCCCCACCCTGCCTAGTTCCAGGGTACCATGATACATCTAGTGGGTTACTACTGAAATGGACCGCGTAACTAGGGTTTTCGTCCAATAGGTTAAGTGTCATTATTTAAATTCGTGTCTTAACCCTTATCAGTCTAATATGTCAAGTTGGTTAAGTGTTGTCATTCAAGTTCGGGACTTAACCCTACGAATCATGTATCAAGTTGGTTAAGTGTTGTCTTTCATGTTCATGACTTAACCTTATCATGAAGCATTAATTCATTAATGCACTCCAACCTCTCACATCAGATCTGTTGTTGTGGTCACTGGATATGCTGGGCGGTTCCGGGCAGAATTACACCATAACTCAGTCTGACCTCGGGTTTTCAAGTGCGATATGACCGACTACCCACATTGGATCCTATTGTTTGCGGTAACTGGATTTGCCGGGCGGTTCCATGAAGAATTACACTGCAAACTCAACCCAACCTCGAGTTGGCCATTTTCAAGTTCGTTCTAGTGTCATGTCCATGTTAAAAATTCATGTCAAGTTCGTGTCTAGTTTCATGGCGAGTTTCATGCCAAGTTTCCTATAATTACTAATTTTTCCCTAAGTTACCCCATCTAAATATTAGGCTAACAATCTTAGCCTAATTTTCCATCCGCATGATTTTTGACATATAATATTAGGCTAAAAACTTAGCCTAATTTAACGTACACAAAATTTGCATAAAGAAATTCATTAACATAAACATGACATAGGTGTAAACTCAGCATTTTTGGCATAGTCAATAAGAACACCGTAGGTGTGTACTTGCAAAATAATCAACATGAATGTCATAGGTGTGAACTTGCAACGCAGACTAAATCAACATACATATAAGTGAATTTGCAACATAGACTAAATCAACTTACATATATGTGAACTTGCAAATCAATCACAAACATATGAACAAGTGTGAACTTGAAATATGACATAGGTTTAACATATACACATAAACATATAGATCTAAAATTAGGTCACATATGTGATATGATTTTACGACCTAAAACTTGCATAACATGACAAACTACACAACTTGTCATAACAGATTATACACCAAGTTCATATACATATGAATAGACTTATTTATTAATTCCCAATTCAACATGATAATAAAATAGAACCACCGGCATAGATCTATATCATTCAATTCCACATATAACATAATAAACATTGTTCTATTATCAATTTATTTCCAAGGCATGACATAGCTGAATAAATTGGCTAAACATCACAGGCATATAGATCTGATAACATCATGAACATGAAAAGGTTTGAATTATAATTTAGGTTCAAGAATATGGATAGATCTAAAAATAGAAAAATCCCCAAAATCAAGATCCAAGGATAAATAAAGAAAATAAGTCTGAATAGAAAGTCAAGCTTAGATCCAATTTCATAGTCACAATCCTAGGCAATAACCTCATGATCATGAATCGTAGGTGATTAGCCACAATTGTCCTTGTCATAGCTATAGGCAATAGTCTTATGTTCACAGTCATAGGCATAGACATAGGCATATGTTCATAGTCATAGGCATAGTCTTATGCCATTAACAATAGTTTCAACGTCATAGGCAATACTCCCAATAGTCAAGATCCAAAAAGAAAACAAGAATAGATATGAATCATACATAAATCAATTCCAATTTATAACATGCCCATATTAAGTTTATAGTTTTTATCTAAAAGTAACTGGAACTTGCAGATCGTGGTCTAAGAAATTTAGATGCAGAAGTCAAGTCTAGAAATTTGTCGTTGAATTGCTGAATCGTTGAATCTTGCTTTGATTGTAGAAGCAAATCCCCCAATATGAAATTCCTAGCCATAGTCTTCAAGAAATAATCTTCGCATTTTAATTTAATTTATCTTAATTTAATTTAGAGGAAGAAGAAGAAGAAGCCATGTTCATCAAGAGTTTGTGTAGCATAAGGTTAGAGAAGAATGGTGTAAAGAGAATGAGACTAGGGGGCTGTTTATACAGGGTTAGGCAGACGAATCTGGACAGAAAACGAGGTCCGATACATCAGAATGCATCAGGTTCAAAAATTGGGTTCGGGAGGCAGGTCGACCCCCAGGTCGACACTATGGTCGACCTGGTCCCTGGGAGGTCGACACTATCATCTACCACCGGATCGACCAAGTCCTGGGCGGGAAATTTTTCACCCAGTCTGTTTTGGGCTTTGAATTCGAATTTCCGAGCTGTTCTCGATTCTGAAAATTCGTGAAACTTCTAGTGGTCATATCTCCCTCATTCAGACTCCGATTTTCGAAAACTCGGACTCGTTTCCAAGCAGAATTTCGAGACGAACGCAATGGCGCAAGCCATTTCCCTTGATTCTTATTTTAAAAATTAATTTTTCCTTGATTTATGGTTTTAACACGTTATCAAAATACGGGTTGTTACATTCTCCCCTCCTTAAAGGATTTCGTCCCCAAAATCTTCAAGTTAGGAAGAATGCATCCTACCATCCAATCAACCATCTACTCAACCATCATCCACAAGCAACCGTTGTCCTTAAAAGGTTTCTAATGCCATATGAACATATGCAGAAAGTGTGTGTATATGTTCCTTATCTAGTGCAAATGATCAGGCCTGATTGATCTTCTTAATGCAAAATATGTTTAGTGCCATGAATCCAACATGTATGCAAATAGTCCTAGTCACATAAACACTATATGTGTGCACAAACATCCATCCATATGCAACATTCACATGATAACACATTCAATTTCATCCATAAACAAGTATAAAAACTCATGCATATGCAATATGAAAATGTGTTTGAGCCGATCTAGTGCCTAATGTGTGTTATGCAACCACGAGCAACCACTTGCAATCACTTGCAAACATCAACCATAACATGTTTCAATCACATGTTTACATCCAAAAGGGTTCTACCTAATGTTCTCAAGATAGGATTGAGAAGATAAGCAAGATAAAATAAAGCATCAAGGAGAAGGAGTTAAAGATGTACCCCCAAAAGATCCTGCTTGCAAGGCTTGCCCTTGCTTCTTAGGGCAGTTCTTGCTGATATGTCCAATATCACCACACTGAAAGCATGCTCCCATCTTCATCTTCTTCTTTCTACAATCTTGGACTATATGCCCCTCAATACCACAGAAGCAGCATTTTCTTTTCTCACGTATCTTGTTATCATTATTGTTATTATTGTTCTTGCCTCCTTTCTTGGAGTCTACCTTCTTATTTGGAGACTCATTCGCCTTGGCCTCCTTCTTGCCATTCTTGTCTTCTTCATTTAAGAGCGCCATGTCTACTAGATTTTCGTAAGTAGCCCCCATGGGTACGTGGGTCATAGCCAAGCTGTGAAGTGGCTCATTCAATCCTTTGACAAAATGGAGAGCCTTCTTATGAGGGGTATTTACTAAGTCCAGTCCAAACCGAGCCAGCTGATTGAATTGATTGACGTACTCCTTGACCGTCATACTTCCTTACTTAAGAGATAAGAATTTTTCTAGCTGTAGACTTCGTTCAGCTTGCAAGAGGAATTTCATCTCAAACCTTACTCTGAAATCCATCCATGTTTCAACCGGCCTGTCGGCATTAGTGACTTCCCACCAATAGGAAGCTTTGTCTTTGAGCAACCATACTACCAACTATACCTTCTGCCTATCGTCCACCTCGAAGATGACGAACAGATCCTCAGTTTCTTTGAGCCAGTTCCTCGCTTCTACGAATGATTCAGTTCCCTTGAAATCCTTTCCACCCATGGCCCTAAAATCTTTACAGATCTTTGAGAAAGCAATTGCACGAGGAGGGGGGAGGAGGAATCACTGCAGCTGGAGGAGGAATATCAGCTGGGCCTGTATCGTTGGCCCTAGCCTCTAAGTACCTCCTGAACCAGCCAGGTATTGGCACGCCCTCTGGAAAGTTAAGATTCCCAGACATGCTGAAATGAAAAGGAAGAAATTCAAAACAAGGAAACAAAGGATAGTGCTAATGGCTTTTGGGGAATAGTCTTTCAATAAAACAAGACTTTTCTTGAAAAATGCTTCTTTGTAAACGGTTTTGAAAATAGTTTTAGAAGGTTTTCTAAAAACTTTTGCCCAATCTGGTAACCTTCTGCTCTAATACCAAATGTAACACTCCACCTCCGCTAGGGTCACTCACAAAGGGAATGCATTAGTTTTGGAGGAGCTTATCGAGGTAAACAAACACCGAAATATTACAAGACAGAACATAGATAAAACAGCGGAAGAATCAAAAGATAAATTTCAATACTTTCAAAAAGAGTCAAAACCTTTTACATCAAATAGCCAAGGTCATTATTTTCCATTACAACAAATTCTGTCTTGCATAAATAAAGAAGCATAGACTTAAAACATCAAAAGTAGCTTAATTCCCCAAAGGTAGCAGAAATGCAGCCATGGCATAGCTCAAGATCAAACCGTACATGAGCTGAACCGAAAGCAAGAAAAATCCAAGCTAAGTGCTAGAATTTCCGCCCTGAGAACTTGGGGGGGAAACAAAAGGAAAAGAAGCGAAAGAAAACGGGTCAGTCATAAAGACTGGTAAGTCCTAGTGACTTTCAGCATAAAAACAGATAAAGATAACATGATATGTACAAATTGAAAGTAAACATAAGGATGCTGTCAAGATTGGCCAGATAGACTAAGATAGCATGATAATTCAAGTGAAATCAAGTATAGCATCACATATTCAAGGTTTACTGCATCAACTGTACTAGAATCCAAACCCATGTCTTATATTAATCATGAAATAATTCCTTGGCCCAATATCATGAAATGACCTATTTCTAGGTCCAACGAAACGATCCACTAGTCGATCGGCTCCCTACAAGTTCTAGCTTGTCATGTGTCTGTGTCATACGGCCCTATCACGAATGTAGTCACCTGTGCTAGGTCCACCATAGGGTGTATCAAGCCCTAGGGTGCCAACCACCGACACGAATCAAGCATGCACAGATAAACCTACTGATGCCTAATGCCTGCTTTTTCAACTCTGGACCACGTGCACGACCATAGCCCGCATGAACCTACACTGGAGCACCAACACAGCCATCGTTCTGGTCGCTTACAATCAGCCCAGTAATCGTGCCCCACCCTGCCTAGTTCCAGGGTACCATGATACCTCTAGTGGGTTACTGCTGAAATGGACCGCGTAACTAGGGTTTTCATCCAATAGGTTAAGTGTTGTCATTTAAATTCGTGACTTAACCCTTATCAGTCTAGTATGTCAAGTTGGTTAAGTGTTGTCATTCAAGTTCGGGACTTAACCCTATGAATCATGTATCAAGTTGGTTAAGTGTTGTCTTTCATGTTCATGACTTAACCCTATCATGTGGCATTAATTCATTAATGCACCCCAACCTCTCACATCAGACCTGTTGTTGTGGTCACTGGATATGTCGGGCGGTTCCGGGCAGAATTACACCACAACTCAGTCTGACCTCGGGTTTTCAAGTGCGATATGACCAACTACCTACATTGGATCCTATTGTTTGCAGTAACCGGATTTGTCGGGCGGTTCCGGGCAGAATTACACTGCAAACTCAACCCATCTTCGAGTTAGCCATTTTCAAGTTCATTCTAGTGTCATGTCCATGTTCAAGATTCATGTCAAGTGTGTGTCTAGTTTCATAGCGAGTTTCATGCCAAGTTTCTTATAATTACCAATTTTTCCCAACGTTACCCCGCCTAAATGTTAGGCTAACAATCTTAGCCTAATTTTCCATTCGCATGAATTTTGACATATAATATTAGGCTAAAAACTTAGCCTAATTTAACGTACACAAAATTTGCATAAAGAAATTCATTAACATAAACATGACATAGGTGTAAACTCGACATTTTTGGCATAGTCAATAAGAACACCATAGGTGTGTACTTGCAAAATAATCAACATGAACGTCACAGGTGTGAACTTGCAATGCGGACTAAATCAACATACATATATGTGAATTTTCAACATAGACTATATCAACTTACATATATGTGAACTTGCAAATCAATCACGAATATATGAACAAGTGTGAACTTGAAATATGACATAGGTTTAACATATACACATAAACATGTAGATCTAACATTAGGTCACATATGTGATATGATTTTATAACCTAAAACTTGCATAACATGACAAACTACACAACTTGTCATAACAGGTTATACTCTAAGTTCATATACATATGAATAGACTTATTTATTAATTCTCAATTCAACATGATAATAAAATAGAACCACCGACATAGATCAATATCATTCAATTCCACATATAACATAATAAACATTGTTCTATTATCAATTTATTTCCAAGGCATGACATAGCTGAATAAATTGACTAAACATCACAGTCATATAGATCTGATAACATTATGAGCATGAAAAGGTTTGAATAATAATCTTGGTTCAAGAATATGGATAGATCTAAAAATAGAAAAATCCCCAAAATCAAGATCCAACGATAAATAAAGAAAATAGGTCTGAATAGAAAGTCAAGCTTAGATCCAATTTCATAGTCACAATCCTAGGAAATAACCTCTTGGTCATGAATCATAGGTGATTAGCCACAATTGTCCTTGTCATAGTTATAGGCAATAGTCTTATGTTCACAGTCATAGGCATAGGCATAGTCTTATGTTCACAGTCATAGGCATAGGCATAGTCTTATGTTCACAGTCATAGGCATAGTCTTATGCTATTAACAATAGTTTCAACGTCATAGGCAATATTCCCAATAGTCAAGATCCAAAAAGAAAACAAGGATAGATATGAATCATACATAAATCAATTCCAATTTATAACATGCCCATATTAAGTTTATAGTTTTTCTCTAAAAGTAACTGGAACTTACAGATCGTGGTCTAAGAAATTTAGATGCAGAAGTCAAGTCTAGAAATTTGTCGTTGAATTGCTGAATCGTTGAATCTTGCTTTGATTGTAGAAGCAAATCCCCCAATATGAAATTCCTAGCCGTAGTCAACAAGAAATAATATTCGCGTTTTAATTTAATTTATCTTAATTTAATTTAGAGGAAGAAGAAGAAGAAGCCATGTTCATTAAGAGTTTGTGCAGCATAAGGTTAGAGAAGAATGGTGTAAAGAGAATGAGGCTAGGGGCTGTTTATATAGAGTTAGGCAGACAAATCTGGACAGAAAACGAGGTCTGATACATCAGAATGCATCAGGTTCAAAAACTGGGTTCGGGAGGCAGGTCAACCCCTAGGTCGACACTATGGTCGACCTAGTCCCTGGGAGGTCGACACTATGGATGATCCCCAGGTCGACCTGGTCTTGGGCAGGAAATTTCCTGCCCAACCTGTTCTGGGTTTCGAATTCGAATTTGAATTCGAATTTTCGAGCTGTTTTCGATTCTGAAAATTCATGAAACTTCTAGATGTCATATCTTCCTCATACGGACTCCGATTTTCGAAAACTCGGACTCATTTCCATGCAAAATTTCGAGACGAACGCAATGGCGCCACCCGTTTCCCTTGATTCTTATTTTAAAAATTAATTCTGCCTTGATTTATGGTTTTAACACGTTATTAAAATATGGGTTGTAACAAGAACCATGACATGAATAAACTGGACGCAGGACAATAACAAGTAAACAAGGTAACATAGGATAAGGCAAGATAAAGAAGGCAAGGTAAACTAATCATACTATTGCAATCAAATCCATATTCTCTGCACCTACTAGTCATTTCAACCATCATCATGAGTTCAAACCCAGTGATCCCTTATTATCGATCGGCTTCTACTCGCCCGCATTTACTACTTGGTCATACGGCCCTGCTCGATTATAGATACCTGTGTTGGTCCTTCCATGGGGTGTATCAAATCCTATAGTGGCAACTCGACACGATTCAAGATACACAGTGTATAAATACTGATGCCCAGTGCCTGCTTTTTCCACTCCGGAGTACATGCATGCACGTACTCCATCGGAACCTACACTGACGCACCACCCGCCGTTGTTTTGACCGCTTATAATCAGCCCAGTAATCATGCCCCACCCTGCCTAGTTCAGGGTACCATGATACATCTATGTGGGTTACTGCTGAAATGGGTCCCCGTTACTTGGGTTTTCTAATTAACATGTTAAGTTGGTTAAGTGTCCAAATTAATCTAACCCCACCCATCAGTTTAGTTAACATGCTGTATTGGTTAAGTGTTGCCTTAATTAACTTAACCCTACCATTCCTGACTTAGTTTTAATTCATTCATTAAAGCACCAACCACTCACATTAGACAGATATTGTTGCGGTTACTGGATGTGTCGGTCGGGTCCAGGTAGTTTTACACTGCAACTCAGTCTAACCTCGGGTTCTTTTGAGCTCGATGCACTAACCTCTCACATTAGATATATATTGTTATGGTTGCTAGATGTGCCGGTCGGTTCCGGGCAGTCTTACACCGTAACTCAATCTAACCTTGGGTTAGGCATATTCGTCTTTTCTAAATTCACATATTTACCTCTTTGTATTTATATGTAAATTATTGTCATTCAATTCAAGCCCCACTTTCCCTTTTAAATCAAGTTCATAATTTTAGGTATAAAAATTTATACCACTTTATGCCATAAAATGTTTACATGTTTATGAGCCAAATATGCCAATTATATGTAATTTCATGTTTTTCCCCAACGTTACCCCCGTTAAACGTTCTCATAAATCACATAAAATGTTAGGCTCGATACATAGCCTAACTTATACACAAAAGGGGAAAAAGAGGAACATGTAATAATTCCAACATCATAAAAATATGGATCTAACTACACATGTGTCAAATGAATTTGGCATAGAACAATATACATTTAATCATGAACTTGCAAATTTAGGTCTACTCAACATGAATCGTGAAATAGGGGTTGTACATTGAACTACATAAACTTAAAATTAGGCACGTCGTTGTGAACTTGCAAATTAGTTGGATCAAATTTAACATGAACCTAATCATATTAGCATGTAGTTTTGGTCATATATGTGATCATGGTTGAACTTGCATAAACATAGCGAAATTCCCAAATTGACATACAACACATAGGTGCCATTACCAAATCATACAACATGAAATGTCATCGCCAAATTATACAACATGGTATATCATCGCCAAATTACACAACATGATATGCCATTGCCAAATTATACAACATAATATGTCATCGCCACTTTATTCAACATGGTATGTCATCGCCAAAGTATACAACATAATATTTCATCGCTAAATTGCACATTGCTAAATTATACAATATATGGATTCATTGCCAAGCATTTAACATTTATCATCAAATCACAAACAACATGATCACAAACTTATCATTATAAGAGTTGTAGTCTTAATCAATTCAGTTTTAACAAAAAGGATAGGCATAAATTTACATTAGGCATTGTTCTACATCCATTTATTTTAGTCACGATTCTAATATCATTCAGGTCTAATTGATAACTGGACTTACTAAAAGGAGACTAGTCTTGTGTTTTGGGATCTATATTCTGAAATTGAATAGCTCTCCTTTGTTGTAGACGTTGAATTCTCTTAGTTGAATTAGATTTGATTTGTAATTCCTAACTCCCTTTCTAGTTGAAGAAGAGTGGTGGCTACTCTAGGTTGAGTTCTGACAGCATGACGATCTTAGGAATATTTTTGTGTGGCTTAGGATTTAGATTTAGGTTGCTTATATAGAAGTTTAATTTAATAGGAGCCATCAGATCAACCTAGCTAGGGCAAATCAAAGCCATTTAAACCTAAGAAAACCAACAAGAACTTGCCACACAAGCCCTAATGACATAGTAAATTGTCACACAAAAAAACACTTCAGTTTTCAGATCTGGCCTGAGGGGGAGGTCGACCCCCAGGTCGACCTGTATGGGGGGAGGTCGACCCCCTGGTCAACTTCCTAGTCGACCTGGCCTTGGGCGGGAAAATTCCCGCCCAGCCTGCTTCTGATTTCGAAATTTGAATTTTCTGAACTTTAATCTGAGCTATTTTTTTAAATTCTTGAATCTTCTGAAGGTCATAACTCCTTCATATGGAGTTTGATTTACGCAATCTCGGACTCTATCTCAAGCAGAAATCCGAGACGAATGCAATGGCATAATCGGTTTCCCTAATCCTCACATTTGTAATTAATTATTCTTTAAGTCATTACTTTAATGTTTAAGAAAATACGGGGTGTTACAAATATGCAAGTGATTATTTAAGTTTGCGCTAAACTAGAATTTGCGTTGTAAGGTAGTGAACTTAATTTGATTGCCAGTTATTGATCAAAATTATTTTATTATGTTTATCACTACTAACACTAGTTTATTTCTATATTAGAAATGGATTAATTAGATCAAAATACCATTTTTATCAGTTATATGCTATATTTCTTGTTCGACACCTGAATTACACACTCAGTTTATTTTAATATAATGCGCCTTAAAATGGAATTGGATTAGTTATTTATTTATTTACTACTACTGTTTGTGATTTGGATGCGTTGTGATGGTCTTTTGGATGAATTGAACATACACCGTAGGATAGTAAATATGCATAGCATACCCATATAAGCATGTAGTTGCTTGTTGCTTATGTGTTGTGAACCGTATAACGTGTAATTGTGGATGCTATACGACGAGAACTGAATGACAAAAGGTCGAGTAAATGGCATAATGTTCCCTGGTATGAACTCGACAGAGGACTTGATATAGACTAAAATAAATTTATAACGAAATTTGCAGGATTAATTGACAAACCCTACACAAGTCTTGAGATGAAAAAAATATACACATCTCTCTTGATATGTATATATATGCATATATATATATATATATATATGTGTGTGTGTGTGTGTGTGTGTATGTTTTCTTTTGTGTGTGTGTATCACAATGGTTGTTCACAATGATCGGGCGTTGGGATGATTTATTTTTACACATCTCCCAATGTATACTTGTTGTATGAATATATGGTGATTTATTGGGGATTGGTGAAGCGAGTTGTGGTTTTTCCAAACACTCCGTACAAAGGAGGTTCTGGTGAATTTATATGAAAATTAAAGGCATTAATCAAATATTTAATAAATTAATTTAAATGAATCGCGCCGTAGTAGTTCGTGTTTTCGAATCTTAATTTTAAATGAGTATACTGGGAGTTCCAACCATCAGATTTTCCCGAAATTAGAACCGTTGGATTCGTTTCAAAAAGATATTTCCAAAGATAATAAATATTAATATGTTAATATCCAATGGTTAGATTGTTAGAAACTTTTGGTTTAAATTTAAATAAAAACAGCGCAAGTGCAGCTGAATGACCTGAAATGTCGTTCGATTGAAATGGGCTAATTTTATAAATATAAAAATAGCAAAAAATCATTTTATATTATTATAAACAATTTGGAATGCAAATACACCAATTATACTTGGTTAACATGGTTAATGCGATTTGGCGTGAAATCCAATAAAATAGATTTTAGCGATATTTTGAAATGAGAAATTTAATTCGCAACCCGAATTGAATTCTCCATTGAAGCTTTTTATATAAGGTAATGAAATGATTTATGTAAGAAAAATGATTTAACCAGAGAGAAGAATAAGATTTGTATATCTTAAGAAAGAATCAATTGAAAAGAGATTTAATTGGTAAATCAATCATTCGAATAAGAAATTGATTTGATTATATATGCGAGAATTATTTGAAAAGACAAGATCAAATCCCATTTCAAATAATTAAACGACGTTTAAAAGTCAAAGATATTAAAAACAGTGCAAGACCGGCAATCCTCACATCGAAACGATTACTACTAATGTCCTGAATAAGGGTAGCTCCCTTAAAGGGTAGTTGTAGTTATCCCGACGTACTTGTTTATTGTTCGGATATGCGAGGACCTCTCTTTTGTATTGAAAATATGGAATGAGGAATAAGGTGCCTCTAGTTTCGTTCAGACCCAGAACGGATTTGTAAATGGATTGGTGTCTAACATTATCTTTCATTTTGTATTGATTGATTTCTATTAAATATATATCTGTTTGGTGGCAGAAAATTTATTCTGTTAGCTTAACACCCTTCTCTGAGACGTGCGAGCTTAGAGGTTATATATTGGTAGACATTAGTTGTATAGCATGCTAAGATGCAATAATCAAGGCTATTGTTAAAAAGTAGAGCTTTGTGGATGATGATCGAAGCACAACTTTAATATAGCAAAGCTTCGTGTCGTAGCATTAATTCGCGAGCCTTACACCCCAGTATGAGTCAAAAACGGGACTAGGGATAGCTGGGAGTGCATGCGTTTATTTCTGGCTAAGGGTGATGTCGTGGTATGGAGCCCAAACATTTTTACTTATATGGATGACAGATTATGAGACGCCTCCGATATAACTGAAAAAGGCCCAAATTGATCGACATACTGACCAGGTGATAGGTCCGATAGGACAGAGAAACGTATTGTTTAGGAATAACTAATCCACAAACGTTAGGTATGGACCGACCCTGCAAGATCCAAGGGTTGCCCATAGGTGTGATCTGGACATCTTTCTAGAGGTGATCCGAATTCAGTAAGTTGACATCCCTTGCCTTGACTCATGACGGAAATCCAATTTCCAACACGACATCGTATGATTTTAGTTGTATACTATCGGTGACATAGTAGGATGGGGTACTATTCTGTCTTAGATTGATACATTTACTTTCAAATTGTTTTAAAACATCTAGACACTAATAATAATAATACCAAGTGATTTTTATTTTCTGTGTACCAAGAATATTTAGCCATTATAAGGTAATACTCTATCCTCCAGCTTGTGTTGCATTATGTGATGGGACTTGAGTCTTGTAACGACTTCATTTTTCAAAAAAAGCATTGCGTTGTTTATCTTATTTGCTTTATGTTATGCACTAGCAATCCAATGTAGTAAATCTGTTCCGTGTCATATGGCGTGGTCCTGTGATATGCCTTATTCTTAAAATAAATTAAGTAATTGTAGGATTTTTCATACTGGTACCATGAATGACTCGTAGTTTGTTTTTCCCTTGCAATCTCGGGTGCCTATATTTTTACATGAGAAGCCAAGTGAACAGGTGATTGACCTTCTTTTGGATATGCACCGTAACATTAGTTGCCGTTTTAGCTGAAGATGAAGACTTATCCTTTTATGCTTCATTTGAACTCTTAAAACACTATCTCATGTATAATTATATTTGATTCCGCTGTAGACTTATTGTTTATTTGATGAAACTATGTTGTGTACAAAGTAGGATCTTGTATCCGTGTAACTCTGACGATGATGCTTATGATTCCGCTATTATGATGTGATGTAAATTATTTTCTGATATTTGTATTATGCTATATTTTGCGATCTGCTGATTTAATTAATGTGTTATATTCCAAAGACAGACCTTGACACAAAGGATCGGGGGTTTGGGTTGTGTCAAGGTGGTATCGGAGCTTTGGTTAACCTTAGTTCTGGGATATAACGTGTTAAACGACTCGTCAGAGATAGAATCGATAGTATTCTAGGATGAGTAACTCATTAGAGATAGGATTGGAAATATCCTAGAAAGAGTACATCAGAATAACATATAACTTGATCATCACATCATGATTCATGCATATGTCTTTTTTCTTTAACCATTCCTTAAGATATCTTTTCTGTTGGCCTGACTTTTTTCTTTCAATTCACAGAAGTAAAGGAAAATAACTGGATGAGACAGAGGCAGAAGAGGTAGAGGCTGAGGAAGGGGTGATATCCCTGCTGTTAATAATCAACCCAACCTCGATGAAGTAGAATCGACAGCTAACAATTAGCCAACATTGCTACAACAGCTGTCATAGCAACCATTTGATCTTTATGTTTTTGCCAAGAAGTCTAAGAACTTGGGCAGAGTACCATTCATAGGCTTCAGATCTGTAATTGAAGCTCAAGCTTGGATGAAGTCTTGCGAACAGATTTTCGAAGTCCTAAAATTGGCGGATAACAGAAAGAGACTCTTAGCATCCTAGTTACTTAAAGACGAAGCCCCGATCTGGTGGGAAGTAGTGATCGTGGGTAATTTAGGAGTTGATATGACTTAGGCAAGATTTAAGGAAGTTTTTGAAGAAAGGCTTGTCCTACAACAAGAAGTTGAGAGCTTGTATGATGAGTTTGCTAATCTCGAACAAGGTGACATGACTATTCATGAGTATGTCAACAAATTCAATGAACTATCTCGTTTTGGACCCGAATTAGTCTAGGAATCGGTCAAGAAAAGAAGGAGGTCCATTGAGGATTTCCAGAGAAGGTACCACAATAGAGTGACAGACTATATCAAGCTTCCATTTGCTAAGGTTGTTGAGATGGCTTGCAAATATGAGAATATCGATAAGAGGAATTCTAAAGAAGATAGGGAAAGAAGTCAGGCTAGCAATAATAGAAAATTTCCCAACAAGATGCTCGAGATAGGCAAGACTGATGCAGCTAAGCTCCAAGAAGATAAGAGAGCAAAGATTAAATGCTACAACTATGATTAATATGGGCATTAGTCTTACCAATGCAATGCTCCTAAAAGGCCAAGACGAAATGAATCCAGATCTAGCCAGAAGCCTCGTGATAACAAAGAAAGATTTAATTGTCGTATGCCAGGACATTTTGCAGGGGATTTCCCATTGGTGAGGAAAGTTGAGGTAGCTCATGTTATGACGGGACAAATGCCCTCGCTCCTTCTACTGGCAGAGAAATAAAAGGTGTTTTAAAAGGTACACTTACAGTTAAAAATTATCCTGTTAGAGTATTATTAGATACGGGAGCATCACGAAGTTTCAATTCGAGTAACATAATTAAGAAATTGAAATTAAAATTGAGGAATCTTGAAGGACCCGTTAGCGCGCCCAAAATCTGATAGGACGTTCCCTCGATCTTTGTTTATACTGTAGAGTTCCTGTCTCTTATTCTAATTACAGGTTTTCTTTTAATTTGATAATCATGAATCTTTCCTAATTTGATATTATACTTGGGTTGGACTGGTTGACGAAATACGAGGTCGAAGTTAAATGCGCCGACAGATTTGTTAAAGTAAAAACGAAACCGGGGAATATTATTATTATACCATGTGAAGGCTCAAGTTCAGAAAGAAAAGAATTTTGGTCTGCTCTTGAAGTTTCTCCTACTTCTAACGAGAATATTTCCGTTGTTAGAGATTATGTGGATGTGTTTTAGAAACCTGATAGCCTACCTCCGCAAAGAGAAATTGATTTCAGAATCGATCTAGTTCTGGATGCAAGGCCAGTTGTGCATGCAATTCGAAGGATGACATTGAAAGATAAAGAAGGGTTGAGTGATTAATCTCGATAGTTGCTATGGAAAGGTTTAATCAGGCCTAGTTTCTCGAGTTGAGGAGCAGCCATGGTATTTGTTCCTAAGTCAGTACTCTCAGATTTTGCATAGATTATCGAGACCTAAATAAGAAAACATTGAATGATAAATGCCTATTACCACACATGATGATTTATTGGATCGCTTGAATGAAGCGCGAGTGTTTTCAAAGATGGACCTAGCTACAAGTTTCCATCAATTGCGGATTGCCGAAGAATGTGTTTCTTTGACAGCTTTCAGGTGTCCAGACTTATTTTATGAATGGTTACTGATGTTGTTCGGGTTATGTAATGCTCCTGCATATTTTGTTGATTTAATGAATTGGGTATTTTGCAGGGTGCTGTATAAATTTATGCTTGTTTTCATTGATGATATTTTATTTTTCTTAAAATCAGCTAGTGTGCATGCGAAGCATTTAGAACAGGTATTAGAAATTCTAAGAGAGAATGTATTAAAAGCAAAATTTTCTAAATGCATATTCTGGAGAGAAGAAGTGAAACTACTTAGTCATGTAGTATCAAAAGAAGGAATATCAGTAGATCCAAGCAAGATTATAGCCATTCGATATTGGAAGCAACCTTGCACTTCCATAGAAGTCAGAAGTTTTCTGGGATTGGCAGGTTATTATTGGCAATTCGTTAAGGAATCTTCGAAGCTATTTATTCTATTGACGAAGCTTACAAAGAAGAATGAAAATTTTAATTGGACGACGAAATGTGAGGCAGCTTTCGAAGAGCTGAAAGAAAGGTTGACTACTGCTTCAGTGTTGATTGTTATAGATGGCAATCAGGATTTGGCGGTCTATACAAATGCTTCTCATCAAGGAGTAGGTGCGGTATTAATGCAAGGAGCCCAAGTTGTTTCTTATGCTAACCATCATTTGAAGCCGCATCAGAAGAGGTACGTTAATCATGATTTAGAGTTGTTAGCTGTGGTATTTTCTTTGAAGATATGGAGGTATTATCTATTGGGTGAGAAGTTCGATAGATCATAAATCGTTGAAATACCTATTCATCCAGAAAGGCTTGAATTTGAGACAACGACATTGGTTAGAATTCCTTGTAGCATACGATCTAGATATTTTGTATACTCCAGGGAAAGCCAATGTAGTAGCTGATGCACTTAGCATGCACTACACCAAAACATGTGATTCCCAACACTTATTTTTTTTCAGTTGCCAACACTTATTTGCATTGTACACTAATAACAAAAATAAGCGTTGCTAAGGAAAAAATGTGTTATCGAAAATAAACATTACCTTTTTATTATTACTGTAACACACACATACGTTGGAAAACTTGGGCAACGATATCTTCTTAGGGGTAAATAGGTAAATACGCAATCATAACCCTAATTATCTCAACCTCAACGCTTCTTCTTCTTGCAGCCACCGGAAAAGAAAATTCCTCCTTCAACCGTTTTCGATTTCAGGCGTTCCACAATTCCTCTGTCTTTCGTCCCCCTTCATCCAAATCAAATTAGTTCGTTTATACTCCCTTCTTTAAAATAAAATACATTTACCAAAATGAATATAAGTCATCATTTTCAAATCCGACTTGCAATTCATCCTCAACTACTGAGTCTTTGCTATGTCGAATAAGATATCCTTTATGATGAAGCCTGCTACCATCTTAGATCATCGTCGTTTAGACTATTGCCTCTAGATCTAATTTCCCATGGTTGATGTGTCCAGATCTGATTTCTTCACATCATTTGGATTTGTTGGCGAGATCCAGTGAATGAACACACACCAAAGTTCCATATTTGTGATGCCAAATACTGGGTTGACGCCAGGTGAATATGTGTTATTGCCTTGCTTTGATATAATGCTTAGAGTGTGTGTGACCAGAGATTATACTTTTAGATAATGTTCGGAGTATATGCCAAATTATGATGCGTCTAGGAGTTCTGGTTCATCAACATCGATTTGTAGTTTGCTTGGAGTATATGCTTAGAATGTGTGTGACCAGAGATTATGCTATCAGATTATGACAATTTTAGTAAAGTTTAAACTTCACTTGATTTTTGAATTATGAGATAAATCCTCACTATTGTTAAAGGAATCAATTTTTTTTCTAGTTCACTATGTTTTCTGATTCTAAATAAGGAACGAATGGTGCTCATTGTAAAGAAGCACATGCAAACACCAAAGTTCAAAAGTAGAAAATCACACCCTAATGGAGGCTGCTACAATTGCTGTTGGTAATGGATGCATTACTGCTGCTTAAAAGAATAGGAATAGTGCAAGGGTTTCATCAAGTTTCAAACAATTTAAAACAATTGTCTTGCTGAAAGGAAACATAGAGACTTCGGAGTTGATATGGCTTGAGTTAGGAGTGGGGTAGGGACTATGTTTAGGTCAAAAGGACATTTTCAATTGGCACGGACTCATGCTGCAGCAGGTGACATAGAGGCTGTTCCTTTGGATAAACTAGTCCCTAAGTCTTCTGGGACTGTTTTGCCTTTTGTTGGAGTTGCTTGTTTAGATGCCATTTTATTTGGATATCATCTTGGTGTGGTGAGTATAGCATTGGAATATTTTGCTAAGGATCTTGGAATTATTGAAAATACCGTGTTACAAGGGTGGGTTGTAAGCATACTTCTTGCTGGTGCTACACTCGATTCTTTCACGGGTGGATCCTTAGCCAACAAATTTAGCCACACGAGAACTTTCCAGCAGCTAGTTGGAATAAATGTTATGGTTTATTACTCGAATTCTATTTTATGAAGTTCTGGAATTGCTTCCGGCGTTGTAGCCAATGCTCTTGTAGGTACTTCAAAAGTCTTTGGTAAGTTAGCTATGAAAATTCACATTATAGTATTTTGTTTTTGTTTTTCCTTTTTGAATGTTACACATCTTGTGGTACATGCACTTACATCTGCAAATGTGGTGGCTCTTGTGCTAGTGCAAATATTTTTAAAGGAAAAATATTGTACTCCTACTATATAAAGGTGGGACAGCATTTACAAAATGCTTCTCCTTTCATTATCCTTCACTTGGAGGGTTCTAGCTCCTTATTCAGGAACGCTTGCGGCACTTGGTACAGTCCTGTAAGTAAACATGTTCTTATTGCTACGAATTATTACTCGTTTTGATGTTTTTTATGGCTATGAATTATTACTCTTTTTACTGTTATATGCAGTTGAAACGTGATTTTTTTCCAACTTGTTTTGCAGTTATGTTTTGTCGATCTCATTGGATGGTGGACTGTACCTGCTTTGCTAATTCCTGAGATTTTTGCTTCTAGAATTAAATCTAAGACAGTAGCATTATCCTTGGGAATGCATTGGGTAAGCAATGCTTTCTTAATTGTTTACATGTGATATTGATATTTTATGCATGGATCATTCCTATGAGGATAAATTTTAATATTTGGGCCAATGGAAAAAACTTCAATTTTAGTCTTCCATTAAAATTTACTAAAAAAATATCAGTTGTACTCTCTTTTCTTTATATATTAGGAAATACATTTGTCATATTCATGTTTTCAAGGGCCAAAGTTTCACTGTGTATTATTGATACTGTATTATTTCTCAAATCCCATTTTTTGATAGGATTATACTTCTTGAGTGTTTTAACCAAATTCGGAATCAGTAGACTATACTTAGGGTTTGCATCTGTCTTTCTTTTGGGGGTTTTATAGATAGCCAACAATGTGGTTGAGATGAAGGACCATACACATAACGTTTGAAATTCTGAAATAAATATCATGGGTGATTATCATGTTAAAAAAATGGTTCTCATTGTGATGCATGTGCCTATTCAAGAAGCTTAAAATTGAACAATATTTCCAACATTAGTACTTTTTTTCTGCTTTAAAATTACCCTTCACTCATTTCTTATTTATGTGCTAGGTGTAACGATATATTCGACTGTATTATATCAATCATTGAGTGCTGTTGGATTAGAGATTTGTTGTGTGGCCATACTGTCTCTTCATATGACCATTTAATTATGATATACATTTATTATGACCATTTAAACTGAGCCAAAGCTCAGTTTTACTGAGCCATTAGGCTCATTTTAAACAAATCTTATCGATATCCGGTACAATTGTGCTTATCATTATAATACTCATGTTTTCTTTATTTTTAAAGGAGTTGAAAATTTTAATAAATGAATGCAGGCACTTCTAGAGGAAGCGTAAGATAAGAGGAAATTGGATGGTAGTTCTAATGGTGCGATAAAAGATCTTGAAAATGATCCAATTGCAGAAGCTTTTGGTTCCGGCGTGAAGAAAAAATATTGTCGAACAATTAGTTCTACTTCTTCTATAAAACAAGTAAAAGTGGCTCGAGCTACTAATATTTGATTAGTATTTGTTTATTGTTAACTAATATTCTATGTCGTTGATTATGAATGTTGTCTACTGATGTTCATTGAGTTATACCTTTTAAATTGAAAATTATTTTAGTTTTGGATTTATATTAAATAATGTTTTTATTATAATGATATTAGTTATTAATTGACTATTAATGTTAGAATATGAGGACTACTAATACATATTTCTGTTACTATTAATATTTACATTTGTTGTGAATGAAAATCTTGCAAAATGTATAAGCATTGCAAACAAAAATATACTAATGCTTACAAACGTTGCAAACGAAAATATACCAACGCTTATAAACATTGCGAACGAAAATATACCAACACTTATAAGCGTTGCAAACGAAAATATACCAACGCTTATAAGCTTTGGGAGAGGAAATCTAGCCAATGCTTATATGCGTTGGTAATAAATTGTCACGCCCTCATAGCAACAATAATAAGTGTCGCTGAAATTGTTTGCGATGGTTATACTCGTTGGGAATCGCTTGTTTTGGTGTAGTAGGAAAGAATGCAATCATTGCTAATCTTATTGTTACGCCTTCGTTGATTGAGAAGATTTTTGTTCTTCATAAGGACGATGAATTCTTAGTAAGAGAGTTCGGGAAGGCGAAGTCTCGAGTTTCCAGATTGATAGCAAGACCGTTCTGAAGTTATTAGGCTGAATCTGTGTTCCATATAATCTAGAGCTCTGAAAAGAGGTAATGGACGAAGGTCACAATTCCAAGCTTATTATTCATACAGGGGTGAGTAAGATGTATCACGATCTTAAACGCACATTCTGGTGGAAGTTGATGAAGAGAGACATTTCTATATATGTTAGCAGGTTCCCAACTTGCCAACAGATTGAGAGTCAGAAGAAAGCCGTTGGTTTGTTGCAACCATTAGAGATTCTAGAATGGAAGTGGGATCAGATTCCTATGGATTTCATTGATGGTTTGCGTAGAACCAGGAGAGGCAATAATAATATTAGGGTTATAGCTGATCGTTTCGCGAAGAGTGCCCATTTTATTCCAATGAAATCAACTAGAATAGCTCAGAGTCTTGCTCAGGTATATGTGAGAGAAATTGTCAGATTACACAGAGTTCCCAACAGGATAGTCAGTGATCGAGATTCGATTTTTGCTAGTATTTTCTGGAAAGTGTTCCAACCAGAGTTGGGAACAAAACTTAATCTTAGCACTGCATATCATCCTCAGACAGAAGGCTAGGCTAAGAGGGTGAATCGTATATTGGAAGATTTGTTATGGGCTTGTATTCTTGATTTCGGAGGATCTTGGGAAGATCATATACATTTGGTTGAGTTCTCGTATAATAATGGCTTCCATCCAAGTTTAAAAATGTCATCATTTGAACAATTGTATGGTAGACCATGTAGATCTCATGCATATTGGATAGAGCCTAGTAATTGTTTAGTCTTGGATCTAGATATGATCTAAGAAGCTTCAAGTAAGGTGGATTTCAGTAAGATGCGACTGTAAGTAGCACAGAGCCAACAAAAGAGTTATGCAGATTCTAGAAGAAGAGATTTGGCATTTTCTGTTGGAGAACTAGTTTATCTGAAGGTTTATCCATTAAGAGGAGTGATACGATTCGGGAAGACATGAAAATTAGCATATATTGGTCCATTCCTTATACTTGAAAGGATTGGGATTCTAGCTTACAGAGTTTAGTTACCACATTGGTTATCTGGTATTCATGATGTATTTTACATCTCTAAGCTTCACAAGCATATTCATGATCCTGAATTGATTGCTGAGGAGTCATCACAGGAAATCCTGGATATTACTCTGGATTTGATAATGCATAGAAAGCCGATAAAGATTATTGGCAGAGAGACTAGGCTTCTAAGGAATAAGAAAGCGCATTTAGTCAAAGTGCAATGGGGCGGAGATCCTAGAGACTGTACGTGGGAAACAGAGGATAACATTAAGCAGGCTTATCCCAAGTGCAAAATGAATATCTCTAATTAAATCTTGGGTGAGGTAAACTTATGATATGTTACTCTTTTATTTTCTGCTTTACTATTGTTTCCTTTTCGGAAACAAAAAGTTTTCATGTGGGGGATATTGCAACAAACAGAAATTTCACAACCAGTTTAAAAATTATTTTTTAATATAATTTTATAAGAAAATACGTCAAAATCTAAAAATCTAATTTTTTAACCATCGAATAGCCCTTAAAAAGTGAAATTTTGCTAGCAACCTTAGAATCCGACGAGAATTTTTTTATTGGATTCTGAATAATAAATGGTTGCTAGATTTCTAATTTCATGCCAAACGAAGTTAGTATGTAGCTGTATGCAATGTAATACCGATAATCAGTTTATAAAGGAACGTTGATGAGATGACCTCAGAAATCAACGGAACTTTTTTTATTGAATCTGTAGCATCAAATAATGGTAGAATCCCGAGTTTCATAATTGTTGGAGTTAGCATATGGGTGTGCAAGATGAAAATGCATGCTAAAATCGCATTTTAAAACTAGTTAAAACTTGATCGAAAAATAAAACGAAAGGTCAAACGAACTCAGAATTCAACAAAACTTGGATTCGGAATTACGTTTATTATCATAGTCCAAAATTTCGCAGCAAACGGAATTAATTTGTGATCATGCGTTCAAAAGAAGTGGTGGCTAACTAACACACTTTTATAAACATGAAGCTATTAAATTTAAATTAAAATGAAGGCCATCCAAACAGCTAAGGTGGTTTTGTTTGGATGCGCCGCCACATCAGCGATCCACGTGAGAGGTGAATTTTGCAATTAGCCCCCTTTTCTTTTTCCTTTTCTTTCTTCCCTTTCTTCCTCCTCCGCTTTCTTCCCCCTACCTCTCACTAATGACCTCCTCCCTACCTCTCCCCGCCGCCACACCCTCACCCTCCGCCTGAAAACCGCCGCCGCCACACCCCTGACCCTACTCGACGCCCCATCCCCAAGCCCACGACCGAACACTAGCACCCCTTCAAGAAAAACTCCTCCTCTTCACTCCCCGTCGCCTCCTACACCCCCAACCTCTTCAACACCACCTCTAAACCCTCTAAACTCTCTAAAGCTCTCTTCTTACACCATTTCAAACCCGAATAGCAGATCCCTACCTTTGGGTACCCCCGTTCATGTCTGTTTCCGCCTCCAATCAGCTTAATACTCTCGAATCTACTAGTATCCTAGTTTTAAAGGATGTAGAAGCGAAGTTTAAGCACTGTAGACCTCCGTGAAGCCACATAGGAGCTCAGAAAGGTCGCATTCCACCGCTTTAAAGATTAGATGGAGTGGAACTCTCGGTGAGAAGTTATAATCTCACATTTAGAAGGGGTAGATTAGAAAATAAATCGAATGAAAGTTAATTGTTAAGTTAAACAGTTAGTACTAGTTAATGAATAAAATTCATTAAGTGATGAAATAATTTTTAGTTAGTTAAAAAATATCATTTTTAACTAGTGTATGCAACGTAAATTGGATACGTGAAATATATAAATAAAAATGTATTGATAACATGAAGTTGTAAATGGAATTGGCTAAATAAAATTAACGGTAAAGCATTAATTGATAGTAGCTAGTAATAAAATTAACTGCAAAGTTATACGATTAGTATGAAATAATAATAATTTATTATGTTGCTATTTAGCGATTGGCAATATAAAATTATTATTTTTGTTCAATATGTAAGTGATTATTTAATTTTGCCCTAAACTAGAATTTGCTTAGTAAGGTACTAAACTTAATTTGATTACCGGTTGTTGATCAGAATTATTTAATTATGTTTGTCACTGCTATCACCAGTTTGTTTCTATATTAGAACAGGATTAGTTAGATAAAAATACTATTTTTATCAATTATATGCTATTTTTCTAGTTCGACACTTGAACTGCACACTCATTTTATTTTAATATGTTATGCCTTAAATGGCATTGGATGAGTTGTTTATTTACTACTACTGTGTGTGATTTGGATGCATTGTGATGGTCTTTGGATGAATTGAACATAAACCGTAGGATAGTAAATAAGTATTGGACAACACTGCATAACATGGCAAAGCATATCCATGTAAGCATGTAGTTGCTTGATGCTTATATGCTGTGAACTGTATAACATGTAATTGTGGATGCTATACGACGAAAACTGAATGACCAAAGATCAGGTAAATGGACTAATGAATCCCAGATATGAAATGGACAAAGGACTTGATATGGACTAAAATAAGCATATAACGAAATCTTTAGGAATAAATACAAACCCAGACAGGTCTTGAGATGACAAAAATATACACGTCTCTCTTGATTATATATGTACGGCATAATGGTTGTTCACAGTGATTTTTAAATCCCATATGGGGATTGGGATGATTTACTTTTACACATCTCCTAGTGTACACTTGTTGTATGAATACTGCTAAAAAAATTGGGTATGGACATTAAGTAATACTATATTTCAGTCACACATAATTTTTTGTTCTGACCCCCTCTCTTTAGCATCCAACAGGTCAATAGATGGGCTAAAGCCATGGATGAATTCATGATTGAAGCCGATGAGGAAGATGATGTTATTATGATATTATTAGCAGTTATTGCTTTGCTTCTTTTGGAATCTTATGAAATTGAATTATTTGATGTACCTATTGAATAAACATAACTATGACTATGTATTTCTGAGATTTTTGAAATAATGGTACATCTTATTTGAATATTATATTTTCTCTTTCCACAGTGTGAGATTTCTATTCGAAGTATATGTCATTGTTATCTATGCAAATGTAATCCTTACAGGAACCAATGAACCATTTAGAATGGCTCTAAGTTTCGATAGGCCTTTTCTGGATTGAAATTTAGGCCCATTCCGAGCGGGTTGTTACATGAATAACCTCATCAAGAAAAATAGGCACCCACTTCCGAGGATTGACAATCTGTTTGACCAACTTGTTGGCACATCTATTTTCTCGCAGTTAGACTTGGCCACGAGATTTCATTAGTTGAGAGTGGTCTAGGACATAATAGATAAGACTACTTTTAGAACTCCGGATGGTTTCTTTAAGTGGTTAGTCATGCCTTTTGGGTTGACGAATGCACCTGCATAATTTGTGGATCTGATGAGTAGGGTGTTCAGGGAGTTTTTAAATAAGTTCATTGTGGTCTTTGTAGAATACATTCTGATCTTCTCGAAAAGTGAGGAAGATCATGCCCTACATTTAGGGAGGTTTTGAAGACTTTCCAAGCACACCAGCCTAAGGTGAAATTCTCCAAATGTCACTTTGGGAGAGAGGAAGTAAGATTACTAGGACATGTGGTCTCCAAGGATGGGATAGCGGTGGATCTCGCGAAAGTAGTTGCAGTTCAAGATTGAAAGATTCCAAAGAATGCAACGGAGGTGAGAAGATTTTTTGGTTTGGCGGGATATTATAGGAAGTTTATTAAGGGCTTCGCAAAGACATCAGCCCCACTCACCATACCGACGAAGAAAAATCTGACCTTTTCTTGGAGCATTGACTGTGAGGATGCTTTTCAGCGATTGAAGAGGGCTCTGATAACAACCCTAGTTTTTAATTTGTCTGATGGGAACAAAGTGTTCCAGTGTACACTGATGCATGTGGTACAGGGCTTGGTGTCGTCTTGATACAAGAGGGAAGGATAGTATGCTACAATGGTAGACAGTTGAGAATTCATGGGAACTACCCTACCCATGATTTCGAATTGTCTGCTATAGTGTTTGCACTTAAGACTTGGCAGCATTATCTGCTTGAAGAGAGGTTCGAGTTATACACAAACCATAAGTTGCTCAAGTATATGTTCTCGTAGAAGGATCTCAACTTGAGACAACAGAGATGGATGGAGTTCCTAACGTCCTATGATTTTGATATTTCTTATACTCCTGGAAATGGTAATGAAGTGGAAGACGCATTGAGTAGACAGAGGATGACTTTGAGTCCTCTATTCGTAGAGAGGCGGAGTTGGAGTATATATCAACCTTTGATTTTACGCCATCTACGGGTCTTACACCTGGTTTGTTGGCATCCTTTAAGGTGCGGCCTACTCTTATGGACCAGATAGGATCTTCACAGCGATAGGACCTACAGATAGTAGACATCTTGGATAGGCTCAATACAGGGGAGACTTCTAGTCACCTCAGTAGATACTCCACGGATGATAGAGGGTGGCTACAAAGGGATGGCAGGCTTTGTGTTCCCCGACTTGGAAATCAGTTGAAGATAGTCCTTGAGGAAGCCCACCATTCTAGGGTGACTATCCATCCGAGCGGCAATAAGATGTATAGAGATATGAAGAGGGTTTTCTTTTGGGCTGGGATGAAGAAAGATGTAGCGGAGTTTGTCTCTCGATGTTTAGTTTTCCAGCAAGTTAAAGTTGAACAGGAAAAGCCTAACGGTTTGCTTCATCCTTTGGAGGCCCCACAATGGAAGTGAGAGGGTGTCTCTATGGATTTCATCGATGGTTTGCCTAGATCGAGGAAAGGTAATACCAGTATCTGGGTTATAGTAGACAGGCTTACTAAGAGTGCTCATTTCATTCCTGTTAAGAGTAAGAGAACAATAGCATGGTTAGCAACAGTTTATCTCCGTGAGATAGTCCGTTTACATGGAGTACCTTCCAGCATAGTGACTGATCGTGACCCAATCTTCACTAGTGAGTTCTGGAAGAGCCTGCAAGAGGCATTAGGTACACAATTATGTTTGAGCACCGCATATCACCCTCTGACCGATGGGCAGACTGAGAGGGTGAATAGAGTTCTTGAGGATCTTTTGAGGCTGTGTATCCTAGACTTCGGAAGGACTTGGGAGGAGCATCTCCCATCAGTTGAGTTTGCCTACAACAACAATTTTCAAACTAGTATAGGCATGGCACCTTTCGAGGCATTGTACGGACGACCTTGCAGATCACCGACTTGTTGGTGGGAGTCTGCGGATAGGCTTCAACTTGGACCTGAGATGATTAGAAAAACTTCAGAAAAGATTGATCGTATGTATAGACGCATGAAGACAGCTCAGGATAGGAAGAAGTCCTACGCAGATAAGAGAAGGACCGATATTGAGTTTAAGGTGGGAGACATGGTTTTCATCAAAGTATCACCTCTGAGGAATGTGGTTCGCTTTGGATCTATAGGGAAATTTGCGCCAAGGTTTGTAGGGCCATTTCCCATAGTGGAAAGGATAGGCTGAATGGCCTATAGGGTAAGACTACCGGAGAGATTGGCGGATGTTCATGATGTTTTACACGTTTCACATTTGCGGAAATGTCTGCACAATACAGCAGAGGTAGTTGAGCCGAGCTTCCTTGAGGATGTAGAGGTAGAAAGGGAGGCAACAGTTAGACAAGTTCCCATCCGTATACTTGGATCAGAGTTTAAGAAATTACGCAACAGAGAGGTCAAGTTGATGAAAGTTCAATGGGAAGAATATAGCGAAGATGCAACTTGGAAGATTGAGGACAAGATTCACGCTTCATACCCTTTTCTTTTCAAGGGTATGTCCTTAAATTCTTTTTCCAAGCTTTTATCCATACTTGCTTCTATCATTTGAGTATATCCTCTCAATCGAATCTTCGACCTTTAGGTTGGAGACCAATGGACGTAAACATGTGTTTGAGACATGTTATGTTTGATGGATGCAAGTGGATGTAAGTGTTTGCTAGTGGTTGCTCGTGGATGCATATGCACACATTAGGCACTAGATCGGCTCAAAGCACTCTCATACTGCATATGGATGTGTGTGCATTTTTCTTTTTAATGGATGGAAGTAGATGTATCATCATATGTATGTTGCATTTGGATGGATGATTATGCACACATATATAGCGTTTACATGATATACTAGGACTATTTGCATACATGTTGTATTCATGGCACTAACATATATTGCATTAAGGAGGTCGCCTGAATCAGTAGACCGTCTGATTTTCGCATTAGCATAGGGACATATACACACACCTTTCCATATGTTCATACAAGCATTATAAAACTCTTAAGGATAATGGATGCCTGTGGATGATGGATGAGTAGATGATTGTAGGTGGATGAAGTACACGTTCTTCTTAACTTGGAGATTTTGGGGATGAAATCCTTTAAGTAAGGGAGAGTGTAACACCCCCTAATTTTAAATGATATTAATTAACAATAAACTAAAGAATACTTAATTGAATGTTGGGAAATAAGCAAAATGAACTGTACCATTGCGTTCGTCTCACAATTCTGCTTAAGATAGACTCCAAATTTGTGTAAAATGGACATCGTATGAAGAAGATGTAAAGGTTAGAAGTTTATATATGTATAAGAAGACTATACGTGAATAAAACAACTCAGAAAATTCAAAATAGTTCAAATAACAATCAAACGAAACTATCGGAAAAAGTAGGCTGGAACCAGACCCGTTGGGGTCTGACCCACGCCTGGCCCGGCTCTACCCATGGGTCGACCCAAGGTCATGTGGGTCGACCCAGGGGACGGCCCAGGTGGGAGTGGGTCGACCCAACCATGATCTGCCTGAATTCTGCTGAGTGTTTCTGGACGCATTTGTTGACTGGGTTCGTTGAAGATATGCTATATAAAGGACAACATTTCTATTGTTTTCCTACACCTAAAACAATGGAGATAATGAGATGCTGCCCCAGCTTGGATTGAATTAGGCTATCTTCTTCAAACATCAGCCTATACACACATCAGAAACATTTCTTGTGCATCGATCCAATCTTTGTGAGTTCATGTTACTTTTAGATGTAAAAATTTAACCATAATTCTAACATGTTTATAAACTTGGATCTGAACCTATGCTTGTTAAGAAACTAATTCGTACCTAAACAGTTCTATTTTAACTGCATATATTCTTCTGTACACCTGTTCTACTGTTCCATTCTTATATGCCTATTTTTGTTATCATATGCCTATTTCTATTATGATATGCGTATTTTTGTTCTTTTCTCTCCCTCATTCCTCTTTTATTTTATAGCCTAGGCTACCTTCGAGCCTAGGCCAATATCGCTGAAATATGCGTAAGAACGTAACTGGGATAAATTTGGAATGATAATTTAGGGGCATATCCTGTACTATGAATCATGACTGGAATTTGGGGGCATAACCTATATTGTGAAATAAGACTAAATTAGGGGGAATACAAATCTGTAGGCTTAATTTAAATATTAAGTGGAACATGTTAATGAAACTATAAGTAACCCGAGAAACCCGATTAATCCGTTGGGGTTATGTAAACCTGTTTAATCTGTTGGGGTTATGAAAACCTATTTAGTCAGTTGGGGTTATGTAAACCTGTTTAATTTGATTGGGGTTATGTAAACATGTTTAATCTGTTGGGGTTAAGTAAACCTATTTAATCTGTTGGGGTTAAATAAACCTATTAACCAGTGAAACTTAACCTGTTAATCTATAGGGTTAGGCGAACCTGTTAAGCTGTAGGCTTAACCTGTTAATCTGTAGTCTTAACCTATTGAAAATAGTAGTTAATTGGGGGACACAAGTATAGGGGTTTGACTTGTGTCATCTGCTGTGGGACCCATATCAGTTAGTAAACCATTTTGGTATTAAACGGGACCCCGCACTAGGCAGGGGCCAGGGCATGCGTACTGAACCGATTATAAGAGCTTCATCGGAAAGGGGGTGTGTACGGGTGCGTTCCAATGGAGTCATGTGTGTGCATGAGTCCGGTCTGTAAGGGGAAAATAAGTCACTGTAGCACTAGTAAATAGGTCTGTGTCCTTCTATTGGTTACCATTTTAGGAAGTAATATACCCAACTGTGGGAGCAACACAAGGTATCTACAAGTTAGGGAGCCAATCACTTAGGGGTAGTAGTTAGGGTACATCTAGTCTTATATGTTTCTGTTGAGGTACCTGTTATTTCTGTTTGGATTAACACCCATTATTTCTTTTGAGGTGCTTGTTATTTCTATTTGGGAAAAACCTGTTACTAGAGTACACCTAATCCTACCATTATATTCCTATGGGGATCATTCTGTTTCTGTTAAATAACTAGGGGATACCTAATCCTGTCACATATATGTTATACTGGTATTGGTGCAGAGAAAGGTATTTGAAAAGCATAGTCTATTCTGTTCAGCCTGTTTATATGTGTTATATGATATTGTTATATTTCTTCCAATTTTATATGTCTGTCATGATACTTTTACTTCTTTATATGCTAAAAATCACTGGACTCGCAAGACATTATGTCTAACCCGTTTTGTTTCCTTTTCTTTCTCATCCTTTCCCCCAGGTTCTCAGGGTGGGAATGCTCAGGCGTGATTAGGACTCTCTCCCCATCTCTCTTATGTTTCTGCTTGGCTCTGGATCTACTCGATGTATTGCTTTGACCACTTGTTTACCTTATTATGGCTATTATTGGGGATTATGATTTTACATTTCTATACTCTCACTACAACAAAAATACCTTATTACAACACCCATTTTACAATGGGCACTAGCTGCCTGTTGTAATAGAATGCTATTACAACAGTCACTGTCTAAATAGTTTTAATAAATGCATGTACAACACCCTTTTACAACGGGCATAGACTGCCCGTTGGAATAGAATGCTATTACAACGACCATTTCTGGATAGTTGTAATAGATAACATTTACAACGCTCTTTTTGCAACGGATAAAAACTGCATGCTGTAATAGAGTGCTATTACAACTGTCATTTCAGGTCCCTTGTAATAGATGTTAATTTTACAACGTTCACAAAATGTCCGTTGTAATAGATGTCTATTTTACAGCGGTCACAAAATGTCCATTAATAGGTGCCAATTTTCGATAGTCAATAATTAATAATTACAATACTTCTGTAAAAGTAGTACTGATTATGTTTTATTATTTAATGATATTAATCATATATTACTAATTATTAACTATAATATTACATTACTAATTACTAATCATTAATAATACAATATTATTTAATATTTAATCATTAATATTATATTTAGTAATTAATCATTAACAATAATTATTTACAATAATATTATATTATTTATAACAACATTGTAAAAGTAATAAAATGTAATGACCCGCATTGGCAGAGGTATTATAATTAATTAATTTTATTATATAAATGGTGATTAAAAGGATTTCATGATCATTGAATTAAATAAGGGTGAATATTTAATTAAAATAATAAATTAAATAATATATTTAATTCTAAATAACCTGAATTACCTGAAATGGCGATATGGTGTGAACCGGATCATCTATGATATTTAATTCAGTTTAGAATTGAATTTGAATAATGAATATATTATTTGAACGAAAGTTTGAATGTATAATTATATTATAATTAAAATCGAGCTCGAAATGGCGTGGCAGTTCGCTATTTGGCGATTTGAACTTCAACTGAATGTACAGGGTTCGTTTTAAATCGGATTTCTGTGAAACAAGAAACGTGTGGAGCTGGTGAAGTATATCTTTCTAGTAGAAGAGAAAAATTGGGATTTCGTCGTGTAAATTTTGAGTTATGTCCAAATCAAATTATCAGAAAAACAGCGCCCTGACCATTTTAATTTTTAAAAGGGAATTTAAATATAAATCGAGTATCGGGTCGACCCAGATTTAAATATCGAGTTAGAAATACATATATGATTTGTCTGAGCTGTATGGTATTCCACTGTGAATATAGATGATAATATTTAATTTTAAATATTAAATTTAATTATATTTAAATATTTAAATAGGCTATTTAGAGCTTTAAAAATAGCCACTTGTACAAATGAAGTCGGAATTCGACGAAACTAATTTTTTTGGATCCGCAATATCAAATTATTGTTAAATTCCAAGTTTCGTAATTTTAAGAGTCACTGTGTGGCCGTATGGATTTTTAGAGTGAGAAACAGTAAGTATTTTAACGGTAAAAAATACGATGTGTGAGCATACGAAGTCAGAATTCGACAAAACCAGTTTCGTTGGGACCGTAATGTCAAACTCTAGCTACAAGTCTAGTTTGGTGACTTTTGGGTATCGTATGTAGTCGCAGGGATTTCTAGAAGTCAGATGCAAGGAGAAATTGGCGAAAATAAAATAAATAATCAAAATTAAAAATATCCTAACTTCTCCTAAGGCCTAAACAAAGCCACATCCACTATCCTTCTCAGCCACAACTTCACAGTATAATACACGAACAGAATTCTCATTCACAAAGCAAAAACCGCAACAAAGAAAAATCAAAGGAAATAAAGTAAAAACCTATAAATCCTAATCAATATATATATATTCGAGTTGCTGGTGAAGTCTTCTTCATTTTGGTGTGGAATTCTTGGAGCTCGATTGCTGTTCTGGGTTCGTGGGTTTTATACAATGACCCTAGGGTTACAGATTTTGGGAAAACACGAGCGTCAATGTGAACTTTTGAGGTTGGATTCGGTTTCAATGGGTGAAACCGCACCTATGTCTGAAATCTGGGAGGAATCGATTGAACGTGGTGTCGATGTACTGATGGGGAGGGTTGCGGATTCCTAGGTCGCATCTGGAGGTTTGAATTCGAAAGGGTATATTTGTGATATGGAGTCATAGAGAATGGCAAGAGGAATTTAATGAGGTTGGCCTCGTTGGGATCGGCGAAGGGGAGGAGGAGAAAGGCCAGAGGGAATTCACAGAAATGGTGGTGGAGTTTGTGTCTGGAGTTCGTGATTTTTATTTGGAGAAGACGGGGAGAAAAGGGTGCGGGTGCAGATGGGTTTTGGGCCGGGTAATACGGGTGAGGCCCATCATTTAAAAGTGTTTAGTTTTTGTTAAAAATTCAAAATACGTATTAACTTATATAAATCGTATCTTTGTCATATGTTATCAGAATCTGACGAAATTGGATCCATTAGGATCGTATGGACGGACACTACCCAATGGAACTGACGGGGAGTGGATTGGAGCTCGTGTGAATTTATGACGAATTAAATTGTTTGATTCAAATCAAACAGTTTATCGTTCTTTAACGATGAACTGCCAAAGTGAGTAAAACTCACCAACTCTGAACAGTTCTATTTTTATAATGTATATTTAGAACTGATAAATGATGGCTGATTTACTATGTGTTGACTGTTTGATTGAACTACTAGTCAGTTAATTGAATTTCTATGTTGATTCTGTTTAACAGAATCTATCATATGGAACTGAAAGTGATGTTATCTATATTGTTTAACATCTGTGATGCAGGGAAACAGGCTAGAGGGGTCCAACTGGACTCCTCAATATTTATAATACTGTTTTGTTCATATATTGTAATATATGATGTGATATATAATCTGTTTGATTATGTGTGTTTAAGTGATATCGATCATTGTGGTTTGCTATTTTAAATATCATAAGAGACCCTGGGATGTAAAAAGAATTATTTCAATGTATATTGAAATAAAGGAACTTTATAAAATCAACCGATTTTATAAAGGAAATATTTTGAAAATAAATTATTTATAAACTCATAGGATTTTATAAAGGATATATTTATTTAGAAAATAAATAAAGTTGATAAAGGAAATATTTATTTAGGAAGTAAATAGAATTAATAAAGGAATATTTATTTAGGAAATAAATAGAAGTATAAAAAGGAAATTGACGAGATATAAAAGAGTTAATCGAATTTAGTTATTTGAAGCCGAGTTAATCGAATATGGTTAGTCGAATAGAGTTAGTCAAACATAGTTATTCAGGAAAAGTTACCATTTAGCACGACTGCTAGCGTAATTCGCAGGGCTGCAGATAGCCTACGGCAGTCGGATGTTTCCTGAGGGAATCAGGCGTAACCATTATGATCGCTGCGATCTAGAGTCAAGCGAATGGAGTTAATTTCAATTTTGGTTATTCGAATAGGAGTTAATTTCAATTTTGGTTATTCGAATAGGAGTTAAACAAATAGAGTTATTCAATTAGAATAAATCAAAATGGAGTTAAATAGAAATTAGAAACTGACTAGAGATTAACAAGTTGAATAGTTTTCTGGGTATCGATCTGATGTTGGTTCCGGCCTTCGGGGTTTATACTTGGGAAGTTGTTCTCTTGTTAGTTATAGTTAGAGTCTGATAGATGTGGGATGATAGTGATATGTAAATAAACAATGGAAATGTTTTCCAGTGTTAATAACGTATATTTCCTAAACATAGAAATGAGGATATATATAAATATATGGTGTATGATTGATCGATATAATTTCCAATTGGAAATAATATCGTTGTTTGCACACGTGTTTTCTTTGATAGTTAACTCATCGACTATTGAAGTTTTCGACCATTTTAACGTTGTTCATATGGAGAGACCGGTTGGATTATTATCCGAAGAACCACTCTGTATTGGCATAAGCGTTGCGAATCATATATGCTAAAGATAATCGAAGACGGAGTTATGCAAGGGCTATCCTATTTACAGAATAGTGCCTTCGGTTTGTCCAGTCCTAGGACGACCTGTATGGAAGAATGTCTGATAGAGTATATCTGATAGATTGCGTAAATTGATCTCTTCAAACATATCCATGTTTGTTGGCGGAGGAATTCGTTTCTCTTAGCTGTATACCCGTGGTATTTTTGGGGAAATCAATTTGTGATTTGGTAGGTATGACGATGTGACATTCAAAGTGAATGAAGATGTGACATGTAAAAGATAAGCGTAGCTTCTAGCCTCACATCCGGTAAATGACAGAAATCGGGCAGGCAGCATGGCTAAGTCGGTCGCTCCGAAGTAGGGTGTATAATCAACTATCTAGAGAATATTCATTTGCTTCTTTAATCTATCAATGCTGTCCCATATATATATATATATATATATATATATATATATATATATATATATATATACGGGAAACGGTTGCTGATCCTAACCGTTGGTGATATACATTCGATACACTCAAGCGAAATGAGTGGTTGGTCATGTGTTGCCGGGTTGCAAGATGTTCTTGTTGAACCCAGTGTATTCCTTTCTAGAGGTACACTAGCGAAATGTGGTTCCATACCTTGTCATAGTTAGAAATCCATTACCCAATACGTGCTTGCGGTTTTGATTGTATACTATATATGTAGAACGTGAGATGAAAGCGTTTCTGCTAGATGATTATATTGTGGTTGATAGACATTATTATAATATCAAAAGGTTTTTTATATAAAGATAATTTGGATTCTCATAAGGGAAAAACTCGTTCCGTTATACGGCGTGGTCTTATGAGATATCATTTACCTGCTTAAACTGTTTTACTCATACCAATCCCATGACTGACCCAGAGTTTATTTTGTTTTGTTTTCCCTAAACTCTTGGGTGCCCAATTTTGTACCGGCAGTCAAGTAGTCGGGATTTGCAGATACTTAAAGAGCTGGACCAGGTGGCTTCAGGATTATATAGCTATAGTTATTTCCGCTGTGTTGTAAGTGTTGTACTCAGCAATGATATGTATATTCAAGTACAATCTTTTATTTCAAAGATATGTTATATATTATATATTATTCATCCCGCTGTGAGGTTCGTGTTACTCTGATGTTGTGTTCTTCTTCTTCTCCTATTCTAAGTTTCTATCTTATCTTTCCTCACCCTCTAATTTCTTTCATTAATCATCTGGTATTTTCGACCCTTGGATGTTCGATATGTGTTGTATATCGGATAACCAAGGTCGACAAAAACCCGGGTCATTACAATTGGTATCAGAGCATATGGTTAAGTGAATTACCTTGGCTCTGTGGCGTGACTCAGTAGAGATAGGGTTAGCAGTACCCTAGATTGAGTTTGAGTGTATATATACGAGTGAACGTGTTTGTTATTTGATATAATTTTTTTTATATTGTGCTGAATTATTGGTTGAGTTGTTTATGAGTTCTGGTCGATCATTTTGATCCACTGTATCGGTAGGAGTTGGTAAACACTTGAATACGATGAACCGTCATGGTATGTTTTGAAAAGAGGGTAAATGAAAATAATTTTACCCAAAGTATATTATGATATATATTGGGTATATTGGTTGATATTATAATTGAGTAAAATTATAAAGTGAAATGGTTATGTAAATAACCAATCAGAATTCAGATAAGTATAATGAATTGAATTAAATCTGAAATTTAAATCAGAATTGAAATGGAAACCCTGGAAATTTGGAATAGAGTTTGTAAATAGACTTGGATTAAATATATGTAAATTTTAAGATCCTAGGAGATTTTAAATTGTATTCCAAGCAATGGTGAATGATATTTTGAACTGATTTAAAGTGTTTAAGAATGATTTTGAAAGTGATATAGTATTGAACTCACTTCGATAGCTGGGAAATAACCCCGATGATGAGCTAGACATCATCGGTGTTCATTTTCGAGTTGCTGAGTGACGGATTACTACCAAAGATTTTGTTTTTGAATTGTTTTGAGAAAACAAGTTGTTTAGAAATTCAAATGTTTTGAATTGGCAGTATGATTTCAAATTGATTGAAATTTACCTAGGAATTTAAGTTCTGGAATTAAAATTTAACTAATGAAGTTAAATAGATTGAGATGGTATAAGTGAATGAATAAATTAGAATTAAACTTGAACCAAGTTAAATAAAACAGGATTTGATTGAAGAATCATCTGGAATGGAATTGCATTGATGAATTAAGAGTTTGAAATTTGAAATTTGAGTTCGAATGGAAGTTGGCTTGGATATAGCCAAAGGATTGGATTCGAGGATAAATCGATCAGAAATTGATGGAGATGACATTAGTATGTGTAGAATTGGTAACAAATGGAAGTGATAGAGTTGATATGCCCGACAAAAAGGTACCAGTTTATATTATATAT
Source organism: Allium sativum (assembly GCA_030737875.1). Lineage (NCBI taxonomy): Eukaryota > Viridiplantae > Streptophyta > Magnoliopsida > Asparagales > Amaryllidaceae > Allium > Allium sativum. The sequence continues at coordinate 832,423,226 of CM060913.1, forward strand.
TGGGTTTGAGATTTTGATGAGCCGATTTGGCAAGCCGCTTGGATGTTTGATTTTATTTTGATTTGGAGATGGCCCAGAGAGGCGAGTTGGAGTTTGACCTATTGACCCGTACAAAGGAGGTGCTGGCGAAATTTTTCGAGAAGTTAAGGCGTTAGAAAATTTTCAGGATTTTTGAAAATTTTCGTTGTTAAGGAATGAATAAATATTTTTATTGAAATTAAATTAGTCCAGTGGAAACTGAAGTTGAAAAGTGAACAAATAAGTTCTAACCAGTTGATAGGGTCGTTTTCTAGCTTAGCAATTTCGAGGACGAAATTATTTTAAGTGGGGAAGATTGTAATGACCCGCATTGGCAGAGGTATTATAATTAATTTATTTAATTATATAAATGGTGATTAAAAGGATTTCATGATCGTTGAATTAAATAATGATGAATATTTAATTAAAATAATAAATTAAATAATATATTTAATTCTGAAATAATCTGAATTGGCTGAAACGGCGATATGGTGTGAACTGGATCATCTGTGATATTTAATTCAGTTTAGAATTGAATTTGAATAACGAATATATTATTTGAATGACAGTTTGAACGTATAATTATATTATAATTAAAATCGAGCTCGAAATGGCACGACAGTTCGTTATTTTGCGATTTGAACTTTAATTGAATGTGCAGGGTTCGTTTTAAATCGGATTTCTGTGAAATAAGAAACGTGTGGAGCTGGTGACGTATATCTGGAAGAGAAAAATCGGGATTTCGTCGTGTAGATTTTGAGTTATGTCCAAATCAAATTATCAGAAAAATAGCGCCCTGACCATTTTAATTTTTAAAAGGGAATTTAAATATAAATCGAGTATCGGGTTGACCCAGATTTAAATATCGAGTTAGAAATACATATATGATTTGTCTGAGCTGTATGGTATTCCACTGTAAATATAGACGATAATATTTAATTTTAAATATTAAATTTAATTATATTTAAATATATTTATATATTTAAATAGGCTATTTAGAGCTTTAAAAATAGCCACTTTTGCAAACGAAGTCGGAATTCGACGAAACTAATTTTGTTGGATCCGCAATATCAAATTATTGTTAGATTCCAAGTTTCGTAATTTTTAGAGTCACTGTGTGGCCGTATGGATTTTTAGAGTGAGAAACAGTCAGTATTTTAATGGTTAAAAATACGATGTGTGAGCATACGAAGTCGGAATTCGACAAAACCAGTTTCATTGGGACCGTAATGTCGAACTCTAGCTACATGTCCAGTTTGGTGATTTTTAGGTATCATATGTAGTCGCAGGGATTTATAGAAGTCAGATATAAGGAGAAATTGGCGAAAATAAAATAAATAATCAAAATTAAAAATACCCTAGCTTCTCCTAAGGCCTAAACAAAGCCACGTCCACTATCCATCTCAGCCACAACTTCACAGTATAATACACGAACAGAATTCTCATTCACAAAGCAAAAACCGCAACAAAGAAAAATCAAAATAAATAAAGTAAAAACCTATAAATCCTAATCGTTATATATATTTGAGTTGCTGGTGAAGTCTTCTTCATTTTGGTGTGGAAATCTTGTAGCTCGATTGCTGTTCTAGGTTCGTGGGTTTTGTACAACGACCCTAGGGCTACAGATTTTGGGAAAACGTGAGCGTATATGTGGACGTTTGAGGTTGGATTCGGTTTCAATGGGTGAAACCGCACCTATGTCTGAAATCTGGGAGGAATCGGTTGAACGTGGTGTCGATGTACTGAAGGGGAGGGCTGCGGATTCCTGGTGTCTCATCTGGAGGTTTGAAATCGAAGGGTATGTTTGTGGTATGGAGTCGTAGAGAATGGCAAGAGGAATTTAATGAGGTTGGTCTCGTTAGGATCGGCGAAGGGGAGGAGGAGAAAGGCCAGTGGGAATTCGTAGAAATGGTGGTGGAGTTTGTGTCTGGAGTTTGTGATTTTTATTTAGAGGAGACAGGGAGAAAAGGGTGCGGGTGCAGATGGGTTTTGGGCCGGGTAATAGGGGTGAGGCCCATCATTAAATAGTGTTTAGTTTTTGTTAAAAATTCAAAATACGTATTAACTTATATAAATCGTATCTTTGTCATATGTTATCGGAATCTGACGAAATTGGATCCGTTAGGATCGTATGGACGGACACTACCCAATGGAACTGACGGGGAGTGGATTGGAGCTCGTGTGAATTTATGACGAATTAAATTATTTGATTCAAATCAAACAACAGTTTATCGTTCTTTAACGATGAAGTGCCAAAGTGAATAAAACTCACCAACTCTGAACAGTTCTATTTTTATAAGTATATTTAGTACTGATAAATGATGGCTGATTTACTGTGTGTTGACTGTTTGATTGAACTACTAGTCAGTTAATTGAATTTCTATATTGATTATGTTTAACAGAATCTATCATATGGAACTGAAAGTGATGTTATCTATATTGTTTAACATCTGTGATGCAAGGAAACAGGTTGGAGGGGTCCAACTGGACTCCTCAATATTTATAATACTGTTCTGTTCATATATTGTAATATATGATGTGATATATAATCTGTTTGATTATGTGTGTTTAAATGATATCGATCATTGTGGTTTGCTATTTTAAATATAATAAGAGACCCTGGGATGTAAAAAGAATTATTTCAATGTATATTGAAATAAAGGAACTTTATAAAATCAACTGATTTTATAAAGGAAATATTTTGAAAATAAATTATTTATAAAATCATAGGATTTTATAAAGGATATATTTATTTAGAAAATAAATAAAGTTGATAAAGGAAATATTTATTTAGGAAGTAAATAGAATTAATAAAGTAATATTTATTTAGAAAATAAATAGAAGTATAAAAAGGAAATTGACGAGATATAAAAGAGTTAATCGAATTTAGTTATTCGAAGTCGAGTTAATCGAATATGGTTAGTCAAATAGAGTTAGTCAAACATAGTTATTCAGGATAAGTCACCATTTAGCACGACTGCTAGCGTAATTCGCAGGGCTGCAGATAGCCTACGGCGGTCGGATGTTTCCTGAGGGAATCAGGCATAACCATTGTGATCGCTGCGATCTAGAGTCAAGCGAATGGAGTTAAATTCAATATTAGTTATTCGAATAGGAGTTAAACAAATAGAGTTATTCAATTAGAATAAATCAAAATGGAGTTAAACAGAAATTAGAAACTGACTAGAGATTAATAAGTTGAATAGTTTCCTGGGTATCGATCTGATGATGGTTCCGTCCTTCGGGGTTTATACTTGGGAAGTTGTTCTCTTGTTGGTTATAGTTAGAGTCTGATAGATGTGGGATGATAGTGATATGTAAATAAACAATGGAAATGTTTTCCTGTGTTAATAACGTATATTTTCTAAACATAGAAATGAGGATATATATATATATATATATATATATGGTTGATGATTGATCGATATAATTTCCAATTGGAAATAATATCGTTGTTTGCTCACGTATTTTCTTTGATAGTTAACTCATCGACTATCGAAGTTTTCTACCATTTTAACGTTGTTAATATGGAGAGACCGATTGGATTATTATCCGAAGAACCACTCTGTATTGGCATAAGCGTTGCGAATCATATATGCCAAAGATAATTGAAGACAAAGTTATGCAAGGGCTATCCTGTTTACAGAATAGTGCCTTCGGTTTGTCCAGTCCCAGGACGACCTGTATGGAAGAATGTCTGACAGAGTATATCTAATAGATCGCGCAAGTTGATCTCTTCAAACGTATCCATGTTTGGTGGCGGAGGAATTCGTTTCTCTTAGCTGTATACCTGTGGTATTTTTGGGGAAATCAATTTGTGATTTGGCAGGTATGACGATGTGACATTCAAAGTGAATGAAGATGTGACATGTAAAAGATAAGCGTAGCGTCTAGCCTCACATCCGGTAAATGACAGAAATCGGGCAGGCAACATGGCTAAGTCGGTCGCTCCGAAGTAGGGTGTATAATCACCTATCTAGAGAATATTCATTTGCTTCTTTAATCTATCAATGTTGCCCCATATATATATATATATATATATATATATATATATATATATATATACGGGAAACGGTTGCTGATCCCAACCGTTGGTGATATACATTCGATACACTCAAGCGAAATGAGTGGTCGGTCATGTGTGGCCGGGTTGCAAGATGTTCTTGTTGAACCCAGTGTATTCCATTCTAGAGGTACACTAGCGAAAGGTGGTTCCATACCTTGTCATAGTTAGAAATCCATTACCCAATACGTGCTTGCGGCTTTGATTGTATACTATATATGTAGAACGTGAGATGAAAGCGTTTCTGCTAGATGATTATTATATTGTGGTTGATAGACATTATTATAATATCAAAAGGTTTTTGATATAAAGATAATCTGGATTCTCATAAGGGAAAAACCCGTTCCGTTATACGGCGTGGTCTTATGAGATATCATTTACCTGCTTAAACTGTTTTAAACTGTTTTACTCATACCAGTCCCATGACTGACCCGGAGTTTATTTTGTTTTGTTTTCCCTAAACTCTTGGGTGCCCAATTTTGTACGGGCAGTCAAGTAGTCGGGATTTACAGATACTTGAAGAGCTGGAGCAGGTGGCTTCAGGATTATATAGCTATAGTTATTTCCGCTGTGTTGTAAGTGTTGTACTCTGCAATGATATGTATATTCAAGTACAATCTTTTATTTCAAAGATTTTATATCTATTATATGTTATTCATTCCGCTGTGAGGTTTGTTTTACTCTGATGTTGTGTTCTTCTTCTTCTCCTATTCTAAGTTTCTATCTTATCTTTCCTCACCCTCTAATTTCTTTCATTAATCTTCCGGTATTTTCGACCCTTGGATGTTCGATATGTGTTGTATATCGGATAACCAAGGTCGACAAAAACCCGGGTCATTACATAAAATCTACAATGTTTACCTAAATAGCTAGATTTTTTTAAAATAATGTTTTCTTTATATTATTGTATACATGTTAGATTTCATCCAATGATGTTATATAACTTATATTATTGCCTTTAATTATAATATTACATTATAATCATTAATAATACTATATTATTTATTAATATTTAATAATTATCATTAATAATATTATATTAATCATTTATAACTTGTAGTAATTAATGATTATTATTAATAATTACTAGTTATTATATATAATCAGTATTCCAACAGGCTTAAATTTACTTTTCAATTATTAGTAAGCAAAATCGAGTAATTAATATCAAATATATAATAATTTATAATCAACAACAAATATTAATAATTACTTTTTGAAATAATATTAATAATTTATGATCAAATATATAAGTATTATTTAGTAATTAACATTTAATTATAATTAAGAAGTAATAAACATCTGCTTATAATTAAACATCAATAAATAAGATGTAGTTTTTAGTGGCTAATTAAATTAGTTTTAAATACTTACTATTAGATAATTAATTATTAGTAATTATATAACAATCAAGATTAATATTAATTAATAATAAATTTTAATTATTACAAAGTAAAATTTATAATTAATTGAATAATAATCAAATAAATAATAATTAAATAAATATTAATTAAATAAATAATAAAAAATAATTAAATAATAACAGCTAACTAATAATACAAAACCAATGGATAATATTAATAACTAATTAGAAATACTGAATAATATGCCAATTATTGTAAACATATTTCTAGCAACTATTTATTTTACCCATTTGTAATAAAGAAGTATAATAACTTGTTATTTTTACTACTGTAAATATTAAATAATTAACGATTATATTAAATAATTACTGCTAAATAATAAACAACCAACTTTCACTAATTAAAAACAAATATTTAATAATTAACCAGTGAATATAAATAAAACGTTTTGCCATAAAATTTTGTCTACCATAAATACCGATAAACGCAGTTCAGTTTTTTTTCCCGCTTTCAAGCAGTGAAAATTTAATATAATTTCCAGAAATACCGATAAGCGCAGTTCAGTTTTTTTTTTTTCCCTCTTTCAAGCGGTGAAAATTTGGAAAAAAAATTGTGTCGTCGATTTAGAGTCCATGAGGTCCCTAAGGCTCATTGCTTGTAGCATCAAGAATCTTCTGCTCTATTCCAGGCACCTTCAAAACTTTTTTGTTCACCTCTCTTCTGGGGTTATGAACAATCTGATCAAATGCCTTCTTCATAGTTATCTCTGAGTCTATAAAGCAATTTCTACCTCAACTTCTTTCTTTAAGGACAAGCGCCCCGGTACGGCTGAAAAATCATCATAATGATTGGCTTGGGAACCCTGAGAGGGATAGATGAAAGATTTTAGCAATTATTTCTTGATTTTTAATTTTACAAATTTTAATTAAAATCAAGAAAAGTTCTTTTTCCTGCAATTTATTTCTAGTTTAATTCCTTAACCCATTTATACTAGCAAGTCGTGTTTTGATATTGGATTATCTCTTCAGTTTTACCTTGCATCTGATATCATTACATGTAGCATTCGTATCACTTTTGTTTCAGCTGTTACAATTTCAACTATAGTAATTTTAATCTTAGTTTCTAAATACAAATAAATTCAGCTTGTGTCTTAATTTAGCTTATCCCTTTTCTTGCATTTCTTGAATCTGAAAATCCAGTTTCTTGCATTGCTAAGGAAATTCTTCTTTTTACTTGTTTCATAAGATTGTATTTTTGCAGGAGGATCTGCCATTTTTCATGCAATAGAACCCATACAATTCGCAGTCACATTTTCCAGTTCATTTGTAAAATTCACCTCATCCACTCATGTTAAAAATTCAGCAAATAGTTTGCAAAACCATCACATTTCTTCAAATCTTGATAATAATTACAAATTCATCCTCATAAATACATAAATCTATCATCGCTCATTATTCAAACTCTCTGCAATAGCCACTTCTGCATCAAAACCTGCACTATAATTTGCACAAACGCTCGGTAATGGCTGCCTAACCACCAACTTATCGTTTGGTTTTCTTTGTGTATGTTGTATGATTGCCACTGTCCATGGCTTTGATTAATGGATGTATCAGCCTTGCCAAAAAGAAAGTACAATTATAATCTTTAAAGCGTTTATTTAGTGTTGACTGTCAATTCATGATTAATTTAGGTGAAGAACCACTACAAACTATATTTAATTTCCAGAAATATGGCTTTATTGGTGAGGCGGAGATAATTGCATAAAATAAAATCATTTTCTTTTGGTAGTTTGACAGACATTATGATTACATAATGTTTGGAGATATTTTTCTTGACTTGCCTCAGTTATATTATTCTTTATCAACACTTTCACATATTTTGATTAAGTTAGCCTAGTTTAATTGACTAGTTACTGGATTAATTAGGAAGAGAATAATATAACCATAAGGGATAATGAACTAAGTTCGAATCTTTTTTTAGTTTTTTTGTATGGACAAAGTTACGTGTCGATCCATTATTGACGTCATGGTCATTGAGGATTATGTTGATTATAGATAAGTTTCTTTCGCTCAATTTATTTTACTTGCTCATTAACCGAATGAATATTTTTACAAGGTTATTTATGTCAATGTGGCTGTGAATGATAACTTATGGGAATGAAACCACATGCGGCACGATGACAGTCTGCCTACCTACCAGCTTACTGCTTTTATTTTATTCTGATAGGTACGACTGGACAGAATTAAGAGCAAGAAGTCAAAGGTTTAAAATAGAGCGAAGCATCTTGTTTATTAACTATTTGTGCATTTAACTAAGGTGAATTTGGAGAAGGTTATTCAATGTATCAGGTATCTCATGTTTTTATTCCTCACAACATTCACTTACATAAACTTTATTCCAAGTTTTTAATGTACATATTAATGCACATTTTTTAACCCGTTTGTTCTTCTTCACCTAGTTCTTTTGATGCACATTTTGGATCAATCATCGAAGATGAAGACATTGAGTGTGAGAGGGTGTGAGTGAGTGTAACTAAGTGTTTGTAGTATGACAATATTTGTAAAATGAATATCTTGTATAGTAATTGTGTAACAGAAAGAAATAAAACTGTGTATTGTCCAAAAGTGTAATAAAATATTTATTAAAATTAGTAATTCTGAGTTAAATATCTTAATTTTTTCAAATGTTTTATATTACAATGATCATATTTCTTTTCAAGTATCCACATTTTACAACGGGCATTAACAGTCTATTGCAACGGGCAATAACGGTTGTAAAAAGGTGCAATGTAGCCTAATACAATGGTTGAAATGTCTGCTGCTAAAGCCATATTACAACGGGCATTGCCCGTTGTAAGAAGTTTTTTTTACGACGGGCAATGACCGTTGTAGAAGTGGATCTATTACAACATGGGCTTATACAACAGCCGCAATGGCCACTGTGAAAACCATATTATAACAGCATTGCCCTTTGTAAAAAGTCTGTTTTGTTGTAGATCCATAGCAACCATCATTAATATAATTAATAAGTCATAACTGTGCACAAGCGTTATAACACTAACGCTTAATAGTGTGTGTGTGTGTGTGTTCTAAACTACGCATCCATCATCCAGCACAATAATTCATCACTATATTTAAATTAGTCTAATTTGATGGCTTTTAGCGCAGGACAGATGTTTTGTTTTCAGTATTTTAGCCTGATGTTGTAACTGGTAATTTTGATACTACTATGTTTTTCTGCTAACTAATGAAATTTTAAATTCCGCTGCTATTTTTATATCTGTCTTGTGAGATTATGTTTTTGTTTACCTATAACGCTTCACATAACTTAATGTATTTTGATAAAGAGTGACATTAACGAACATGAGGTGTCACAGTATCCTCTAATTTATAATAGTACGTTAGTAAGACATCTATCAATGTAATAAGTGGTCACTTGATCCACCATAATCCTTTATAATATTTTGAGTGAGGTCACAAGTGGCTATAGAAGCTGCCTTTTTCGATTTAGTGAGGTATTAAGTGGTTTGAAAGTCCGCCTCTTGTTTGTTTGTAGGTATGGTGATTTAAAGGCTTCACATAAGTGTAAAAGTTATATCATAGGATTTAACAACCTATTTTTGGGAAGTTCTACTTTTTATATTAGTAAATCATTATGCTAACTGTATAAGATTATGCTATAATTACTAACCTTGTTAGACATATAATTTGAGTGAAACTAAAAGGGATACATTTGTATATTGTGGATAGTGTTATACATTTTCTAATGATCAAGATTTATTGACCTCTTCCTTATAACTACTTTCATGTTACTCTTAGAGAAAATAAGTCTTTTGTAGTGGTCATGTTTGGTTTTCTGTTCTCGCTCTCTCATGCTCGATGTTGAGACGATGATTCACGTTTAAGGTAGTTGTCATGGTCGATACTTGATATTATCTTATTTTTGTTGTGAGTTTAGTTTTATAATACTCTGCTTATTCTCATGCTCATTATTTGCAAGCATCAAACATATACGATCAAGGATTGGATGAGTTCGAGTATCGTTTTTTATCGAAATTCGAGCTCAGAGAACTGCAGATTGTTACATGTGCCGTCAAATGGTGGATGAGCAACTATTTTTCAAGATGAAACAAATCAATCTCCACAATGCAACTCTAACGATTGCAAAGGGACAACAATCTCAATAAATGATTAAGAAGAACAGAATGTGGAGGTGAAAGAGGAGTTCAATTTCTACTTTGAATGATTTTGTGATTTGAATCCTTTGCTTAAAACTCTATTTATGGAGTTATTAGACTTGCATCCAGCATAAACAGAATGGTTACGACCCTTTAATCAACATATGTTCGACCGTCTAAATTACCATTTAAAAATATTCGCGTCAACTCAAACAGTCAACAACCAACTATCAAGTGATAAGGGCCTACAAGATGCCTCAAACTCTCATTCACACATGAGTCACAGGTGGAAGTTTGGGCATGGGCTCGGGCTATGGCCCCATGGGGGTACATGCCATATGTCTTATAGAAATTGCAATAGTTCTCATATCTTGATATATATATCCATCTATCTTATTATATAGCACAACATGTGGAACTATCTCCATTTTGTAGGGCACATGTAAGTTATTCAGTGTTGCTCTATTCATGTTTTAACTAGAGGAATATGGGGCAGAGGAATTGAGTTAGAATACAACATTGCTGAATAAACTAGTGGATATGTGCATTATTGGATATTGGTTGGTGGTATTGGACGGTGGACTCATGAGGTGGGAAGGATTGAAGGGCGGATTGACAATAATACATACTGAAGCTGGTTATTATTGTGTAATGTCCTTTGTATTCATTATCAGCAAACATATATCAGTCATTTGCCATTCTGATAGATAAATCATCAACAATTACGTATCATTCTGACAATGATACATACTGAAATTTAACCTTTGTATTATTTATTGAAAGTTGGAGCATGATCTTCCAACACTTCGCACAGGGTGCCATTTGTAAATGTGCTACCCTTCTTGGCTATAGGCACTGGACCATAATCACAGCATAATAACAAATACAAACCCATATATTTTTAAAAAGACATGCATATTTATTTTGAACTATTTCTATATGCCTGTCCAATCAAAATTCTAAATTGTGAAAAGAACATGTTTCCAAATTATTGAAATTGTACCATAATGTACAGATTTCTATCAGGTATTGAATTTAAATCGCAGAAGCTCCATAAACGAACTATTGCTATGCTTCAATTATGACACTCCTGTTTATCAGTGTCAAATTCTGTTCATTTGGCTTCTGCACCATTGTGCTTTTATCTTCTTCATCTTTCATTGAATTTTCTGACTTCCCCCACAGTACGATGTAAAGCCCCGTAATAATGATTGCAGTCCCAACCAAGCTACACATGTAGAACATAAATAATTTTCAGTCATGTTTTCATGTCCATATTTGGTTATATCACTTTACAATTTAAAAAATAAAATAAAATTGTAACACTTCTGATTGTCGTACAAGATCATATGTTTTTGCTGCAATTATATTGGTGCCATTATTATCAATATAAACTGGTAATCGTGCTAACAGTAAAACTGAAACTTAGCTAATGGTAAAATTATAACAATTTACCATAAAAATGGTAAATTGGTCATTACCAACTTAGCTTTGCAAAACAACAACTAATTGACTAGCAATTGTATTCTAACCGAAAATTTATTGTTGTCATACCGACACCCAATGCATTAGCGAGGTAAAGGTAGAACTCTTTCTAGGTCTGGAAAAAAGAAAAGAAAAACCGAAGAAGAAATACATGCACTATAGTTTATGTTTGACTATACCCAAAAAGCCCCCTAAAACTATTTTCCACCTCCAATAATATGTGAAATCAAAATTTTCATATTTCTTTTAATATTTAATCGATGACAAACAAAATACGTGTTCGTATATAATTTATAAAGTTGATAATCTTACAAAATATTAAAAATATATTAAGCTGAATATATCCAGAAAAAGTATGATCTCCGTTTAAAAAAAGTTCTTCTTTTGAAAGTAAAATGTTTTCAAGTATATACCAAAAACTACAGATTTTGTTGAAATGCCCATCATTTCTTAAAAAAGACATAAGAAAAATATCAAATCATTCCAAAAATGCATTTGGGGTTTTTTTTAAGAAAAAAGAGCATTTCTTAGAAGATATTCAGAAAATTTAGAAAAAAGAAATAAAATTCGGTTTTATCCATTGAAATGCACAAAAAATATTTGAAAAATTGCTTATTCGTAATTCTAATTCAAACAAATTCAATTGCATACCTTCCCAAATGAAGTTGTTCAGCAAAAAAGACTGCAGAGAACAAGGCAACCGTGATCAAAACCAATGGAAAGAACATGGCTGTAAACACAGGGCCTTTCTTGCTAACACAATAAGTTTGCAAGTAATATGAAATACAAGACGAAATAATTCCCTGCATGCATAAACACAAGTCAGAAATCAATTTATTAAAAAAAAATAGGTATAATAATAAAAAGAAAAAGGTAAATTATATTCGCATCCACATGATTATTCTCTTCATCCACCAAATTTTTATGTTTAATGTGAATGAAATAATTATTTAAAAATTAATTAGTTAATCCGCATTTATTATTAGTCATGCTCTTTGTACAAATTTTATTCTTTTAATAATTTCATTCTCAAATTAAAACTGGTTATAATTTTATTGACTACTGAAGTTACTTAATGATAAAAATAGTCAACCTTCATTACTTTATTTAACCGAAAGCATAGTACATTTTCGGTAAGAGTGAATACATAGGTGTGACTTGTGTGACTTTGTCACCATGTTTGATTGCAATCTTGTTGTTCTAACAATGTATGATAGCATGTAATTTTACAGGTCCAAAACAAGTATAGAAAAAAGAAAGTATTCTGAATCTTGTTTCAAAAATTAAAATTTATCAACATATTACCTTGGCACAAAGATTGTTTTTGACCTGATGCTGATCTGATCAGAACCATGTTGTACAAAAATATGCAGGAGTTTAACTAGAAAGTTTGTTTAAGCATGTGTGCTAAGTGTTTTTATTATTATATTTCGTAATCATATTTAGTTTACTATTGCAGTTAGAGAAAAAAAAACTATAAGTAAAAATAAACCTTTTACAATTAGTAAGTCTATCCACAGGTGGATGTATAGAATAATAACATGTGGATATACTGAATAAAAAGAAAATGTGGATTAACAAAATAAAACAGCGGATACAAATAAAAATTACCAAAGAAAAAGGATAAAGGAGATGTCTTTCAACTTATAACAATGAATATAGATTATTTACAGTGTAAAGTAGTGCGACAAGCTGAATGTTCCAACCCAATTCCCACAAAGATACTTTCCTTTCAAAGATGATGGCAAGGATGGATGATTGCAATGTTGCAAAGAGGCAAATCAATGCGTTTGTAGATAGCTTTGCTGGATAAGCATCATACACCACTTTCTACATTTTGAGTACAGAAAAAAGTAAATGCAGTGCAGTCAAAAATAATAAGCCATAATTCAAGTAAGAAAAAGTAGGCCACCTGCATGATAAGCCATATGGCATACGTTGCAAAGCTCAAGACCAACAACATAATGCCTTTAAACCAATCTTTATAGCGCCTTGTACCATCGCCGCCTCGAATCTTAATCAAAGGCTTGTTCATGATTCCACCAAGGAGTTCTCCTTTCCAAAACGTAAACGTAAGTGCCCCACCAATGCAAACTAGTGTTCCGAAGACCTTCGCCATTCCTTTCGCCTCTTTCACATTCACTTTTTCCATTCTTTCTCAATAAAGAAGATTCAGTTTGTATTGTTAACAGATTAAATTTGAAGCAATACACGTACTAACCTTAAGATTACGGCTAGAGTGAAGGTGAGAGCTGGAATCAAATTGTTTAAGGCGCTGGCAACGGTAGCAGACGTGTAGTCAAGTCCAGCGTAATACGCATTTAAATGAATAGTAGTCCCGAATAATGCGAGCACAAATATCTTTAGGACTATTGGTTTTGTAAGCGGAGGCCTGTTTTTCCTATGTTCATAATATGGTAGAGTAAGACAGGTTTCTAGCTGGACATACATATACTATTCAGGTTCAGTCAAAGGAGTACATTAGCAGTTCTCAAATTAGTATAAGTGTAAACATGAAAAAAAAAAAAAAAAAATGAGGAGGAGTGGGATACCTTTCAAGTAGGAAAGCAAGAGGAGCAAATATGGCTAAGGCAATGGCGTGACGGTAAACTACGAACACAGGGTAATTGAACCCTTGCTCCAATGCAAGTTTGCATAAAATATTTGAACCACCAAATGCTAACTGAACTAGAATTATACACAAATATGGAGCTAAGGATTCCATGGTGGCCATTTTCTTGAGTTTATGTTAAGGAGTCCAACATCCTGTGTGTTTATATTTGGAGTCTTGATATGGTAAATCCATTGATTGGTTAACTTAAGGATGACTATTTCTAATTCTAAACATGTGAAACATGATCAGATTTTTGTTCTTTTACGAAGCAAGTTTTCATCTAGGTAAGTAAATGATGCATGGTACATGGTGCATGGATGAATACTTGGCATCCACCAGAGACAAACTTAATTTATTAGTTTCGTCCAGTACTGGCGAGTGGCGACCATACCTTCCCCACCCATTTTCTTTTGACCTCAAAAGATGACGGCATTTATTAGATCGGACCCAGATATTAGCTCCATCAAAGCATTACCACTTATTTGGGTAATGATTAGTAACAACAGTAAGCATTACCACGTTTGAAATGTGTCACGAAAATATGCTAAATAAAGAAAAGATATGCCAAAGAGAGAAAAGGAAGCAAAGCATTACCACTTATTAGATCGGACGCAGCAGATTTTAGCTCCAGTAGAGCCTTTCAAACTAGCTTTTAAAAATTCAGACCGTTTGGGAAAAGATATGCTAAAGAGAGAAAAGGAAGTTAAACCGCACCATGATTGTCATTTCGTAACACTAATTTATTTTTTTTGATTGACAACACTTGTTTGTGTTATGATTAATAACAACGTTAAGCATTACCACGTTTGAAATGTGTCACGAAAAATATACATTCATAATCATTTTATGGACAAATTTTTGGTATAAGCCTCTCAGAACAACTTATTGTAGAAACAGACATGTTTCGTAACTTATTACGAAACTAGGTCTACTTTCTATATGGCAGGAAAGGCTTGCGCAATCCATAATTGCGTATGAACAAATTTATTCATGCGCATTTATGGACTGTACTAATTTTTTTTAATGTTTTTTTACTCATGCGCAGTCCATTTCTGTGTATGACCAAATTTGCTTATGCGCGAAAATGGACTGCGCATGAGCATTTTAGGCATTAAAAAAAACAGAAAGCTTTATTTCTGCTCCCAACTGTGAAATGAAGAATATTTGAACTGTAAGAATTCCTGTATATTTCGACATATGAATATATATTTCAGTACGAACAATAACCAATAATATATAACCAATGATTGATGATCGATAATATAACCAATGATCGATCACATATATATTAACAATACCTATATAACTAATAACCAATTAGTTATATAAAACCAATAACCATAGCCAATATTGGTCAAAAGAACAATAATCAATAGTCATATAAAACTGAAGCTCGTGCGCATGTAAATACAATATAGCGTAGATAATATACATTACGAATTAGAAGATTCGGTTACCTGAATTTAATACGATACAATAATGGTTGGGTTGAACAGAGAAGTAGTTTTGACGAAAACTTGAAAACACAGATACTACATGAATTAAAATAACTCGATAGGCTTAATCATCAACAAGTAGTGTTAGAACTTGAACCGCCTCTTCTTAATTCTAGCACAATTTTTTCCAAACGTCCCACTTCTTCCTGCATTTCTAGGGCGGATTGAAGACCCCTAGCGTGCATTGGAGGATCAATCCATTTGAAACAGACGCAACAATGATTATATTCTGAGTCATATTTGTGTTCATTGTGTGAAATGCAACAAAAAAATCTTCGTTGTAACGACCCGGGAGAAAGCGACCTTGGTTATCCGATATATAACACCTATCGAACAATCAAAAGTCGAAATTACCGGATAGTCCAAGAAAGAAATTAGAGGGTGAGGATAGATAAGATAGAAAATTAGAACAGAAGAAGAAGAAGAACACAACAACATCAGAGTAACACGAATCTCACAGCGGAACGAATAAAATATAATAGATAACATATCTTGAAATCAAAGTAGTATATGTATATCATACCATTATCAGAGTACAACACTTTCATCACAGCGGAATAATCAATAGCTAGAAAAATCTTGAAGCCTCCTGCTCCAAGCTCTTCAAGCATACCTGTAAATCCTGACTACTTGACTGCCCGTACAAATTTGGGCACCCAAGAGTTTAGGGAAAACAAAACAAAATAAACTCTGGGTCAGTCATGGGACTGGTGTGAGTAAACTTAAATCATTTGGTTTAACTTTCAAAATCCTTTCGAAAGAAAAGATAATCGTAAGACCAATCCACACATAAACACGGACGGTTTTTACCTTACGATAACCCAAAACACTTTGGAAATCATATATTATCTGATATTATAATAATGTCTAATCACAAGTAATTAAAATATAGTAGAACGCTTGCATCTCACGCTCTACATATATAGTATACAAATCAAACTCTCGGGCACTTATTGGAAATTGGATTCGGACTTTGACAAGGTATGGGACCACCTGCCGATAGTGTACCTCTAGAGGCGAATACACTGGGTTCAACAAGAACATCTTGCAACCCGGCCCTCACATGACCGACCACTCATTTCGCTTGAGTGTATCGAATGTATATCACCAACGGTTGGGATCAGCAACCGTCTCCCGAATGGGACAGCATCGATAGATTAAAGAAGCAATTGGAATTTCTCTAGATAGGTGATTATACATCCTAATGGGTGCGGCCCACATAGCCATGCTGCCTGCCCGATTTTTTTCATTTCCCGGTTGATGAGGCTTGAGGTCATAACGTATCTTTTGACAGATCACACCTCCATTACTTTGAATGCCGCATTGTCATACCCGCCAAATCACAAATTGATTTCACCAAAAATACCACGGGTATACAGCTAAGAGAAACGAATTCCTCCGCCACCAAACGTAAGTACGTTTGAAGAGATCAACTTACGCGATCCGTTGGATATACTCTGTCAGACACTCATCCATTCACGTTTGTCCTGGGACTGGACAAACCGAAGGCACTATTCTGTAAACAGGATAGCCCTTGCACTTTACTCCGTCTTCAATATATTCAGCATACTTGATTCGCAACGCTTATGCCAATACGGAGTGGTTCTGTGGATAATAATCCAACCGGTCTCTCCATATTAACAACGTAAAATGGTCAAAAACTTTGATAGTCGGTGATTTAACTATCAAATGAAAACATGTCTGTGCGCAAACAACGATATTATTTCCAGCTGAAAATTCTATCGATCAATCATCAATCATCATTAACTCTTACATAAAATTATCATGAATTTATTCTTTTCCTAATTCCTGTTTCCCTATATTTCTTATTTACTATATTTAGAAAATATACATTATTAACAAAGGAAAACATTTCCATTTCTCGTTTTCTATATTCAGGAAACATTTCTGATTCTCATTTGGAAAACATTTCCAAATCTCCTTCATTGGGTTTTAAACAGATGTTTGAATAAACATCGCTATGCCAACACCAACCATTTCGCTCATTAACTAAATTCACTTAACCACTTTTCACTATCAAACTTATCCACTTCTTAGTTAAAACGAAGTCAATCAAGTTGGGTATAATTACCTCTCAGACCTTAACTGAACAACATTTCTAACTTCGAAATAGACAAAGTTCACCTTTTTACACTTTCAACCACTTACTTACGTAACTCTCGGATTCTATTTACGAATCCACTTCCTTTACGAAAGTCATTTGATTATAACAATGGTGTTATAATTCCCTGCATCTGAAATATAATAACTTTAATATGACTTTTTCTTTTTAGCTCAAATAAATACACGAACAACTAATTTATCAACTCCTATTCGGTTAACCATAATCTATAACCCTTATTCTATTAACTCTTACTGGATTAACTCTTATTTGGATAACTCGGTTTGATTAAGTCATCTTGATCAACTCAACTTGACCAACTTACTTGATCAGCTCAACTTGACTAAATTAACTTAATTAACTCGACTTATTTAACTCAACTTATTTAACTTAATTCGACTAACTATTATCGAATAACTAATATTCGATTAACTTATATTCGACTAACTATGTCTGTTTTTAACTTCATTTTGAATAGCTAATATTTGTTTTAACTTCATTCGCTTGACTCTAGATCGCAGCGATCACAATGATTACGCCTGATTCCCTCAGGAAACATCCGACCACCTTAGGCTATCTGCAGCCCTGCGAATTTCGCTAGCAGTCGTGCTAAATGGCAATTCCTTTGGATTAACACTTATTCGAATAACTTATATTCGATTTACTCTATTCGATTAACTTAACTCAAATAACTGATATTCGATAAACTCTTTCTCGAATAACTCTTATTTGATTACTATATTTGAATAACTCTAGTTTGATTTGACTCAAATCGATTAACGCTAACTGTTTAACTCTAATCGATTAACTCTAACTGTTTAACTCTAACTGGTTTATTCTAACTGATTTACTCTAACCTTCTAACTGATTAACTATAACTGTTTAACTCTATCAATTTATTCTATTGGATTAACTCCTTTTTCGAATAAGCTGATATCCGATAACTTTACCTTGAATAACTCTTGTTCGATAAATTCTCTTTCGAATGACTCTATTTGGTTATTTTACTCGAGTAACCCATATTCGATAACTCCTTTTAATCAACTCTACGTCCTTATTCAGTTTCAAATATCGATGTTGAAATCGATTCTCATTGCGCTATATAAGTCCTGACTTAGATATGTCCTATTTATCCACTGATAAATATTTACTTAATTTATAAATATCATTTATAAATTAGTATGCTCCATCCACCTGTTTACTTCTTTATTTATATAAGTTCAGACTTATATATATATATTTATCAAAAGATAAATGATCCCTTTATAATCTATTTGATTTTAAACAAATATTTCCTTTCTAATCTATTTGTTTTCCAAACAAACATTTCTTTTTTATTCTATTTGCAAATAGTTTGCAAATATCTCCTTTTCACATTTTACTTTAATTTTATACTAATTCCATTTCTAAATATCTCCTGTTTATTTAACAATATAAATAATCCCTTTTAATTCTATTTATTTCATAAGTAAATATCTCCTTTTCAATTCTAATTATACATGTTTCCTTTTTAATTCTTGTTTCCACAAATATTTTCTTTTATATTTGTTTCCACAAATATTTTCCTTTCCTAAATTTCTTGAACTTCTATAATTATTTTCTTTATGAAACTCTTTTCTTTCCATATATAAAATCCATTGATTTTATATAAATAATTTATTTTCAAAATATACTTTGAAAATCTCCTTTTCACTTCCTGGTATCACTTATGGTATAAAAATACCAAATCAAAAGGTTCGATCATCATCCAAACACACAGGGTCAACAATAAATGATATAACACATCATATATCAGAATATATGAAAAACGGTAAAATAAATGTAGATGAATCCAGTTGGATCCCTCCGACCTATTTCCCTGCATCCACAGATGTTACACAATATAATTCACATCAATTTCATTTCAATATGAAGTATTCTGATAAGCAGAATCAACATCGGTTAACGATATATATAACTATATCGGTATTTTCAACCAACTGACTAGCAGTTCAACCAAACAATCAACACTCAACAATTCAACCAATATTTATCAGTTCTAAAAATACTTTATAAAAATATAAAGTGTTCAGAGTTAGTGAGATTTACTCACATTGGACGGTTTATCGTTGAATAACGATAATCGGTCATTGATTTGGTTCAGGCGTTAAATTTCACCATAAATCCAAACGAGCTCCAATCCACTTGCGGTTAGTTCCACTGCGTAGTGCTCGTCCATACGATCCCAACGGATCCTGTTTCGTTAAATTTCGTTAATGTATGCAAAAGTTATGCTATTTACAATATCTACCTAATTTAAATGAATATTAAATTAATTTAATTAATTAAATTATTTTTATCTTAATTAATTTCTAATTGCATTATTAGCCAAATTACCTTCCCTGCCCTTCTAAAAAAATCCTACTTTCCCATCTCTAGCCATATCCAAATTTTTTTTAAAATTGAAAAACCATTTTAATATTAATTAAATTTAATTTTCAAATAAAATATTTAAAAATATTCATTTAATTATAACTTAAAATTTTTAACCAGGATCAAAAATCCGCTTCCACTCATTTTAAAGTATTTTTCGATAAGAATCCAACGGTCCTTGTTTCGTGGAAATCCGATTTGTTTTGAAAAAGTTATAAGCTTTTAAAGTTTAAAGTTAAAAATTACGAAAATGCCCCTGGTCTGTTTTAAATTCAAATTAAATTTTAAATTTAAATTTAAATTAATCATCCCATTCGTCGGATCAGTTAGGGATAGCCAGGGAGAGCAGGAAACTATATTTTCCAAACTCAAGCCTTAGACACTATCCTCTCTGTCACCCTTAGAATGTTCTGATATTTATTTTTACAAATTCTATTTTAATTATGATATATAATATATATATATATTACAAAAATAAATAAATAAATAAATATTATTTAAAAACTTACCCCGTGAAGTCCAAGCCTCTGCCTAAGAGTCCCTAGCTCCCCGTCTTGCACTCCTTTCTCCCTTCCTTCCTTTTCCCTATTTCTTACTATTTTATTATTATTTCTGCCATTGCCAAAGCTTGAAAGAGGAGGAGGAGGAGTGAGTTTAAAATGAAAGGGGGGCGCTATTTATAGCCGAAGGAGTCACATGGATTGTTGAGGTTGCGCGAATCCAATGGTCGAAAATGGATGGCTAGGATTAATCCTTAAATTATAAATAAATTTAATAATTTATGAATAGCAAAGTGTGTTTTCTCAACCCTATTCGAACGTTAATTTAACTTACTTATTGATACCTTATCCAATATCTTTTTCAACCATGTTGTTCAATTTTTCTTGCTCTTCAATAATATATAAAAATATTTAAATTTTGAATTCGTTTGAACTTTCAAATAATTTAAATTCAAATTCAAAATAGTGCTTTGTGTTAGTTTCAACACCTTCCGGTCTCATGTTGGAGTATCAAA